>LR990609.1:18248695-19505056 GCA_905147815.2 Phalera bucephala | reverse complement strand
GTATTTAATCAAATATGTAATTTTTACACTATTTATTATTATTATCATATTACATTGTAATATGATAACAGTCGTAATATAATTAAAATTAAACATTAATAATGTTTAATTTTAACTATTACAATTTTAACGTAACTTTTACAATGAAAATCACAAAATAGTCATAATTTTAATGGGAGGGATGTTTTTGATGGATTGACAGCAAATAATTAATATTTGACTTCAGTTTTGTTAGGAATAACTGCAAATCTCCCCGTTCCGTGATATTCAAACTGCTCCTTTTTTTGTTAAAAGGTTTGTAACAACACTAAAACTTTTTTCGACAATATATGACGAGGGAAACGCTATCAAAAGCTTTCTCGCCATTCCCCACAGTCCAGGATATTTTTCGAGTATTTCTGCCTGTAGGTAAAATGGTTAATACCCTCTTTTAAATTTTACCTTCAGCTCCTCATTAGTGCTCGAGTGGCTCTTCTTGTAATATGACATTATTCACTTCGGTATCATCAAATGGATTTATGATCCATGGTGTTATTTCCATCGTCAGAATATCTTCAAATCTGATTTTGAAGTCATCATGCAGGGCAATTAAACGTTGAACGTATGTCTGAATATCCTCATCAAGGCATTCTACCTGTGACATGTTTGAAATCTGGAAAAATTCGCGCCGACTAATATTTATGCTTCATAAATTTCAATTTTCCAAGAAAAGCTGAAATTACACCCTTTGTTTTGATTAAATTGAGGCTGTCCCCTTGTAATTTTTTACAAATCTGTCGAATACGCGATGTCCGCTTTCAAATTGATCAGGTTTTCTTTTAAATCTGGAGCTTTACTTTCCAGAAACTCTCAAACTGATTCAAAAAGTAAGCAAAATCTTGTTAAGCATGCACCTTTCGACAACCAGTGTACTTCAGTATGTATAAGCAGTCGTTGGAAATCTTCATCATTTTCATCGCACAATTGTGCAAATAAACTCGTATTCAATGCATTGCTTCTTATTTTGTTAATTGCATTAATTACAAATTGAAGCGATTGGTGCAATCTATCAGTCAAAGTTTTCGCTACTAGGTGTTGTCGGTGGATGACACAGTGTACTGCAGTTACTTCTGGTATAATTCTTTTAAAATGGCTTATATAACCACGATATCGCCTGCCCATGGTAGGAGCTCCATTTGTTGCCACCGAAATAAAATTTGTGAATGGAATCGATTTTCCTTAAAAAAATCACTCAGGACATTAAATATTGATATACCTTTAGTGTCCGCCTCCATCGTTTTCGCGAATAGTAGCTCTTCATGAATTTCTTCGTCCATAACAAATCGAACATATGCCAATAATAATGCTTCATTACCAGGTAAAGTTGTTTCGTCTAGTTGAATAGAAAAATGAGTTGTTTTCAGATAATTACACAAGAAACTTTCAATATCAGAGCTCATTTCATCAATACGTCTTTGTACAGGGTTGCTACTCAAAGGAATTCTTTTGAGTATGTCAAATGGAGATTTACGCAGAACAGTTTTAAAACCTCTTCAACAGCGGGTAAAATTAACTGCTCTCCAATGGTGTGCGATTTTCCAGATTTCGCTATAAGTAACCAGTTATTGTAAGATACCCGCAAGCCATCATCGTAGCTTTCAGATGTTAAAGCGAACATACTGTGCACGGTGGGTCTCTTTTCATATTTTGCCTTTAATGCTTGAAAATATTTCAAATCTTTACCTATTTTATCAGGGTGATACCTTCTTAGATGATCTTCGAGCTTCGATGATTTCATAGAATCATTGCTCGAAGCTTTGTTGCATAAAAAGTATATGGGCAATCGCTTCTGCGTCTGCCTTTGATGGAAGAAAACCAAATTTTAAATAATCAACACTATACTGTCGACATTTCTTCTACGATTCAGCCATGCTTCGTATCAGTTATCTAGCTGTAAATAAAAACAACTTTGTTTTAGTAATCATAAGGTGGTCTTGCTCAATAGGATAGGATTACCTAATTAATTATTGCAATGAAATAAATGAAGTACCGACGGCAAAACAATAAATCGCTTGGATTATGGATCTAAGTCCCTAATAGAGTGTTATGAAAACGGCTGAACCGATTTTAATGTAATTTAAAACATTTTTCTTTCATAAATATATTTTGACATATTTCTGTAAATTCGATAGAAACCACTTTTAAATAATATTTTGATATCAAACCTCCGCAATTTTAATTAATTATTTTTTATTTTGATGCATGTTACGGGTACGTAAAGACGCGTACAATTTATGATAACATATTTTATTAAGTCATTTAGCATTAGGAACCTGAAATATTTACAATAATGCGGGTCAATCATATCTCTCCTTAAGTGAACCGCCATACAGACGGGTAAAAAAAATACTAATAAAGTAAGGAAAAAAGTTCAACCTTTCTCGGCTTTCTGTTCTTTATAGTATCTAATAATGACTCTGTTCAGTATTTAATTTTTAATACGTACCTACCACATGCAAACATTACAAATATACTTATTACAACATAAAATAAAAGTATGTGTATAACAAATAGGCAGGTAAATACTTACTTTTTCTAACACTGGCACACACTAATATCGATTCACTTTACTTTACTTTTCTTTTTGAAATTCCGTAAACAAATGGTTAACGTTTATCCTTGACATTCGTATTTATATTGGTGAAGAATCAAACAAGTTCATGCAAGATTGCAAACACACATACCACAAGTCGTATTTCGTCCCTTTGCACGACTGAACAAGCGTTGCGGACGGCGGCGGCGCTTTGAAAGTCTCTACACATTGTAGTGAATAGGGAATATGCAAGTTTTTACAAGTAACAGTCGCTGAGCTTCTTAAAATATTATATGCCTACATTGATAGGGAAGTCAAGCCAACATGTTAGTTCTTCACTATCGAAAGCAAATAAATTTTCGTGGACCCCCGCTTACGAATTGTGAACCCCCATTTTTTTGTCACGCCAACGTAGGCCCCCGTCGAGTCTCCCGTGGACCCCTGGGGGTCCACCTGGAGCACTTTCGGAACTAAGGCTTACGAACAACAGTAATACAAAAAAAAGCGCTGTCGTAAAACACGGCAAAAACAATTGTACAGCGATACGAGTATAAACATATTGCGCTGAATCCAAATAACGGGTATCTACATAAAACATAGGAGCGAGCGGCGCCATGACGCCACAAAAAATCATCTATCTATGTCATTACGCTAGAGCATTTGCGGAGTAGGCAGAGAGTACGGAGTTCCGACAGGTCCTTTTCTTACAGGCATCTCTGGCTTCCCCCACTTTCATAATCTTTTCACACACGCTCGCCGGTTACGGAGGCTTGGCCTTCAAATAAAACAAAAAATAGTCATGTTTGACAGTACCTTTATATTATACGAGTAGTTACGTTTCATTGTAATGAAGTTTAATTTTCAACGAGGCTAGGAAGTGATTTATATCACCCTCCGTCGTTAGTAATTACAACTGTAATTTTTTACGGGACGATGTAATCTTCAACATTGTTGTGTATTTTAACGCTTTATGTTCTTCGTGTTTGTAAAATAGCGTGTTGCGACAAGAATATTAAACAGTTATAAAATAATTTGATTAGTTAACGAAGTGCTGATAAATTATACTGATGTGAGAATATTGAACCACCAAATGTAGAAACACTAAATAAATGTACAAAAATAAACAGTTAAGCGTATTGTTCTTGCATGTTCAACAATTTCATGGTGACTTGATCCTATTTACCTAACGACAGGTAATGGAGATGATGATAATACACAGGTTTATGTTGGAATGGGAATCTTTAATAGTTGGTGTAATTAACTAACCAGAAATAATAAACACGTATCTAACTAGTAATCGTAAGCCGGACAAAATGTATTTTTTCCACAGAATGATTTCTGCCACCACCGCTTATTATTTTCTTTTAACTAATAATCTTAACTTCAATATTTGGCATAGATTTTCAAAAAATCGATTGTAAATCTCCACCTACACGCTTAGGAGATAGGTCAAAGTAAGGTAAACTTGGCAAGAAATCTTACCGTAACTTTTGCCCCTCCTGTAATATAGTCTTATTTAACGGATTTAGTACACAGTCTAGTAGCATAGTTGGTCTGCAGAATCAGAATATTTTTAACACGCTTTTATAAGCTTGATCTGTAAATATTTATCTATGTACGTAACGAAATCGTTCAACGTAATTTTCAAGGGCTGATGACAATAAAATAATTTTAGAACTTTGACCTTACCAGGATCACCAGGATCTTTCTGTCTATTCGGTTAAATCTTGTGATCCATTTTTTAATCACTTGCGGGTATCCAATTGAGCTGAAATTTGGCATACGTATGTAAAGTCGGTGACAATGCAATAATATGGTACCATGGAGCTGGTCTGATGATGGAGTCAGAAGGTGGCCATGGGAACATGTCAACCACACAACATAACCACCTCGTGTTAAGTTAGATTATTATTAACAAATACTATACAACCAGATGATGTTGAGGGTCTGATGATGAAGCGGGAAGGTGGCCAATGGAACCATTCAACTACTCAACATAACCACACCGTGTTTGGGCTCGTTGGATTTGTCTTGACGAGTTACGTAGACCCGAATGATGTCCAGGGACTGATGATGGAACCGGAAAAAGGCCATAGAAATCCCTAAACTAAGCACGATATCTTTGTCGTCTTTTAGCTATAAAAGCTTATTTTTAAAAATTACTTTTTAAATTAAAATTATTTATTTATGTTAACGATCATAGTATTTATGAATCGTCAGAACAGTAACTAAGTTGCTTTTAATCTGATGTGCGCCACAAGCTTATTCCATACTATCGTTATAGAGATTTGAAAATGAAATAACACAACTGGCTGTTCCTGAGCAGGTTATAATTGAAATGTGGTTACTGAGAATAAGTGCCGAAGGCGAAGAGAGAGTAACACTTAATTGCTGCTATTATTTATCCATTTCATAGTTGGTAAATAGTTTTAATTAATAGGGCTTCAAGTATAACATTGGAAGTCTTCATAGCGTCTTGTATACACTGGTCGGTAAGCAAACTTGGGCGCGATCAGTATTTATTCAGATGTTTGTTTGAGGAACAAACAGAACAAGTTGAAACGATTCAAGCGAGTGTTCGAAAATGTAGTTTCAGGTTAATGAAGGCCATAAGTTATGAGTTCGTGGTTTACTACTTTAACCAAAGTGGCGTGTCTAAGTACTCATCTATTTGCAAAAATGTTTGATCAAAGAATATTTGAACATGCCCCTATCCTGTGTGTGAATGAATCTAATCAAAAGTCTAAAAACACAAGAGCTGTTACCAATCAATAAAAACACCGGCCAGCAATAACAAAGTTACCTACGTGCTTTTTCTATCATAAAAAAAATATATGTTCTATAAACGCCAGGCAAACAAACTCTTGTTAGTTTTTGCGAACAATCTATCGAGACAGATAGACCATGTTTGCGAACAGTAACATGTATTTTTTTCATTAATGATATATTATATTTTACAACAAATGCGGTGTATTTTAGCCATCGTACAGTGACCTATTAGTTTTCGTGCCTCCATTTTCTGTTGTATGGATTTTATATATAAACAGATACAGGCGATATCAATTATAGATCGAAGGGCGGGAGGCTTCCACTTCAATACAAATCGTTCAACGAAAATGTTGGAGTCTTAGGAGGATTATCCCGGGAATATTATGACCTCTTTAATTCGATACTTTGAACGACATTTGCTTTGGATGTGATACTATTCGAGAGTTACGTTTTCCACTTGGCACAAAAAATACTAACGTAAGAGAGTAGGCTGAGAGTAGTCTCAGTCTCTCTATAGCTTGCCGGTAAGACCGACGTTTTGGTTGTAGGGACAAACAAAACGTACGACACTAAAACGATATTCTAATTAAATTAATTATTTTCTTTTATACCCTGCGAATGAACTTGTATGTCAATAAGTAGGTTAAGATCAGAATGTATATTTGTAGGTGATAACGTATGATAACGTCTGAAAAACAAAGGGCTTACTTAGCACGCAGCGTGTTGCTGTCGAGTTGATATACCATCCTCTTCACACTACAGCTTTATTTAATAAAGATGAACAAGACAACACGCTTTCTCGACATCACGCTAACGACAGCCAAACTGTTTGTACATAGTTTTTGCTTGTGTTTACATTTTGTCGCTCGCGACTATGGTAATTAGGGAAAATTATAGTGACATTTTTTAGTTGAATAATATTATTAAAGTCAATTTTCCTCAGTCCTTTCACTTTAAAGAAATCGGAGCAATGTACTAGAGTACTGTGAAATGCAACAGCATAGTTGAAGAAGAGAGATAATGAAGCAACATAGAAAATTATAAGATTTCCTGGAAATCAAACCTGTCTTATATAGGCTAATGAGCCAAAGCACTTTGACTTTATGACAAATCACTAACAATATTGTACACGGCTGTTTTCTACTTAACGTATCTTTAATGGCAGAGATGGATAAAATGTAATCAGATTAATGATTAACCACCCCCGCTTGGGGAACATAGGCGTGATGGTGAATCAATGATTAACGACTACAATTACATTTTGTAATCTTCAACGGTTACGATTACACTTTTAATCTTGAATTATGATTCAATATTACAAAATGCAATTGTAATCATTAGTCTGATTACATTTTGCCCATCTTTGTTTTATGGGACAAAATCTGCTACATATTCCCATCACTGTTACTTCTGTAAGCTAGGATCCATAATGGTTTCCATAGATGACACCAAGGTCTAAACCTCGGAGTGTCCTAGGGAGCGCTTTAATTATCTTGGAACCCATAACAAATTTAATTAGAAAGAAATGAAAACAGGAGGAGTAGAAAAAATATATACTTTACGCATATACATATTTGTATAAAGGTTTTGTATATATTTATTATATATTTCTAAAGATCAATTCCAATCCTTTTTATTTTTCTTTAAACTCTGCAGGGTTGCTGGAATTAACGATAACAATATAACTGGCTTATGTAGCCTACCCAGTTGAGCTCTGTTTTCTGCCCAAAGCTCTTTATAGAGCCTTGTCTTTGAAATTCCAGAAAATGTACCCAACATTTGTAAGCCTTTTACAGACGTTTCTATTAGAAATGCCACTACTAATTTAGGCGATCCAAAGAATTGTGCCATTGTGACTCCGAATAGCAACAATTCAGCGTCGACCTTCGAACGTTGAACAATGCTGAAAATATCCTTAAAAAGATTTATTACCCCTATCACTAAATAATTTAGTGGGTTGTGGTTTATTCTGATTTCTGAAACTTTTGTGTGAAGTTTATTTCAATATTCAATTTGTAGGTAAAGATCGACAAAGTTTTAGGACACTTCAAATCAAATCAAATTAGTTTATTTGCGAAAATGGGTTAACGTGGCTGTTAAAGTAATTGGTTAAAGTACCTAACAATTAACTACAGATTCATGAATCATTTAATTAAAATATAAATATATAATAAAATACCTAAAATTTAATTAATTTCAAGTGTCTGATAATTCGATAACACTTCTTTCAAATAGCCGGCCAACAGTCTTTTGCATGATTTTCACTTAAGTTTTCTATCTTTCTCTATCTATATCATCACGTCAGATCCCTTGCGGGGTAGGCAGAGAGTACAGAGTTCCAACAGAAGAACCTGTTTCCTTACATTCCTCTCTGGCTTCCTCCACTCCTATATGTTTTCTATGATAGTTGATTAATATTTTATGCATTTTTACATTCATTTAATATGTTTAAATGTATTCTTGTAATTTGTAAAACACTAAAATCCAGAAAACGATGGGGCCATTGAATATTTAAAACTGGATGTACTGAATTAGTTAGTTAACTGTGTGAATCCTGCATGAGTGTAACGCTGAACAGGTTGATATATTAAAAATGACACTCCACTCACTGTAATGATATTTTCATGCTAGCTTTCTATTGTTTCTTCTATTCACAAAATAATCATATATCTTGAGTTTTTATTTCTTCAAGTCGTTCTCGAATTATTTCCTAAAAATAGCAAATGTTATTTTTTTTTCATGACACTTTTAATACTTAAGGTTATTGGCCATTCTACCAAAACTTATACTATTATTGCTGTACACTTGACAATTATGTGCTAATATAATGCCAAGAACAAAGGCAATAATATAGACGTTAGTAATATTTACTGCGGTAACAACCATCCATGTATTCACCACAGAAAAATATTGTTGTACGCTTTATTCATTTTAAAGAGGCAGATTTATTTTTATGTTTGTACCTATACATATAACTGCTTTGTTTTCTAATAAATCTATGTGATCGCAAGGTCTCAGGTTCAAGTCCAAAGTCGGTTGATTTAGCTTAAATTCACCTGATAGACCAGCCTACATTGTTCTCTACATAACTTAGGCGAAATGTAGATAGAAAAATCGCAAAAAAAAATTTAACCAGTAACCGTGGCATTCCTTGCCCTTCTTCTTCACAGGAGTGACACTCCGAAGTGGTGGTAGATTCTATGTCTGACGATTCATAAAAACTATAATGGTTTACATAAATCAAAAATATTCTGTTTCAGTGTTGAGGTTTCTATAACAAAATTAATCAATACGAATCCGGGATCTTGAGATGTGCCCGGTATAATGGCAATTAATAATAATCTATTTATGAGTTATATATCCTTTTTAAATCAGACACTATTTCTTCTAAAAAAGTTAGCTACCCTGTGAGTGTACCAATAAAAACGTGGCTTGAGGTGTACTGCCCTTTTAACGGCATCTAATACAATAAATGTAAATTATAACGTCTACTGTATCTCGATATTATTTTCAAATTTAAGATATGAAACATAAAAGATATAATTAATTTCTGTTATTATCCCATTGTCTACCACTTGTTGCTTTTGGGATAGTACTTTGGACCTGAAAAAGCTTTTAGTTTAAACATTTTAGTAATGCTAAGATAACGACCATTATCCTCAGAAGGGTTGTCAAAGACGTTTGAGTTACTATTCTTATTAAAACATCCATGTTTTATTTCTAAATTAGGTTCTATTTTGACACGAATGCAGTTAGTGAGATACTTTTCAGTAAATTAGTTATTTTGGGCAGTGCGGTTTATGTGTTTTTCATCATTAATCGAAAAAATACCAAGGAAGGACAAAGATCGCCACTACGACTGGTTTTGAACTGTTCTATTCTATCTGTCATCAAGATTTTACCTGTGACTTTCACCAGGTCCACTTTGTGAGTGGCCTGCCCAATACTCGACTTGTATGTTCTAAAAAGTTTGATATGTTTTATTTGTAGTTATTTGAATAAAGTCTAAATTTTGTCAGTCCCATCTCTCTCACCTCGATTTGGGAAAGGCCTTCGCTCAACATAGGGACAGTAAAGTTATTGTAATTACCTCAGTCCAGTATATTGGACGTTAATAATTGGAACCCAGACAGCAACTTCCTCCAGAAACTCAAAAAGTGCGAGAAATTCGTCCTTTTAGAAGAAATTTTATACTGGAGTTACATTATGTTATTACCACTGCTTTCCATATGAAATATATAGGGCAGTATTGTGACAGCGTCTACTGGTTATTATTAGGATATAAAACTTCAAGCGCTTTGTATTTCTTTTTGAGTTTATATGTAAAATCTATACATAAAATCTCTTCTTACATTATTTTCGTCGAGATGAAAGGTTTTTCACGCTTTTGCAGATGCTCATCCTCGCATGTTTTTGTATTGTAATATATTCCTTTGCATTTTGAACATATTTCTCCTAAAACATCATAACTGTCTCAAATTTGTCCAACTATGCAGTAACCAGGTACTGCATAGTTGGAATCTTGGCTCCCGATGCACTCGGTGTTACAACCTGTTGCATCTTTCACGTCGCTAATGTACCGGTTTAAAACTACCGTCCGACCAAAATGCTTTCGCTTTTATGCAGTACTTCCCTAACTTGGCTACTATTTAAGTTTAATTAAAGTGCTCGCGGTCTGTTAAGTTGTTTGTGCTTACGAGACTCCTATTTTAAAGCATTAGTTTAGGTACATACACAATGCAAACAAGAAAAAAAAACAAGGAAAAGTAGGTATGTGTAGATCAAATCAAGAATATTGCCGCGCAACGGCGTACAGTGCACACGTGTATCTCAGTCGCTCCGCTTAGACAATATTTTAGTGCTTTTAAGTTCCCAATATATCTTTTTATTACACTCTCAAAAAGTATATATTTTCACCTTTAAAACAATAATATTCTTATTTAAAACGACCCCCGCATAAGGAGAAATCACAATATTCTCAACTGGAGCAGAACCATGATGACCCAATAATACACTACCTACTATTAATGCATTTTTTGTTTCTTCTCCCTATATTATAACGCAGTAACTTAATCTTTAATTACAAAATCAACAATAAGCCCATCCCGCGGGAGAATCAAGTGAAGGACTTGGGTGTGATTCTCGATGATAGGTGCTCTTTTGAGGCTCACATAGATTACATAACCGGTAAAGCATACAAGTCTCTTGGTTTTATTTTACCCACGATTCAACCATTTAAAGACCTGCAATGCTTTAAAGCATTATATTACTGCTACGTTAGGAGAATTTTAGAATTTGCAAGTATCATATGGCGACCTTATTACAAAAAATACATAGATAAAATAGAAAAAAATCAACACATTTTCATAAAGCACCTTAATTATAAAGCCAATAATATTGATCAGGACTACCTGAATTTATGCAGCAGTTTTAAAATTAATACTTTAGAAGAAAGACGAGAACTTTTAGATATGATGTTTTTACATGATATTCTTAATAACAAATTTGACATCCCCAATTGCTAGATAAAATTCATCTCAATATTCCCCTAAAAGAACTAGGAATACTCCACTGATTTCAACTCCCCAAGCACCAAATAATTATACAAAATTCTCACCTTTTAATGGATTACCAGCGGTGTACAATACACCAATAAATTTTCATCACTTGACCTATTTAATTCTTCTCGCAACAATTTTAAAACAAACATCATAAGAATATTATCAGATAATAAATAATTTTTCACCATCATCATGCCAATATTCTACCCCTAAAAGACACTCAGACACACACGAACACACACACACACACGCACACATAACGTCTATCCTTTGTAATTATTGTTAATTTGTAAACTTCGTCATTGGCGTTATTTTTATGCATATGCTTGAAGCTTATTAGTTGTTAGCTGTGAAGTTTCTTAAATAAATAAATACATATTTTTCTACTAATCTTTATAATTGTATACCTTAATAATGTTATCTTGTTGTGTTCACTATAACCGTAATTGTAATGTTAAGTATCTGTGACTGTAACTTTATCCCCACGATACAGGTTCAGCCTAGTGTGGGGGTCCATGGTTATTGTGTCTCTGTGTATTACGTCTCTATTTAAAAAAGGTTTTTATTATTATTAAATCAAGAAGCGGCACGCACAGATACAATACAACGACCAGACTGGTATTTATCTATATCTGGATCTCAATATTCGAGATAAATGAGCTCCTGTTAATACCTCTCTTCTTGGTTAAGGACATTGATAAGTGGAGAAGCAGATTATTTGAATTACGAGTTGCACGGAATTCAATCAGCCTGTATGCCAGCCATTCAGCTGGGTAAAGGCTTTCTCTCACAGATAGTGGTAAGTTAATGGTGAATCAATAATAGGTCTAGTGCATTATAATAATAATCAGTCATTTAATTCAGGCAACTGAAATTTTACCAAAAATTTTTTTTGCAGCTTACAGGCCCCATTGAAGATATACAGACTAACAGACATAAAATATAAATACTTATAAACTATGTAACATGTGCGCTATTCAGGAGTGTCTCTCAGTCTCCCACGAAATCTTCTGAATACGGAACCCCCGGCTAGAACTCCTCGCTCATGAAGGTCTCCAGCTTGGCTGTGGGAACTCGCACAACAAAGGAATTAAAAGCCTCATGTTTTGCGAGTTCAGTTTCTCGACCCTCAGAGTATATAAGGACTTCTTGCGGACATACTCATCGGCAATGTCATCGGTCTGGTGGCGTAGTGTAGCTGTAACACGTACAGCAGCTTCGTAAGTAGTGCTGAACACAGGAGTGTGCCTTCGTCAACCTATGTTTTAAATTTACCCGTTCTGTGTTTTTGTTAGTAGGAATGTTTTAAAAGAGATTGTTTTTGTTCAATTAGGTTTACTGTGTCTGCATAGTGCAGCTTGATTAATTTCGTTGAGTAAGTGTGTCAAATCTCTCGAGTTAGTTACACCGTGCTGACCCACTTGTTGAAATATTTCCCTATAAGTAAGAAAATTTTACTTAATGATAAACCTAATATCACGCTAACGCCCCCTTTCAATGTCATCTAAGTGCGAATAGATCGTTGCCGCACTATACATATATAGATCGACAACTTCGGTAAATTTCATAGCAAACGGCAACTCTATAGAAATGTCGTGTAGTGACATTTTACTTAATGACAGCGTTAGTTCCGATTTTGGCCGCATGCCAAAGGATCCTTGTTAGACTATAGTGTGCCTTATCAAATGCCAGTTATCACTTGTCACGCCGATCACTCCACATTCGCTCGCGCGTCCCGGCTATAACTCAGATCGACGTGACGGCTGGCCCACTTATCGGTCGGTCTCGGTGCGCCGAATACATCCACTATTTTACTATCAAATTCGTATTTGATAGTAAAATAGTGTATTACACTTTGAATTCAATATCGATTTATATGTTGGTAATCCGTAGAACATTAAGAATTGAGAACAGAATATTATAAGAAAGATAGGTGTTGTGTTCTGTTCAATAAGCTTCGCACTGTGTACTTCGGCGTTTCGCCCCACGGGGTGAATCTCCCAAGTATTATATTTGAATGGGCTATTTCGCCCCAAGGTATGTACTGTGGGTCGAGTCGCCGAATACTATATTCCAACTTCGGCGATTAGGACCATTTGCTAAACACCACAGGGTTTTCTTTCGATCTTTCTATATCATCACGCCAGATCCCTTGCAGGGTAGGTAGAGAGTACAGAGTTCCAACAGGTTCTTTCCTTACATACCTCTCTGGCTCCCTCCACTCTCATAGTTTGTCTCATACACGCTCGGAGACGTTACGGAGACTTTTGACTTGTCCTTCAGATAAGACTCGATCTATTTGGTCGTGGTAATATAGTCTAGGTTCCTTCCCCGGTACCTACATTCGCATTGTATATCTGTTTTGTCATTCTTTCTTCTGACATTCTTTCTATATTCCCGAACGAACGAACCATACCCTTTCTCATCTTAACACCGATACTATCTTTCATACAGGGTTTTTTTTTGGTTTAATCAATATTGTAATCAGTGACATAAAAACTAAGAAATATAGATATCTATTTTTATTTCATTGCAACTGGTGGAAGAAACTTATATTTTTTCAATAACCATTTTCTGTCCGGCAGAACATAAACGCTCTAGGTAGATTTATATAATTTTGATAATGATTTGAATATACGAAACAATAAAGTACGTATGTTTTGCACTATGGTCCGAATCGCGGAATTACAAAAAGGGCTTTGTTAGATTCACCCCACCGGCCGAAACAGCCCATTTAAAAAGGGGCGAAACGCCGATGGGTGGCGAGCATGAAATTTGGAATTTTTAGGTCGGTCCATAGAAAAGATCTCAGTCACAGTCCGGAGTCTAAAATTATCCTCGGTGTAATGGCAATAGATTTATAGATTGGGAACGAACACCGACGTTGATATAAATGTAGGTATTCACTGGTATACAGAACCAAAGGAATACTTCTAGGACCCCCGTTTGGTCAACATAGGTGTATCAGTGTGTGGATATATGTATTGGCGCATTACGAGTACACTATTTTATTAAACTTTATTCAATGTTAAATAATAATCTACACACCTATTATATAGAATAAAAAATAATCGTAAACGTTAGGTCCGCGTGAAATAAGAACACTGACTGCGTTTTCTTGGTAATTCATAAATTTCGTTCACCAGGTAATTCATTAAATTAAGTTCACACTTAAAGGTTTTATTTTCCTTACGGTGTCCTTTATATTATCATAATAACCGTAGCCTTAGAGCATAATAAAAAAGATACCTGACATACGTTTCATAAATAGACCTACACTACTAAATCGCACGGACCTAATACGTTGACAACTATGATGACAACTATTTTTGACATAAGATATGTAAGTCTACTTTTATCTTTGGGTCCATGGGATTCAAGTGGACATCATCTCTTTGGGGAACTTTTTTAAAGGCTGTTCGATCCGGTACTTGTCCAGAAGACTAGCATGTAGGATCTTAATACGCCGAGCCAGGAGGCTGGCGGCATATCAAACCGTTAATCTCTGGCCTTCGACTAGGAGGTCGAAGGCCAGGAATTTAGCACCGTTATAAGAAGTGTATACATTCATATTATGTATTAATTCCTTTTTGTTATAAGCTCATCACTAACATCGGCCCGCAGCAGTCCACTTCTGGATGTGGGCCTTCCTCAAGGCACGCCACTGGGCCCGGTCTTCGGCTCATCTTATTCAACTGCTGCCAGTCACCTTGCGTACCATTACTCCACCTAGCTGCAGGGCGTCTTACATTATGCCGAGCCGTGGTATCCATGCTAGAACACGTTTACCTCAAGGGTTGTCGGTCCTTCGGAAAACATGGCCAGCAAGCTGATCCTATAGGCTATGTCGATGCCCAAGGTTCTCTGTTGGATAACTTCATTCCGGATCGATCCTTCAGAGAAATTTTGAGCAAAGCTTTCACCTTAGCTCACTGAGTGACTTTCAATAGGTGGACTAGTCGCATTGTCACTGTCCACTTCAGAATAATAAGTAAAGGTACGGCCAAACCAACGCGTCAGCCGCGTTAGCGATGACGTGCACGGTGGCGATCAGTTCCTGCAGTAGTATTTGTATGGAAATGTTCACACCAACGCGTTGATTTGACTGTACCTTAACATACCATCATCAGCCGAAAGACGCCCTCTATAGGACATAGACCTTCCCTAAAGATCGCCACGACGATTGGCTTTGTGTTGTACGCATCCAGAAGGCCAATTCTCGTAATTATAAACGTTCAAAATGCAGTCTCGATCTAATCTGAATGTCATAAATCTCACATATGGTATTCTCATAAAATATTGACATCAACCGAATCGAGATCGGACCGAAAATGAACAAAATACTAAGCGGTATTCTGATAAAATTTTGTACTGATTAACAATAAATATACAAAATATCGTCAAACTGAAGATTTCAGTTAGATAATTTATATTTAGACTGTGGTAGCTAAGATTAACATGTGATCAATAAATGATTAACAATATATTTCAAATTAAACAACTTGACATTAAATCGAAATTAGATTAAGATGATACTGAAATCGGATCGATACTTTAGTCGAGCAGAATACCAAATGTAAGTTAATTCATAATTAAAATATCAATTCAGTCAAGATTCAGTCTCCGTGTCAATTAAATACGAGGATTGGCCGTCAGATATATATAAATAAAATATATATTTATTTTCAGGGTTTTTCTTATTATTTAATAATATAATAGGTAGGTAGGTGGGTAACATCTAATATGTTTTGTCGAATAAAGAGAGGTAGCAGTATCATTCATTAATTTTCTAGTAGGAGCTAGTAGTCTGAAATCACCTTCACATCCATTTTAAAATTCGCAGCACTCGCCAATAAATATGTAAATACATTTCGAACAAGTTGTAATTACTTTGAGAAACTGATTGAGTCTGTGAGATAGTCATTTTATTGTTATTGCCTTCTGGCGATAATCCGACTCTACTGAGACTGTTTATTATGCCGATATTTTAGGTTAATGATGCGTTATATCATAATAAAACTGAAATCAACTGAATAATTTAACATTTTCTAGTCTTTATCATTATTTATCTTGAATAATCTTGTCAGTTGATTTTGTTAATGAACTATTTGGTTGTGAATAATTTTGTTATACGTCTTTTTTTCGATAATAGAGATCGTATATAATTCTAATTAAATAAATCAACTTAAATATGAGTAATGTTAAATATCAAAAAACAATCTAACTATTTCGATAGCGCTGGATAGCAATGCTGATCCTTTGTGCGAGATACGTGCCAGCCCTCTGGTTACGTGTAGTGTCGACCAGTATTTTAGACAGTTCCGCAAAGATGTGATGGGCATTTGAACCCCATGGACCCAAAGTCTCCACACCAAACGGCTCAAATAAGCATCCTTTATTCAGCTTTAATGACTGTCTGGAAGGTGCGACGGCGCTAAGGTATCGACACATGTCGCGTCCCATACCAGAGGCCGTCCCATCTTCCAGGGAATAATTGTCAATAATTAAATAATGTATTTACAATTAACGATAGAACTACACAATGTTTTAAAGAAGATACGTTCTTTTATATACGTTGTATTGTATTATTTTCAGAACAAAATTTAATAATTTAATGAGTTTTTAATCTTTGTAACTTATCCAAGTTTAACTTTTTATGTAACTAATAAATAAGTACTTACAATTCGTTCCGCGTGCAAAGAGTATATTAAGTTTCTGCCTTTATAATAAATACATACGTAGAAGAAAGAAGAAGCCCGGAAAGCTTTACCAATATTTTTCACCACCAACTTCAAAAGGCAAAAAATAAATATATGAAGTCGGTGCCAGTTGGTTACTTATTACGAGCACCGACTTCAAATATTTATTTTTTGCACTTTGGAGTCGGTTTCCTTTTCTTTAAATTTTTATACCTATTAAACTTAAGAAATAGATATACTTGAACTATTAAGAATTTATATGTAGGGAAAATGTATTATCATTCCCATACAGTTTTTGTTTTCTATCAGCGTTTAAAGACTAGAAAGTCCATTTGGTTTTAGAACTTGCACGCGCATCGTTTCTGAGGGTCTTACGAACTTTTCTTTAGGGCCCTTATTTGCTATGACCAATTAAACACATAACGCGGCGAGTTACGATAACATCGTTAAATTATAGTTTCATAGTATTCCACATACAGAATACCATTACACGATTATTTCACAAAGATATCGCAACGCACCGCGTTCAGTCAAAGTGAATAAGGGCTCAGATGCGTAAGAGTTAAATTAAATTTCCATGTACTACCGCGCCGAAAGCCGCGTATCTTTAGCGCGATTCATATACCAATGTAAAAAACCCATTCCGATCTCGGTCTCGAACCTATTCGCTCCTTTATTAAAAAGGCGACAACCCGATATTTTGCGGACGCGTCCAATCATAGGAATCCACTAAACGTAGCCGCCGCCGACTACGAACCTAATTCCCCTCCTATCAGCCGCTACCGCCGTCCGCAGCATGTTCTCACTGACCCTCCTGATGCCCTTACATCCCTTCTTTCGGATACAGATACCGCACAGAGGATCAGACACAGACCTCGCCGGCGAGCTCGAAGAATCCTTTGCCCACCGGCCGGTGCAAAGCACCACGGCGAGACACCTAGAATTTGCCCTCCCCCATAGCGACTGCCCAAGCCGAGGCCGTTCCTTCTTGAGGCGTCCTTGAACTAGTTGCCCACTTGCACTTCTGGCTCGAGCGTAGTGGTTTCGTGCTCACCTTCTTATTCGGTGAAGCTGTAAAGGCCCCGCGGCCAACAGCGTAGATCATTCACACACACACACACAGACACACACATTGTGAAAAAAACCTTTTTGGTTCATACCATAGAATAAAGAAGAAATATTTAAACCGACTTCAGAAACGGAGGTTCTTAGTTCGTCTGTATATTTTTTTTTGTATACAATTATCCTACAAATAGCCACTTAAACATAAGCGGTTTTTATCATGATACCCTAAAAAAAATTATAACATAAAGACTTACGATACGGCAGCCAAAAGCTTTTTAACTAAATGTTCATTCGTACTATCTCTTCATCTATTTGACAGTAGAAATTATGGAAGTAGGGTGAGCGATGGTAACTATTATGGCGGCACAGCCCTTCCGCCCCTAACGGAGGGCGGGTGTCCGATATTATAGAGAGAGAGGTACGGTCCCAGGTATTTTTCACTTACGGTTCTTTAATAAAAATGCTATAGAATACGGCGGAGGCGAAAATATAAATCACTCTTTTTCAACCTCAAATTTAAAATAGGTATCTTGAAGAACGAATCTTGTAGTTAGGTAGTGATATATTTTCGAAATATGTTGGTAGTGTTCTGAAAGAAAATCTTGCTATTTTTGGATTTTTTACACAATGTCCCGCTATGGGATAAGACATAACTATCTATTGTTCTTGAAACTTTTGAAAATAGTGATAATATAATATGGCCAATGATTATTTAAACAAACCTAGATGCTATACTAACGATTTTATATTGCTATATATAAAGCCAATCAACGGTGACGACCATTTAGTATTGTAAAAACGCATTTTTACAACACTACATCCATTGCCAAAAAAAACATACAGACGAACAAAGATCCTCCTCGTTTTTGAAGGCGGTTAAAAATATGATATGGTTGAAAAATAAAATCAAAATTGTTAGTTCCAGTTCTTGCTTATTTCGTTAATAGAAAATGCATCATTATGACAAATGTAAATGACAAGAAATGTGTTAGATAGGTGTTAGTGCCATAGAGTTAGGACTTGTTTTAGTCTTAACTCTATGGTTAGTACCTACGAATATATTCAAGTTACAGAGCATTAGTTCAAGTTATTAAGCTATTGGCGGTGTCAACTTGCTACAAACTAGTTATTTAAATGAAACGTAGATAGTTCCTCTCTAAACATTATAAGCCGATTGCTACGTTTCCATCTGTCTGATCAGATATTACGAACAAGACGGGAAAAATGTACCGGGACGGCTTCGTGTGACCCTTTAATATATGTCTCGAACTGGGTGTTTGTGCATGTGAATTACATGTTTGTAAACGCGCCCACGATACAGGAATAATTCCTAGTGTGGGGCTACGTTTAAAAAAAAACATTTTCTTCGTAAATGGTTGCATGAAGACGTACTGAGGAACAATAAACTTTCTAGGAGGCTAGCACGAACGCATTGACGTTAGCCTTACGTTATCAAATTGTTAAACCATCCTTTTCGCACTACAAATTTATTGAATAATGATGAACGTGACGTCACGCTTTCTTGATAACGTCGCGATAACGACATGTGGTTTGTGTTTAGTTCTTTGGTCAGCTACCGTACTTTAAATAGTACTTAAGTTGATCAGGGCACACTTCGTCTTAGTAATATAGTAACTAGAGATATGAGGAAAATGTTCCTCGGTAGCTTCATAATCTTGATGCGTGATGTCCCGAAGGACCCTCGCCGGTTAGCCACTGGTAACATTTTAAGAGATTAAATAAATTGTTTCATTTTTCCCGTGTTTTGTTCCCGAGGGGCCATTTCCAGAACCTCTCATTGTGTCTGAACGGATAGCGGCAGCAAAAAAATGGAGTTGAATTATTCCTTTACAATTTTGTACTTACCTATATAAATTTTATACCTATATAGCGTATAGGTTTGATCTCAATTAGGTATGACGTGGATCTTAAAGTTAAATCCTAGACGTATAGGTATATGAAAACGACGTGTGTTACAAAATTGACGGACTATTTGGCGAAGTTAAGAGCTTAAGCCGCTCCGCCCACTGGGCCAAATAGTCGCGGTTTCGATTCCCGCACGGGACAAATCTTTGTGTGTGACCCACAATTATTTGTTTCGGTCTGGGTATTTGTGTACTGCACCGATTTTGATTATTATGTTCCATTGGTTTTAGTATAGTTCCAAGGTGGTCCCATTTTAATTTCATCGGATATGGTCCTTGGACTTTGAAGATACACCCTTGAACTCCTCAAATACAAATTTGATATGATATCGGTATTGAACCTTGGACTTTTGAAGATATAGCAGGGGACTCCTTAACGGCAAACAGCACGAATGTATAGATCCCTATTAAAAAATCTTCAAAATCAGTTCATAAATAAAGACTTAATAAAAAACACAGACGAATTGTAGGAATCTGACTTCAAAAAGCAAAAAATGTATATTTGAAGTCGGTGCCAAGTAACCGACTGCACGAACCGGCGCCGCCTGTTGCTTGCGCTGTTTTGCTTTTTGAAGTCGGTTTCGCCTTTTTTTAAAGTTATTTATGTATGCATGGTGGTGTTGGCCTTTGCCCAGCAGTAAGACAAATTTATTTTTAGCAACTGTCAATTCTCTTAAAAACGATATTCATATATAAATTCACATCGAGTCTTAAGAGCCGCGTAACTTCAACTAATTATGCTCCTAAAGCTGAAAAGCTTCATTATACACATATCCTCTTTGAAGCATTAGTTAAGTAGTTTACTAATGCTTCAAAGAGGATAACTTTTTGTACTATCAACGTGAAAAAACAAATGTACGCAAGCAGGAACGATCGCTCGAAGCTCAGCGAGTAAAAACGTCACAAGTTCTCAAGTTCTGAAGTTGCAAACTTTGCTTTGTATTAATTGTTAAATTGCTATGTTCATATGTCTGTCTGTCCTTTCGGTTCCAATTTGTAATCCATTTTTCGAGCACTTGCGGGTATCTGATTGACATGAAATTTAGCATGCGTTTGTAACTTTAGTGACAATGTAATAATATGGTACTATGAAACTGATCTGATGACGGAGTCGGAAGGTGGCCAATGGAACTACCCAATTACTCAATATAACCCCGCATGTTTGAGTTTGTCCTGACGAGTACTTTAGACTCGTATGGGACCGAAAGGAAGCCATTGGACATTCTGAACCAAGCAAGATATCTTCGTTGTGTTTTTGCTATAAAAGTTTGTTTTTAAAAAGTTAACTTTTTGAATTAAAATTATTGCTAGTGTATTTTAAATTGATTTACACGTATTTTCTTCCGTCAGTCAGAATTACACAAAGTTCCTAAATTCTATCTGTAAGTACTAAATTCCTTCTACGTTTAGATTTCTTCTTTAAATTATGGCTTCACACTAATATTAAGTGTATTTTGACAACGATGATAATGATATTGATGAAGTAAGAGGTGGGGACCTCAGATAGTATAGCGATAGATACTTTACATACCAATGGCGACGGCCGTTTTGAGGGAAATCAAAAAGGCACGTTTTATCACTTTGTTTGTGTCACTCATGCACATATAAGAAAACATAATGGTTAATATTCCACCAACGTTACACATTATTATTCGAAATAACACAAATTTTGGAAATATTTGTGGTCACACAAAGATTTGTTTCGTGCGGTAATCGAATCCGCGACTATGTGATCCAGTGAGCGGAGCGGATTAAGCTCTTAACCAGT
Organism: Phalera bucephala; assembly: GCA_905147815.2. Taxonomy (NCBI): domain Eukaryota; kingdom Metazoa; phylum Arthropoda; class Insecta; order Lepidoptera; family Notodontidae; genus Phalera; species Phalera bucephala. The sequence goes on along the minus strand of LR990609.1, from coordinate 19,483,697 downwards.
GGACCAAATCGTCCGTAAATTACAACCGTCGAATTAATGAAAGGAAATAATATGTATTAAGAACCTCCTTTTTAAAGTTGGTTAAAATACTGTCACGCCTATATTTCCCAAGCAGGGGTGGCAAAGGGATGTATACCTCTATTTTGCCGTCTAACATTGTCCGTATAGGAGGCGAGCCTATTGCCATCAAGGCACAATTCGAGACTCCAGATTGTCATTTAAGATTTTTTTTAAAGTAAATAATTCTGTGATTATAAACTATGAGAGTGGAGGAAGCCAGAGAGGTATGTAAGGAAAGAACCTGTTGGAACTCTGTACTCTCTGCCTACCCCGCAGGAGTTGTGGCGTGATGATATAGATAGATAGAGAAATAATTCTGTCATGGTAAGATAGTCTAGGTCTTCCCCGGTACCTCCATCCTTCCACTTTCGCATTGTATATCTGTTTTGTCATTGTTTCTTCTGACATTCATCCAACGGAGCATACCCTTTCTCATATTTACACCGATACTATCATTCATAACTACTCGCTTTCTTACTACGCTGTTGCGAATACGGTCAGTCAGCTTCACTCCGCACATCTTCCGCAGAGCTCGCATTTCCACCGCATTTATCCTACTTTCATTCTCCTTCTTACATACCCAGAGCTCGCTGCCATATAACAGCGTTGGGACAAGTACTTCGTTATGTATGTCAAGGTGCGTCCTTTGGAGACGAACTATGAGAGTGGAGGAAGCCAGAGAGGTATGTAAGGAAATTGCCTGCTGGAACTCCGTACTCTCTACCTACCCTGCAAGGGATCTGGCGTGACAATATATAAATAGATAGATAGAGAAATAACTCTGTACCTACTATTGGCAACCACATAAATTTAATAGCGACCCGCCCAGATTTCGCGCGGGTAAATTATACACATAGACCTTCCTCTTGAATCATGGTGAAAACTGTATGAAAATCCGTTTGGTAGTTATTAAGTTTATCGCGTTCAGACAGACGCGGCAGGGGACTTTGTTAGTTACTCGTAGAGATAATATTTTCACAACACTGGCAACATTGCCACTGATCAGTCTCTGACTTTTCTTCGGCTCGTCGTTGCATTGTTAACGTATAATTTAAAAACTCAAAAAACGTAGTGTGCTCTATAAAGGCAAGTAATTCAGAAACCAACGTATGATATTCATTCATCTTACTCATACGTAATTCTAGAATAAAATAAATACAATCCACGCCATCGCGGGTCAAGCGCACACACCCACTTAGATATCGAACCTAAGACCTCGTAACACCAGTACGCTAGAATAGACCAACGAAGAAATAAAGTATCTACAGCAATAAAATGTTCGTCGAAGACAAGAATAATATGATTTGTTCCTCATGTATTAAGTTATCAAAGTCACCTATTTGTACAGAATTTTTATGACCTCACCTGACTCATGTCAGAAGTTACCTTTCATAACTTCAGAAAATAGTTTTAGGGAAATATTTACATTGTAAAATCGCGAGAATAATTAAGACAATCGTGTTTTGCTACCTTTGTGAGCAGAAACCAGGGATTAAGTTCTAGAGCACTTTAGTACTTTTTCATAGTCATTTTGTGTTGATAACTTCCTACGTTATCAAATATAGGTGTAACTATGACAAAGTTCTTAAATACACTAGCTGTAACCGCGACGTCGTTCGCGTAATTTTTAGACACATTTAGGCATTTTGTAGAGACGGTGAAAGCAGGATAATAATAATATTAGCCTTGCTATGAAACTGCCCCACTATTGGGCAAGAGCCTCCTCTTAAACTAAGAAGGTTTAGGCCATAGTCCACCACGCGGACCCAGTGCGGATTGGCGAACTTCACACACCTTCGAGAAACTCTTAGGCATGCAGGTTCCTCACGATGTTTTCCTTCACCGTTAAAGCAAGTGATAGTTAATTATTTAATATGCACATGCTTTCGAAAAGACAGAGGATTGAACCCGACACCTCTGACTTTGCAGTCCACTGCTATTAAAGGAGGATAAAGGCAATTAAAATGTTAGTTCTGCAGAAGATGTGACTGACCGACCTGTATGAAAAAAGTATTAGCAAATATGGAATTGACTTCTACCTACATCGATAGTAAAATACCCATGGGTTATTATTTGTTAAAAATATTCCATGTCCAGTCATGAGTTCGTTACAGTTTTATTACATGTATACATTTTGTTATGTGTATAGATGATGTTTTACTTTTCTCTACAAACCGTTTGATTTTCTGAAAATATAAGCATTAACTACCATATTTAATGATTTATCAAAATCGGCTTTATTTTTCTTTCCTCAGAAACTGTTAGATTTTTTTTAAAATATAAGTACCTGTATATACTTATCGTGTGTCGTGATCCTTTGTATAGACTACAAATTTCATTCAAATCCATCACACAGGTTTGGAGTAAAGTATCTTGAAAATTTAACGATTTGCTTATTTTCGTTTTTCCTGGAAAAACCTTAAGATTTTCCGTTAAGACCTTAAGGTTCGTATCTCAGATCGAACAAAGTGTTTCTGTGGATAAAAAGTATTTGAAGTCCGAAGTCTGAAATTGTGCTCTATATAGTCTCGTTCCCTATAACTTTGGTCCTAACACCGTCGACGATATGTGGGTGTACTTCTGCTACCCCGGTTTTCAGATGATGCAATTTTTTACGAGAAAATATTTGTAGCAAAAATGGTTATCATTTCTCTTACATACCTTTAGTCACTAAGGTAAATCTCGACATGTCCGATGACGCTGTAAGGGCCCCGCCCACGGCCAACAGAGTAGATCATTCACACAAATACTTATATAAAAAAGTAAATCTCGGATGCTAAAGGTGTTACAGTCGCTAGAAATAATATACTTTATCTAATATGCTTAACAGAAAGTCTCTATTCTACTCAGTGACCAATCGTAAATATGATAAAGCAGTGAGGTCCATTTGTTTCATTATAAACGTATCCAAATTAGCGAGTATAAGACCACAAATGCTATCAACCCAGACGTACAAATGCCGGGAAATCAATAAACTATTCATAATTAGGTATTTCGGATACAGGTAGGGGATCATCGCATCGAACCAGTGACCTCGTTCGAGACCGCGCACCGGCGAGGGTTGGGTATTATAAAGAAGGGAAAATAGGTAAGTATACACGCATCCCTCGGCGCCTCCCGGGTTATCCCGCCATGACACGAGTCTTAACTATCTTTGCTGTAGAGCCGCAGTGAGTTCAAGTGGGTTTATTGAAATGTATGTTGACCAACCGCTTAATACGACAAAGTTTGGTTTCCTATACACTTCTATGAAACAAATGTTGGATATAATGACTTCGCTCATTGATATAGCGTTCAGTGTGACCTATTTTAAGAAATTGTGTTGTTTGAAGACCTCGTTGTTCTAGTGGCGAATTGGGCGCTTTGTGAACATGAGGTCCTGGGTTTAAATCCTAGGTCCGACAATATAGTTTTCCTGTCGAAAAATTTCCAGTATCAGTTTAGTCTGGTAATGTGACCGGTATATGGCAATAAGCTCGCCCCCTATGACATGGGTCTACCATGGTCGGTGAAAAGTGGGTGCACGCAGTTCACCTCTGCCACCCCCGCTTGGGAAATATAGGCGTGACGGTGTGATGATTTCTTATGTAAATTACAATAATTTTATGTTTAGGCAGTTCATTGTTTGTTTTTGCTTAAGTTAAAAAATGTTACAAGTTCTATAAATACAAACACTTTCTTATCACTTTTCTCTCTAACTTAGAGAAATAAAAAGGTTTTAAATTTCTGAGATAACGCTTTGTATAACTGTTGCTTAGTATTTGGCATTTCCTTACAATGACATTATAAGCGAATTCTACTGTAAATGTATATTAACGATAGAAATTGTAATAATAAAATAATAATACCCCCGCTATACAATGTTTATTTGTATGTGGGCTAGCCACATACAAATAAACATTGTATAGCGTACGACAGATGACATAAAGAGAGAAATCAGTGGATAACTATTCACCCGCTACACAACGTTTATTAGTAAGGCCGTAGAAGCCATACTAATAACAATTTCGTTCAAATCCCTGTCGCTGATTTGCTATACATACCAATATACACAGAATGTACACTAATTTTATTCTATCTATCTATACCATCACGCCAGATCCCTTGCGGAGTAGGCAGAGAGTACATAGATCCAAAAGGTTCTTTACTTTCAGACCTCTCTTTCTTCTTGCACTCTCGTAGTTTGTCTTGCATGATTGCTTTACAAATACTTTCCGATGAATGGTAATCCATGCTAATAATACAAATTCGAAAGTAATTCTGCCTGTTTGTCTGGTAACTTTTTACGCCCAAACCGCTGAACAGATTTTGATCAAATTCGGTAAGCATATAGATAAGCTACCTTTTGTCCAAGAAAAGCTTAAGGGTGTGAAATACATGCCTGAATATAAATTTGGTCATAGCGAATGAACACGGGGCCTGCGCGCGGCGACCCAGTTTGATCCAGAGCCTCGAAAAAAGCAAATGTTTACACATATGCGTACATTTTATAGAATACAAAAGTACGTAGAAATCTGAAACACAAAAATTAATTGTTTGATACATGATACTTTTGCTAGTCCCTGGAAATTTCTTGACCAATTAGAACAGCACTTATTTTTAATGGATGGGCGGGCCACCCCCAGTAGCCCCGATTCCCATCTGCCCCGAAATTATCATCTGCACATTTTGATATAAATTATTTAAGTGGGTTTAGGTTTTGTATTAATTACTCATTTAACTGACTGATATTTTAGAAGCACTCCTGGTTCTGAGAGACCGCGTTCTGACGGTCACCAGAGTTAGGAGTATTAAACTCGGTCAGTCTAAAATGGGTGACCGATTATGAAATTTTCTATGCTTCGGAAGGCTTTCTAAGCCTTTGGTTGGTAAACACTCAACTTGGTAGTTGCCAAGTGAGCTTGTAAGCCTTCAATCTGCAATAACCCGCACTGGGTCCAGCCACAGATTTTTCGCTCACCTCAATTTGTGAGAGAAGCGATCTGCCCAGAAGTGGAACAGGATAGACGGATTTATTTATTTTACTTCAATAGTAATATAATATTAGCCCTATTAAAACTGTCCCACTGTTGGGCACGGGGCTTCTCTCAAACTGAGAGGGTCCTTTACTTCAATACCTTCTTAAAATATTCTTGCTTTTGAGCATTGTCTGTGGACGTATTCGAATTGGAAACTGAATGATTTCGTAGCATTATTATGTGTTGGATCGATGACATAGGTTTCAGATAAAAGCTGAATGCGTAGAAAACAATGGTCATCGTGGCTATATTCTCTCTTTCTTTTATTCTTAAAGAAACTTAGCCCCTCACTAGGGTTTATTCTTGTATCGTGGGTGCATTTTGCATGCGGTGCATACATAAAAATTCACATACAGAAATACCCTGACCGAAAGAAATGATTGTGGGTCACACAAAGATTTGTCCGTGCGGAAATCGAAGCCGCGACTATTCGACCCAGTGGGCAGGGCGGCTTAAGCTCTTAACCACTGCGCTAAATTGTCCGTCCAAATATTTAGAGAGGTCGTTGTCATGCAGCAGTTGGTCTAGTGGCAAAGGGCATCCCTTTGTCAGCACGAGGTCCTGGACTCAAATCGTAGGTCCGACAAAGGTAGTTTTTCTAACGAAAACTTCCCAGTATGAGTCCGGAGTTTGGAATTATACCCTATATATGGCAATAGGCTCGCCCTCTATTACTTAGGGCCTAACATCGTCGGCGAAAAGTGGGTGTACTCAGTACTTTTATTTATTAATGACACTAAAAAAGTGCTCGTATGTACAAACTCTGCCGCCCCCGCCTGGGAAATATAGGCGTGACGGTGTATCGTGTATTGTGATTATCTCTTAGCTGTTGTATGAAGAGTTTTATATGCCTCAAGTTCCACTGCGCTCTGTTTGTATGTCACAAAAGATCACATATTTGAGTTCGCACCCACGAAGAAATTTACAAAGTTTTATTTCGGGATGATGAATGCCTCGGTGAAAAGTTGGCGTGGTACACGTTACGTGTTGTGTGTACTTGTTGACTTTTCATCATAATGGATATTGTAATGTAGAATATTGTGGAAATAATTCCGTTTAATATAAATTTATTGTGACAATAGCTTACACTCACCGAATCAATTCCAAACCCTTTTAATGTAAATTATAAAATTAATTATAATATCATAACATATAGTCTATTCCAATTTAACTTTAAAACTTTTTTTACTCAATATTAAAGTCTTCAGAAATACTGTCGCCTTCATATTATACTTGTTATAGATTGCAATCACAGCAAAAAAAATCCAAAAATGGTAAATTGTTCACAAAGTTTTAACGTTTGATTGGAATGGACTGTAAATAGATCGTACGTAGTACCTACCTCGAGGTTTTGAGACAGAACTGACTTAAAAATGAAATTACCATAATTTACTCAAAAAAGACATTTATGATAATTTTATTTACGTTATATCGATTACGGAATGAAGAAGTTCTTTATTCCGTAATCGTATCCTCGTCACGTTTTTTCCTAACTATCATAAATACGTGAAACCATGGATAACAAAGCATTATTTGCTTCCAACATACAATATTGAAATCTCTCTCAAGAATCGCCCTCTGTTCTGAGAAACGTCATTATGAAACATTATTTGTTTTTATTCGTCCATCTTTTTTTAATTTGGTGACAACTATAAACTGGGAACGAAAAGGAAATAGACAACCTCTCTAGAAAAGTCCCACCAAGTCATAAATAAGATAAAAATGTTATAAGGTTGTGTTGTGGCTTGGATGCTGTACCGCATCGAAATGCTAAAATACAAAAATCCCTGTAAAATTGGTTTTACGTCCATACTATATTTGAATCAGGTATTTCACACCACCAATTAGGGTTTTTGCGACTTTGTCTTCTTCTTATAATATAATGACACAAGTTGACGAAGAACCACATACCTGAGTTGTTTTTCTTCCAATTTCTTTGTACCTAAGTCAGTTTAAATAACAGAAATTCATCAAAAATTACAAGCAATTAAGAAAATTCACTACAAAACTTACTAATAAGTTAATAATATTTTAAGAAGCAGTAATTTGCTATTCCTGATAAATGGAGAATACTTAACTAACATATTTTCTATGAAAAATAATACCTGTTGGAACTCTGTGCCTACCCCGCAAGGGATCTGGCGTGATGATATAGATAGAGATAGATAGAAATATAATACCTGATTCACTATGGATGTAAATATTCCATCACCTCTATAATATAGAAGTCGTTTTCGGAGTTTTCCTATTCAAGCTACAGCAGTATTCTCACCAAGAGAGCAAAAGGGTACATTTCAAACAATACAATTTATTAAAATAACCCTAACTTAAATGTGTAGTACAATTTGCTTTTCATGAAATCTCTACCCTTAGTCATGTACAATACCGTTACATACATGTTTCATTAGGTTTATAAAGTAATAACAGAGTCCGACATTTTCAAAAATATTCGTGAAATTGATAAGTCTCGGTCGCTCAAGGGGGGTGAGATTTGTAGAATGTATTATTCAAAGTGACAGCACAAAACGAAGTAGCCCCGATGTGCTTTTTAAATGAACAAAAGACTCGCTGGTGTTTTTCTGATATATTATTGTTTGTTAATTGTTCGAGAATACTTCAATAAATTGGATATTTTTAATGTTTTTAGATGGCCAACTGTCTATTGAGTTGGTATGAAAAAATACAGGCTGTTGATGATTTGTTTGCTTTAAGAAAATACAATTTTCAGGGAATATAGTACGGACTACATGATAAACAGAGTACTCGAGTATTCTACATTACTTAAAGCAAGCTATGTTCGTTTTTATCTCATATTTTACTCCTACTTATTAAGCAGTAAATTAGAATAACCTAGAATTAGAATACTTTACTACGCGTTAGTTATGTAAAAAGTAGAGGAGCAAAATGCGAAATGTTTTTTAAATAAGGAAGTCTAGTTTTACAAAAAAACACTGCCACGCCTATAAGTGTAGTCCGTAAGTGAGAGCGGAAGAGGTGTATTGTGTACATCCACGAGGGCGGCTCAAACCACCATAGCTCTCTCTGGCCAAGCTCTTAGATATTTCACAAACAGAAATTGTAATAATAAAACACTTGAAGTGAAATAATGCACGATTTTGTTTGAAACCATACCGCCATACATGTACAGTTTGAAAAAAAGACACATTAACGTACACACACTTTACTTTTGTAAAAATATGTTTCGATTAATTTTATTTAGCTTATAACACAGAGTTACAAGTTTTGGAAGTTTTTTATACAAAATTTAGCCATTGTATAACTTATATAGGTCCCCGCAGTCCTGTTTATTTTGTGGTAATTTTCTCACATGTGTGGCGACCGGTTCACACGACTAAACGACTTCTATAGTATTTTTCATGTCAGTTGGGTACTGTGACAATTGTAAGCGTCAAAGAAAATTATGCTTTATTCAATGGCAATAAGGGGCATGACCCGTTTCTATACTTATGGTTTTATGCCTTAACACCATTGAGTTAAATATTAATTTCGTTTGGCACTTAAAACTGTCACTACTTTTTGTATGTGAAAAATATTATAGTGTCTTATTTAAACTCAAACTCAAATTACTTACAAAGTTACTTACAAATAGTCACATTTACATTATTTCTTTTTAACTTACTAATCTACCACAGTTTTGAAACGAGGCCTTCACTAAGAAGATCCGTCGAGAATTTCAGCGGGCTTGTCGTTTTTGTCTAATTCTCTATTCATTTTTTTCATCATTTTCTGTATACTTGCATTTATATTATGCAAAATTAAATATGCGATCCAGGTCCAGTGTGATATCTTACGACCGAGATATAAGACTAATAATATTTTTAAAGAATGATAAGCTACAGGATTCTCGTTGGACCAGTCTTCAGAAACAGCATCTGTTCACGAGTATAATAACTTGAGGAGCCACCACCTCCCTTGACCATAATAGGGGGAAGGAAGTAACCCGCACCAAACAGCCACTGCAAACCTAGACTTTTTAGGGAGCATGACTAATTCCAGTCCCCAGACGATAGTCAAAAAAGTCTACAAAAGGAGCAATACTTCGAGCTCGTTTGCACGATTATTGTTACGATTTCTATGGTTTCTCACCGTAAACTACGCTAAAGGGGTCCGGCAGACATATCGTTTTATCCTTAAAAAAAGTAGATTCTTACACATACATTTTCCCGCTGTTTATAAGATAATCCACGTTTACCCACGATCGGTTAGAATACAGTTTAATTTGGATTATCCCATTAACTTTGATAATGCGACATAAAAAAATCGAGATCTAATTTAAATTTTTAATTCATTTAGTTGGAATAATTTCCATAATGTTTATCGTAACAAATATCGTTCATCAGTAGTAGAAAATTGTCTCTCCGTTTCCCTATGATTATTTTCGATGGCGTTTAAAGCAGCCTAATTTTTGCTACAAAAATCGCTACTCATTAGAAAGCCTGAATACCACAGTAATTACACCACATACCATAAAACAAGACGACCACATTAAAACATCCATAATGACCGAATGAATTTACAAATTCCAAACTCTGAATACACAACGGACTCAGCAAAAAACAAGTCGGAATATTAATTAACCTCTGCTATTAAGTGCCTTTGCACACGTTAATTTTCTTCAGCTATAAGTTAGTAATTAATTAATATTACCTCCACACGCAATGTCCCAGCGAAGCATCGCAAACGAGCACGTATGCCCACAACGTTACCGCCATTTAATTTTTTGTCATTGCTCTGGTCAAAGAAATATCCCATAAATAATAAAGAAAGAAAAAAAAGCGTTACATATTGCTGGCGACAAGTGAAAACCTCGTAAGTGTCTAAAACAAAACGCACGCACCGGCAGTCGTGCAGACTTAGCTTGCAATGCGTTTCATTTTAAAATGGCAGACTTCATAGATAGATTCTCTATTGACGCGTCAGAGTTGCCTTGTAAATTATTATACTTAATTTGGGTGCATTCTAGTTATGCGATATGAACTTTTCAAACAATCCAAATATAATCCTATTTTGGGCAAAAATATAAATTTACGATTTTTATGTGTCGCCTACGATATCCTCGTTGGTCTCGAGATCCTGGTTCCGAATCTAAGGTGAGAATTGTAATTTTGTAACGAATAATTAAAAGTATTACCAGTATAATGATTATTGGCTCGCCTTCTATTACATTCGGGCCTAACATCGTTGGCGATAAGCGCATTTTGTTGGTGCCTCGGCATAAGCTGTGTCCACTGACCACTTAAATGTTCATATTATTTTGTAAGTACCTCGAGACTGCCTCGTTGGTCTAGTGGCAAAGCGTTTCGCTTTGGAATCACAAGTTCCTGGGTTCAAATCATAGGTCAATCAAATATAGTTTTTCTAACGAAAAATTCCCAGTGTGACTCCGGAGTCTGGAATTGTACCCGGTATATGGAAAGAGGCTCGCCCCTATTACATGGGACCTAACATACAGTACACCTCTGCCACCCCCGCTTGGGGAATATAGGCCAGTTCTATATATCTTAAATCAGCCTTTACTATACCACTGCGCTGCAAAAGTCTTATCCAGATAGGACACCTCTGTGATATTTCCTCAGATTTCCATATTTAATATTCGCATTGCTCCATAACAAATATGAGAAACATGAAATTGGGAGATAGAAAATATTTGTCGTCACTTTTTCCTTGTTTCTGGTATATTATGGACAAACAAGTTTTCGGAACAATAAGGGATCAGTGGTCGTTCATCCTTAAATGAATGGAGGCGAGGCTTCATTACGATTGCGTGATTTCTTCACTACCTATTGATAGCGTTCGAACTTTCATAGGTATGCCTTCAAAATGAAAAAAGTATTTTTTAAGGACTCTTTTTTTCAAATAAATAGATAAAAATACTTTATTCAGATCAAAAAAGGAATGCTAACAAATTTCAATTAAAAAACGATGACATCTGCAGAAGTTAGAAATTGTTACAGATATTAACACCCTTCTCCGATTATATAAAATAATTAAAAATCATACATAAGAACGTAATATTAATAAATGTGCAAGCTTGTGCACATGTATATGTGCATGCGTACGTGCGTGTGTGTGTGCGTGTGTGTGTGCGTGTGTGTGTGTGTGTGTGTGTGTGTGTGTGTGTGGGGGGGGGGTGTGGGTGTGTGTGTGTGTTTGTATGTGTGTATGTGTGTGAATGCATGAACATGTGTAATATATTTGTATGTATGAGTAAATTTTGTCGTGCTTATAAAACAGGAGCTTTAAAAAGGTTTTCGGTTTCTTCATAGGACAAGAATTTAGCCATCCGGTGCATTTAGCCAGCTTTAAGCAGCTTGGGCTATTGCTCGAAATAAAAGTGAATTGTTCTACGTAAGGAAAATTTTGTTTTGAGCAAATAGCGGAAATATTTGTTTGAATGTCCATTGCTTTTAATTATTTATAAAAAAAATTAAAAATTAGCTGCTTAAAATTATTAATAGGTCAATTCTGATATTATAAGTATGTGACTCCAGTTATTTACAATGGTACCGTTCAAAAGTTGCGTCATCATCATCATCATCATCCCAGCCTATGCTTGTCCACTGCTGAACATAGGCCTTCCCAATCGCTTTCCAGCGTAACCGGTCCGATGCCACCTGCATCCAACGACTTCCTGCGATATTCACAAGATCGTATAAAGTTGATCAAGTTGACAAGTGATCGAATCAGGAATGAGAAGATTCGTAGAAGAACCAAGGTTGGATTAGCAAGCTGAAGCGCGCCACATAGCGCGAAGATCGGACGGACGTTGGGGCAGAAAGATTCTAGAGTGGAGACCACGTATTGGCTAGTTGCGTAGTGTGTATCAAAATGCGCTCTTTTTTGCTCTCTGCCTACCCGGCAAGGCATCCGGAGTGATAATATCGCTAAATAGTGACCCCCACAAAAAAATAACCGTTGCATATAAACTTCGATTTATTTATGTACCATTTTTATTGTCATTAGTATAATTATGATTTGTGCAAGATGTGCGGCATCATCCATATCTAGCAGTACCTATATCAATTTCCAGGCTAATAAAACGAAATCTTTTCGAATGGAATCCTTAATTTCTTAGCCCGACTTGCACTTGACCGATTATTATAAATAGCTATACTTATATATCTTCATGTAGATGCTTCAACCCTTTATAAGTCAGGGTCTGCAGAATGTCGACAGGATTATTTATGTTACGTAGTTTAATTTTAGCTGCGGCGTCCCGTGTTTATTTTTAATTAATTTTTATAAGGTCACCGCATATTTAATTTAGAGGGGAAGTAACCTGCTTACGTGTACTGTACAGAGTTTAGGTAGAACCACAAGGGATGGCACGGGCAGCAAGAGTTTTTTCGCGCAGGATAAAAGTTTTACAGTTCGAGATTTGTACGCAAAATAACACACACCGTCACATTTATATTCTCCAAGCGAGGGTGGGAGAGGTGTTCTGTGTACACCCTGTTTTCGTCGATAATGTTAGGTCCCATATAATAGGGGTCAAAAACACTATTTATTTTTATATTGTAACATGAGGATAACGCGGTAGGGGGTAACTGACACTTTCTGTATACATACTATATAGATAGATAGATGAATAAACAAGAGCGGTAAGACTACTTTCGCTCAGTACAAAATTTTGTCAGTCCATTAGATTATAATTCATGACACGGGTTGTGAGAGCATGCTTTCCTAGCAAAATAAAAACTCACGCCTAGTGCGACAAATTCCGACACATAGGTTTGCGGTGCCGCCTGTGCCAGCCCTATAGGCCGTGTTTTAACTGTATACATTTGAATGTTATTAATTTTTTTCTTTTCTGCTACGTTATTCTAGTGGTGTTTGGTGAGGCTAGCGTTACAATATCCTGGGTTCGAATTCCAGGTCGGCAAACCTGTTATTGGGGGTTTATGGAAACATTCTTATTAGTACAATCTTTTGATAGCAAAACTCCAATATCACTTTGTCCGACCTGGGATTCGAATCCAGGAACTTATAATTTGTTGCATTATGCGTCTTTGGACCAACAAAACAGTCTTATGATAACAAGGCGCAGGTTAACTAAGCTTATAATAGAGTTGTACTTACGTTAAGCACGATTATGAAGAAGTCGAGGGTAAACAGGAACGATGTTATCGGGTTGAAGTTCAACTGAAACAAAATATTACTTTAAACATTTTTTGTATCTTTCTATCTATATTACCACGTCTGATTCATTTTGGGGATATTTATTATAATATTTTTTCCTGTAGAAATAACAAAACGAAAGCTTTGAGAGTGGAGAAGACGACCTTTCTCTTTTGCTCCATTCTACTCGCATCCTACATAGTCTTGTCTTTCAGACTTCTCCGTCTATTACCTGTTAGAACCCAGTAGTCTGCCCCTTCCCAGCAAGGGATCTGGCGTGATGATCAAGGTAGTAATAACAATGTTTTTCTTGTAAGTAACAAACCTGCCTTGTTGGTCTAGTGGCAAAGCGCATCGCTTTGTGAGCACGAGGTCCTGGGTTCAAATCCTAGGTCGGACAAGTGTAGTTTTTCTAACGAAAACTTCCCAGTACGTTTCCGGAGTCTGGAATTGTGCCCGGTATATGGCAATAGGCTCGCCCCCTATTACATGGGACCTAACATCGTCGACGAAACGTGGGTGTACTCAGTACATCGCTGCCACCCCCGCTAGGGAATACAGGCGTGACGGTGTGTGTGTCTAACAAACCATTTTGATTGTCATTAATATCATTATTACACAGTGAATCTTAACGGCAAACAGTGTTTATAATATTTTATGTTCCGTCTGTTTGTCCGGACATTACGCAAGAACTGCCTGACGAGCTTGGGGCATTGCTGCTTTGTAGACCCAATCTGACCACCGTCTTTGGGGTTCTGGTTTGGTCATGCTCACTATAATGTCTTTGCTTGCGGTGGCTGTCTAGCGCGGGTCACTCTCTTCCCTCCAATATGGTCTAGGGGAGTGATGGCTGTTCCAGTAGTCATACTTGTGAACGGGTGCTGCTTGTGGGGACTGGTCCATATGGAATACTTTAGACACTTTATAAATAACTTCATTAGCCTCATATCTCGGTCGTACAGCATCACACTGGAGCTAAACTATTTAATTGTAAGCTAAACATTGTATCCACAGAATATGATAAAAAAATTGAAAGGAAAAGAAAGAGATTTAAATAAAACAAGACAATCTCGCTAAATTTCTTCGCCGGACCATCTCAGTGGAGGCCGCATTCCGATCTGGTGGTATATTTGTAGTTAAATTAGGTTTAAAAAAAATGTTAATTGACTATTTGTAACCGCCCCCGCAGGGCTTATACAAAGTAAATTATTTGAGTTTGAGTTTAAACTTTGAACCGATTTTGACAGAAATTGCACTTTTGGATGGCACATACTGTCAGCTGCTACTGGTACATCAGCTGGTACTGGCCGACTGTTGGATATAGCTTTGATAAATGGAAGTTAGAGAGATTAGGTCATACTGTTAAGACCCAGTGCAGATTGGTGGAGGCAGGTTTGTGGCCACCTGCTATTGGAACATATTAAACCACCTATAAGGCTTCTAACTTGGTGTAACCAATACCGCAAGGTACCTTCTGGAGCACAGAGGCGCTGGAATATGAAAGTGCCACATTGTCACCCATCTCAGACTGATCGACCCATCTCAGATTGAGCCGAACGTTGCTTAACCTTGGTGATCACTAAGAACATATACGTAGTTTCAGTTAAATACTGCAACATTTTCGATAAAACCCGGTTAAGAAGATATCGATATACAGTTTACATTTCCGTTGCATGTGAGTAGCTACTAAGGAGGTCATGTTATCTGATTATTATTCAGGTCTATGCATGCCAATCTCTAGACAAAACCTAATTAGCTATACACTCGTAACATAAGTCTCTGACGAGGTAGGCAGACACATAAGGCTCTAAATTTCTCCTACTTCCTTCACCTTAATCTGATACATTTGCTGGATTCGAAGACATATGACATAGACTTCAGACAAAAAGACTCATATTGCAAAAAGTGTACGACATTATTACGTGTCATCAAATTTTCTTTTATTAAAATATATTATAATAAAATAAATGTAACAACTTTTACCAGCTGTAAAATATTACGAAGTTTATAAGCGTGTCAGCGTTTGTAATATAAATATATTATAAATCCAAATAAATGTAGCTTACGAGACCATATATAAAACAATATTTCATGAATATGTTAACTTGGAACTATTAAAGAAACGCAATTTTGAATATTTGATACATATTTATGTAAATTGTTGGCATAAGCTTACTTTATGGAACTTTTACGAAACATTGCGACACAAGACGATATTATATATTTTTATTTATGTTAAGGATTAAGGATAAGATCAACGGCCAGTTTCTCAATAGTGAATTTAAAGATGGTATAGCGTTACAAAATTTATTAGTGCCGAGGGAAAGAAGATAGATTAATGCTTAAGTGTCACTACTACAGTTTCAAGTGAAACTGTTCCACAAATGTTCAGTTGTAATTTATTTACGGAGTGTTGAAGCTTTGTACTTTTTGCCTACCCCGCAAGTCTGACATGATGATATAGATACATACATTACAATTAATATTTTCGATATCTTCTATACAGCGTCAATCTAAGTACTCTGTTTAACAAATTAGAATATTTAAAAAAAACAGCTGGTGCTGATATAATTATATAAATATATTCTCGTAAGGATTTTTGAATATAAAACTACTTTTACAATAATTCAGACTTGAAATCCTGTAAAACTATTTTTATTATAACTCAAAGAGACCTCAGCATTTTCTATACTAACACTAACAAGGCCACCTTCACCAGGTCGCGGATTTGTTTCTTTTTCGCTGGAGAAAAATGTTCAGAAGGTTTTCAGCATTCTGTAGTGAGAACTGAGGTATGTGGGACTTTAAGCACACAAGAAATTCTACGATAGTCTCTTTTGACGCAGTAGGTAGGTGGGACTTAAGTCCTACAGTAGACGCCGTAGGTGCGTTCCTGCAATAGACGTTTATCAACTCAAGAAAAAAAAAGGTTTGTTTCACTTTTTGATTTTTAACTTGAATCGCTTTTTCAACCGCCCTCAATATATCTTTACAACGATAAGATCTTCACAGAACATACATACGCACTTTGTTGTATTGGAACGCAATCAATAATTTAATTTCCCCAGAAACCGTAACACGCCGGCAAAACGATTTGTCGGTGTAGTGGCGTATCTTATCGTACGATCAGGGCGGCGTACCGACCGGCTATGAAACCCCGACGGGATAATACGACAATCGGATCTCGCTACATCTGACCTGTCATTGTTAATTTAATTTTACTGGTTATTGGTTGCCTTTTGCTTTACGAAAAGAATGGAGTACATAAAAAGTACGACGTGGATTGTCTCCGTATCGTTTTTTTATCCAGAGAGCTTAGTGCTAAAACCATTGAACCGAGTTTGACCGGACTTTCTCAGTCCGTGCAATATATTTGATCAAATTTGAAAAAATCCGTAATACACAGCTTGACCTCTCCGTAGTATGTGAGTGGTTACTAGGGAGAGGTTAGGATATCTGGTTATTATGTGGGCTTCAAGTCAATGTATGTTTTTAATGAATCAGGTGTATGCATGCCAAGCCGTTGACAAAATCTAATTAATTATTTATTATGTTATAGCCGAGTTGATATGCCATCCTTATAACACTACAAATTTACTAAATAAACATGAACGTCAATATTTTCGTGCTAAGCCCGCAGAATACGGCTTTTAGAATGTGATATGATGGAACAGGAACGGAACTATTTCATGACAACTACTACTACTAAATCATCACGCCAGATCTTTTGTGAGGTAGGGAGAAAGTACAGAGTTTCAGG
Organism: Phalera bucephala; assembly: GCA_905147815.2. Taxonomy (NCBI): domain Eukaryota; kingdom Metazoa; phylum Arthropoda; class Insecta; order Lepidoptera; family Notodontidae; genus Phalera; species Phalera bucephala. Next base: position 19,466,720 of record LR990609.1, on the reverse strand, counting down.
AGGTTTTTTTTCTGAAAATAAGCTATTTACACTGTTACTGATTATATACAGTATGATTCCAGACTCCACAATATTTTCCCAATTATCTTATTAAGAAACTATCATACTAATTAAAGGCGCAATAATTAGCTGTTCTGCTTTTTATTGATAATAAAAGTAGACTAACTTTTCGTTAGTCGTTAACATAGGTGTAATAAAATACGGGATATGTCCACCGCCTGTTTGATTCGGTTCAATCGTAAATTGGGAATAGATGTATAAAAGTTTTATATGGCGTCTGTATTGCTAGTCGGAATAAATGTTTAAACAAGAGATTGATTCACGTGTCATTCTTTGGTAAGTCAATAAAAAACAAACGCTAAAATGGGTTTACTGTGAAGTTTGCCACTCTAGTTGATGTTTGGTGTTAGGCTACTGTGGTGCGTGAATAGTGCGGTAAGTCCCTGTCGTGCTGTGAGATCAAGTGAACAACCGGCCATTATAACCAGGGGCATAAACCTCAAGGAAACAAACTCGCAGACCTGAAATCTGCGTTTCAAAATACATTTACAATTCTTTGAAGGTCTAATACGCGCATCGATCACGAGATCGATTAAATAGTAATTATTTGAATAGAAAAATTTCTAGTATCAGTCCGGAGTCTAGAATTGTGCCCGGTGTAATGGCAATAGGCTCGCCTTCTACTGCATTGGGACCTAACATAGTCGGTAAAAAGTGGGTGAATCCCGTGTAACCCCGATCGGGGAAATTTTTAAAAGCTTTTATCTAACTTGCAATATGTCATTATATATATAATATTCATATGTCTGTCTCTGTCTTTCCGGTTCATATCTTGTGATCCCTTTTTCAAGCACTTGCGGGTATCCGATTGAGCTGAAATTTGGCATACATGTATAAGTTTGGTGATAATACAATAATATGGTGTCATGGAACTAGTCTGATGGTCGGAAGGTAGCCATAGGAACATGTGAACTACATAATATATTCCTGTCGTATAAAGGCTTGTTGGACCGGTATTGATGATGAAGCAAAAAGGTGGCCAATGGAACCACCCAATTACTTAATATATATATATATATATATATATATATATATATATATTCCTGTTGTATCCTGTTTTGTTGACGAGTATCTACTGTAGACTCAGATGGTAAGCAGGATCTGATGAAGCAGCCGGAAGGAGGCCATAGGAAGTCCTCAACTAAGTAAAATATCTCCGTTGTGTTTGTGCCATAAAAACTTGTTCTTAAAGATCTTTATTTAAATTATAAAATATTTATTTTAATACTATTTAATTACATAATAAAATTATTCAAAATAAGGACACCCACAGGCAGCTAAAGGGAGCAGTAACATCGTGAAGGTGCCAGTAAATTAAGGAATTGAGTAGTCCTGAATGAATACCGTTATACAAGGTGTAACATATATAACGCAAGACCTCAAACACTCCAATTAGATTATTGCTGTACGAATTCAATACGAAAATCAAACTTCCAATGTTAAGGAGTTTTCTACAATTTTTTAAGCTTTTTGGTACCCAAATTAACATTAAAATGCAAGCCGTAATGCATTAAATAATTATTAAATTTTGTTTAATACAGTGAACAGAATGACTAACAGATATTTTAGAAACTAAAAAAATAACTAACTTTGAAAATAGTTGGAATCGATTCAGTTGCCGATTTAGAAGAAACTACTTTCAGGTCTTGCGTTTATTATGTTACACCTTGTACAGGGAAAAGCCTACACTCAACAGTGGGTAGATAAATAACTTTCGAGAAAAGCACCATTTAAATATTGCTCTCCCAAATAAGTTGACTTTCTGCGGTCGCTAAGGCTTACAAAAAACGTAATAATTTACGGGCATGACATTTTTGGAATCAAAAGACGCATTCGCGTAAATTTTTTCGTTTTCTATTCAAGTTAACGACAGCAGTGTGCCAACATGTCCACCGGTCCTGGACGGTCATGACCCTAGTTACAATACAGCTAAATACTGAGTTATTATAGAACTAAAAAATGACATCTTGGGACAGGTGCTAGCAGCTGTATTTTTACTTTGGACACTACTGACTACCCCTTTTTAAATAACCGACATCATGCTTTATTATTATTTTTATCTTTTAAGGACGTAGCCCCACACTAGGTTTTATTCTTGTATCGTGGGTGTGTTTAAAAACATAAAAAATGTAGATGCACGACATTATTGGCTAAATATTTTTTTTATCGTAACTCAATAACCGCCTAAGCATACATGCTACTTTTAGCGTAAATTCAACGTTAGAAATATATTACCCAAAATCTCACATATGACACTTTTAACAACGGGGATTAATGATTTGATCGCTCGTCATAAGCTCTGTGTTGCGAATAAGTTAAATTTAACCCCTCGAGTGCCGGAACTAAATTTAAACTGTTTTTTTTTTTTGCTAAGTTTTCGATAAAATGTTATTAGACTGTATACTAAAACTATCACTCCCGTTTCCTATGTACATCCGTGTGTGCGTTAGACACGCGAGTTTGATATAGCGAAATATAAGATGTGAAAAAGGGCTTATACAACACTGGTGCGACGACGCATTATAGAAATTTAAGACGCGATGACACTCAACGCATCTCACGAACATAGGGTAGAGACCCTATGTTAGTACGTACGAACGCTTTTTGAGTGTCATTAATAAAGCGCTGGAATATATACGAATATTATAAACATAAAAGATTTGTTTGTTGGTAATTGATTAACTCTGTAACTACTAAACCGATTTTAATTATTCCTTCACCATAAGAAAGCTACATAATCCTGAAATATCATAGGCTATTTAATTTCATTAATAATAAGAGAATATAATATAAAACGAGCACGTGCGCATGAAAGCTGGTAAAACAATTAACTACTGGAATATTTTTAAAAAGCGCTTACTGAGCTTAATTATCGCGCAATGAAAAAGCGCTCGTTTAATAAGGATTACAAATGCACCTTCAGAACAGTAGTGACTTATCTCAAAAAATTAAGTTTTTGGGAAAGTAACCACGTCCCTTCGGAACCGCGCGGCCCGTGTAGAGGGGGGCAAAGTAAAAGAGATCGAAGTATCGTAGTTCTAAATTCTACCATAAAAACGCCGCTGTTTTAATATTCACCAGATATAGAGTACTTTTTAATGGCGCTTTACGACCGTAACTTGATTTCTTTGATTTTTGACTTAAGTCTATACTGGTCTAAAGGTGCGATATACTAGTGGTGCGATTTCGTTATTGTGATGCCTCGATGCACACATTATTGTCCGCTCAAAGTCGCCGAAACGCAATGTAAAAGTATTCAGTGAGTGTTGACCTCAAACAAAACCATAACGGACGATTTAGCGCAGTGGTTAAGGGCTTAGCCCGCCCCGCCCACTGTGTCTAATAGTCGCGGGTTCGATTCCCGCACGGGACAAATCTTTGTGTGATCCATAATTATCTGTTCCGGTCTGGGTATTTGTGTATGTGAAATTTCATGTTTGTAAACGCACCCACGACACAGGAATTAATCCTAGTGTGGGGCAACGTTCTTTAAAAAACATAAAAAAAACATAACATAACTAACTATCACTAATTGGATATGCCTCCATGAAGATTACATACCGCTTTGTATCCCTTTACAGAGAACACCAAAATTACCTTTAAAGTGTTTCCCAAGGGTCCAATTTCGTGGTTTAATTATACCTAGTACAAATTGACAAAGGTAACTCTGAAAAAGAAATTATAATTCTTAGCTTACCGTTCCCAAATATGGCGTAAGCTTTTTATATCTTATAAAAAATTTACTTTAATCATATTATGGTTGGTCCCGAATTTCGAGGTAAATATCGTACTTAGGTGGATAAAAAATCCATAAACAATAGTTTGGCGATTGATGTTTAAGCGATATTGTATTAAAATTCTGTATTCAGTTATTGACCTTATTTTATATAAGCACCGTCACGCCTATATTCCCCAAGCGGGGGTGGCAGAGGTGTACTGAGTACACTCGCGTTTCGCCGACGATGTTAGGTCCCATGTAATAGGGGGCGAGCCTATTTCCATATACCGGGCACAATTCCAGACTCCGGACTCATACTGGGAATTTTTTGTTAGAAAAACTACATTTGTCGACCTAGGCTTTGAACGCAGGACCTCGTGATCACAAAGCGATGTGCTTTGCCACCAGCCCAACGAGGCAGTCGGCTTATATAAGCGATAATTATAAATGTGCAAAGTAATAGATTTTTTAATAATATCGTAATTCTTTTCCGTGGACATCATAGGGATTACTATTAAGGTTAAGGCCTTTTGGTTAAGATAAGGCAGGCTCATGTAACGAAGCGAGGCGGACAGAGTTGCACCGAGTCGCGCTGGAAGGCTGGCGGAGCAAGTTCGCCCATCCCACTGCCGGTCACGCCGTTATCGCTAGGCTGCTGCCAGTTTCCTGGGAGTGGCTGGGGCGACGACACGGCGTCCTCACATACCGTCTGACGCAGGTACTGTCCGGGCATGGTTGCTTCGGGCGGTATTTGTGCGGATCGGTCGTGAGGAGGCGGAGCGCTGCCACCATTGTGCGGCCCCGGAAGACACGGCGGCGCACACTTTGCAGGTGTGCCCGGCATGGGATGACGAGCGGCGCCGGCTCGCCGGAGCGCTCGGTGCAGGGGGACAGGGGCTATCGCTCCCGACCGTGATATCATCCATGGTTGGGAGCGAGAGCGCCTGGGCGGTAATGGCGGCCTTTAGCGAGGCCGTCATGTCCGCAAAGGAGGAGGCAGAGCGGGTGAGGGAGGAGACGTCCTCCAATTTTTCAGTGCGCTAAAGTCCGGCAAAAGCTAGAACTTTTGATAATTTAACATACAAACGAAAAGTTAAAGCTTGTTTGCAATATAAATTCTTTCGTGCACGTATTAAGCGGAGTTAAAGTTTAATCTGAAATGTGCTTGTTCAACTCCGTACTGCATACTTGCACGTACCGGGCACTGCAGTATTTTTAAACTTGTTTTATTCACAAATTTGCTTGCATTATTTGGCTGTTAATTTTAAAAGATGCGCGTAGTGGAATCGACTTTTTTCTTTAGGATTCTAATTTATTTTTGACTAAGCCCGCCACACTTTCCCACCATTGTAACTCCTGTAAGCCAGGATCTACAATGGTCTTCTTAAATGATACCAAGGTTTGAACCTTAAGGTATCCCGGGAAGCGCTATAATTCTCTTAGAATCCGCAACGAATTTAATTAGAAAGAACAACAGTAGTAGGTAAAATAAAATTTCTTTTCCCTCCTTTACAAAGCGGGAGACACAAAATTGGCAGACCAGCCATAGAGATACGATAAGCCCAGTTGGAAAACATCACGGATACAAAATAATAATAACTTATTTGTGAGCTTTATGTTTGATTCCAGTAGGTATGGCAAAAACGCTTAAACGCAGGGAAATTATTTCCCGGTTCATATTTATTGATGTTTTAATCTTGCGATGTTTCGGTATTACTGAGGTTGAATCAATCCATGTCTTATCTGAATGCTAAGTTAAGCATTTCCGTAACTGGCGAGCATGTATGGTATGAACTATGAGATTGGAAGAAGGCAGAGAGGCCTGTAAAGGAAACCATTTTAGAGCCTGGTACCCTCTGCTTGACCCGCAAGGAAGGGGAAAAAGAAGGGGAGCTGTATAGAATCAATCCAATATTGCGTGGCGTATTTTTTGGAACACATCATTTGACTAATTCTATTAGAACTAAATAATAGTAAATACCTAAATTGCCTTGAGTCAATTCAAATAATAATGGCGTGCCAATAACATAGAAATTCGAGCAGAAACCTAAATGGAAGCCTTAAAATAAGAAGGGGAGCTGTTTTTCAAATAATGATTAAATACCAACTTTGGTATTGGTATTAATTGTAAATTCTATTTCAAAGTAACTTTAAAACTTTTTGAACAAACTATCACCATTTTTGGATGTTTTAGATGTTATTGCAAGCTTTAACAAGTGTAATATGCGGGAGACAGTATTTCTGAAAAAATCGAAATGAAAATTCTGTTAGCAAGTAATGATATTATAGTTGTTTGAGTTCAAGGTGTTGTCTAATAAAATAAAAGACAGGCTTGGTCCAGTGATCCGGAGCTTAAGCCACGTTGCCCACTTGATTGAGTCGTCGCGGGTACGATTCCCGCATGGGAAAAATCTTTGTGAGACCCACAAACATTTGATTCGGTCTGGGTATTTGCCTTTGTGAATGTCGTGTCAGAACCTATCCGCGACACAGGAATAATTGATAGGTGTTTAATTTAAAAAAATACTCGTAGTTTAATAATTGGCGTATATAGCGGGGCAAGCTATCGTCAACCCATGTTGAACTAGTTTCGCGTTAGTACCCATGACAAATCCAGTTTGGTCGGTGAACTATATCAGAATCGGAGTAATTGTGTTACTGCCGGTGGTTCGGGAATCTGCGCCTAGCTAGCTGATCTCGTCCTAAATATCACATTGACCGTTAGGTATATTGGATGATATCAACTATTTGGGGTATATAATGCAAATAACAAAATACTTTGAATTAAGTAATATAATAAAGAAAACTTTTAGTTTTCTTTATTATATTTTTGACAGTACAAAATTCTTGGCAAAAATTCAATATTTTTAGAAAATATAGAGACAATATCCTAGGTAAGTTTACGGCATTAAACTCTGAGCTTGTTCATAGTCACTGCGTGTATGATTCTTTTACCTCAGTAGAGGTAAACGAATTTCAGACCGAAATCTTTCATCTGCAATCCGAACTCAGCAAAATGATCTCAAGGTATGAAGATGCTCAAAAGAAGATTAAAAAACAGATCAGAGCTACTGATGAGATCCTAAAAATGGTAACATACAACCTTGAGCGGTTTGAACCTCTTACAGCAAGCTGTGCTACCCCATCATCGGACACATTATTATCTGATTGCTTAAGTAATGTAATGCAACTAAATAATAGTGCTAGCTCTTACTTAAATAATACTGTTAGCCAGCCGGCTACAAAACATGCAAAAAATCTACACATCCACAAAAGTCCGTAATTGTTTATTCAGATAAAATAGACCAACTTAGGTTCCTTATTATCTAGGCATTTAGATCAGAAAGTTACTAATTTTTGTTCACCTGGGGTCAGTTTAAATCACTTAATTGATAATATTAGTCAAACTAATTTAGACAAGCATACAACCATTGTTGTATTTTGTGGTGACAGTTTATCAGTTAAGAGGAAGGACCTGATGGTATTGAAAATTTATTTAAGCTGAATGTCAAATTAAATTGTAAATTTGTATTCTGTACCATGCCATATGCCAGAAATTTAACAATTCAGCAAAACAGACACATTTATGAGATGAATTTATATATTTATAACTTAACACACCGTCATAGAAACGCCATTTTTTTATATAAAGAAATTCATTCGCAATTTTAGCCTGACCGAAGATACTATGTATCTGCTCTTTACAACTTAACGACAATTGGCTACATTGTTAGCAATTAATATACGCGGAAATGACGCGGTTATATGCAATATAAACCAAAATATAATTATTGATATTGACAACAACACTAAGTTGTTGTTGTGTGACCATAACATTTTAACTATGGGTACGACAACAGCTAAATCATTAGAATTAAATATTTTTCACCAGAATATGCAAGGTTTAACTGGCAAAGATCTACTATATAATAATATTCTGTGTTACTGACCATTGGTTTAAATGTCATGAAATAATCCAATATCAAAGACAGTGTCATACATTCAAAAGAAAAACAGCCATACGCGAAGGGTCTAGGATAAGGGGAATATTAGTCGCCAACGATATCAAGTGTAAAGAACGCAAGGACATTATGGGTCTTTCTATTGAATGCATTGTCGAGATATCTTGTGTCGAACTAGATAGTTATGTTATAGCATGCGTTTACCTAAGTTATGTAAAGTTACTTGTAGGCGGATATCAGATCGACGTATAAACTGTTTTAAGGATAAAGTTTACAATCACATATCTAATATAGATTGGTTATATAATGATCCCAATTATCTATATCAAAACCTTTTTGGTACCATTAAATCAGAATACGATAATATATTTAAAATAAAAACATTTTCAATGGCCAAGAAAGCAAAGTTTAGTGACTGGGCTACTGTAGGAATTCATAAAAGTAGAGCTGAGATGTATGAACTATATAATAGGACAACATATGATCAAAGCCCAGCTTTCTTGGAATATGTCAAAAACTACTTGAAGTCTTTTAGGAAGGTCTGTACCGCAGCAAAGTCTATATATTATAGCAATATGAATAAAAGGTTATCAAATAAGATCAAAACCACATGGGGTAAAATTAACAGTGTATCTGGGAGAACTCTACCACGTGATGATCATATTGAACTTGTAATTAATGATGACATCCCAACAGATGATTTTGATATTGCGCAGACTTTTAATATTATTTTTAGTGAAATTCTAGTTCATACTACCGGCTCCTTGAACTCTTCTTCCCCAAAAGTGTAAAGTAATGCAATGACTTGTTTGAGTTGAAAGTGTGAGTTAAGAGTGAGAAAAGGATAGGTTCTCCGACTTAATGAAACTTGTAAAGATGTACCGGTTTTTAAATCAGAGGTTAAAAGCGACCCTGCTAATTTAATACCGATTTCCATCTTACCGGCCTTGAGTAAAATTTATGAAAAGATCCTACTTAATTAATTGCTTAACCACTTTAATAAGCTGTTACACGGTGATCAATATGGTTTTGCCAAGGGCCGTTCAACCACAGACGCGGGAGTAGGTATGCTTCAGCAAATTTTCGGTGCCTGAGAGGCATCGCAGAATGCCATTGGTGTTTTTTGTGATCTCTCTAAGGCATTCGACTGTGTTGAACATGCAACCCTTATTAAGAAGCTAAGTCATTACGGTATTAAAACACTGCCCTGAATTTATTAGCTTCGTACTTAAGTGAAAGATCTCAGTCTGTTGAGATTAACGGGATGAAGTCTCAGGAAGTTAATATTTCAATTGGTGTTCCATAGGGCTCCATCTTAGGACCCTTTCTTTTCTTAGTATATAGCAATGACCAGCCGAACTTCGTCCGTGATATCTGTGACATTGTGCTATTTTCAGATGATACTACCTTGATTTTCAAAGTTGACTATACTGAGCTTAATTTTGACGATGTGAATGTTGCTCTTTCACACATATCAAAGTGGTTCGAAATGAACAATGTATTGCTTAATTCACCCAAGACAAACTGTATTAAATTTACTATGCCTATATATGTGAATATTCTTATTAATGTCACAAAGCTGGACCTCGTGAACTGAACTGTCTTTCTAATACTAGAAACTCTAATGCCTAGAAACTCTTAACTCTAATGACGGGCACATATCTCATCACTTGCGGGTAAACTTAGCTCAGCTGCTTATGCAGTGTGGAAAGTACGGCAACTTACGGATATGGATGCAGCACGTCTAGTTTATTTTAGTTACTTTTATAGTATTATGTCATATAGTATCCTACTGTGGGGTAATGCTGCTGACGTGGAAAATGTATTTATACTGCAAAAAAGAGCTATCCGTGCCATTTATAACCTAGGACCTAGGGTTTTCCTCAGATATCTGTTTAAAGAGATCAACATTCTCACGGTCGCTGTACAGTATATATATGCCAATATAGTTTATATGTAAGAATATCCATTTATTTGATAAAGTGAGCGAAGTTCATAAACTAAACACCAGAAATAAACATTTACTTGTATTACCAATTTTTAAGCTAAAAAATATTCACTTCCTTCGTAGGAGTCGGTATTCGCTGCTACAATAAGATACCGAAGCCCATGTTAGATTTGCTACTTGACAGATTTAAAAGTTATATCAAACCTTTACTAATAAGTAAAGGATATTATATTGTAAATGATTTTTTAAACAATAATAATGCTTTAACATAAATTTATTTATTTATTTATTCTCAAATTACAACAACTATCTTTACAGGTTTTTTCCTAATACGATAGTGTAGTCAACTTATTAAAATACATTACAATACATTCATTACATTAGTTCGTCCATTTTATTAGAAACATTAACTTATTTATTATTTAATATTGTACATTATATTTAATTATTTTTGAATTATATATTAAATTATATTATAAGATAAGACATATAAAGTTACCTGAATGAACTTCAGTTCACAGGAATATGATGTTAAGTGCAGCGTGTCCTGCCTAGCGAGCGTTCATATATTTTTAAATATTATTTTCGAACGATGTCGACAGGGTCGTGGATTTGTCATGCTCACTAAAATGTCTTTGCTAGTGGGTCACGCTCTTTACTCTGTTATGGTCGAGGAGAGTGATGGCTGCTTCTCAAGTCATACTTGTGAATGGGTGCTGCTGGTGGGGGTTGGTCCGTCCTCTATCCTTTGACTAATTAAACATGTACCGTAGTGCTGTTGAATTTTGTGTCGTTCGGCATCACACTGGAGCTATAACCAATTATTTTGTTCTACACACTTTACATATTTTATAGTCACCCTTTCTCTTAATTATAATATTTTTTTATTATTTACTTTTGATTTTGATAATGGATCTCTGGATGTAATAAACTATATGTGGACTACTTATATATAGATCTAGAGGTATAATATTCGAATTGGTAGTATTATTGTATTATTCTCTGCAGAAGGCTCAAGTATTATAAGAATTTAGTGTAACAATCGACTGGGAACTGGAATGTCTAGCATATTCTAATATAAAAAAAAAAACCGTAACACCTATATCTCCTAAGCGGGGGCGGAAGAGGTGTATTATACATAATACCCACTTTTTTACACATGTAAAGGTTGATAGGGGCCAAGCCAAATACCGGGCACGATGTAGAATACAACCCACGAATTCGTCAACAAAAAAACAATTCTTCCCATATTTCGTCTAACCTTAATGTATATAGCGATCTCGAAACGAACTAGACGCGGAGAAATGTTTACGACGCTGGCGAGACCTGGGGAGTTGTAACGTACTGAAATGTACCGGAGATGGCACACACCTAAGCCACGCTCGGTGCGATGGTAAAATTGAGATCTGTCACCGCCACGCCTGACGCGATCAAAAACGATGCAAGGCCAGAACGAGACGCCAACACGGGTTCGAACCGGACTCTAGTATTGTTGTTTGGCGTACACGACAACTACAGAGGCTGCCGTCATGCCCGCAGTTTGACGTACGCGCCACGCTGCCGTCCGTCGGCGTTAGCTATGAGGCAAAAGCTTAAAGATTACGCCACGTAACCGACGAAGCAGGACGGGGGTACAGCTGGGCAGCGCATATGTCACATTGCGGGCGTAACGATACCTTAGGCATCGTGACGGCCACTTAATAATGATAGTATCCTGCTCGCACCTATAAGGGCGATAAATGAAGCGAGGTGAGAATGAGCGGCAGGTGCGACGCTTACCTCGCGCTAAGCGTCGCAGAGATGTGAGGCGTCTCCCGCACGTTTCAGTACAGTACACCTCCACACGTTGCGCAGGGTTCGCGAAACATTATCGCTCGCAATGTGACCAAGCCTTAAGAAATACCTTCCAACGGAGTCTCAGATAACGGAACATGGAATCTATAATCCTTGAGACGCGGGTAACAGTTCCGGAGAAAAGCTGGGATTAGGCCGGGAAAAAAACTGTACTGTAAAAATTTATGAGCGTTATTATTATGAGAGTGGAAGAAACCTGAGAGGTCTGTAAGGAAACGATCTGTTGGAATTTTATACCCTCTGCTTATCCCGCAAGGATCTGGTATGAATAGATAGATTTTTATGGCAAGCGTGTATAAACTATGAGAGTAGAGAAAACCCTCTCTTTCATTAATTATTTCTTTCTTTATTGTAAGTGACTGGAGCAGGCAGTCTGTAAAGAAAGAACTTGTTACACCACTTTACTCGCTGCCTACTCCGGAAGCAAACTGGCGTGATGATAATGAGCTAGAGACGGATTGTTATTGTGTTTTGTAATATACAATACGAAATTAAATATTTTATGGCCGGTACGGAAGCATCGAAACACCAAACGCACGTTCCGACAACGCGCTTGAAAGCTTTTAATGGGATCCGTTTTAATCCAACGGAGTACCATTCGTTCACTTGTGTACAGTACAATACGTGGCGATGTTTGTGAATCGTACAAAACCTTTCAGATTCGCTTACAGTCCTGTAAGCGAATTTGAAAAGTTGTCCCGCTATACTTAAAGTTTAACTGCCGATGTTTTATCTTCGTGTGAAATTATACTTTATAGAGATTATGACTGATGATGTTCAAATCCTAGGTCAGACAAATGAAGTTTTCTAACGAAAACTTACCAGTATGAGTCCGGAGTCTGGAATTGTGCCCGATTAAGGCGTAATACTGCAGTGTTTGTAGCGATCACCAATGTTAAGTAGGATTTAGTCTAGGCACGTTAAGAGGGAACTCCCAAAAATCTTTTTAAAAAACAGGTATACCGACTTCAAAAAGCAAGATGGTTTACCTGTTTTTTTTAAAAGATTTTTATTTTACAATTTTAAGTGACGAGTGATATATCTGCTTATATTTATATACCTATATTATATTATTTTGCTGAGTTGTACTACTGTAACTCAGCAAAATAATATAATATAGGTATATTCCTTACTAGGTACCTTCTTCTTCTTCAGCCGAAAGACGTCCACTGCAGGACAAAGGCCTCCCCTAAATACCGCCACAATGACCGGCTTTGTGCTGTACGCATCCAACTTCTACCCGCGACCATCACCAGGATTGATATAATAACCATAATAACGGAATCTACACATTCGTGCTGTTCGCCGTTAAGGAGCCCCCTGGTGTATCTTCCAAGTCCAAAGTTAAATACTGATTTAATTAAAATGGGACCACCTCGAAACTATACTAAACCCAACGCAAAGAGAATCATCAAAATTAGTTCAATGATCAAGACGTTATAAAAAATCACAGACGAATTGTCAACCTCTCTTTTTTGAAGCTAGTTAATATTGTAATTAGTTCTATGGCAGGGTACCTATAGGATTGACGTAATACCCATAATATCTCAATCTACGCATTCGTATTATTTGTCGTTAAGGAGTTCCATGGTGTATCTTCAAAGTCCAAGGTCCAATACCGATGAAATTAAAATGAGACCACCTTGGGGCTATACTGAACCCAATGCAAAGAGAATCATCAAAATCGATTCATAATTGGCGGAATGATCGCGTAACATACATACAAAAAAAACATACAGTCGAATTGTGAACCTCCTCCTTTTTAGAAGTTGGTTAAAGACATACACGAAAATAAAAACTTAAGATATGCTCTATAACATGTATGGATGACTATTTTATTTTAATTTACAATATCTGAAGTATTTGGAAAAAAACCTGCATGTTGGGTCTTCTGGGCCCACTTTTCACTGTTGTCAAGGTCATCAGACAAGGGAAATTTTCAAACAAAAATTCTCAAGGTCATTGACGTTAGTAATGCCCTTAAGCCGATGGTCCTGGTTACTATTACATGTGGTAGTCGTTAAGCCAAGTTAGAGCCTTCTGGGTGATCGGACAATTTCAAATAGACGATCTGTCAGCGGTCGATGGTTACCGCAGATCTGCTTCCACCGTAATGGGTCCGTACGTTCCTATTCTATATCATTACTACTATCTCAATTTATGACAGGCGTTTGCCCAACAGTGAGATAGCATTAGCTGATTTATAATAAAAAAGTTTCTGCCCGCGACTCTGTCCGCGTTGACTTTGGACATAAACCTAACTTTTTCCGGGATAAAAAGTGTGTGTGTTAATACAGGTAACAAACTATCTGTGTCCCAAATTTCATCTTAATTCGTTCTTCTATTTTTGCGTGATTGAGTAAACATCTAAACATACAAATACTTTCACATTTATAATATTAATAGTAGAATAGTAAAGTGACTGCCTCGTTGGTCTAGTGGCAAAGCGCATCGCTTTGTGATCACGAGGTCCTGGGTTAAAATCCTAGGTCGGACAAGTGTAGTTTTTCTAAAGAAAAACTTCCCAGTACACAAGTCCGGAGTCTGGAATCGTGCCCGGTATATGGCAATAGGCTCGCCCCTATTACATGGGACCTAACATCGTCGGTGAAACGTGGGTGTACTAGTACACCTCTGCCACCCCCGCTTGGGGAATATAGGCTTGACGGTGTAGAATAGTGAAGTTGGTTTTTATAAAAATGTGAGTTTGGAAGTATTGGCATCTTACGGTCCACATTAAGATATTTATTGCCAGGATAAAGTGAGCCTAATCATTCCCTCCTTTACGACGTCGAAGGAAGAAAAAACAAATAAAATTCACAGTAAGTCTGCATTATGACGGAACACAGGATAGGGTTGCCAAAAGTACTATAAAACAGAACATTATGGTCTATATTGTGACCTCTATAAGGAGACCTCCTTTATTATAATACTGTTAGACTACGTTAAAGTGCTCTATTTACGCTAATTCTGACTATTTTGGCGTTTAGTAGTGCTCATCAAAACCCAAAAAAAACCTGAATATATTTTTATTTGTCTAAAAACGAATAACTGAATATTTTAAGAAATAATATTAATTTTTTATGTGCGATAAATTCTATTTTCTAGATAGAAATAAGAAGAATAAGCTCAAACCATTTATGAAATTATAGTAGCTTCGTCGACAAATTGTGCTGTCACTTTCTAAAGTATGGAGTAACTAGTTAAATATTAAGGATAGAAGGCGCTGACAGCTGCCATACAGTTAATACTAGTTCAGTTGTCAACGAGATCCAAATAGAATTGAAATATATGTGTTTTTAGACTGTATTATTATTATTTGTATGTCGCTGAGATTCACGGGCTTTACCCGGACCTTTGTAAGGCTTACATGGGGACATGGGTTCAACACGCGAAGGCCCTTTAGGAGAAGTTAATATTATGTAAGTCACCAGCTGAGATCACTTGATGAAAGTAAAGAAACATAACCAGCGAACTGATTTCGGCAGGTGCAAGGACTATTGTAAATTATCAAAAGAAAACAAGGGCTATATAAATGAGGTTTGATGGACCAAAATTGGACTATTTGAAAGGGGACGTAAGCCGGCCGTTTTAAGTGATGCCTTACTGGTTATTGCAATCCAGCAAAGTGGGATCCCGCGGGATTGCGAGATCCAGCATAGTTTTAGGAACCATGGGATTCCGCAACAGCCTGCGAATCCGCAAGCATCAAATTGCGCAAATTTACTCAAATGTGTCACCCTAAATTCACTATGCAAACGCGCAATGCACTCGTTAACGCGACGTTGCCGTTCTGTTATACATAGCCCCCTCCGTGCCGGATTAATGCTATTTGTTTTTTAAGATCATGTTTCCAAAAAGAGAGGACTTAAAACATTTGATATTTATAAATTTATCATATTTTTATTGACTCTTAACTTTAGTACAAAAAATTAAGACAATAAGTGAACTTTAAATACCATTTATATGATACTCTAGATCTCTCGAAATAAAGAAGACCGATAATACTTGCCTCAGATAAAGATGAGAAGTAATATATTTAGTTAACTAGAATACAAAAACTACAAAATTACCAAATATTAATATTTGCTATTATAATTTTTGAACTTTTTTTTATCAATAAGTAGTCAAATAGTGAAATAATTGGTCAATTTGGTGCCGTAAAATATTATTGATTTTTGTAATGGGGAATAAACATTTGGTTATACAAAGACAAAGAATATTTATTTAATTTTCAAAAAAACTATATGCTTTGCGGTATCCTGCTGGATTAAAGACCATCCATCAAAGATCCCGCTGCATAAAAACAGCACTGGATTGCAATCCCTATACCTAACTATCCGTGGCTGGCGGTGTCTCGCCGCTTACTAGATGGGCCCTCAAACGTCCTAAGACAAATGAGAGCAACACCGGTGTGAGCGGCTCAGGGGTGTAGAGAGGTGGGCTGCGCTTTCTCCGAAGTTATTCGTGGCGTTGTGCCCTTTATATTTCCACCCCTGGAGTACATCGACGTAGGAACGCATTATCTTCCTACGTCGATATAGCATATTATTATTTTTATTTAATAAACTAGCTGTTACCCGCGGCTTCGCACGCGTATATTATGTAATTTACCATAGGTAGGACTTTTTGTGATAGTATTATTCCAAGACTTAAGAGACACCTCCATGTTTATTTTCTTTTAAATCCGTTGGAGAAATAAAAACAACTATTCCCCAGGAAGCTTGTATTCCCCGAGCTAAAAAGTAGTCTTAAACAATCTGAAAAATCCTCCATTTTCCAGTAATAGTCTATTTAAAATCGGTTCCGCCGTTCTGGATATTAACACGAACAAACAAACATGTTTTTATTGTGCCCGAAAGCGCTTAAAATTTCTCGCTTAAAAGTGTCCTTGTTGTGACTGTGGAAACTCAGTGCAGGCTATCCAGCACATCGTGGAGGACTGTCCCACTCGAAAATTCAGCGGTAGATTCGAGGGGCTACACTAGCTGACACCAGAGGCTAAACAATGGCTTATCCACTCTGACATTAAGTTTTGATCGAGGTTCGCATTATAAAAATTCACCACTATACGATGATGATGATGATGATAAACCCTTGTTAAATAAATGAATATGCAAAGTTTCATATTCGGCCCATTTATCGTTAGAGTTCTCTCCAGAAGAAACAATCCTGAATGCATCATCGGTTCATGCACGAAACCATGTTTGCGTGTTTAAATTAAACGTGTATGAACAATTTCGAGTGAGTGCTTTTAACCGCTGAAGAGTTTGTCGTGAGGAGACGAACCTGAGACCAATATCAATTTATGAAGGAATTAATCTATCTTTATCATCACGCCAGATGCCTTGCGGGGTAGGCCGAGAGTACAGAGTGCCAACAGGTTCTTTTCTTACATACCTCTCTAGCTTCTTCCACTCTTATGGTTTGTCTCATACATGCTGGCCGATTACGGAGACTCTTGACTTGCCCTTCAGATAAGACACGATCTATATGGTCATTTTGAGATAGTCTAAGTCTTCCTCGGTATCTAGATCCTTCCACTTTCGCATTATATATCATATTATATGTAGGAATTCTTGTCTAGACAAAATCACATATTTAACGTCTTAACATTGCAGTTCCGGACAAACAATAATAAGGTTTATGGTTTATCCCGCTACAATCTAGTAGCTAAGTTGTTTTGGAACAATGAATTAAGTACCATAATCGACTTTTTTTTTCTCGCCCCAGAATCTATTAGATCTTTCGAAAATATAAGTATAAATACTTGTGAACTTTTGAACAGGCTACAATTACACAATGTTTTATTGGAATCCATCAAACAGGTTTGAAGTAAAGTGTATTTTAGAAATTTAGCTTGTTTTTGTCATTTCTAGAAAAACCTTTTGATTTTCTGAGATACTCATGCAAAGTTTCATCTGCATGGTAGTTTTTCGTTATAATAGTGTATGCTCTTAGATAGACAGACAGACAAAAATACACGAAAGCCAATGATTGTAGAATTGGTTCCTACATCGATAGAATGATATGCCTGGGTTGTTATTTCCTAAAAATATGCCATGTACAGACACGACTTTCCTACAGTTTTATTATGTGTGTGTGTTTCAATATAGATGATTTGCTTTTGCCTACAAACTGTTTCATTTCCTGAAAACATAAATATTAACTATATTGTCTGATATATGAAACATCTCCATGCTAAGTTTTACTGGCATCTAAAGAGTAGTTTTGGAACAATGAATGATTTTACAAAATCGACTTATTATACACAAATCATTCCAAACAGGTTTGGAGTAGTGTCTTTTTAGTAATTAAAGTTCCGGCCTTTTCTGGCAAAAAATTTGATTTTCCGAAATAAATACTATACCATATGTTAGCCAACATTTTAAGGTATCAGCGTGCAAAGTTTCATCAAAATCCGCTTAGTAGTTTTCGCATGATGATGGTTCATACCCTTGGACAGACAGACAAACAGACAGGAAAGCCAAAAATTTTAGAATTGGCGTCTAGATGAATAGTATGATACCCAAGGGGTTGGCATTTCCTAAAAATATTCCATGTACAGAAAAGACTTCCTTACAGTTTTATTATATGTATAGATATAGATGTTTAGTGTGAACAGGTGACGTTGTAGGTTACGCTAACGTCAATCTGTACGTTCTAAGTCTTCAGAAATAGGTACTTTTTCAAACACTAAGATGCCAACCCTGTACAAGGCGTCCAAGGACAAACGCAAAATCACATATTTAATTTATTTTTACGTCTCGGTATATTCCACGCATATTTTCTTTCATTCGAACTCGCCTACGAATTTTGTGTCAGTATTTTGCATTGTTGAACATTCAAAGAGTAATCCCCAACACAAACTTTTATCATCAATACCTATCAATTTGTTTATTGGTCTAAAGAGTTTTCATAAAAATATATGGCAATTAATTATTGCGATATCTGTTTTTATTAAATTTGGTATTAGATTGTACACACATTATTCAAATAACGCTGCAATAAAGATACAGAAAATATAGGCGTAATGGTGTTTAAGTTATTTCTGGTTTTTTTTTGGTTTCATACAAAATAAACACAATTTTACTGGCCTATTTTACTGTCCCACTCCTTCCGTCCCACAATCTATTGCTATTTCGGGTCACGACGTACCCACAAAGATGTCATAATCGTCGCGCCACCTTTTTCTAGGTCTACATGATTGTCTATGACCACCGCTTGATGTCCAGTTGCTGACGGCGTTTGCCTATCTCTGCAAGTCTATATGTGCTTCGTGGCCAACCCACCTTCATTTAAGCTGTATATACATCTATGCTACCAAATGTTAGGAATTCGGCGATATGTGCCATCATAGTAAAAGTTGAAAGTATAGTAGGTACTATGACTTGTTTCGGGTTTGCGCATTTTAGTTCTGAGCTATGTTAAAGTTTCAAGTTTCTAGTTCATCGGAGACTTCGTTTAAAATCGATTACTAAATTTGTACCAAATAGACAAACAAAAAAGAGAGCGTTTAAACGAAAATATGGTAATAAAAAACAGGCTTAGCTACCAAGTTGTCAATTGACAACAAAGTACTTCTACGATAACCTGTGAATAATAGCAATACTTACAGTTTGCAAGTAAAACAGGTACACGAGGTTTATGATCTCCACTAGAGTCTCAAGACCCATAGCCACGACCCAAGGTAGAAGTAGAAACTTGATGTCCTGTAACAAACACAAGGAAAAAAGTTTAAAAAACCCGACCTGGCTACGAAATAAACGCTTAAATTTAGTAAACTTGTTTTTGCTTGGTAAATTTAGCATTGTACTTAATCTATATTTATTTATGAATTCAGATTGCTTTTCCATATCGATAGAAGAAAAAAATCTGGATCCTCCACTTTTTTAAGTAACATCCGTCATATTGATTTTGTTCGTAATGAATATGGCCTATATCACCCAGACCATAACTACGAATTGATTAAAGTCGGATGAATAGTTTAGGCGCTACAGTGAAGCATACGTCAATACAAATATATATACTTCGACTGATATACAAGCTGTAACATAATGAACGCAAGACCTGAAAGTAGTTTGTTCTAAATCGGTAACTGAATTGATTCCAACTATTTTTAGTGCATCTTTTTTTTTTTTGAATTTGCAAAAAATGCTTTTACTCCTTCAGTGCGCTATAAAAAACTAAATTAATTCTTGATTCATAGCAATAAGGAGATTATAATTGCATTCCTAACCCGTATTTCTCAAAATGCACACATACACATACAAGTTTCATTGTTAATTGGGGTATAAAAGTGCTTAAAAAAGGGGTAAAAATCTTTCATTTTGGTAATTTGGTTTTCGTTTTGAATTTATGAAGCAATTCTCTAATCGGGGTGTCTGAGGTCTTGCGTTTATTATGTTACACCTTGTATATAGCGATGTGCGATAGTTATGCAAAAAATATCGAATGAATCGACAATTGTAGTTACACACATTTGATTGTCGATTCATTCGTCCACACAAAAATACAATCGAATAACAATCAACGAAGGCATGAAAATCGAATGAAATGATTTTTAGTTGATCAGTAATTTCTGTCGGTGAAGGTCATTTAGGTAACAGCTGGAGCAAAGTAAGTTCGAAATATCAATTGAATAATAGATAAAATATAATAAATCTAACGCAGCTATTATCGTCGTGGGGTGCAGAGCGCCGAATAGGCACCTGGAATGTAGAGTGGAGGAAGCCAGAGAGGTATGTAAGGAAAGAACCTGTTGGAACTCTGTAATGTCTGCCTACCCCGCGAGGGAGCTGGCGTGATGATATAGATAGTAATTATCATTAAAACCTACCCTGCAGGAGATGTGGTACGACGATAGATTACCACAGATTCCGAAGTATTTTTATGAATTATACTTATCTATTTACCTACTATTTATATTATAATATGTAAAATCGAAATAAAACATGTCCGCATTCAATTCCATTGCACCAAAACAATCGACGGTGCAATCAATTCGTCAGTCGATTTCTTGATTGTGACGGTCTAAGCGCTGCCTATCAACAATCGACGAATTGTGATTGTATTGACAATCACAATTTTGATGATTGCATTCGAATGAACCTAAGAATCGAATGATTCCATTGATTTTAGTAATAATCGCCCATCGCTATAGCCCTTCTTTTTAGATTAGGTGTAAGAGAGTAAAAAAGTTATCATTGCGATAGTTTGACCTTCCTTTACATCACAACAAAACCGCACTTGGAACGTGGATAAGCAGCAGGCTAACCAATCGGCACACATAGTCAATCTTATATTTAAACAGTGACATTTTAGATTTGTTAAACAAAATGGGTTTGTGAAACCATCTGTGCAAACATAGAGCTGGCTTTGTTTTAGTTAATTTTATTTTAAAATTTGGGGTTTTTTATCAAGGTAAGTGCATAATTTTACCAACATTTCTTTTTTGGGAATGTATAAAATACTTATTGTTACCGGCAGATCCCTTGCGGGGTAGGCAGAGAATACAGGCTTTCAACAGGTTTTTTCCTTATATACCTCTGTGGCTTCCTCCACTCTCATAGTTCGTCTTATACACGCTCGCTGGTTGCGGAGACTAGACTTGTCCTTCAGATAAGACTCGGTCTAATTGGTCATGGTAAGATAGTCTAGGTCTTCCCCGGTACCTACATCCTTCCACTTTCGCATAGTATATCTTATCTGTTTGTTGCCGAATTATGTGTAAATTTTGGGATATGATGGTAATTTTCATATTTTTTAAGCTTGCTTGCTTGCTTTTTGCTCGGGTAATTTAGAAATATGATTAATTAAAATACAAAAAATAGGTTTAATAAAGACAGTCTTAACCAGTTTAGCACATAAAAGCGGTCATTTACGATTCTTTGAAAGGTCATTCTTCATTTTGATATAGAATATAAATGTTTACGCAGCATATTCCTACTCTCCTTCTTACAACAGTAGGGAGGTCAGTGGCGTGAACGGGAATAGAATATTTTTTCTACTTCTACTGTTTTCTTTTTTCTGATTTAACTTATTGTAAATTCTTCAGGATTACCCGAGGTTTAAGCCTCGGTGTTATTTATGAAGATCATTGTGGCGGGTTCAGTCCTATTATAATTAAACCGGACAAGTCCTACTAGGAATTAAGCTCTGAGGATTCCATACTAGTACCACTAGATGCCCTTATTTTCATTATTAATCAAATAAAAAACATTCACCTGGACTATGAAATCTTACTTCTTGCCAAGTTTCACGATTTAAGTCAGACATAGACAGGACATCAGTGATCCTAATCCTGTTGAGGTATGGAACCCTAAAAAAGAAACTACGACGGCACTAAAACTCAACTTAGAACACGAGCAGTGTCTCGCTTTTGTTTCGTTCAGGGGAATGTTACTAATAGTGTTCGATGAACCCCAGCCCTAAGTTGTGAGACTATTGTTCAGCAACTATGCGGCAGTACGGCGTGACCGCATTCGCTTGTTCGCGAGTTTCCGATTCCCTTCCGATCCAATAGTTAATAGTTCTTGATGTCCTACAAGATAACGATACGTGCAGTGCGAGGACTGTTTCAATATGATTTAGTAGTTCTACCTTTGCTCAGTCTAAGTTCTGAACTTTGCATATTTGCATGATGATATCTATACTTATACTATACTATAATATTATAAAGAGTTAAAGTTTGCGAGTTTGGATGTTCGGTGTAATCTCCGGTACTACTGATCCGATTTTAATGATTCTTTCACTATTAGAAAGCTACCTTATCTAGAAGTAACATAGGATATAAAACATAGACCCGGTAGGTGGCGCAGTTGTCGACCGGGTATGAAGTCGTGGGAAACTGCTAGTCTAGAATATAAAAGTGTTTGCGCTTCTTCTGTAAAATAAATGCCATCCATGTCTATACTCACCAAGTGGGGATGACAGAACTGTAGGTATTACGTACACCCACTTTTCGATGACGTTGTTAGGTTCTATGTATCAGGGAACCGTGCTTATAGCCATTATGCCGGGCACGATGCTAGACCCCGGACTGGTACTGGAAACTTTTCTATCAAAAAAATTACATTTTGTAAGGCTGTACGGCTGTACAGAAATCAAATCAAGGACCTCGAGATCACTACGCCCATTATCCATTATTCGCTACGAGATTAACGGGGCCAGTCCAACAACACCAAAATGACCTTATTTTCTTTTGGAAGTACAACAAAAAGGTAGACGCGCCAATGACCTTATATGGGTTAGATCATTGGCGCGTCTACTTTTATGTTTTGTTCTCTAAGCGTTATAATTCGGAAAAGTTAGTATTGATTTGTTAATTTATAGGTAGCTACATACTCAGTACAATTTAGAAATGTTCACGCATTACGTGAATAGGCTGATCGAAGTTTGCACGAGACATTTTTGTATGTATATATAGGTATTAATTTTGTTTTAGATGTTGTGAAGTATTTTTAAACGCTACTACGATAATTATAAAATAATTCCAAGGATTTTCAGAGATTAGTTTGCACAGATACGCGCATACAGTCGCTCGACCCCTGATGGCATAATTCAATCTATAATTAACCTTATACTAGACAGATATAAGATCCAAAATTATTGCAGCACAACGTTCTGGACGAGTACGTGGTGTTATAATATGCGAATATTTTAAACAGAAGTCACGACCCGTATAATACAAAAGCTGGGTAATGCCTAATTAGCATTTTATGAACGCAGATAAGTACATTTTAACAACATATATTATTAAAGAGCTTTCGACCTATTGTAGATACATAATATACTATGTGTATTTTTATGTATGTTTATTTTATAAATTATATATATTTAGTTTTGTATAGTATGTATTTTATTTATATTTATGTTTATTTTATTGTATGTTTTAATGTGTAATTGTATAACTACCCTCTTATTAACATTCTCTCAACACTTAAAGGTTCGCTGGAAGAGAACTCATATTTTGAGTTAAGCTCGCCTTTGTATATCACCTTGTGAAATTACAACTGTAAATGTACTGTATACAATAAAGGATTAAATAAATAAATAAATAAATAAATAGATGTGGAACAAGTAAAACTGGATATACAGTCATATAAGGATCTTGTGGCTCGCGGCCAAAATCGGAACTAACACTACCATCAAGTGAAATGTCACTTCATGACAGTCGCAGTGTTGCCATTTGCTATGAAATTTACCCAAGTTCTTTTTTTAATTAGTCCGGACCCACCTGTTGAAAAATTTCCCTGGAGGTAGGAAAATTTTACAAAATGATAACCCTAATTTTACACTAACGCCCCCCTGTCAATGTCATCCTCGGGTCAAAATATCCTTGTCGGTCTATAACAATACTAGCCAATTCCACTCTTAACTTAAACTTAAAAACATAGAGGGATTGTAAAGCTGCACACTTTTTTTGGACATTTGGTACCATTGAGGTAACCAATTTAAAAATCTTTTTTTTGAAAATATTATGGCATGACATTTTGACGTAGGCTCCACGCAAATTTATCGGTTAATATTTGTTTGTCTAGTGACTGTGTTCTCGACGACTTTTAATTTGTTTTCAAGTTAAGTTTTCAAGTAATAATTAATCTCAAAATAAAGTGTGCAAGAGTGTAACTGATTACGATAGAGTTGCCCCCTTTCTTATCACTGACATGACATAAGAGTAAGCAATGCAAATATATAATCTTGTAAATGCTCTCTCTATGCTTCTAGTACCTCTATGTGTCAAACGACTAGCGTGTTGAGCATGGTAGCTGTAAACGATTTATAAGTGCGAAATTTATCCCGCACATATTTATATTTCGTTGTACATAGTTCTTTATGCATATACTTGTGCATACTATTTAAAAAATAATAATAAATAAGTACAGCCTGAAAAAGCAATTAGCTACTCGCAAATAACCGCCATCTAAAATGCAGTTTCAACCATGAAAATAAAAAAATAATAATATCAGCCTTTTTTGGGTTGGGGGAAATCGTACATAAGATACCTGTTCGCTTAAGGAAGCGAGGGGTTAAGCTGAGACTCCTACCGGCTAAAACCCCACCGAGCTCCAACTAGTCACTGGCTGGGGCGGGTTACGGGAACGCGTAAGCAACTATCCGCGACCCGCCAGCGACCGTCCACCATTGTGGACATCCACTTATAGCGGAATCAGTTTCCGCACACTACTTTTGAGGCACGTATGGGGAGCACGTGACACGCACTATCCTCTCGAGGGCCGGCTGTTATGCGCGGGCAACGGGTAATCCCCCTTCCCATCACCTGCAGACCCTTATCAAGGTGGCAATACTATCAGCCTATATTGCCCCAATGCTGAGTAAAAGCCTTCTCTCACAAATCAATGTGACACTCTCACATACTCAACCACAAGGACTCAGAGGGAATTGGTGAAGTATATCACAAATTATTAACTAATAATAAGATATCCTACTAATAATATAAATGTGAAAGTTTGTATGTTTAGATGTTTGTTGCTCAATCACGCAAAAATGGCTAAATGGATTTTGATAAAATTTGGCACACAAGTTTATCATCTGGATTATCACATAGGGTAGTTTTTATTTTATTTATTTTATTTTATTCTTTATTGAATACAGTTGGAAGTGAAAGAAAAAAAGTTTATATTTAGGCAGTACACAAAAAGGCGAGCTTAACTCAAATATGAGTTATCTTCCAGCGAACCTTTGAGTGTTGAGAGATGAAGAGAAGAATAAGAGGGCAGTTATACAATATAACGTCTAAAGATATAAAAATACATACTGTATTTTCAAATAAATACATATATTTAGTACTTACGATACAAATATTAATATATATAATTATAATATATACATAAACATAAATATCTAAATGAAATCAAAAAATTTATCTCAAAAAATGTTAGGTTCCTGTCTAAAGTCAACGCGGCCGAAGTTGCGGAAAGAAACTTATAAACCATAGCTGGCGTCAACTCGTCATTTCATATATGGGACTTCCAAACGTCTAGGGGTACCTTGTTCGGTGAAGCTGTAAAGGCCCGGCGGCCAATAGCGTAGATCACTCAAATAAAAACAAAGTCTAGAGGTATACTGTGCTTCTCCGTAGGTACTCGTAGCATTACGTGCTTTACCAATTCTACCCCTAGAGCATATAGTTTCAGTGGCTTCTCTTTGAACGGTAAAAGACAAATCAGGATTAAGAGTCCCAAGGGCTCGCTTTGATTTTTACCCGACCAACGAAGGTACGCCGAGGTCGAGGCCCTGGCTGACTGTTTGGGGCAGTAGATTCCGTCATCACCATATCCTTAATCTCAAAAGCTCGCCATAAGCTGCCCGCCGGGTACATATTATCATTATATATTAATCACTAGTTTCCGCCCGCGACTTCGACCGCGTTGCCTTAAGACAGGAATATAACATTTTTTCGAGATATTCTATGTATTAATCCAAGTAATGAACTATGTGTGCACCGAATTTTATCAAAATATGTTCAGCCGTTTTTATTTGAGTAACAAACTTTCATATTTTATATTTAGTTGGATAATTAACAATATTTATTTCCTTTCCTTAATATGTCAAATAATATTAATTATACAAATAAGTTTTGATATAATCCATATAATAGTTCTCAGTACAATAAACTTTCAAACTTATTAGTTAAAGCAATCTAATATTAATTCGCTATACTAATTCCTATTATAAAGTATTTCCAACGTCAATATGCTTCAATAATTAAATGTAGAAGTTTTAATTGAATTTAAGAGAGGTCTGCGACATTCCAACAATGTTATTTAAACAAATAATCACAGAGAAAGGAAGTTTCTATGTTCGGGTCAGAAAGTTGTTGTGAGGATTCCAGACAGATGTTAACCTAATTCAACGGTGAAATCAGACTCGATAATACGTAACTACACATATAAAACTTACATACACACTTATACAGGTAAATTACATATTTGTTTATCATTATCAGCAAAATTGTATCCCTTCCCATACAGATCAATAAAAGAAGTACACGGGTAAATTGCTAAAAAATAGTAAATTATACACAATGTTCTATTTACAAAAAACGAGCGAGCCTTACAGTAGTCGCATATGATGTGTAACATCTGAAATGTTATCCTACTATGAAATTGAGATGACTCATTGGTCAAATCAAATAGCGCGCGCTCATTGGTCAAATCAGATAGCGCGCGCTTCCCCGGTTCCACCGCGCGCACTCATTGGTCAAATCAAATAACGCACGCTTCCCCGGTTCCACCGCGATTGACCACCGTCGAATTTGTCACCGCAAAATTTATACTAAATAAGTTTCCCGAAAATTTAGGTTATAAATAGTCAAAATCTTTTTACATTCGGGTATTCGTGTATCGAAATATGTAGGTGCAAGTACATAAAAAGGCGAATCCTTTTTATTACTATTATAGTATTCAGACTATTTTGGTGACCTAATACTACCACACACTATCCCACTTGCATTACTACTTAACAAAAAACTATCAAATAAATTTACCAGCACACGAACTCCGTAGGTACTAAAATATCTCTTGGCAGTGAAGCTGTAAAGGCCCACCCAACAGCATACTCACACCCACAAACATACACAGAAAACAATTAGTGATGCCACTGCAATTAAGTACCGTGGAAGCCAACAAAAGCATAATATAATGCATTGCATGCCATGTGGTGTGTTGATTACTTGCAACCCCAACTAATCAGGCGTGTCACCTTACTATGTGTCTTTTAAAAGCTATTTCCCTTTGTCAGGCGACCATCCATACACGTGAGCTTCGAATTAAGGTAATAAGTTGGTGTGTCAGTCTTTACAGTTGGTATGTAATGAGGGAGTTTGTTAAATGTGTTTAAAATAATTATTTGCTAGTCGATCACTCTTCTTTTAGGTAGAATGTTGAAATACTTGCACCTCTGACCTTTCTAAAACGTATGCTAGAACACTATTTGCCTTTTTAGACCAAATTACCGCGGAGAAATGTTGATTTAGATGCGAACTGTTTCTACTTTTTTGGGGGTAATAGGCTTGAGAAGAGATACTTTGAGGTTAAAATGTTTATAATAAAATAATTCAGCCTAGCAGCAGTGACAGCTTAATGGTTAGACCGTTAAACTCCAAAGTCAGAGGTCTCGGGTTCAAGCCCAGGCATGCACCTCTGCCATTTCGAAAACATGTGCGTATTAAAAATTAACTATCACTTGCTTTAACGATGAAGGATAACATCGTTAGGAAAACTGCATGCCTAAGAGTTTCTCAAAGGTGTGTGAAGTTCGCCAACCCGCACTGGGCCAGCGTAATGGACTATGGTGTAAACCCTCTCAGTTTGAGAGGAGGCCTGTGCCAAACAGTAGGACAGTTTTTAACAGGGATAATATTATATTATTATATTATAATTCAGCCTATACTGTAGGAATTTTCTCCCAAATCGAGGTAAGAGATATTTTTTCAACTTACAGACCCAGTGTGAATTGCTGGGGGCAGGTTTGGAGCCACCTGTTGTTAGAACTTATCAAGATACCCAGGCTTCTAGCATTAAGTGGAAATCTGGACGGCCTAGCGTAACCATAACTCATCAGAGATTGACTGAACCATTTGGGGATAAACCTTAGTGATCCTTAGGATCACTATAGGCCAACAGCACTGCGATAGCCACGAGTTAAAAATACTTATCTTACTCATATTTTATTCATTAATTTGATATACTATATACTGAAATCTGCATATCGAGATCAGCCTGATGACATAGATAGATTTTATAAACACGTGCAATAATCCTGGCGTGTCATCTTAATATTTCCTCTCGCTGTCGTCGTCGTCATACAAATTATTAAAAATGAGTACACGGGCGGAACAAACTTTACGCTCGAAGTGAAAATTGAATTTAAAATAAGCAACTAATCGCAAACTATTATGGTATGATTTTCACACGTAATACAGAAGTACTCTTCTTTTTTTTTGGGATTTTCATAAACATTATTTTATTGATTTCATAAAACACTATTCCTATTTTGATATTTGAAAATAGTATGCTTTTTTATTTTTTTTATATTTCCGACAGTTAATACCATAGGTTAGATAGAACAAGTAGCGCTCTTTTATTGAGAATCACGTGGCAAGGCAAACATTTATGTAGATACTAGCTGTTACCTGCGGCTACGCACGCGTTTATTGTGTAATTTTACAAAGGTAGACCGGTCTTTCCGGGATGGCACAGATCCTGTACTGACCTAAGGCACCTCCATACTAAGTAACTTTTAAATCCGTTCAGCCGTGATAGTTTGGCGATACCTATAAAAACTATCCCGCAAGATTCGATTTTTTTCTTAAACAAACGAATACGCAAAGTTTCCTGTCCGGGTTATTCATCGTTAAAGAGTACACTTCCGAAGGGACAATCTTGAATGCTTCATAGGTTCATGCAAGAAATCATATCTGAGTATCTAAATCATATGTGTATAAACGAATTCGGGCGCGTGCTATTAACCACTGAAGAGTTTCTTCGTGAGAAGACAAATCCGAGTTTATTATCAGTTCATTGAGGAATTTATGTGTAGGCAAAATCACACATTTTAACGTAACATTGCAACTTGCAACTAATAATAATAAAAATAATAAAGTTTTATGGTTTATCCCGCGATAATTCCAGATTGCTTAATTTTTCCGAAATATAAAGTATTTAATATATTAAGTAAGGGTTGAACTTAGTACCACACCAAATTTCATTGAAATCCGTTCGGTAGTTTTTGCGTGATTAAAACACAAAGAGACAGAAATATAATAATTCCAAAAAAAATAATTCGGCCTTTATGTCGATAAGGAAGTGTTCTCCAACAAATTTTTTTTCTAAAAATTCACTGTCAGATTTAGCTTGCTTACTGTTTTATTATATGTATAGATACACATGAGAGCGTCTATACTGAAGCACGCACACACACACGTTTTACTTGACTTACAGCGTTGGTCGCGGTGGACGGTGTTTCAGGCCCCGCCGCATGAACCGCTGCAGCAATGCGATTTATGCACCGCAAGTGCGCCACATCACGCAACGCTTAACGCACCGTAACACGCAACGCAGAACACACCGCAACACGCAAAGCTCAAAGCATGCAACGCTGTGCAACATGCATCGCCCGACAGACCATAATGCGCAACGTATCGCAACGCAACTTAAAGCACTGCACGACACGTCACCCAACGCAGTGCAACGCGACGCACTACGCAACGCCCAACGTACCGCACCACGCAATGCGCGACGCACCCCAACGCGCAACATTCAAAGCACTGCACAACGCAACGCCTAACGCGCCACGATCCATAAACAACACCTTTTTTCTGCTTAAATTAAAAGTATACCTATCTACAACTTTTTCCTTTTTTCTTATAAGACAAAGGCTGATAATTATGTACTTAGTTTTTTTGTCCATTCTAATCTCGTGGAGTTGTTTTAATTATTTTGTCGGTCTCATAATAAAGGTGCGGGCAAGCTTCACATAAGACAGACCTAATGAAAATTATAGATAAAAGCCACGTACAGCATAAAGCTGGTTGTTGCGGCTATCTTTGGTGAGGTTAATTATTGCAGTGAACATCTTACAGGTCATAATGAATAAAAAAGGCGTCACGTTTATAGACCAATGATGATTTTTTGTTTTGTAAAATATTAAAAATATGGTTAAACGTTGCTTGAAAATTTTAATTACTATAACGTTTGTAATCTGAGAATTAAATTAATACTTGTACCCAACAGTATTATAGTTAGATGTTAAAAGTGATTATAACCTGATTTCTGAAGGACTCGAAAGATATGGGGAATTAAGTAGCCAATTAACATAACATTAAATTAAAAACACACCATTCGAACGCTCAAGATTCCCTTGGTTTATCTTGTACGTTTTGAATCTGCAAGCACATAAATCATTTATTGTTAAAATTTATACGTCATAGTTATTTATCGCTAGTCTGTCGAAATATGAACGTCGACTTTTATGACTGATATACGTACGTTTGGGTTTAAAACACAATAGGTACCTATATAATACACTAATAATATAAATATAACAATGCGCATGTATCCCACAGTGCTAGGTTACAACTCTGACACACCTCTTTGGCTTCATCTGCATACTACATCTTGTCATGATTAATAAAAAGACTTTAGTCGTAATAGTTATTGCTTCGAACTACGTGGACAACAAGTGCCGGGCCATGCCGCCTCCGCCAGGTCCCGGAAGAAGAGGTAGACCCAAGAAATGCTGGCTTGATGTCGTCAGGGATGACATGCGTGCCAATGGCCTCTCCACAAAGAATGTCGAAAACCGCGCGAAGTGGAAAAGATGAAGCGAGAAAGCGGACCCCGGGCTCCGAAGCAGCAGCTGAGTATGCTACCGGGAACACGCTCAGACGAAGAAAAAGGAGTTACTCCTTCGAAGACAATATAGTATTTTGCCTAAGAGTAAATATATTTACATTAATTTGTGTGTCCATTTTATGGATACGCGATCCGAAAGGACAAATTAGTGATGGTCGAATTTTATTTTGTAAAATTCGACTCTAATTATAAGCACTCTAATTTCAAAACTGCAAAGAGTCATTTTTTTGGTCCTTCTTTTAGATGTGTACTGTATTCGGCCAGCGTTATACGTATAGCGGTATAGTTTGGTTTGCTTTTCAGCAATAATATAGCTATCTTATTTAAACAATTTGACAGACGACTTGCTCCAGTGGCTTAAGCCGCTTCGCCCACTGGATCGATCCCCGCACGGGACAACTCTTTGTGTGACCTACGCACAGAGATGGGCAAAATGTAATCAGATTAATGATTACATATGCATTTTGTAATATTCTATCACGATTCAAGATTAAAAGTGTAATCGTTCACATTTTGCCCATCTCTGCCTACGCATATTTGTTTCGGTGAGGATGTTTGTGTATTTCATGTGTATAACGCACCCACGACACAGGAAACATTCCTAGAGTGGGCTTCCTTTTTTTAAATTTTCCACGACACCATCATAATATTTCCGAAGGGTTAATCATCGATGCAGTGTTGTAAGCATTTTGAATAAAAAGAAAATAAATGAAGTTGATTTAGCGCAGTGGTTAAGAGCTTAAGCCGCTCCGCCCACTGTGTCTAATAGTCGCGGGTGCGATTCCCGCACGGGACAAATCTTTGTGTGGTCCACATACTTGTTTTAGTCTGGGTATTTGTGTATGTGAAATTTCATGTTTGTAAACGCAACCACAACATAGGAATATTTCCTAGTGTGGGGATACATTTTTTATCAAAAACAAATACTAATAAAAACACAACCAAACAAGTTAGTCCGTAATATTAGTGTCATTTCACCGTCACGATTTTATTCCTTAAGCAGGTGCCAACAATATTAGGACACTTACACAATAGGGAGCAAGCATATTGGCATTATACCGGCCACAATTCTAACCCCGAGTTAGCTATAGACTTATTTATAAAAAACTGCAGTACAATTTTGGAAGTGCAGAGTCTCCGTAACCGGAGTGCGCGTATGAGACGAACTATAAGAGTGGAGGAAGCCAGAGAGATCTGTACGAAAAGAAAACGTTGGAGCTCTGTACTCTCTGCCTACCCCGCAAGGGATCTGCCGTGATAATATAGATAAATCATTTACTTCCCAATTCCAATATTTGCGTTCTAATCACGATAAACATCTTCGACGATTATTTGCAGAGCGAAGTCTGCCAATGATTGTATTCTTCAGTGCCCCGCTCATAGTACTGATTTCATTTATTCTTCCTTCTTTATTCATTCTAGCCTTCTTTGGAATGCTTTGCCTCTAGAAAAAGTCTGCACTGCTATCTACACAAAAGGTTTAATCCTTCTCAATGTTAGTTAGTTGCTTCATGTCGTTATGTCGCACAGTTTTAGTTTATGTATACATCGTTTAATTATTTATATATGTATATATTTGTGGTATATATAAATATCTATATTATCGTTATATATAATTTGTATTTATTAAGTGTAATGATAGTTAATTCATTATTATTTATTTATTTCCTTAACTTTTTCCAATTTGTGTAATTTCGCACCTGCCACATTGTCGAAACGTTCGTTAATTGGTAATCCAGTGGCATACGTCGGCGACGCTTGAAAACCTCGTAAATCGATTTTTTTACCAAAATAGGATTATTTTTTATGTAGTTAATAAAGCTTATATTGCATGACATGAATGCGCAATTCAGTACAATAGTTTACAAAGCCATTTATGCTTGTTTTTGGCGGGAAGTCGATGAGTGATGTCGTCAATTTGTTTTCATTTCCACAACTTGTGTTATTTCGTACTTACTACTCGTGGTATATATTGACAAAATACCAGTAGTCGGCCGGCAGAAACGAACACAAGTCGGTGTTGGCTGAGTACTAGTGTAGATCAATTCTGTAGTCGGCCACTTGAGTAGTTTTTTTTGTAGTTTTATTAATTTATTCATAATTTTAATATTTGTGCATATATTGAGCACAGCTTATAATAACTTTACATGGTATCCAGAAAAAAACCGGGGCTAACTTTAAAAGAAGTATTAGCCAGAAAGACAATTAGATAGGCCAATTAGATAGGTAGACAATTAGATAGGTAGACCTTTTCTCGAACTCGTAAATCAGAAAATAGAAATGTATTTTGAGGTACAATCCAGGGTAGGTTTCATCTATAAAGGCCTGAAAGACCTCAAAAATTGCCCCCTATAAAAGGCTAATGAACCTCTGAAATTAGGAGCAGATTCAGTGTTATCGAAATAAGACGAAATGGTCTGTTGGCTTTACAAGGTGTGGGTTTCCCATAAAACCAGAAAATGTGTTGAATACTATAAAATTACGTGATTGAGGATGACTAAACCTTTCAAAAATAGACTATGTAAAAGTTAAAACAAATCTTGAGTTTTATATTAGGATTTAAGAAACAATATCAATCATTTAAATTTAAAAACACCTTTTAAACACAAGCTATTATAGCAAAACACGAGAATGATATCTTGTTTTAATTTGGAATTCGCATGGCTTCTTTCCGGCTCCATCATCGGACCTTGGACACCAACCGGGTCTAAAGAACTTGTTAAGACAAATATAACAATCCCAGAATTGGTTGGTACAATTGGCCACCTTTCGGCTTCATCATCAGACCTTGAACACTATCTGGTCGTATTGTACTTGTCAATACCTATCTAAAAAGCCTAAACACGAGATGGTTACGTTGTATATTTCAAATTTTCTTGTAGCCACCTTTGGACTCCATCATCAGACTAGCTCTATGGTGCCATATTATTGCATTCTCATCAAACTTACATACGTTCTCCAAATTTCAGATTAATCGGTTTCTCACACTTACTTACACCAGACTTAAACCGGAAAGATAGACAGACATACACACATACGGGCAGACAGATAAACGAACATTGCAAGTTAAATAAAAGCTTGAAAAAGAAGAGTAATTGAAACAGTCCGTCTTTTATACTCGTGAACGGAGTCATACTCGTGAACGGGTTTTGCTTATGGGGACTGGTCCATCTGGAATCCTTTAGACGCTATTTACAGATAACATCATTAGATTCATCATCAGGCATCATACTGGAGCTAGATCGTAAACTATT
Organism: Phalera bucephala; assembly: GCA_905147815.2. NCBI lineage: Eukaryota > Metazoa > Arthropoda > Insecta > Lepidoptera > Notodontidae > Phalera > Phalera bucephala. The sequence continues at coordinate 19,432,545 of LR990609.1, read as the reverse complement.
TAATTGTAATCTAAACATTGTATCCACACAATATGATTGAGAAAAAAGAAAAGAAAAAAGAGAAAGAGAAGTAAATAAAAAAGACAAGCCCGCTGAGTTTCTTCGCCAGATCTTCTCAGTGGAGGCCGCGCTCCGATCCAGTGGTAGATTAGTAGTTAAATTAGATTAAAAAAATGTAAATTGACTGTAAGCGCCCTTGCAAGGCAATTATACAAAATAAATTATTTGAGTTTGAGCTTAAAAGTCGTCTATGAATCTGAATTTTGGCATACGTATGCAAAGTCGGTGACAATGCAATAATATGGTACCATGGAGTAGGTCTGATTATGGAGTCGGAAGGTGGCCATAGGAACATGTGAACTAGACGGACGATTTAACGCAGTGGTAGTAACAGTTAAGGGCTTAAGCCTTTCCGTCCACTGTGTGTAATAGTCGCGGGTCATTTAGTCGGATTCCCGTATGAGACAAATCTTTGTGCGACCCACAATTATTTGTTTCGGTCTGGGTATTTGTATATGTGTATTTTTATGTTTGTAAACGCGCCCACGACACAGAAATAAATCCTAGTGTGCAGCTACGTGTGTTTTAAAAAAAAAACTATGCAATGTAACCCCGTCGTGTTTTGGCTTGTTAAATTGGTGGTTGACAAGTACTATACAACCAGATAGTGTTCAGGGTCTGAAGATAAAGTCGAAAGCTAACCAATGAGACCACCCAATTAGTCAATATAACACCGCAGTGTTTGGACTACTTGGATTTGTCTTGAATTTAGACCCCGGTGGTATCCAAGGTCTGACGATGGAGCTGGAAGGAATCCATAGGAACTTCTCAATTGAGCAAGATATCTTCGTTGTGGTTTTGTAATAAAAGCTTGTTTTTAAAAAGATATTTTTAGATATTTCTCTTTAGTCACCATATTCTGTTTAAAAAAGTGCACAATTCATTTGCGAGGAATAACTAGACAGTTACAGATCTATATCGCTGGAGCACTTAAACCGTTACGATTGCTAATAAATCTATTCTGATTGGTTAATAAAATTACTCGTCTCAACTGGTACCATCAATATTGTCTGCTGAATTGAGCTTTCCGCTTTTTGCGCCACGAAAATAGTCATCTTAATATCCGGGAGCTCTTATATAAATGCAATGATATTAAAATAACTTATCGTCGCTTGAGCTGCTTGTAGCACGGTGTTGCGATGGCAAATTTAAGCAGTTTTAGACTTGGTAAATCTGAGATGGGCAATGTTTGTGGCAATTCTATTTGTGCTCGTTTCCGTGCTTTGGAGGGTACGTTAAGCCGTTTGTTCCAGTTTATTAACACTTGTGATAGTCGTTAAGCCATTTGGTAGAGTTCAAGCTAAATAACCGAAAAAACTACAACCAGTTACTAGTTAAGTTTTGCACGAACAGATTGAAGTTATTAGAACTGATTATAACACGAGTTGATGTGCCATCCTTCTCATACTACAAATTTAAGCACATCGCTAGCATATCGCTATTGACGTGCTATTCTTATCACGTAACGTTGTCGAGAAACGTTGTTACGTTCATCCTTATTTAGTAAATTTGTAACATGAAAAGTATGGCATATAAATTCGATAGCGTTATGCTAACATCAATCCGTTATTGCTAGCCCTCAGCTTTACAATACAACCCATATATCTTATACTTATAATCCAAATATATACTATTAACTTAATAAATGTCTTGTCTGTGCCTCAGTACGTCGCTTACTTATTTTTATAACATGGTAAAAGGAAAAAATCCACAAATAAAATAATTTACCACATGCCTAATGAATAGCACACGTTTCCAAGCCTGAGGGTTGAGACGAGTTACTTCAAAGGACGGAGGGTTGTTTTAGACGATACATACACATACCATCGTGTGTATTGTGCTGGAACGTACAAAGAACTCATAATAAGACACTAGAAGTCCTAGATAGCATCGAACGGCGAAAAGTGGGTGTATGCAGTACACCTCTGCCACCCCTGCTTAGAGTATATAGGATGTGACAGTATGTAGAAGTCATATAGCCGCGTGAGGTAACGGACTGTTTGAGGGATCGCTTGGTTTTTTTTATTATCTTTTTTTATTTAAGGGCTTTTCGGTTGACATTGGCCATGGTAGTCCTATCATAACCTAATCATATGGATTGCTTAGTTCCGTAGTAGAGCTTAAACCTCTCCGCCCACTGGATAGAATAGTTGCGAGGTCAATACCCGCACGCATAGATCAAATACAAATAGATGGATACACGCTCGCCACACGAAATATGGCACCACCAAAAGGCAGGCAAAAGTGAACGATACTAAAAAAATTCACAAGCTTCCGCTTTTTTGGAAATACAGCTTTAAGTTATACGAGTAAGGTACAATATGTCCTAATTTATATTTATACGACTGTCTCGTTGGTCTAGTGGCAAAGCGCAAGTTCCTGGGATCAATTCTTAGGGTGAACAAATGCAGTTTTTCTAAGGAAAACTTCCCAGTATGAGTTTTGAGAGAGGAGTAAAAGGTTGAGAGGTTGGCACCTAACAACGTCAGCGAATAGTGGGTGCACCCAGTACACCCCCACCCCTGCTTGGGGAGTATAGGGGTGAGGGTGTTTATTTGTTTTATGTTTATATCATTACTGTAACTACTCACGTGGATTTGGGGGTGTTTTAGTGTATCTTTTGAATGAGACCATTAATCGTGGTATATTGATGGCCGCACGGGAAAAATATTTTTTCGGTCTGGGTATTTGTGTATCTGAATTTCATGTTTGTAAACGCACCGACGATACATGAGTCCTAGTGTGGGGCTACGCAGCTATTTAAATTAAATAAAATCAAAACTTGTCGCCACACATGTAAGAAAATTATCAAAATAAGCTTTACCACCGCTTGGACTTTACGTACATGTATTACCCAGCATATCCAACTGCTGAAAGTCTTCAAAAACTTGTAACGGAGGGCTTAGCACGAAAACACTGGCGTAAGCGTGACGCTAACGAGTCGATATGTCATCTTTGTCACACTACAAAATTTAGTAAATGAACATGAACGTGACAGCGTGCACTCGCTAGCGTCACACTAGCGTCAATCTTTTTGTGCTAAGCCATATGTTCTCATAGGGTACCTATTACAATTCATCGGAAAGTATTTATTATCTATCTGTGTCTATTTTTTCAATCTGTGCATGATTGACGGAAGAATCGTGCGCCATTTCACTTCTAGTGATATATTATTACAATTTCTGTGGGAACATAAATAATGTATGTTACACGGACCTTTGCGGTAATATTAATAAGACAAAGGCAAGGATTTCTCTATTACATCTTGTTTAAATGATTGTAGACTAGTTTCTGCCCTTACTAACTTAACACAAAAACTTTAAATTTTTCCGGGATAAAAAGTATCATACGTGATAATCCAGTTTATAAAAGATCTGTGTGCCAAATTTCATCCAAATCCGTTCAGCCAATTTGGCGTGATTCAGTAACAATCATTCAAACACCTAAGCATATGATTTTTTACATTGATAATATTAGTAGGACCAGCGGCCGTCCGTGGCTTCGTCTGCGTATTTATCTTTATAAATTATAGCCTAACTATTACTTCTTGGATGCTATTATTGTAAAGATTCATTAAAATACATTCATTGGTTTGTGTTTTATTGCCCCGCTGGACGAATGATGCCTGTAGTGATCACGAGCTCCTGAATTGAAATCCTAGGGCGAATGGAAATCAATTTTTATATTGAACTATTTCTAAATTTAGACCGGAGTCTCGCTTTGCGCCCAGTATAATGGCAATAGGTTCGCCCCCTATTACATGGGACGTAACATCGTCGGCGAAAAATGTACTTAGTACACCTCTGCAAGCCCCTCTTGGGGAATATAGGCTTGACGGTAATTATTTTTATATTTTTGTATGATAGAATAACAAAAGACATACCGAAATTTAGTAGACCGTGTTATCTGAAGGGCAAGTCAAGAGTTTCCGTAACCGGCGAGCGTGTATGAGACGAACTATGAGAGTGGAGGAAGGCAGAGAGGTCTGTATGCAAAGAACCTGTGGGAACTCCTACCCCTCGAGGGAGCTGGCGTGATGATATAGATAGATAGATTAACAAACGTTCATACATCCATCCTCACCAACTTTCACGTTTATAATGTTAGTAGGATTAGTATAGTGGCGTAATGGTAGAGTTCGTCTAGTTCCTGGGTTAGTTTGTTGGAAAGAATTTTGGGATTTTTTATCGAGAAATACTGAGTTTGGAATCCTTAATTGAGCCTCGTGTAATAGTAATAAGCTTGTCCCTTATTACGTTGGGTCTTGATATTGTCGGTGGAACGTCGTATTTTTTATAATTGTTTCTAAGAATTCATGAGAGTCTCATTAATTCATTCTCAAAATTAAAGTAAGCATAGATGTTTACTTTAAACTTAACATAGATGTTTAGTGAGGAAAAAACTTGTTCGACCTCTGTACTCTTTGTCTACCCTGCACATTATCTGGTGTGATGATTTTGAAACAAAGCATGGTATAATAATAAAACTTTAATTTAGGTAGCGACAATAAATCAGGTAGCGATCAAAACCCACAGGATTTTTTAAAACAGCCATGATTCCAGAAACGGTGCTTAGAGCCGTTCAGGTTACTACAATTATTAATTTACTCTGTCCCATTTCTATTCAAAGGTTTTCGCTTACAAATAGAAAGTATAGGCCGTACCTCGTGGACCCAGTGTAGATGGCTGTTGGAACTTATCAAGCTGCCTATGACGCTTCCAACAAGCTTAATGACTATCACTCGAAGTACTAGCCGGTGCCTTAGCATTGTTTTCGAAGCACGAGGACTCACAAATGTATAGCCATAAACGGTCAGTTACAGTTTCAGTTTTATCTCACGTATAAGAGATTGAAGCTTGCTCTGACGAGCTGCTTGACTACACAGACAGACATTTAAGCTGCACTATCAGATTCTGAAAAAAAACAATAGTTTTTGATTCTTATAAGAAACAGAATCGATTTACATCAAAAAAAGGTATATTTAAGGCTAGTTATATTTAAGGATGGCTAGGCAGTTTCCTGAAGTTTTGAGGTTGATTTCTTAAGATTTATCACTTAAACTTTTAAGAGACGCGTGGCGGCTGCAGCGATTTTGCTTCTAAGATTTTCTGTGAGTGTGGCGCTATCATCTAGTTGCCGGTGAAGCGTACGGAATATATTTTGGCAATGTTTTTATTTTACGCGTGGGAGAATAAGGTTATTAGGCCAATAGGATATTGGGATTGGCAAGGAAGTCGTAACACCCTGTATTTTAATACCTTTCACACTCCGTACATCATCCATTATCCCTGCATTTATATGCAGGGATCATAGAACCCAAGTTCTGTGCGATAAAATATTAAAGAAGAATCTGGTACGTGGTTGTAAGTCAGTTATGAATCTTATCCTCTCGTTTAAATTCATAGGTCCTGAACCATTTATAGGCATGCCATATGGAGCCTATAAAGGTGTATTGTTCAAGTACACTAAGTAAAAACACAGAAAAGAGTGGGAGGCTAACACAATGCTAAGACACACCAAGGAATTCACCAATACGTGGAGTGAAAACGATAGTAAGAGAATACTAAGTCACAGTAGAACTCAACTAAGGCAACTTATTGGAGTATACACAGGCCACTATGGCACAAATGAACATCTACACAAGATGAACCTAGCTAACGACGTGGTATGCAGGAACTGTGGCACAGGAACTGAAACCATGAAGCACATTATTTGCAAATGTGATGCTCTGGCGAATGAGCTTACTGGGGGTGGCCTATCCATCACCAGGAGAATATCGGCTCTTCCCCCCTGGCGGAATACATAGCCTATTATATGGAGTATTTGGGACACCAGGTACGTAAGAGCACTAGGGCTAAGGGCAGTACAAAAGATCTCATTGGATCGAAGTGCGTTTGATGAAAATCAACCCTACAAAAATTGCCAAATAAGATAAGATAAGATAAGTGTAACATTATGTATAGATTGGTAATTTGTTAAATTCTGAGTTTAGTCTGTTAAATAAAACAGGAAAAAATATCATCCTCTGAAAATAAGAGGTATTATACAATACCCACTGAGTAAAGTAAAGATATTAATCTACACTGGATATAAAAGTTTTTCGTAAGAAGTTACTTTTTATTTTTATTTGAGAAGACAAACAAACTAAGAAGTAAAACAAGACACGAACCAGAATTTCTTTTGTCGTAACGTTTTTAGGTTTTACCCTTAAGCTTTTTACCAAAATGTTTTTTTACCAAAATTCCAAAAATATTTCTACACCGGCTACACTGAGTAGACGTGGCCTGTCAGTCTTTTGATTCCCGCTCAAAAAACCGCCAACTATCGCCAGGCAGTGATAGTGTGGAAAGGGCATTTGTATGTTTATCATATTAATGTGACAGACTTTAAAGAACACAAAGACGTTTAAACGCGGTTTATTAGAAATATAGCGTTACTGTGACAAACTTTGTCAGTAGGAACTTTGTCAAACAAAGTTTGCTTAGAAATTATTGCTCAATAAGGTACTAGATTATTAACTAACTTATAATTAGACCTGCACAATATAGGTAAATAAATTAAAAATTCTTTTTTATTAACAGTTTGTATGAACGATGCATGTGAACAAGCAAATATATCGACGTGTGTAAAACGCTAACATGTCGTAAAATTGTATCGTTAATGTAACGAGTCCGTTACATTAAAAATACAATATTGTAGTTAAAATATTTATTTATTTATTATTTATATACACAACAATTAGTGTAATTCTATCTTGCCTCTAAGTTACCGGACCGAGCCAACACGAAACGCAAACAAACAACTTTTCATACTTTATTTCCACCGGGTCAAATAATAAACCGTTTACTTTGATTGTTTTGTTTATAAACTAAACCTGTGATCAAAGATACTCTGAGGAAAAAATAAGAAAAGATTGACGATAGCGAGTAATCGTGCTGTCACGCTCATGTTTATTTAGTAAATATGTAGGGTGACAAGGATGGCCTATCAACTCGCTACTTTCATGCTAACGTCAATTTTTGTGCTAAGTCTTCTGATAACCACTCAGTTCACTTAAATCTAATCACGTTAAACTGTTACGACGATTATAAGGCGTCTGACCTACTTGCCAAATGTTTACCCTTTTAAAGTTTCAATCAATTCTCTCGATAGGGCTTTAGGCTTAAGACAAAACAATAAATTGTGATTTTGTGTGGCGACCTGAACGGATGGGTGGGAACCAGGCGGCAAACTTGCGACGCTGCTCTGGGTCCTTATGGTGATAAGAGAGTGAATGATGCAGGTAAGCTTATTGTAGATGTGTGTTTGGAAAGAGGTCTCCTTGTGTCCAATACAATATTCCAACACAAGGATATTCATATGTATACGTGGAGAAGAAATGAACAGAAAAGCATGATAGATTTGATCCTGGTAGATAACCGTCTCCGAAGTAAACTTCAAGATACCCGTGCATATAGAGGCCCCACTCTTGAATCGGACCACTATCTCGTAATTGCGCGGTTCAGTGGTTTGTTCAGGAAGTGGAGGCACTGGCGAGAGCGTATCCCCTTCGGAGCCCTTGAAAGAATCAAGGTTGAAAGGTTGCAAGATGAGAGCGTGAGGAGAACGTATGAAGACAGAGTCCAGGGCAAGCTTTTGACAGCTGGTTCTTCGGACTCAAACATAGATGAATGCTGGAATTGTCTGAAAGAGAGTTTGGTAGAATCAGCGAAAGAAGTATGTGGCTGCTTAAAGAAGCATATCACAGCAAAAGGGGATGCATGGTGGGACACAGAGTTAAAAAGCTCTGTAGAAAGAAAGAAGAAAGCGTGGCAGGACTATGTCTCTTCTTTGAATCTAAATGACAGTATGACGGAGATGAAGAAAGAAATATACCGGCAATGCAAGAATGCCACCAAAACCTTAGTGAAAGAAAAGCGTGAATGAGCTAGTGTGATTGAGGAGGAGAGGCTGACGAAGAACTTCGAGAATAACACCAAACTCTTTTGGAGCAAGGTGAGAAAGGCTCGAGGTGATTCGTCAGGCTCCAGAATGGAAAAGATAAAATCTAAGGATGGTGACATTCTTGCAGACACACAAGCTGTGCTAAACCGGTGGAGTGAATACTTTGGAGAAATGTATGAGAATGCCCCGGATGCTGGTGCCACAGACGAGCCCAGAGGTGAGTTTGCGGCACCAGAATCCACAGAGGACATCACTATGGAAGAAGTTGAATGGGCGATACGAAGTATGAAAAATGGTAAAGCTGCGGGAATAGACATGATATCTGCCGAGATGATTAAATATGGTGGAACTTGCGTCCGGGACGCTTTTTGGGTCCTCGCAAATCTTTGCTGGAAGACCGGTAGAGTCCCTACAGATTGGCGCCGCGCAGTCATAGTACCCTTGTTAAAAGGCAAGGGCTCACAATATGACTGCGCCAATTACAGGGCCATCAGTTTGATCAGCTTGGCAGCTAAGGTGTATGGTAAAATTATTGAACGTAGAATGCGCGAGAAGTCCGATGGAGTGTTGTGTGAGGCACAGGGAGGTTTCAGGTCTGGAAGAGGATGTTCGGATCAAGTTTTCTCCCTCCGCAACATCGTAGAAAAGCATCTGGCAGTAGGCCGGAAGGTTTTCTGCGGTTTTGTGGACCTGGAGAAGGCGTTTGATAGAGTAGTGCGAAAGAGACTTTGGGACATTTTGCCAGAGTATGGTATAAACGGCACCCTGTTGCGAGCCGTCCAGTCCACCTACGTGGACAGCAAGGCATGCGTACGGGTGGGTGGTAACATGTCACCTTGGTTTGACGTTAAAATCGGTGTCAAGCAGGGTTGCGTGTTGTCCGCTAGACTGTTTATAGTGTATCTGGATAAAAGTCTTCAAAGACTCTGTGCGATGACTGAAGGGGTAAAAATGGGTGATCTAGTGATAAACCACCTATTGTATGCAGATGACGCGGTCTTGATAGCGCCAACAGCTACTGATCTGCAAACACTAGTCACAGTTATGAGAGACGACTGCATGAATAATGGCTTACATTTAAATGTGAAGAAAACCAAAATTATGGTTTTTGAACGGGAAGAAACCAGAACGAATGCAAGGATTGTGGTTGGTAACGATGTGCTGGAGCAAGTGAATGAGTTTGTATATCTTGGATGCGCCTTCAGTAAGGATGGGAAATACACCGCTGATATAGAGAGAAGAGTGAATGCAGGTAATAGAGTGAATGGTGCGATGGGAAGGCTACTTGGGAGCCGGCACTTAAGCCAAAAGGCGCAGCTGGCCATGCATAACGGAGTGCTTGTCCCAACGCTGTTATATGGCAGTGAGAGTTGGGTATGTAAGAAGGAGAACGAAAGCAGGATAAATGCGGTCGAAATGCGATCTCTGCGGAAGATGTGCGGAGTCACGCTGACCGACCGTATTCGCAACAGCGTAGTAAGAAAGCGAGTAGGTATGAAAGATAGTATCGGTGTAAAGATGAGAAAGGGTATGCTCCGTTGGTTCGGGCATATAGAAAGGATGCCAGAAGAAAGAATGACAAAACAGATATACAATGCGAAAGTGGAAGGATGTAGGTGCCGGGGAAGACCTAGACTATCTTACCATGACCAAATAGACCGTGTCTTATCTGAAGGGCAAGTCAAGAGTCTCCGTAACCGGCGAGTGTGTATGAGACGAACTATGAGAGTGGAGGAAGCCAGAGAGGTATGTAAGGAAAGAACCTGTTGGAACTCTGTACTCTCTGCCTACCCCGCGAGGGAGCTGGCGTGATGATATAGATAGATAGATAGACAAAACAATAAAAAGCTTATATTGAAATTTTGATTCAGTAAACTTTTTTGTTTTAAACAATACGAATTGTATATAATTTTACACCGTTGCGGCTATATTCCTCAAACGAGCGTAGCAGATAATGACGACGATGTTAGGCCCCATATAGTAGAGGGCAAGCATATTGACATTTTACTGTACACATTTCCAGACTCCGCATAAAAATTACATATTGGCCAATCTAGGACTCGAACCCAGGACCTCATGATTACTACGCGCATTATTCGCCACTAGACTAACGAAGTAGAGCACATTTTAGATATTATTTATATTTACCTGTTGGAAATCTGTAGTCTCTGCCTACCCTGCAAGGGATCTGGCGTGAAGGTTTAGATGGATAGATAGACATTTATAATAGCTAGTGTGTTCACTGCCTCGTTGTTTTGTGGCGAATAAGTGCTTGGCTATCATGAGGTCCTGGGGTTGGACAACTGTAACTCTTCTATCAGAAACTTCTCTGTATCAGTTTGGAATTGTGCCCCGTATATGACAAGGTTTCAAACTAAAGGTTTGTCAAAGGGCAATAGAGTGCAGCATCTTGGGTGTTAAACGTATGGATAGAGTGCGGAACTCGGTGCTGCGTTCCACGACCCGTGTAATAGATGTGGGCGTAAAAACCGCTAGACTTCAGTGGGATTAGGCCGGTCATCTGATCCGAATGAACGTCGATAGGTGGGCTAAAAGGAGTAACGAATGGGTCCCAGAACACGGACATCGTCGTCGTGGTAGGCCTAAGAAGCGGTGGCGCGATGATCTCGCTGCATATCGGCCTGAGTGGCCATTATTGGCCAAGGATAGCACTGTTTGGAGGAAGGAGGGGGAGACCTTTGCCCAGCAGTGGGACACAATAGGTTAGTTAAACAATATGACAATGATGGAAAGTGGATTTACACATTACACCTTTACCATCACGTATAACATTTACTTCTTTGTTATTGTTATCATAGATCTCTATATCAATTTTAATATCATCCAAAGTTGGTGCATAAAAGTTGTTTGCGTACATTAAAAAGCCTACTTTGCGGCGATATTGAATAGATAACATTCTGGGGACATAATTTTGTCCGTGGGTGATTTACAAGCGGATTTCAGTGATAAAGTTCCCGACAACGGAGCGAAGTGTCAGAAGGTAGATAGTTCCTGAGTTTTAGGGGGTCATCCGGACTCGTTCTTTCGAGAGTCGTAAAATAAGTTGGAAGGACGAAAGTCCACGTCAGGTGAAATAGGGCTGAGTGTGACCTTTATGCCGTATAGCGAATAAAGGTACAATATAAGTGTACCTACTATTTCTTCCCCTCTTACCCGGATTAAACGGTTATTATATGACGTCAGTGCCTTTATTTTGTTCTAGTTCTAGGTTCAAGATCAGTGGCAAGCTGCAGTGTATAGTGTGACATGGATCTTTTGGCCAGTGGATGAAATTAAAAAGTGGACGTTGTGTGTCAAATTAGGGTTATCATTTAGTAAAATTCCTACTTCCACGGAATTATTTCTACAATGGAAAGCACACAGTCACTAAGTAAAAAAGAATTTGTATAAATTTCATAGCAAACGGCTATTCTTCTACTGTCATGAAGTGATATTTTACTAGATGACTGCGTTAGTTTCGATTGTGACCGCGAGCCAAAAAATCCTTGAGGAACTGTAGCTATGTTGTTTGAAGTTTTAATGACGACATTATATTAGTCCGTGGCCTGGGTTGTTTCCATGTAAAAAGCGTCGCATCATGCCCAGTAAGGAGTTTAGTGAACTGAAATGTTTCTATTCTCTGTGTTCTAAAAAAACATCAGCTTTTATTTATTTTATTACCGTACATGGTGTATGATTCTAAGAGATGAATTTCAAAACCCCCTTATATAATTAATGTTAGAACAAAATGTAAAAGTTTTACGTTTACGATGGATTTGTCCCCTTTCCTATGACTGACTTGGCATAAGTGTAAACAGTGCAAATATATAATCGTGTAAACGCGCTCTCTATGCTTTTAAGTCCTATCTCTATGTCGTTCTTCTACTTCATAGTCACGAGCACCAATAAATTATGGTTGTAGTATATTTTCATAGTAACGTCTGTATTAAAAACGCAGTTTCCTATAAACACGAAGTTACTATGATAAAGTACGAAAATTATTTTACTGCTAGTGACTGTATCCCTGACAGTTCATCTTCTCCATCTGCGTAACGGCTTAGTCAATTTTCCGCGAGCTCGGCCATTATTTGGCATGACCAAACGCGGCGCGTTACGATAACTTCGTGAAATTATCGCGTAATGGTATCCTCTATGCCACTGCAGTACCATTAAATTATAATTTCAGGAAGTTCTGCCTTGTTACTCTAGTGGCTGAATAATGTGCTTTGCGATCTCTAGGTCCTGGGTTCAAATCTTAGGTTAGACAAATGTAGTCTGGAAGTGTGCCCGGTATATGGCAATAGGCTCGACCCCTATTACATGGGACCAAACATCGTCGGCGAAAAGTGAGTGTACACAGTACATCTCTGCCTCCCCCGCCTGGAGAGTATAGGCATGACGGTGCTTTATTTTAGAAAGCTATCGTAACGCGTTGCGTTACCCGTTTAATTTTTCTTATCGAATAAGAGCCCTGGTGCGTCTGACGCGCCGAGGACAAGTCTTTCCATATTAGCATCAGACGCGATTAATCAGCTATTCATGCAAATTTATGCTTGTACTAAAGTACAAGCATAAATTTGTTCTCGGTCTCTTGTTAGGTAAACTTAACAAAAGACCGAGAAGAAATAACAACATGACTTTAATGTAAGTCCGGTAAAGCTGTAAAGGCCTCACGGCCAACAGCGTATATCACTCAAACACACATGACTTTAATTCAGTATTCTTAGCTCAAATTGGTCATGGCGATCTATGGGGGGGCCTTTGTATCCCAGTCCCCCGTGTTTTAGCTAAAGATATAAGTATGCCCGGTTTGTCGTCATCACTTTTATGTACGGGAGCAGAGGACACAAGTGCAACGCGCAATGGTCTGTAACGTATTGGTTTGTTCTTCGTTCGTCTCACTTACCTAAAATTCTTCCAAACTTACCAAAACGAAATGTAAATTACTAAAGCACTGTTTGTAAACTTCTTTCTTACCAAAACTAAATGTAAATTACTAAAGCTCTGTTTGTAAAAAGTGATTTGCTCATTTCAACCTTTTTCTTATTTTATAGGCGTACACTTATTCGTTCGAAAAGTACATCGTAATACTTACATTATTAATTAAAAAGAAAATTACTTGATCCATTTCAGTTAATCGAAACGGAGAAGAATCATTCGGTATTTGGTTGGTTAGTTTGATAGGAATAGTATTTTAATTTTAATTTGTACCTACCTACACAACTTATACTGGTGTAAAAGCTTATATTGGTATAAACGAAATGATCGGCTAATCGTGCTCAAATCTTGTGCATATTTTTGTTAAAAAAGCATTGTATGTTCTGGCATTTATGGCACAGATAATTGCAGCATGTATGAGCAAATAAATTGTCCGCACCCTGTCGCAAGTTTACATAAAGCAAATTAATCATAATATGACTTCTTAACGTATTTGCTTGTTTGTATAAATTAGCGTTTATGAAAGTTGTTAGCGCATAACATTTGACTTGTCTGAGAATAAAAGCCATTACTTTTAGACTTTAAAAGTAGGTTTTGCACTGGTCATATTTCTCAGTAATATTTAGCTTTTTTCGTTAGAACAACTTCAGTCACTATTTGATGAAATTAAACCTTAATACAAGGGTTAAGGCCTCAGCCCAGGACTTAATCTAGAATTTATCCTATTTATCTAGATTCTATCTAATCCAAACACAAAAATAAGAATTAGCAAGGCATTAAGATGGCGCATGTCACCGCACACTTGTTCATTTTGTGAAAAAGGTAGAAATAATGTCACTGAAAGTGAAATATGTGTACGTAATGGTGGGCGTAATTCATGTTAACTTTTCTTAAAATGCAAGTTAACCTACTCTTGTTAAACAGTTTCATTCACTACTTGTGATTTTCTGCTACCCCTACGCCCCTACGCCCTTCCGGTTAGAATGGATTTGTTGCATGCTCGCTCTTTTGTCTAGTAGGTAAAGCTGAAAAGAGCCCGTGGCCTACAGTGTAATTATTCATTCATACACACAAGAATACACACACACACACGCACGCACACACACACACACATACACACACACACACACTCAAACACACACACAAAAACACACACACACACACACACACACAATCACACACACATACACACACACACACACACACACACACACACACACACACAAACGAGAACACCCATATACTCCATGCGCACATATACACAAACCTTTCGCTAAAGGACTTGCTAGCGTTTAGTTCTCTCAATTAAAATTTGTAGCAGACATAAAAATTTACAGTTCAATACATTTAGCTATTATTTCACCAAATAAAGGTTTTCTAGACCAATTTAATATTCGCGTACCTACCATTCTGGCTACAACCCCAATTCGTTTTATTGTGTTACCTACTCATAATACAAACGTTGCTGTTTTTGAGGTCACACGGTGTCATGTCTGGGACATTTTTCACATAAAGTCGAATAACATATTTTGGGCAGTGCAGCATTGAATAAACTATTTTGTTCCGGGGTAAATGTGTGAATAGTTTATTGTGAAACGTTTCAAGGGGTGACTAATGACCTGAATAGCTTTGGCGAAGCTGAGATGCGAGCGACTGTTGTTTCAGCCTAAGTTACTTTGCTGATATGCATGCATGCAGATATAGAAACGTCGGAAGTACCTAACAGCTGAATTCAGGATACTTCAATCTATTTATATAATCACGCCATCTCTTGCGTGATAAGCAGAGACTATAATGTTTTAGTAGGTTTTTTCATTACCTCTCTGCCTTCCTTCACTCTTATAATTCGTTTCATACGCACTCTTGACGTTACGGAGACGCTTGACTTGCCCTTCAGATAAGATTTGTGGTCACAAATTGGTCCTAAATGTGGTTTTAGCTAAATTTACAAATATATAGACGAGTAGAAAACGGGTGCGTTGGAAATATTGAAAAAAAAATCGCCTCGTGTCGAGGGGGCGAATGGGTACCGTGTAAAGAGGCGAATCACATCTAAGCTACTGCTTGCAGTAGAGATACTGCGGGCAGTAGCTTCATTGAACTTGAGTGGAGACCTCAAGCTAGTCTTGGAAGGCAATCTGCAAAAAAGTGGGGGTCTCCGATTTTTTTCGTATCGAGTGGGATCCTAAATGATAGTCTCTTAAAGATCTCAAAAATTCTGAGTTCAAAAATATAGCTATAGTACAATATTAAATATACCAAGCGTCAGATAAACAATTTCACTCTGTTTCAGCGCTTATTCTATTGTCGGTTAGCCGATAAATTTTAAGGTTTCGCCACATAGCTAACGCAGCGCGACGGGAGCGTGACGGTGGCGCGACTTGGGGAGTTGTAGTGTGCTGAAATCTCTAGTAGATGCCACAGAGCGCAGCTCCCTCGGCGCGACGGCAAACGTCACAACCGAACGTAACCGAGCACTTCCGTCGCGTTCCCGTCGCGCTCCGTCGGCTTTTTTAACCAAACCTTTATTGCTTGTTTTAATTCTCATTTCTTTGTAATATGAACTGAAATCCACGTAGTAAATAATATATTACGTGCAAATGTACACTTTTGTCCGTGCCTTGTTATAATAGATATAATGCCACTTGAATAAGTAACATTGGTGTCACGTGTCCTTTGTCACCGCAGCTTTGCTTTTTGTCGTGTAAGGCAGGTTGTAATTTGAATGTAATTAAAAATTCTTGAATTTTCGGATTCTTTTAGTTACACTCTGCAAGTGGTTGAAATATTGAAACACTATTTATTTTTAAGATACCTAAAAGATGGATATTAAAATCGAAATTTAAAAATAATAATTTGTAGCTTGGATAGTAGAGAGCTCATATTGTATTTAAGGACTAGAGAGACGAATTAAGGCTCGGACCTGTATATTTTTTTTCAAAAACTATGTAAGATTGTCTGAATAACATAATCTTATACCTTCTTATGTCCTACCTTAACAAATTGAAAGATAAATTAAATGAAGTGCCCGAAGAATGGCCAAGCTCGCCTTTGCCATACTGGGACCTAAATGCCACATCAAAATCTACTATGTAGGTACCTTTGCCTACCTATCTAAAGGAACATGGTGGATCTTAAGAGATACTTTTACAGTACCCAAGTTCCGATGCCCTTCTATTAATTTAGGTGGTTTTAATCATGTGTGTAAAAAAGATTGTTGCCAGACGATCAAGTTGCAATCAAAGAGAGATTCATATATCTATCTATATCATCACGCCAGATCCCTTGCGGGGTAGACAGAGATTCATCTACAGGCGTATATTTTAAAAAGTGAAGCATTTACCTTTACTTTTAAAACGAAAACCTTAATTTTTTATCTTGTAGGAAATGAATGTCTAATAATTGTTTCTTAGTATTACATACGTTATATAACTGGCGTGCAAAATTAAAATATCATAAATCTAGATCCACAGATTTATGTCGTGAGTTGTTTGTCAAAACGTTTTATTAAATAGTTAACAAATTTTTTTTTAATGGGACTAAGCACACCACACATTCCCGCCATTGTAACTTCTGTAAGCTAGGATCCACAATGGTCTCCTTAGATGACGCCAAGGTTTAAACCTAGGGGTGCCCGGGAAGCGCTTTAATTGTCTTGGAACCCGCAACAAATCTAATTAGAAAGAAAAACAGGAGGCGTAGGAAAAATAAAATTCCACTTCCCTCCTTTGCAAAGCGGTAGACATAAAAAATTGGCAGATCAACCATATAGAAGGAGACTACAAATAGGATAAGCCCAGTTGTAAAGCACCACGGATACGAAAAAATATTAACAGGGCCTATTTGTTAGCCTCATGTTTGATTCCAGTAACAGGGATGGCAAAAACGCTTGGACGCCCGAACGAAATTGTCCCAAGTTTCTACAAGATCCGTGTAGTAGATTAACTGAACAAGAAAACAAATACAGGAAAAATATTCTTTTAAAATTGTAATTTTACCACAGTGCACATAATCAAATTAAAGATGAAGCGAACCAGAAACTCGAAGGTCTAGTCCGACTATGGGTAATTATAATAAGATTTTACATACCTTGTAAACTCCCAATATGAGCAGGAAACAACCGATAAATCCCAGGGAACTGCATGCCAGCAGAGTGATGTTCAAGGATACCGTTACTGCAAACAAAATTAAATCAAGGTTAATTTAAAACCAATTTAAAACCAATTTGAACATTATTATAAACGACATAAAGATCAAGATATCGCTACTAACATAGCGACACATGTGGCCGGTCAAATATGAACTATTGACACGAAAAAAAGAATGAAGTTCAATATACGCTCACTGGACCGATATTTCCTGCGTCAAGTAGCACCTTACTTTATCTTAATAAAGACATCATCACATATTGTAAGAATAATAGTTGTAGCCGATCGTTGCGTCACTCTATTAGGAAAGGCCTTTGTGGACAAAGTGGACGTATTTTGGCTGAAGATAGAGCAGCTGTAGTATCTAACTTCTATCTATCTATCTATATCATCACGCTAGATCCGATGCGGCGTAGGCAGAGAGTACAGAGTTCCAACAGGTTCTTTCCTTACATACCTCTCTGGCTTCCTCGACTCTCATAGTTCGTGTCATTCACGCACGCCGGTTACGGCTTTTGACTTGCCCTTCAGATAAGACACGCTCTATTTGGTCCTGGTAAGACAGTCTTAGTCTTCCCCGGTACCTACATCCTTCCTCTAACTTCGTATTAAGAAAGAAAGAAAAATAGTTCATCTTGTGCACAATCAAGAAATCTCTACCGTCATGATAGCATTAAAAAAACAACACGCAGCAGAAACGAAAGACAGTGATTGTGTGACATGAAAATTAGATTAATCTAGACATCATCACATACTGTATGCGACAAGGATATTTTGGCACGCGGAAGATATTAACAGGAGGGTGTTGGTGTGATATTAGGGTTATCATTTAGTAAAATTTTTCAACTTTCAGGGAAATATATCAATAGATGGGTCCATACGGTGTAATCAATTCGAGACGTGACGTGACACATTTGTTCATTAAACTTAATCAAGCTGCACCATGGGGACGCATGGTACCAAATTGAATTATAGAACAAAATAATAAAAATATATCTTTCATGATATTCCTACTGATTTAAAGAACTTGGGAAATTTTATAGCCAACAGCAACGCCGGTGATCTATTTTCCAGTGCCATTTCACTTGTTGACAGCGTAAATTCCGATTTCAGCCTCGTGTCAAAAGATCGTTGTTGGACTATAAGAATCATAGTGTTAATATTTAATCAAATATAACTATATTTTACAACTAATATCATGGAACCCCAGTGCTTGCAAGAACAACAGTAACATAAATTACAACTACAGCTGTCTCGCAGTCGTCTCAAATCAGCCTTATAAGACAGATATAAAACCAACAAAACAAACATCAAAACTTTTGCAACACGCTATTAATTGAGACCAACTTTGAAACAACCAATATAAACTTTCACCAGTCGTGTTTAGGTACAATTTCATAAGTAATAAAATTTCAGTCTTATTTACATGAGTTCTGGAATACAGACTCACTGAACGTGTAATAATCTAATTTGCCGTTTGCCAGAGGCGCACATACAAATAATCGGGCAAAAATGTCCCTTGTGGTAGATCGACACTCGAAATTTAAATTGATCCTTTTCAAAATGCGGCCTTAAATAAAACCGGCGCATAAAGTTGAGCAATAACGGGCCGCTTCTAAAATGGCCAACAAATAATACGGACGTAGTGTTGAACCTATAGCGGGGCGGGCAATGGAGCGGAAAGTACCACCGAGATTTTTCTTTCCTCGCACGCATTTGTTGAAAGAAATGCACGATATCTCAATCGCGTTGAGCAAGCATGGAAGGTAATCTGCTTATTTATATTTTTATTCCATTCCATTGAATTAGGTATTATGTCTTGGCGAAACAACGTAAAGAATAATGATATCGTTAACACATTATACTTTTTATTTACGTAAACTCAAATTTAAACATAAAATTTGTGATTTAGTCGTCGACAAATATGTCATTTGATAAAATATTCGGATTGTAAAACAATACATCCTCAGCAGTTAATGACTCGTAAGCCACTGCATCGTCCGCTATACAGTATCCACGACCTTGCAGTATGAATATATCATCAAAAACCATAACTCTTTAGGTCCAGCTTTGAGTCATTACACAAAGAGACAGTTTTACACGGTATCGTTCAAACATCAGTGGAGATTATATTAACTTTTCTCTCAGTCGCATGAATTTCTGGAAAGGAACATAAAAATGTAGCTATTTCTGAAGCTCTTGTATAAAATCTTTTCTTTTATTTCCATTGCCATATAATAAGAAAATGAGTAACCGTTTAATTGGTTAGTGCTAGAATATAAGCCGTGACAGTGAGTAGAAAAGTGGATGTGGATATTGTAAGCAAAGATCCTTAGCGAGAAAAGTCAAACAGATATAAGCAGATACTGAGAGAGGGAGGGAAAGAGAGAGCATGAGAGGAGCCTGGGCATGGCAAATTTTACCATCATCATCACTTCCAGCTTATTCTACCCACTGCAGGGCATAAGCCTCCTCTCATCTACACCACATATCCCTATTCTGAGCCAACTTTAACCAGGTCTTACCAACGCACTTCACCACATCATTGACCCATCTTTGTACTGGCTTTCCTCGATTGCGATAACCCTTCCATGGCCACCATTCAGTCAAAGATCTACTCCACCTGCCATCACCACATCCTGCGACGTGTCCTGTCTATCTCCACCTGAGTCAAAATATACGGGATCGACGTCTTCCACTTTAGTTCTTTTACGGATCTTCGTATTCCTGACTTGGTCGCTCAGTGTGATACCTAACATGGCACGTTCCATGGCCCGTTGAGCAACTTCCATTTTGTGGACATTTAAATACATTTCCATGCTAAGTGCACGCAAGTGGGTTAAGTAAAATCTACCAGCTACCCTGTGCATGTCAGGACCTCAGAGTAAGACTTGTCTAGATGGAGCATTGCTAACAAAAACAGCGCTAAAAGCGGTCCCAGCCTCAGGTCTCGCACTATGTGTGATGCCAGTGTTTGATTTGTTCAAAAGTTGTAAATGTGTGCGTGCACGTGCGTGTGCCTACTACAATTTATCTACCCTATAGGTAGATAAATTTTAAGCCGTTTCCGCGCTCGCAAATTTCTATCTAGACAAGAAAATTATTAAGGGTGAGTACCTAGGTCTACTCGGAGTACATAGTACGACACAACTTTATCTAGGGATGTCCTAAAACTGGCTATCGAATAAAAAAAAATCCTTAACCAGTGTTACAATAATAGATCTCGCGCACGCCGTAATTTGGGCAGCATAAAATGTTTTTCTACTAGTTATTTCCGCACGGGAAAAATCTTTGTGTGAGTCACAATATATTTCAATTTGGGTGTTGGTGTATGTGAATTTTACCACATACGGGAAAACATTTTTAAGTTAAGTGAAGTTTTTTAAAGAAAATTGTGTGAAAAGTGAAAACATTCGTTAGTGTTCCGAATATTTCATGCCACTGTCGTCTAAAAAAAGGTACCAATTCTATCCACCTACCTACCCGTTTCGTAAAGGCACAAACTTTGTTGCCTATAAAATAATTATGAAAATCCTGTGTTCTTGCTCCATATAAGAGTATCACTAAAATCGATCATCGGTCCATGTAACGTTCATTTCAATAACGACACAACCGGCGCGGTTACTGGAAGGAACTATTTTATCCACCGCTTCGTTCTACCTGCTGCATCTTAAAGTTGAGCTGTTAAGACTTGGGTAAAAGTGAAAACGCGATGACTTGGTCATAAGCAGTCGCGGTACCGGGAGCGTTTAAGCGTTAGGAGCGGAGACGGGCTACGAGATTAAATTATTGCATCCAACATTGTATAATTTGGTTATCTTATGTATCCTGTTTGTATTTTAGCTTATGTAGATATATTGTGTATAGCCTTGTATAATTTGATATTGAAATAAAAATAACTGACTACGTAAGAATTACGTTTCAAATTTGTCACAAAAAAGATTAAGTACAACCTTTTTATTTGAGGTAATGTAAAATACCATAATAAATAATACATGACAGAGTCATTTGCAAGGTATGTTTGAGTTCTTAATATTTTGAGGGTTTGTACAATAAAATTTAATTTTGTATAATTTCAGGTATGGATAGAAATTTCTTGTGTTTCTCACTACCTAGGTCTGAAGGCGACGAGCGAAAAGGGTCGATTAAATTTACCGCGCACACACCGCGCCCAATTACTATAATGTATTCTCACTTGTCATACTCCTCCCAGTCACTTTCCCTAAGAGCGCATGCGGCAGTTTTATATGTTTGATATTTCAAACTCACGGTCGCTACCGTCTAAAGCCCTCCACTCTGGCCAGGGCTTAATTAAAATATTCAAAAGCCAGTAGGGAATTTTTAATTGCCACCACTTTGCAGTCGCATTCTACATATCCCCTAAGCCCATGGAGTAGGCAGAGTGAGGCACTTGTTTTAAAGTTAGTATTTTTTACTAATTTACACCTGGAATGAGTGGTGAAATACAAAAAACAATTTTTTTTGTTCATTGTGTAGGAATATATATTAAAAGAACATAAGAATTATAATTGTATATGAAACAATAGGGCTTACTATTACAAAGCCGTCTGTTGAATTTAATTTTACGGCGTCTATTTAGGAGCCTAGTTTTACAGGATCACATATTTTTACACGTCAAAATACCTATCACTAACAAGTGAAGTGAGTGAGTCATTTGTACGACATCGCGTTTACGACGAAAGCGTAGGCTGCTCCACCCACCGTATTGAATAGCCACGGGTTCGATCCTATTTATATTATCACGCCAGATCCCTTGCGGGGTAGGCAGAGAGCACAGAGCTCCAACAGGTTCTTTCCTTACATACTTGTCTGGCTTCCTTCAGTACTTCATAGAATCTTGGTGTGGCCCATAAATGTTAATATTTACTTCTTATTTATTAATATTATATATATACTTCGCTCTTTTCGGTCAGTGAGTGTCACGTGTATCCGCCACATTTATGCTCAGAACGTGTTCTATTTTAAATCAAAATCGAAAAGGGGAAATATACACATTAAAATTTTAGTCCCACAGTGAGGTGGGTATCCCAACCAATGTGATTGAGTTACAAATTGGGAGATATTTTCCACCTGATTGAATTCGGTGTGGTGTGTAAAATATGTAACTGTGACTTGCCTTTCGTACCCACTGATGGAAACATCGCGATTTAAAATGGGAAATATTATAATTTACACTTTTTCATGGATTCTTCTTGATTTTTCTAGTTTATAAAGACTCGTGCTCTGAGGGTTCCTATATGAGGGTCATTAGCCAGCGTTATTTTAATTTTGAACATTATTGTGATTAAAAATCACTATTTTCGGATTTTGTCCTTTACTTGTACTATAAAACTTCTTGCCAAATTTCATAATTATAGGTCAACGGGAAGCACCGTATAATTTTTGATGAATGAGTTTCAATGGTTATATCTTTTGATTACATTCACTTAGAAGCTTCAATTTTTCACCTCGGTAGAGGACGTGACGACATTTATTTTTTTTAATTACCAAATTAAATTTCAAAATTAGGCCTGAATTAATCAAATAACGTCTGAGTAAAAAATAACATTTTATCATAAATATATAATGTTGAACTGGCGGATATCACACATCCCTACCTCATTACGTCGCGGAACACGGGTGATGAAAACTGAAGCCCCTGAGACCGATGAAACAAATACACAACATTTGAATGTCTATATAAAACGTGCTCTCATTTCCGCTCGATTTACCTTACGAATATATATTTTGTTTTAACATTTTATTACTTTTATATTTGGTTGTTTTACATACGTATAACGTATAGGTGTGGAGGGATAACGTTCTATAAATGGGTGTCGAAAGATTTATTTTAGTATTGTTTTTATTTTATACTTTTATTTTACCTATTTTTTTACCTACCTACTTATCACTTTATTATCGTAATTAGGTACCTCCTAACAGATCTTCGCGATACAATTGTGTGAGCTTAGTGCAAAGATTGCTGGCAAAAAATGGTGTATATGTTAACAAATTTACATAGTAAGAAACAATATGTACAATATATTCTGGCAATAAATGATTATTTATCAAATTTAAAGAGTTGGGAATGAAAAAAAATACAGAAATACAGTTAAGGAAACTGATTAGCATGATAAAAGAACACGTAATAATTTAGCTTATACTATTCCACTACTGATAAAAAGCCTTATTTCTCGGCAAAGGCTCATAAAAAGGATAAGGTCATACTACACCACACGGACCCATTGCGAACTGGTGAAACCAGGTTTGTGGCTACAAGCCGTGTACAATGCATCTCCGGTTTGACGATTACCTACCAAAGTAGGAACAGTGATTTAGGGTATCCTCCAAAGTTCGAGAATGCTAGAAATTGCCACTATAGGTTACCCATCTCAGATGGGCCGAACCAAACACTGCTTAACCATGCTTAAAACTGATGTTTTGACTGTAATCAGTCCCACAAAAACCACCGTCCTGATCGGTTAGAATACCACGCTCGAAAAAGTAACGGGACTATGGATATCACGGTTGGATGGAATAAAACTTAGTTACTGCTAAACGATTCGTAACTGCCATAACTAACATTCTACTAATTAAAATTGTTTTAGTGCAAATCCAATATGCTTCTATCTACTTCACTATTTAACCTAACTTTTTCATAATTAAATAATCGAACGTATTTTATTATCGCAAGAAAAATTCAACTATATTCATCTCACAAAGTCCTTTCTTCTTTCCGATACTTTTTAAGGCCACTTTCATGTTAATGGCGATTAATACCAGTCGAAATAAGTCTGGAGACCAATTTCCCAGCTATTCGAACACTTCGCGGCGATTCTGCTTTCGTTAAACTTAGCCAGAAGAATTTAATTATTCTAATTCTCAAGTTCAAAGAATAATTTTAAGTTCTGGTTTCATTCACCGCACCTTTAGATTAATTAAGATCTCGGAGAGGGAGGCAAGAGACGCGGAGGGCAGGAAGTTAAGGCCTCTTTTAGTGCCACCCCCCACTTCCCCGGTACAATAAAGTAATTAATGTACACAATCAAAACAAAATTTACGTCGTAATTAGCTTCCGTTTCGAATGAAACTTGAATTACACTTTGGATTTAGAAAACGTACGTCAATAAACTAGACCCTTTGCTTGGAATGACAAGTCTTTTGATCCTACTGATATAGGTTACGTAGCCACTTTCGTCGAACCGATGCTAAAAGTAGCAAGTTTTATTAGGTCCTTCAGAGTGCTTTTTTTAGATTTTTAGGCGAGTTCTACATTACTACTGCGAATGTCAGTAAGCCTAAGCCTCAAAACCAGAGTTAGGGAGGCTTTGGGAACGCGTTGCTCGTCTGGTGCCAAATTTATTGTTCCGGAACGTAATATCGTAACGTCCATACTAGTGCTAGTTTCGCAGTAGCATACAGCGTTATGACGACAGTAGTAGCTATGTCAGGGTTCTAGACTGCTTATAGTAAATAGCAGACTATTCTGAGAATAGTAGTATATTTAATTCCAAATAGTAGCGAACCAGACTGATAATTGTAGCAAACTATACTGCAAACAATTACTAAACATTACGAGTATACATAGAAAAGATCGCACTCGATTTAACCACTTTTTTACTTACACTAAAATCGCCCCACAGATATCCCCACTTGTTTGGCTAAGTATATTTTTTTATTCTTGCCTACCGGTTAGGCTTCAAAAGTTCAAGGGTTGCAAAGGGATCGCATATTCAGGGATTGCAGACAACTTGGGGTGTGGGCCTCTAGCTTCCAGTCAACGAAGCGATCCCAAGGGTAACGGGTCCACGCTGCCGTGAGCACCATATGGGTGTAAGGAAGTAATTCTAATTCATAATTAAAAGAAATTCTAAAGGGGCACCGGTGTTTTCCATTTGGAGATTTCGGAACTCCCTATCGAGGAAGGGGAAATTATTTGAAACTGGCTTCAAGGAGTAGGAGGAAAAAGCCCACTAGGATCCATAAGTGGAGTTATCTAAGGGATTCAAGTGGACATCGTGCCATCGTGAGGGTATTTAGGGAGGCAAAAGTCCCACGTAATCCAGTCCTCTCTACAGAAGATTGAGAATCTTCTATCTATATCGTCACACCGGATCCATTGCGGGGTAGGCAGAGAATAAAATTTACAGAGAGAGCGAGAAGACTGGCAGAGATTGAGAATCTTCTAATGACATTCCCCTGCGAAAGACCAAAAAGGGATTTGGGTGCGGCACTGTTGATACAGTTACTTCACGGGTGACTAGCGGTCGTATTTTCATCAGGATATTATTATTTTGGACTGGTTCACGAGTGAACTTATTACCTTCATTATCCCTTCGTCGTCTTTCACGACTCCCCCGGGATCACGCGAGCGAGCTCTTTACGCGACGAGATATCAGGGGTTGGTAATTATATTTCGTATCTTATAAAAAAAAGAATTACCGCGGTAACAAACATTTTATATGTCCTATCAAATATTGTGTTTCATTTTTCTATGAGTTTTTTATCTTGTAGGTTTCCCGTATAAATTATGGGCCAATAAAAGGCCACAAAGCCAACCTATTGTGTTATTGTTTTTGTATACGTCTTCTAATCATGATAAAAAAACCTCTTGTAAAGCTTATATTCCCCCAAGCGAGAGAGGTAACTCTCGCTTGAGGAATATAGGCCAGTATACCTACAATATACACCTATTTATTGCAATTATACCTACCGGGCATAATTCCAGACTTCAGACTGAGACTGGAATGTTTCGACGGAAAAGCTACATTAGGATTCCAATCCAGGACCACTACGCCCCATTAGCTATAAAAAGAAGTAGTCAAATCAGAAATAAGCATATCCAAAAGAGGACATTTTCAGAAGAACCGCCTAAACGACTAATGAGGTAATTACACGAAGTAACTACTTTATTTTATTTTATTTATTTACGATCACCAACATGACATACAATAATAACATTCGAAAACTTAATTAAATAGAAACTTTAACTAATTCTTGTCATATGAAATAATACTATTTTTCGGATTTTATTTATTATTTTTAATTTAATTTATAATATTTTTTAATTCCCGACGTGTCGAGTGCTTTGCGCGCCCATGGTCACGGGAGGGAGGGAGGGAGTGTGTAATATTCGCGTAAATCTAAGAACTCAGTAATTCTTGTCATATTTATAGGCAACCACGGCATGCAAATAGTGAGAACTTAAGGATTATTTAAAATATTATTGTAAACAAAAAGAAAATGAACAAAAAATGAGAACTAAAAATAATAAAATATAGAATTTCTTTAAGGGTTGCATGTAAATATAAATATAGGTACAGGTACTTATTTATCTAGACGCTAAGGTAAACAGGACATGTGATGCCTTTTAATCTTTTCTTTAAATTTTGCAAGACTGTTGGAAAAAATATCAACATCAATTGTTTTATGTAAACTATTATATTGCTTAGATAATCTATTGATTGGGGAGTATAACCCTAGATGGTTATTGAACTGTTTGTATTAAACATAAATTTAGACAGTACATCAGCACAATCAATTTAAGCATTAATAACTTTATACAGGAATAACATGCCCAATTGAATCCTACGATCAGATAAAAAATGTAATTTAAAATATTTAAGGCGAGAAGAATAACTGGGAAGTTGTTTGGTTAGCTTACAACTGTACACAAGGTGCCACAGAAACCTTTATTGAATACGTTCAATATTTTTTTTGTAAATATCATAATGTGGACTCCAAACGACACAAGCATATTCTAAAATACTTCTGACGATGCCGTTAAACAACGTTATTTTAGTCCGAGAAATGTTAAACTGTCGAATTTTGCGTAAAACAAAGCCTAAAATTTTGAATGATTTAGGTAAAATTGAGTTAATGTGATCGTCAAACTTTAGTCTTTTATCAAATATTATACCCAGGTCTTTGATTTTCTGAAGTTCTTGAAGAGAGTGATTATTTATTTTATAATGGCTGGTTATATTAGTTTTATTGCGAGAGAATTTAATAAAATAACATTTACTGCCGTTAAGAGTCATAAGATTATTTTTGTACCAATGAGTAAGTCGGTTTAAATCTTCTTGTAAAAGGGCAATATCCTGATGGGAATGAATAGGTCGAAGTATTTTCAAATCGTCAGCAAAAAGATAGTAATCTGAATTTGTGAAACAGTCCGAAATGTCGTTAACAAATATATTAAATAATATTGGACCTAAATGGGAGCCTTGGGGAACTCCCCAACAAATAGGAAATGGTTGGGATGTAAAACCGTCATAATAATTATGTCAGTCATGAAAGGTAACGTACTTGGCGTTATTTTTTCTGGCTCCAAAAAGCTGTCTGATTCCGGTTCCACGTTGTCGCCACTCAAGAAGCGTTGTTCCATTTCTATGAACTTTCCCATAGTCACTATCGTCACCGCGAAGTACACCTGCAACAAAGAAAACTCAATCTTATGCCAGGAATACTGAAGAAAACTGGTCGGATGTAGTACCATGATCAAATAAACCGTGTTTTGTTTAAAGGACAAGTTAAGAGTCTACTAAACCGGCGAAAGTGCATAACTTGAACTAAGAGAGTACAGGAAGCCAGAGAGGTTTGTAAGGAAGACCTCTTGGAAGTCTGTACTCTCCGCCAGTGAACTAGCGTGATGATATATATAGCTAGATAGATGCCAGAAATTTGCTAGTATTATCCGATTCAAATAAATAATTATACTAAATAGTTTGATTGAAAAAAGAACATTGTTTAGTCCATAACTAGTCTTAATTTGTATAATAAACAACGCGTTTAAAGATGATATGTTCAACTATGTGAGGCCACGAGCAATGTATTAATTAAATTAATAAAAAAAATATTATTTTCTTAATTGTGAAAGAGACAGCGCTGTACATAGGACAGGGATAAAGTCATTTTATTGCGTGTCATTTTTACTATACAATATACAAAATAAGTATTTAATCATTTGATAAACACAGGTTTAAGAAAATATGTTCGATATGAGGTGGGGTTTTTGGCGGAAAGTCGAAAAGTGTTGTCGACAATTTGTTTATTTTCCAAAACTTGTCTTATTTCGAGTAATAATGTGTAATCTTGGTGGAATATTAACCATTATGTGCATAAGTGAAGGTAATTATAAGAAAGTGATAAAACGTGCCGTTTCGATTTTCCGCAAAACGGCCGTTGCAATTGGTATGTAAAGTATCCATCGCTTTACTATCCAGGTACTTTATCAATTTCATTATCATCATTGTCTTCAAGTTCATCGGGGAGTTGAATTAATTTTTACAAACATGATTATGCATGTCACTGGACATTGTCAAAATACGCTTAAAATTAGTGTGACGCCATAACTTAAGAAAGAAGATATGAGGTGAGTTGAAAAACAAACGGAATTAATTTCGGAATATGAGGCAAAAAGAAAACCGAGTGCAATATTAGTTTTCATTTTAATTTGAACTTAACAAAGTTGTGTATATGGCAGCTTTATTATAAAAGTAATATTAATTTTAAAAAGAATATTAGTATTCTAGAAAAGGTTGTATACACTTTATAAAAAATCAACCAAGGGAATCATTTTCTATTCAATTTTTTTCTTCACGGCAAACATAACCGTTTATTTTAATTTTTCCAACTTTACACGACCAAAACCCCAGGTAAAAGCTAATATAATTATACACTGTTTACTAATAAAGACCTTTTAGCCAGAGAAACTTTCCACTGAAAAACCTACTATTTAGTTAAGATCAGCAAGGCAAAATTATTCATCACAAAAACGTTGCAGATGAATTAAAAAGTAATGAGTTTTAGTTTTTTTTTACGTCTCGGACCACTTGACGCGTGATATTAAATGAATTTTAAGTTGCTTTAAGTTTCTTTACAAGCTTCATTTAAGTTCAAGTTCTTTACAAGCACAAGAGATTTAGATTGCTTTTTTTTGTATTTAAAGGATGTGTATTGAAAAGACGTTGACTGTCTTGTTGGTCTAGTGACGAATAATGCGCGTAGTGACTGCGAGGTCCTGGGTTCAAATGGTAGGACGAAATGTAAATATTATACGAATATCATGCAGAGTATCTTGCGATAAAAGCATGGTAGTAGTAGCATAGTTTGATGGTGCAGACTTCAGATTTATTTAAACACTAAGTTTTCCTAAACTTATGACAGGCCATCAGGATCGCTTCATCACAATAGGACAAAATAATACCCTAACAAAAATTATGCACCACGTACACACCTCCCTCTTCGCTCAAATCCAGCCGCGAGAAAAGTTTCAAAGTTTTCTAGATTTTTAACGTAGAACTATGAATTATTCCTGTAACATGCGTGCGTACATACGTGAAATTCACATACACAAATACATAAGGACCGATACAAACATTTGTGGATCACAAAAAGATTTGTCCCGTGCAGGGGTCGGAGCCGGTTTTAAAAACGCGGTCCTAAACGTTCGGAATCCGGCTAAAAATTACGTTCTTTTATTAACCCGTAAATGAATAAACCTAATCAAATTGAATGAAATTAGTTTCTATTATCGTTTATTACAAAGAACTTAATTTTTTAGTTCTTAATATCGAAATTAACCGGTTAAACTCAGACGCGGCCATGACGTTATCGACGGCGCGGCGTCCGTTAACTATTTTGAAGGACAAATGTTCCTATTTCTAACGATTATATACGATCGTGACCTTGATAAAGTCAACGAACGAAGGCAATCTCAAATTAACCGGTTAATTTAGGTTTCAATACCGGGTAAAGTGACGCTAAATACTAAAAGTCGAACCGGTTAACTTAATTTGCAGGTTTTGAACGGTAACCAGATACCAAAATCATCTTGGTTTGGGGTCAGTGACCGAAGCCAGTTTGAAAAATTAACCGGTTTCCGACCTCTGGTCCAGTACGGGGGATCGAACTCATAAATACTCGATCCACTGGGAGGAGCGGCTTAAGCTCTTAACTACTGGACCAGTGGTATATCGTGACTATATCCTGGTGAAATTTCTAGAATATCCTTATAACCATAAAAAAACTCATTTAAAGCTATGACAATAAACGGTTTTATGCTATGGTTATAAACAACACACGGTCGGTAGCTCGTTAAACGTCTAGATTTAGTTCCCACTCAATATCTGGGGTAATGTCTTATGTATACCTTTATATTTGCACATATACACTGCGATATTGACAGAGGGGGTTGGTCTGAAATGAGGGTTACGATTTAGTAAAAAAGTTTTTCTTTCAAGAAGATATTTCAACAGGTGGGTCCGTACGGTTACTAATTAAACAAAGAACTTGGATAAATTTCATAGCAAATGGCAACTATGCGACTATCATATAGTGACAGCGTTAGTTCCGATTTTTGGACGCGGGCCTAAAGATCCTTGTACGACTGTAAGGCCGTCATCAAGTGAAATGTTGCAAGTTTTGGCGGGAAATCTAAGAGTGATGTCGTCAATTTGTTTTAATTTCCGACACTTGTGTTATTTCGAATTATAATGTGTAATGTTGGTGGAATATTAACCATTATGTATTCCTATATGTGCATGAGTGAAGGTAATTGTAACAAAGTCATAAAACGTGCCTTTTCGATTTCCTTCAAAACGGCCGTAGCAATTGATATGGGTGGGCTATCCAGGGTGGGGCATTTTATCAATTTCATAATCATTTTTGTCATCAAGTTCATCGGGGAGTTTATTAATTTAGAAATGAATATTCGTAATATTGACATTGGCAAGTTACGCGTCGTCGTGATACCACAAATATATATATATATATATATATATATATATATATATATATATATATATATATATATATATATATATATATATATATATATAATAAAGTGAAATGTCACCACATGACAGTTAGTTGCCGTCATGGATATAATACAATGGATTGAGCACTCTGCGAAAAAAACGGGATGACAAGGTTAGTCACTGAAAGCCCTACTTTTCTTTCTAAGTAGGGTGACCAAACATTGGTTGTTGTCATATCATCATCATCATCATCTCAGCCTATACTTGTCCACTGCTGAACATAGGCCTCCCCAATCGCTTTCCAGCGTAACCGGTCCGATGCCACCTGCATCCAACGACTTCCTGCGATTTTCACAAGATCGTCGGTCCATCTGGCAGGCGGTCGTCCCACGCTGCGCTTGCCAATACGTGGTCTCCACTCTAGAATCTTTCTGCCCCAACGCCCGTCCGATCTACGCGCTATGTGGCCCGCCCATTGCCACTTCAGCTTGCTAATCTTAACGGCTATGTCGGTGACCTTGGTTCTTCTACGAATCTCCTCATTCCTGATTCGATCGCGTAGAGAAACGCCGAGCATAGCTCTCTCCATAGCTCGCTGAGCCATTCTGAGCTTTTTTATGAGACCTATTGTAAGAGACCACGTCTCTGATCCATATATCATCACTGGTAACACACATTGACTAAAAACTTTAGTCTTAAGGCACTGAGGTATTTTGGATGAGAAGATGTTGCGCAGTTTCCCGAACGCTGCCCAGCCGAGTTGGATTCGTCGATTGACCTCTCTCTCAAAGTTGGACCTACCTAACCGGACTACCTGTCCCAGGTAAATGTATTCGTCGACAACTTCAAGAGTAGAGTTCCCAACGGTGAGTGCGGTGGGTACGACATGGACTTTAGACATTATTTTCGTTTTGTCCATGTTCATTTTAAGACCCACTTGTTGAGATACTCTGTTGAGGTCACCGAGCATTCGTCCTAGATCTTCCAGCGACTCCGCCACGACCACAATGTCGTCGGCAAATCGAAGGTGAGTGATGTATTCGCCATTGATGTTGATGCCAAGTCCTTGCCATTCCAAGAGCTTGAAGGCGTCCTCTAAGGTGGCCGTAAACAGTTTCGGAGAAATGACGTCTCCCTGCCTTACTCCTCTTTTTATGGGGATCGCTTTCGTGCACTGCCCCTGTACTCGGACTGACATGGTGGCGTTATTATACAAGCACCTCAACACCTCAATGTACCGATAGTCAATGCGGCATCGCTGGAGAGATCTAAGAACCGCCCAAGTCTCGATCGAATCGAAGGCTTTCTCATAGTCCACAAACGCCAAGCATAGTGGCCGATTATACTCCTCGGTCTTCTGTATAATCTGCCGCAGCGTATGTATGTGGTCTATGGTACTAAAGCCTTTCCGGAAACCGGCTTGTTCGGGAGGCTGGAAGTCATCAAACCTGCGTTCGAGACGATTCGTAATGACTCTCGAAAACAACTTATAAACATGGCTCAGCAGTGTGATGGGCCTATAATTCTTCAGTAAAGTGTTATCACCTTTCTTGAAAAAGAGTACCACCACACCCCTGTTCCACGCTTCCGGCGTTTTTCCTTCGAGCAAGACGGAATTAAACAGCCTCTGAAGGACTTTAAGTACCGGCGATCCGCCCGCTTTCAGAAGCTCTGCGGTAATTCCGTCTTCACCCGGCGCTTTGTTGTTTTTAAGGTGTTTGAGAGCCATCCCAATCTCGTACAGGCTGATGTCCGGGATATCTTCTGTGTAGTGTCGGGTTAGCTTGGCTCTTGGGTCTTTTACCAAGTCAACAACAGGTTCAGCTACTGAAGTATACAACTGCCCATAGAACCTCTCTATCTCCCTGAGCACCTCTGACCTATTCGACGTTACGTTTCCGTCCTCCGTCTTCAGCTTCGTCAACTGGCTTTGCCCAATAGACGCGTCTCTTGCAAACACTTTGGAGCCCTTGTTCTGCTCTATGGTCTCCTCAATACGTCTTGTATTGAAGGACCGTAAATCGTGTCGCAAGGACTTCAATATCTGTCCATTGAGCTGCCTATAGGACTTAGCATCATCGGAGGTTTGGAGTGTCATGGAACGTCGCTCAGCCATAAGGTTTCGGGTGTAGTCAGATAGCTTTTGAGGCCTATTTTTACGGTGGGGCTTAAAATGCTTGGACCCGACCGTATGGACAGTCTCTACCAGCCTGTTGTTGATTTCGTCCACTGATGCGCTGCTGTCTAGCAATTCGAAGCGGTTTGCCAATTCGAGTTGAAAGTTCTCGGGGTTTTGGATATGTGCATTAGAAGGTCGGAGCGTAGACTTCATCAGACGCGATCTTTCCATTTTGACATTAATATTTAATGTGCCTCTGACCATTCGGTGATCACTGCCGGTTTTTACCCTGTGAATCACGGAGACATCATTAAATATTTGTCGCTTGGTGCTCATGATGAAGTCTATCTCATTTTTTTGTGGAACCATCAGGGCTCATCCAGGTCCATTTCCTATGAGGCGGCTTCCGGAAGAAAGAGTTCATCATAAAGAGTCCCTCCTTCTCCAGATATTCGGCCAGCCTCTGACCCCTGGGGTTGCGTTGCCCATATCCAAATTGCCCCACTCTCAATTCATCATCGCCCCGTTTGCCCAGCCGCGCATTGAAGTCACCCATAACCACTGTAAAGTGTGCTTTGGAAGTATGTATGGCTCTACTAATGTCCTCATACATTACTTCGACGTCATCATCTGAGTATGCCGAGGTCGGTGCGTAGACCTGTATGACCTTCAGCGAATATCTTTTGGATATTCTGAGTATCAGGTACGCTACCCTGCTCGACACACTAGTGATGGACACAACGTTGTCTATGAGTGACTTGTGGACGATAAATCCGACACCACCTTGGGACTGCTGTTCGCCCTCCCGGTAGTAAAACAAGTTGCCGGATTTTAAGGTTATCGTGTCCTCGCCCTTTCTTCGGACCTCCGATAAACCAACAATATTCCACCGCAACTTGTTTATCTCTTCTTCCAGCTCAACAAGCTTCTCATCTGTCCTTAACGTGCGTGCGTTGTATGTCACCAGGGCCAATTTTCGGTGTTGGTGGTAGCCGAATCTCTGCCGGAGATTCTTAGCACCCCTTGTCCTGTCGTTACCATGGCTGCTACCGTGGCCAGGACGAACAGGACCGCCGGGGACTAGGGGCCTGGTTTTCTTACATTCTTCCATAATTGGGGGTGTTTGCCATACTCGCCACGCTTGGCAGGCGGGTTGGCGAGCGCAGTTATTGGTCGTCGAAGTGCTAAGGGAACGCTGCTGCCCATTCCCTAGTTTTCCCTTAGTCGCCTTGCACGACACCCAATGGGATGAGATGGGTTGGTCCTATTCTAAGCCGGGAACCACGCGGCAAATAATTAACGTTGTCATATAATTAACGTATAATTAGCGGGCACTGTTTATTGCCGTAATTCTTTCTTTCTACGCATATGCCACATCGTAAATGAGTAGTAGTCAAAGCTTTTGAATAAATTGCCCATTTTCTTGCCGCCTGTACTTTTTTTCAGAATCTATAAATTC
The DNA here is from genome assembly GCA_905147815.2 of Phalera bucephala. Taxonomy (NCBI): domain Eukaryota; kingdom Metazoa; phylum Arthropoda; class Insecta; order Lepidoptera; family Notodontidae; genus Phalera; species Phalera bucephala. The sequence continues at coordinate 19,398,117 of LR990609.1, read as the reverse complement.
AGCTAAAAATGTCGCATAAATTTAGGATAGTCCCCTACAGCCGTTTTTCTGTATCTACAAAGGGTGAGATAGCTGCCCTTACTGCCCCATCTTAATCTATTCTGTATATAACGACGAATTGAGAACCTTGTTCGTTTTGAACTCGGTAATAAATGGTTTACAGCGTAGACCATATCATAAATAGGTTTAGTCCATATTAGTTCTACCTTATGGTCACCGTACTGCATCGTAATGGGTGCGAGCGTGACACCGGGCTCCAGGTTATTGCTTTCACTTATCAGGGTTTCTCGAGTTGTTTAAATCATAGAAAATTCAATGTTATGTCTGTGAGTAAGAGTTTAATTTTCTTTAGCAATATTTTGACAGTACTCAATCCGTTTAGGGTTTTAAATTCATAGTTGCCGTTTGCTACAAAATTTCCCTAATTTTTTTTGTAATGGGTTTGGAATGTTTGAATAACACTTTTTTTTTGTTCTATAATTCAATTGGGTTTACTGCCCCCACATGGTCAAGCTTGATTAAGTTCGCTGAGCAAGTGCGCCAATTCTATCGAATTAGTTACACCATACTGACCTACCTGTTGAAATATTTCCCTGGAAGTAAGAATGTTTTACTATGTGGTAACCCTAATTTCACACCAGTCATCGAATCTCTCTTCGAGTGACGAGGACCTTTTGGCACCAGTGCCAAGAGATCCTTGTTAAAATAGTGTAACAATATGTGTAGCATTTCGGTTCGTTAAAATTACAAAGAATTCAAACAAGTTTAGACCTGTTTTGATTTTAAGTAATAATAGTAGTAATAGTTAACATAACGGAATGCTAAACTAAATAAAATAAATCATGTAAGGTACGGAACCTTACATGATTTATTTTATTTAGTTTAAGGTACGGAACCTTACAAGATATATTTTATTTAGTTTTATATACCATGTATTATATAATAAGGTAGGGTGCTAACGATGCACATAAACTATATTTTATAAAAAACGAGCTGCTTTTTTGCTAATATTTCAGCTCAAAAGGTTGCACTTACACTTTAGACCAAAAAGTAGTAATGAATAGTCAGAAAATACGGCCAATAATTACGCAAAAGGGTAAGCAACTCCGCGGTTACACTTCGAAATAAAAATGTTTTCAATTCTTCACAGTGTGATCCACGAGGCATGAGAGAACAATCCAAAACGAGCTAGATACGATTTGCTTAGTGTGTGAATAGAAGGAAATCACCTAGTATCTTCTATGATTCTAAATTTTGATATTACCCTTATAAGTTGATAAATGCTTATATATTACCATACGTGGAAAGTATGGAGTTTTAATCCATCTAATAGTTCCTGGAAACGACGTTTTATTTCGACTGGTACGGAACCATTTTAGCGCGAGCCTGACTGGCACTTGTCAAGCTATATTTTTCAAAGTCAGTATCCTATTTGTATGTATTGTTTTGAGTTTGAGAATCAAGAACTGTATACTTTGAATACTAGTTTTAGTGTGTTTCGCAAATTTTGTTTTGTAGCTTAATAAAAAATAACTATCAACTTATGTTACAATTATCTATACATTTTCAAGGAAATAATACAGACGAAAATTTATAGATTGTAAGGAGTAAGGTGATGGCTACATAATATTTAAGTTATGAAACGAATCTATACCTATACGTATCTTAGAGCAGACGACTGTATTTTTGTCTAATTTTGTAGAAAAACGTAGCCCCGCACTAGCAATTATTCCTGTGTCGTGGGTGCGTTTACAAACATGGAATTTACAGACACATATCCAGACCGAAACGAATATCTGTGAGTCACACAGAGATTTGACCCATACGGGGATCGTACTCGATCCATCGAAAATAAAATAAATTAAAAATTATCCAGCTATACAACCCAGCTACATGTATGGGCTCATTTTTACTGTTCAATAGAAATTATTCAAATAATTAAAGTCAAGAGTCTCCGTAACAGGCGAACGTTTATGAGACGAACGTGAGAGTGGAGGAAGCCAGAGAGGTATGAGAGGAAAAACCTGTTTGAATCTGTAGTTTCTGCCTACCCCGCAAGGGGTCTGGCGTGATGTTATAGATAAATAGAAATTAATCTGCTTCAAGAATTCTCACCCCTATTTAGTGTAGATAATAGTACTTGAAATTCCTCTGTTCAAATTTAATTTCTCATTCAGCTTTTGTATTAATGACAATCAAAGCGGATCTTCAAGATCACGTTGAACACCTTCAAATTAATTTGGAGTACGCTCGACCAATATTAGGATGGATAAGATGTTAAAGTAAACAGATGGGAGGAACAGGGAATTTTCAACTTATATTATGCATGACCAGGGTTCTCGTTACCGGTGTGATTATAGCATGGCCGTTTATATCATTATATTTTAATGACTTCCATACTGGTTATAACTCTGAAGGTAGTAAGGTGATCGTAGCCTTTTAGACAGCAATATTCTGAGCAATCACCAAGGGTAAGCAGCGAACAAGCCAATATCCAATGAAAAGTTTTCAACGGCGGTATTAAAAATTAAATATATATAGTTATAATTGAAAATTACTACTACTACCCAGGTCGGCCGGAGCAAGGAAAACATGTTGAGGTGAGAATTCACAGACGGTACCAATTTAGGGTGTTTGTGCGGGGTAACCCAAACTATGTCCCACCTTATATCATGCTCTGCATTCCCTAACACCTGTACACAGCAGGATTTAATGGCTACCTCCGACAATGTAGTCAATGTGGCCGCAGTCTCTGCTTTCATATAACTATATCATGTTTGTCGTCGAAACGCTAAGAAGAAGAAGTCTACTACTCCAATTACGGAAACAGCTGTCGTCAAAGGCTTTCTTTTCATTTATCATAAATTAACGGGGAATTGTTTAAAGAAGTCAATATCCTGACGGTACCGTGTCACTATATTTATGAAAACTTAATGCATACAAGTAAAAATTTAGAGCTATTTAATCAGCTAGGTGATAGGCATCGCTATAACACGCGACATACCGCTATTTCGTCTGTCTAAAATTGACTCTATAATAAAATCCCATCTGACATCACTCACCTTAATAAAAATAAATTCAAATCTTTTATTAAACGTATGCTCTGTAAGCGAGCTAATTTAGATGATTATTTAAAACATAAAAATTCTTGAATACGTGCTGGTTCAGCTCCACCTGAATATGGATAACAACTTCAGCTATTAATATTTAATATTCACTCTCTTCCTTCTAATAATTTTATAGAATTGATCATTTTTCTTTCTTCTTGCTGTAAATGAGAGAACCATGTAGCCATTCTCACGAATAGTATAAGTTGGTTAATTTAATTTAGACCTACCTGATACTACTTTGATCTCCCATACCCCACATCAAAATAAGGAAGGAAAACATTGTAACAATACTATATTAAAAGAGTAACCGTTGAGTTTCTGGCCCTTCTCCACAGGAATGATATTACGAAGTGGTGGTAGAGTCATTGATACTTTTCAGACGTTTAATAAATACTACAATAGTTTACATAAATAAAAACTAACGAAGAGGCTCAAAATCTTACCATTGTGTAGATGGCTGAGGCGTAACAACCTCGGCGGAGGCTGCGCCAGCAGCAGCACGACTGTATCACTGGCATGGTCGCGACACCTGCAGGTAAAGAGATACGTTACTATTACTCTATATCATTAACAGATTCTTTTTTTACAGACCTCTCTGGCTATTAAATATTTCTATGAATGATGGAAATGATTGTATGAGAGTGAACAAGGCAAAAAGGATCTATAAGTGTCAAAACGAGTGTAATAGGATAGGAGGATAGGATATAGAATGAACGAGGCAAGAAATGTAAATACGTAAGTCTCTGTTTTGCCTGACACCAAACAGTATTCTGGGACAACCATGGAATCGCAGACATTTGAGGTGTAAGATCCTGGTGATCAATTGATGAAATGATCCCAAGACAGACGGTAATGTGGGTCACACTATGGCGATGGAAGCACTACGAGAGATCGGGGAACAATTTTTTTTTTCAAGAAGTCACAAGTTAGATACCTGTGCATTTGGTTTGAATATCTTGAAGCCCTGTAGAAGAAGGAAGTTTTTTTTATCAGCTTGTTAAAAGTCTGACATACCTGTCTTCCCCACAGAGGATTTGGATTTTGCGGGAAAATTTGTCGGAAATTCCCCCGCGAAACAAAACAAAAGGTACATAATATATTCATTAATCTTGTGCTTGGTTATGCAGTCCATTATGAGAACCTTTCTACATTACATTATTAAAATTTTTAAAATGATCCCCAGCCCTTTGTGCTGAGTACTGCGCCTGTAGCCAAGTGGACTTTCTACAGTCGTTTACGCTAATAGAAAACTGAAAAATGTATGTGTTTACAACAAAAAGTTACGTGGCTAGAACGGTGCGCTATAGCTTGCAATCATCGACCTCAATCAGCACGTATCTACCTACTGTTGAATGTAGGCATGTCCTCCTCCACGCCATTCATTTCAGTCCTGTGTTGTCTATTCCACAATTGCAATTAAAACATCGAATCGAAAATGATCGCCACTTAGTTAGGCCCTTTGCTATATGGAGAACTTTTACTGGCCCGATGGAAAATTCCTAAATTTCGTATAGTGCTGGATGTTTTAACAGAAAAACTATGTGACGATTTGATCATGAAGAAAAAACAAAATCACGATTTGTTGTATAACCATTAATAATATAAATGCGGTGGTGAGAGCAATCACGGGAACCACGCGGAATATTAAATAACCAAACAATTGCGCTGCGTTGTCCGTGTATTTTGCAATCGCAGTAATTACCGACGCATACGTTCCACCGTTTTGGTTTTAATACGAGTTTCACGCTGGTACCCATTAGTATTAAAGTAATTTAGTACATGTTGGTACCCATTTGCCTATCTATATCATCACGCCGGATCCCCTTTGTATTTATTTATTTAATTTTTTCTAGTACATTTAATATATTGACTGCCTCGTTGGTCTAGTGACAAATTGCATCGCTTTTTGTGAACACGAGGTCCTGGGTTCGAATCCTAGGTCGGACAAATATAGTTTTTCTAACTAAAACTTCCCAGCTTGAGACCCGAGTCTGGAATTGCGCTTCCTGTTACATGGGACTTAAATGGTCGGTGTAAATTGGGTATACTCAGTCCACCTGCCACCCCCGCTTGGGGAATGTAGGTGTGGCAGTGTTTTTTTTTTAATCTATCGACAAATAATAATGTATGAAAGGAAAGTTTATATAAAAAGGCGAGCTTCACTCAACATTGAGTTTTATTTCAACAAACCTTAGAGCTAGACAGATGAAAAAAGAGTACCTGTTAGGGTTAATTAGAGTACCTGTTAGTATCCCGTTCGTATATTAATATACTTTTTCGTACAAGTGAATTTTAACCTACCCATCTCGTTGATGGTGCGACTAATGAAAGGAGCATAATAATGTTCGACACGTTGCCGCGATCGTTGGGAAGGCCTTTATCCTTTATCATGTGTCCTTGTGTTTCAGACGAAGATGATATTCTCCAAAAGTTATTACATAAAAAGTCCTTAAATGAATTTAAATAAAAATCAAAACTGATTATTGACCAAATTAAACATTACCTACGTAAAGTTTAATCCCGAAACTGATTTAACTTAGCTCCCTTTAAAAAGAACAATAGCAATATTTCGAACGCAATGGACTATGAAACGAAACATAAACTCAGTGTCTTGTTTTCATAGACCTTTAGATAAAGGGTGGGATACACTTGGGACCCGACCCTCCTTTAAAGTCTTTGAAGGTAAACACAATTGCTATCCGACGCCTTACTTTTCTCGGGGGCCGTTAAAATATGGAAGCTGTAAAAATACTGCTTTAAGAATATTTATAAGTTGTTAAAGGTGTTTAGAAAATATTGGCTAATAAGACGAACAATGTTTTTGTTTCGAGGTAGTAAGTTTCTTGTAAAAACCTCAGCCCTGTTTACGACGTCATACTTAAGAAGTCTTCTCGTTAATACCTCAGCCCTGTATATACCGTCACACCTATGAGTTGTCTGACGGGTATTTTACCACACTAAAAATCCTTTCTTCTGGCCTCGTTCAGATCAGCGGGCTTTTAAACTTTACGAGTATGTAATGAAAACATGGCGACGCATAAGATCACACACGACGTGTAGATTATTGGCATTAGTTTAATTTTGCTTTTTATTGGAATACCTATTATTATTCTTGTTATCTTTATATAGCTCCTAAAATATACATAGGTAATATTATACATGCCTATCCTCATAATCATATTATTTAGGATACTCAAAAATCTTCAGTAACCATCTGAATATTTTTGATGTACTCATGTTGTACGCACTCTTTAAATATTTTATAGTAACCCTTTTTTCTCTGGCTATTATTATTATATACCTTTACAAAGTCTCTATTTTGTAAATGAGAGGACTATGTAGACACTGACCGATACTATGAATCTAAGTACACTTATGATTAATCTATACTTAAGCACATCTATTAAGCTCGTTCTGCACTGTTCTTGCATACCCCATGAATGCAATGTATACAAAAAGAATTGTAAAACTCTCATTTTTAAAAAGAGTAACCGTGGAGTATCTTGCCCTTCTTCTCCACAGGAGTGACTTTTCGAACGGGTGGTAGAGTCTTAAGTAATCAATCATTTTCTCTTTTTGACAATTCATAATTGGCTTTAGGTCTACATGAATAAAAAACTTTAGATTTTGATTGACGTGTTTTTTTTACTTTTGATTTTAAGTATTTTAACTATCCAATTAAAACTGTTTACTCCTAGTAGTCTTCTATATCGCCCGTTGGTCAGTTTCAATATTCAATAAATAGATTTAGCTACTAGTTGATTTTGACTTCTATACTAATATTATATATTCGAAAGTAACTGTGTCTGTCGGTTTGCCGGTTACCTTTTCACCCCCAAACCGCTAAACAGATTTTGATCAAATTCGGCGAGGAAATAAACTTTATCCAGGGGAGGCCATAGTAAAAATAAGAATAAAATAAACACCGTCACGCCTATATTTCCCGAGTGGAAGTGGCAGAGGTGTACTGAGTACACCCACTTGTGTCGACGATATTAGGTATCATGTAATAGGGGGCGAGAGAGAGAGAGAGAGAGAGTCCCATGTAATATTGCCATATACTGGGCACAATTTCAGACTCCGGACTCATACTGGAAAGTTTTCGTTATAAAAACTACATTTGTCCTACCTAGGATTTGAACCCAGGACCTCGTGATCACAAAGCGATGCGCTTTGCCACTAGACTAACGAGGCAGTCAATACTTTTTGTCTCGAAAAAAAAGCTAAAGGGTGTGAAATACACGCCAGAAAATAACGCAAATAAAGTTGCGGGTAAAATCTAACAAAATGCTTACAGTAAACAAATCTATCTATCAGCTAGAAATTAAAACCAGTAATATAATACCAACCAGAGCCCTTATTCGCTATGACCCAACGCGACACGTTACGATAATTTCGTGAAACGATCGTGTAATGGTATTCCGTTTGCCACTGGAGCAGGGTTTACCAAAGGGCTACAGCGAAAAAAACATGTTTTTCGATTCCATGTACTTCAAGAAGTATATGAAGAGTCTTATTTCGAAATATGATTTTAGACTATAGTATTATTGAATATAATTTCGACAGAAAAAAAATAGAGTCATCTGCATACCGTTTTCTGATTCCAACGCGAAATGCTTAAGACCTAATCAACACTTACTTGTACTTTTACTTAAAAACATAGCAAATAATTGTAACAAAGTTCTTGTAAAGCAGTTTTATTTCATAGAGTAGTTTTTTTTATTAAATTATACATAACCGCGTGGTTCCCGGCTTAGAATAGGACCAACCCATCTCATCCCATCGGGTGTCGTACAAGGCGACTAAGGGAAAACTAGGGAATGGGCAGCAGCGTTCTCTTAACACTTCTGCGATCAAAAACAGCGCTCGCCAACCCGCCTGCCAAGCGTGGCGAGTATGGCAAATCCCCCCCTTTGGCCTATGGCCTATGTTCAACAGTGGACAAGTATGGGCTGAGATGATGATGATGATGATACATTTTGTTGTTGCCATATGTCGTTTATTTCTGAGCGCGCGCTCAATATATACGTCCCCTATTTATTTTGTAAAGTAATTGCATCATTGTCACTATCCCGGTCGATAAATGGTCAATTGCGGTAAGCCCTTAATTGGTCATAGCAAACATGTGCCTAGATGGGACGCTAACTAGTTTTAGCTTATCTTCAATTTAATTGTATCCATATTGTGGTACACCTTTTTTAAAATGATTTAAATATGCTGACTGATGTTCTGTAGGCTTTTTCACATTAAAATACCTGCTTAAGATTGAAGCAATGTTGTTATAAGGTCAAAGTAATCAGTCAAGCGGGCGCTTTCTACGCGGAAAATATCGGTTGGGCTGCTGGTTAACAAGCGATAATTTACGTAAATGAAGATTGTGGTTAGTTTGTTAGAGACAGAGGTGAGCCTTATGTGTCTTATGTGTGTCGATTTGAAAGTCGAAGAATGTAGGTACCGGGAAAGACCTAGACTATCTCACCATAACCAAATAGACCATGTCCGAAGGGCAAGTCAATGGTCTCCATAACTGGCGAGCGTGTATAAGACGAATTATGGGAGAGAAGGACGCCAGAGAGATCTGTTAGAAAAAAACCTGTTGGAATTCTGTATTCTCTGCCCACCCCGCAAGGGATCTGGCGTGATGATATAGATAGATAAATGAGTTTTATAGGCAGTACGGGGTAAGAGGACTGTAACGAAGTATCATTTTGAAACACTGTGCTATCTTCCTACCTCTCAAGGGATCAGGTGTGATGATTTGGAGTTTTGGTACGTATTTGTCTACAGGCCATACCGTCCTTATTAGCTACCTTCACCATTTCCATCCAATATTGAACATGAATTAGGATTTAATATGTAAATGGTAATCTCACTGCCTCGTTATTTAGCGGGTGACGATCACGTAGTTCTGGATTCGAATTCTAGGTCTTTTATCCTTGGGACTTTTAATCAATAATTTGTCAGTTGCGATCCGAAGTCTGCAATTGCGCCCAATACAATGGCTTGCATCCTACAGCCTCCGCCAGTACACCTCTGCATTCCCGCTTAAGGAATATAGAAGTACCGTTGTTTATTTACTTTAGTTATATTAAACATATTATACTTATATATTTCTTCTGCAAAGTATTCGCTGGTATTCTCTAGAATTTCCATACGAAATTGACAAAATTATGAGCGAGATCTGCGGTTAGAATGAGTTATGTAACTCACGCTGAAACTACAGAGGTTTGATTTTGTGCTTATATGTATAAGCACAAAATCAAAATATTTTTTATTTATGTAGACCAAAAAGTTGAAAACAGACTTTTGAATAGGTAGTCAAAAAAGAAGGACAATCTATTTGATACACACTTTAACAACGATGAGAAAGCGTCTTGTCCCGTTGATCTTTATTCAGCTGTAGTGTGAAAAGGTGAGGTACTCGTAGCGCTATGTGACCGCGATAGTCTTAGCCAACCAAGCCAAGGTTAAGCAGTCGGCCAGAGATTAGTGACCGTTTGTGGTACTTTCATATTCAAGAGTTACCGTGCTTCGGAAGGCACGCCGTTGGTCACGGTAAACACTTAATGCGGTAGTCGTTAGCCAAGTTGGAAGCCATATAGGCGACTTGATAGGTTCCAACAGCAGGTAGAGGCAGGTTTGTGATCAAACCTGCCCAACGCATACTGGGTGTGCGTGGTGGGATAATAATGGGACGTAATCTCTCTAACCTCGATTTGTGAGAAACGGCATTTGCCCATCAGTAAGACAGTATAGGCTGATATCATTAATGCATTATTTAAATAGTATAAACGGACGACATATAAAATTAATAACATCGGGTGAGGATACACTCTTACCCACCAAAGAACAACAAAGTGACTCATATCAAAGATCTTGGTGTCATTTTTGAAAATAAACTCCTTTTTCATAAGCATACTGATCACATCGTCAATAAGGCGTCAAAAGCTCTCGGTTTTATGTTACGGGCTTCGGCCTGCTTTCGATCTCTAAAAAACATTAAGATATTATACTGCTCCTACGTACGTAGCCACCTTGTACCTTGAGAAATTTATTAATCTCGTATTGAAAATATTCAGTAAAAATTTCTACGGTACTTGGATTTAAAAGCTCATTCTATTGATTTTTGTGATCGGTGTAAACGATATCATTTTCTGCCACTGGAGCACAGGCGCACCGTCAATGACACTTGTTTTCTAGTAGGCATCGCGAACGGTGCAAAAGATTGCTCCGAACTTCTCGCTAATGTAGTACTTCGTACTAATCAATTAGGTCTTAGACAGCGTCCCTTGTTAAATGTACACTCGTTCTTAACAAATTATAGACAAAATGCGTATTTCTTGCGTAGCGCAGCCAGCTATAATTCTTAGTCGTTACAATTGTGGTTAGACCTCTTTTGTACCAGCTCGAGCTCAATCACAAAACGTATAAGTAGTGAGTTTTTTGTGGATAGCGACCAGCGTTAGCTCTGAGTTCAACCTATCTAGTTACCCTGGTTAAGTTTTGATTTTTTACTGACTTTTTCAACAATCATATGTATTGTTATAATTAACCGTGAAAACTTTTAAATGGCCTTATTTTATACATCTTGGTAATTATTCTTACTCTAGTTGTAAGTTTTTCTTGAAAATAAAAGTAAAATAAAAACAGTTCCTTTTTGTGAATCTTCTTCTTGTCTGTCTGTCATAGAAAGAATGTTTGAAGAAAGAATGATAAACCAGATATATAATACGAAAGTGGAAGGATGCAGGTACCGGGGAAGACCTAGACTATCTTACTATGACCAAATAAACCGAGTCTTATCTGAAAGACAAGTCTCCGTAACCGGCGAGCGTGTATGAGACGAACTATGAGAGTGGAGGAAACCAGAGAGGTATGTAAGGAAAGAACCTGTTAGAACTCTGTACTCTCTGCCTACCCCGCAAGGGATCTGGCGTGATGATATAGATAGATTCTTTCTTGTCATATTTGTGTCTATAAAGCATAAGAAGATTGTTTATTATTAAACATTTTCTCTTATTTAATTCTTATTAAGCTTTGGCCTGGTTTGTTCGTAATTGCGACTAAATTATGTAGATGCTAAATGTGGTAGTTTGTTGTTAGTTATTTGTAATATGTTTATATTTCTATCTCATTTGTATCATTAGTCTGTAAGCTTTCCTAAATATAAATAAATAAATATAAACTCGACAGCTTTACACTAGAGTCAATTGGCGCTAAGGCCTCAGTTGAATCCGTTTTTTTCCTCCGAAGATGTCAATATTTGTTTTGTGTCTTCCCGAATAACAATTATTATCATTATTACTTCCAGCTTATCTTACGCCACATATCCCTATCCTGAGCCAATCTTAGCCAGGTCTTACCAACGCACTTAACCACATCATTGATTCATTTTGTATTGGCCTTCCTCGATTCGGATCTGCGATGCAACCACGGAAGGGGCCACCATTCGGTCAAAGACCGACTCCACTACAATTAAGTACAGCAATCAATAAACAATCAATTTCAATTAATATCCGATCACACTAGTCGACTTTAGGATACCGCTCTCGAACGCTCGTATTCTCCAAACATTTTGTTTAATTAAAACAAGTATCCTCCTCTCCTCCATCCTTCTTTTCGAGTACACTCAATATTAATTTTCTTTGATGATACTCGTACTTTGTTTAACATTTATGTGGTCAATTTTGAAATATCAAATTTAAATTCGTTATTGGACTTCGAAAGTAGGGAAAGTTCGGTGTTACCAAGTTAATCCACTAAATTGTCTGAGTATCATATAGTATTTTATCCAATTATCAAATAAAAATTATTTGATATTTGTTTCAGTCATTCGTGTTTTACAAATCATGCTACCTCTAGAAACGGAGCCGCTCTACCAAATATTAATTAATCAAATTGTGTGGATTAGCGAGGCTTGAGTCCGGTCCTCGCCACTACCGGTCTTCTCAGTAACAACGGACTCCCCTCCGGACGATTTGGCAGTGATAGCCTAGTGGTTAGACCGTTGGACTGCAAAGTCAAAGGTCTCGGGTTTAAACCCAGGCACGCACCTCTGTCTTTACGAAAGCATGTGCGGATTAAAAAAAAATTATAATAATAAAATTAATTATCACTTGCTTTAACGGTGAAGGAAAACATCGTGAGGAAACCTGCATGCCTAAGAGTTTCTCGAAGGTGTGTGAAGTTCGCCAACCCGCACTGGGCCAGCGTGGTGGACTATGACCTAAACCTTCTCAGTTTGATAGGAGGCCCGTGCCCAATAGTGGGACAGTTTCTTAACAGGGCTAATATTATATTATATGATATTTGTTGCGTTGTATGAAAAATTAAAAGAATACAAAACTCACGAGTTATTATGAACCAAATATTTAAAAGTTTTATTTATTTATTTTAGGAAGGCTTACAGTCTAATTACACAATGATGTAAAAAAATATAATAACTTAACTGCTAATGACAAACCTCCACCAATTTGTAACAAATTAATTAACTAATTAACTAAGCACCTTTGATCACGAGATAAATAAAAGTATCTTTTAAGTCAGACAAAAACAATACACCAGAGTACAAAACCTAAACCAAAAAAGGAAAAAGTTAAACAAATTAAAAAAGGATAAACAAAAAAGAAAAAACGAGACCAACAATGAATAATAGCTATTTTTAATTTTAACCAGCGATTAACTGGTGATTAATTAGAAAAAATGAAATCCTTGGTTAATTCCCTTTGGTTAGTTTCGTCATAATAGTAATAACATTGAAGCATTAATATTATAATGTTAAAGCATCTATAAAATATCTATTTAATAAATTAATTGTAAGATGATATTTTCAAACCAGCTTTAATGCAGATAATGGTGTAATTTAAAAAGGTCAATCAGAAATAGATATCTATACAAAATTTCCTGACTATGCTGTTGGCCGTTAAGGAATTCCTTTGTCTCCAGAAAATCGTGGTTGTGGATTTTGTGTGTGTGTGTGCGTGTGTGTGTGAATGATCTACGCTGTTGGCCGCGATGCCTTTACAGCTTCACCGGATAAGAGGGCGAGCGTGCAACCACTACGCTCGAGGCAGAAGGGCAAGGGAGCAACTAGCTCAAGGGCGCCTCAAGGAGAAACGGCCTCGACTTGGGCAGCCGCTATGGGGGAGGGCGTATAATAGGTGTCTCGCCGTGGTGCTCTGCACCGGCCGGCGGGCAAGGGATTCTTCGACCTCGCCCGCGAGGTCGGTATCTGATCCTGTGTGCGGTATCTGCATCCGAAAGAAGGGATGTAAGGGCATCAGGAGGGTCGGTGAGAACATGCCGCGGACGGCATCGCGGTTGTAGGATCAGGTTGACACGTAGTCAATGTAAATTTTTAACTCAGTAGAATAAGAGTAAGTGGGTCTAAGTCAGCTTGCAAGATTTGACTTAAACTAACATATATTATAATTTAAATAAATATAAAAATAATCATTTTAACATACTCGTCCAATTCACTTTTGTATTTTATTTTACTAACATTGTGCTTAATTATCGAGTACCTAATTACAAGGTTACATACAAAGAAAGGAAAACATGATAGAATCAGGTTAAAATAATTTTTCAAAGGTTCCCGGGCGACGTAGCGCAGTTGTTGGTGGTTGTGTGTCTAATAGTCGCGAGTTCGATTGCTACACGAGACAAATCTTTGTGTCATCCACAATTATTTGTCTCGGTCTGGGTATTTGTGTATATGAATTTTCATGTTTGCAAACGCACTCAACGACACAGAAATAAATCCTAGAGTGGGGCTACGTTTTAAAAAAAACAAATAATAATAATAATTAAATTATGAACAAGTTACCTAATACGAAAACACAATAACGGGGTAATATGTATACTGGTGAATTCCGATGAGCAGCTAAACTATATATTTACAAACGCATTCACAAGATTCTAAAGAATAAAAAATTACAACACGACTACGCGAAGATCTCGTAGCAAATGAGCCATGCGAGACTACGCTGCTAGTTGACGGACGGTCACTGAACTGTCGTAGCATCTGTCTGCTCGTAGCATGTCAACTCGTAACTTGCTACCACAAATTCGTGGTGCTCCAATATTTTTACTGAAATCAAATTTGAAAACAGAATACATTTATTGCTTCCTAAATGTACCTATTCTTTCTTTAAGTTTATCATTTCTTTGTAATCCTTATTCTTTCGATTTTTATTTACCGTGCAGATATAAGAGGATAAAAATATTCATTTTGTGTTAGCCAAGTGTTCTAATCCACCTTTCTAAGAAATAAATATATCATTTTTCTATTGCTAAATCGTCTTTTTTCGTAGATATGCTGGTATTAATCTAAGAGGATTTTGGATTACAGATTATGTTAAACTCTTTTTGACTTCACTAGAATATAATCCGGAAACCATTCCGGATTACCTGATAATTTGAAAAATGTCAGATCAGACATCTGAAATCGCGCGCTATTACAGACCTAAGGTGTATTTAATGGATATGCTCTTTCCAAAATAAATTTCAGCACGAAGTTAAGCTTGGCAATCTATAAAAGATTTACCATCGAACAACGTGCTTCCCGCAAAATAAATTTTGGAGCACAACGAGGCACTAACGTGAAGGCTAATAGTTGGGATACTCCATTTATCTTGTCAGTTCAAGAGTAAACAGCTCAGTATAAGATTGTTTAGCATTTGAAGCTCAAAGCGTTGCAATTTTTGATTTAGGAGTAATCTGTTTGAGGTAGAGCAATATTTGTACGTATCTTACATATACCGTCCATTGGTAGCCGTTTCCGTAATACAATAAAATAAACTTTAAAGGTATGTAAGAGAGGCGCTCGAAGTGACCTTAGCGATAGCAAAGGTTGAGCAACGTTCAGCTCGGTCAAACTCAAACTCAAATAATTTATGTTGCCTAAATAAGGCCTGCGAGGGCGTTTACAAATAGTCAATTTTCATTTTTCTTTTTAAATCTAATTAAACTACTAATCTACCATCGCACTGGAACGCGGCCTCCACTGAGAAGATTCGGCCAAGAAACTCAGCGGGCTTGTCTTTTTTTATTTAATTCTTCTTTTTTAATCCTATCGTGTGGATACAATGTTTAGGTTACAATTGAATAGTTTAAAATCTAGCTCCAGTGAGATGCCGTACGGCCGAGATATGTGACAAATGATGTTATTTATAAAGAATGTCTAAAGAATTCCAGATGGATCAGTCCCCACAAGCAGTACTCGTTCACAAGTGGAACAGCCATAACTGCCGTCAATCTGAGATGGGTGCATAATCGAATATCTCCGTGCCTTAGAATACACTTTAAGCGGTAGGCCTCGGCTATCACTTTATGTAGTAGTCGTTATTTTAAGTTGAAAGCTTTTTGGAGGTCTTGTTTAGTTTTAATAGCAAGTGGTCGCAAACCTACCTCCACCAATCTGTACTGAGTCCATGTGGTATACCAATTTCCTGTCTAGCAATAAGACTGTACATGCTGATTCATATAATAATATGAAGAAGCTACTTGTACTCATTATAGAAATAGGAGTATTTAAATAAGAATACTTTACTACCAAAATAGCTTAAAAATAAAACGTTTTTTGTAGACGTTTTAAGTACACCTCTATCACTCCCGCTTGTGATTATAGGTAAAACGGCGTTTCAAGTTATTTATATTTAAAAAGGGCTACGCTTCATTTTTTTCAAACACCTTCACCGTGTATCATAAAACCCTTCATTATACGGCGCATGTGGGTTAAAGACATGCATCCTTACTTCAAACACTACAAACCTCCGAAGAAAGCGAACACACATGTTTACTAGTTAACTCTAAAAGAACTTCTAACCTGATACACGAGCGGTAAAATAGAAGCCACTTCAGTGTACTGTGACTTATGGCAAGATTAAAGTAGGTAGCTCCTTTGATTTCAAAGTAAAAAACAGGAAATAAGTTGTTTAGATGTCATTTCGTGATAAGTTATTGATAAAAATAAATATATTATGGTATCAGTAAGCACAATTATTTATCTTTTTTTCATCATCATCATCTCAGCCTATACTTGTCCACTGCTGAACATAGGCCTCCCCAATCGCTTTCCAGCGTAACCGGTCCGATGCCACCTGCATCCAACGACTTCCTGCGATTTTCACAAGATCGTCGGTCCATCTGGCAGGCGGTCGTCCCACGCTGCGCTTGCCAATACGTGGTCTCCACTCTAGAATCTTTCTGCCCCAACGCCCGTCCGATCTACGCGCTATGTGGCCCGCCCATTGCCACTTCAGCTTGCTAATCTTAACGGCTATGTCGGTGACCTTGGTTCTTCTACGAATCTCCTCATTCCTGATTCGATCGCGTAGAGAAACGCCGAGCATAGCTCTCTCCATAGCTCGCTGAGCAACTCTGAGCTTTTTTATGAGACCTATTGTAAGAGACCACGTCTCTGATCCATATATCATCACTGGTAACACACATTGACTAAAAACTTTAGTCTTTAGGCACTGAGGTATTTTGGATGAGAAGATGTTGCGCTTATCTTTTTTTAGTTTTTTTATATTCTTCTCGGTTCTCACACTCTAATAGTTCGTCTAATTCATAGTAGACTCTTCTTTATTTATCTTTATCATTATCCGAGATCCAACATGGGGAGTGCAAGTTGTAGAGTTGGTCCTTTCCTTACAATCTGTCTCACTTCCTCCACTCTCATTGTTCATCTCAAACATAGTACCTACAGTTACTTTGTGGGACGAGTCACTGAACTGGCCGTTATGATTGTTTATATTGATCAATATTTTTTTAATTTGTCTCATACTGATAATTATTTTTGTATCGTGAGTGTTTTTACAAATATGAAATTCACATACACAAAGACCACCTAGACCTAAAAAAATCATTTGTGGGTCACACAAGATTTCTCCTGAACGGGAAAATACAGCTAACTCCAATCAGTGGTAAAAGTATTTATAATACTTACTTACATATACAAGGTGTAACATAATAAACGCAAGACCTCAGACACCCCAATTAGAGAAATCTTATTCTTATTTCTTATTTTTAAAAACGTTGCCCCACACTAGAATTAATTCCTGTGTCGTGGGTGCGTTTACAAACATGAAAATTCACATACACAAATACCCAGACCGGAACAAATAATTGTGGATCACACAAAGATTTGTCCCGTGCGGGAATCGAACCCGCGACTATTAGACACAGTGGGCGGGGCGGACTAAGCCCTTAACCACTGCGCTAAATCGTCCGTCATAAATTGCTTCATAATTTCGAAACTAAAAACAAATTTCCAAATTTAAAGGTTTTTACCCCTTTTTGAAGCTCTTTAATACCCTAATTAACAATAAAACTTGTGTGTGTATGTGTGCATTTTGAGAAATACGGGTTAGGAATGCATTTCTAATCTCCTTATTGCTATGAATCAAGAATAAATTTAGTTTTTTATAGCGTACTGAAGGTTTAAAAACATTTTTTTTTTGCAAATATAGAAAAAAATGTAAGATACGTTAAAAATAGTTGAAATTAATTCAGTTATCGATTTAGAACAAACTACTTTCAGGTCTTGCGTTTTTTATGTTACAGCTTGCATAGGAAAATAAATCGTTTTGAAATGAAAAGCACTTTTTGGTGTCTATTTTCAATAAGAACTTAATTAATTTAAGCAATCCGGAGACAGGAATTAAACATTTAATTTTTTCAAAATTGGAATTATGCTTTTCTTTTGTAAAATCACTCACCTCGTTCATTATCAGTCGATTTTACACGGTTTTTACATGCTATCAAGTACATAAAGGTCATAATGGTCAATGATAAGTATATATGCGTTATTTTCATCATTTGCAGTTAAATTATTATATAATTATATAGTTGAGACTTAGGTACATAGCACTTCCCTCGGATGAGACGCCATCTTCGGTGGATAAAAGCGACATGTTTTCCTTTCAAAATCCCATTCTGCTGTTTTCAAAGGCGAACCAAATTGCAGACCTAAATGACAGCTATTAAATCTATACAGTATTCATAAATCTATCCTTTTGTACCTGCGTTGAAACGTTTTGTATTCTTAATACAAGTGAAAGAATTTTTCTTATCTGTAGGGATACTCTATGAAAAGTAGTTAAAGCTTTGAAATAAGTGACGTTACCGTTATTTAAAATGGAGGGAAAAGGACTGGCTCGATGGTTAAGTGTCGAAAAACCCGAGGTCCTGGGTTCAAATCCTAGGTCGGACAAGTGTTTCAAGTATCAGACTGTGCTCTGGTATTATGCTAGGTAGGCTGCTCGCCCTTATTACATGGAATTTAAAATAGTCGGCGAAAAGCGGGTGTACTCAGTACACCTCTGTTACCCCTGCTTGGGGATGATAGGTGTTGTGTAACAGTAAAAGAGTTTTACAGGCAGCGCAAACTTCAGCATGACTCAAAGGATGGTATCAATAAATATACCTTATGTGGTCAAATAAACTTCGTCCCCCTTATATTTCCCAAGCGCGGGTTAACCAACTTAACCCTACCGGGTCCTACTCGGTATACCCACATTTCACTGACGATGTAAATTCCAACGATACAGGGACTCAGCCTATAGCCATTATATCGAGCACAAATCCAGGCTCTATATAGTGCTATGAGAAGTATTTTATAGAAACGCTCTAACAAATGTATAGAAAGAACCTGTTAGAACTCTGCACTATCTACCTACCTCGCAAAAGATCTGACGTGATGATATATAATAATAGATAGAGAGCAATATCCCGTGATCGTAAGCTGCAGCATATGTCATGCGAACTACGAGGTATTCGGTAACATTTACAAATAAGATTGGCATTATCCTACTACCTGACAACCACGTAAAAACTTTACTCACAAAACGACCCCCAATATTTAAGAATCGTGTTGAGTCGACACCAACCGCACGACTTGAGTCATGAAAGGTCACAATTTTATAAATTTAATTTCCAGTCAACCAAATAAACTTATTCTATGATTTAACCTTGAAAATATCTTTACTACAATAGTACTAGCGCTAACTTAGATAACCTTTTAATTAACCTGTCCCAGACATATTTTGGAAACAAGCCAGACATAATTTAAGTTGACATTACTAAACTAAAGTTATCCGATATGAATACGAGCCACATACCTTACTAAGTTTATTTAAAGTTGAAATTCCTTTGTGTTATGATGATACCTAGTTTGTGCCGTCTATCTAGCCGAGAAGTGTTATCTGTGATTTGATTTTGTGTGGATTTAAGGGGATTGTGTTC
Source organism: Phalera bucephala (assembly GCA_905147815.2). Lineage (NCBI taxonomy): Eukaryota > Metazoa > Arthropoda > Insecta > Lepidoptera > Notodontidae > Phalera > Phalera bucephala. The sequence continues at coordinate 19,378,759 of LR990609.1, read as the reverse complement.
ATTATGATCCTTAACTATGGTAATGAGATGAGATACCAAATTATTATTTAAAGGTACCCTAGATTAAAGTAGTAAGGTTAATGAAGTTCTGTTTACATCAATTAACACAAAATAAATAATGATTATTGTTATATTAAAGAAACCGAATATGCAAGGCAAACTAAAATAAAAGAAGTTCTTAGACGTACGTCCAGTTTTTAATCCTATTCAATTTTATTTATTGGAATTGCGCTGTGACAAATGTTTTAATCAGTCATATTCAATTATTTGTGACTGCGGCATGCATAAAAATCAACATCATTTTGATGCAAATTTTATGTGAAAACGTTGAAAAAAGCAATAGTAATAACTACAAAATCAGAGTGAGAATAAGCAGTTACTAATAATAATTACAATAGGAGTCCATTAGCCATGCAATTCCTGGTTGCTAACGGGAGTACTTGCAGACATAAACAGGTAGCCATAATCAGCCTTAAGTCTAAAGCGCTCTTCTACTAGTACCAGCCTCTTGGCGGCCATGTCCCGCTCTACTGCAATTGATTTAATATTATCACGGGCAGTGCTGCCAATAAGCCTGATATTGGGATAGTCTCGCCTTTTCCAGTCTCATTGTTTATCTCATACACGTTCCCGGTTACCGATAATAAGATATGAGTATTGAACATTTTTAGGGATGTATAAAAAATATCTTAAAAATACCTTCGCTATATCTATCTATCTAGGCAGAGAGTACAGATTTCCAACAGGTTATTTCTTTACATACCTCTCTGGCTTCCTCCACTCTCATAGTTCGTTTCAGAAACTCTTGACTTGCCCTTCAGATAAAATACGGTCTATTTGGTCATGGTAAGATGGTCTTCGCATTTCTTAGCCAATCAACATAATATTAACTTTGCAATATTATTTACTCTAATATTTTAAGAAAATGAAAATATTATATCCTAATCTAAACGAAAGTTTCACGCATTGAGCGCCGAGCGGAGATAACTACCTATTACATTTTATAGAGATAGTTATTCTATCTGAAAATACATAAAACGACTATAACCATATTCATACAGTTTATGCTTTCATTACATTATATGTAAAATATATAAGTATTATACATTTAAGATTTGTTTAGCTAGTCGCTACATCATTTGGTCTTTCACGAGGTCCTAATCCCAGGGTTTTAATCCCACTTCAGACCATGTCCTATTGAGGGTTTTCTATAGAAAAAATCTTGTTGAAAGTCTGGAGGGTGGAATTGTGACCGGCGTAGTGTCAATGGAATCATCCCTATTATATGAGACCTAACGTCGACGGCGATTTGAAGAAGAACACCGTATGCCACTACCGTCTTCGCTATTAGAATATTGCTAATACTATAGCTAAGAACTATAAGTTGATCTATCTATATATATCAGCATGCCAGATACCTTGCGACGTAGGCAGAATTGGTTGATACTATATCATCTATCGTTTTTTTAATTAGGTATCTAACTCAGTTTACGGAGGTGAAATGGTTGGACAGTTCCATAAATTTAAAAATACACAGCAAGCTACATAAAAGGATATGCTTGGAGTTTCTCTAAAGAATAGAATTCGGAACGAGGTTATTCGACAGAAGACCATGGTTATCGACATAGCCCACCAGATTAGTGAAGTAAAGTGACAGTGGCCTAGCTACATTAACTGAAAAACCCATAAACACTGAGGTAAACGAGTTCCTAAGTGGAAAACATAGCGCAGGACGCCCTGAAGGTAGGTGAAGCGATGATATCCGTAGGGCGGCTGGCAGAAATGTTGCTTGCAATTGTAGGGGCTAAATCCAGCAGTGAACTTCTATAGGCTGATGACTACGTTGGTAACCTCAATCTTGAGTTCCTAAGAAGTCCTCCTCCGAAGAAGTCTATGCAGTTTTCCAAAACTAGACGATTTCTTCTTCTTCTTCAAGTGCCTCTCCATTACTGGAGGGTGGCCTCAGTTTTTGCGTAGGCGATTTTACACTAGCCGAACTCTTTCTCCGAAACCATTCGAAAACAACAGTTCCCTACTAAAACTTCCGTAACTTGTTTTAGTTTAAAGACGTAAATCCCAATTTATCGATGTGAAAACAAATATTTTATTTGACCTTCAGAATGGTTTGTTTACTGATCAAAAGTCGCTGACATTAGAGATAAGTTTGCTTTTGACGTTTCGATACCTACTTTATGAGATCCTAGATTTAATTTCGCTGCTATGTTCTCATTTCGATAGAAAGCTTATGTGATCGTCAGCAATAAAGAATTTAGAGATATATTCAGGTTCCATTCTGTTAAATTCACTTGTAGTATTTTAGCAGCATATGTTTTGCAACTGGATCCTAAAGCATTGAACACAGTGAGGGACTGAAAAAGATAGTCTGTTTGTTCCATTCTCAATATGATACCACTGTCAGGCCTTATTCTCCAAGCGAGAGAAGTAGAGGCGCATTGTTCACCCACATTTTGCTGACGATACTACATACTAATGCAATAACAAACGAGTCTATTACCATTTCACCAGACACAATTCTAGACTCAAGACTACCACTGAGTATTTTTCAATATATTCTCAAGAACACTCTGCCCGACCTAGGTTTCGTGCACAAGATCTTGTTATCGTCAGCTGCATAATGCCAATAGATTAACAAGGCAATCATTTTTCAATATCAACGCCTTCAATGGTCTATATCTGCTCACCCCGAATAGTATAGTAACCTTAATATAACATTATCATCTCTTTCACCTCATTCCACCCAGTGCAGGGCATGGGCTTCCTCCCTCTTACGCCACATATTCCTTTCTAGAGGGTTCATCACGAAAAGATTAACGTTCGCGTGACGCTAGCGAGAAAGCGTGCTGTCACGTTATGGTTATTTAACACATGTGCAGTGTGACAAGGCATATCAACTCACTATCGTCACGGTAACGTAATTTTTTTTCGTGCTAAACCCTCTGAGCCACCTGGCGCACTTCCTTAATATTTACTAGCCAGTAAAGTGTTTAATATTTAATACAGTCTAGTTAAATACCTACTATGGTATCTTGCTAGTGATAGCTTCATCAGAAATACGCGAGCCGGAAATTAAACTTCTTTTAAGTTATTCGAGTTAACATAGACGAGACTTTATTTTTCAAATATAGGATTAATTTCTCGTTTCTTGATGTTGCCTAAAAACATGCGTCATATTGGTATGCCTTTGATATTGAATTTATTAAAGTAAAATTTGTACAAATTTCAATTATAAGGGATAAAAATTCATGGGTAATTTATAAACATATGTAATATTTCGTGTCATACACTCCCCCCAATTAAGGAGATTTTTAACAATTAAGACACGATTTATTTTATCACGATGAAATAGCCCAGGTTGTGAATATTTTAACGCGGCGTTATTAATAAGTATTTTCTTATAATATATTCCTTTTTAAAGCACTGAGCGTTCAATAAAATTGATTATCTATGCAGATATAATTGATAGAACCGATTTTCCCTCAACCTTAAACCCACGCGAGTAACATCTTGAGATAAAGTTTTTGGGCTATAAAACGAAGCTAGTCTAATACGATCTACAGAATACGCGTCTTGCATATCAATGCAAGACGCGTATTCTGTAGATTAAGCTCGTGGCTTAGAACCGAGAAGGTAATATAAATTAATTATACACAGTATTGTATTGTGCAAGTGAAAAGAACCTTTATTAAATTGTGTGGCAATATACGGTACAACATGGATTAAACTATTCAACGCTGCGCTGGTTCAGAGTATGTTTTCATTTTAGTCTACGCCAAGTATACTAGTAAACAAATGTGTGACGACTCCAGTTGCCATTCGTAGTTTTAGTGTCGATTTTTTCATAGAGATGCCCATTAGAAACTTCATAAAGTAAACAAGTATTGCGAAGCGATACTAGACGGCCTTTTAAGTACGCGTAAGCGCCGTAGAACCCAGTGGCATTAGTCTGTCTATTTAGTTTGCACCCTTAAAGGTACGAGGGTTCTTATAAGTGTATGGTTAAATCTTTACTCAAAACCACTACTTTATCGTATAATGCTGTGTTCTGTGTTTTAACCTAACCTACTACTAGTATTTGTGAAGATACTAGCGTAACATATAGGACCTTTCAATATCTAGCACCCTTAAGGCTTAAGGGTACAAATGTGAGGGATGGTTGAATAGTGTTGCAGGCGTAACTTTAAGGTGTAAAAGTTCATCTTTTTTGTTTGAGTATTTCAATTTGGTTATTTAATAAGATTCTCCCAAATATATCAAAACTTGTCTAGCTTTTTTGAGTCTGGGTAAGGTTTATAGACGAGTCCGGAGAGTTCACACTTTGAGTTAATTTCAACCTGCTCCAAATAAATATTATTAACCTGTGTAAAACACTTTAAAACTGTTTAGTACCTCCTTAGTTACTACTCTTAGTATTTTAGTAGCAATCAATAATGAAGTAAGAATGTGAACTTCAAATTAATTTCTATGAATTAGTGATGGTGAAGATAACTTTCGTCGCGAGCTATATTGGATTATTTTTATTATTAAGAGCCATTTGTTTCCCATGGCTGGGCAAAGGCCTCCCTCCACTTATTCCACTCCTCTCTGTTCGTTGCTATGTCAAGTCAGTCTTTCAAAAAGGTGTCCAGTTCGTCCCGCCATCGCCACCTGGGTCTACCGCATTGTATGTTTGTATATCGTGGGGACCAGTCAGTTAATTTAGTTTGGCCCATTGATTATTTTTCATGAGGCAGACATCGCCAGCCCAGTCCCATTTCTGCTTGGCGGTTTTTTGACTTACGTCGGCAATTTGCATCATAGAGTATAGTGTGGTGTTCTTGACGTGGTTTGTGGCTTTAATATTAAGAATAGTACGCTTAAAACCGCAAACTTTTGATGTTTGATCATAGATCAAATCTGTGCGCCATAGGTGAGGATTGGGAGAATACACATATCCATGAGCCTATGCTTTAATTTGATAGGGAGATCGCCTTTCATCAGCTCCTTGATAGACCAAAAGCTCCTCCAGGCATTATCAACACGGCGTGGGATTTTTGCTTTTTGTCTTACCTGGAAGGAAACTATTCGTCCTAAGTACACATACACACAGAAGAGGAAAGGTCAATGTCATCGGCGAAACGTAGATTTGTTAGTCTCTCTTCTCCGACGAAAATTCCCTTCTTGCTCCAGCGAATCGCCAGCTTTTGAAACCCGTCTTCAAGGGTAAAAGTTTAGGGAACAGCGGGTCTCCGTTTTACACCTTTCTCGATTCGGAAGGACGATCCTGCTCTATGTATTTTGATTGCAGCTGTGCTATTTAAATATATGTTCTTTAAAAGATGGATGTATGAAGATAGTATGTTTTGTGACTGTAGCGATTTCAATAGGGCGCTATTATAAATACTCTCAAATGCTTTAGAATATCTATGAAGTCTAGATATAATGGTAATTTGAACTCGTGATGTTTTTTGGTTATTTGATTGATTGAATGAAGGTTGTAGATAAACCAGGGCAAAATCGCGCTTGCTCGGCAAGTTGATGGGTGTCCAGCTGGTGGGCAGTTCGATTTTAGATGACTTTAATAAAAGCTTTATAAAGATATGAAATGAGACTAATAGGGCAGTAGTTTTAGATATTGCACTTGCCACCTTTCTTGTGGAGCAAAATTATATGAGAGTGGCAAAACTGATATGGAAGATTTCCTGTTTGAAGTAAAAAGAAGAGTGATATATGGAAGGAGCGATTGGATTGAATTTGAAAAATTAAATTGCATGTCCAGCTTAACTCAACTTTACAATATTTTTATAATTTATCGTGTAATTATAAAAATATTGTAAAATTGAGCTAAGCTGGAAGCTAATTTGGTAAGATCTTGGAATCGGTATTACCTTAGCATAAAAAGCTCTAATTCTATTCATACCCACCTAGACAAAAGCTCAATTTCTTGTCATACTTTTAATAAACCAATATTAATTAGAGGGTTATTAAAATTAGTTACCTTTAATGTTAGACGGAATGGAAAGAACTTGTTGGAATTCTGTGTTTTCTGCGTTCCCCAGCAATGGATCTGGAGTAATGATATAGATAACTACAATATATTACGAGAGTAACATCACGAAAAATATACTTCTTGGAACAGCCCACCTCGCAAATGTGAATATAATTATAAAATTTGATAAAAAGTATACTAAAGCAGGTATAAGTTATTAACCTCGTAAACAAATCTAAAGACAAAGCAAGTGCTCCAAAAGTGTCACGAAAAGTAATATTCATTTCAATAATCGACAATCGAATCGAATTTGTAACCATAACATATTGTATGTTATAGTTACAAATTGAGATATTTGTTAACCACAATTGAGAAATAGGATTTTGCAGAAGATTAAACGATGCAGTGTGGTGATATTTGCTTGAAGCTTCATTTATATTCGATATCAAAATACATCATAATATTATTCTAGATACCAGTTGCCCTATAAAATTTATACAGCATCTCGGAAAATAAAAGCCCTATTTGTAGTAATAGGTTTTCGGGAACAACAGCTGATTCTTGGATATTACCTATTTAATTCTCAGGTATCGAGTAATACTCGCAGTGAGCAAATGTATGCAATTCTCACGAAGAACGCTCTGTATAAATCGAATATTATAATTTTCTCATAAACTTGCGGTGCTTTTCTTTTCTATTGAAATATGGGTACTGTTGTAATTTTTAGTTGTCTTACAAAAATTGCTGGTATCTTGTTTTACAAACTGTCGTATTCCAGTGTTGACTTAAAAATCCGTTTATATCCATATTGCCATTTTAAAATTCCCAGTATCGGTGCAGAATCCAGACTCTGCGCTGATACTGGGATATTTCTATCAAAAATTTATATTTTGTCCCAACTAGGTTTTGAACCAGAATCACATGATTCGCCAGTAGAACAACGAGGCAATCAACTTATTTATGATAGGCACAAACATACATAACACTATACATAATGTTACACATAATTAGTACGAAATAATTTCTACGAGTGGCCCCTACACCGAATTTAGCTTAGACTGACTTGTCTAGCATTGCTAACAAAAAGGGCGCCTAAAAGCGGCCTCAGTTACGCACTATGTGTCCATGATGACAGTGTCCGAATTTTGAAAGTTTGTTCATAAGCTGTCAATATGTGCGTGCGCGTGCTTGTGCGTACTATCATTTGTCTACCATATGGGTATACAAATTTTTTGCCCTTTTTCTGTGCGTACGATGCTCTATCTAGACAAATAATTTATCTAAGGTGTTTAGATACCTGGCAAATTCCAAGCCCTTTTCCTACACCAAAGACACACGAGGTTACACGTTAGGCTAAATGAGTTAATTGTACCTAAACGGTTTTCTGGGCAACCGCAGGCGTCTGTACTGTTTGCCGCTCAAATCTGCTATTTCCTGTGTTAGTGTTTGTAGTGTAGCGTCATAACGTAAATATATTTGGAATTGACTATTTCATTGCTTTTATTTGATGACACCCATATTGTTATAATAATCTAATTTTTTTTCGACGAGGTTCGATTAGCAGACGCCATCAAATATTTAAATATAATAAAGGTGTGTGAAGTTCGCCAACCCGCACTGGACCAGCGTGGTGGACTTTGGCCTAAACCCTCCCAGTTTGAGAGGAGGTCCGTGCCTGACGGTGGGACGGTTTCTTACAGGGCTAATATTATTATATTATCACTATACCCTATTTCACACTTACAAGTAAAATGAACGCAACGATAACTCATATCAACATTTAAGTATAGCTTAGCTAGCTGAGCGTGCCAAATAAATAGTTATACACATTTGAAATACATTCTAGGTCAGATGGGTCAAAATAAAAAGCATCAGTGGCCTTAGACAAGTGGAGCTTTTGCAGTCGTTATCACTAATAGAAAACGGAAAACGGTTCGGGAATGAAAATATTCAACAAAACGTCACATGGACATTCGTTATTTAGTATGTTTTCAATTAGCATTAAAGTTGTTCTCACAGTCGAAATATGCCACGGCAAGTGGCTTTATGCCGTCCGAGTCCATGATTTTGTGCGACTATATATAGAATATATCATCACGCCAGATCCCTTGCGGAGTAGGCAGAGAATACAGAGTTCTAACTGGTTCTTTCCTTCTGGTTTCCTCCACTCTCTTCGTCTCATACACGCTCGCCCGTTACGAAGACTTCTTGTGCGATCCTATCTTATGATTACATAATGAAACTTAATTCTGCAGAATATAAGATTTTTATTGGAATTATGAAGTACTTATTTCACTTCAAAGTAATAAAGGGCATGGTATTGATTATAGATTTTGTACACTTACTGTAGAAAAGACGATTCCACCGAAACTCAGACCAACATTCTTAGAAAGTTATAATTTCGAAGTAAACATAGATAAATGTTCGCCTTTGTACATCATATCTGCAAATATACTTCCTAATTTATGTTATTTTGTACATTAAGAATAAATAAATGACACTTTTAGCGCTGCATAAAAAACCAGTAATAGCCTAGTGGTTAAACCGTTAGACTGCAAAGTCAGAGGTCTCGCGTTCGAACCCAAGCACGCACCTCCTATATTTCGAGAGCATGTGCGTTTTAAAAATTAACTATCACTCGCTTTAACGCATGTATGAGAGTGAGAAGAGAGAACTATGAGAGTGGAGGAAGCCAGAGAAGTATGTAAGGAAAGAACCTGTTGGAACTCTGTACTCTCTGCCTACCCCGCAAGGGATCTGACGTGATGATATAGATAGATAGACTTGCTTTAACGGTGAAGGAAAACATCGTGAGGAAACCGGCATACTTGTGCGTGTGATGTTCGCCAACCCGCACTGAGCCAGCGTGGTATTTGAACCGTGGACTGCAAATTCAGAGGTCTCGGGTTCAAACCGAAGGTAAAGGAAACATCGTAAGGAAACCTGCATGCCTAAGAGTTTCTTGAAGGTGTGTGAAGTTCGCCAACCCGCACTGGGCCTGCGTGGTGGACTATGGCGTAAACAGTCTCAGTTTGAGAGGAGGCCCGTGCCCAACGGTGGGACAGTTTCTTAACAGGGCTAATATTATTATTATTTAGCGCTGCATGGTAGCGATATTTTTGGCAACCATAAAGGTTAAACAGCATTTCACTTCAGAAGATACTCTAAGTCGTTAGTTTCAGTTACCAGTCGGCTAATTGGCAAAGTCTGCTTGACAAATTCCAACAACAGATGACCGTGACCACAACCTTGCCTCCACCAATCAGTAATTTGGTCTGCGTGGTAGGGTATCTATCGCTTCGGCACTATCACCTTGATGAGTCAAAGATACCTAGATAAAACAAACCAACTCTCAAGATCACAGTAACATTGCAATAAACCATATACGTCATGAGATTTCCCAAGCCCTCTTTTTCGGTTCCGTATAATGTGTGCAAAGAGCTCTTAACTTAAGCTATTTCACGGCTGAAATGTGCTGCTTGGCAATGACGACGTAACAAGCCGCAATTAAAGCAATGTTCTGAGCCTTTGTATCCCGTACGGGATAAATTTGAAAACTTTAGGATTAACTTGAAACACTGTCACGCCCATATTCCCCAAGTGGAAGTATCTTGAAACATTGTCAGAAAATTAACCAATGAATCGAACAACCTAACAAAAATAGCTTTACTACTAAAGAGTTCTTACCCCTGGATTTATATATTTATATAAAATGTACGCAATTTAAATGGTTAATTGTCTCGTTGGCCTAGTAGTCATAGAGCGAGTGGCGATCTTGAAAACGAATTATTTTCATCGAAAAAATTTCAATCGCAGTCTGGAGTTTGTAATTGTGCCCGGTAAAATGGCAATAGGCTCGCCGGCCGTTACGTTGTGTAGAAATATGGATTTTATGTACACATAATGGCCGATGGCAATGGCAGAGTCTGGATTATAATGGTTTTTTTTCTATCGAAACATTATACATTGTCCGAGCTATGCTTTGAACCCAGGACGTTATGATCGCTACGCATATTTTTTAGCCACTAGACTAACTGACCTCGAGATTCCCGCTCGCACTGTGTATATATATTATTCATAACAATTTATATGCTCACACTGAATCTTTGAAAATATAACTTGAACCTCACTGTTAATTATCACTCTTCATTTAATCAATTAATGTGGCGACATAATAAAGTACTTACCACTTCTATGTCCCGAATCCACCAACTACGAAATTCTATTCAGGAAATCGACATTCACAATCATGGGATTGTGAAGCAAATTCCCTATGCCCTCCCTATACACACTGATCTGTGAAACCGACAGATTTTGGAGTGCGAGTGAGAGTTGTAAAAATAGAGGCTCTCGTAGCGCTGTGCAGCCGCTTATACACATCTTTGAGATCACCTAGGTTAAGCAGCGTTCGACTCAATCCGCCTAAGATGGGTGACTGTTTCCGAGCATCTCCGTGCTTCGTAAGGTATGTTAAGCTGTTGGTCCTGGTTGTCACATTATGTGGTAGTCCTTAAACAAACTGTCCAACTTGGTTTGACTTGGCTTAACGACTAAAACTAATAAGTTCCAACAGCAGGTGACCACAAACCCGGCTCCACCAATTCGCACTGGATCAAACGGGTGATGGAGTATGACCTATTCTCTCACACCTCGATTTGTGAGAGAATGCCTTTGTCCAACTATAGGACAGTATAGGCTTCTATTATTCTAATTCTAGGCAAGGGCCTTCTCTCACAATTTGTAGTAGCCTTCTCAAACAAACAAAAGTGGTTAGTTGTTGTAGCCCCCCAGATCCGATATTTTGTTTGTACGGTAGCTGTGGAATCAGATAGTTTTGCATGTCTGATACTTGGACTGTACTTTATTATGTACTTATATGTACTTATGTACTACGATTATGTACTTTATTAAGCATTAACAAAATAATATTACTCTAAAAGAAAATAAATAAAGCCAGCAGTTTTATTAAAACGAAGCGAAGTTTTAAGCTGATTTCTTTCAAACGCTCAGTTAAAATACAGGATATTATAGAATTAATTACGGGATCTGTGTTATTTATTCTTCAGCGGAGCGGCTCTTTGTGGAAAGACTTAGTCAGCTTATCTCGATACAATTTACAACATAATCCAACTGTGCTAAGGCGATTTATAGGAACAAGTTTGATCAATCGCCCATTTTTTAAAATTTTACCTAATCCTACTGGTCGAACAATAACCGTTATATTTTTTCAATAATATTTACCTACTAGCTGTTACCCGCGGCTACACACGCCTTTATTTTGTAATTTGACATAGGGCTCTAAAGCGCAATCTTATTCAACGCTAACGCCGTCTCATGAAAAACATATACATTACTTGGGTACTTTTAAACTTTTTCTACCTACCCTGCCAAATATCGTAATCTGGCGAAATAATATTTAGAAAAGGAACATTTCGACCTAAGTATGTAACATAGTACATTTCAGTCTTCTCGTAAGAATATACAGTGCATGTACATAATCAAAATTATGTTAAAATATCTTAAATAAATGATTATACAAAGTTTCGTGTACCGGCTATTCATCGTTAAAGATTTTTCTCCAGAAGAGACAATTCTGAATGCATCGTCGATGCATGCACGAAATCATGTTTAAGTGTTTAAATCAAATGTGAATGTACAATTTCAGGCGAGTGGTTTTAACCATCGAAGAGTTTCTCGTGAGGAGACGAACTTGGGTCCAATATCAGTTCATGGAGGAATTCATGTGTAGGCAAAATCACGCATTTTAACGTCACATTGCAGCTCAAGGCTAACAATAATAAAAATAATATTTTTTATGGTTTATCCCGCGATTATCCCGGAATGATTGTTGTTTTTCGGGATAAAAAGTATTTATTATTTTAAGTTAGGGTATAAGTTATTACCATACCAAATTTCATTAAAAACGGTTAGGTAGTTTTTGCGTGATTCAAACACCATGAGACAGACAGATAGAACGACAGACAGACAATAAATCCAAAATAAATTAAAATTTTCGAAAAATATTCAATGCACAGATTCAGCTCGGTTACAGTTTTATTATATATACTAGTATATTTATACTATATATATACCTATTACCTATTTGTCTGATCGCTACCTGTGCAACAGCATTTACAGCTCAACCATTAAATTTGAATAATAACTGTCCGATTAGACAGTTTGTTGAGTCAGACGATCTACAAACGCACGTAACCGAACTCCAAACATAATGTACTGCAGCTAAACCCAATTGTAAAATTTCCCATGCGGTATAAAATAAATAAATAAAAATTACTTATTACCAAAAAGTAACTACTTGTCTCATTGGTCCAGATAACTATGTGAATGCATCGTTTTGTTTGTAAAATTTCTAAATGTGTCTTCAATAAAATTAAAATAAATAATAATTAAGTTCTCAAATCAACAATGACCGATACCAACGTTTTATCTAACATTACAATTTCGTACTAACACTAATTTATTCATTTCTGATCGTCGCCTTGCCAATAATGCAGCGTTACTTTGCAAAAAACATTTACAACGGCTCTTTAATACTCAACCGTTGTGCCTCAAAAAACAACATTTTAAATAAGTATTCAAGTCGTTTACGTGACAAGACGGCGAAGTTTTAAAAACTTGCAGAATTGCTAGCGGAGGAAAGGCATTAGCGATACCCAAGCTTGGTCAATTGAATGAGGCCAATGGAAAACGACTGCTGGCGAATCCAATAATCTGGAAATTCAGGCATGACTATTGGGTTTATTTCATCAAGCCCTACCAGTAGCTCGATAATCGAACTATGCTTTGCTTGAACAGATTGACGTTTAGCGTACCACTAATTTATTAAATAAAGACGAAGGTGATAGGAAAATTGACAACGTTACTGTAACGACAAATGGTTTATGCTTAGCACTCATAGGGCTTAGCACAAACCATTTGACGTATGGTAACGTTGTCGAGAAAGCGTGCCGTCAAGCTTATCTTTATTTAGTAAATTTATGGTGTGATAAGGATGACTCATGCCTGTCTAATTCTACCGCGCATTTGAATGATAGGTGTAGCTGGAGTCGTTTATTTTTTTAATTATTGATTCCAACAACAGTAATGACATAATGTAAAAATTATTTATATGGAAACAGGTACATGTAAAGTGCAGGTGAACATATCTTAAATTATCAAAATGATAGAAAAATTGTTTATTAAAAAAGTCTGCATTGTTGGTCTAGTGGCGCATGGTGCGACTGGCGATTTTAATGTCGAATCTTAGGTCGGATAAAGTTTTATTTAGATAATATGGATACTGTTGCGATTATGTTTGACATACCTTTCGAGTAGTATGCATTAAGAAATGTATCGGTCGGAGAAATACTTACATAACACAAAAAAATCGAACATCAAAATGTAACGTTACGTGTGCCTTTTTACGGTGAGTACTATCCATAATGGTAACGTCTTACTCTAATGCGTTTCTTCACGCGTAGGAATAATGTATCTTACAACAATTTATACATGATGTACAGGGCTTTAAAATTATTATCTGTTGAAACAACGCATGTTTGTTATTACGATGTTAAAAATATTACCGCTGCAGATATTTTTACATTCAATATGAGTAACGTATTTACGATACGACGGATGCGTAGGTAGAATTATTTATAAAAGTTAATTGTCCATACGCAAGGACTTAATCCTGGCTCTTTGTTCCGTGCCTATTTCACCTATTTCTATCGATTTTTCTTAGCTGCCTGATTCAGGTATTTACTTCTATCTATTATCAAACCGTCCCTAGCGAGGAAGGCAGAGAGCACAGAGGGTGTCTGAGTCTATTACTAAGGACAAAATTGTTTATTAATTGCGTGGTTGCCACAGTCCGATTTCGATTTTCTACATCGTAGAAGTTAATAGGTTCAAATGTTTAAATAGACGAATAAAATTAATTTAAAAAGCAATATATTTGTGATAAATCGCTGCCGCTTGGCAGTGTGCCCCGAAGGCTGGCCGCATTGCCACGTTGTATGGCAGGTAATAGGTTTATATTGTGTAGAATAGTGATTTTCTGATAACGTAAACATACAGGACAGAGAAATTCACGTCTTCAGTTACTTGTTACGGTAGCTCATTAGTTATAGCGGTCACCCCGGAATGGTGGAATATGTGGGTGCTTGTGGGACCCACAAATGTTTGCTTCGATCCGAATGTGGATGAAATTTCATGTTTCTAAACTTACTATACAGGCACATCATTCGTACGGGGGCTAAGAATGTATTAAAATATATAAAGACTGTGACCCTTGGGATATATAATAGTGAATATACAAGTATAAGGTACCAAAGCAGTAATAAAACACGGTTATTCATTTATGATTTTGCTTCTGTGATTCCGGACAGAGGAATCCAGCGCCGATCCGAAGTAACATTTTTAGTCCTGTGGCTTTGCTCCTAGCTATTTAATTACACTCCAATAAAATTAAGTAAAATATGCTTCCATTCTTTTAATTTTGTTTATTAAATCCACTCTTTATCATTCTCACCATAGGAATCGTATTAATAAGACACTAGAAGGCGAACTAGGCATGCCTTTTAAGTTCTGTCGTTTCCATATTTCCCGGCAATTTTGAATTTGGAACTGTTCTATATTCGAATGTGTTTAAATTTTGAATCTCAAAACAGTTGAAAGTATTAGGATTAATGCAGTTGTTTAGTCACAGCGTCGATTGAAATCTGACAGGTTACGTACGAAAATGAATCTTAGGGGAAATGTTCGTGCAATAATTTTCTACAACTTTAGAAGAGGCCTGACACGTTTTCTGTGTTTTGAAGAGCTAACATCTGTGTTCAGTGATGAAGCCCCATGTCTGCGGACTGTCGAACGCTGGTATTCAGAATTCCAGCGTGGGCATACTAGTGTTAGTGACAAATCTCGCGAAGGACGCCCAAAATCCGCCTTCACTGAAGATAACATTATTGCTCTGAGACAACTAATTCTCGAAGATCGTCATGTGACGTATCGAGAGATAGAGGCTCTATTAGGCATCGCTTGGTGTGAGAAAGCTAGTTTGCCGTTGGATTCCGCATCTGCTTTCCGACGATCACAAGGCGGCCCGCGTCAGATGGTGTAAGAAAACTCTGCAAAGGTTCAACCGAGGAGAGTCAAATCACGTCTACGATATCATCAGTGGTGACGAATCTTGGATCTATGCCTACGATCCTGATTCCAAACAACAATCTACAATCTGGGTCTTTCAAGGCGAGCCAAAGCCGACTAAAGTTGTTCGTTCTCGAAGCACTTCAAAGAAGATGGTGGCCACGTTCGTTGGAAAAACCGGCCATGTTGCGACTATTGCACTTGAAGATTGTAGAACGGTTAACGCAGAGTGGTATACCACAGTTTGTTTACCACAAGTCATCGCCGAACTGCGAAAATCTAACTCAAAGCGACGCATCATCCTGCACGACGACTACACAAGCTCACACAGCGCTCGTCAAACGATTGAGTATTTGAAAGTAGAAATTCTAGACCATCCTCCATACAGTCCTAACGATTTCTTTACATTTCCTAAAATTCAGAAAAGTCTTCGTGGCCAAAGGTTCCAGTCCGGTGAAGAAGCAGTCGACGCTTTCAAGTCAGCCGTTTTGAACACCCCCACTTTAGAGTGGAATAAATGTTATTATAATAACTGGTTTGAGCGCATGGAAAAGAGTATTAAGCTACGTGGTGAATACTTTGAAAAACAATAAAAAGTACTATAAGGTTCTAGTTGTTTTTTTCTTCAAACGACAAAACTTATAAGGCATGCCTCGTATAGCTGATTAAACTTGTCACCGCAGGCGAACCTAGTTTTGTTATAATTTTCGTACATGTGACGAACATTAAAACCAAAGGAACCTAAAATTGTTCTGGGATAAAAGGTATCCTATGTGTTAATCCAGATAATAAACTATCTATCTATATCATCACGCCAGACCCCTTGCGGGGTAAGCAGAGAGTACAGAGTTCC
Organism: Phalera bucephala; assembly: GCA_905147815.2. NCBI lineage: Eukaryota > Metazoa > Arthropoda > Insecta > Lepidoptera > Notodontidae > Phalera > Phalera bucephala. Next base: position 19,362,776 of record LR990609.1, on the reverse strand, counting down.
AACAGGTTCTTTCCTTACATACCTCTCTGACTTCCTCCACTCTCATAGTGTGTGTGAACTATCTGTGTGCCAAATTTCATCCAAATCCGTTCAGCCGTTTTGCGTGATTAATTTACCAACATCCAAACATGCATACTTTCACAATATTAATAGGATAGGATAGTAGGAGGTTTCAGGACTGCGTGGACTTTATCCAGAAGTAACAGGCTATATAACATAGACCCGGTAGGTGGCGCTGTTGTCGACCAGGTACGAAGTCGCGGGAAACTGCTAGTTGCTAATATTATACTAATGATTGTTTTTCTAAAAAGAAAATAAAGTAAAACATCTTTTACTTTGTCGTAACTGATTTATATTCTTAATCTAATTCCGTTAGCTCGAAGAATTTTGATTTCGATTAATTACTTTGCTAAAATTGGCGTAGGTGAAATACTATCACGCACTTTATCACCTTCAGGGAAGGCGGCTAACTCCGGAAGAATGTTTTAAAGTTCCTAATTCTTTTTTAAATTTAGGGATACTACGGGGTAAGTTGGCCATAAAAGATAAGACTACAAATTATTACAAAGTACCAATCTTCAAATAAATCAGTAACTATGGCGTTAGTCTTTACTAATATTACCGATAGAATGGAAAGATTTGTGTGTTTCTTTGTAATCGATAAACTCTGAAACTGCTGAACCGATTTTAATAATTCTTTCACCATTAGAAAGCTACATTATCCAGAAGTAGCATAGATCTGGTTGGTGGCGCTGTTGTCGACCGGTTGCGGCACCGCGGGAAACTGCTAGTTATTAATACAAACTGAAATAAAGTTCCTAAATGACATTGTCGAAAATTACCCCAAAACCAACAAACATTTGACCCATGCCATCATTATTTATGTATTTTATTAAAATAATTGCAAAAATCCGTATCTAACGGAGAATTTGCAATCTAAAACGAATATTTCCAAGTATGGTAGGCGCAGAACATGTCCTTTGGTTTCGATTCTATATTATAATGACATAATCACTCACACACACACAAGAACTCGCTAAAAGACGTCACTTCTTACTGTTATATTATGTTTACAACTTCTACTTTATTGTCCTTGATATGGTTAAGTTCTGAAACAATAATTTCTTCAAGAAAACTTGTACGGTATGTTTACCACAGCGCATATGCTAAATAACCCTACGTGAACCTTTACGTTCTTCACATTGATTATGAATCCGTTCCAACGAATATACTCGTTAGTGCGTCGTATGTTCCTCATCCCGTATATTTACTCAGTGAAAAAAAACCATAATCGAATACATATTTACGAATAAATGAGAACTAACGCGGTTCATAATCACTAATAGTTTATTAGATTAACTCAGATTATTGAAATAAAATATCCCAAAAGGGGGTTATAATAAGAAAATACGAAAAAATGCCTAATACCTGGAATATACAAGGTGTATTGTAAATAAGGCAAGACCACAGATACTGCGATTAGATAATTTCTTCACAAATTCAGTACGAAAACCAAATTTCCAAATATTTTACTTATTTAGATAGTCAATTACTTTGTTTATAACAATAAACCTTGAAGATGTGGATCATAGAAAATAGAAAAACAGCTGTAATACTTCCATAACTAGGTTTTTTCCGAATGCTTCCGAATACTCTTTAGAAAATATTCCCTACAACAAACCGTAAAGATATTCTAGACTAACTAATTAAACCAATTTTATTTACCTAATTGTCTGTATCATCACGCCAGAATGCTTACAGATTAAGCTTCTCTGCTTAATCTACAGAGTTGCAACAGGTTCTTTCCTTACAGATGTCTCAGGCATCCTCCACTCTCATACACGCTCGCCGGTTATGGGTACTCTTGACATGCCCTTCAGATAAGACACGGTTTATTTGGTAATGTTAAGATATTCTAGGTCTTTCCCGATTCCTACATCCATTCGCATTGTATGTCTATCTGTTTAAATCATGACACCAGTGAGTACAAAGCATTTTTGCGTCAACATATTTTGAACATATCTGTTTTGTCATTCTTTTTTCCGGCATTTTTTTCATACGGCTGAACCACTGGAGCCCAATCTCAATTTTAAACCGATACTAAAGATAATACACGTTTTCTTACTAAACTAGTTATGTTTAACGAAACAAACTGGTTTTATTTCTCATTAGCTCCACATGATCATTCGGCCGTTGGCCTTCAGCGCTCGTCCACATCGCGCGCTTGAATTGTTCTATTCCTTTGATGTTACCGCAACGCTATGCATTAAGGGCGAATGCCAATGGTGATGCTTCGTTGATATTATATAACCATTCACACTAGATACAGCGTAATAGTGAGTTTACTTCAACCCAAAAGCGGTGATAGAACCAGCCTGGCAAAAGCGCTAAAGCTCTTTCGTCTGTGATTCTATTAGTTTGGTCTGTTTGTACCTTAAAACACGGAATAAAGAAGTCCTTAAAACGATGTTTCAAGTTGACTGAAGCCTGGTGGGATTTTTCCCTTAATAGGGAACAAACCTCCCGCGACACGTGTGTGTGTGGTGAAGTCTGACGAAGTCGAACGAGGTCCGGCGACGTCATGGTAAGATAGTCCAAGTCTTCTCCGGTATCTACATCCTTCCACTCTTCTAAGAACTCAATTACATTTTTAATTCAATTTCTTTTTTATTAAACTGAATGCTAATATATACAGGTTGTTACTTTTTACCTATCCACGTCGCGTTCGGTGTGTAGAATCCACGTCGGGTCCGGTGTGTGCATATGACGCCCGCGAGCAGTCTGTGGCAGTATGTATTTACTAAAAGACGGGACATGGCCAGTCAATACATGGTTAATACATGATATAAGTAAGGCAACATAATTATGTAGTTTGTATGTAGATCGAGACGCTTAATAACTGCAATGTTCTACTAGTGTGTTAATTCTGTCGTTACACACATAGATGATTTTACTGACATGTGGACGTATAATAAATAATGTTTCGAAGGGGATATGGTCGTTAAGAGAAGTAACAACTAAAAGTTATCTGTGCTTGAACTGAACTTAATTAGATGGATAACTACACGTTGTAAATTAGTAGCTTAGCTGGTATTAGTTAGCCTTTACGCAACTTGTGTTGACTTTTAGTTTCTGCGGCCTTAAAGAGACCGAGTATTTAGAGTTAATTGGTTGGAACTAAACAAGTAACTTAAGGGGGACTTGTCCTCTGTACTAATATCACAGGGCCTTTGGTATCAAGAACACTATGGAAAGGAAAATTCAGAGTATTAAACATAAATGAGTTTAACTGCGGACCGTGAGTCAGTGTAGGGAAGAACCAGATCTTATTTCCACTCAAATGTAGAGCTATAAGGAGCGCGGCATCGAAGGACTTCAGATCTCTTTTACCGTTCATCGTAACGTTTTAGTAGAGGTTAAGCACACGCGCTTTTTGAGGTTGCAGAAGTATCTCCATGAAAAAAAAGATATAGAAACAATTTTAGAAAACACTTTTTATGTATATACCACGCCCTGTAAGAGAGCGCTTTAGCCCGTTGAGTTAGCGCAAGTTGGATTTCAATGTAATGATAATTATTATGCACACAAAAACAAAATAAATATATAAGAGGCTTTTTGAGCTTCTAGAGTAATAGTGTTAAAAAATCGCCTATTTACATAATGGAAAGTACTGTATCGAAGAAATTCGTTTTCTCATATGCTAGCCTCATAAGCTGTATAACATTAGTGTAGCATCCAGGTGTAGGTAGGTATTTCGAGACGCCATAAATTTATAATAGAATATAGAGATATCCAATTAAACTGTAACGGTCAGCTACACGTTGCTTAATTACTTCATATTTTATATAAATGGGGGCAGCTGCGGTTGATAGTACTAATTTGATGATCGACGACGGCTTGGTCTAGTAGTTAATTTGCTCCGCCCACTAGATCGAGCAGTCGCAGATTGGATCTCTGCACGGGACAAATCTTTGTGTGACTCACAAATGTTTATTTTGGTGTGGATGTTTCCGCATGTTAATTTCATATTTGTACACGCACCTACGACAAAGAAATATTTCCTAGTGTGGGACGAAGGAAACGAAATTTGATGCTTATTATAAAAGTTATAAATTGTGTTAAGATTTAGCGGGCCGAAACTTTGATGTTGATCATTTACATATGTTTGTTCCACTCTTTCAGTATCACTCAAACATATCTGAGATATGAGTTCCACACGTAGATAATAATTATACACACAAATTAGATGTCTCATTAGAAGAATATTTTGTTGGCATACGTAAGAGATGATTTGAGTTCGCACGTTTATTTGTTTGTGTTTTTAACAAGTAGGTATTGATTAAACTCTTTTCACATTAACGCCAGCAGCGACAAACTTTTTTAAACAGTAAAAAAGACCTGGAAAATGGTGACCTTGTTTTTTTAACTTTATTTAAAAAATTAAGTTCAACCCAGTATCGGATTTTTGTGAAGACGTCATGGAGGGCTTTGTCCAGCAATAGGTTTCAGAATAGTTTTTAAGAAAAGTTTCATTTTCCAAATACAAATGCAAACAACTTTTCGTACGGCGTTAAATTAAGCATGCATCATGGAAAAAAAACTATCCAATCAAACAATTACCGTAAGATCAAAATATCTGAGCGAACAGAGATCAAAACATCTGAACAAACAGGTGCAATCCCGAACTGTACTGGAACGTCACATCATATGAAAATGTTCGCTCTGCAATGTGCCGTGATGAGGCTAAAATTTTGTTGCAGCTGTCGACGTGAGAAGAAACAGTAAAAAGGTATTGAGCACACCGAATGTACTGCCTGTTCCAGATAGAAAATAACACAATAACATCAGCATATACTGTCGCATTGCTGGCGAAAGGCCTTCTTATACAAGTCGAGATGAAAGGGATAAGGTACTCCACCACGCAGACTCAGTGCGGATTGGTGGAAGATTTGTGGCCACGTACTGTTGGAAGTTATAAAGCCTATAAGGCTTCTCACTTGTATTAACGACTACCACATTAAGTGGTAGCCGGGTCTAACGAATTAACGTGCCGTCCGAAACACGAGGACGCTTGAATCTGAAAATGTGACAAACGGTTACATATCTCAGACTGACTGAGCAGGGCGCATACCACAGCCTGTATAACATAATATATAATAATCTTACTTTGCAAGAGATGTGTATATGTTCATAGCGTGTCTCTTTTTACAGCAAGGATTAAAATAGTTTTGCTAAATAGGTTGTGGTAGCTCCTCCGAAAGCTGCTTTACCTTGCTTGTGCAAAGTAAAGCAGCTTTCGGCCCACATATGTATCTATCAAATGTAATTAATATTGATAGGCAATGCAACGCCGCAACTTAGATTTGTGTATTGCGGTAGTGGACCGCAAATTTCCTCTGTCTGGGTTCCGCAACTACGGTCTGCGTCATCACACATCATGCCGCAGTAATACTCATGAAGCTTAAGGGTAAGCACTTTCAAGCAATGTTTCACAAGACCTAACATAAAATTGGTTTTGATATGTAAAGACCTAATAGAAAAATTACAGCTCCTGAACTTAGATTACCGAAAGGGTGAGTTTTGTAATCGGAATAGATACTTGCTTCATAGGCACATGCATGTCACCCAGAGTATCTGCATTACTAAGGCAAATTTACACAAACAAAACATCTACGTGAATACGATTTCTTTTATATAATTTTAGAAAAATACAAGTCACAAACAGAAAACCAAAGAGGCGAGAAAAATCTTTTGCTTCGGAACTGATCAAAGGGGTTGCCACTTCTTTAACAGATCCATGAGAAAGCTGTATATAATAATACAGCTGAACAAATTGTGACAAGCACCTTCCTCGAATATTGGACTTTTGAAAATACTTTCGATACCTTTTAACTTCACAGCATAATGTGAATATAACGTTGCATTAATTTCACTTTGCCGTGAGAAAGACGGCAAGAGAGAAAAAAGGACTATAACACTTTCTCAGGCGAAACTAAGATCACAATAATATTGCTAAAGCGTTTGTAATAGACATATGATCAAGGATGACCTTCCCTTATCCCTCTAGCGCAGACTCGTCGATATGTGCATTTTGCCCGTCCTAACCAAGTATGATGGTGCTCATACTTGGTCGCCGACTGAACAACAGTAATCCAGACTTAAGGTTTGCCAAAGAGCAATGGAATGCAACATATAAGATGTTGAACGGATGAGCCGCAGGAATACGCTGCGTTCATGACGCAAGTTACGGATGTAAGCTTTAAGTCGGCAAAGCTGAAGTGGGATTAGACAAAACATGTCGTGCTTTTGGGCCCGCAAAGCTGGGCAAACATTGTTGCGGTATGGACCTCTGAAGACGGTCGCAGACGTCGTGGTCGATCGAGACGTAGATGGCGTGACGACTTGGATACTTAATCGGAAGAAATATGGATACTACGGGCTCAGGATCGATTTGTGTGGAGACGTAAAATGGAGGCCTTTGCCCAGCTTTGGGATACAGAATAGGCTATAAAACCTCTTATTACAGCATTAAGCGATGCATTAATTCACTTGGCTAGTTTATTAATGCGATTTCATGCCAAATGAAGCCGCAACTATGTCTCAATGCACATGATATAATACATGTATATTTCAAAGGAAATCATTGTTACGTGCATTTCGTACGATCAGCGTACTGAGAGCTTAGCATTTACTTTAGCGTGACGCTATCGAGTTAATATGCTATCCTTTTCACGTTACAAATATACCTACTAAGTAAAGATGAAAGTGCATCCCTACCAGGGAACAATGGAAAAGTGGTCTAAACAAGCAAGGTAAGGAACAAATGGTATGGTATACGGATGGATCCAAAACCAAGTCTGGAACAGGAGCTGGTATGTACAGAAGGATACAATCTAAATTAAAGCATGGGCTGATTTGCAGATTTGCTTTGTGATCACGAGGTCCAGAATTCAAATCCTAGGTCGGACAAGTGTAGTTTTTCTAATGAAAACTTCCCAGTACGAGTCCGGAGTCTGGAATTGTGCCCGGTATATGGCAATAGGCTCGCCCCCTTTTACATGGGACCAAACATCGTCGGCGAAACGTGGGTGTACTCAGTACACCTCTACCACCCCCGCTTGGGGAATCTATATTCCCCTATATTTATTTAATACACCGTCATGCCTATGCGTGTCGGTGTATTAAAGAAAAAAAATCTACTTCCAAGGAGATATTTCAACAGGTAGGTACTAATTATAAAAGGAAATTGTCTAAATTTAGCAAACAGCAACCCTGTGCCAGTCATGAAGTGATATTTCACTTGATGACAGCGTTACTTCCGATTTTGGCCGCGGGCCAGAAGATCCTGGTCAAACTCTCAGCAATGTTTTTTTACTTTTTCTCTCCACACATTGTTTATTAGGAATTTAAAATAAATTACGATAGAATAAAAAAGTTGTTCCATGTAAATTAATGATTCGTTAAAAATATTTTTTTTTAAATAATTGTGCACTTCTATCAGTAGAATTTTTTTTTTTTTGTTTTATGTAAGTTGGCTTACAGACAATTTTTTTACAAGGGGTACGCCGAAGTATATGTAGTACAAACGCGTTTCGGCAAAATTTTTTGGTCTTCCTGATCTCAATATGACAATAGAATGGTAAAAAAAATGGGCACAGTATTCGAATACATAACATCATATATATAGCCAGATTTGACGTTTTATCTCAATGGATATATGTACTTTCAAGTGATTTTCAACTATGATTCAGTTGGGGGATTCACCAAGCATCCAACCAATCAACCGATTTACCCATTGTCTATTGACGGGACGTGATTACACTATAGATACATATATAGGGTTGGAGACAGTCGATATGAGGACCTACGAAATTAAAAAAGCAGATATGAGATAAATAAAATTGCGTTCATAGAATTAAAAAAAAAGTAATCCAAGCACTATTCAGGAATTCAACTACTATGTGACATTACACTGTCGATAAAATATGGGTATCAACAATACACCTCAGCCACACCCGCTTAAAGAAAATAGGCGTGACGGTGTATTTTTTTCAATAAAATAATATTAAATAACTACAACTTCTTGGTGGTTATAGCGTTCAAGATTTAAAATGTTCTTCTCAGTTAACCGGACATTTATGACAGTGACCTATCCATTGTCAGTGTCTCCGTGCTTCCGAAGATATGTTAGGGAGATATGAAGCCAGTAGGGACTTCTAATGTCGCCAGCCAGTTACCACTTAATGTGGTATACTTTAAGCCAAGATGGTAGCCTTAGTAGCTTAATAAGTTCCGACAGCAGACCACACAGTTTGTGGTACCTCCCTCCACTATTCCACACTCAGTCCGCGGGGTAGAGTATGAGACTATTCTTTCTCACATTGTCTTAAAAAAAGACTTGTCAGCGGGATTGTATAAGTTGCTATTATACTGTATAATAATACAAATTATTAACCCTGTTGAGAAACTGTCCCACTGTCGGGCACGGCCTCCTCTCAATCTGAGAGGGTTTAGGCCATAGTCCACCACGCTGGCCCAGTGCGGGTTGGCGAACTTCGCACACCTTCGAGAAACTCTTAGGCATGCAGGTTTCCTCACGATATTTTCCTTCACCGTTTAAGCAAGTGATAGTTAATTTTTAATACGCACATGCTTTCGAAAAGACAGAGGTGCGTGCCTGGGTTTGAACCCGTGACCTCTGACTTTGCAGTCCAACGGTCTAACCACTAGGCTATCACTGCTTATATTATAATGTATAGTCCAAATCAATTCTATTGATTACCCCAGGTTTAATATACTACCCGATCAATGGCCTGGTACACGTTCATTAAACATACGAATATATGACAATAATAAATACTTCCATACTCTTCATATAACTACAGATAATTAAACAAAGTCCCCCGCCGCATCTGTCTGTCTCAATCAAACTCAATAACTATCGTAAGGATTTTCATACGGTTTGCACCAATTAAAAAAAAAATTAACAGCTATTCGCCGATATTATCGAAATTTTATTTCTTTCTTGAACTTACGTAGGAAGGTCACTGAAAAAAATTAAACCTCTAGTTTCTGTAGAAATTAAAACACTGCCTCATTATCATCTCAGCAGTAGAAAGTATACATCTTCGAAAGTAACTTTGTCTGTCTGTTACCTTTTCATACCCAAACCGCTAAACAGATTTTCATCAAATTCGGCAAGGAAATAGATTTTATCTAGGGGAAGGACTTGGCTACCTTTTGTCTCAAAAAATAAAGCTAAAGCGTGTGAATTACACGCCTGAAAAAAACGAAACCATAGCTCCAATATTCAATAAACAATTACAAGTAATAAAGTCCAATTTCGTACAGAGCAATTTTACCGTTTAACGTTATTTATGTAAGTAATATGGTTAATACAACATTCCAATGCACACGGTGAACGCAATAACGAGCTTAATTGTACAAGGATTCAATAAACGTGAACATTTTTCGTTTTCAACAATATGTTGCAGTTTCGAAGCACGAAATTTAATTGTTAACTTGTAATAATAATTATGAACCGTGCTGTAATACAATTAAGCTTTAATTGCTGCCCTGGTCAGGAAATAAAAAGTAGATAAAGTGCTACGAGGATATTTTAGCCCGTGGATGACATGAACAGTTTTAACATAGGTGGGAAATTGGGTTTACCATTTAGTAAAATTTTCCTACCTCCAGGGAAATATTTCAACAGGTGGGTTCGCACGGTTACTAATTAAAAAAAGAACTAAGTATAATTTCATAGCAAACGGCAACTCTGCGTCTGTCAGAAAGTGACATTTCTCTTGATGACAGCGTTAGTGCCAATTTTGACCGCGGGCCAAAAACATCTTGTTGCTGTATATTGTTTCAAAGTTCTTTGATAATGCGCATCAATCAACCAATTGTACGTCAATTAATAGAGACGATTTGTATTGTCAGTACGAAAAAATGAGGTAATTCAATAGATCAATTGATATCCCCAAACAATTGGCCAATACCTAGATAGTTAAGCTCGATCAATTTGATGCGTAGGAACGTAATGGTGGTGTGCCTTAAGACAGGTTCATAGAGACCTTAGAGACATTTTGGTCGGCTCGGGTCTCAATATGACAAATGATTAGCGCATCGTCAACACGCGACTGCCCACATACCTATTCCCCAGGTGACTAAATGACGTAGATTTTTTAAACATAGCACCACACTTCGAATTATTCCTGTGTCGTGGGTGCGTTAATAAACATGAAATTTACATGCACAATCACCAGACCGAAGCCAATATTTTTGGGTCCCACAAATATTTATCTCATGCGGGGATCGAACCTTTAGACTAGATCCAGCGGGTGGAGTGGCTTACGCTCTTCATCACTGGATATCGAGCAGCGGATTTTGCGGGCGAATGATGATAATGATTGCAATGATGAATATAGAGTTGACATGTCATCCCGTGCTTCGCTGCGATCGCTGCGTCCGATCGCTTACAGGACAAGAGAGAAATGTTCTACGAGTAATACTTTGATAGTTCTATCGTTAAACACATTTTAGCATTATGGTTAAACATGTTTAACAATATATTTAACACACTAACAGAACATTGCACTTTCTTTGTACGGATGAGAAGAAAGGATGGGTGCATCTTCGAGAAAAGTAGATCAGTCAGGTTTGCTTTTTAAATTTCGTAATTAAGTACTAAGTTTAGTGTACTTGAACTATAATGCGCAAAATTTTATCGTACTTGACTTGACAATTCTTCTAAACACATTATTCATGGGGATAGGGATATGTTTCTGTTACTTTTAATACCAACTTTACTAATAACATCTTATCTAAAGCTAAATCGCAAACGTAATTGTAAAGTATAGTGAAACAACTCAAAAATGTATTCCCCTGTTTGCTTTTTTACCGGACTGCTCCAGAAAGGGATACCCAATGCCTTTTTAGTTGTGTCCCTATTCTTAGCAGCGTTATCTTTTGGAGGTATGAAAATTTTCCTAAAATTGACAACGAATTTAGCAGCTCAATATTTGGCACAGCTGATCGATATTTGGGGATTCGCTTCTTTGTGTGTGTGAATGAGTATGCTGCTGGCCGCGGACCCTATTCAGCTTTCACTGACAAGAATGTGAGTGTGCTACATCTACGCTCCATTCGGAAGAGCAAAGGGAAGGTATAGGCTTGGTGGCCTACACCAGCCGGGTTCTTCAGACTTCGTCGGCGAGGTCGGTGTCTGACCATGTATGCGGTATCTGTATGCGATAAGAGGGATCTTAAGGCATCGGGTCGTAAAGAATAGGGTGTATTAAATAGGCGTTTGTGCGTACGTTGCGAAATGTTTTCGAGGTCACCTCGCCCGTGCGTAAGCCCCGGTAATTACTATCGATATTTTGCAAATGGTTTTATAGAGATATAAGAATTGTAGTTGAAATGGGAAACAAAAATTAAAAATGTTTGATATTACCTTGTTTCTTGTGGATTGACGCTGATTATTCTATATAAAGTATGCATATCTATGTATTTATTACATCACGCCAGATATGCCTTGCCACCTTGCGGGATATGCAGAGAGTACAGAGTTCTAACAGGTTCTTTCATTACAGATCTCTCTGGCTTCCTCCACTCTAAAAGTTCGTCTCATACACATAGGTATGTGAGCTTACTTTTTAGATGTATGGTATAAGAAATAAAAAAAACCACGATATAGAATTAACTGAACTAATACAACGACAAAACGGCATAACGTCGATCATTCAAGACAAAAGAGCTTTATGTTTTAACAAAAAAGAACTCTTCGATTTCCACTCTACCGTATTCCTCAATAAAATAATGTTTTTTGGGTGTTTTAGCTATCGCTCAATCATATTTTCAATGTTTAAAAATCAATTTATTTATTTGCCCAAGGCTTCTTAACTTTTCTTTAACACAATCTCTCGTAAAAAAGCTGGAAAATGACTTTTGGTAAAGCTGTAATTTGGAAATAAAATTGTACAGTGTACTGAATTTTGTACATTGTACCATACTCATTTTATAACAAGGTCGATTAGCGAAAAAAATCTAGTCTACCTTTTTCCATATAAAATAGACAGTTTTCCGACTCTACAAGTCGGAAAACGTTACTCATGATTTTAGGAATAAATTACCCCTTGATTAGTCAATAAGCAATTAAGCGTTTGTGTATTCAAATGAATCAAAAAATCAATATCGGATATAAACTGATTCGAATAAAATAACTATTGGAATAAAATTTTAATGCGAGAGCGATAAATCTAATATTCGCATAGCAGAAATTAATCAGAATAAGTACTGTTTAATTAAAATAGAAATACATTAGTTAAAAAGAAAAACTAATATTTAGTTTTAGATTAATAAAATTCGAAAACAAATGCACTGAGCTTATATTTATTGTATGAAACATCGCAACGGCAAGTTTCCCAAACGCCATACAGACTTGAATTAAATTAAAAGTTCGAAATTCATCCATTCATCTTACCTGTTAAGAAACATTTAAAGTTAACCAGAACTTTCAGCTATCAAAAACAATTAGAATGTAAGGGAAACAGACGCACTTATAACTTTGCAAATAGTACTTAACTTATGGTAAAAGTATGTCACACAATGGGCAAACAAATGCGGCCGTCAACTTTTAATTAAGTCAAAACCTTACCTTCTTTAAGTCGAACAATGAAGGGCAAGCGGCTGCAGTGGATCAGATTTACAGATCATCCCAGTTGCCGAATTTTTGGGTAATAAATTCCAAGTTTAGTCTAATTTTCATATTAAACTTTTGATACTTAGATACAGTTTTTTATAAGTTTAGACCTGGCAATAATCACTTTATTGGACAGTATTTATGTGATAAGTGTTGTATTTTTAAGTAGCATCGTGTCGCGAAGGCGCGAATGTTTTCATCGGCAGGAGGCGCAGAGGGACGAACGCCCTACCCTCGCGGCGGCGGTCGACTGTTCGTTTCGTTTAGTCGTTGTACTCACCAGCAAGTGGCTAGGGACGTGCGCACATCCTACGGTTAACCATGTCTTGCTATTTTATCTACCACCTATACAAATGTAATTTTTTGAGACCGTGGTACTGAGAGGTAGGCGTCGTAGCTGGTCGTTGACTGTATAATTTAAATGTAACAAAAATTAACTAATATGATTTGTTGCCGCTTTAGAATTGCGTGTCTTTTATAACCGAGATTTAACATACCATCAAAATACATATTCTGACACTATTAAAAATGTAGAATAGTAGCATATCCAGCCCATAGCACAGAAGCTACAATTTATAAGATTTGCATTGAAATAGTTATGTCTGAATGTCTGAAAGGTATTAAAAGCTTTCAGCTACGTTTAAGGAACGAAGAAATGATTAATTGATGTGATAAATAAACAAAAAAATCTAATAAAGTTTACCAAATATTCGTAATGATGATTGCCGAAAATCAGCTCACGTCATCGATAAACGCATGTCCCGACTCTATTCATAAGCCCGTCCACCCACCCCTCGCTCTTTCCAACCGCTGCTTTAGCATTGCTGTGAATCTATATTCGCGATATACATATTTGGGTATCTTCGACAAATCTTAGATGACTTCGTCTTGAAACCAAACATCCACCAAAAACGAGATCTCTAACATTTTTCCAATATTCATACCCGCAAATAATGACGCTATTATCTGAAAATCGCGAATTTAAACCTGACCCTAAACATATAAATGGGACATGACAAGCATGATCCGATATAAGGGCGATGAAAAATGTTGCCTGTCGTTTAGAAATTAAAGTTGATTATTGTCATTAAAGTAATTGTGTTAGGTAGAATAAATACCTACACACAATTTTGTACAGTATAATTCTAATTCTGTAACTTTGTAATTAAATGTTTGCGGTTTTTTGTAGGAATTTATGATGGGGGAATTGTGCCGTGTGTACCGAGCAGATGGAACTTTAAGCCAGAAGTTAAGCTTGAGGTAGATATGTAGGTCAGAATTTGACAGTAACAACATTAATCGCACGGTGCGTATACGTTTTGAATGTGTGTGTGCTTGGAGCTGTGCCGCGGAGTTGGGCGTCGACAGTCTTTTATACGTGTGCCTACTTAATGACGTCACTTCACACAGGTAAAGTGAACATGAAATGTCGAGATAATATACGTGTAGCTAATGCATCCTTCCCTTGTTTACATTGAGTTCTGCCCTCTTTCACTTCTTTATTTTGATTAAGTTGACTGAAGGCGTTTCTTATAAATCGGTACAGCTTTTATGTATCTTAGAAAAATCACAACAGCTTTTAGACTTCATAAAATTTTAAATAAATAATCGAATATACCCTCTGACTGTAAAAGGCCTATGTAACATTTTATTCCGAGATCGAAATCAAAACGGTCATAAATATTATTCAGTTTTGAATACGATTCTGATTAATAAAAGGGAAAGGATCGTCGTCGCCTTAAATATTCTTCTTTCTTAGGTTTATTTAATATTGAAGTAAGAATACAATTGATTAATGTTTTTGTTATCATCCAATATAAATTAAATTTGGTTTAATTCGTTTATTTCGGAAGCACAGTGATTTAATTTATCCAGGTTTTCCTTTTAGGACCACTAAACGGCGGATATCCAACCAAGCGCGATCAAAAATACTCATAACGTGATTAAAGATGCATACGCAACAGATTAAAAGAAAAAAGCTGTCCAAAGAAGCGGTCAGATACCTTAGAAAGAATAAGCTTAAAGTTTTCAGAATCAGTTCACGAGCGAGGTGTAAATTAACTTGGTAGCAGACTTGCGTTAAAAAAAAGTGAATTGTTTTAGAATAATGTCGCAATATTCCCTGAGAATGACAGAAAACAAAAGAACACACAAAATCAGTCTTCGTTTTAACGAAAAAAAAGCTAATTCAATGCGACGCACGACGCAGGTTGCCTGCACCCTGAGCAATCAGTACCAAACTATTTTATTTAGATATATCATTAAAACACGTCTGAAAGAGAGTTTGGTAGAATATCTCAAAAAAGTCCGGAACAAGCTTTTGACAGCAGGTTCTTCGGACTCAAATAGGTATAGATGTATGCTTGAATAGCCTGAAAGAGAGTTTGGTATATCCGCGAAAGAAGTATTTGGTTGCTCAAAGAAGTATAGCACAGCAAAAGGTGATGCATGGTGGGATGCGGAATTACAAAGCTCCGTAGAAAGTAAGAAGAAAGCGTGGTAGGACTATGATTTGATTCCATGAAGCTAAATGACAGTTAAGAAACATACCGGTAATGCAAGAATGTCACTAAAACTTTAGTGAAAGAAAAGCGTGAAAGAGCTAGTGTGATTGAGGAGGAGAGGCTGGCTAAAAACTTCAAGAATAACATGAAATGATAAATGATAAAATCTAAGAATGGTGACATTCTTACAGACAGAATCTATGCTAAGCCGGTTGAGTGAATATTTTGGAGAAATGTATGAGGATTCTCTGGACGCTGGTGCCACAGACGAGCCCAGGGGCAAGTTTGCAGCACCAGAATCAACAGAGGACATCACTATAGAAAAAGTTGAATGGGCGATAGGAAGTATGAAAAATAGCAAAGCTGCGGGAATAGACATGATATCTGCCGAGATGATGGTCCTTGCAAACCTCTGCTAGAGGACCGGTAGACTCCCTAAAGATTGGCGTCGCGCAGTCATAGCAGGGTACTATGTGTAAGGCAAGGACTCACAATATGACTGCGCCAACTACAGAACCATCAGTTTGATCAGCCTGGCAGTTAAGGTGTACGGTAAAATTATTGAACAGAGAATGCGCGAAAGGTCCGATCGAATTTTGTGCGAGGCACAGGAGGGTTTCAGGTCTGGAAGAGGATGTCCGGATCAAGTTTTCTCTCTCCGCAACATCATGGAGAAGCATCTGGTCAAAAAGATTTTCTGCGGTTTTGTGGAGCTGGAGCAAAGAAGATCAATATAGACTCTAAGCTTTCGAATACATCAGTCGTATAACAGCAAAAGGCAACGTTTGCCGAGCGAATTTACATAAAAACGCAATTAAATATACCTAGTCACCTACGTGGGCACACCCTGTTTGTTTTACGACGGTGACCGTTCAGAATAACCTGGCGACGCGACGCGACGCGGTAAATATCCGGTAAGTGCGGCTAGTGTTGTCCAATGTCCCGGATTTTTTGGAAGCTTTGAGGCGGATTATTATATGTACTGGATTTTAATAATTTAAATATCACTATGACATTATGACTGTGCTTGTGAACTAACTACTATAACATTCGAAGTTTTATAGTACGTGTATTATAATAGGTAGATGTAGCTATTCCACTGCCTGTCTTTAAAAAATATATAATATATTTTATAAATTATAGAATTATTTGTTAAACCATAATTAGTGGAAAGGCCTCTCCAAACATTACCACGTCGACCGATTTTAAGCTGTGTATATTTTACTTTGTTTCTATCTTTCTGTATCATCACGCCAGATACCATGTGGGGAAGTCAAACAGCACAGAGTTCCAACAGGTTCTTTCCTTACAAGATTTATTTGCAGATTTCTTGAGTAATAGGTATTTATCATGATGTAATATACAAACAGCTTAATAGATAGATATTGACTCGTGGTTTAGCTGTTCGCTAAATTAAATCAGCTTGTTCGATAGTCGTTTTCAATAACAAGGATAGGTGTTATTCTAAAACTCATCTGAAAATACTGAACTACACATATATATGCATAAGAAAAATAAGATTACTATTTTCAAGATTTACTTTTCTCATTTAATATTGATCTACCGTAATGGGAACTTGCGGTATCTTAGCTGATTTATGGGTAAACGTGGAATTGCTTTTTCTCTCCTTTTGTTTACAAGTCAATAAAAACAGGTATCTTTACATCACAAGGATATAGCGAGCACAAGTAGCGAACCTAAATGGAAATATATTGTACAAGATTCAAAAGATTAAAGAATAAAATAGAGGCATGCATGATGTGGATTTCATGTGTAAAGAGTCTATCAGACAATGATTGGATATATTTAACATAATATCTTAGAAAGTTTATATTCACGGTATAAAGAAGTACCTATGTATTCTAAGCATAATATATGGCTCTTATGTACAATGCGAGTAACCGATGCGGGCTTAAGCGTTTGCGGGGATTATTTGCATCGTGTATATACTATGTAAATAAGTGCGCCATTCCAAGGAGCTTATAAAATCTTCTTAGTAGTATTATTATAATCTTACTATACCGTAGTTTATAGGTCCGTTTCGTTTTCATGGCAAAGTAATAGTGCCAAAGAGATCGTGGTAATCTCCCTGGGCTCATGCGTGTACCGGAATGTGGTTGCGCGAGTTTAGGACGCACATTAATTAGCACCATGTACACGCACCTTTCAAGTTATAAAACTTACAATTTTTGCTGATATATAGCAGGAATGTTACCTGTCTACCTTCTTCTTATTTTATGTAAGCCATAGGATAATAATGGGGGTGGGTCCGCCTCCGGTAAAATTTTCTAGCGGCACCAGAGGCAAACGCGGCGTAAGGCAGTGGCATATCTGTTTATGAAATTAATAAAATAATTAACTTACTACTATTTTACTCTTTTTATCCAGCTAGCAAGTGTCTAATTTTTATATTAATGCAATTTTATTGGTTTGGGTAGCAGTTCATTAAATTTAGTTTAGCACAGTCGAAGGTAAGAATGCAAGGCATTTATAGATAATTTTAATTATTTTTTTAATAATTATGTACCCACTTATCCAGAATCATTTAAATATGTACCTGACTCCACAACAACATGGTTTCCTTCGACGCAAATCAACTTTCACTAATCTTGTGAGTATTACTGAGACTATAGTTGAATCCATTGATCAAAACAAACAAATAGATACCGTGTACACCGACTTCAGCAAAGCTTTCGACTTAGTACCGCATGATATTTTAGTACCTAAGCTCGCGGTATATAGCTTTGCTGGATCGTTGCTGTGATGGCTAAAATCATACTTAAAAGAACGAACATTTGCAGTAGTCGTCAACGGGTTTCAGTCTGCCACTCGCAATATTACCTCAGGAGTACCACAGGGCTCTTATCTTGGCCTAATCCTTTTTAATGCTTTTCTAAACGATATTACTCATTGTTTCACCCACTCTTCTCTATTCATGTACGCAAACGACTAAAAATTTGCCAGAAAAATTGAGACCCCTGATGATTGTTTACTATTGCAACAAGACTTAGATAAACTGGCGCAGTAGTGTCATGACAATAATATGCATTTAAATCTTACTAAATCCTACCACATTACCTTTTTTAGAAAACATTAAGAAATTAAATTCACTTACCACATAAACAACCATGTTCTGGAAGAGTCAGAGGTCATTCGTGATTTAGGGGTAATTTTTGACAAACGATGACTAAACTATCGAAAAAGTACGCACTTTGAGCATATCATCAAAAAATCGTCGTGTATGCTTGGTTTGTTTTGTCATGAGAAATGTAAGAAAAGTCAAGAGCATAAAAATAAACAACTTTTATATAACAGCCTTGTTAAGAGTATTCTTGAATATTGCTCAACAGTCTGGCGACCCCATTATGCTACTCACTGTCTGAGGTCAGAAATCTTTTTTGAATACGCTCTACGTATTCAAAAAAGATTTCTGTGGCACCTAGAAGATAGTATAGGTAGAGCAGACAGGAATTTAAGCCTGAGCAGAAAGGCTTGAATATTTTAAAATTAAATCGTTAGATAACCGAAGATCTTGCCTTGATTTGCTGTTTCTTTTTAAAATATGTAATAAATTAATTGACTGTCCTGCACTACTGAGTAAATTTAATATAAGAGTACCTACTAGAATGCCGCGTTTCCCGATAACACCTCAGTGCCCACCCTTACGTAGAACAGTACTTGGTGCAAACTCACCTGTACCAAGGTCCTGTGTGTCGCCTTCTTAACCACATTAGTAGAAGTGTTGATATTAATGCTGACTCACTACTTATGTTTCGAAGATCTATTTACTCTCACAATTAGATTTCAAAGATCGATCTTGGCTTGTTTATAACATATAGTATAGTATATAGATAGTCTTAAGATGCTATTTATTTAAGTTTTAAAACTTGTTAATATTAAGTAATGCAGCAAAACAGCTTCCTTCTTTTTTGTTACATTACCATTTATCTATTGTTTACTTGTAAATTATCATTTTACTTAGTCAATAATATCTGTTTCTAGCGTGTAAATAAATCTAGTAGTATGAGTGATTGTAAGTGGACCTATTAAATAAATATTTAAGCTATACGTTGGAATTCTTAAAAATGAGGCGACGCTAACGACTAAGTCTGCTCTCACGTTCATGTCTATTTACGGCCGGTTTCAAAATTCAACTCAAGGATAGATTTGCCTACTACGGATAGAATTTTGACATATTTTGTATGGAAAATCAGTCAACCTCCTACTGACAGTAAGCGAATCTATCCTTGAGTTGAATATAGAAACCGGACATTAGTAAATTTGCAGCGTAACAAGGAGGGCATATCAACTGACTAGCGTCACGCTAACGTGAATCTCATCATGCTAAGTCCTCAGATGAAATAGGTACAGATAATGTGCAAAGATATTGAAATAGATTTATTTTATGGTAAATACAAATTGGAAATCTATGATTTAACGTACTTTGTCCCCGGTCATTTGCATGGACAACACTGGACATAGCTTAACGGCATTAGATAAATCATGTAACCCTAACGTTGGTACTCACATATATGACAATCGTTGCTCGCAGATGGTGTGTTAGTTATTACTGGTGACTAAACGAATACCTTATTACCTACGTAACAATACAACTAAACTAAACACC
This sequence comes from Phalera bucephala, assembly GCA_905147815.2. Classification (NCBI taxonomy): domain Eukaryota; kingdom Metazoa; phylum Arthropoda; class Insecta; order Lepidoptera; family Notodontidae; genus Phalera; species Phalera bucephala. The sequence continues at coordinate 19,342,939 of LR990609.1, read as the reverse complement.
AAATCAAAAGCTTCTAAAATTATTTCAACAAAACACCATTCAATAAAATCAAATTATTATTATTACTCGCTAGCATCACAGTAAACCAGTAATCTATATTACTTACAGATTATCTATATTATTTACACTGTACTCTCTGCCTACCCCGAAAGAGATCTGGGGTGATGATATAGATATATAGATATACTGTGCTAGTAGTGTTAGAAAACTGTCTTGAAAACAATAAATTTTCGACTCAATGAAAACAAATGTTATGCCATTTGTGAGTCACACAACGATTAATCCCGCCCGAGGATCGAACCCGCACTACTCGATCTAGTGAGCATATTTTTTATAATTTTAATATTTTGACCATTACCACCGAATGACATACATTTTGGGGACTACCCCATATTATAGCTTAATGAGAGACAGGGGAGCCCATCACTAGATGGGCTCCCCTGTATCTCCCATTGTTGCCAATATATTCATGGAAGACTTTAAAGAGCCCGGCCTTCGTACATCATCCGTAAAGCCAAGTTTCTACAAGCGGTACGTAGATGATATGACAAAATCGATGTATTCCTAAATCATTTCAACTCCATTAACCCTAAAATTCAGTTTACAATGGAGTTGGAGGCAAACAATTCTCTAACTTTCCTAAGCTAGATGTCTTAGTAATCCGTAACCCCAACAACACCTTAAGCCACACGGTTTATAGAAAAAAGACCCATACTGATAGGTACTTAAACGGTGAACCTCACCACCATCCAACACAGTTAGCTACCATGGGTACATCTTTGTTTCAGAGAGCATAAGGGATCTGTGACAAGAAACATCTGGCTGCCAAGCTTCACATTTCAAGCAAGTCCTGCACGACAATAAGCTTCGAGTCCCACGTTAACGTCACAGTGACCGAGTAAAACCAGCCACAGTCGAGCGTCTTCTTGCTGTACTACCTTACATGAGAGGAGTCACGGATAAGATTGGCTACATCTTGAAGCGTGCTTCAATTAAAACATTTTATAAGCCGCCGAAGAAGATCAGTTAATTTTTACCATCTGTCAAGTGTCACATCCCTCTACAAGATGCAGGAGTATACAAGCTTGAATGTGAATGTGGTCTCTCTTATATAGGACAACCAAAAATACCGGTAAAAACACGGGTTAAAGAACACATAGCTGAACTAAAACACCGTCGCATAAAGAAGTCTGCAGTCTGTGAACATGTCCTTGACCGCACCCGCCATAACATCAGATTTGATAGACCACAAATCCTCGTGAAAGAACATCTATTCCTACCAAGGATGATTCGCGAGGCTATTGAAATTAAAAAACATCCTTATTTCGATCAAGAAGATGACTGGGTGCTCCCATCGACTCAAATAATCAAATCCAAAACCAAGCATAACACTGCAAGGCTTCTAGACACCGTGAGCTTATTTGGTGAAGATCAGACTAATAAAAAAAAATAAAAAAAATAAGAAGTATGAGGGTACCACGGAACAACTATGCCTTTTAGACGTCTCACACCTCAGTCCTTCCCGTGACAATGGGTGCTGCAAAGCACTCTGAACGTCAGGAACTTAAAAATCAAAATGAAACGCGATAAATTCCGAAAAATAGTTTTATTTTAGACATTTTATTCGAAGGACATAACTACTAATAAAGAACATGTCATTTTATTATTACTAGTGGTCGTCCATTAGTCGAATATCGACCATAACTAATTTAAATTATGAGTTTGAACATTAATAAGGTTCTATTGTCAAAGACTATACTTCTATAATCACAGATTTCGCCAAGACTACACTGTTAATTTGCCTATATTTTTACAAACAAATTATATGAAATTAAAATTAAAAAAAAAATGATTAAAATAGAAAATGCTGTCCATTGAACTTGACATACATATTTCGATAATTTAATTAATGATACAAAACTTCTCTGTAAACGATGTTTTTTGCAAAAACTCTTTCATCGTTCGCTGGTTATGTTTGACATTCAGTAAGACAAATAATATTAATCTATTTTCAATTTGAAGTGTATTGTGTCAAATATATGGTAGTGTGTGTAATGTTCTATTTATTGATTTAATGTATTTTTAAATTTTAAAAATATTAAAATTACAATTTTAAAATTAAAAAAATAATATTACCATTCTGCACTCCTTCTCTATATAAACTATAAGTTTGGGAAATTTCATACTCCTCCGTCCGCGCAATTTTCGTAAAAAGGGGTACAAAGTTTTTGCTTCACGTATTAATATAATGATAATTAATAGTTATGGCCAAATAATAATTGGCATGCTCAATATCTACCTACATAATAAAATATCGTATGCCTACTTTAGGTAAATTGTGTTTGACCCAAAGATTTAGAACATAAAATCTACCTCCATTTTTTTTGGGTCCAAGCCCGCCTCACCATTCTCTCCATTGTAACTCATGTAAGCCCGGATCCACAATGGTCTCCTCAGATGACACACTTAACGTTGGGGTCCCGGGCAGCGCTTTAATTGTCTTAGAACCCGCAACAAATTTAATTAAAAAGAAAAATAGGAAGTGTAGAAAAAATAACATTTCACTTCCCACCTTTACAAAGCGGGAGACACATAAAAAATGCAGATCAGCCATAAAGAAGGAGACTACAACTGGGATAAGCCCAGTTGTAAAGCACCACGGATGCGAAAAAATATTATATAGCCTATTTGTAAGCCTCATGTTTGATTCCAGTTATAGGTATGGCAAAAACGCTTGAACGCACAGAAATTATCCCGAGTTTCTACAAGATCCGTGTAGAAGATTACCCCAGACGTATTTCGCAGGTTGTTTAACATAATGGTACGCTCGTTGTGCCAGAGACTGCACTCCCAAAGAACGCGGTGTGCTGATTGTTTATACTCGCAGGTAGGCGTCGAACACTGATATAGCGGTGTAGGTATCAGTTTAAAAGAGAATAATTTACTCTTAAACGGAAAGAACAGGTAGAGGTAACGGCCCTTTGTTGTTGTATCCCATCTTTCCTGCAATTCGGTCAGAAGATCTTCATAGGCGATTGATTGCGGTTTGAATAATCTTGTAATTTTACAACGGTCTCGAGGCAATAGAAACTCGGTGTTAAAGTTTTCTCGAATGAAATAGTATATTGACGCGTATCTCTGAACCTCAAGATCGACTGGAAGCACGCCCGCAAGTACGGGTAGGGCTTCTGAACTGACCGTTCTGTATGCCTTACACAAAAATATCAGTGACAAGCGTTGACTCTGAAGCAATTTACGCCGTGCCGCCCCTATCTTGCCCCTGTCGGCCCATACAGGTGCACCGTAACACATACAGCCTAAGCACGTTGCACGTTGCGTTGTATACGATTTTAAGAGTATTAAAACGAAGGCCCCAAGTTGACTTTGATATTCTGATGAGTGCATAAACGATTCGTTTAGCTTCTTCGCCTACAGTTTTTATATGTTCAATGAATGATAAATTTCTCTCAAAAACTAAACCGAGATAACAAACCGATGCTTTTCTTTTCACTGTTTGATTGTTGAATTTAATACGCGGCACTGATTGTATATTCTCTTTTAATAGGAGTTGGTATGTCTTTGGAGGAGCGAACGTAAGGCGCTTTCTTTCACCCCATTTAAGAATAAGATGCAGACATGTGTCCGCTAATTTCTCTAGTGTTAGGTTCTATGAGTAGAAGTCCGTCATCAGCGTAACCGGTTAACTTGCAACCACGCGGCAAGAGTATCTCGAGGAAATCATCGAACCCTAAATTCCACTAATACGGACTTAACAAAGACCCCTGAAGGCATCCCATCGTCAGCGATTTAGACACTGCATGGTAACCAAGTTTTAATTTAGTCAAGGCTTGTTAAAAATACGATTGAATAAGTAGGTAGATGAATCTAAAACATCCACGAGCCTTTAACTTAAGAAGTAGCATTAGCCACCATGCATTGTCGAAAGCACCAGAAATATTGAGGAAAACCCCTAAAACGTATTTGAAATCTGTAGTGCTGATAGTTGTTCTAACGGATAGGGCTGCGTCTACAGTCGATTTGCCCGATGTGAATCCAAATTGATTCCGATTAAATGTTGGCCCACCCGGTAACAGGCGAGGGACTATTAGGCGCTCTAAGAGCTTACCCAGCGACGGTAATAGGGTTATCGGTCGATATGACTTTGGGTCATCAGGTGGCTTGTCACCACTCTGCGGAATAATAGGTATGAATCAACGACGCCACACTCTAGGTAAGATACCCACAGATATACATCGATTAACAACCTGTAAAATTGCATCACCCGACGTTTGTCTAACTTCTCTAATCATTTAATTTGACATCTTATCTTCACCGGCTGCTTTGTTGAGAGGGAGAGCTCAAACAATGTTCATGAATTCATCGCGAGATGGAAGATCAGACGCAGGGAAAAGAGGTGGCTCTATGGCCAACGCACGTACCTGCTTATGATGTTCGCTATCGTTTATCGTATTGTCATCAGGGATTAACGTATTGAGCAAGACATTCGTGGTCTCTTCAATGCCAACGGAATGCTTCTTATTTACTTTGATGTTTTGTATGTATGCTAAGTCGACTGATTGATTTGCTTTGGCCTTTGCTATCTTATATTTCTACTACCCTATTCAATAAAGTTAAACGCTTTAAAATTTTTCAACCGCACCTCTGTAGTGAGACCTGGCAACTCCAAGTGCAACGCTTCCTGAAACGCGTCTTTTGTGATTCTAGATTTTTTTAACTTATTGCGTTTCCGACGTGCCCTTCGGAAACATTTGTGGAGTTCAAGCAAGTGATTACTCCACCAATTGCATCATTATGTATTTGGTAAAGATACGCGGCCTAAAGCTACGTCGGCACAACATATTAAAAAATCCAACATTATCGCTGCACTTTCTTCTGCGGATAATTCTTGGCGAGTAAAACCAGACACACGACGAAAAAAGTACACTAAAAAACTCCCAGTTTGCTCCTTTATATTTGTACTATAATTGTGACTCTGTCAAGGAAGATCCTGTATTATTCACGGGACAAATTCGTACACGATCAAGCGATGATCACAACAAAACGCGTCGGATAAAATGCACCACCTATCCAATCGGACATCTACACTTGAAAGTATGACGTCAATCGAAGATTCGCCCATAGGGCTGCAAAAGGTCGGTGGTGCATCGGGTGTTGTGGATGGTTCATCTCAGCGATGAAATCTTCTATCGCACACCGGCGATCGGTGTCGGTGTACCTACAAGAGTAGATGACGCATTGACGTCGGTGCCGATGATAGTTTTATGGCCAGTAAGAGACCGCAACACGTGGCGGAGTTGGTGTCTACATCGAGTGGAGTGACAGGGTCTGAATATTGAAAATAATAGCTCACACCGTACACTGTACAGGATGGGGATGAAACCTCCGCGACAGCACTATGGAACGTCATAAGATGATGCAGTGACGTAACCGTATATTTGGAATTTGACAAGTACATTCCGGATCGTGTTTTATTGTCTAACCGCACTACCCTACTACGTAAGCGAGTATTTTGGTATTGCTCCTGAATAAGTAGTACGTATGTCCAAGTTCCTTTTTAAAAAAAAAATCATAGGGTGGGGCCCTATGATTTATTTCTGTGTCGTGGGTGCGTTTACAAACATGAAAATTCACATATACAAATACCCAGACCGAAACAAATAATTGTGGGTCACACAAAGATTTGTCCCGTGCGGGAATCGAAACCGCGACTATTCGACACAGTGGGTGGAGCGGCTTAAGGTCTTAACCACTGCGCTAAATCGTCCGTGATTCTATAATTAAGCAGTCTAGTTCGGCCGTCGCCACTGACAACGTAATTTAACTGTCCTATAGTCAGATTATCCATTTTTAATCTTTTGTGATAAGCACCAGCTATTCCAGTTTCAATTTGTACGTGGGACAATACCACAAATTATACAATACTCACGACCAAACCTACACATACCTTCCTCTCGAATCACTCCATCCATTGGTGAAAACCGTCTGAAAATCCGTTGGATAGTTATTGAGTTTATCGCGTTCAAAAAGACAGACGCAGCGGGGAGACTTTGTTTTATAATAAGTATTGAAGTACTTTGACTTTTGAATTGCCATATTTTTACATTTACCGCCTGATTAGAACATGGTCTCTACTGACAAGACCCGGCGAGAAAAGCAGCGCGGAATCTTTTCACATTCTTCAGACTTCCTACGAAGATCACCACGACCCACCCCGGTTTTGTACCGTACGCATCCAGCTTATACCTGCGCCCTTTCACTTTAAGCCTAAGCTTTAAGTCTATGTATTTTCTACGAGCCACGTGCTCGGCTTCACCCGTGAGATATACACATAAACTTTCCACTTAAATCACTCCATCCATTAGTGAAAACCGTAGGAAAATCCGTTCGGTAGCTATGCTAGACGCGGTGGGGAGACTTTGTTTTTTATAATATGTAGTAATATTATTATTTATTAGGTTTGATAAACAAGTCTTAGTCAGATTTTTTTATTCTTCTTTGTTAAGTATTGTTTCATTTAAATATACAATTTAGTGTTTTGGGGCTCAGTATAATAACATCTATGCCAATCCGGCGGAATTTTTATGTACTCATTACATGCTCAAGATCGCGCGATATAATGAAAAGAAAACGATTAAAGTAGTATCTCCTAACGAGTTTTCTACAATGTAGCCCTGCAATTCCTGTGACGTGGGTATGTTAACAAACATGATATTCACATACACAAACACTCAAATCGAAACAAACATTTGTGTGTCACACAAAAACTTGTCCACTGCAAGGATCCTACCCGTGACTACTCGGTCCAGTAAACGGCACGGCCTACGCTCTTAGCACTAAAATTAGCCGTCGTCTGTCTACTCTAGTTGCCTGTAAGACATCTACAGTAATAAAGAGTACCATTGTTCTACTATAAACACCGTCACGCCTACAATCCCTACGCAAGGGTGGCAGATAAGTACTGTGTACACCCACTTTTCGCCAAGGATGTTAGATCCCATGAAATAGGCGCGGTTTTCGATAGAAAAACTACATTTGTCCGACCTAGGACTTTAACCCAGGACCTTGTTACCAGGACCATCATTCTACTAACTGGTAACAATTAAAGTACAACAACAACACAGGAATTCACAAACTTTATAATTACCATTCCAAACGGTTTTTGCGAAATAAAACTTCAATCACTTGGTAAAATTAGCCAACAAATTAAATTTCTGTGAAATAACGAACTCTTGTCGGGTGTATTAAGGGCGAACAATCGAGTAGGTATTTTGTGTCCATTGATGTGGATAATAATCGAATTAGCTGAGCCCTCCCTATGGACGCGATGGAGAAAAACCGAACCTCATCTTGTATAGAGATTACAGAGTTTAAAAGAGAAATTAATCTTAGAGCATTCAGCTGAAAATATGAAGAGATATTACGGATTAGTTTCATGCATAGAAAAAAATACACCGTCACGCCTATATTCCCCAAGCGGGGGTGGCAGAGGTTTACTGAGTACACACCCTTTACGCCGACGATGTTAGGTCCCATGTAAAAGACAACAGGACCTATTTTAAAAATGCTTGGAACCGGTGTAAGAAGATGATACTCGTACGTGGCGTTAAACGCCGCCATAGTCTAAATAATATTACATCTTCTACGCCTGCCGATATTTGGAAATTCCTTAGTACTTTACGTGTTGATAAAGCTCGACGTCATGACCTACCAAATACAATAAGTTTAGACGATCCTAATAGCCATTTCTCCACTGTTCCTCCCATTGATCATCTGATGATTGATCTGACCGATTTCGGCCATGGCGACCACTTTGACCCCTAGCCGGAGCAATGGCGCTGGTGCGCTCGAAGATGGCTTATGTAGCCTATCTTTGCGGCGAAACTTCGTGCACACTAAGGGCACGTGAGGACGCCGTTCTCATAATTGTATGTTATGGCAGCAGGTGGGCGACCCTTTAACTGATCGCGTTTGGCATCAAAGTCAGCTTTACGCTGAGCCTCGAACTCGCGTACTTGGCTTTTCACCATCCTGCGCCATTCTGGACGATGTGCTGCCAAAAGTTCCCAACGAGGGGGCTCTATGTTGCATCTCTTCATGTGTCGCTTTTGGACATCCTTGTACCGGAGGAGGGGACCGCCATGATTCCGCTTGCCCTTCTCCAGTTCAGAGTAGAAGATGCGCTTCGCCACTCTTTCCTCCGCCGTATGAGATACGTGACCGCACCACGAAAGCTGTCGATGCATTAAATAGGCCTCAATGTCACCAACATTTGCTCGTCGCAGAACTTCGGTATTTCGCACTCTATTGGACCATCTGATCTTCACGATGGTACGGAGGCATTTAAGGTGGAAGCGATTCAGAGTGCGAATGTGGCGACTGTATACACACCACGTCTCAGAGGAGTATAGGAGGTTTGGTTGCTATATATACCGATATCTTAGTGGGCAACTTAAGGTTATGCGAGCAGTAGACCTTGGTACATAGCTTGCCAAATGCCGCAGCTGCGGTACCCACCCTGCTATTGATCTCAGCATCAAGGTCACACTTGGATGTTACAGTGTTCCCAAGATAGCGAAATTATCCACTGCTTTAGCACATCCTCACCAAGTTTTATTGTCAGTATCTCATGACCAAATATGTCCAAAGACATCACCTCCGTCTTATTGACACTGATCTTTAGGCCGAACTTACGGCAGGCTTGGTGGAAAGCGGACATCAGCTGTTGCAGGCCGTCTAGGTATTCTGCTAGGAAGCACAAATCATCAGCATACATGATCTCAGTGATGAGTGCGTAAGAGACTTTGGTGCGAGCTTTAAGTCTAGCCAAGTTGAAAAGGCTGCCATCTGTGCGGAAACGGATGCGGACTCCTTGAGAAACAGTTTATAAGGCCTCTCTAAATACCACCGCAAAGTATAAGGCGAACAGAGTAGGCGCTAAGACGCATCCTTGCTTCACCCCACAGGTAACAGGTAAGAAGTCTGTCTGTTCACCGTCTACGGCAACGTAGCATTGCATGTCGTCATGCAGGAGTCTAAGAAGTCTCACAAACTTTTCCGTACACCCGAGCTTACCTAACACCAACCATAGAGCTTCCCGAGGCACACTTCGAAAGCCTTCTCCAGGTCAACAAAGCAAAGGTACAGCTGACAGTCCTGCTCCCTGCTCTTTTCTTGCAGTTGACGCACAGAGAATATAGCTTCGCATGTGCCTCGGTCCGGTCGGAAGCCAAACTGGGTTCTTTAGGCGGTTTAAGAGAACTCTAGCAATTGATCGTCTAACTATACATCCAAACCCTTACTTTCTTGAGTGGTCTTAGACGTCCAAACATCAATACTTTCTACTTTTCTTCAGTCGACTTATGTGAGGTTAAAAAGATTATAATGTCCACCAACTCCAAGGCTGTGGGTTGTGATAAAATTAGCAGTTTCATGATCATAACAGTACTCGATTATCTCCTTCCGGTGATCACTCACCTTGTCAATTTCTCTTTAGAGTCCGGTGTATTCCCATCTCTCTGACGAAAAGCTTTTGTCGACCCCCTGATTTTTTATTTTCCATTTCCGCTTTCTCCTCTTTCATTTTCCATTTTCATTGATCTGATAACTAAAGAACTTCAGTATCATCCATATGCTGACAACTTGCAATTATATTCGCAAAATACTGTTGATAAAATTCCAGACATCATCATCAAACTAAATCAGGATCTAAAGGCTATAAAGAATTGGTCCGACATGTTTGGTGTCACGGTTAATCCCACAAAGTGCCAGGCGATTCTTGTGGGTAGCTCGAGACTTTTGAGCAGGGTGAATACTGGTTTATTGCCTACACTTGAATTCCCCCTAAGCTCCAGCGTTAAGGATCTCGGTTTGCACCTTGACACTTCGTTCAGTTGGCAAACACAAGTCATGGCCGTCGGTCAAAAGGATATTGATACGTTACGATACTTGTATCGATGAAAAAACTTGCTTCCTATCAACACAAAGGCAATCCTTGTGCAATCCCTGATCTTTTCTATTTTCGACTATGGTGATGTGTACCTTTTCTTTCTTTCTTATGAATGCAGATCAACTCAACAAACTGGACCGCCTGCACAATAACTGCGTTCGATTCGTCTTCAACTTGCGTAAATACGACCATGTGTCGGAACATCGATCACTAATAAAAGTGGTTGCCCATTCGGCAGCGTAGAACTATGAGGGCACTGACAACGCTATTTTACATCCTTCATTCTCCAGTCCCGCCCGCATATCTTACTTCCCAATTTCAATATTTGTGTTCTAACCACGATAAACATATTCGCTCTGCAAATAACCGTCTTCTTCAGTGCCCCCTCATAGTACTGATTTCATTTATTCTTCCTTCTTTGTTCAGTCCATCCTTCTTTGGAATGCTTTGCCTCTGAAACTTAGGATGGCCACTAATCGCCCCACTTTTAAAAAAGTCTGCCGGACTATCTACACAAAAGATTGAATCCCTCTCAATGTTAGTTGCTTCAAGTGTTTATATCGCACAGTTTTAGTTAATGTATACATTGTATAATTATTTATATATTTGTGGTATATAGAAATATGTATGTATGTATGTATATTATCCTCATATATAATTTATATTTATTAAGTATTATATATAGTTAATTAGTTGTTATTTATATATTTTTTCCTTAACCTTCTCCAACTCGTTTAATTTCGCACCCTCCACACTTGTCTCTACATCACCCTAAGGTAGACTGGCAGAAAATGCCTCAGGCATTAAGAGCGCCTATGTACATAAAAGTGCATAAAGAAGAAATAAATAAAATGCTTCAGGACTACGTGGATCAATGCATGTATGCAGTTACTTAAGTTGGTATGAATTTTGTATTGTGTGTGTGTGTGTGTGTGTGTGTGTGTGTGAGTGATCTACGCTGTTGGCCTTTAGCTTTAGCTTCACCGGACAAGAGGGCGAGTTATCAACCACTACGCTCGAGCCAGAAGGGCAAGGGGGCAACTAGCTCAAGGGCGCCTTAAGGAGGAGCGGCCTCGGCTTGGGCAGTGGCTATTGGGGAGGGCATATGCTAGGTATCTCACAGTGGTGCTCTACACCGGCCAGCGGGCAAGGGATTCTTTGACCTCGCCGGCGAGGACGTTGTCTAATCCTGTGTGCGGTATCCTGTATTCGAAAGAAAGGAAGTAAGGGCATCGGGAGGGTCGGTGAGAATATGCCGCGGGCGGCGGTAGCGGCTAATGTTGGTATGAGTCTTTCAAAACTTGTTACTGTACTTATAAGTTGAAAAATAATAAAGCAGCGACAGTGGTTTTGAATAAAACTGTGCGCTATTTTACTTCCAGTGTTATATTTTTACGTTTTTTGTGGGTTCATGCACCATACTTTAAATAAGTATAAAAATGTCAAATGGAATATAGTCTTTGGAATGATACCGTTGTACATATAAATACCTATTTCGTTTGCCTTTTATTAGGTAAAAAGTAGATTATTGCCACAGAAAAAAATTAAACTTTAAGTTTCTGCAGAAATTGGTATAGTCCCTCATCTTCATCTCAGCCTATACTTATCCACTGCTCTCTAGCACAAGCCGTCCGATGCCACCTGCATCCAACGACTTCCTGCGATCTTCACGAGATGAGTACTAGGCATGCCTTTTAAGTTCTGTCGTTTACATATTTCCCGGCGATTTTGAATTTGGAACTGTTCTATATTCGAATGTATTTAAATTTTGAATATTAAAACAGTTGAAAGTATTAGGATTAATGCTATTGTTTAGTCACAGCGTCGATTGGAATCTGTCAGATTACGTACGAAAAAGAATCTTTCTAAGGAAAATGTTCGTGTAATGATTTTTTACAACTTTAGAAGAGGCCTGATACGGCTTCAGTGTTTTGAGGAGCTAACATCTGTGTTCAGTGATGAAGCCCCATGTTTGCGAACTGTCGAACGCTGGTATTTAGAATTCCAGCGTGGACATACTAGTGTTAGTGACAAGTCTCGCGAAGGACGCTTAAAATCCGCCTTCACTGAAAATAACATCATTGCTGTGAGACACAACTAGTTCTCGAAGATCGTCATATGACGTATCGAGAGATAGAGGCTCTATTAGGCATCTCGGGGACAACCAATCAGATGGTCTTGCATGAAGCGCTTGGTGTGAGAAAGCTAGTTTGCCGTTGGATACCGCATCTGCTTTCCGATGATCACCAGGCGGCCTGCGTCAGATGGTGTAAGAAAACTCTGCAAAGGTTCAACCGAGGAGAGTCAAATCACGTATACCACATCATCAGTGGTGACGAATCTTGGATCTATGCCTACGATCCTGATTCCAAACAACAATCTACAATCCGGGTCTTTCAAGACGAGCCAAAGCCGACTAAAGTTGTTCGTTCTCGAAGCACTTTAAAGAAGATGCTGCGACGATTGCACTTGAAGATCGTAGAACGGTGAACGCAGAGTGGTATACCACAGTTTGTTTACCCCAAGTCATCGCCGAACTTCGAAAATCTAACTCAAAGCGACGCATCATCCTGCACCACGACAACGCAAGCTCACACAGCACACAAAGTCAAAGAATTCTTGACCATCCTCCATACAGTCCTGACCTAAGCCCTAACGATTTCTTTACATTTCCTAAAATTAAGAAAAGTTTTCGTGGTCAAAGGTTCCCGTCCGGTGAATAAGCAGTCGACGCTTTCTAGTCAGCCATTTTGAACATCCCCACTTTAGAGTGGAATAAATGTTATAATAACTGGTTTGAGCGAATGGAAAAATGTATTAAGCTACGTGGTGAATATTTTGAAAAACAATAAAAAGTACTATAAGGTTCTAGTTGTGTTTTTTTCTTCAAACGACAAAACTTAAAAGGCATGCCTCGTACCTAATGATTTAAATTAATTTCCATTCCGAAAACATGCAGTGTTTTGAACAATGATGTGTAATGATTAATTTTCTACTTCTTCAATACTCATAAAAGCAGAATCCATGTAGATATCACATACTTAATAACTGCATCTATGTTTTAAACAACTCACTATAATAATAAGTATTTGATAAAGTTTAGACCTTTCTGGTTTAAAAAAATTCATTAAATTAATATTAGGTGTTTTTCGCAATTTTCTTTGCAATTAATATGATTAGCAACCGACAAAAAAAATTGCAAACACCTGTCAAAATAATACCTATGTGTAAGTGCCTCAATCATTTAGAGATGTATAGGATCCACTTTTAATATATTGTCTGTGACTACTTTTGAAATAATCTATTAACTAATATCTAATGCACATCGCACATTGGAATCGATTCTACTAATAAAATTCGGTTAAACGTAATCATAACCGCCGCCAATTAATGTTTTCGTATGATAGCTTAATGCCGTTCCGTATCGATTATGATTCGATTTTAGCGGAGTTTTGTCAGTAGAATATGGGCCCTAGTACTAATCCGCGTCGCGACGGCAACGCATAGCTGCCTTTGAATTCATATTCATAAAATTGTTTGTATATTTTCATAACAATTACGTTGCACAATAGCTAAACAACTATTTTTTTACGGTTATGTCAAATCGGCGCACGGCCTAATAACATCCACAAGGATCTTTTGGCCCGCGGCCAAAAACAGCACTAACGCTGTCATCAAGTGTAATGTAGCTTCATGACAGTCGCCGAGTTGGCGTTCGACGTACGCTATCAAATTTACCCAATTTTTTTTTTTACTTAGTAACCGTGCAGGCCCACCTGTAGAGTCCGACCGAAGGTCGATTTTTGGCTGAAGCCGAAGCCGAAGCCGATTAATAGGCCATTGCCAAAACCGTCAGCCGAAGTCGAAGGCTAAATAGCTTTAAAAAATTAGGTTCAAGATTGGCTAAATTTTTAAAAAGTTATTTTGACTGATTATCGAACTTGTTTTGTTCTGATTTGGTTATTTCTCCCGCCGGGTTTTGCCTCCCGCGCGTCGCCTTTTCCGCGGTTCTCTCGCGCATAAGTAAGTCGTATATCGTAATAGATCGTTCAATTTCGGTGCTTTCTAGAAACCTTCAGCTTCAGCCAAAAATTCCGCACCGAATACGGGCGACGACGACGACGAAGGCGTAAATCCCCTGCCCTAGCCGGCGATTGACCGGTGCACTTAGTAGTGCACCCCCTCACCCCGCAGCGACTGTCCCAACCGAAGCCGCCTCTTCAAGGCGCCCTCGAGTATGTCGCCTCTTGCCCTTCTGGCTCGAGCGTAGTGGTTGCACGCTCGCCCTTAAGTCCGGTGAAGCTGTAAAGGCCTCGCGGCCAACAGCGTACATAACTCACACACAAACACACTTCACCCAAAAATAAAATTCGGCCTATTTTGGCCGAAGCCGAAGTTATGGCTGAAGGTGGTATTTCTGGCCGAAGGTGACCGAAGCCGAAGGTTCGGTCGGACACTACCCACCTATTAAAATATCTCCTTGGCAGGACGATTTTACTAAATGTTAACCCTAATTGCACACCAACGCCCCCCTGACATTGTCATTTACGGGCCAAAAGAACCTTGTAGCACTATAAGCGAAATATCGCCATGAAAAATTTGTTTTTTTTGTAACGTAGGTAGGTATCATAGAGATAAGGCTAAAAGCATAGAGAGATTATAACCCAGTTCAGCTGTAAACTTTTTGTGGACACTTGGTACCATTTAGGTAACCAATTTAAAATTCTGTGTTCCTACACGTTTCGTAGTTCGTACTTTCTCTTTGTTCAAATTTTTATGGCTTGTGATTTTGACGTTGGTTCCACGCAAATTTATCGAATAATATTTGTTTGTCTAATAACTGTGTTCTCGGTGACTTTTTTTTTGTTTTCAAGTAATAATTATTGTCAAAACAAGAGTGTAACTTATTACTGACATGGCATAAATGTAAGCAGTGCAAATATTTGACTGTGTTAACGCTTCCTCTATGCTTTTAGTAGTTTTTCTATGGGTGGGTATATACCAACTACCATACCCAGATGCCCCGAGCAAAGGTGGCACAGATATATAGGTAGATGTTAAGTACACTTTCACTCAAGAATTATTGAATGGATTTTGATGAAACTTCACAGAAATGTAGTTTATCATCATCATCAGAATAACACATAGGCTATAATGTATAAAGATACATACGCAGTCAAAGTTGCGGACGGCCGCTAGTAAAAAAATATGTTCTTTTAAATCGTTGCAAAATTAGTTAAGTTAAAACTCCATTACATTTTAATTAGTCTCAACATAAAGGGTACAAGAGTTCACAAGACGAGCTCGTTTTTAAACGACCCTTCATTCGCAGACAGAGGAGCGTACAACGGCAGAGAATCCCGCAATCTGCGCTAGAAGATGCTCTACACAGCTGCAAGAAATTATAAAGACTACAAACGTGCATAAGATATTTTTCTTTCTAAATACTGGCCGAGGTCGGAATAAGGGAAAAATACCCCGTAGAAGGCCGAGGCTGGAAT
Organism: Phalera bucephala; assembly: GCA_905147815.2. NCBI lineage: Eukaryota > Metazoa > Arthropoda > Insecta > Lepidoptera > Notodontidae > Phalera > Phalera bucephala. The sequence continues at coordinate 19,327,471 of LR990609.1, read as the reverse complement.
TGTGCACGGTATAATGCATCGACATTCGTACTTAATTCCGGATGATAAAGAAAATGACAGCCGAAATAATGTCGCGTTTAGATATACCCGCGGTTTGGACCGCGGCCAAAATCATAACTAACGCTGTCATCAAGTAAAATGTCACATCATGACAGTCCCAGAGTAGCCGTTTGCTTTGAAATTTTTCTTTGTTTTATTGCGGACCCACTTGTTGAAATACTTCCCTGGAAGTAGGAAAATTTTACTAAATGATCGCCCCCTGCGTTGGTGTGAAATTAGGGTTAATGTTATCCACGGGCCATAATGTCCTCGTCGCACTGTACTTACTCATCTATACCTACCCGTAGCTAGGAACTGTAGAAATTACAAAAAAAAAATACCGTCACGCCTATATTCCCCAGAGTGGTGGCAGAGGTGTACTGAGTACACCCATGTTTCGCCGACGATGTTAGGTCCCATATCATATGGGGCGAGCCTATTGCCATATACCGGTCACAATTTCAGATTCCGGACTCATACTGGGAATTTTTCGTTAGAAAAACTACATTTGACCGACCTAGGATTTGAACCCAGGACCTCGTGATCACAAAGCGATGCGCTTTGCCACCAGACCAACGAGGCAGTCAAATAGAAATTACTTACTTATTTTAACCTTAAATCTTATTATTATGGTAGATTTAGCCAACTGTACAATTTTACGTTGGCTACGGCCGGATCGAACTAATTCGAAATAAGACCCACCCATAGTAACCTTTAAAAGTGGTAGTTGTAAAAAATGTCAATAATTTTTTTGTTGACGTTTATAGGCGCTCTTTTGACTTTGACTGTAATATAAAAAAAATATCGATGGATGGACAGGCTTGCGCATATTTTCACCTAAGAACGTCATGTAATTTAGGTGTTCATAGCACGCCTCTACCACCCTAACTTGAATTCCTCGAGGCTTGAAGATGTTTCAAATATACTTTCATAATAAAGTAATTCTTATTTACGACTTTTGAGTAGTTGTGGCTCATTGTAACACGTGGGCGCGATTCGATTTCCATGTAAATCAAATTTTATTATTATGATACTTTGATCTATTTTAATATTATTATGATCATTGCCTCATACTTGGCATTGGCTCATTGTTTTAAATTGTGTCTATCTATTAATACATATTCAGTAAAAATAAAAAGGGTCACACCAATATTGATTCGGGAAGCAAAAACAAATTCGTAGCACAAAACGCTGCTAACGTGTGCCCCATTGCGAAAGAGAATATAATCACTACGTTTTACCATTGCTCGCTAATGGCGCTGTAAAATATGTAGGTTCGATTTGCAATTAAGAATTTAAAAAGAACATAGCATTGTAGGTAATTAAAACAAATGATATTTCTCTTTTTAATCAAACGTCTATTGCAAAACCTCTAATAAAGTTCAAATACTTCCACCGCAAATTATTAACAAAAACCTTATAACCATACACACAAACCAACTACACTTCGTTCATTCCAGTAGCAACGCGACCTCCTTACTGCCCTCACCCAATCAGGAAAGCCGAAAACATTCAAAGACAAGTTCTCAACCGCGCTTAATAAAGAGTCTCTGATGTTAGACGTTTTTCACCTTGCTATCTATGAAAGTCAGGGAGAAGTTGAATGGAGCTGAGAACTCCTTTGAATTTGATTTATCGAAGCTTTCAAACGATGTACATTAAAATATGCATTATATTAGAATAAGTATTAACACTTTGATAAAATCGAGTACGGCCGTAAAAAAGCTAATTAAGTATAGACAAAACCATTGAGTTAACTTTGGACTGAACAAGTGTGGATATGGTTAGCATACATCATAAAATAACTGTAAATTCAAAGCTACACTAAAAATGTACTTGATAACCATAACAACACGTTTACTCGCTAGTGCCACGCTAACGTCACATTAAGACTAAAATGTAGTAGGTACTACAATATAGTCAGACTCATATTTTACAAAGGGCCACTTTTATAATGATGTATCCAAATATTATTTTATATGTATCTTCCTAATATCTAACGATGATAGAAATGGCGGCAATCCTGCATAATCATAGGAACCTTAGTATATTAAAATGATTGGTTTAAAAGTTTTATGAAACAGTAACTATAAAAACAAGCTCTTGGAATGGCAAGGACTTGGCATCAACATCAATGGCGAATACATCACTCACCTTCGATTTGCCGACGACATTGTGGTCGTGGCGGAGTCGCTGGAAGATCTAGGACGAATGGTCGGTGACCTCAACAGGGTATCTCAACAAGTGGGTCTTAAAATGAACATGGACAAAACGAAAATAATGTCTAACGTCCATGTCGTACCCACCGCACTCACCGTTGGGAACTCTACTCTTGAAGTTGTCGACGAATACATTTACCTGGGACAGGTAGTCCGGTTAGGTAGGTCCAACTTTGAGAGAGAGGTCAATCGACGAATCCAACTCGGCTGGGCAGCGTTCGGGAAACTGCGCAACATCTTCTCATCCAAAATACCTCAGTGCCTTAAGACTAAAGTTTTTAGTCAATGTGTGTTACCAGTGATGATATATGGATCAGAGACGTGGTCTCTTACAATAGGTCTCATAAGAAAGCTCAGAGTTGCTCAGCGAGCTATGGAGAGAGCTATGCTCGGCGTTTCTCTACGCGATCGAATCAGGAATGAGGAGATTCGTAGAAAAACCAAGGTCACCGACATAGCTGTTAAGATTAGCAAGCTGAAGTGGCAATGGGCGGGACACATAGCGCGTAGATCGGACGGGCGTTGGGGCAGAAAGATTCTAGAGTGGAGACCACGTATTGGCAAGCGCAGCGTGGGACGACCGCCTGCCAGATGGACCGACGATCTTGTGAAAATCGCAGGAAGTCGTTGGATGCAGGTGGCATCGGACCGGTTACGCTGGAAAGCGATTGGGGAGGCCTATGTTCAGCAGTGGAAGTATAGGCTGAGATGATGATGATGAACTATAAAAAAGTATATTACTATTTAGGTTGTAAGGAAGATAAAAAAGAGAAATAAAAATGTATTAGGGTACTACACACGTAGTGTAGAAAATAAGACTTATAGGCTCAATATATAAGTTACATATGTAATTGAGCGACATGAATATCCGTTACCCATGTCACACGATCGGGTATAACATCATGTTAATCCGAGTATGTTGGGACAATAAACATACATTTAAATTAACGTTAAATGAAAAAAAAAAACAAGACAACAAGCCATTTTCATATATGTATAATTTATATTGCTGTAACAATTAGAAAATGTGCACCAACAGCGTATTCCTACTTTCGCGTACACGACAGATCTCGTTCTAAAAATAATGAGGTTACAGATGCGTTTTGTTGGAAAGTTTGAACAGGAACGTAGCATATGCCAAGTATGTTTTCGTGGTAAATGTTACAAGCGTTATGGCGCACGCTTCATTGTTACAGCCCGTTTAGTAAACAGAGCTCTTTAGTAGTTTTATAAACACGCATGTTTTACTCGAGGCACGATAACGAACGTTCAACATTACCGCTATAGAAATTTATTTGCGTTCAGTTTGTCAATCGCAATGGCTTGTTCGAAAGCTCTGTTGATCTCGTTTTTCGTTTTATATATCTCAGCAAACTCTGTAAGTAAAGTTTTACAATTAGCTAAGTTTTATTACCAATCTGTCCCTCTGTTGATTAAGCCCGTGAGCTTTAAAGGTAGAATGAACCTCGTCGGAGTTTACAATAGGATCGCGCAGAGGAACTACTCACTGGATCAGTGTACAGATAACTAGACCCCTTCTTATTAACTAACAAGGGACAATAAGATTTTCAGGCCGGCTGATGGGAACTAGTACGATTTGTTTCTAAGATTATCTACTTGCCTGTTAAATACATATTCTATATAATCACGCCAGATCCCTTGCGGGGTAGGCAGAGTATAGAGTTCCAGCAGGTCCTTTCCTTACATACCTCTCTGGCTTCCTCCACTCTCATAGTTCGTCTCATAGACGCTCGCCGGTTACGGAGACGGAGACCTTTAGATAAGTCACGATCTATTGGGAAATACCATATCTAATAGATAGATATTTAATATAAGTTCAGTTTTCATTTTAATATCTACTTTATTAATAATATTTATGTCAAAAATTAGGTCTCTTACAAATTAACTGTAGATAACTTTTATTAAATTATTAGTTATAGTACAGGCGATAAAGTCCTAAAATATCGATTAATTTCTTGACGATGAGTACCTTTGGTAGATACTTGTTTCTACAGCGGGTACAAAATACAATATGCTCTAAAACGGCTATTTGCTAAATAGTTAGGCATATGATAGGTTAATTAATTACAAAATAATCTCTCTTTAATGTCAGCCTACAGCGACATAAAATCTATCAAATATAATAGCTACCTACTTTGTCAATTTTTATGTCGGGGTAGCTTACCATGTAACTACCTTCAGTGTATAGAGGAAACATTTATGTCGTCATAAAAATGAGCATTAATGGGGCAGATATTAACCGTAAACAATGAATCACGGAATTTCCACGAACACAAACGATAATATACTGAAACGATACGTCTGAACTTACCTATATGTCGCTAGATAAAGCAACTGCCACCTTTTTTCTATTTGATATAATAATTATCTAATCTAAAATATCTCAAACATACAAAAATGGTTACTAGATACTATATGTTTCTAATTTGAACAAATTTGATTTTAACAAAGCATTCAGTTACTGGAAAACTCATTTATGAATAAGTACCAAGATTGGTTATTCAAAAAGTTCTGTAGTAAGATTGTTTTGTATGTGTGAATCAGGTGTGAAGTGTCTAAAATAATGAATTTGGTCAGAAATGTAGTTGCACTACTAGTTATTTATGCAAAATGAATAATTTAAAGCTAGATGCATAGAAAATTGATACGGTGACTTATTTCATATTACTACATCTAGATAGTTAGAGGGTAGATACAGCGACAGGTTAGCTATTCTACGCCTAACAAAGTAATTATGAAAAAGCCATAATGTCCTCGTTAAGTGTAGTGTTTGCGCGAGAACAATAGAAAAAAGAAGCGCTAGAAAGTTATCGAGTTAGAGTGCGGTTTAGTGAAGTGATAGGGAAGGAATCGATTTCTCGGTTACACTCCATTACGAGTGGGAGATGGTCCTGGCCTTCCGCGGTATTAAATTTTATGGCATGCCTTGTCTTCGAAACTTTTCAATTTTCACCAAAATGCTATCTACTTTTCTATCGATTTCTATAACAGTCTACGGCTTGCCATTACCATCTACCGATCCGTATATCTCAAAATTACTTTAATATAGCGTCGCATGTTCAATCTCGTTCTTACTACACGCCAACAAAAATAGACTTCAATTCAAAAGTTTAAATACTTACTGAAAAATTTTAATTGCACAGCGAGCCTTATCTCGACGATCTTTCAATTAAGTTCTGGTTAATGGATATTATTATCTTCTACGTTGCCGTTGAAAACTTTTTAATCCTTTTGAAAATACCTACTGATTCGACTATATTAGTTTTTTTTTAATTGTCTAGTACTTAAATATAAATATTATTACTTTTCTTTTGCTGTGTTCGTTGCCAAATAGTTAACTTGTTCTACCCTACTTCTCTACCGAGCAAGTAGGCTGATAAAGAGTACAAACATACCTGTCTAAGCTCGGAATAAATAACAAATTGGTTCTGATAAATCAGACGGAGTTGTGTAGACCCACACGATATTTTTAATTAATAGGAGTTTAATCCGTCAAATACTTTAACTCTACATTGCAGGTACATTTTAAATTATTTATATGCTATAGTATACGCGAGCATAATACCATAGAATATACCATAATACCATAGATTTAACTCCTATTAATTAAAAATATCATGTGGGTCTACACAACTCCGCCTGATTTATCAGAACCAATTTATTATTTCTCCTGAGCTTAGATACCTGCTTTGTTCGCTTTATCAGCCTACTTGCTCGGTAGAGAAGTAGGATAGAGCGAGTTGACTATTTGGCAACGAAGTAGCAGCAAGCTGTCATCGAAGTTTACTCACATTTATGTTCTATGAATCTCAAATAGGTTGTAAGTACTAGATACTTACCCAGATACTAGATACCTACTAACGTTCTCGTACTTTTCAGCTATGCAAGATAGTGCTGCCTCACAAACTGCGATACCTTGAGAACATGCTGAACGCCGAAGTAGTGGCCAAAGCTGCAAAGATACGCCAGCGTATAGAAGCCAACCCCAACATCGCAGACAGCGAGAAAGGTTGGCCAATGCTGTTGGCCCAATATCAAGCAGACGATAAAAATAAGAATTCCATGCAGATGAATTCGTATGGTAGTATATACAATCGACGCTTACCGAATTTTTAATAGAATATTTTAGAGACTAGGGAAACAAAGTGTAACAAATAATTTTAGTTATTAAAACGACATTCAATATTAACTGCATTTTATTTATATACGTTTGATATTATATCCAGCTATTCTATATATCCATATCATCACGCCATTTTTTTGCGGGGTATGCAAAAAGTACAGAGTTCCAACTGGTTTCTTCCACTCACATATTTCGACTCATACATGCTCGCTGATTACTACAGCGACTCTTTCCCCCTCCTATTTAGCCTTTACACTAACGATATTCCTCGTTCGACTAAGGTGCATCTAGCCCTATTCGCGGATGATACCGCTCTCTATGTCTCGCATAGGAATAAGGGTTTCATTACCAGAAACCTTCAGGCAGCCGCCAATATTCTAGGGGATTGGTTCAGGAAGTGGCGTAGTGAGATGAAACCTTCTCCATAGGTGCCACCCCGCGCCCCTCCCTGCGCCACCCCATAAGTAATCTCGGTCAAGTGACCATGTTCGACCTACCTATTCCTTGGGTCAAACAAGGTCAAATGTCTAGGGGTCACCCTAAACAATACCATGACCTTCGGACCGCACATCAAGCGAGTCCGTAACCGAGCAGCCTTTGTGCTCGGTCGTCTTTACCCGATGATCTGCAAGCGGAGTAAAATGTCCCTTAGAAATTAAGTGACACTTTACAACACTTGTATACGGGCCATCATGACGTACGCTTGTGAGGTATTCGGGCATGCCGTCCGCTCTCACATTGATAGACTCCAAACGGTTTCCTCCGCAAAGCCGTCGGAGCCCCGTGGTTCATAGAGATAGACGATCTCCATTCCGATCTCAGTCTCGAACCTATTCGCGCCTTTATTAAGAAGGCGACAACCCGATATTTCACAAACGCGTCCAATCATAGAAATCCGCTAATCGTAGCCGCCGCCTACTACGAACCTAACTCCCCTCCTATCAGCCGCTACCGCCGTCCGCGGCATGTTCTCACCAACCCTTCCGATGCCCTTACATCCCTTCTTTCAGATACAGATACCACACACAGGATCAGACATCGACCTCACCGGCGAGGCCGAAGAATCCCTTGCCCGCCAGCCGGTGCAGATCACCACGGCGAGACACCTAGTATACGCCCTCCCGAGGCCGTTCCTCCTTGAGGCGCCCATGAGCTAGTTGCCACCTTGGCCTTCTGGCTCGAGCGTAGTGGTTGCACGCTCGCCCTCTTGTCCGTTAAAGCTGTAAAGGCCCCGCCGCCAACAGCGTAGATCATTCACACACACACATACACACACACACACACAATACGGCGACTCTTGATTATCTAGAGTAGAAAAAAGGGCATTACCAATAATAGTTAAGATCTTGTAATTTTATTACTACCAGACGATTGCTCCACGCAGGATTAGGTCATGAGACACACAGAACAAAGAAGAGACTACTTCCTTATTCCGTATTGGACCTAATTGTCACACGTATTACCATAGAATTACCACAGAGATTCCGGTTAAAAAAACTAGGATCAGAACATTTCGTCAGCAGCGGCAGTCGGAAACGGTTAGACCGGGAAAAAAACGCGAACATAATACGTTTCCTAATGAGTCAGCTAACTTGGGCAAGCCGATATGAATAATTCATTACGGGCTTATCAAAGTTTGTGCTTACACCAAGAAGGAAAATATACCTACGATTTTTAGGAAGTTACACTCTAATAAAATGTGTGATTTTATGTACACGACTTTCTTACTAAATATTATTATATGCGTTAAAAATCAGTAGATAAATTTACATTTCTGGAGAGATACTGAAAGATATTAAAATTTTGTGCTGTTTGTAAGACCCAACCTAGTCTATAATGCGCATAAATAAATTGTCTTGTATTTAAAGTTAACATAATTCGGTAAAAAGCCTTTTCAGTTACATTTTAACCATGTAACATATTATCTATAGCTGCGTCGAGTCTGATGACTCATCTGGTGATTTTAAGCCCTGGCTCGAATAGTGTTATCTAATCGGTTTTGCCTATGCCAAATTTATCAATAGTAGTCCCGAGTTAGGAAGTGTACCCAGTATAGTGACAATGGGCTTCTAAGACTTAAGAGACACCCTCATATTAAGTTTCTTTTAAATCCGTTCAGCCGTGTTAATATGGAGAAATAAAAACAACTATCCCCCAGGGATCCTCCATTTTCCAGTGATAGTGTATTTAATCTGTTCCGCCGTTCTGAAAATTAACAGGGACAAACATATTTTTTATTTTGCCCGTATGCGCATAAAATATCTTCTTTATTTTAAAATCACAAAGTAAGTTAAGCAGTCTACCTATTTTCGTTCTAGAACAATTTCAGCATGAGCCCAGGCTTCCAGTCATCAGTGAAGAGGAAGAGGGAAATCGAAAGATGATTGAGATGATTAATATCTTCGGGTCCTCATGCAGGCCTGTAAAAAATTATTATTAGGTAATTGGTGTGATTTTATGTACCACTTAGATGGATAATATCGGCATGATCTAGTGTGCAAATAAAGTTACCTATTTCAAATTATTATTTCACAACTTAAGATACTTTAATACTATCTAATAATCTATATCATCATGTCAGATCTCTTGCAGGGTAGGCAGAGGGTACAGAGTTCCAACAGATTCTTTCCTTACAGACCTTTCTGTCTCTTTTCACTTTCATAGTTCGTCTTATACACGCTCGCCGATTACGGAGACTCTTCACTTGCTCTTCGGATAAGACATGGTCTATACGTCATGGTAAGATAGTCTAGTCCCCAATATCTTTGATCTGTTCTAGGTACACTAACGTCAGACAGCGGCGTGTAAATATATAATTTCTTTTTTGCTACCGTTTTTTTTATTCATAATTCTTTGCTGTTGTTTTATATAATTATAAATATTGTATATAATTTGTGATACTATAAATAGTTGTTGTTCTACGTCCTTTCACTTTCGCATTGTATACCTGTGGAATTTTTCTTATTAAGTTTCTTTATAATCTGTTCAGCCGTTGTAGTATGAACAAATAATAGATAACGGCGAGCGTGTATGAGACGAACTATGAGAGTGGAGGAAGCCAGAGGATTTGTAAGGAAAGAACCTGTTGGAACTCTGTACTCTCTGCCTGCCCTTCAAGGATCTGGCGTGATGATATATATAGATAGAAATAATAGATATTCCATAGAAGTATGTTTCGAGATAAAAAGTGTTTTGTTTTATTTTACTATGTAAGACACCTTCATATCAAGTTTCAATTAAATTCGTTTAGCCATTTTAATATAAAAAACTAACAGGGAGACTAACTATTCCGGTAGAACCGTGTAATAAATATATATTATATACTTTGTCGGTTTACCTTTTTTTTTTAAAGATTTTTTCAAGAAGGATTATCAGTTTATCTATTTATTTTTAAATTATAGATAAAATATTTCTGATTTAAATCTAATCTACCTACCCTGTCAAAGATTATAATCTACCGTAATAGTATCTAATGGTACATTTCCAGCTAAGTATGTAGCAAAGTGTTGTCAGTACATTTTGTGTTAAGTCTTCTCGTAAGATATTCATCGTCATTACAGTTTCGTATCCGGCCCATTCATCTTTATAGTTCTCTCCAGAAGAAACAATCCTAAATGCATCATCGGTTCATGCACAAAACTATGTTTAAGTGTTTAAATCAAACATGTATGACAAATTTCGAGTGAGTGCTTTTAACCACTTCATGTTTTTCATGAGGAGACGAACCTGAGTCCAATATCAATTCATGGACGAATTCATGTATAGGCAAAATCACATATTTTGCATCGTAACATTGCAGTTCGGGACAAACAGTAATACAGTTTTATGGTTTATTCCGTGACAATGTAGTAAGTTGATTTAGAAACAATTAATGATTTATCAAAAATGACTTTCTTTTTCTGTCCTCAAAAACCGTTAAATTTTACGAAAATATAAGTATGCAGAGTTGTGATCTTTAGTACAGGCTACAATTACACAAAATTTCATTGAAATCCATCAAATAGGTTTGGAGTAAAGTGTCTTTTTAGAAATCCAAGGTTTCGCTTATTTCCGTTCTGGAAAGACATTTTTATTTTTCGGGAGGAATACCTATAACGTGTTAACCAGCATTTTAAGGTATCCGAATGCAAAGTTTCATTAAAATCCACTATATATAGATATAGGTGCTTTACTTTTCAATACAAACCGTTTGATTTCCCTAAAACTTAAATATTAGCTATATTATCTGTCATATGAAATATCTTCGTGCTAAGTTTCACTGACTTCTAAAAAGTAGTTTTGGAACAATGAATGATTTATCAAAATCGACTTTTTTTGTACTTTCCTCGGAAACTGACAAATTTTGCGAAAATATAAGTATACAGAGTTGTGATATTTTGTACAGGCTACAATTACAAAAAATTTCATTGAAATCCATCAAACAGATTTAAAGTAAAGTGTCTTTTTAGAAATCCAATGTTTTGCTTATTTTCGTCTTTTCTGGAGAAACCTTATAATTTTCTGAAATAAATACTATACAACATGTTAGCCTACATTATAAGGTATCCGCATGCAAAGTTTCATCAAAATCCGCCTGGTAGTTTTTGCGTGATGCTGGTTCATACCCTCCGATAGACAGACAGACAAACAGACACGAAAGCCAAAAATTGCAGAATTAACTTCTACATCGATAGTATGATACCCCTGGGTTGTTATTTCCTAAAAATATTCCATGTACAGACACGACTTCCTTACAGTTTTATTATATGTATAGATAGATAATATCTACGTACTTCATTTTGAATTACCTGGGGGTCAGCGCAATATAGCAGCGATTTTGACCTTATGCTTACCAGACCTGGTCCTTCCACTCCGACCAACAATGACAAGCTCTCGTAAAACCTTTGCAACAACCAAACTGGCTAGGGCCGCTTTCGAAATGATACAACCCAAACGAGGGAGTTGCTTCAACTACCGCTATTTGCTGTAGATAGGTATTTGATGTTGTTACCGTTACTCCAGCTTGAAGTGGGGAAGTTATATATTCTTCTCCGTACTTCCGTGTGTGGGAAAACGCTTAATGATAACACTCGAAATATGGAAGTAGTAGCCTACCTATTCTAGAATAAGATTGCCAAGCAGGAATACTTACCAATAAAGTTTGTATGTAGATGTGTTTATAAGCACCATTTAAGTAGTGTCTAAATAGGATGATGAAATAGTAATCATAAGTCCTCACACCCAAGTGATCAAAGTGGAATAAACCCATTGGTAGGCAATCAAAATTGCATGGTATGTGGCCTAGTTATAGATTTCGCATCCCTTGCAGGTTAGTGATTTTAGGAGAAATAGATTTTGCCAGGTAGAAGACTTCCTGTTTCGTCAAATACTTAACAAATCCCTATCAATATAAATAGATTAATAATATTTAATCTTCTTTTTCCATTTTGGTGGATATGATGCTTTCTACGATCAATAAAATATTGACGCGCAAAATTGCCCGACGAATTGGGGCAGCGTGGTCCGACAGCGTAGTTTGATACATCGAACTGCAAGAATGTTTTCGTCCTTGTGTTACGAACAATCGAACAAAAGCGACTACCTGCATCCTCTTCGTTCGGCTCATAGTCGAACTAGTAGGACCTACATTTTTCAAGTAAGCATGGTCCGACTGACCGAACCGACTAATGAGTCCTTCTTGTTCGAACCCTTAGTCGAACTAGCAGGACATACATTTTACAAGTGTGCATAAATAGGTAATTGTTATACCGGGTGTCCCCATTTGGGGGCAGATGGAAATTAAAAGTTTTATCTTTCCTCTAAATATGGAATTGAAGTCTTGAATTATGATCCGAAAATAAAGCACCATTGCCCCCGGCTGTGGCAAGATCAAGTTATCGACCCTACACTCCGGCTAGCTGAACCGATGAATAGTTGTGCAGGAAACTTGATGAAGCATTTTCCAATCAAATTAACTGAACGATATAATCGAAAAATATTGGTGGATAAATTTGAACCAAATCCATATTTACAGTAACTGGATATATACGTAAATAGTGGAACACAAGTTTTCAGTACAGGCACATAGTGCACTGTGCAATCCATCGTTCGATAACACGAACGATGGTTTGAGCTATCGAACCAAGCTTACTTGTAAATTGTATATTCGGGTAGTCCGACTATGGAATGGAACAAGGATCCGGCATCCCGTATCGTTCGATCAATCGAACCACGCTTACCAGTAAAATGTATGTCCTTGTGGTTTAACTTCACAAACGCACCAAACGGATTTATTAATCCTTATCGTCCGCTGTATCGAACTAGGCTGTCGAACCACGCTGCTTCAAGGAAATTTGCTTGGTTGGAGGAGTGTTTGTCAATTGGCCAAATTACAAGGGAAAATATGTAGGAAAATTAGACAATTGATTTCAAAAAAGAATACGAGAAAACCATTAAACATTTTGAGATTAATCATATTCTTAGTCGTTTTCGCTTGAGAGTAGATTCCTACAGATTGTCTCATAATTAATATTAGGTACTTATGTATATAATAATGATTTAGCCCGCTTAGCTTAACTTAACTCCCGCTCTTTTTTACGGATAGTTAACATGCCCATCTCCTTTAGGAATACCTACTATTTAGTTTTGTTCAATGACAGTTTCATGTATCTCAATTGTCTGTAACTTGGTATGAGACACTCAGTGTCATAAAGCTATGTACTCCCGTACAAATGCCCATACTATATATCTATCAGATGCGTTTGAATCAGACGTATATAACTAATCATAAGCAACATCATGTCAACCAGACTGAACGTGACGTTTTAACAAACAATTATTCAATTTTACTAGGATATTGTAATGTGTGACACATCATTGCTTATTCTTGTCCAACTACAGTTTGCTATTTTAGGAGGCTATCAGAATGGGTGGTTTGTTCAAAATACAAACCACTATATCCCCGTATCATAGCCGAACCTCTAATGAAAGAGCCAGATTCAGAGATTACTTAATCTCTAATATCTAACGGAATAAATCTAAACTGAAGGTAAATTTACACATACAAAGGTATAACCAAAAATAATAAAGTGATTTTTATAAATATTTTTTATTGGTTAATGGGAATCAATTCCCTGATCACATTGTGTAACTATTCATTGTATTTAGCGCTGTTATCAAGCGGATAACGGCTAAACACACACGTAGCTTATCTTAAGCCAGACCCATTAATCAATTTGTTACTTAAACAAATTTAGTACATGTTTTAATTAACCAATAAGCATGGGATTACGAATCAAGTCGCGATCCATTTACGTGGTACGTTGGAAGATTAATAATTAATTAATATTTCATAACGCTGCTTCATCGAGGCTGCCTTGACCATTGGAGGCGCGCAAAATGCGGTGCTTCGGGCTTCACTTAACGCAACTACATTCATTACTCAGATCAAGTATACAAAACATTTGGGCACATATCTAACGGGACTCTACGACGACACGACAACCGACGGAACAGGGGTAGTTGTAATGTACTGAACTATACCGCAGATGATACACAGCTCGATGGAGAGCGACGAATGCCGCCACGCCGAACTGCGTGTCATTTCCGCACTCAAAATGATTATTTTATAATTTGTGTATCTTTAGCGCGTGCCAATGGTGAGTGCACATTATAAAATGTTATAAAAGTTATATTTAGAAAAAAACTCCAAACCGAATGACACATAGTTCGCCGGCGCAAAGTTTACGGCCACGACTAGCTGCGTGTAATCTGTATAGTTTAGTACACATTACAACCTACCTATATCCCGTCAGGTGTCCCGTCGCCGTCCCACCCCGTCAGATATTTGGCAAAAAATTTAAGAACAAGTGCCTCGATTAAAACCGCGGCGCCGACTCGGTATAATCAGGTACATACTGGGTCCAGCTTTCAGGGGGTAACCACAACCCTTCAGCAAAACTATTTTAATCCCACTTTGTAGTGAAAACGGGACAGAGCTACAAACTGCGTACATTCACTTTCTTACAACAATATAAGATTATAATGGTTTTGTTAAAAAGATTGTGGTATGCGTCCTGCAACTACGTTCATTAATTCATTAAGGGTCTACCTACCTACATACGTTGACACGATCAAAAGCTCAGTCTCACAATTTCATGTGTGCTTTTACATTTTACGGTCCATGGATTAATGGAAATATAATTAACTCTACGGTGAAAATTAGGCGCTTGAGCGTTAATGTGTGCAATTTACTATTTCTATTTCACAAAATGGTCACTACAAAGCGAAATGCTGTTCTACATTCGCGCCGAAAACTTGAGCGAGGTAAGACTAGCCTCTTATTCGCTATGACCAACCAAAAACTTGACGTGCCACGTTATGATAACTCCATGAAATGATCGTTAACAGTACAGGATCATGTCACGAAGTTATTATAACACGCCGCGTTTCGTCATAGCGAATAAGGACGGTGCTACACTATACGGACGTGCTGACGTTAATCCTTCTCGACAGGCCATCAGTACGAACGAACAAATTATTCTATAAAATTTACGATCTACATGAAGCAAAATGTTAGTGTGAAAATGTTTTGTTTGATCTTACTCACCATCATAAAAGGTTGTGAATTAAGAGTTTATAAGGTGTGTACACTAGTTTTCTGGATCGCGATCAACTATACAAAAGGTCTATTCTATGAATAATCATTACTACCCGTTTCTCGGTAAAGATGTAGAGTAATAAAATACTAAGATATTGAAAACTGAGACTATAGGAATAATTTGTTTTAATAAATTACATTTTTATTTATCTCAATTAGAATTATAATTTTGAGAACAGATAATTAAATTGTGTCCTACTGTTTCTGGTTCTTCGGTTTACTTAATTACAAAATCAATACATTTAGATAACCTAACGTTCCCGATTCCCGAAGAATCCTACGAAGTAATAACAGCGCGAGTGTAGAGCTGCCTTATGATTTTATTCTAATTTTCTAAGTCATTTTCACGGCAATAAGACAAGACAAAAATGTAATTTTCGTGTTATCGTAAGTAGGTTTTACAAAGCACCTTAAGAAGTAACTCTTCAATATATAAACAAATATATATATATAGACAAAATAACTCCGATATCTTATAAACACCTAAATTGTACTTTTTTACATAATCATATCAGATTCAATACGTAGATATAAAATAAACTGTGGCTATATTTCATTATTATAAAATCTGCGGTACAAAATATTGACAAATCTTTTTAAAAAAAAACAACAGTGTTTTAAAATGAAATGATTTTAAATTGCTTTAATACTACATGGATTTCTGCGTCTCATGTCCTAATACTAGCTATTTAGCGAACAATTTATTTAGTACGCGCGCATGTTAATGAATACATACTTACTAGATATTGGGAAGAACTCGAAGCACTAATGCCGCTCCGAGGGAGACGACATACTTTTAAAAACTATCGTTAAATACACTATTTAACATAATTTCATTATACACATGAACCTTATATCATTACTCTACAACACATATACAAATATCATTGTTACCGAATGAAATCATGACATTTACAACTCACTGATATGTAACACTATGTACATTAATTTAATACATGAATTATAATATATAATCACTTTAGTAATAAATAAAAATGCTGTATATAAAGACAAAAGCGTCATACATACACGTTACGATCTATACAGATATTATGATACATCGATTTGAAGGGCTAAATCTACGGCCACACCAATGTTTAACGCCGCCAATTTGTTTTTTAAATCTTCACGGTACAATGTCACACTTTGTACCATATTTATATTATGCCATTGCCGTCATTTCCCGCATAGAGCAGTTCCGACCCAGCTTCGACTAGTTACATTGGGTCGGTATCTGTTTACTCCTGTATCGACATGTCTAGATGGTTGCTAGGACTATGCCGCGTTGGATTTCGATTGGACTACGTATCCGTTCATTTTGAAGGTTCATGCTTACATCGTAGCAGCTACTATCGTTATCTAACGATCCCTATCTTTCCGATTTCGGTCGATATGTCCTAAAGATTTTATTAAGTAAGATATCGATCTTTATCTATCTCGAGACTACAGGGCCTGACAGCGCTCTGTGTTGCCAACTTAACGTTTATAAAATCCACACATGACGTCTTCCTCGAAAAGGATACCTTTTTTATAAAATATGCCTGAACAAATTTTATGCTACTCTGTCCATCCTTTTCTGATGGTCATTCTCGTTTTTTATTACAGTTCATTTTTTATCCCTTTCAAGTCTTTTTCCAGCCAAAACGATCTCAAACTGGCAACACTAGGTAGAGAGCGGTCAAGAATTATTGCAATATAAATCTTCACGTGATCATGCTAAATATCGACCATGAAGGAAGCGCCTACAGGCATAGAATAACAGCGGGATGACTAAACTGCCCTCGCTTCGTGCGCGTCTCTACAGATTCGGTATTGGGTATAATTTGATAATTAACGACGTTAAACGTGTGGCCACCAGACAAATATGTACTAATTAAAGGTAGTCCACCCTTTAGGCACGCTAGACGTCGATTCTTGCGTGGTACTGGAACCCGCCGAATAGTCTAACAAACCGAACTGGCTAAAGTCTAATCCATATTCGTGTAAGAGAGCACTGTCTGTTGACTTGATTTGTTCGACTTTCTGATTTTTATCACGACACTTGAGCGGATCGAAATCTTCTAGGTTTGTCGGCGAATCGTCCAGTTTAATGAGATCAGAATCTGAGCCACACGACTGAAAAAGAAATACTTATGTTAAACACAAAGCGATATTCCCTTTTGTAATTCGATCATTGCGAGTTGTTGACACTTGAGTGATGGAGTTACAGATAATATCATATGTTATTTATAAATAAACATAAACTTCCGGTTTCTATTACAGCTCATTTCCAGTTTTTATACCACCTGTGCTATTAGCCAAACAGTTTAGATAGACAGCCAAATTACAATCGCGCGCAATTAGCTTCATCTTGCATTCGTAATTGATACAAATTGCATAAACCTACGTATTCAACAAATAAATAGGTACGTAAGAAGTTAAAAATGCAAGATGAAAATGCAAGTGCACACATATCACCTGCCATTGTCATGATTAATTAAATACGGTTGGTGCAAAACAAGCTGCTCAGTTACTAGATGCATAAATCTCTTTTATCTGCTCAAAAAAATGCAGTATTGATAGCGCAAATACCACTATTAGTGGTAATGTAATTAGCATAGGATAATAAAAATAAAGTTAAGTAGGAAAAAATAGGCCTATTCTGGGCTCGTTTGTGTTCAGACGCCGATTAAATATCGTCTTTGAGTGAATGATCTTCAAGTGATCATTTGACAAGTTATAGCTGTTTGAGTAAATATCCCAACAGAGACAAAATTTCACACAACCGCATTAGGATAGAACATTATTACAACAGTATGTGCGTGCCTTGCGCGAATAGGTGACACCTACTAGTTCACGAACACGCCACGCAGGGACAAAACTGGTTCACGTCGGCCATTGTCTTCGGGTGTCGTGGTCTTGTAGTATCTTGTGTACTACCGTGGCTCCGGATATTCACGCTGCCATAGTACACTGCTACAAGAACATAGCAGAGCACTCAAACAAATTTAGCTTAATTTCTCTGTTGGAATATTTACTCACGTGTAACGGTGTCGCAACGGCTAAGTATTTTGCATTGTGCTTTATACACGTAAAATTTTCTTGATCAATATCAGATATAGCGACTCTATTCTTTGCTCTCAATGTGATTCAGATAAGAATTGGAAAAGATTTACATGGATGTCTAAAGTAAATTAAAACTCGTCGTCGTAAGGAATTGCAAACAGTTTATTTTCCGACGTTAACTGAAACTCAATACTAACGACACATAAATATTACAAACACTTCACACTATTTTATACTATCTAACTCATATAGTCATAAAAAAGACTTAAACAGATTGATTCATTTCAAAACATTGGTAGATCTAACAATGCATTTAGAACATTGTACAAATTTCTGTTTTCAAAAAATTTGGACGTTTTATTTTATTGTCAATGTTAGGTGTGTAATGTACAAATTAGTTTGAGTCAGTTGCCTACGCCTACTTTTGAAATCCAAAAGTGGGCGTTTGCAAAATATTAATTTCACTTCATATTGTATATGTATAGAGCAGGCATATATTTTGTTTATTTTACTACAAAATAAAAATGCAATATGTGTGCGTACTTATATTTAAAGATCGAAACATGCATAATGCAGATAAGCATGGTCTTGCGGAAGGACGACAAACGGTGAGTTATACAAGTGCTCGTGTCGGATATAAGTAAAGGTAATAAATACAAAGATGTACAGTTTTGTTCCCACTAGTTTTATTGTCTTTAAAAATTATCCAAAAATATTATCTGATTCGACGTACCAGACATATACATTTCAATACTTGTAAATATACCTACACAACTTAAATAAGCGATCTTAGATCAACATTATGAGATCAATACATTATTATGCTTAAACATAATGGTAGAGAAGTCCCAAAAAGTTAAATAAAATATGTAAAATGTCCTAGCGTATCTATTTTAATAGCGTCGAGCAAGGAACACTTTGTTTTTAACATCTTCGCGATTTTACAAAAAGTTATTACTATATCACATCACTTTAACATTAAATTATAGTTACCAAAATTCGAATAAAATTCGATCAAGTTTAACATAATCAATAGAACTAGTAGGAAGGTAGTTTCTCAACAAATAAATTTATAAAACTAAACCATAAAAAGAAGTCTCAAAAGCATTATAAAAAAGCGAGTTGTAAATATGTAAATTTATTATAGCGTCAACAATATCATTAACCAATTATCGTCTAAATTATCTACTTGTCTAAGACAAAACAAAACAGTATAAATGACGCCCGCGTTAGTCAGCACATATAAAATTGGAGGTTAATATTTTTGCGCGGTCTTTTGGCAAATCGTTTAATGACAGTAACTTAAGCTCTGTTTTAGTATCGCTTCATACAAATTCACTTTATAATATTTACCTTCTAAAATAAATCTGAAAGACAACGATGGCACCGCTCTAGCGACATTTCGAGGTCTCTCTACGAGTGCGTCATCTGGCTAACTTTTGGATTACGTCCAACTAAATCATAAAACGATATTATATTTCTCCCTCCACTCACGCAGATAATTATAGTAATGCACAGCATTAAGTGCCCATAACATAGTGATATCTAATATGACCAACCATATTTTACTTTTGTGGCTGACACCTAACGTGCACATTCAGAAGCGACGGTTAAGTTTAGATATCTTAGCTGTGAGGCAGACAGGGACATTTTTGCGTGTTAAATAATATAATATAAATCTATAATCAATAAAATTTAATGGATAAATAATTTATATTTGAATGTCAAACTCCGTGGGTTAGTACAAAACCAGTTTCACTCTTACGTTTCAAGGCACGTATGCGATCAACTTCTGTTTTATAACGAGATACAAAATCGATATGATTACAAATGTGCATATCACAATTACCTCTTGCAGTTTCCCCTTGAACGGCGCTAGCGCGGGCGGGGGCGGGGGCGCATGCGCGGGCGCGGGGCGCGGTGGCAAGCGCGGCCGGTCGCCGTCAACCCGCTGTCTATCGACTACAGAGGGCGTCACCAGTTTAGCGGAACCGTTACACGGCGTTTCCACAATCGGCTGCGACATTTTTCTCTGGTTCGCCGACAGCGTCAGCTTTAATTTCGCCTTGTCTTTGCTGTCCGTGAAGGATATAGCGGTCGTGTGGAAGTCGGACGTAGTTTTCACATCGTTTTTAGTGATGTTACTGACAAAGCGGTGGTTTTTGGTGGCGGCTGGCGTGGCGCGCGGCGGCGGCATTGGCGCCTCTGACAGATCGATTAGTTTCCTCGTGGAAATTATTGGGTAACGGACTGGGAGTTGGGGGCGTTCCGGTAACCGGGGTGGGAGACATGGTGACAGTGTTTTCTGCAAAATAAAATTAAATAATGTGCCACGGTGCTCCTAGGAGCGTACATGCTAGTAACGCATTCACATGGTAGACGGTATGAACAGAACACTGAACTAAGCACAGTACATGTGTATGTGATGCTGACTAACTCATGAACACTATTATAAAGTACCTTCTTAAATTTGGATGAAAGCAGCTTCGAAGGCCTATGTAAGTCAACTACGATGTGTATTGTGCAAACTAATTTAAGGACTAATAAAGCCTAAAGAATCAAAAAGGTACTCTATAACATAGACATATGAAAGATCACACTTTCGATACATTTCCAAAAACATGTTTCCGTAGGCCCATCTATTCCCAAGAGAATGAAAAGTAATTTGACATTTCGTAACGTCATAACTCAATTGAAATCCTCTAGATGATATGCTCGTACCGGGAGCAATCATAATAACACACTAATTCAATAAAAAATTGGAAATTCTAAGCGAGCGAGTGGCACACGAAAATTATGTATGCAAAGTGGCGTATCGAAAGTCATGATTTTGTACTAACAAGCATGACGAGACGAGAGGAAGACAAGCGACTAACAAGTTGCTACGTAAAAACGACATCTACATTCAAATGTGTAGGGTGTAGAGTGGTTTGGCACTTACCGCCTTGTCGGGTAGACTGATGTCGGAGTTGTGGGTGCTTTCGGGGTAGCTGTCGCGGCGTTGTGCGGTTTTGTTGTTGAAGAGGAACTGCATTTCGGTGAGGAGGTCGAGGGGGAGCGCGGGCGGCGGCTCGCGGGGCGCAGGCGGCTCGTGCGCCGGCGAGCAGTCCGAAGAATCCGAGGACACTGGGGTCGCGGACCCACAGGAGAACCTAACAATTTGAGGAGTCTATACACAAATCGTCCTTCTTCTTCTTTTTTTATTTGATTGGTGGCCTAACAAAGTAGTTGGTTTAAGAAGTCCGTACACACGTCCTAACTCATTCTTTTCTATTTGGTTAGTGATCAAACCTAACCTAACTGTTTCAGGAGTCCATACACAATTCGTACTACTTAATTCTTTTCCACTTAGTCATCATCTTCAGCCGAAAGACGGCCCCTGAAGACCATAGGCCTTCCCTTAAAGATCGCCCCCACGGCCGGTTTTATGTACTGGGCATCCATTATTTTATTTCTTAATAAAAGGTATTTATTCTTAGAGTTTTAAAATACAAAAAGCTTGGGAGATAGATGTCGACTCGTGATTTGCTGTTCCTTCGATTAAATTATTTCATTTTTCGAGAGTTGCCTTTAACAGGTCATCGACTAATTTTATTTTTCGAGAGTCGGCTACAACAGGTCATTGATCTACTTTCGACGCCCACTCCACGTCTTTAGATACTTAAAGAGTTAGTGACAAAACTTATACCCAATTTACACACTGTTCAGTTCCGCGTGAAGTGAGAGAAGATTAGCTATAAGATATTCAGTGTGGCCGGTTTAGAAATCTTTTTGGAAGGATGGAGACAAATAATAATGGAAACAAAATTAAGGATAAAAAACTAAAAAAATATAGAAAAACCATAGGAAAGCTAGTATAAAAATGCCTTGGGGAAATGGAAAGAGAGTTTAAAGATCCTAGAGAGGCAGAAAATACACTATTTAAAAGTATACGAAGACCAGCCATGATAAGTTATCACCATCAGCCGAAAGATGTTCACTGAAGGACGAATGCCTCCCCCAAGGATCGCCAAGACGACGGGCTTTGTGCTGTACGCATCCAGCTTTCACATGCGACCCTCATCAGGTCATCGGTCCACGTTGTGAAGTCCGGCCCATTCCGTCTTGTGATACGAGGTCACCAATCGAGAACCTTTCTGCCCTAATTAGTGATATCTAATCTATACTAATATTAAAAAAAGGAAAGATTTGTGTGTTTGTAAGTGATAAACTCTGGAACTACTTAACCGATTTTAATAATTCTTTCACCCTTAGAAAGCTACATTATCCACCAGTAGCATAGACCAGGTAAGTGGCGATGTTGACAACCTGGTGCAAAGCCACAGGAAACTGATTTTATTAATATAACGATATTTACCTGCTGTCGTCCGTGGTGTTTATAGACGACGGTCTTGAGCCCGTCCTTGGTATTTTATTCTTCAAACCCTTAACAGCCGACTTCATGTTCTTGCCACCTTGGCGGACCTTTAGGCAAAAATATTAATATTAAAAAAGTACTACGAAGTAGACTTCCTGTACAATTTGTTTGAAATCAATTGTCTAACTATATCATCACGCCTGATTCCCCAGATGCGGGGTAGGCAGAAACAATTTTAATTATAAAAATCATTTATTTTAGGACCACTGTTTCCAGAAAAGAGAATATGATTACCGTTATTAAGTCATAAATAGGAAGACATACAATCTCAAGTTACTGTTACATACGTACGTTTATACAAATTAGGGAAAAATAATACAAATACAATAGAGAATAAAATAAGTGTTTCAAACCTATAACGGTAAAGAATCGATAGTATCTATCACAATAAAAATGTAGCAGATAAATAGAAAATCGCTGCTTTTGTTACTAAAGTACGAATCAATCTGTAATAATGTGTAAAAATGCAAATAATCTTAGATAGACACTATTGATTACACTACAGACTAAAGACTAACATATCCCAAAAATATATGAAAAACTTTGAATATGCATGCAATAAATACAAAGAATTCTTAATAGGTTAGAAAATTGAGACCCCAATGCAGACCAGATAATTTTGAACGAGATCTTCTGAATATTCATAACTTTGTGGAGTTACATTAAGCAACTATAGACCACTATAATTTTACATACATACATTACTTATACTGTATTTTTTATTACATAATAAAGGCGAACAATGTCGATAATATATTTATCTACATATCTATCTACCTATAACATTCAGACAGAGAGAACAGAGTTCCAGAACGCTCTTCCCTTACAAGCCTCTCTGGTTTCCTTCACTTTCGTTTCATACTCGCTTGCCGGTTAAGGAGACACTTGACGTGCCTGTCAAATAAGACACGGTCTTGTTGATCATAGTAAGATAGTCTAGTCTTCCCCGCTACCCGACATATTTATGATATAATAAAACCTGTGACATTTTACCCGCCCACGACAAGTGTTATAAATAACTTTTGTCTGAGGATGAATTTTATCGACAACAAAATAACTTCAAGGGAGCTAAGCAAGTGGAAACTTTGTCCTTTCACTTCAAATGTCTACCGTTGACAGTTATTCGAGCATTAATAACCGTCGGGGGTTGGCATAAAATTAATAAAAATATTAATATAGTGCGGTAGAATTACCCCTTTAGCAGTATTGTTTTAATCTTAAAATGCCGTGAGGGGACGGCATATATAGTAATAGTTTTGCTAAAAAAGTAACGTAGCACATTAAGATGGGAGCATTTGTATGGTATGGCAATATAAGGAACAGAGCCGCTCGCGGTTGATTGCTCGTGAACTCATTGTACGACATCTGAACAAAGCATAGGCCTAATACTCACTGCACTGGTACGTCAATACATGTTTTCACATTTATGTATTTAACAGAATACGCTCCCGTTTAAGTTTTAATGATAATAATGTTAGTTCATTTGGTATGGCGTTATGAACTTGAGCTAACAAAATATAGTCCCCCCACAACGCGATGCACTTAAGTAAACGCATGCATCTACAAGTAATTTAACATGGAAGTACTTAACAAATAACAACACTTGTGTTTTAGATAGCATACAGGCTAATCAATAGCAATTAATTTGACTTGGTATATTAATTTAAGAAATAATATCTAATAAGTACATCTAGTAATACTCCAAAAACCTAAAGGAAAGAAATAAGTAAAAAGACATTTGAGATTCAATAACTCAGACATACACGCGCCTGCACTGAGACATATTATCACACCAGATCCCTGGCAGGTTAGGCAGAGACTGGAAATTTTCAATATATGTTTTGTAACTTAATAACCTTTCAACTTGTCCCATACTCATGTATACAGTATATACTTGTATATAGTTTTACTAAAATAACGTGGTTGAAAATGTATACATACAAGTACACATAATAGCGACACAAAATAACAGTTATAATTTTATACATCTTAGTGCAAGCGGCTGTGAACCCTTACCCTACAGTTTTCCAACATCGTTTTTGACATCCACATAAACAGGCAAGTAGGCAAATACGAAATATGCATTTATATCATGACGCACTATAACACCGTCACCTTTATGTAACGCATACATTTTTAACAGGTATGTCAGGTATGGTTCCGTGTGGGGACGGATCAAGAATACAGTCTCCCCACCGCATGCTGGACTAACAGCGGGTCGTAAGAGGCGACCAAATCCAACAACAAATACCGCAAGCGGTAGTTGAAGCGAGGCAGTACTCTGGTGCCACACCGGAAGAGGGCTCGCTTGGGCTAAGTGTTGCCGGAAGCAGGGCACCACTCTCTGGAATGGCGATACACATGGCATCCAAAGCCCTAGTTAGTTGGGCTACTGCTAGATATAGCCCACAGGTGCCGTAAGAGGTGCCTAAGGGGCTTGTAAGACGAGAGGATGGGCAGCAGCGTCCTCTTAATACCTACTAACGCTATACTGCGATCGCCAACCCGCCTGCCAAGCGTGGCGATTATGGCATCATCCCCCTAATGATTTCCACAAATATTAAACGGCCCCCAGTCCCCAGCGGCCCCGCTAGTCCTGGCCACGGTAGTAGCCACGCTAACGACGGGCGGGGGGTGCTAAGAATCCCCAAAAGAGGCATGGCTACAGACAACGAAGACCATTGGTCCTGGCAACTTTTAACACGCGCACACTGCGAACTGACGAAAAGATCGACAAGTTAGAGGAAGAATTGAGCAAGTTACACTGGGATATCATAGGATTATCTGAAGTCCGAAGAGAGGGTGAGGACTCGATAACACTTAAATCCGGTAACTTGCTCTATTTCCGGGAGGGCGACCAGCAGTCCCAGGGTGGTGTCGGGTTTAAAGTCCAAAGGTCTCTCGTGAATAACGTTGTCAAGATCGAGAGTGTGTCGACCAGGGTAGCGTACCTGATATTCAAAATGACCGAAAGGTATTCACTGAAAATTATACAGGTATTCGCACCGACTTCGACACACCCCGACGATGAGGTAGAGGTTATGTATAAGGATATATTCAGAGCCGTACATACCTCTGAAACTCACTACACCGTTATCATGAACTCCTTTTTCCAGAAGCGGGAACACCGTGAATGGACCTGGGTGGGCCCCGACGGTGTTACAAGAAACGAGATAGACTTCATCATGTCGACGAGGCGGCACATATTCAATGATGTCTCTGGCATCAACGCAGTTAAAACTGGAAGAGATCACCGACTAGTAGGAGGCACCTTGAATATCAATTTCAAGCTTGAAAGGTCTAGACTGATGAAGTCTACAGTCCGTCCAGCACCTGTCCAGATTCAGGAGTCCGATAGCTGTGAGTGCATAAACGTGGACGATTATAGCAGCAGGGTAGTGGAAACTGTCCATACGTTCGGGCACAAGTTCTTTAAAACCCACCGTACAAAAAGAACCAAAAAGCTCTCAGGCGTTACCCTCAAGCTTATGGAGGAAAGACGCAGGATGATCTTGCAGTCTCCGGAAGAAGTTTCCGAATGCCAGCGGCTCAATATGCAGATCTCTAAGTCTCTGACTCGCGATGTACGCGAATATAATACTGACAAAATAAGAGAGACTATATCGAGCGCAACAAAGGCCCTAAAGTGTTTGCAAGAGATCTGTCTATCGGACAGAGCCGGTTGAGTAAGCTGAAGACCGGAGACGGCAGGATTGTATCCTCTACACCGGAACTCTTGAGGGAAGTCCAGAAGTTCTACGGCCAGCTATACACATCAGTACAACCACCTGTCTGCAATCCGGCCATAGACCCAAGAGCCAAATTGACCCGACACTATACCGAAGACATCCCGGACATCAGTCTGTAGGAGATTAGTATGGCTCTCAAACAGCTCAAGAACAACAAGGCGCCAGGCGATGACAGTATAACAGCCGAGCTTCTCAAGGCTAGTGGAAAGCCGATATTAAGGGCTCTTCAGAAACTATTCAACACCGTCATCCTCGAGGGCAAACGCCACAGTCATGGCGCGGAAGTGTGGTGGTTCTCTTCTTCAAAAAAGGTGATAAAACCCTCTTGAAGAATTATAGACCCATCTCACTTCTGAGCCACGTCTATAAACTGTTTTCGAGAGTCATCACGAATCGTCTCACGCGTAGACTTGATGACTTCCAGCCTCCTTAACAAGCCAGTTTCCGAAAAGGCTTCAGCACCATAGATCACATTCATACGCTGCGACAGGTCATACAGAAGACTGAAGAGTACAACCTGCCACTATGCTTAGCGTTTGTGGATTATGAGAAGGCCTTCGATTCGATCGAGATTTGGGCTGTACTACAGTCTCTCCAGCGGTGCCAAGTAGACCACCGGTATATCGAGGTGCTGACGAGAGCTCGAAACCTATTCAACTGCAGCGTTGTGAGACAGGGAGACGTTATATCCGCTAAACTGTTCTCCGCCGCGCTGGAAGATGTCTTCAAGCTTCTGGACTGGAGAGAACTAGGTATCAACATCAACGGCGAGTACATCTCTCACCTTCGATTTGCCGATGATATCGTGCTCATGGCTGATACCCTGGAAAACCTCAGTACCATGCTCGACGACCTTAGTAGAGTCTCTCAACAAGTAGGTCTTAAAATGAACATGGACAAGACGAAGATCATATCAAACGTCCATGTAGTACCAACTTCTATAAAGGTTGGAGACTCTACGCTCGAAGTTGTTGACGATTATATATACCTGGGACAAAGAATCCAATTAGGTAGGTCCAACTTCGAGAAAGAGGTCAATCGTCGAATCCAGCTCGGTTGGGCGGCGTTCGGGAAGCTACGTAACAACTTCTCGTCCAAAATTCTGCAGTGTCTCAAGACAAAAGTCTTTGACCAGTGTGTGTTGCCAGTGATGACTTACGGCACTGAGACATGCCTTATAAGCAGGCTCAATGCCACCCAAAGGGCGATGGAGAGAGCTATCAGAAACGAGGATATCCGCAAGAGTACGAAAGTCACTGACATAGCACTCAGAATTGCTAAACTTAAGTGGCAGTGGGCGGGGCACATCGCTCGTAGAACTGACGGCCGTTGGGGCAGAAAGGTTCTTGAATGGCGACCACGTACCGGAAGACGTGGAGTAGGTACGCCCCCTACAAGTTGGACCGATGACCTGGTGAAGGTCGCGGGTAGAAGTTGGATGCGTACAGCACAAAGCCGGTCGTTGTGGCGGTCTTTAGGGGGAGGACTTTGTCCTGCAGTGGACGTCTTTCGGCTGAAGCAGAAGAAGAAGAAGATGTCAACAGCATTTATATATCTCAGAACTGACTGATTAACAATCGAAGAAACATACTTAGTGTAAAAACTCACGAGGACCAATTCTACTAATAAAATCCGAAATGCCGAATCTTACGCTCCGCCGATCAAAACAGCGTTATCTGTTGTCGTATTCTAGTAGATTTTATTAAGAATATCCCTCAGATTGTTTGTAACTATAGGAACGGAGAGGAGAAGACACAATATGTAGAATAAAATACTTGGAAGAGGCCGAAAATTAACGCAGAGTGCTATTACTTTATATATAGTGCGATAACCACGTTACAACATTATTATGTAAAAAGCGATGAACAGCTTCGACTAAAATAATTATCATTCCATATAAACAAAAATCATCTCATATAATATACCATATTTATGATGTAACACCTTAATTTAGAAGTTATTAAGTATGCTCCACCAAGTAACGAATAACAGTGCATAGAGATAGTCGTTGTACAGACAGAGTTCGCTAGGACTCACCGTTTTCACTGCCGATTGTACTGCTGGGTTCGCCTGTAAATATTCATATTTTAAAGCGAAAAAGAAAAACTCAAGTACTTACAGCATGCACGCGTTGTATTGATTAATGCAGGGTTGCCAATAATATATTTTTATTAAAATAAACTATCGAATTTTCCTTTTAAAATTGTCATTTAATATAATATTTTTTTTATTATTGATCTATGATACGTTTGTTGTTTAAGAGAAGTTTTATTTAATTGATCTTTTGTAAATGGTATAATATATATATCTAATAGATTCTATTACTACCTAAACATATTGAGCGTATCATTAGGTACAGTCATATAAGGCTCTTGAGGCCCGCGGCCAAACTGGGAACTAACGCTGTCATCAAGTGAAATGTCACTTCATGACAGTCCCAGAGTTGCCGTTTGTATAAAGTTTACCCAAGTTCTTTTTTTAATTACGGGCCCACCAGATGAAATATTTTCCTGTGAGTAGCAAAACTGTACTAAATAATATCCCTGATTTCACATTCCCTGATGATGATGATAATGGCATTCATACAAATTCAAGAAATGTTTTATTTCTATT
Source organism: Phalera bucephala (assembly GCA_905147815.2). Lineage (NCBI taxonomy): Eukaryota > Metazoa > Arthropoda > Insecta > Lepidoptera > Notodontidae > Phalera > Phalera bucephala. Next base: position 19,298,607 of record LR990609.1, on the reverse strand, counting down.
TAATACCTACGAGAGTCATGAATACTTTGAATAATTTCCAACAATACTAATCAAATCATAATTAAAAGATAATTTAATTGTTGAACGCCGTAAGTAAAGAGATTAATATACAATAAAGTGTGTTTACGACAACGAACTTTATTACAGAGATAACAAGGTTATCACTCCATATTTTATAGCCATGCAGATAGTATTGTTAAGGGAGATGAGGTCATGTCACGTTCGGTCAGATTATTCTCAAATCTATACATTATCACACTTTTTTGATAACAGGGACCTCTATAAATAGGTATTCATTCATGACCTCCCTAACCTAATACTTCATCTCAATCTAAAAAAACAAGACATCATTAAAAATAGTCAACTAATTTTTGTGCTCATTAAAAAAATTATATATATTTGTAAATTTTTAACTGATGATTGCCTCGTTGGTCTAGTGGCGAATAATGCGCTTTGCGATCACCAGGTCCTGGTTTTAAATACTAGGGGGACAAATGTAGTTTTTCTATCAAAAAAATCCCACTATTAGTCCGTAGCCTAGAATTGTGCTCGGAATGGCAATAGGCTCGCCCCCATGGGACCCAACATCGTTGGCGAAAAGTGGGCATACACAGTACGCCTCTGCCACCCCCGCTTGGGGAATATTGGCGTGACGGTATTTTTTTTTTATTTGTTTAACATTAAAATAAATTCATTTTATCAATCAAAAATTTCAATAGTAAAAGTTAATCTGTTTGTGGCAACCCTACAAGTCAACATATTATTTATTGTTAGAAAATTAATATTAGCAATGTATGACTGCAAATAAAGTATAACGTTAATTTATGGATTATATTTTTAAGTATCTACAAAGGACTAAATTACAATATTTACCATTACCTACTCCTAAATCATTAAGCCATTTACTTTTGGAAATTAAACAGGCTTGATAATGGATATTAATTAACATAATCTGGGAATGACAATATTATTTATTATATACTTTTATAATTCATATATGCGTGTATGTATATCAAAATAAGCAGTGAGAAGCGGCAAGAAGAAAAAACAAGAGCTATAGGAAAAGTACTATAATACAACTTTAATTTATCTTAAGCTACAGCTTGATCTTGTTGAATTCGAATGAAGAACCTGATCTTACCGTGATTTTCGTATGAACTACAGTATCTAGACGGGATATTAATACTAGTTATTGCTTCAGTAACACTTTACCCTTAGGTTGCGAAAACTCGTAAAATCGCCTCAAAACGCGCCGTGATAAAGGGGCCGAGAACTTTGACAAGGTATCTGAATGGGTTTGGAGTTTCTTTGTACAATAACACATTTTTAATGCCCACAATAATGTAGGTACAGAATAACTGCTCCGACTTTCTTATATGTAGGTTCCCAAAAGGACATGCGCTAGGAAATTCTTTAAAGGAAAAATACGAGTCTATAATCTAAATGTTAACTCACCGCTTGTCACCAAGTTTGTGGACAGAGGCAATAATTATTACTAAATAATATTAACTTACATTTCTATGTAATTATCATTCCCACATTACCACATAAGGCCCTACTTTAAAGCACTCCATAGCCAAATATGTAGTCCATAGGCACATCTTACACACCAGAGTATTATTAACGCATGCGAAATATCGCAGATAAGCTCTAGGATTAATCCGTGCAATCCGTGCCGCCTGACAGAATTTTAATTAGCCGTGTTAGCTCTTAGCTAGCCGCTTTTTTATTTTAATTTGCAAACACATGCAACATTTATCACTTCCTCATTTTTACAACACTATTTTAATATTGAGAGTTGTAAAAATGAGCGCTGGACGTTAAGCATTTCGCGCTGAGTCGACACTTACGAGCGTTAAAGCACGTCAGAGCGAGCGATTTAGCGCTGACTCGAGCGTTTCTGCAACACTATACTAAACTGTCCCAAGATTAATTCAGGCGGCAAACTGCATCGGCGAACCTTAGTAGACTGTTGACGACTAGTGCATATGAGCCCTTACATTTTTTAAACAGAGCATACAATAAAACTTACTCTAATTTACAACTTAAGTAACTGAACATTTTCAGATTTTCAAATCAGTTGCAAACTGTACTACTTGTACTAAATAATATTTAAAAATGTTGCTAATATAGTAATATGCAATTAAGTTTTTATAATCACCAAGGTAAGTGTGTGACTGCCTTGTTGGTCTGGTGGAAAAGCGCATTGCTTTGTGATCACGAGGTCTTGAGTTCAAATCCTAGGTCGGACAAATCTAGTTTTTCTAACGAATTGTGCCCGGTATATGGCAATACGCTCGCCCCCTATCACATGGGACCTAACATCGTCAGCAAAAAGTGGGTGTACTCAGTACACCTCTGCCACCCCCGCTTGGGGAACATAGGCGTGACGGTGTTTCTTTCCTTCTTTACCAAGGTTAGTGAACATGTCACCGACCGGAAACTACTGATTCGTTTATCTGACCTATAGGTTTGATATGTAAGATGTACCTTTGTGAGACCTCATTATTTACTCTACAATAAAGCATACTCAAGGGCAATTAAAAATATACACCCATATGTTAGACGTGGACAGTATAAATAAGCTTCACCACCCTTCCTATTTCAACAGTTCGATACCGACTTACCTTGTCTTTAACAGTTTTAAAGAAAGCTCCACCTTCTTTCTTGACAGTCTTGGCCCAGTCCCTGTATTGCTGCTTCAGTTTCTGCCCACTCCCTGTGTTCAATTTATCAGCGTAATTGTTGCATTCAACTTCAAACTCGTCGTTGAAGCCACGACCCGAATTGAGCAAATCCAGTCTTTCATCGATAAACTGTTGGGGAAGTAATAAAAGTATTGTCATTACTGTTTTCAGAAGAGTAGAAATATTCGGAATAAATTATAGAAGATCGAATTTCAATAAAATTATATCAAAAGGCCTATGATGGTAGCTGGTTGCTTGATCAGTCATTGTCATCATTAGCCGAAAAACTGACATCCACTGCAGGCTAGACCGAGGAAAAGCCTTCCTCTAAGATCAAGCCAACAACTGGCTGTATACCGTATGCGTCCAGTTTAAATCCGTCACTTTCGCCAAGACATTCCCCGTCTTCCGGTAGAAGGTCACCACTCGAATTGTTCTAATATTATGTTTTATACTCTTTTAATCGATTTTACAACATTCTGCTAGCTGATAAAATGAATACAACAACTATGCACAATTGTCACTTGCTAATGGTTACAAAACGAAAAAAATATACGAATAACATATGAAAGCACGCGCCCGAAAAACTCTAGCACTAAATTTGAAATAGGTACGTAATAAATAATATTAAAAAAAAAGGTTGACTCACCTGCCGGAATATTTGCGATTGTAATATCTTTTTAAGGAATGGTTGCATATTTTTCCTAGTTCTAACAAAAGCCTCTGGATTGAATGTGATCAACTGACCATTTTCAATTCTAAAAAAATTAAAAAAAAACCATATTATTATAGTTACACAATTATGTGCATGCTATGTAAATAATCTCTATTCTGATAAGCATAAACAAACAGGTTTAAGTAAAATCTAAAACTTTTAATATGACACTGGGAGAGGGCGTCGCATCACCATAGCGTCAGAAAGAGAAATAGATAGATTATTAATCGTTTGATTACTATGCGCCAGTTACTATACAAGTTGTACTTCCATACAATTACTGGTAATCAGGGCAATGTATGGAGTTCGACTCCTCATTGGCTTCCCCATAAGTAAGGCACTTAAGAGCAAGCAAGGACACAATATCATAGTATGCCTTTCCCATGTTTTATCGTCGCCATTATTACGAGCGATGGTGTGCCAGAATGCGGCCTGGTACTGATGGAAGTGTTCGTAACTTGTATCGTCGTAAGGCCATTTTAATTAACTTACTTTTTTGTCTACTCTATTTTTGCGGCCGAAGTTTTTATTCAAATAGGAAAAAAACAAAGTTGTCGAAAATTACCCCAGAACCAACAAAGATTTGACCCATGCCATCATTATTTATCTATTTTATTAAAATAATGGCAAATATCCGTATCTATACAATTTGCAATCTAAAACGAATATTTTAAAGTATTGTAAGTACTTAAATCGAAGTCGCCGACATCTTTACTGAATGTCAACAATCACAATATAAAACCTCATACGTATTAATGGCTACAGAATTATATCCTCAAATTGTAATACTTTTTGTGCAATATTGCGATTCCCCCGCTTGTCCGTTTAATAATAAATGTCTTAAAAGAATTTATGGGTGATTTGAAATCATACAAGTATTTTTTCAATGCTGTTGGTTCTAGGGCAAATCATGTATGGGCACAGAACAATTAGTGACAACGAACTACCTAGTGACGTACAATTACTGTTTTACGGTTATTAGAAGTTACTAAAGATAAAGGACAAGTCAGGAATCTCCGTAACCGGCGAGCGTGTATGAGACGAACTATGAGGGCAGAGGAAGCCAGAGAGGTATGTAAGGAAAGAGCCTGTTGGAACTCTGTACTCTCTGCCTACCCCGTAAGGGATCTGGCGTGATGATATAGATAGACAGACTAAAGATAAATTAGTCCAGGTATACTTACTTAATAGCATCACGATATCCCCCTATCAAACACACTAGCGCTCGTAGAAACGCCCGAGACACAGCATCACCCAGGGCATTTTTATCACTTAAAGCTTTCTTTAAACTCGCTACCTGAAATTAAAAATAATAAGCCTCACAGGGAATTGAATAGTCTTAAACCCTATATTAGTTACCCCTCTTTTTCTTTTGTTTGTTAGTTCATCAAATGGTACGTATCCAGGATGTTCACAAACCAATACCGCTCCGTGATAGCTGTGAAGGTAGCGAAGTAAAAACGCTCGAGTCGGTGCTTAAACGCTCGAGTCTTTAACGTGCTTCAACGCTCGTAAGCGTCGACTCGGCGTTAAACGCTCGACATTCAGCGCTCATTTTTGGAACACTACGTGTAAGTTGTTTGCACGCCTACTATCGATCCGCTCTGTCGGTCTTTTCGCGGACACAAAGGGGAGCGCTTGTAGAACGACCGTATTCGCAAATTATTTGTGAAATCAATTAAAAATTATTTCGAATTTTATCGCTGTTTATTTTTGGTTTTTAAGTTGCCGACGTTTGAGTGATCTACAGCACCCATGTTCACGAAAGGGGCATTTACGTGCATTTTACGTCCTAAAGTCATTGTTATTCCGGGTTACCTTAGGAGGGCTTATAAATTAATATAATTGAAATTAAAATTTACAAATAAGAAAATTGAGTAATGCCCAACACTGAGTGTTAAAGTGTGTATCCAACACACTTTAACAGATTGCACTTCACGGTAATGAGCTTACCTATACTGATACGATGATAGTATAGCAGATGCGTAACATATTTTTTAGGCGCGCTCTAAAATAAGTGGAACTGAAGGACTTCCCCAAACCAAAAACTATCAGTTTAAATGCTATGTCGAAATGTTTATTATTTTTTTCTGACAACAACGAATCTCAAAATTGTAAAAGGGTTTGCAATAAAATAACACGTAGCGTAAAGTGATTACATGTGTCAATTCCTGTCATGAGTGATTTGCAGTAGGTCTACCATGAAAGTTTTAATCCGAAACTTTGAAGCCGAACGACATACGAACGAAATATGATACGTGCACCTACCATGAAGATGTATCGGATTTATTTCTTTCGATCGGGTATCATAGACTGTTTTCGTGAATGAATGACAGATGAGAAGACTGTTTCCGTTTACTAAACAACTTGGTAATAAATGAAGTAGTATAAACCAACCTTATAAAAATTGCATTCGTTGCTTATCAGACACATGGTATCTTATGAACATTCCAAGTTGGTCGTGTAAAATTATTAAATATTAATCTCTCATAATGACATAAAGGTGCGAACTATGCATATAATGTTTAAAAATATCGTAACTATTCGCAAAGGCCTTCTCTCATAAATCGAGGTGATAGATTAGGTCATACTCCACCATGCGGACCCAGTGCGAATTGGTGGAGGCAGGTTTGTGGCCACCTGCTGTTGGAACTTATCAAGCCGCCTTTAAGGCTTCCAACTCGGCCTAACGACTACCACATTAAGTGGTAACCGGGACCAAAGGCTTAACGTGCCTACTTTATTTGATTTAATGTATATTCATCCATCATCCATTTTATTTGAGACACCATAATTGCCACATTTGAAAAAAGAAATGTAAATACTAGCATTTGTAAATAAATGTTTTAAGCTGATTTATAAAAACTGTCGTAATGTTTTAGTTTCGGGTAGTTAAAATAATTTCTAAATAGTTAAAATAAAATGAAAACATATTTTAGCATACTTTAAATAGTTTATAGAATCGATTGGAAAAAATGTAATGGCCATACTTGGTAACAATTACATTTGTGTTGACAATTTATTGACAACTTAAACTTACCAAAACAGTTTTCGGTATTCTTTTTCTTTCTGGTTATCTATCTATTTATCTATCTATAACCTCACGCCAGATCCCTTGCGGGGTAGGCAGAGAGTACAGAGTTCCAACAGGTTCTTTCCTTACATACCTCTACCTCATACCTTTCTGGTTATCTGATTTGTTTTTAGATTTAAACCTTGCAGTTACTCGACTTTATCGTACGAAACTGATAATTGCTTTCTCTAAACGGACACCGATTATACCTCCTGATTTTGTGTAGATATGCTTCGCTCGGAGATGGAAATGTTTGACAGGCCTACACTCATAACGTGCATGCAAATGTTATCCTCAGCGATATAAGTCTTGGATCAAACCACAAGTATCGTACACGTATTCGATATCTCGAATAAAAATTCTCGGTCTTCATGTTTAAGTAATGGAAACCCATATTTTCATATCGTTTTCATAATTTTTCATACATTGACGCTTGAAATCGATATCAGGCAAAACTATGTATGGGATCTTGCCATTGTCCTTTATGAATAGTATATGATTTAAATGAAAACTAAAGTAGATTTTTGATGTATTTTTATATTCCCGTTTATTTTTTGGATTCTATCTATATCATCACGCCAGATCCCTTACGGGGTAGGCAGAGAGTATAGAGTTCCAACAGGCTCTTTCCTTACATACCTCTCTGGCTTCCTCTACTCTCATAGTTCGTCTCATACACGCTCACCGGTTGCAGAGACTCCTGACTTGTCCTTCAGATTAGACCCGGTCTATTTGGTCATGGTAAGACAGTCTAGGTCTTCCCCGGTACCTACATCCTTCCACTTTCGCATTGTATATCAGTTTTGTCATTCTTTCTTCGGACATTCTTTCTATATGCCCGAACCAACGGAGCATACCCTTTCTCATCTTTACACCGATATTCTCTTTCATACCTATTTGCTTTCTTACTACGCTGTTGCGAATACGGTCGGTCAGCTTCACTCCGCACATCTTCCGCAGAGCTCGCATTTCCACCGCGTTTATCCTATTTTCATTCTCCTTCTTACATACCCAGCTCTCGCTGCCATATAACAGCGTTGGGACAAGCACTCCATTATGTATGGCCAGCTGCGCCTTTCGGCTTAAGTGCGGGCTCCCAAGTAGCCGGCACTTAAGCCAATTCTATGTTTTCAATATTCATAAATACAATATGCGTGAAATGGAATATGATCAAACGTTACCGTACCCATGTCTCGTGAAAAAGACTATATTATTATCAAACTAGCGATAGAAGTCGATGTGAGTTCGAACCCACAAATAATGTTATTTTCTTTTTGTGTATTTACTATTTTTATGTTTTAGGCATGGGAACGGCAACAAAGGCGCAACTCGACTCGACAAGATTTATTATGAGAAACGAGACGCCGCAAGCTAGTTGGAAGCCCATCTGCTTTCGATCTTTATCTGAAGGGCAAGTCAAGAGGCTCCGTAACCGGCGGGCGTGTATGAGAGTTGAGGAAGCCAGAGAGGTCTGTAAGGAAAGAACCTGTTGTAACTTTGTACTCTCTGTCTACCCCGCAAGGGGACTGGCGTGAGGATATAGATACATAGATAGATCCATAATAATAATATTATAAAACACTTAATAAATCCAGTTTGAACGTAATCATCATCATAATACGAAAGTAAAAAGTTACCTCTTTATTTTTCGTATAATTGGGGTTGAAATCACGAAAGAAGTACTGTCACAATGCCGAAACTTTGTTTGTTCGGGTCACTTCATGGTAGCGTTTTACGACGGACGAAACGTCACAAGGCGTCTTCGGGACCGACTTTGGAACGAAATTACTTCGTAGTAGGAATCGGCCAAAATTTCGATACGAAACTTTGGTTTCATGGTAGACTTACAGTACCTAATCATTATTACATCCGCTACGTGAGTGAAGCGAGGCGTTAATCTAAAGTTCAGAAGGAAGATGTTTACTAACCAGATCAGACGGAAGACTTTCCAAATCGTTGAAGGGAGATGTAAGCTCATTTGCATCTACATCTAATATAACCACATCACCTATTTCTGACATTCTCACAGTCTGTAAAAAAAAATATCTACATTATTGCATCGGTTTTATTATAGTATTCAATTGAAGAAGTATGATTATAACTGCCTCATTGGTGTCTAGTGTCATATAGTTGAACAATGGCAAGTATCGTAAAATAGTCGGGACTCAAATCAACACGGATTTAAGGATATTTATTTAACTTAATATTCGGATTTCCACAATATCAAGGATGCTTCGGCATACCAAAGTCCACCGCGGCTTGAAGTGAAATAAAAACGAAATGAGAGAGCTAAGCGTATTGAAATAAAATTGTAAATAATATGTAATTTAAAAAATGCCGCTTTATCTTATTGATGTGCGCCGGCCAAAGTACAGGCGTCAATTGACCGAAGGTAAAATCGTGTTCGAATTTTACTTTGTGTTACTATCCTATGATGTTTCATAAGTAGAAATACATACAACATAATACACCATCACGCCTACATTCCCGAGAGGGTGTGACAGCTGTGTTCACTTACAATTTACTGATGATTTTAGATACCAATATCTTTTACATTACATAGGTACAGGCGAGCTGTTACCATTAACTACGTATGCTTGGATAAAAAAAAAACAATAACACTTTTTCCTGACTTAAAATTCGATATGAGATCTCGCGAACACCATCCGCATCATTAGAACAACGAGGCAGTTTCTATCATGTTAAATATCCTTTAGAGCATAACCCTAACCTTCATAACACTTCTAGGAACTCCAATAAGAAATGGCATAGGTGCCAATAAGTAATCTACCAAGTGCTTCGGTAATATCGGAATGAATATGTGTTGCCAGGACATGGGGAAGAGCGTCGCGTTGGCTGCTTGCACGCACGCCGTTAGCCGCGAAGGCTTCGTGGCCACGATAGCAACCCGCCGTTCATGGAGCAACGCTGCCCATAACCCGGCCATGCACTTTGCGTCCATGGCACTGAAGTATTCCGTTAAATTGCACTGAAAAATATTAATAATAATAATTATTATACTCAATACCGTGTCTCTTCTCTCTCATGCCCTTGAGATAGGGTATCAAGAGTCTCCGTAACCGGCAAGCGTGTATGAGGCGTACTATGAGAGTGGAGAAAGCCAGAGGAAAGTGAGGAATGAACCTGTTGGAAATTCTGTACTCTCTGCCTACCCCGCAACGGTCTGGCGTGATGAGTCATCAGTGTTTCCCAATTACTGGTGCGTGTACCCCTGGGGGAACGTGAAGTTGATGAAGGATGATGGTTGATGAAGGTTGAGGAAGATGAAGGGGTAAGTGCGATAATCTTTCGACTAAGGTAATTTAAGCAGAAAAATAAAACAATAACACAAACAACAATCACCGAAATATATTTTTAGTCTATTATATAAACCACACTAAGCTTTACCCTCCTGATGGAAGTGAGACGCGGGGCTGGGGTGCGCTTGACCTAACTAATCTCCCGCCTGTCCGATGGCATACAGTCTGTGGCTTATGGAGTACACGATATTGAATTTTGAAGGGGTGCACAAAAAAAACTAATTGGGAACCACTGACATAGATAAAAAGATTATTTTCGATAGTCTAGGTCTTTCTCGGTACCTACATGTTTTCATTTTCGCATGGTATATATGTTGTGTCGTAACGAAAAAACCTGTTGGAAGTTCCGAAGTGTACGCTCTGCCTGTCCCGCAAGGGATCTAGTGTGATGATATAGAGAGAAATAGATCACACATGACACCAGAGACCATACATGAATAAACTTAAACTAAAATGCCCTACAAAATATCCTAACTCGTTTTCACGACGCCATCTGTTGGTAAACATAGTGGCAAATTATGGATAACAAATAAAATCTATCCGTTTGTATTCCACTGCTGGTAAAAGACTACTTACTACTTTAGAACTATTAAGGGTCAATCGTCCACAAAGGTTCATCCCGCCATTTGGTCCCGATGGACCCAGTTGGAGATTTTATTTTTTGTTTAAGATTTCATTCTGTTTCATGCCGATATTGTATGATGTTGTGAAATGTTTTTTTCGGACTGTGTGTCTATGAATGTGAATTTCAAGTTTGTAAACGCACCTACCACGCAGGAATTATTTAGGTTATTCAGTTTTCTTCTCAAAAAATACCCAACTGAAACAAAACTACACTAACAAAGGGAGGAATTTTGAGTTTTAATAGATTTCGAATTGAAAATATTTATTTAAAACAAGATACTCACATTTTCCGGAATACTTGGTAGTTTGTTGTCAGGACACTGGCACGTGAAAACGCTGTGACCTGCGTTGTAGGTCACCTTGAGCGTATGCCCAGGCATAGGGGGCCGGATCCGACATGCTTCCAGGAACGACGTCAACTCCCCCTTCTCAGGGCTGTTTATTAGATTTGCTATACAATTTAATAACCTAAAAAGGGAGGTGAGGGTTACGGAAACGAAGATAAATGCTGGACATTGAGGGCATTTACATGATTTAACATCTGATCTGGAAGCTTACCCCAGTCTCTTTAGCCACATAAATAATTATTGTGATCTGACTTTGCTGTGAAAAGGAAAGCCGTTATACGCAGTTCTTAGCTCCGTCTCCATCTCACATCAAAGTAAGATTACAATAATACTAAAAGGACTAAACCCGCCTACCTGTGGCAATACAATATAACTACTCAAATGGCGTTGACGTGTCCACGCTCGTATATTTAAAGCTAAAATTGTATACGTCAGTCACTGGAGTGCACAACAAAGAGCAGAACAGAATAGTCCTTCTTTACACCAGTAAAGTCGTAGCATATGCTATCGCCTTAACTGATATCGGCTGAACTGATGTGTGTTAGTTTGTAATAGCCCCCGTGGTCATACTAAGGAAATCGGAATTTGTAAACCGGTTTGTAACCATATAAGCACCTTTCTGGGCACAGTCCTACTAACAGAATTCAGCTAAAACCGAACGAACACATAATATTCTATTAGTACCGATACGAAAACAGCTAACGTCGTTTGAACGGCGGAGCATTTTGTTAGTCGAATAAGGGTACCAGGGTAGTTAGCGGAGTATCCTGGTAAGACCAGATCAGGCATCAGAGCATGTCTTGCACGAAAGGTATTATTGCCGCACAGCATTTATCGCAAACGTCTTATTACAAAAGTATGATCAAATTATGCGAGTGGAGGTAGCGAAAGAGGTCTGTAAGGAAGGAACCTGTTGGAACTCTATACTCTCTGTCTACACCGTAAGGGATCTGGCGTGATGATATATAGAGAAGCATCTGCTCAATTTTCTCATCCATCTATTTAGATAGATGAGCATAACAAATGAAATGTTCTGGCAGTTTTGTTTTTGAAAATATAACATTCATTATATAAAGTTCTTTGAAAATAGTTCGCTCTTGATGTATTCTCTGCAATCGCATAGCATAGCGCTACAAGTCCAAAATTGCTTGGCTAAGAGCCGCTTTCACCAGTCTCGAGTGGACTAATCGACAATTCAAATTGTAAGTAAGCCTATGTACGAGTTTCACCATCTCTGAGCAGCGTTAACCGACGGTTTAACTTACCAGTAACGCTACCCGAGAAGTAACTAACCAGCACTTAACTCTAGGGTGGTAAAAGAGCCCTTAAACAACTTAGAAAAGTAATGCTAAACAGTATTAAAAAAATCATGTTTATATCAAATTAACAAGACATTGTTTTACGTTAACAGCATGAGCCGAGATAAAAAAAATATATTATTAATATATTTCATTGAAAACTGCCTCCGCTATTATATATTTATAAAGATGTATGAAATAAAACCACAACATTTACTAAATTATAGGAATCATCGACTAAAAATGTATCATTACGCCTATAATTCCCAAGCGGAGGTGGCAGAGGAGTATTGTGTACACCATATTTCATCGAAGATGTTAAATCCCATTGTAATTGGGGACGAGCCTATTGGCACAACTTTTCGATAGGATAACCATACTTCGAACTTGGAACCATGGACCTCGTGATTGACACCCCAACTATACGACACCAGAGCAACGAGGCAGTTTGTATGAGGTATGTGGTCGTATACCCAGAGTATTTTTAAACTTAAAACATATGGTCCGGCTATCAGCCATATGACATGAAATTTTACAAAAGTTTGTACTCGTTATAATTGTGCTATCGCATGTGCATAAATGACGTCAAATGCATGTTATAGGTATATTCGCATAGCGAGAAAAATAATTTATTGAAAAATAAACACGATCACCATTTATGTTATAACCTATAATAAATCGGCCTATATGGGTAAAAGTCTCCTCTCACAAATTGAGGTAAGACAGAGTAGGTCATGCTACGATCCAGTGCGGATTGTTAGAGTCAAGTTAGTGGCAACCTGCTGTGGAAATACTTTGCTGAACTAGTCCCACATTAAAAACCGAGTGATAATCGGGACCAAAGGTAGCGTGCCTTCTGAGACACAGAACTAGAAATACCACAACCAGTGACACACGCTCGAAATTATAAATATCACAAATAGACACATATCTTAGATGGACCGAGTCGAACGCTGCTTAACCTTAGCGATTACCAGAACAGCGCAATCCCAGAGCGTAAGGAGTACTTTCATCAACACATCAGACGAAAGACGTCCACTATAACTGCCTCCCCCAAAGTTCTGCACAACGAGCAGTTTCGTGCTGTACGCATCCAGAATTAGCCCGCGACCTTAACCAGCGCATCGGAACCTTTTTACAAATTTATATCAGCATTATAAATTTCATTCGCCTTGCATATGATTAGACAGTACCTATCATAAATTACCCATAACCAGACATGTTCAATTAAATCTAATTACAATATGAAGCATATTAGTAAAAATTATAAAACTGTGCAACCACTTGTCAAGAGTATCAAAGTGTTTTATATGGTACAACAATAATAACTGGAAGTTACATTTATATTATAAAACCAACATTAGTGATCGCTTATCTGGACTGATATCTAAGTATTACTACCACACCTCCTAGTAAGACTTCAGAATATTTTTACTTGTCAAGTGATTGCATGTCTATTGTTCTATACATATTCTCAGTTCAATACTTACTTATAAAATATATCATGCCATGGCAAATGTGACAATAATACCAATGCATTATTAGCTTTTGGATCAAATCGGCAAAAACAAAATGTATATTTGGAGTCCTCTGAAGTCAGCACAAATGAATAATATTGTGCGAATGAACTGGAAAAAAGAAGTCAGGTTAATGACATACTTTTAGGAGATAGTTCAATGCTCTATGAAAAGGATTACCTAATGGAACAAATTGCCACATCGGTATAACATTATCAGCCTTAGACAACCAGCCAAAGTACTGAGCAAAGGCCTTCTCAAGGAACTTAGGAAGGCACCCATAAAGCTTTCGAATTGGCGAAACGACTTCCAGAATAAGAGGTAATACCATATCAATGGCATTCAAAACTTTTCTAAGATGATAGCAGTTCTAGTAAACGCTTATTTCTATAATTAATATTCAGTAAAACACATTATTACAGTTACTTTTATGAAACACTAGCAGTTTTGCGCGGCTTCGCACCTGGTGGACAAAAATCCCACCTACCGGGTATATGTTACTTCTAGATAATGTTGCTTTCTTAATGAAACAATTATTAAAATCGTTTCAGTACTTTCAGAGTTTATTCAGAGATTACAAACAAACAAATCTTTCCCTTTACTAATAATATATGAATATTTTTTGTTCACTTACTTCTCTAATTGACATGGAAATGTAAATTTGGGTATGTTTTTCAACTCCTCTTCATTTTTATAGGTCTCAGGATATTTTCTGATAATGAATGGTTCCCTCAGTTGATCACCTGGTGATACTTCACAAAATAATTCAAACAAGAAGCGTACAGTGTCTCTGAAAGAAAGATTGAAAATCATTTAATTTGGAGGGTATTAAAATACCAATAATATTTGTTAATAGTTTATTATCATACGAAAAATTAACATCACCAGTCCTATATTCGCCAACCAAGGTACAGAGGTGAACTGTGTATGCCCACTTTCCGCCGACGAAGTATAAAATACACACACACACACACACACACACACGTGACGGTGTCGTCACCCCTATATTCCCCAAGCGGGGGTGGCAGAGGTGTACTGAGTACACCCACATTTTGCCGACGATGTTAGGTCCCATGTAATAGGGGGCGAGCCTATTGCCATATACCGAGCACAATTCCAGACTCCGGACTCATACTGGGAATTTTACGTTAGAAAAACTACATTTGTCCAACTTAAGGTTTGAATCCAGGACCTCGTGATCACAAAGCGGTGCTTTGCCACCAGACCAACGAGGCAATTAAGTATAAAATAATAATAATTAATCAGCGTAATCTGTCCCACTGCTGGGCAAAAGCCTTCTCTCGGGGTGAGAGACATAAGTGATACTCCACCACACAGACCCAGTGCGGATTTCGTAGATTATACTAAATAAGAGTACAAAAATATAGCTATTTCATACAAACTATATGCTATCCAATATGAACATGCTATCCAAATAATTTTTAAGTGATGCCCGAACATATCGACATGTCCAACAAACAAAGTCCTATAATCCATTACTTAGTATTTGTGTTTGGTTGCAAATGCCATTTATTTTGTTTGGTATATAACTTTGTTTTATGAAACATTGAAATGGAGAATATTTCTTTTTAACGTGGTTTCCTGTTTAGATACATCAGCCCTTATATTTGTTTTAAATATCTTTAATGCACACTTTGTACACTGTACAGACACAGCCTCTTTCGAAGTCTATAATTATTGAGAAAAATATTTAAATTTCGGTGTGTAGGCAGAACTTAAGATCAAATGTGGACATGATAGCTTAGTATTATTAAATTTTCCTTATATATTTTAATATTTCCACAATAGTGTATGGAGTTGTTGTAGACTATGTAGTTGTTTACTTTGGTAATCATCATCATCATCATCATCATCTCAGCCCATACTTGTCCACTGTTGAACATAGGCCTCCCCAATCGCTTTCCAGCGTAACCGGTCCGATGCCACCTGCATCCAACGACTTCCTGCGATTTTCACAAGATCGTCGGTCCATCTGGCAGGCGGTCGTCCCACGCTGCGCTTGCCAATACGTGGTCGCCACTCTAGAATCTTTCTACCCCAACGCCCGTCCGATCTACGCGCTATGTGGCCCGCCCATTGCCACTTCAGCTAATAACACTTCACTTCACTTTGGTAATACTATCTATATATTAAAGACACTAAACTTTATTGATCTATATTATTAGACGATAACTACTATATATTAAGCCTAATATACACGTATCAATACAATTTTGAGAGTTCACTTTAAAACAATAAGCTAGTTATTACTTCCACATTCATTTTAGATTCCGAATAGCTCAAAAAATCTTACCAGTGGTGAAATAAGGTGTACATAGTATTTGCATGTCACTTACTTAACAATGTGTTGAGATTGGAAATCCCTCTCTCTCTCACCACTTTCTCTCTCTCTCTCTCTCTCCTTCTCTCTCTCTCACACACACACACACACACTTAGACAAAGTGTGTGTGTGTGTGTCTCTCACACTTTCTCTCCGACTAAATAAATATAGTAAAGGTTGATTAGATTTTTGGTAAAAGGATACAAATGGGGACTGCAATTACTCTGTTCTATCTTTTTTGATACAGAAAAAAGTAATATGATAAATCAGCCTTGAGGACAGAAATTGTCTCACATCTATTAGGCAAAAATATAACTATGCACTTTTTATAATACCAATTTATAACATAATTAGATTTTGTCTTAAGTTCTACCTGCCTGATCCTAGCACATTGGAAAACATGATGTACCTTAAAAATGCTTTATGTTGGAATAAAACATTGAACTCTTCCTATAATCTACCCACATAATATATAGTTTAAACTGTATCTTCAGTTCTAACTAATTGTATTTATGAAATAGGTATATGACACTTTTTAAGCTAAGTGGAATGAGAAGGTTCTGTTGAAATTAGTTTCAAAATCAATTTAGAAATAAACAGATAAACTGACAAAGTAACAAAAAATATTTGTTCCTTAAACCCAAGAGTAATAAATAGGCAACCCTTATATAATTTAAAACATCATATACCTCCTCTTCACAACATTACAACATGATGATTTTTCAAAAATTTCACTGCCTCTTTGATCTAGTGAAGAATAATGTGCTTTGTGATCACAAGGTCCTGGTTTCATCCTAGGCTGGATAAATGTAGTTTTTCTAACGAAAAATTTCCATATGAGTCCGGAGTCCTGAATTGTCTGGAATCTCACCCTCTATTACATGGGACCTAACATCATCGGCGATTTGGTTGTTGGTATACTCAGTACACCTCTGCCGCCCCCACTTGGGGAATATAGACATGCCGGTGTTTTCAAGGATGTCATGGCCAAGCCAGTAATGTATCAAGTATCAAAGCTATCTGATATGGCTACATTGCCTTTGTCCTTTCACACTTGAATTGCTGATTATTTTATAACAAAACCTAAAATATGTGTGCATAATAGTGATGTGTCCAATTAACAAAATCTTATAATCCAGTCCTTATATTTGGGAAAAATAACTTTATTGACAGGCCCGAAAATTGCAAATTCCATTTTTGTTCGCATATGTAACTTTGTTCTATGGGACTGTCAATATCATTTACTCGATTTAAAATATAAATAAAAGTGACATTCAACATAATTTGTAAAAAAATGTAGGTTGATTCAATACAGAAATAGCCACCAATCACACAAACTTTTTTCACAAAAAATTACCAAACCAAAAGCTTAGTCATTGTATTCTCTCACAAGTCTTACTTCATTCAGAGAATATAATCATATCTAAGAATATCCAAGTAATATTAAGTGATGTAATAAGATTTAATTTTTATTTCCTTTTAACTTTTATTTATTTATTTTACTTATTTCCTTGATACATTAAAATACCTTCAAACTACAAGCTACAGTTGGTACAAGAACTAAAACAGCAACACAGTACTCCTCGAAAAATAAAATTATTATGGTGACATTCAGCCCATATGAAGAAGCAACAACAACTGATTTCATATAAAAATTTATATGAAATCAGTTGTTGTTGAATTATAGATTTTTAGATTTAATATAGGACACCTATTTCTCCAAAATGTAATTAATAGCAGAAAAATGACAAAACAGATCTCACCTTCAGGACGGTATAGACTTAACTCACAAATCTAAAAAATCGAGTTACGGTCATAGAGGACCATTAAAAGGTCCGCTATATTTGGTGAATATTAAAACAGTTGAGGTTTAATGGTAGAATTAAGAAATACGATACTTCGGTTTCTTTCTCTTTCCCTCCCTCTACCCGCACCACTTGGCTCTGAAGGGATACTATTAGTTTCCCAAAAACTTGATTATTTGAGATAAGTCACTACTGTTCGAGTGAAGGTGTGAGATATACAATGCAAAAGTGGAAGGATGTACCAAGGAAGACCTAGACTATCTTACCATGACCAAATACACCATGTCTTATCGAAATGGTAAGTCAAGAGACTTCAGAAACAGCGAGTGTGTATGAGATAAACTATGCAAGTGGAAGAAGCCAAAAAAAACCTGTTGGAAGTCTGTACTCTCTGCCTACCTCGCAAGGAATTTGATCAAGATTTTTTATATTTCTAGTAAAGTATATCTATAGTAAGAGTTCTTATTGATAAGTACTGTCAACTGCTTTGTGCACCTATCCCTTACACTTTTTATATTATAATAACTAGATTACTAGTAAAAGTCATGTCATTGGGATTAACTGCACAACTAACACCTCTTCCAGTATTGCTAAAATGACCAGCTGTGTAATGAACAAAGATGTGTCTGTATATTTACATCAGTGAAGTCAGGATGACCCGGGTGGTTAGTCACTCAGTATTTAAAAAGTTGACACCTCACCGTCTCAAGCAGAATACATAAAACAGAGTGAACAGAGCGAATATAATGGCATGATGACTAAAGTGCTTGATAAATGTTGTTACACCCACCTGTACTTTTACATGCAGGAGTATTAATAATATAAGATTCCAGTAACTGTGTATTATTATAGACCTTGATGACCACAAAAATTCACATCACCAGAATATTATTTACATTGTCAATCAATATTTAAAAAAAAACGATTGTTAGCACAGAATACAGTCAGCAATAATCAACTGTCATACTGTGTTGTAAATTGAGTGATAAGGCAGCTCAAACTTAATTTTAATTATCCAGTTTCCAGTTGTTATCATGTGCTGAGAGCCTATCATGGCCAATGAGTTGGTCTTGTTATCACACAAACATGACTGAAATTGATAGTTCATGAAATATGGACTGACGGATTATTTTATATATGTAGCTGAAAAAAGTTCATCCACAACCAGAATCCCCCCAATGATAGAAAGGTAAATAAAGCGAAAATGGATCTTCACTGTAAAACAATACAAACAGCGAGGTTAGGTGATATGCAATACGACTATCGCAATAGTATGTAGTTTCACAGTACCAGAATAAAAAAACAGAGGCTAACAACCAAACTTCCGAAGTGAAATGATAATTACCTCACTCTGGAACCCATGTCTCGACGTGGACCATCTAAAATTTTGATTACATCTTCCGCATTTCCCGAGCTGCAGTAACTTTGAGAAGAATCACTTTTTATGAAACATCACAAGCCATAGAAAACTACCTTCGGTTCGCGTTAAACATTTTTACAGATTTTTAGCTCTATTTCCAAACCTATTACGAAAGACGGACGATTTTACTGCTTGTTGTACCCTATGATTTTACAGGACTTTGACCATTTGTAACTTACTATCTCTGTTACTCATGCGAGTGGACAAGTCATACTATCCTATTCATGATGCTAAAAATCATAAATTATCTGTGTACGTTTTGATAAGTCGTCCAGTCAGTCGTCATCTATCGTTCCATTACTCACAATATTTAAAATGAAAAAATATAGAATTATTTTATTTAATTATTATAATCTATGTTGTAGCAATTTTAGCCGCTAAGGTCGTTCTGTATCTACCTTCTGAAAGAGTATAGTAATAAAGGTACCTGTACCATAACTATAATGCCAGTCATGCCCCTTCTTCATTTCCTAGGTATTTATAAACTTTTTCTTTGTTCAGGGTCGATTCACATCAATCTAGGTCAGGGTTTCCGAGTTGTGGATTAGTCTGTGGGAGATATACCTATCTCAGGCCATTCGTATCCAGCGTTTTATCAGGGACTTCCGGGTCTCTAAGACCATTGCGACCCATGCATCCACCGGCTCCACCCATCAGTGGAATCTTGGGAGTTCCAGTTTACCCATGGCCTGTGTACCTAGCGTGTGTGTGAGTGATGTACGCTGTTGGTCGCGAGGCCTTTACAGCTTCACCGGACTTAATCGTCCGGGGATCGTAGTCGGCGGCGGCTACGATTAACGGATTCGTATGGGTAGATGCGTTCGCGAAGTGTCGTGTTGTCGCCTTTTTAATATAGGCGCGAATAGGTTCGAGACCTAGATTGAAGTGGAGATCGACATTCCGAACGAACCAGGGGGCTCCTACGGCTTTACGGAGGAAGCAATTTTGAACCACTTGGAGTTTATCGATGTGAGAGGGGGCCGAATGCCCGAACACAACACACGCATAAGTCATGATGGGTCGAACGCAAGTTTTGTAAAGCGTCACCTTATTTCTAAAGGACATTTTACTCCGCTTGCAGATTAACGAATGGAGACGACCGAGCACAAAGGATGCTCGATGACGGACCCGCTTGATGTGCGGGCCGAAGGACCCCTAGATATTTGACCTCTTTGACCCAGGGAATGGGTCGGTCGAACATGGTCACTTGGCCGAGATTACTTCTAGGGCGGCGCAGGGAGTGGCGCGGGGTGGCACCTCTGGAGAAGAACACCGTAGCGCTCTTGTCCGGGTTCACCTCAATACGCCACTTCCTGAACCAATTCCCTAGGGAATTGGCGGATGCCTGAAGGTTTCTGGTAATGAAACCCTTATTCCTATACGAGACGTAGAGAGCGGTATCATCCGCGAATAGGGCTAGGTGCGCCTTACTCGAACGAGGAATCGTTCGTGTAAAGGCTAAACAGGAGCGGAGAGAGAGCTGAGCCCTGTGGGACTCCAGCACTGATTGAGTAGGAAATGGAGCACGTCATTTCGACGCGATAACGGAAGGCGCGATTCGACAAGAAGTCTCGTATGATGAGCACGAGTCTGTCCGGCACACCCATTCGGTAGAGCTTGTAGATCAAGCCGTTGTGCCAGACTTTGTCGAATGCCTTCGCGACATCGAGGAAGAGGGCGCCCGTGTAGACGGGTTTGGGTCTATTGAGACCGGAGAGGATGTGCTCCCTGATGCGGTGCACTTGGTGGACGCAAGAGTGTTTGGCTCGAAAGCCGAACAAGCTCGTTGCTCGTCGATAAGGGTACCCCTGGACATTACGAAGTCTTTGAGCCACGCCAGAAGTAGGCGCTCATAGACCTTGGCCAGGGAGTTGAGGAGACTGATAGGGCGGTAGCTCGCGGGGAGATTAAGAGGTTTGCCGGGCTTGGGAATGCTTATGACGTCCGCTTCCTTCCACTTAGCTGGAAAGATGCAGTTCGTCATGGCGGCGTTCAATATGGCCACTAAGAGGCAGATGAGTTGGGCGGGCAGGCATTTCAGAACGCGATCCGAAAGATCCCGTCAGAGCCGGGGAATTACTTGGTTTTGAGACCCCTAATGAGATCTTCGACCTCCGTTTGGGTGATAGGAGGTAAGGAATCGGCGGGGGGGGGGGGGGATGCCCTGCGCGCGACTTCCCCTAGCACCTAATACCATTATGATGAGAAATAAAATGCAAGTGCTGAAAGCCAAATGTTTTCTATTTTGTCTGACAGGACACCAAGTTAGCTTGATCACAACTATGTATTAATTCACTAGAACATCTAGGCTATTGACATCCAGCAAAGCTGGCAGGAGCGGTAAGACTTATCTCGCGGATGGATATCCATGGATTTCAGTCTTGTAGATACGCAAGTCAAAATACTCTTGTCTGCACGGCAATATAATACACCGTCACACCCAAGTCACGCCTATATATGCCCCAAGCGGGGGTGTCAGAAGAGCAATGTGTAGTTTTCGAAACGATGTTAGGTCCCATACAATACAGTTTCAAGAGAAACAAGTTTTCTCGTGTCAACCTTTTGTAACGGCTCGCTATGTTAACAAGGAGGTAAGAAAAAACAGTAAAGTATTTTAAGCGGAGGGCGACAATATCCGTACGATGTCTTGTTGCGCCACCTGTGCTGGCCAGAAGGCATGTACGTTCCTACATTATCACATAATGTAGGATGCATCATAGCCTTACAGTACTCAATCAATTGTAATATATCCATGGATAAGGACCCATGAATATATTACAATTGAGTACTGTCAAAATATTGCTTAAGAAAATTAAACATTGAATTTTCTATGATTTAAACAACTCGAGAAACCATGATGAGTGACCACCACCCCGCTCGCACCCATTACGATGCAGTACGGTGACCATAAAGTAGAACTAATACGGACTATACCTATTTATGATATGGTTTAAATACGCTATAAACGATTTATTACCGAGTTCAAAACGAACAAGATTCTCAATTCGTCTTTATACAAGCTGTAACATAATAAACGCAAGACCTGAAAGTAGTTTGTACTAAATCGATAACTGAATTGATTCCAATTATGTTTAATGTACGTTAATTTTTTTTTAAATTTGCAAAAAATGCTTTTACTCCTTCGCGCTATAAAAAACTAAATTTATTCTTGATTCATAGCAATAAGATTACAAATGCATTCCTAATCCGTATTTCTCAAAATGCACACATACACATACCAGTTTCATTGTTAATTGGGGTATAAGTGCTTAAAAAAGGGGTAAAAACCTTTAAATTTGGAAATTTGGTTTTCGTTTTGAATTTATGAAGCAATTCTCTAATCGGAGTGTCTGAGGTCTTGCGTTTATTATGTTACACCTTGTATACAGGATGGATTAAGATAGGACAGTAAGGGCAGCTATCTCAACCGTTGTAGATACAGAAAAACGGCCCCAGGAGGCTATTCTTAAGTTTTGCGATATTTGGAGCTGAATTTACAGATTCTGAAAAATATGTGCAGTCAGCAAGGAAATGGGCAAATTAATCAAAAACTTTGACTTTTTTATTGCCGTAATTCTTTGAGAAAGAAAGAATTACGGCAATAAACACTGCCCGATAATTAGACGTTAATTATATGTCAACAAGTCCATAATCGTACCAATTGTTTAGTCACCCTACTTAGAAAGTGACGTAGGACTCTAAGTGAGCATCCTTGTCATCACGTTTTCTCGCAGAGTACTCAGTCCATTGTAATATATCCATGGCCTTACCATAGAACTTCGAAATGTCAATGGCTCTCTGATTAACTTTTGAAAAAAATTAATTTCATATTCGGAATATTCATTTTAAAATTAATTCAACTCCCGGCTTTTGTTTTTTGCCGTAATGGCTATAAGAAGCCAATTTTTATAATTTACTGTTATACTCTATTACTACTTGACATGGCGAAATACACTGTTAAAGTGTGCGGCCATTAATTAAAATAAGAAGAAGAAGAATTTCATATTCGATTCGTATGCAAACCACTCTCGTCGTAATGGGCAGGAAATCGGCATGAAATTTTGAGGGGTTTGGTGTGGTAAAATTATATAAGATGACCGGACATATTGCTGACCAAGGTAGCAAAGTCAAATTTTGTCTCGTCACACAATTAGTGAAGATGAACTGAAACACGAATGAAAAAGAAATTACAAAAAAAAATATCAGCAAAGAAAAGGCTATAGATACATCGTCAATATATACCTCATACATTTATAACAAGTCATCTCTATCTATATCATCACGACATATCACTTCCGGGGTAGGATGAGAAAAAAACAAGAAAGTCATTGGGACTCATTTATGACATGACGAATATAACTAATAAAGAAATGCCTATTAGAGGTAACGTTTATTTTTTCTATACTTACACAATGACAATTTCATTGCCAACGACTTTACCGATATATCATAATAATTAATCCCATTAAAGATACCTAAACCTATGTGCATCAAAATATAAAAAATCCATCATAGAAAATATAAGCTCCTTTATCACGAATGTTATAGAATAAAATATATAGCATTACTTACTTTATTTTAAATACATTGCCATTTCATTAATAAAAAAATACTATACTTGGAAATATATCAAAAATTGTATTATGGAATAGTAGGTATGTGCAAAGTTCACACTGGTATCACAATATGATATCGATCGGCATAATTTTGTACAAAGTTTTTTAATTCACAATGATAAAACTAGTTCAGCGGCTCGTCTCACAAAGAGCTCGCCCCATTGAATTAGTAATTGAAGTTGAAAAGATATACCACTAAAACATTTTCATATAAAATGTTGCCAAGACGAGACCAGACCGCACTGTCAAAAAGTTATTAGATCTCATTTAGAGCTAAGCTTCTAACTCTACCAGCCCTAACTTCACAAACCCTACACCTTAGTCAAAATATGTGGATTGGCCGTTAAATTATATATATATTTCTATATATTCAATTTATTACTGTTCATTACTTTTCTGTTATACAATAGTTCTTGTAGTAACGAAACGGCCAAGCGACATATTTTGCCTAAGGTGTAGAGTTTGTGAAGTTAGGGTTTGTAGAGCTAAACCGTGTAGAGTTAGAACCTTGGCTCTACATGAGATCTGTTAACTTTTTGACAGTACGGTCTGGTCTCGTCTTGGCAACATTTTACATGAAAATGTTTTTGGTGGGATTTCACTTCTTTTTGTAAGTTGGTTATGACAATATTATATATTTTTAATTTCTTAATTTTTTCTTCCTTTTTTTGTGGTGTAGTTCATTATTATTTATAACATGGAGTCCCTATATCAATTTTCAGACCTCTAGCATCAAAATTTGCGGAAGTCTCATACAAACTTCCATCCTCTAGTTTAAGGGGTTGGGGGGTAAAAGTTCCAAGTTTTAGAATTTTATGTTGTTTGTGTACTTATACTAGCTTACATACCAAATGTCAGCTTTATAGGGCTTCAGGAAATACCCTAAGAATTTTGGTGATCGGGTTTGTTTATATATCAATAAAATGTAATGTATAAGAGCTATGCAATTGAAACTTTATATGTTTAATAAGTCCACTATTGACATCATATCCCGAGAATTTTGTTTATCTGGTATAATCCAAACCAAGTTATGAGGGTTCAAAAACACGGCGAAGCGCTTCAAGAAAAGGTAGTAGTGCCCTTGCGCATCGCTAAGCTCGTCTTGGCGGGGGCACTACCGTGATAAATATATTCATGTTGTTTTTGTGTGAACACCCAAATTGTATGTGTGTATAGTCTTATGCACATATATCATAACGCCACGTCCCTTACGTACGAGTACATCATGTTTTAAATGTCTGTGAATACCAACCAATTGTCAAAAATTTATAGAGTGCGGGAAAGACGCCTATTTATAGGTTCTTACATATGAAGGTATAGCACAGCTTTTGGAGAGAGGTAAATAGTAAAACTTTCAATTTCAACCTTAAAACACTAGGAACGTAAGAGTTCAAAAACCTTTTTCATTCCTCTTGGATGCTCATACTTTCGAGTATTTTTAAGTGTGTCATTCTAAACCTAAGTACGAATAGCGCTAGTACCAATAAAGGTATACTAGCGACACAAAATAGGGCACTGTGGCAACGCCGTGTATTTGTAGTGTGATGTGGCAGTACCCTTAAGGATACAAAGTGAGAGTACTAGAAATATTCAAGGATTTTGAATTGCTTTATCGGTAGGTAGGGCATTTTAATACATTGACAATTACTTAAAACAACTAGTGCATAAAGTAGGCGCGCCGGAGTGCCTGGCGATGTGGAGTCTAGAATTAGTGGCACGTAGTAAAGCCCTAACTTGTACTCAATGTAACCTGTTACACTGATAAACATGTAATACAGAGACCTAAGCAAGAACAATTTGACGTTATTATCGAGAAGCATGAGGTCACGTTCTTTTTTATTCACTAAATTTGTAGTGTGAAAATGATGGGACGTTACGCTAACTTCAATACATTCGTACTAAGCCCTCAGGAAGCAGAGTAATGTGTTCTAGAGGCAGATTCTTTTAACAAAATTCCGTTAAAACTGAATCTTAGGCCGTCGCCGACCAACGAAATTTGCTGTTTTCGTATTTTAGAGTAAATGAAAACAACTAAACACCGTCGATTGGCATCAGTTACATTCAGTTTTAGCGGAATTTGGTTAATGCAATTGGCCCTCAGATCGTCAACTATTGCCCGCATTCTACAAGTCGAGGTCTTCATGTAATTATAGATTAAAATGGACAGAACTACATTTCTTAAATTAGTCCAAATAATTATAACATTTATTTAGTATACAACAAAAATAAAACGCTTAACTTAGAAGGAACTGATATCACCATGTTGATTTCCTAATGATTAAAAATATATACGAACGATTCACGACAAGTTTTATAATAATTTGTTGCTATCAAGCAGGTACAGAAAACAGTTTCAAATCGGCTAATCAAACTATTGTATTTTTCATGTAAAGTGGGTACTGTGGCAGTCGTTAGTGTCAAAGAAAATTATACTTTATTCAATGGCAATAAGAGGCATGACCCGTTTCTATACTAATGGTTTTATGCCTTAACACCATTGAATCAAATATTAATTTCGTTTAGCAATTAGAACTGTCACTACCCATCCCATGTGAGAAATATTATAATTCTAGTCGTTGTTTATTGAGAGCTAGTTGAGAGTTAAATTTAAATAAATGAGATTTCTTTTTTTGTACCCACCTCAGCGTTAATGAACTTTTAAGCAGCCATCACAAGTGTTTTTAAATGGCAAGCTAAGTAATAATTACGAACTATAGAAAATTATAACATTTTTGTATCACATTGAGTATACTGTGCATTTCCTAATCCGTGATTCATTTGATGAATCACTTTATCTAAAATAAAATAGTTTGAATTCGATAAATAAAATTTCAAATCTTAGGACTTAACTAGGTACTTGAGCTAGAACGAAAGAAACTTAACTAAATCTATAGCTCTACCGTGAGTAATTGTCGAATGCTATAGATTTCGGCGTAAAACGTGCATTACGTTCTTTACATATCGATATCTACAGCATCAGGAAGGCTAAGCACAAATCATGGAATAATAGTCTTCTTTGTTCTGTGGTATAAACCACTATATCTTTGAAAGTGAAAGTGTGCTGTCACGTTCATCTTTAAGCAGTAATATTTTTGTAGTAAAAAGAATGGCACATTAATTCAATAGCGTTATACTAACGTTAATCTGTTTGTACTAAGCCCCCTGATGTGTTATTCCTCACATATTCGCGTAAGGTTTTCTCATACAAAATTATAAACTAATTCGATATTAATTGATACTTGTAACTTATGGTAAAGCAACGGAAAACCTTATGAATAGTGGGATGTCTGCTGCGGTTTATTAATAACTATATTGTTGTACATTACACATAAACTATTTTCAAATCTAATACGATTGTCGTTGCGGATAGGTAATCTCTACTTAATTATTTATTTATGTAATACTATGTAAAAGTAAAACAATAACTGAGTATATAATATTTAAGTACAAAGTTACAACAAAATATTAGCAACATAAATAGTGAACAAAGAGAAGGTTAATACTAATGTCTAATAGTCTATTTACTAGCACCTGTCCATACCATTTTGATACTTAACAAAAACAATTTACGATTACTATCAAACTTATTTAATAAACTAGCTGTGCCCCGCAGTTTCACCCATCGTCTACCACGAAGCTAATACGATCGCGAAGCATCCCCCGCCCGCGGTAATACTTCGTTTCAGCGTAGCGTTCTTTCCGACTTTTTTTTTTACTTGTCCGGTGAAGCTGTGAAGGCCCCCGCAGCCAACAGTGTAGATCATTCACACAGACTGAAAAAAAATCCTACTTTTTTCTTTTTGCTCGGCTCCTAAGTGATGTTAAATAGCTCTGGTCCTAGCGTGATGTTAAATAGCTTATCAGCTTGCTCAAAAATTGGAATATTAAAATGCAAAAAGATTTTATTGAAAGCCGACTGGTAGTTCTAGACATTACCACGTTCAAACAAGCTAAACAAACTCTTTAGCTTTATTGTATTTGTATAGATCTTGCTATCCAATGGAAATAAAATACGTTCAAAGTATACAAGTTGTTGTTTTGTATTCTCGCTCTCTCTCCCTCTCTCGTATGGAATATATAATAGACGGAATACTTAATAATTATACACTATTTTGGTTATATATTTTTAGTCATAAATGTCACTAATTTGAATTTGACATTAAATCAGAATAACCTTAGTTGAAGCGAAGAATACGCTACAGCGTGATATATATGCACAGTATGCTACAGGACGCTTAGTATTTTATAGGATTACTTTGGCTCAACCGCATGGGCTAGTTACCACACACGGAGGACTACAGGTCCCGATTTTTATTAAATTTATCCTATTAATATTAAAATGTGAAAGTTTGTTACTCATGTTTAGATGTTTGTTACTCAATCACGCAAAAACGGCTTATAGAATTTGGATGAAATAGGCACACAGTTTATTACCTGGATTAACACATACGATACATAGAATTTTACCCTGGAAAAGTTTTAGACTCCTGTCCAAAATCAACGCGTGAAGTCGCGGGAAAAACTATTAAATCTATATAAATAAAAATTAATTCCCGAATGTATGTAAGCGCATCACTTCAGAACGGTGGCACCTATTTGGCTAATTCTTTTTTTGTTGTGTTTGTAATTGCGTGTGTGTGTGTGTGTGAATGATGTACGCTGTTGGCCACGAGGCCTTTACAGCTTCACCGGACTTAAAGGCGAGCGTGCACCCACTACGCTCTAGCCAGCCAGAAGGGCAAGAGGCGACATACTCGAGGGCGCCTCTTCGAGGCGCCCTCGGTTGGGGCAGTCGCTGTAGGGGGACGGGTGCACTACTAAGTGCATCGGTCAACCGCCGGCTATGGGAGGGGATCTACTACTACGTCGTCGTCGCCCGTATTCTGAGCGGAAAGAAGGGATGACAAAGCATCGGGGGGGTCGGTGAGAACATGTCGCGGCCGGCGGTGGCGGCAGGGGTCGGGGGGGGAGATCGTAGTCGGCGGTGGCTACGATTAACGGATTCGCATGGGTAGATGCGTTCGCGAAGTGACGTGTTGACGCCTTTTTAATAAAGGCGCGAATAGGTTCGAGACTTAGATCGGAGTGGAGGTCGACGTTCCGTACGAACCAGGGGGCTCCTACGGCTTTACGGAGGAAGCGGTTTTGAACCACTTGGGGCCGAATGCCCGAACACAACACACGCATAAGTCATGATGGGTCGAACGCAAGTTTTGTAAAGTGTCACCTTATTTCTAAGGGACATTTTACTCCGCTTGCAGATTAACGAATGGAGACGACCGAGCACAAAGGATGCTCGGTGACGGACCCGCTTGATGTGCGGGCCGAAGGACATGGTGCTGTTTAGGGTGACCCCTAGATATTTGACCTCTTTGACCCAGGGAATGGGTCGGTCGAACATGGTCACTTGGCCGAGATTACTTCTAGGGCGGCGCAGGGAGTGGCGCGGGGTGGCACCTTTGGAGAAGAACACCGCAGCGCTCTTGTCCGGGTTCACCTCAATGCGCCACTTCCTGAACCAATTCCCTAGGGAATTGGCGGTTGCCTGAAGGTTTCTGGTAATGAAACCCTTATTCCTATGCGAGACGTATCGAGAGCGGTATCATCCGCGAATAGGGCTAGATGCGCCTTACTCGAACGAGGAATGTCGTTCGTGTAAAGGCTAAACAGGAGCGGAGAGAGAGCTGAGCCCTGTGGGACTCCAGCACTGATGGAGTGGGAAGTGGAGCGCGTCATTTCGTCGCGATAACGGAAGGCGCGATTCGACAAGAAGTCTCGTAAGATGAGCACGAGTCTGTCCGGCACACCCATTCGGTAGAGCTTGTAGATCAAGCCGTTGTGCCAGACTTTGTCGAATGCCTCCGCGACATCTAGGAAGAGGGCGCCCGTGTAGATGGGTTTGGGTCTATTGAGACCGGAGAGGATGTGCTCCGTGATGCGGTGCACTTGGTGGACACAAGAGTGTTTGGCTCGAAAGCCGAACTGCTCGTCGTAGGGCGGTAGCTCGCGGGGAGATTGCGAGGATTGCCGGGCTTGGGAATGCCTATGACGTCCGCCTCCTTCCACTTAGCGGGGAAGGTGCAGTTCGTCATGGCGGCGTTCAATATGGCCACTAAGAGGCAGATGAGTTGGGCGGACAGGCATTTCAGAAATGCCGTCAGGGCCGGGGGCTTTTTTAGATTTGAGACCCATAATCAGATCTTCGACCTCCGTTTGCGTGATAGGAGGCATGAATCGACGGGGGGGAGGGATGCCATGCGCTCGACTTCCCTGTCGACCGCGTCGACGTGGGACTGGTCGACGGACTGAGAGCTGGGGGTGCACTGGCTCTCGAGGGATTCAGCGAGAAGCTCGGCCTTTTCATCGTCGTCGAAGGCTGGGGGTGCGCCTGAAGGGCGGGACGGCGGGGGCATGTCAGTCGTGGAGTCGGATTTGAGGCTGCGCGCCAGCTGCCAGTAGGCCAGATGCGATGGCGCGATGCCCTCTAGGAAGTCACCCCACCGTTCCTCCCGGACCTCCGCGACACGACGCTTTACCTCTCGTTGTAAAGCGCGCATCCGGGCCCGATTGGCTTCGGTGGGGTAGGAGTCGTACGCTCGGATAGAAGCATTCTTGGAACGAATGAGATCCCTAACATCGTCCGGCAGTCGAAAGCGGTTGAGGTAGAGATCTTCCGCCTCGACTTGCTTGGACGATCGACTGACAGCCGATCGGATGTGTTCGGTGAAGGCATCTACGGCCTGATCGGTGTCCTGAGGGGACGGGATGGAGTCCGAGCTGAGAGGGAGGGGGGGAGTTTCGGCATCCGCCAAGGCCGTGCTTAGCGCATGCCAATCCACTACCGTCTTTTTGGGTCGCTGAGGGGCGGAAGGGGGGGAACCGAGTCTCATGACTACAGGTCGATGGTCAGAGTCGAGTTCCTGGACTACTTCCATGGAGTGCAGCCGTAGGGTGACACCCTTCAGAAGCGCCATGTCCAGGACGTCGGGTCGGTGGTTGGGATTGATAGGATAGTGGGCAGAGTGCATAGGTGCGATGACGTCAAAGTCGAGAACGTCGACCAGGGCGTCAAGGCTCCTACCGTTAGGGGAAGTGGTGAGACCGTTCCAGGCCACGTGCTTACTGTTGAAGTCGCCCGCCAGAATGACGGCGCTTCCCAGATTAAGGAGTGCTTCAAATTCACTCCTAAGAACGGATTTAGTGGGGGAAAGGTATACGGAGGCGATCACGATGGGCTGGTGCCCCGTGAGAGAGATGCGACAGACCGAGGCTTCGATGTTGGTGAGCGCGGGGGGATCGAGAGGGATGCAGTGAAGGGGCCTCCTGTAGTAAATGAGAGTACCGCCTCCGCGGGAGCCGATTCTGTCATTACGCACGAGGTTATAGTTTGCGATCCTAGGATCGCGTTGTGCGGGCTTGAGGAAGGTTTCCTGCACGAAAAGGATATCAAGTTGGTGATCTCGGAGGAAATCAGCAACCTGATCTCGCTGGGAGCGAAGGCCATCGGCGTTAAAGAACGCCAGGGATAGGTTGTGGGGCTTATGGCGGGGAGGTCGTAAATCCATTATTGGGTGCGGGGGGGTTGGGTTCTTAGGGACGCCAGGACGCCATAGACGTCCCTGTATTCCGCGGCCAGGAGAACCTGGTCCGCCAAGTTGGTGGCGGCGCGGAGTTGTAGGGCGAGTTCGCGGTCTCTGGGGAATAGTGCGGGGCTTATCACCGCCAAAACGTTCATGATCAGGTTGACGTCTTGACTGACGTTAGTGGGCGGAGGGGGACAAGCCGCCGCCGGCGGGATCGCCGGCGCGCGCTTCGGGGGACGGGCAGGGCCCACTGACGGGTGGAAGGTCGCGGTGTAGGGCAGCGGCTTCACCCACGCGTTGGCGCCAAGAGACGGCCTGAGCGGCGGGGGAGGGGGTCAGCTTCAGTGGCGCGGGAGCGCGGGGAGCAGAGGTCGCCGGCGCTTAAGGCACCGGACGAGGGTGCGCTGAGGGCGCGGGGGGGGGGGGGGGGGGGGGTGTTGCGCTGAGGGCGCAGAGGGGGGGGGGCAACCGCGCGGGGGCGGCTCGCCCGGCCGCGCTTCCCCTTCGGGGCCTTGGTTAGGTTAGGTTAGCGGTTGCCGATAGTTCGCGGAGTGCCCCTTGCTGCCGAGAGGATGCAGCTGGGGGGCTCGGCCGCAGTCTCCTTCGAACGGGCGCACTGGAACGTCGCGTGGTCCCCGATGCACTTCACGCATCGAGGGCGCGCGTGACAATTACGGGCAGAGTGCCCGTATAGCTGGCAGTTGTGGCACTGCCCGGGCGTGCCACGTTTGTGGGGGGCCTCCACGGAGAGGCCAGAGATGTGGCACACGGCCTTCAGGTCGAAGACCCTACGGCCGGACTCGGTGCGGTCGAGGACGACCAGCACCATGTCGTAGGCCTCCTTGGAGCGCCTATTGACCATTCTGTGCACCTGGCGCACAGGAAGGTCCTGGGACTGGAGGTCGGCTTTAATGACGGCGGTATCCAGCTCCCTAGGGACACCGCGGATTACTACCCTGAGCTCCCTTTCCTCCTCCAGGGTGTAAGTGTGATATGCGATCTTGTTCGATCGCAGGAAAGCGGATAGCCGTCGGTGGTCGTCCGAAGACGCCACCTTGACGGCTATGCCTTGCGCGGTGGAACGCGCGTGCGTGTAATTTATGTTTGTAATTGCTCAGGACAAGGTTTGTATGAAAAAAAAAATGTTTGAAAAATTGTATGAGAAAGTGAAAAATTTGGGTCATAAAAATCTGCATATAAAAAAGTTAATGAGACAGTAGGGAGATCTTCAAAAATATTTACAGATTGACGTTTACCTGTTCAGTTTCTCATATTGTTTTATCTGTTACACATGAAAAAAAACTTGTTGTTTTGTGAAAAATAGTGAATGTTGTAGAACGTTATATTACACCTGCTATTTCGAAAAATACCAGCAATAGTAGTTTATACAACTCATGGTCGTACTTTAATGGGAATATTTGGGCTCATTTTCTTCATTAGTATACCCGTCCGCCGCAGGGCGGGCAGCTGGTTATAAAATAAAAATATATTTTAGTGTCTTGGTTTTTTTATAAACTTGTGTTCAGTAACACCAATACAGCTACTCTTGCAAATCCGCCAGAATACAAAACAACAGTCTGTATACATATAAAATAATTATAATTTAAAAACTGGTTAGATTTTATATCGACCAAGCCGGTTTCTGCGCAATGTTTTCCTCAATCGAATGCGACTTAATAAAATCCTTCAATATTATTATCCTAACAAAGAAGTCACCCGTGGCGTCTGCCTCTCTCGACGATTTCACTGACAGATAAGAGATTTCTGGGCAAGATTTGTAAACATGTAGGTATGTATGGTTTATGATATATAGGTAAAAATACCGCTCAAAAGGTGATTGGTCACATGCACTGCGGCAACTATTCATTTTAGATTAAAACTACGTGCCTTTATTTATTATGATTATTAGACTTGAATAAATAGAAATATCATATTATTTCATTTACATTTATAATTTATTTTCTTACAATTTTCAGCCTCGTATTTTCGCACCTACCCACGCATGTTTCTACACCACCCTAAGGTAGACTGGGAGAAAATGCCTCAGGCATTAAGTCCGCCTATATACATACATATGTGCATGAAGTATAAATAAATAAAATAATTAGGTACGGACAAAATTTTAATACTTATTTAATTCAAAGAATTTAACGTACGACACAGGCGATGCCGCGGGCCACAGCTAGTGGAAAATGTATCATATAAAATACAGTGTTATTTCCAATAAGGTAAATATTAACAGAGCTTTATCGAATTGAAATTGCCATATAAACAAACAGCCACTGATTGTACATAATCATTTATAAATACTGGAACAATCCAATGAGCTTAAAATGTTACCTAACTACTACAATTAATTAGTACTGCTATCTCACTTTAAATTATAGTCGTTTTAGGAAGAATAGGAGCCGAATTTGCCTACAGGCAGCTTATTGCAGTAATAAAAAAATAACCTCACTTAGGCTACTATTTTACATGGAATGTGCAATTATACGCACCGAGGATGTTTGCAAAATCCACCACTAAGATTGCGAAGGTTTTTTGGCGGAAAATCGAAGAGTGATGTTGTCAATTTGTTTTAATTCCAAAACTTGTGTTATTTCGAATTATAATGTGTAATGTTGGTGGAATATTAACCATTATGTATTCCTGTACGTGTATGAGTGAAGGTGATTGTAACAAAGTGATAAAACGTGCCTTTTCGATTTCCCTCAAAACGGCCGTCGCAATTGGTATGTAAAGTATCCATCACGTATTTATCCAGGGTGGGGCACTTCATCAATTTTATCATCATCTTTGTCATCAAGTTCATTGGGGAGTTGAATTAATTTAGAAATGAATGTTCTAAGAATACCAATTGCGACGGCCGCTTTGATGCAAACCGAAAAGGCACGTTTTATCACTTTGTTACAATTACCTTCACTCGTGCACATATACGAATACATAATGGTTAATATTCCACCAACATTACACTAAATTCGAAATAACACAAGTTTTGGAAATTAAAACAAATTGACGACATCACTCTTCCATTTCCCGCCAAAACTCCCTCGCACGCACTTCTCTAATACCTAACGTTCCACGATGCGTTGCGTTGCCCGTCAACTTTGATTTTAGCGATAAGTAGTTGCACCGCAGCATCATTTAAGCTTTCACACACATCTTTCGCTCTGCATAATCGCACATCTTTACTGTAAAGTCAGCTTTACTATCCTCGTCCTAAAAAGGAACGTTATGTAAAAGGGCTACCATTGGCACCGTTACCTAGCTGTAATGTGTTGTCTTCTGTGTAGATGTGTATCATGATCTATCTTCATTCATATCCTCCAACATGTATACCATATCGTTCGGGTGTTCATACCGAATAGCTGACGAGTAACCTGTAAAAATAAATATAGGTGCTATAAACAGTGGAAGTATAAAAAATAACACACTAGATATCTAGTAGGTAAGGTTTGGTAGGATGAGAAGGTACAAAAAAGCACTGCGAATTAATAACGCTTTAAGGTCAACTGTATGTTATTTTCGCTAACAAGATAAAGTCAGCCAGTTACTAGCACAGCTATTGATACTCTCAAAGTCGGCCCGATGCAATAAAACGCATACTTTAAGAGTAGCAATCAATGTTATGAATCTTTATTGCTATAGCTTATGGTTGACATTTGAAATGACAGTTTCTGCAAGCAGTAGAATCAAAGGCCGGGCATTCATTTAAGTGATATAGATTTGACTTTCCTAGGTTTATGTAAGCGCAACGACGTTGGCCAGCATTTTATGTGGGAATCTCGGGTACTCCTAATCAGAAATACATTGTTTGTATCGCTTAGCAAATTGCCTTACCCATAAAATCTAAATTCTATTATATTTAAAACTACCGCGTTTTTTTGTTGCAAAATGATCTTCATAGTTACAATAAAATGTTGGCAAATAAATAGTGTTAAGTGCTAGAATCTGGCTACATATAACACACACACACACATTCACATACAAAGATCACTGACTATGTTATATTAATAGTCAGGTATGAAAGGTTAAAATATAAATGTGGAATTTACTTGATCCTTTTATACTCTTAACATTGAACACGGCAGTCCTTGTTTTCCTTGATTCTGTGGTTCATCTCCTGAATACCTCCGGTGTGGTTTTAACGGCTTGACTATAACTAGGCTAGACTATGGTATAGTATTGAGTGGTATCCTAGTACTAAAATGTGTTGTTCAACCGCAAATTCAAAATTCGCTCTCAAAGACGCTCTGGTGGCGTGGATGTAATAATGTTCGTATCATGGATGCGTATCGTGTACGTTTTCATTTACAAGTTATAGCAAGATAATACTAGGTGGCGCTGTATATCGCGATAATAGCCTGCACATGCGGATAGATGCCATTTTAGAATCCCTACATACATTTAATGTGGATCCACATAAAAAAACAAGTATCGATGGGTCCACTTGTGGATTACTAGTGTGGTACTAATGAACGCAGAGATCTATTATATTACAATGTTGCACCGTTTTGCGGCGCAGTAAGTTATACAACGCAATAAGTTTAAATATTAACAAGTATGAACCTCAATGGTTTTAATTCCATATAATAACAATGGTCTTTTATCTATGATTGTATGATAAATATATGATAAAATATCTCAATCAAATAACAATCTTTTAGGACACACGAAATAATTATTGTTTTCTTCTACATTATAGACAGTGCATAATTACGTTTCTTTTGAAATCGGTGAATCAGGTGTTTTTCAAAATCAAACACATATTTGATACTCGAATATTTAAAAAAATATATTTAAAAACAGTATCTATGTAATGTTCACGGTTTAAATGGAAGTTACAAGACACATCAACACGTGGAAATTCAAAAGACACACTTAAATATGTTCTACCGTTACAGAAATGCTTGTCAATTTTGCGGACCGCAACTTCATATTGTTGATAAAGGGAATATTATAAGGAATGTTTTAAATGTAAATATAACTATTTAAATTAAGAATAAGAGTAACGGAAAAAACATATCCCTTACTCATACATTCTAAATTTTTCACTAATAACAATTTAAGCCGAACTAAACAAATATTAACACAATTTTACCAATATTTTTGGTTATCATACAAATTTAATTTGTAAAAATAAGTAATCACATAATCATAATAACATTCGAAATAAATAAGAGAGATAGTAGGTTCACCTTTAAGGCATATTAAAAGTAAATAATTCGGGAAGTAAATAATATCGCACGAAGAGTACTAATAAAGTATAGAGGTATTTTGACTAAGAAAACAATAAATAATTCGAAAAAATCTTTTAAAATTTTAACTAATAGCTTGTACTGTTGTAGTGTCATAGTAAATTATTAAAATAAATAAATTAAAACAAGCTAAAAATTACGTATAAATTGAGGAAACGAATCACATACATGTATATTGTTACTAAGTCCAGTGTATAAATAACTTTATATAATATATAGGATCGACATCATCAGGCATGATTACAGTAAAGAATAATCATTTCGAGTTCTGTTACAAAACCATTACAGACCACAGCCATTTAAAGAACAAGATAGCCTAAAAACTAATACACAGGCCCTAAATGAAGGTACCTCTACTAAAAATATATTCAAATCTTATGCTACCCTCTCCCAAAAATATTTACGTTTAGTTGTCAAGTTACGTATATTCATACAAATTCCTTAAGACACATTAAAAATAATGAAATTAAATATCAGTCAATAAAACTATCGTCACGGGGCACTTAAAAATATTGGTAGCACGGTCGATTATCGCCATATTTCAATGTCTGGTTTATACAGTCCAAGCTTGCGTGTGAGTCGAAATGGCCACCTATTTATCAATTTAGTGGCCAATAGATGGCCTTGTGATAACCAGATCAACCAAACTATACACCTAGTTGGGCGGGAGTGTACCACTCCACGAGTTATAAGTTTTTACTCCAGCCAGTTTCGATATGGAATCTTAGAAAACAAAATACAATACAAAACCAGATTTAACTTAAATTACAGTAGTTGTTAGTTTCCATAGCTCTGTTATACATAAGTACAAATTGATATCTTACGTCAATAATACAAATTCAGAGTTAAAGCTTGTTCATGAACATTCAACATCGAATTTGGCATACATGTAGATGGGGAATACTGATTACGAGGTGTAGAGTTCTTAAAATACATCGCGTCATCACTGGAAGTGCAGGGTAAAATAACTTCTATTCACTCAGCATTAGGTTTAACTTTACCTGCCAAAACTCCGGCTTGGGCAAGTTTATCTTTAAATATGTAAGTAACCAATGCGTGGACGGCACAGCAGACCAGTGCGCCTATGCCGTAGGATCGGAAGGTGATCCAGCCTCCGTATTGGTTGTATAAGTTGCCGCCGATGAAGCTGCCCAAGGACGTTCCAACTCCTTCAAAAACAGCTCCCACTAGGCCCTAAAAAAAGGATTTATTTCTATTGGACACCTTATAAGGTCCGCTTGCACGAACCAGGTGTAGCGTTACCTATTGACTAACTCAAGGTTATAACCTTAAATTGCCTATAACTTAACGTTATAGCCTCAAGTTAGTCAATAGGTTACACTAACCCTGGTTCGTGCAAGTGGAACTAAGTGTCTTTGTTTATATTAAAATTTTAATGAAGGGATGTGTACGCGTTAATCGGACGACAAGCTGGCTCACGCGTTCCCCGTTCAGCTGAAAGACGCAAAGGCTTGCCCTAAGATAGCCACGACGACTGGGTTCGTGCTGCACGAATCAAGCCTCTACCCGACCTTTACCAGGTCATCGGTCCATGTTATAGGAAGCCTGCCCATTCCTCGGAATATACCGACGAAAATTAGACTATGTCTTGTACGGACTGAGAGTTCCAGATTGCGCAAAACACATACACGTATACGTATGCACTGACTGACGGGCACCTTACCAGGCGTACGCTGGAACGCGTACAAGGTTACAGTCGATGTGTTAAGTGAAACGCTTCGTCGACGGAAGTGTTGTTCGCGTATCCATCTGTATGCGTGTTCAGCGTCGCTTTAGTCGTGTTCACATGTCCAAGAAGTAAATGTAACACGAGTACAGATGGATACGCGTACAACACTTCCGTCGACGAAGGGTTGCTGTAGTGATAATTATTCATGTTAAATTGGTAAACATTTGTTTTCTATTTTGAGGTCTAAGCCTAAGATATTGTTCATTGATTTGTGAACACGAGTTTAGTGTACGTGTACACTGGCAGGCACAGGCCGTACAAAGCTTAATACAAGGGCCAGAATCAAATAAAATAACAAATCTAACCTGCACAGTGGTCTCAGTTCCCGTCGGAGACACAATATTGGCGTATGAAGTCATCGTGGGATAGAACATGCCAAACGTAATTCCTTGAAACAACTCTATAGGCAGAACCCACCAGGGGTTCGTTAGGAATGAATACAGTATAAACCTGACCCCGAAGGCCAACAGAACGAGGCTCATCATGTTTTCATGACCGATTTTCTTTATTATGTAGCCTGAAAGAGAAAATATATTTGAGACTTTCTCAATAAGTATTGATTTCAATGATTTCTAACCTCAATAATGATGAGAACGTTTACGAACACGTTTTATTTTTGGGTTCTTAATGTAATCCTTTTAAAAATATTGAACATTCAATTCAATTTATATATTTCTAGAATTGTAAATTTTTATACCTATGTGCGCTTCACTTACGATTCATAGCTATGCCAAATTTCAGGTTAGAAACCTGTTTTACTGTGTACGAAAGAAAATGGTTAAACGGAACGGAGAAACCGTGGATAAAATCTATTAATTTCATATTTTTTTAAACACCGTCACGCCTATATTCCACACAAGGGGGTGGCAGAGGCACTTTTCGCCGACGATGTTAGGTCCCATGTAATAGGGGGCGAGCTCATTGGCATATTATTGTAGCTTCTTTCACCCATTCAGTCTTACTGAATGGTCTCTGCAAAGGTATAAGCCTCTTTCATCCCGATCGACTTTCTCCTGTCCTGGGCAATGCTCATCCAGTCCCTTCCGGCTATTTTGATAAGGTCATCAGCCCATGTTTTCTTTGGCTGTCCTTTGCGTCTCTTTCCAAGTGGGCCAGGCTACTTTGTGGTTTGGATTGTCCACCTTTTATCCCGGTTCCTGGCTATGTGGCTTGCTCACTTCCACTTGAGTCCCAGGGCATGTTGTAGCGCATCTGTAAGTTTTGTTTTTCTCCGTATGTCGGCATTCTTTATTTTTTGTATTTTTCTAAGTTTTAAGATGCTTCTTTCCATTACATGCTGACATGACAAAAGCTTGCTTTTTTTGCTGAAGGCCCACGTCTGGCTTGCATAGGTTAAGCACGGTAAAATGCAAGAATCCATTATTATCTTTTTAAGCTTCAGACTATAGCTTCCTTTCAAAATCTCTTTTTGCGCCCGATACTTTTTCAATGATATAATTATTCGTCTGTCTACTTCTTTTTCGTTGCTCTTGGTGTCGATGATACTAGTTTTTCAAGGTATATATATTCATTTACATGTTCAATTACTTTCCCTTCTATTTTGATTGGGGAATGTGGGCGGCCCTTAGACATTACTTTGGTCTTGTTCGCATTCATTTTTAGTCCTACTCTTTGGCTTTCTCTGTCTAGGGTTCGAAACATGTCTTCCAGTTTTGAGACAGTTTCGCTAAAAAGGACTATATCATCAGCGAATCTTAAATGAGTTAGACGACTCCAAGTACTGCTATGAACAGCTTTTGTGATAGTGGGTCTCCGTGCCTTACCCCTTTAGTTATTGGATAATCTTCGCCTTTCTTTTCTAAATTTATTCTGCTCGTAGTATTAGTTTATATATTTTTCATTCACATTATTGTTTTTAAGTGCTTTCCATATAGTTGTGTGTGTTATACTATCAAAAGCTTTTGAGTAATCTATGAATGCTATAAAAAGGGGTTTATTGAATTCATTATATTTTACGATTATTTGTTCCATGGCATGAATGTGGTCAGTGGTAGAGTAACTTGAACGGAATCCTGCTTGTCCAATTGGTTGTTTATTATCAATTTTTGGTGGTATCCGGCTAAGAAAAATTGTTACGAAAATAGCTTGTATATGATAGATAACAGGCTAATAGGTCTATAATTTCCGATATCGAGTGGGTTCCTGTTCTTATAAAGCAATACTATATGTGATGTACACCACTGCTTTGATACTTGTTCCGTTTCTATAACCTTGTTGAATAGTGTTGCCAGGTATGGGGTCAGAACGGCAGCCCCGACTTTTATAGCTTCATTTGTCAAATTGTCTGGTCCTGGACACTTTTCTGGTTTCATAGCTTTGATGTGACTCTGTATCTCTGTTGCAAGCATCGGCTCCGTTATCATTTTGGTTTTTCCAACCACAGTGTTTTCAGCTTTTCCTGCCATTTCTTCTTCCTCTGTTGATTTACTATATAATTCCCTATAAAAATTTGTTGCGCATTTTAGTATGTCTTCTCTATTTTTTAATCTATTTGGCCATCCTTCAATTTTTGAATCCAGGTTGTGCGTAGACAGCTCTTTATAAGCTCGCTTTGACCTTCTATAGTTTGTGAGGTTTCTTTCTATGATTATCTTTTAGTGGTTGCTATAGTCCTCTCTGATCACTTTCTTGGTTTCTTTAAATACATTTTTTAATTCTTGTCTCATTTGCTTAGTCTTGTTGTTAGTTTATATTAGTTCTCCGCTTCTGTCGTTGTGTTTGTGATTTTTTTGTTTTGATTTCTAATTTGAGACTTGTGGTTATTACTTTTTTCAGTTTGTCGCTGAGAGTTTATACATCATTTCCATGTTCCAAAAGGCTTCGTTCAGTATTTACGAGTGTGTTTCAAGGTTATATGTTTGTCTTTCTTGTACAGTCTTGAGTGAATTTATTCGAGTCTTAAATGACTTCCGAATCTTTTTTGTTGTTCTTATACCCATTGTGTATCTTAGCATTCTGTGGTCGGATGGGAAGTTTACTTTGTTAAGTACCTCAATATTAGTTACAGATTTTGGAAAATCAGTTATGACAAAATCAATTTCATTTCTTGTTTTCTAATCCGGTGATATTCATGTCCATTAACGAGAGTGTTTTCTTTTAAAGAATGTGTTCCTAATTGATAGTTTGTACTCATTAGCATATTGTGTTAGTAGTTCTCCTCTGAGGTTTCTTTTCCCATATCCATATCTGCCCATTACCATATTTTCCACAGGTTTAGGCTGCACAATTTTGGCGTTGAAATCGCCTATAACGAATAGATTTTTGTCTGATAACTCGTGTGCTTCTTTTAAATCACTGTAGAATTTAGCAATTTCTTCTTCACTTGACCTTTCCATTGGTAGACCGTAGACCGCCAAAGTTTTCGTTTATGTCGACCCCCAAAATCAGTTTTCGTTTATGTCGACTCCTGGGAAACCGAAATCGACCCCAAGGGGTCAATATCAGTCGACCCTTGAGGGTGTTCGACCACTTTAAGAATCCCTGATTTACACTAATACTTTATATCACACATATTGCTGATTGTTACTTGTTATGTGTATCTAATAAAAAAATTAAAAAAATTACCTGACACAAACAAGAAAGGTATTTCTCCACCGAACGTTTGTATAGCACTAACAACACCTTGCAGGGTCTTCACGTAGTCCGCGCCGTCACAGTTCAAACCTGCGATATCTTCAAGGAGCCAGAAGAGGAACTGCCAGAGCAACCCGGTACACATGCCGACAGCCACAGTCCACACCAGAAATATGAAGGTCGGCAGAGATGATAGCAAAGTGCCGACATCTGCTAAGATGTTCATTGACATCTTTGTATTGTCGGTCTGAAAAAGTATATTTTTAACATTGACGTACCAACAATTTCGTTTTAATATTTCTAATGCTCCTCACTTAATTAAATTATCTCAATTAACGCATAAAATAGACTATATTTATCCGTAAATGTATGTATAATGTGGTAATTAACGCATTAGGCACATATGAACTAAGAACATGAGAGAGGTTCGTCACCGAAAACCTCAGGTGTATAACCATAATGCAAAAACAATGTTACACCAAAATAATCTCTTCAAACCACGCTATAAGGTTGAGAATAGTGTCGTGATAGAAGTTTAATTTCTATTATTTTTTTAAACGTTCATTAAAATAAAGATCCTCAGGAACCATATCTCACACTCTAAGCCGACGAAAATGCATGAGATGTATGAATTTAGATAAATCGCAAGAGAAAAGTAGCAAGTGGTAAACTGTACTCTCTACCTACCCCTGTGGGGGACAGGCCGTAGTGTATATATTCATAGAAATCTAGTACTTTGTAACTAAGTTTAGTAGTTACTTAGTCAAAAAACTTTTTTATAAACCCAGTAATAAATACTTGTGCAGTGAAGCCCCGCGGCAAACAGCGTAGATCATTCACACACACGTACTACATAAACAGAAAAGAAGTGAACTAAGGGAGAAACTAGAAAAAAAAGAGTAATAAATTACCTCCAAAAAGCAAGATACACAGACGTCGCCCACCATAAACACGAACATAAGTATAAATGCTATCGTGTAATCTTTGTAGGCACCCTCGCTCAGTAAATCTATGAAAACACCGGTGAGCAACGAGAAGACACCC
This sequence comes from Phalera bucephala, assembly GCA_905147815.2. Lineage (NCBI taxonomy): Eukaryota > Metazoa > Arthropoda > Insecta > Lepidoptera > Notodontidae > Phalera > Phalera bucephala. The sequence continues at coordinate 19,255,614 of LR990609.1, read as the reverse complement.
CATCCGACGGAGCCCCATAGCCTTTGCTTGCCGTACTGAGAAAATTTTGTACCTGAAATTAAAATTTCATGCTTATGTTTTTCTAGAATATGTGTAGTATGCCAGCTAAAATCATACCATACCAAAAAGTTGGTTTGGTGTATGGCTTAAGCCGGCATTACCTGGTACCAATAGTTTTTACATTAAGCATTTTAAGGCATTGAAAATAACACCATTGTCGAGCCTATATTTCCCAAACGTGGTGGCTGAAGTGTACTGTGCACACCAGCCTTTCCCAAAGTATGGATCGCGACCATTGGGTGGGAATATTGGGTGGAGCTAGAAAAACAGGACGATACGAACGCCCTGACGAGCTGGGCGACTACTGAATGAGTGACCGAGAAAATGAGCTACAATTGCAAGCAGTTAACGAAATTTTGGCTGTCATCAGTGTACACTGTACACTGATGTTAAGCTTCAAAATGATATAGAGCGACTGCTATTAAAACTTTTTGATGGAAAAATGTCAGAACTTTCTGATGGGAAAAATGTCAGAATTTTAATACCACTTTGTTGACCATTCGAACCCAAGAGTTTGAGATCGTCAGCGGCACCAAGCACTCCATAACACGTTGAATACACCAGTTCTCGACCCATCACCAAAGTTAAGCGACGTCGGGCGCGGTCAGTACTTAGATGGGTGACACACCATTAGACGAACGAGGCGGAGGCAAAACGTCAAAAATATTTGTAGAAGGATTCAAAATGCTGTACAAGACTAAGTTATGGATGGATATAATTCACCGTAGTGGAACTTTTGTCATATAAGTAGTGTTAGTAAATTCACATGAGGTCTAAGATTAGAACTTCCATTCGGTGAAGGTAAACTTTGTAGGAAAACCTACATCTCCAGAATATAACTGATTCCTTAAATATACATATTGCTTTTATGTTAAACGGCCTATGCCTAATCCTTAAAGCATCAAGTAAGTAAAAAAATATATAAGTTACCTAGCAAATCAAAGCATATGGCATCTGCAAATGTCACAACTACAGCTTGGCCCACCCAGCTGACAATCATTAAAAAGAAAAACAGCCAAAATTGAGCTGTAAATGTCTTATTGTCATCTGCATGGCTCTCCATCGAGCCCTTGAATATTTCATTCACCTGAAATTGAAGATTTATCGTTAAGTTGGTTAAACAAATGATATAAAATTATCATTACTGAAAAATCCATAGAATGTTTAACATAATGATAAACTTTCTTTAATTATTCAGGGATAAAATACATAACAAAGCAAAATAATAAATTCATATACTTGCCACCAAATTATCGCATTCAATTTCACAAGAACTGTTGAACAGTTCTGATCTTATTTGATATGTAGTTTGCGAGACACAATTGGGATAATGAATTGTGACTGAAAATAAACGTAAAAGTTTTGAATATACATAGGTCCCTACAAAATAAATAAGTATGTTTTTCGAATCAGATCTATTTTTATATACAATCAAGCAATACATTATCCATATAAACTTTCTTTCTATTCAAAACAGTTTAATTTTCTTTACGCTGTCAGTTTAAAATCATGGTCAGGACACAAAAAACAAGAATATTAAAATATTTTAATGCCAAAATTTAAACTGACAGCAAAGGCTGCATATAGAGAAAAGGCCTTTGCCCAGCAGTTATTTTTTTTTTTACGTAGCCTCAGACTTGGATTGATTCTTGTGTCGTGGGTGCGTTTACAAACATGAAAAGTCACATACATTCACCCAGACCGAAGCAAATAATTGTGGGTCACACAAAGATTTGTCCCGTGCGGGAATCGAACCCGTGACTATGAGACAAATAGTCAATATAATAGCTATATCGTCCGCCAGTGGGACAGTAAAGCTGATATTATATTATTACTTGTAAGTTGGAACCTTACCATTTCCATTCTCGTCCATAACCTCAACGTGTGTGAGTTCCAAATAAAAGCAGTTGTGTTCGACGATGCCGCTGGACAGTTTCACTACACCATTGAAGGAGAGGTTTGCGGGGAATTGTTCGCCTGCCTTGGTCTTTGGCTGGCAGTAGCTGGCCGTGTCAGCCTGCCACCACTCACAGATCTCCATTAACCGCCAGGGCGCTTTTACATCAAGGTCGCATGACGCCTGTATCACAACATTGATATATTATTCTGGGCTGGTCACTTTTGCCGCAGAACGGACAACCGGCACTAACTGGCAAACGCAGTGTAGGACGACATATGGCGGATGGCCGGCAGGAACTGGATGCATAAAGCCGACGATCGGGCTCTATGGCGCACATTGAAAGAGGCCTATGTCTAGCAGTGGACTAATTTGAGCTGATGATGATGATATATTATTCGTACTTATGGATTACGGATCCTTAACTGAATTACTTGACTAGATGGAGCATTGCGCGCGTGGAAAAGGCATAAAAGGACATGGTCGAAAATGGCTCCAGAACCAACAAACATGTTACCTATACTATAATTTATTCTAGTAGTTGGAAATATCCGTATACAACGGACAATTTGCAATTGAAAACGAATACATCAAAGTACTGTAAGTACTTAAATCGAAGTCGCCGACATATTTTCTGCATGTCAACGTTGTTATCAATTTACTGTTGCAGATGTCAATCCTATCAATCGGTTATATTCATTCGAATACATTCAACCATAATCGATTTGATTATTGCTAATACATTTTTATATAACAATTTTAATAACAATATATATGTTGGGTACTCAAAATCTTACCTACAATATACAAAATACCTTTTTTGCAATAATGCAATTACCCCCGCGTGTTCGTTTAATAATAAACGCATAAAGATAATTTACAACGGACTTGAAATCATAGAAGCACATTTTCATTGCTGTTGGTTTTGGGGCGAAATATGTATGGACGCAGAACTATGACCTTTATCTACTCAGGGATAATGAAGCATTCTAATGGAGAAGAATTTTTGAAATCGGTCTAGGAGTTTATGAGTTTATTCGTTACAAACATACAAAAATACTAATCTTTCCTCTTTATAATATTATATAGTGTAAATAAGGTAGATAAATTAGTAGTACACACGCGCGCGCCCACATTGATAGCTTTAGATCAATTCGAACACTGACATCACGCACACAAAGTGCGCAACTAAGGCCGCTTGCAGCGCCATTTTTATTACCAATGCTCAGTCTAGATAAGTCTCATGCAGGTATGTATACCAATGTAGGTACCAGTTGCCAGCTACGAGTAGCGGTATCTACTCGTAGCTGGCAACTGTAAAAACTATTTTTACAATTACTGCTTGTTATTGAAATCACATCTGTAGGATATCAAGAAACTAAAGGATAATGAAAACCAGAAATATATTGTTCCGAGGAAAAACGCTACAAGGAAGTAACATTATAGCATGAAGAATAAAAATAATTTTGTATTTCATGACGTTGTTGTAATTAGACATTTTATTAAAAAAATACTCATATTTAAGTTCTGTATTAAAAGTTTCGGTGCAAGAAGCAGCAGAAGTGAACACATGAATAAACACAGACTGAAGGAGAAACTACAGCCTGTTCTATTGGTCTCGCGTAAATTGATGTGCCAGTTCTTGTCATAAGCCGTTACTCAATCGAATAGGTTACCTAGAGTCCAAATCCCATAAAGGTCAAAATGCTTAAGCTAAGACTCTTTTAGTTTATTTACAATTATTTACGTGAGATGTTAAATAATTTCGTTATTTTACGCAGCCGTGAGCATTCATCAAACTCAAAATCACTTTTATAAATCAATCTGGGTTATGATTGAACTTCTCAAAGGACAACTTTCTTCGCTGTTAATCGATCCATGTCGAGACTTAGGCGAAACTGTGGCGATGTCCCCGACGTAGACCATAGACAAGACTTGAACTGATTTCCAGATAATTCATTCTAAGGATGTTGCTATGATGGTGAAGTATCTATAAATATATCAATTTACCTTACAATCACTACTAATGTTATCCTTTGCAAGGTTCTTGAGGTCATTTTCGTTGCTGGGACATAATCTGTAGTTAATGTTGCGGTCTACACAAGTCATGTTCGCCTTTTCTTGTCCAATAGCAGACCCCAAGTCGGGATCAGTGCATGTTAGCGCGCAGGACTCGTTCACATCAACGTAACCATGACCCAGGCGACATTCAGAACTAAATACATGTTCTGAAAAAGTAATATTAGCAATGAATCAGACGAAAAGTTACGAAGACTGTAATTTATATCTAAGGGTGTTCAAATGTATCGATGTAGAGTCGGGAAAAACAAAGAAACCTGTTTTAAAAGGAAAATTCTACTAATATTATAAACATTAAAGTTTGTGACAAAGCATGTATAGATGATTGTTATTCTTTCACGCGCAAACCGAACCTTTACAGTAATATAGCTTACATCAGTAGCAGTGATAGCCTAGTGGTTAGACCGTTGGACTCCAAAGTCAGAGGTCTCGGATCCAAACCCAGGCACGCACATCGGTCTTGTCGAAACCATGGGCGTTTTAAAAATTAATTATCACTTGCTATAACGGTGAAGGTAAACATCGTGAGGAAACCTGCATGCCTAAAAGTTTCTCGAAGGTGTGTAAAGTTCGCCAACCCGCACTGGGCCAGCGTGGTCGACAGTGGCCTAAGCCCTCTCAGTTTTAGAAGAGGCCCGTGCCCAACAGTGAAACAGTTTTTTAGCGGGGCTAATATTATTATTATATTTTAGCAACAAGTAGTAAGCCGTTATGAGCGATTGGTGTCAAATTAAGAAGACTCTATTCACTTCAATTTTAATATCCAAATTTGATCAAAAATTATGACATAGGAGGATACTAATTCTTAAGCAGTATTTTTGTAACCTTACTTTGCCGTGTTTTATTGAGGACTAGTCAGCGATTCACTCGTATCTCATTGCCGGCCGAAAGCAGCTCGCTGACTCAGTAATAACCTATTCACTCTGAAATAGGCTGAGGAGTCGAAATTTATATCGAATTGCGAACCGGCAGTTGTGTATGCCTTTCTGCAACCGGTACAGCAAATTGTAGCCACGTCTCATTATACAGCAAAGTAATATTAAAATAATACCTGATCAAACAGACCATGTGTTATCCGAAGGGCAAGTCAAGTCTCCGTAACCGGCGAGCGTGTATGAGACGAACTATGAGAGTGGAGGTAGCCAGAGGTCTGTAAGGAAAGAACCTGTTGAAACTCTGTACTCTCTGCCTACCCTGCAAGGGCTCTGTCGTAATGATACAAATGGATAGATAGAAGAGTTTCTCCAGATCTTCTATTAGCTTATATAATCGTCTATAGATACCTACTTTAAAATCTAACTTACCATCCATAGTCACGTTACTGACTGCAATGTACGCGCAGTTATCAGTCCCAATAGTAAAATTACTGACCCTCGAGGTGTACTGTATGTTTTCCGTGTTACTATAACAGTACCCTGGTATGTGCCAGTGTTCGCAAACCGTTTGCCACATTTTAGGTGTACTCATATCACAGTTCATCTAGAAATAAAAAGATAAATGATAAAGGTCCTGCGTCATACAGGCTGTTCTTTTGAATTCATGCAGGATTTATGGAAAGCGTAATAGAGCATTTAATCATTCTACTTCACTTAAAACACGTGTTTGCTTTTAGCCTATTTTTGAAGTGAAAATTTCTTTAGGCGCGTTGGGCATTTTTGAGATGGGAAAAAACCATAGAATTCGCGACACTGTTACCGTTACCGACTCCTCTGTATATAAGTATGTACATATGTTGTGCATGTACGTACACAGACACACGTTGTTCAAGTTTTCACTTCTGTCGGCACTCCCGGGGTTGTGTTGTTTTTAAAAAAAACGAAGCCCCACACTAGGATTTATTCCTGTATCGTGGGTGCGTTTACAAACATGAAAATTCACAAACACAAATACCCAGACCAGAACAAATAATTGTGGATCCCACAAAGATTTGTCCCGTGCGGGAATCGAACCCGCGACTATTTGACACAGTGGGCGGAGCGGCTTAAGCTCTTAACCACTGCGCTAAATCGTCCGTCTGTGCCACTGTTGTTTTTTATTTTTACTAATACCATTGATTTTGATGATTGATCATGTGACACGGTAAGTAGGTATAAATATATACAAAGCATACATGCTTGGTTCATCCCGAACGCGCGATCATTTCGTCACTCAGGCCGGGTCTCATGTTTGATCAAGGCGATTGTAAATATATTAAAAATAAAATAAAAAATAAATATATTTTTATGAACCTGTGTTCGATATTAGGAGTGCAACAACTTCAGCAGGATACAACAGTCCCTATTATAAACTTATTCGATTCTTATTCGAGAGATAAATACGAAGCCAAAACTGATAATTCAAACTAAAATAAAAAATATATACACTTTGATAAGTATGACATTTTTTTATTCCTTTGAAATAATTCTGTAGTAGATTTGAAATTTCCGAACACTAAACCTACAATAATGATTCGGGTGTACCGAAAAAAGATAAGATATTAATATACTTACTCTGCATGTTGTAGTAGTATCGTTATCTAAAGCATTTAATGAGTCAATTTTACAATGGTCAATTGAATGGTTCTCGTTATAACAGCTCTGCAGCATAGTCACTCCGCCGTTGCAGTGTAATTCAACACTCAATGTTTTGTTTTCGGGTATCCAATATATCGCCGAGAAACTAATTATAGTTATAATTTGAAATATAATAAATATTGACTTCTGTTTTTTGAACCTATGAAAAGAAACAAACATTAGTTTTGATAGCTCTAACACATAGTTCAATGCTAAGCAAGGAGCTCTTAGCGTTATGGTACCGCCGTGTCTTCGATTTACGATCACCGAGGTAATGTTCGTGTTAGTCAGTCCAAGATGGATGGAATGGTGTTTGTGCCATTTCTATGTTCAAGTGTCGTTATGGTTTGGAAGACGCGAAGAATCTTCGGTTCGACTTACTAATGTATGTGGTAGCCGTCAAGGCAATGGAAGCCTTATGGACGGTTTTATAAGTTACAACAACAAGTGGCAATAAACCTGTCTCCACCAATCGGTTCTGGGTCAGTATGGCCTATTCTATTCTATCCCATCTTGATTTATGAGAAGGCAGCAGGTGAAGCAGTGCAGCGGTATGGATTGTTTTATTTTATCCAACTAAAGACATCATAGAAGATTTATATCGCAATAGCCAGTTCATCCATGATATCGCAATAACATAGATTAAGATAAAGAAGTTTCGTTTAATATGATAAAAGACGCAATTTAAACGGATTATCTACATATTATATCAATATAATTCACTAAATACAATAAATTTAGAAAGATTACCTGTCTGCAATTACACCGAATAGCGGTTTTGCAATGAGCCCGAATATTGGTAAGACTGTGTAGATTAAACCCACTGTTGCGGAGGAGAATCCTAATTGACGTGCGTATGTTGACAAATACGGTACCAAAGGAGCAGTACCTAGAATATAAAAAAAATAATGCTACATTATGGAAATATATTGTAAAAATGCAAATGTTGATACCAGGGGAAACATAAAATCACTTAAGGTGCATCTACACCGCAAACCTTATAAATAGTCAATCCAGCGAAAAGCACCAGGTTTGAGTGAAGCAATAAGGCTAATTGTTCGCACCCTAATTTGTAAAAGACAGCCTTTGCAGCAGTGGGCATTATAGGTAGATTTATCAAAGAATTAGCTGTTATCCGCCTGTGTGGAATTTGACAAAAAATCCTTTTCTACTATAAAAGTAGCTTAAGTTACTTCTTATAACATCAGCTATCTGTCGGTGAAACTCCTATCGAAATCGGTCTAGCCGTTTCGGAGATTAGCCGCAACAAACAGATAAGACAGACAAAAATGCATTGCATTTAGTAAAAAGCTGTAATTTTGACATAACAAACAGACACTTCAATTTTATTTATTTGTATATACAAGGTGTAACATAATAAACGCAAGTACTCCGACACCCCGATTAGAGAGTTCCTTTATAAATTCAAAACGAAAACCAAATTTTCAAATTTAAAGGTTTTTACCCTTTTTTAAAACACTTTTATACCCCAATTAACAATGAAATTTGTACGTGTATGAGTGTGTTTTCAGAAATACGTTTTAGGAATGCATTTGGAATCTCCTTCTTGCTATGAATCAAGAATAAATTTAGTTTTTTATAGCGCACAGCAAGAGAAAAAGCATTTTTTGCATATTTAAAAAAAAAATAATATACGTTAAAAATTGTTGGAATCAATTCAGTTACCGATTTAGAACGAACTACTTCCAGGTCTTGCGTTTATTATGTTACATCTTGTATAGTCAATAATAAGTTGAACCAAGCATTATATTCTAATTGAATATGTTCTAAACTCTTCTGCTGGTTACAAAACTGGAGATCCATGACCAGTTTTGATGGAACCTATATAACTTGAATGTAGGTATTCAATTTCGTAGAATTCATTTTACTAAACATATTATGAAGACAGCTATGTCGTATTATCTAAAAATTTTATATTAAATGGACATAAATTATTAAATGGTCAGAAAATAATAATTATAAGGAAATAATAGAGTTAGTGCAGTACGTACTGCATACTTAATAAAATATTAGGACCTTTAACAGTTATTTATTTAATCTATTTGTGTATGGTATGATAATCACTCACTTCCGCATTGTGCTTACCCCGCAAGGGTTATGGCATGATTATAATTTCTGTGATCTATTATTATAATAAAGTTCTCATTACTGTAACACTCTTGGGATTTAAGCATATGATAATAACATAATTATAATTATGTCTCATATGTCAAATATCATTTTACAAAGTATCTGGCTGGCATCTGCGGCAGATATTTATATTTACATCAGCACACTAATATGCAGCAATGAATCTGTTTGCAATAATATTTTATATGTTTGAGTTGCATCCATGATTTTGTTGCATACATATGAACTTAAATTTTATTATGGATAATATTTAATCCACTCATGGTAATTAAAACACAAAAAAAGGAAAAAGAAGAAGGAAAAAAACAGTACTTAATTCCATTCTGTAATGGAATGAATCATTCTTTGGGGTGCTACGGTCAGGGAACTAGTGTGCTAGTCCTAGTGTGCCCGGCCTATTGCCAGTCCCGCGGATACGTCCAGAGGAACTACAATAGGTACGGGACGGTGCACCTCGGGTATCGAAAATAACTTCCCTTACGAGGTTTCTTGTTGGCGATGGCGGATGACCTGATATGGTGCAGTGCTTGGGATTGTAGACTGCAGCAGGGGTATTGGGGAGAGGGGGGGGGACAATTCCCTGCGTGTTTGTGCCGTGTGCGGTGACCCATACAGCAGGGTGAAGGAGTCCTGGAGGTTGAGCCTGCGATGGACCGGTAGTTGTTGTCTGTCGCTGGCAACACGCCTCTTCGGTCCGAATCTCTGTTCAAACGGGAGGCTGTTACGTAGCCGCGTGACAGTCAATCGGCTGGAGCCCATCCCTCAGATGGGCTAGGCTAGGGTTCTGGGGTGAAGAGGTCCGCAGGCGGCAGCGCAAGCCTACACTACGTGGGAGTGGAAGCGAACGCTGCTAGTCTCGTGGACAGCCCACCTCGGAACCCTATACTATGTTGATAGCCCTGGTGCTTGTAAGCATCCCCAAAGGTGAGGGCTCCGTGGCGAGTGGGGAGTTATCAGAGTGAAAAGATCATAGTCACATGGACAAAAAGGAGCAAACCCCAAACCAGTCCATAAAAAGGCACAAAGTGCGTCATGCACACAAGGCCCCTCGGGGCACAATGTAAGGCCTTCGGGCACGAAAAAGGCGGCGGGAAAAGTGACGGCAGCGAACCCTAGTGGTGGCGCTAGTCTGGTTCCCAAAAGCGCACACACAAGCTGCGGATGTCCCTGGTTGCCAAGGTGGAGGCGAAGGCGTCTGGCTCTGCTGGACCCGGAAACCATACCACCCAGGCGACCGGTGCTGGCGGACTGCGTGACCATGTCTCCCCTAAGAGACGCAAACGAACCTGTGGGCTCGCCAAGCGGAGGAGGCGTATTGAGCTCGCAAGGCAATCGGCTGTCTCTCAGACGCCCGCACAGGAGGCGACGCTCTTCAAACGGGCGAGAGAGGTCAGCAATGAAGCCAGGGATACTGCAGGGGATCTGAAGCGAGTTCGCCTTGGATCCTCCTTTAAGGATGCCCTGACCACAACGAGGCTGGTCATCATTGCGGATGACTGTCCCAAAACCATGCTAGAGGATGAGACCGCCTGGAATATCAAAGAGAACATCTGGGAGAGGATGCGGAGCTATCCGGTCCTAACCATTGAATGGAAGGGGGTCCAGGGCGGCATCATCAGCCTAACACCTGGCTGAAGCACTACGGCGATCAAACTGTCGGTGGAGTTAAGGTCAAGGTGATCAGGGACAGGGACCTACCCCATCCCGTCAAAATGGCGTGGAAGAGGACACGCGTAAGTGAGAAGGTCTCTCTGTCTATGGAGCTTCAGATACTCCAGCGGCTCGATAAGGTAATCCTCACGGACCGCTGGAGAGTCGTGAACACGACGACAGAGGGACGACAGGCCAGAAGCATCATCATGATGGATCAGTCCTCGGCTGATGCTATCAAAGAAGCCGGGTACATGCTGCACGCCGGACTAGATCGCAGCTACTTCAAAGCCCTTGAAACTTCAGGGGACAGAGAGGAAGCTGCGGGCGGGTCCGATAAACCAGCGGTCGCACCCCACACTACACCGGTGGAAACACAACCGGACCGCCAGCAGGGGGAGGCACCCCTGCAACCTATAAGGAGGAGGCACTGCTCGCGGATTGTCCGGTCCCATCACCAGCCATGTCGATGAGATCGGATGGACTAGTGGGCGGCTTCGATAATCTGGGCATCACATCTTCCCCAATAAGGGAGGACGATGATGCCCCAGATAGCAGCGAACCGGAGGAGAGCTGCAAGGAGGGGAGACCCTAGCGTGGACTACCATCTCAACACAACCAAGCAACAAAGGAGCTTGCTTAAGGTTGCACCAAGCCTGGCAAATAAACTTGCACCACTCTAAGGCGGCTACGGCGATGCTAGATCGCCAGCTGCGTAGGGCCAAATTTGATTTAGCACTTATACAAGAACCCTATATTTATAGGGGACAGATAAAAGGGCCTTGATGGAGCGGGGGGAAACCTGTTTCACAATAGCACAACTAATGACATGAGGACCTGCATTTTTGTCAGGAATGGCATAAACGCTTTGCCTCTGTCCATTTTCTGCTATAGGGACCTCACCACAGTGAAGTTATATTTGGAAGATAACAAGGGCAGCCGAGAAGTCATCTTCTCGGCTGCTTATCTGCCCTACGAATATGCGGACCCTGTTACAACACATCTGCAGGACTTAGTTGAATATTCCTGCAACAACAAAGTTGAGTTAAAAATGGGATGTGACGCCAACCCGCATCACGTCGTCTGGGGCAGCTCAGACACTAATCAAAGAGAAGAAAAACTTCTGGATTATCTGGTAAGCACTCCTTAACAAATTCTCAATAGAGGCAATAGGCCCACGTTTGTAAATAGGCGCAGGGCGGAAGTTATTGACATTACAGTTGCCTCCAACGGAGCGAGTAGACAGGTAAGCAACTGGCATGTCTCCAATGAGATCTTATCCTCAGATCACAATTACATATGTTTTCAGTATGGGATGGAAACGTTTCATATAAACCCAAGAAGGTGGAACCCAAGAAACACTGATTGGGCCGCTTATAAAAATGACCTTAAGGCTGAGCTAGGAAAGGTCCGAGGCAGGCTCAGCTCCGTATTAGATATAGAGTTTGAAGCGGATAGCATAGCTCGGCCAGTAAAAACCGCCTGGACTAACAACTGTCCGGAGAGCGGAGTCATAGTGAAACGTGACCCATTGTGGACACCAGAGTTGGCGAGGCTAAGACTAGAAACTCGTCGAGCATTCAACACTGCGAAGGCAACCAAGAACTTTAGTGAATATTCTACGATACTCACGAGGTTCAATACAGAAGTGCGGAGAGCAAAAAGAAGGGCTTGGAAAAGACACTGCCAAAACATATGCAGCCTCCCTGAGGGTATGAGGCTAGCCAAGGCAATATCCATGGCCAAAATAAATCCACTTTCTACAAACAAGAACCACTGAAAACAATGTCCAACGTGCATTTCCCGTGCATGTCTATATAGATGAGCAAAGATTAAAGACAATTAGAGCTGACTGGGAAACGGCAGGCAAAGTCGTGAAACAGAACAAACTCAAATGGGCCTTAAAGAGTTTTCAACCATTTAAGGTCCCTGTTCCGGATGGTGTTTATCCCATCCTTCTACAAGAAGGGGAAGCAGTACTCAGCCAACATCTGTGCAGACCTGACTCCATTACATATCGTCTGAGATTGAGAGAGTGAGACTGAGGCAAGGAAGGCACTCTATAGGCTAGAGAAAGCTGGACTATGGAGCATAACGGCGCCAGGCCTTGAACACACTAAGCTAGAACCAGACAAGGAACTAGATGACATCAGGGACATGAGAAGTGACAAGACCCTGACCACATACATGTTCAACAAAAGATTTAGCACTCACATCCCAACCAGGGAACAATGGAAAAGTGGTCTAAATAAGCAAGGCAAGGGATAAATGATATGGTACACTGACGGATCCAAAACCAAGGTTGGAACGGGAGCCGGTATACACGGAAGGATACAACCTTAGTCAAAGCATGGGCAGATTTGCATCAATATTCCAGGCAGAGACCTATGCGATAAACATTTGTGCAAAAGAGATATTGGAAAACCGAATCACAGGCAAGAAAATCTACATTGAGCTAAACTCAGCACTGGCTGCGGAGTGCGCATACCTTCTTGACAGATGTGGAGCGCGCAACGGTCAGGTTAGTCTGGGTCCCTGGGCACACGGGAGTTGATGGCAATGAGCGTGCTGATGGAGCACCAGGAAGGGAGCAAGGGAAAAACCTGTTGGTCCAGAACCGTTCATAGGCATACCAGATGGTGCCTACAGAGGCGCACTCTTCAAATATGCCCAAGAACAACACAGAAAAGAATGGGAAACACACACAGGGCTTAGACACTCCAAGGAAGTTCTCTCCGCATGGTGTGAGGGCAACAGCAAGAGACTACTAAAATACAGTAAGGCAAATAACTGGAGCATTCACAGGCCACTATGGCACGAAAGAACATCTACACAAGATGAACCTATGCGGCGACGTGGTATGCAGGACCTGCGGTACAGAAACTGACACCATGAAGCACGTCCTCTGTCACTGCGACGCTCTGGCTGCGCGGCAAATGAAACTACTGGGATTGGCCTATCCAAACCCAGAAGAACTACGGCTCTGCCCCCCTGCTGGAATTTACAACCCGATACAGGGAGTATTGGACACTTAAGGTACGTAAGAGCATTAGGGCAAGGACAGCAGAAAAGATCCCATCTGGTCGAAGTGCGCCAGAGGTCTCCTCGGTCCAGTAAGCCAACAGTAAAATAAGATAAGCATTGAATGAATGTCCTTGTTGTTTTCTTGGTTTTCTTATAGTGGGAAGGCTTGTTGTACCTCGAGAAAATATCATTCCATGCAACCACAAATAGATATCCTGCATATTTTATGTTGCTTTGTGTGCACATATAATCTTTAATTTGACCAAATCTTGTCAAAAAATTATAGAATACAGCCACACCTATAACAACTTAACACTGTACAAAATTTTACTACACTACTACTACATTTATACACCTTACAATTTGTATATATCCCTCAGTTAAGCATCATCTAAAGCTTCTGTCTGACGTACATCATTTGTTGAGTATGCAGTCGTGTTTATTTTATGCCAATTCTTGTCCATAAGGACCTTTAATATCCTAAATAGAGTAGGTATTTACTTAGAATTGAATATTCATATATTCAATTCTAAGTAACGCACAAATGACACAAATAAACAGTCTTATCGGAAGGACAAGTCAAGAGTCTCCGGAACCAGCGAGTGTGTATGAGATGAACTATGAGAGTGGAGGAAGCCAGAGAAGTCCGTAAGGAAAGAACCTGTTGGAACTCTGTACTCTCTGCCTACCCCGAAGGGATCTGGCGTGACGATATAGATAGATAGAACTCACTTACCAGCATTAAAGAAGAAGAAATGCCCTTTCATAGGCAATAGTTTTTTATTAATATGCATTTTTGACGGCAACATTTTTGTCTGTAAAAAATAATAAGAACATATCAATTGGTAAAGCAGTGACAGCCTAGTGGCTATTTTAATGGTTGGTTACCAATTGGTATTTTAATGGTTAAAACCACTAGGTTAGACCATTGGACTGCATTCTGAAGTCTTGGGTTTAAACCCAGCATGCACCTCTTTTTGAAAGCATGTGCATATTAATAAATTAACTATCACTTGTTTTAACAGTTAAGGACAACATTGTGAGCAAATCTGCATGCCTAATAGTTTCTCGAAGGTGTGTGAAGTTCGCCAACCCGCACAGGGCCAGCGCCCTCTCAGTTTGAGAGGAGGCCTGTACCGTGGGGCAGTTTCTCAACAGGGCTAATATTATTATTATTTTATTTATTTAACCAATTTTTGCCCATGCATTCTATCGTCAGTCGAAAGAATTCTTTGTCTTGCTTCAATGCAGGTGGCTCCTCCAAAAACCTCCACAGTAATTCACTTTGTGCTGTCTGCATTCACCCATTCTCATGTCTCTAATAGTACACACACATAAGTTTTATGTAACTTATGACAGTGGTTAAGTATTTTTTATTTGAATACCTATCTATATCATCACGCCAGATCCCTTGCAAGGTAGGCAATGAGTACAGAGTTCCAACCGGTCCTTTCCTTACATACTTCTCTGACTTCCTCCACTCTCGAAGTTCATCTCGGAGACTGCTGACTTGTCTTTCAGATAAGACCTGGTCTATTAAGTCATGGTAAGATAGTCTAGGTCTTCCCCGGTACCTACATCCTTCCACTTTTGCATTGTATATCAGTTTTGTCATTCTTTTTATATGCCCAAACAAACGGAGCACACACTTTCTCATCTTTACACCGATACTATCTTTCAGACCTCGCTTGCTACTCGCTTTCTTACTATGAATATGTGTTAATAATGTTGCGAATATGGTCGGTCAGCTTCACTCTGCACATCTTCTGCAGAGCTCGCATTCCCACTGCATTTATCCTACTTTCATTCTCCTTCGTACATATCCAGCTCTTGCTGACATATAACAGCGTTGGGACAAGCACTCCATTATGTATGGCCAGCTGCGCCTTTTGGCTTAAGTGCCGGCTCACAAGTAGCTTTCCCATCGCACCACTCACTCTGTTCCCTGCACTCACTCTTCTCTCTATGTCAGTGGTGTATTTTCCATCCTTATTGAATGCACATCCAAGATATACAAACTCATTCACTTGCTCCAGCACATTGTAACCAACCACAAGCTTGCATTCGTTCTGGTATCTTCCCGTTCAAAAATCAAATTTTGGTTGTATTTGAAAACAATTCCCAAAAACTTGTTGTTTTCTATAATGTGTAAAGTTGATGGAATATGAAGCATTACATAGTTGTGTGCATGAGTAGAGGTAATGGGACAACGTGATGAAACATGACTTTTCAATTAGTTCCAAGATCTAAATTAATGTGTAAAATATCCATCACTGTACTAATTAAGTTAAGTAATGGAACATGATTAAATTCATTATTAATCTAAACTAACATTTAATCAAACATTTTTGTGCAATTGCTGCTCATGAAGAAGAGAAAACAATTAAAAACTGCCTAGGCCTAACAGGTTAGGTAGGTCCAACTTTGAGAGAGAGGTCAATCGACGAATCCAACTCGGCTGGGCAGCGTTCGGGAAACTGCGCAACATCTTCTCATCCAAAATACTTCAGTGCCTTAAGACTAAAGTTTTTAGTCAGTGTGTGTTACCAGTGATGATATATGGATCAGCGACGTGGTCTCTTACTATAGGTCTCATAAAAAAGCTCAGAGTTGCTCAGCGAGCTATGGAGAGAGCTATGCTCGGCGTTTCTCTACGCGATCGAATCAGGAATGAGGAGATTCGTAGAAGAACCAAGGTCACCGACATAGCCGTTAAGATTAGCAAGCTGAAGTGGCAATGGGCGGGCCACATAGCGCGTAGATCGGACGGGCGTTGGGGCAGAAAGATTCTAGAGTGGAGACCACGTATTGGCAAGCGCAGTGTGGGACGACCGCCTGCCAGATGGACCGACGATCTTGTGAAAATCGCAGGAAGTCGTTGGATGCAGGTGGCATCGGACCGGTTACGCTGGAAAGCGATTGGGGAGGCCTATGTTCAGCAGTGGACAAGTATAGGCTGAGATGATGATGATGATAGGCCTAACAACCTTAAGAAATCAAAAGTTAATAAAAAAAACCAAAATTTATAAATTGCAACAAAAATGATATTAATTATTAAGTGTTTAAAAAAAGTGAAAATGGATCTAATAAGTGAGCAAAAAAATTGTTTGCCATGGATTTTCCAAACATTTTCCTGTTAAATTTATTATAATTATATATCAAATAGAAGTAAATTAGTACAAAATAAAAAAAAATTATATCTAATTTAAAGTTCTACTGCTATAGACAAACAAGATATAAAATGTAAATAAGTTCTTAACACAAAAAAATATGCAAAAAGAAAACTTAGCAAAGTAAAACAATACAATCTTTCTTATTGCATGTGGTTAACCAAAATCGAGCATGTAAACTTTCTGCGAAATCTCTATACATTATGATATATTTCGTAGTAATTACAATTATTAAATTAGTCTCACACATTATACCTATATTTAGATAAAACAAAAAAAATAATTACCTACCTACAAAGTTAATTAACCAAATCGAAAAGCATGTAATCACTAAACCAAATAAAAGTATTGAACGCCACTCTGTGAACGAATTTAAACACTGACGGTAGATTAGGATATGTAAAACTGATAAATTATCTAATGTTACCTAGCAGTGTGCCTCGTCGAGGATCCAAGATTCCAAGAAGCAAACAGTTTTTAAAAGTTGATATACTACTACCTTGCTCTCTAACTAGTCTATGACTACTAGTCACTAGTGGTGGGCGATTATGAGATATCCTAATGGACTCATTCAATTATGAAAATGTCTCGAGATATCTCGATTATAACCATTAGTAATGAATTAGTAGTCAATAGCTAAGTTCGATTACGTGCCACGCACGGCGGAATGGCCGATCCGAATGATGCGATGACACTTGGCGCGGGCTCACTGTATATACCAGCTGTGCCAGCGGCGCTTCTGAGTAATAGAGTTGTAAAAATATTTTTAAAGTGAAACTTTTATTAGATCGTTACAAACTTTTTGGTCTGTGTGTTGCATGTCGCGTGACGGTCGGTGGCCGACCGTCACGCGACATGCAACGCGCTCGCCAGAGCAGCCAAGGCCAATATGTTTCACTTTTACCGTGGTTTTATAAAACCACACAAGGATTTTTTTAATTATATATTAAAAAAAATAACTATTCATGAACTTACGCTTAAAAGGTATCCTATAAGATATTTGATCATAGTTTTTAGTTCAATATAAATAAAAGACAAAGTTTTAAGTATTCAATTTTTAATTAATATATTGTTGTTTTCGTTAAATTATTGTATTTTTATAGTATAAACTTAAAATAAAGTATCAAGTGAATACTAATCAACGTTTTATTAGTTATTTTAATGTTAGTTAGGAACAAACTTAAAATTAACATACAAAAAGAAACAACGTTTTTACCAAACAAAATAAATATATAACTTTTGTACGTGAGTACTTAATTAGTAATACTAATTAGTAACGTCATTACATTATGAAAATTAGTTAGTTACTAATTTCATAATCGATTTTCATTATTAGTATTTAGTAAATGTCTCGGTAATGTAAATCATTCATAATCGCCCACCTCTACTAGACACTGACCTCCCTTAGGGGCCGTTCGCACGAGCGTATTTTTGCAGCGCTGGAAAAAACCGTCGAGATGAAACAAATGGAAAATAGTACATGCGTTCACACGTGAGCAATTTTTTATCGCGACCGATTTTAATCGCGCTTGTTCTACTTTCAACGCTCGACGTTTAAGCGTTTAAGCCGTGATCACACTTTGCGACCACGACTCCGACCTGACAGCCTTGAGACGCCATTAAGCCGTGATCACACTTGCTGATTCCGACTCCAACCTTACTGCCTTGAGACGCCATTACAAGGCAGTCAGGTCGGAGTCAGAGTTGGATTCAACTTCACCCGACCCCGATTGCGACCAAGGTTTTTTATGTGATGCAGTCATCGTTATGATAAGTATCAGTGTATTGATATAATATGATATTGTTGTCGTGTAAAGTAATAATGTGAAAATTTAAGTGATTGATGATGTATCTATTTTTTTATTTATTTAAAAAGATACACCATCAGCATTATCGCCGAATCATTCAAAATGTATACAATATACAAATTTACGTCTAAAGCGAAACACTATTATAGGTGTATACAACATTCTCAATAAATTTTGCCGTACAATTAAAATAAAGAGCAAACTAATTAATATAAAATTAAAAGGTGAACAGCACATACTTACAATAACTTAAAAAATGGCTTTTCTAGAAATAATAAAATATTAAAATAACAAATTAAATTGGAAAAATTAAATAGTTGCAATTTATAGAACTTAACCTAAAAATAAAAAATAAAATATAAGAAAGTAAATAAAATTTACAAATTGTTAATTTTTTTAAGGAAATAATTAATATTATCATGGAAAATATCAATGCTGTCGGAATTTATTTCATTGTAAGGGCGCATGAGACAATTTATTGGTGAAAACTTTCCAAGGTTAGTATTAGAGAAGGCTATATTAAATTGGTTCTTAATTTGTTTCCGAAATTTGGGTATGAAGTATCCAGGATATCATATTCCGTTTCGGAGTGTGTTTGAGAAAATACGGAAGAAAATTGAGCTGCAAACAAATTACATATATCTTCTCCTGAGCAAGCTGTTTCGTCATTAAAGTTGATTTCGATCGGTATGCCTGAAGATCTACCACGATTTGCTTTAACATATGACCAGAATTTTTTGGGATTCTTAGTAACTGAGTTTTCAATTTCGGTAATATAGTGAAAATAATAGCAAGATTTTATTAATTTATCTACTCTTTTATTAGTAATTTTGAGCTCAATTAAATCTCTAGGATTTTTATATTTTTTATAACGTTTTCTGAGTTTTTCTTTTTCTGCGATAATTTTTATAAGAGAAGGTGTATACCAGGAAGGGAATTTACTATTCCGTTGTTTTGTTTTCGGTATTGTAGTATCAATGACATAGTGTAAGATTTCATAAAATTTCGACAACATATCATTTACATTGCGAATTTGTTGAAGGTCTATTCGCCAGTCTACTTGACTCAATTTATTATTAACAGCTGTATAGTCGGCTTTACGAAAGTTATGAGTAGCAAAAGTATTGTACTTCAAAGAAACAGAATTGTCGAAATTATGATTTCGACAATTCGAATTATGATGAATGAATTATGATGTCGATTTCAAGCGCGGGATGATGTGCGTCAAGTTTACTGAGTATAATAGGGCTCTCTTCAACTGTTATATCATTAAAATTAGCCATTACTAAATCAAGAACTCGTTCATTGTTGTTTCTAACATTATTTAATTGAATAAGATTATTTTCGGACATAAAATGAATCAATAATAAACCAAGAGTATTATTACATTGAGGTACTGTTGAATTGATATTACAGTTAGTATTCCAATCAATTGAGCCTATATTAAAGTTACCAAGTATCACAGTTTCAGATTCATCTGATTGCATTACAGCACTTAAACGGTCGATTATATTTTCTAGGGTGATAATAGACACCGGGGGCGGTAAATATAAGGCACAAAAGTTAATGTTCTGGATTTTCCCATCAACTCTAACTTTTATTGATATCCACAAGTCTTCATAAGCGCTTTGAAAATGATCAATTCTTTTAGACTGTATATGTCTGGAAACTGCAATGAGAACACCTCCTCCTTTCTTACCGTTGAGGAACGTTGTACATCTATCCCTTTTATATACAGTGTAGTTGGTATTGAAAATTTCATTGTCATTTATAGAATCATCTAACCATGTTTCTGTAGCGACTATAATGTCAAATTGGCAAGTGTCCGAAGCTAAACGAATATCCCGAAGCTTTGTTCTCATTCCACGAAAGTTTTGATAGTAAATAGTGAATTTTGAAACTTATTATACAGTCTGGGATTAGCAATTACGAAACATCTATATCTGTTTGAGTGATTCGTGATTTCTTATTTGTTGTGACGGAGACTGGTCATCTTTCCATATGAAAATACGACCATTTCGTATCCAGACGTATTCTATACCCTTTTCACGGGCTGCTATTTTGGTTTGTGCATGAAGAGATTTTAAATATGGAGATAAATGCTCTGATATAAATATTGGTGTTTTATTACCACCATATCCAAGATGTCCTGAGTGTAGCTTATCTTTTACATTATTCTTGTTAAATTTCGAAACAGCCGCTATTATCCCATCTCTCGTCGTCATGGTCGGTAACTTTAATATTACGGTACGAGGTCTCTGACTGGTTGAGTCTAGTTTACTGACTCTAACGCAAGACAAAATATTTGATCCTTCTAAAGGATAAGAGATAGCAAAACCCAGTTGTTTCATAACAGAGACTAGATTTTCTGACTTATTTTCCGGTATTACATTTATTTCTAAATTACGTTGCCGTGAATGCTGTTCTAATAATTGCAGTCTTGTGGACATATCCTGGACTGTGTTTGTTAAGGTTAAGTTATCCTTTTCTAAAGCTTTGACTTTATCTCTAGAAGATTTCAGATCCACTTTTATACGGTCATATTCATCACTTAAATATTCCATGGATTTTTTGAGTCCCTTCAAAGTTTCTAAATCACTTTTTATTGAGGCAAATTCTTTAGCGAAATATAATTCGACAGCTGTTTTCACAGATTCCTGCACAGCACTTTGTATTTCTTTTTTTATAGCATTCATTAATACCGGATTTATATTCTGTGCATCACATGTATAAATTTTTTGAAATTCAAGTTGAGGTGACTTATTTTTTTTGCGACCATTCGTGTTTCCGTTATCAAATGAAATAATGGAACTTAGTAAAAATGAACGATTTGGTGTTCCGGCATTCGTGACTTTTGGCGGTCGACTACGACAGCCCGAGCATATCCAGTTCGCCTTAGCCTCCGAACTCATTAATTTAAAACGCTTATCGTTTATACTTGCACAAATTAGATCAAATGACGAGCAACAATTATGGCATTTAACGTAATCTTTGTTTTTAATAGCAATCAAGCAACCAGTGCAGTTAGTTGGCATTTTGAATATTATGGAAAAATCAGTTGAAAATTCAAAAATATGTTAGCGTCCCCAAGCACTGTTTCAAGCAAAAAGTTTATTAAGTCAATAAAATAAGGCAAACTTTCCTGTGTTATAGCAGACAAAGCGACATCAAGTCCAAAATGTAATAAGCGCTGGGAAAACAGCGTCGCTTACGCGTTGTTGTTAACACCAATAATGTAAACACAGCACTTTTCACTTTAAAAGTTTTCAATGTATTTGTATATTATTAATACTATTTTTTATATTTAAAGTATGACACAACTTAATAAAGATTGTCAAAATTACTGTATACTAATTACTTTTGCAAAAAGCGCGCTTTGCACAAGAAAACTGAATTATTTAAAACGGAGCACAGAAAATACGTCTTCATATTGCGGCATTATATAACATCAACCTTTTATTGGGCTTTCTTTATTCGTATGTCTCTTCATCTTTCCTGTCCGGATAAATAGAAAAATAGGTATATTGACAAATAATTATTTTAGATCTGTCAGCGCGCGCGCTTCTTCACAGAGGGACTTGTAGCGTGCAGCGACATGGAATTCAGTACTAAGGGTAAAAACGATATATCGGTGTTATAATAGGCAACACATCGACGTTTTAAATTGCGAGTTATTTATGTTTCGATTTCGCTTTAGGTTAGTACAATGCAGTAAACAGATGTAGTGTTGGCATACATACCTCTAAGGAACTATATTATTACATAGTCACCGAATTTATATTCGAATGCTAAATTTCAACTCATGCAGACGCCCGCAAGTGTTTGAAAAATGGATCACAACTTTTGAACCAGAATGACAAACAGACATCCGAAAAAAAAGTGCATACAACTTCTAAAATATCGATTTATTGATATTTTTAAAGCGATGTTTTTTTTACAAAAGCTCAAATCATACATAAAGTAAAAGTGTGATGTTTCGAAACATCACCAATCAATTTCATTATATATCGATCATTAAGGATAAAGGGGTATTATTTAACCGACTTCTAAAAAGTAGGAGGTTCTCAATTCGACTGTATGTTTTTTTTGTATGTATGTTACTCGAACATTCCTCCAATTATGAATCGATTTTGATGATTCTATTTTTGAAATCCAAAATGGCGGACGCGACTTTTGACGCGGGTATCATTTTTAGAGTTTTAGGTGATGCTGATTATATAGGGTTAATTAGGAAATCCAAGATTTTGTGTATTTGAGTACTAACGAGAGAAGTACTAGTGCGTTTAGCGCTCGTGTGTGCTAGTGTTTGACAAACTGTTTTGTGCGTACAGCGCCTAATAAAATACTTCGCACGTTAGTTGGCATTTAATTAACGTAACATTATAAACTACTCCATTATATTTACTGATTCTCTTAGTTGCTTGCAATCTCTGCATGCTAATCCATTTAGCAAACATATGAATCCGGTAAAACCTTTTGTTGGCCTGGATTCCTGGATATTCGGGTATTCAGAGCAATGAAACTGTGGATGGTCTGGCAAAACCAGCAAGCCCACAAGGCCGTCTAGATAGTACTGTTTATTGTAATGACATTCTATTACTTCCACATTTACAGGTATTTGAAAATTGGAATCGTGATTATGTGAAAGCAAATTTATACCAGTTATTTAATCCGTAGGGCCAACTAACTCTGGTTCTCCAAATTAAAATTGACTAAGAAAACGACTTCTATTCTTTTCCGTCTTAGATGTAATCATTGTTACAGTGCTGTACATCTTAATTATTATATAATTTGAATATAAGAAACTCGCCGTTGTGAGAGTTGTGTGGCCAAGTAATTGGCGACCTTAGCCACATTTTATTTTCCTGTCCTCGTTAAAGCTTTTCATCCTTACACCATTTCCTTTTTGAATGTGAAGCTCCTCTTGCTTAGAATTTATCAACATAATCTAACAATTGATATATTTAAGCTCTTGTAAAGTTTATTGTACATCAAAATTGTTTAACCAAATGGTTTGCAATTATGTTTTAGTTTTTTATAATCTCACTACTGGTACACATTACAGATGTTGTAAATTTTAATTTAAAAATTTTTTTACAGAATGACTTGAGAAAATTTTTGATTGGCAAAAATGTTGTTAGAACTGAAAGAGCTGTGTTGTCAGTCAAAGCAAACAGTATAATAATAATTTTGTACAATTATACCATCGTGAACGTTTTGTAATAACTTATATACCTATACTGTATAAACGGATTAACAATGTGTATACCGTGAAGTTAAGTGGCAATGGGCCGGTCACATTAGCCGAACAACCGATAACCGCGGGGACAAACGAGTTCTTGAGTGGAGACCGCGGACTGGCAAACGTAATGCAGGACGCCCTCAGGCTAGGTGGAGCGATGACCTTCGTAGGGCGGCTGGCAGAAACTGGATGCGAGTAGCCGAGGATCGTAACCAGTGGCGTGCACTTGGAGAGGTCTATGTCCAGCAGTGGACTGCTATAGGCTGATGATGATGATGATGATACCGTGAAGTGTTCCAGCCTTTTATTTCAAGCTTCCCTTAAAAAGGATTTCTCTTACACTGCGCATTAGAGTGAGCAGAGAAACTGATCCTGTTAAACAATAAGGATCTACGGACCTTTGCTGTTGGCCCCCCAAAATAATAATATCTATATTTAATTTTGTAACATGTCTATAATTGTTTTTCAAGTTATCTTATTCAATTTATGTTTATATTGCCCACTTTTCTCAAATCCGTCAAACCATTCCGTTTTATAATCTATGAAGTCGATCATCTCTAATTATTGTTCATCAGGGAGTTGAATTCTTTTTGAAATCTTACATACACGATTAAGCATTTCATCAAACATTGGCAAAATACATTTAAATTAGTGTGAAGCCATAACATTTTCAAGTGTTTTTTAACGCTCGTGTGAACACTTATTTGCAAGCGATTAAATATCGCCTACGGCGATTTATTCCAGCGCTGCAAAAAACCGCTCGTGCGAACGGCCCCTTACTAGTCTGTGACACTGACACACTGACCGCACCACAGAATGAAGAATAAAACAAAGCCAATGAACGCACCATAGAGGTACTAGAAGCATAGAGGGAGCATTTACAAGTTTATAAATTTGCACTGCTTACTCTTATGTCATTTCCGTGATAAGAAAGAGGACAAATCCATCGTTACCAGTTTCATCCTTGTACATTTTTTTGACATTAGTGCCATAGACTATACACATGTTTTTCCATAGATTTAGTATAAGTACATTCCCATATAACTGCGAAAGCTTTATCGATAAATTAATCAATCATTTTGTATATAAGTAGAAAATGAAATATTTTTTACAATATAAAATATCGCTGTATGTCATAGTGCCTATTATAGATGCGTAACTTAGTTTTGTAGTAAAAATAGTAATTCTATCTAGCTATTGACGATATAAAGAATCTTGACAATCACTATATTTGATGGACGATTCAGCGCCCTGGTTAAGAGCTTAAGCCGTTCCATCGACTGTGTCAAATTGTCGCGGGTTCAATTCTTGCACAAGACAAATTTTTGTGTAATCCACATTTATTTGTTTCGGTCTGGATATTTGTGTATGTTAATTCGTATCATGTTTGTATTTCTTAATCCATAATATTAATTAATCCTAGTGTGGGGCTACGTTTCTTTCACAAAAAATAAAATAAAAAATAATAATATGTATAATTTAAAAATATTTTTTTAAAAACAAGCTTTTATAGCAAAAATACAACGGAGACCGACAAGTACTATGGTACTGGTCAAGAAAAATGTAACGAGCCTTAACACGTCAGGGTTATGTTGAGTATTTGGGTAGTTCTGTTGGTCACCCTTCGCCTCCAACATGAGAACCTGGACACCTCCGGGTCTACAGAACTCGTCAAAACAAATCCAATGAGCCCAAACACTGCGGGGTTATGTTGAGACATTAGGTAGTTTTATTGGCCACCCTCCGGCTCCATCATCAGACCCTGCACACCATCCGGGTGTAAAGTACTCCTCAAGACAAATCCAAGGAACCCAAACACGGCAAGGTTATATTGAGTACTTGTGTGCTTCCATTGGCCACATTTCGGTTTCATCATCAGACCCTGAACATTGTCTGGTTATATAGTACTTCTCAATACCAATTTAATCAGCCTAAACATTAGGGCGTTTCGTTGTATAGTTCACATGTTTCTATATCCACCTTCCGCCTCTATCATCAGACCAGTTCCATGGTAACATATTATTGCAATGTCATCGAACTTACATACGTATGCCAAATTTTAGCTGAATCGGATACCCGCACGTGCTTGTAAAATGGATCACAAGATTTTAAACGGAAAGACAGACACACAGGCAGATAGACATACGAACATTGTAAGTTAAATATAAGCTTGTCAATAGTGTCAATAGTGAGACGCCGTCATAACCTCTAACCTTTTGTATTTACCTATCCTTATTTATACGTTACGTTTATTTCTATTGCCCTATGTATAAATTTAATATATTTCTTACTATATATGTATGTCATATTTTGTATATGTATAGTTACTTTATTCGAATAAATGTACGCCACCAACTGCCCTTTATTTTTGTTGTATTTCTTTCGACTTGGTTGTCTGGAAGAAATTGCTATTAGCAATAAGACCGCCAATTGTGCTTGTTATTTTACAACAACTACTTTGTTTTGTTATAATGTATTTGGTGTGCACAATAAAGAGTATTCTATCTATCTATCTATCTTGTAAAAATAAAATTGAACCTTTTATAATGTTTTTATTTATTTCAATATAAGCGCAAACAAAATATTTAAGAAAAAACCTAATGCAAAAAATATCATTATAATTAACTACTTCTATTACTAAAATTAACTTCATTTTTTTGTCTTATAAATTAATGTTATTTTTGCTATCAGTTTTTTCTTATATATTTTGTTCGCACTTATTGAAATAAATAAAAACAGTACGAAAGGTTCAATTTCATTTTTACAAGCTTTTATTTAACTTACAATGTTCGTATGTCTATCTGTCTGTCTTTCCGTTTCAAATCTTGTGATCCATTTTTCAAGCGCGTGTTTTATTACGCATTACCTCAATCGGTTACGGGTATCCGATTGGGCTGAAATTTGGCATACGTATGTAAGTCCGATGACATTGCAATAATATGGTACCATGGAACTGGTCTAATGATAGAGTCGGAAGGTGGGTATAGGAACATGTAAACTATAGAACGTAACCCCCTTAGGTTTGGGCTGGTTAAATTGGTATTGAGAAGTACTATATAACCAGACAATGTTCAGGGTCTGATGATGATACCGAAAAGTGGCCAGTGGAAGCACACAAGTACTCAATATAACCCTGCCGTGTTTGGGTTCATTGGATTTGTCTTGACGAGTACTTAACACCCGGATGGTGTCCAGGGTCTGATGATGGAGCCGGAGGTTGGCCAAAGAAACTACCTAACTGCTCAACATAACCCCGCCGTATTTGGGCTCATTGGATTTGTCTTGATGAGTTCTGTAGAGTCCAGGGTCTCATGATGGAGACGAAGGGTGACCAACAGAACTACCCAACTACTCAACATAAAGCTGACGTGTTGCGGCATGTTACATAGTACTTGTCGGTCTCCGTTGTGATTTTGCTATAAAAGCTTGTTTTTAAAAAGATTCTTTAGATCGTCAATGGCTAGATAGCAATATTATTATTACTACATAACTAAGTTACGCATCTATAATAGGAACTATGAGATACAGCGATATTTTGAATTGTTATTTACAATTCAAAATATCGCTGTATATTTAATTTTCAGCTTTTATACAAAATAATTTTATCGATAAAGCTTTTGCAGTTATATGAGAAAGTACTAATACTACATCTATGGGAAAACATAAGTAAGGTATATGGTCTGTGTCATTAATGTCAAAAAATATGTACGAGGGTGTAACTGGTAACGAGGGATTTGGCCTCTTTTTTATTACTGATATGACATAAGTGTAAGCAGTGCAAATATATAATCTTGTAAATGCTCCCTCTATGCTTCTAGTACCTCTATGGTAGTGTAGGTTGGTACGATTCAATTTGGTGCTGCCAACTGCCAATGAACATAAAAGAATATATATCCAGAATACATACATATAGTATCCGTATTCCGTCCGCGAAAGCTAATGATCATAAACAACAAATCTTTCGAAAGTGACTATTTTTAAAGGCCTTTAAATAAAATTAACTTAGTATTATGTATATCAATGGTATAGAAGCTGCCCTTAAGTCCGGTGAAGCTGTAAAGGCCTCGCGGCCAACAGCGTACATCACTCACACACACACGGTATAGAAGTTTTTCACACTTAAGGTAAAAAATCGGTTCTTGTTCGTTTTAAAAAAAAACTTTATTTTTCTGCGTGTTTATAGACGAGAGTAAATCAGCTGCTTCTTGATTTATTAAAAATGTTGACGAATGCTGTCATTGACGAGGATTGCAAACGGTTGATTTTTGACGTGTGTCAAATTGAATTTAATTTTTATCCATTTTAACTTGTGCCTTTAAATTTTTGATATTGTGTTTCTCAAGGATTGGACGAGGTATTTGTTGAATCTTCCTGTTTTAACCTTTCTATCCCTTAGGGGAATGAGTGTAGATGAACCCCCTGATGGGGGCGGAGGTTCTTCTCAGACGTAACTACTAGTACTAGACCCTCTTTAAAGCGCTCAGCTGGCCCTTAGGTCTCTAATGAAGCGAAAAAATCTACATCTCCAGCAGAATCTATCCAGTTCGTCTACCATCTACCGTCCGTTAAACCAGGCTTGGAGAACGGCTCTATCCAGCAGTACAATGATTATGACAAGGGACCATTCTTTGTTTATGTCTCTGGTTCTCTCCTAAAATTATTAAAATTTGCCCAGATACTTTATTCTTGTGTAGGAATACACAAGATTAAAGTATTGTATGGTTTTTTGGAGGGCGGCATCAAATCGGTCGGCAGAAATAAAATATCGATTGAATTCAGTTGTGCTGAATCTGCCAACAAATTTGTATCTAGTGATGTTTATGGGGGATACTCAGCCTACATACCAAAATTATAATATCTCGTATGGGCGTGATTCGGGACATCCCGACTGAATGGTCCTTAGAAGATCCGGTGGCTGGGATTGTGACGCCTGCTAATTGTGGCAAGGTAGATAAGTGAGGCGCCTTAACATAAAATCAAGGAAGGTGACTCAGGACAGTGAATTCCATCACGCACAGTGATGTTGACGTTCAATGGACAGACCCTCCCTGGGAGGGTTTTTTGCTATAGCACATCTTTACCTGTTTCCGTCTATCATTTGCCTACCATCATTTGCTATAACTGTTGCAGATTTGGCCACACTAAAGCCCAATATAGATCTCAACCACGTTGTTTTCGGTGTGCTCAGCATCCAGGTGACAGCTGTTCCGTGTCGGATACAGATGCCACCTGTTTGCTTTGCCGGGGTGGTAGCCACAAAGCTACGGATTCTAAATGTCAAGAGCATTCCAGGCAAAAATCTATCAAAATTGTAATGTCCCAGGAAAACGTCAGTTACAGGGAAGCATCAGCTAGATTTCCTTCTATTCGTAGAGTATCTGTTAACTTAAGCCGTAATAGTGGCAAAAGAAATAGGCCTGTAGTTACTTTTATCGGCAAGGTCACCAGTCTTATTCTTCACCACAGGCACTACCACTGTTCTCATAAAATCAGCTGGTAAGTAAGAGTGGCCCACGCACAGCGAGTAGAACATTGCCAATACTCTAGCGATATGAGGCCCTGCATGCTGCAAGTGCTCAATGCTGAGTCCTTCACGTCCTGGGGACTTACCTTTTGATATATTCCTGATCGATTTAGCGACATCTTTCGCAAGAAATGTAGTATTTATCCCCTTATTGGTCATGTCAGCATCGAGCACCTGCGCCACCGGACCTAAAGGTGAGCTCGCAGTAAAATGCTCTTTAAAGGCATTCGCAATGTCTCGAGGGTTGTTCATACCATCGACGCTCACAGGGAGTCCAGGTCGTGCATTTACTTTATTGGTGTTCTGCTAGAATCCGCGAAAGTTATCTTTGGAATGTTCTTGCGCAAGAGAGTCCATTTTGATTTGGTCCTGATGGTCTTGACACCATTTTAGCCTAGACTTAAAAACTCATCTACTTTTACACATTTCTAGGTATGCGGTAGACTTTGGCCTACCGCACTTCACCCATTCCCTAAACCTGGACCTAGCCACCCTGTGAGCCTCTCTGATGTATTTGTTCCACCCTGCCATGCGAGGGCCATCTGCCCGCCTCGCTTGCCCCGGACTTTTAACTGCTGCATCACGGAGTGCGGTCACAATGTCGTAAAACTTATCCAGTAAATACATGTGGCCACGGTCATTACAAAAGCCATCAGCACAGTTTACAAAATCAGACGGACAGACATCTCTTTAACAATGCTTCTAAGCTTTCAGAGGTTGATAGCGTTGGAGCAGCTGTCTGGATTCCAAAGTTCAAAAGCATGTTAAGCCTTAAGTGTCCTTCAGTCTGCTCGGTTTTCACTGGAGAAGCAATAGCTATTCTTGAGGCAATTCTTTATGCAGAAGTTAAACAGAACCATCATTTTTTCTGATAGTTTGAGTTGCCTTCAGGACTTATCAAAAGTCCTGTTTCGTTCCCGGGATAACTTTATCATTACCCTCAAAATCAAAGAAGCTTTACTTAGGTGCAACCGTAACAATATTGTCGTTTGTTAAACATGGACCGCTGGGCACGTAGGCATTTGGGGTAACGAAACAGTGGATGCATGTGCTAGAGCTGCAACGCATACTGGATGAGACACCTATTTAAACTGCTTTTCCCGAGATCTCCGGTCTCTTGTCAAGCTCTCGCTTTTCAAATCTTGGCACAATTTGTGGCAAAAATCTCAAGCTATTAAGGGAAAATATTATGGCAGTATTCAGCCTACTATCCCAACAAGACCATGGTTTTTTAAACATTATGTTAATAAGTTAGCAACTTCCTTGATTATTAGACTTCGATTAGGCTTTGTTTGCACCCCGGTATTTTTGGAAAAGATTCGCGTGAGGGATCATTCTCTGTGCGAGTGTTCCTTAGGAGGAGGGCTCCAAAGAGCGGCTTTTCTTTTTCTGCCGTCGACTTAGAACCTATTTATATGATCTGTTACCAGCCAATATCCCTCGTCCGGTAACCATTCCATATATGCTGTCTTTGGCGCATTCACCGTTAATTAATATTTTATACAGGTCTATCAGCGTAAATCATATTAGGTTATCTATACATATAAGAAAACTGTAAGGAAGTCGTGTCTGTACATGAAATATTTTTAGGAAATAACAACCCCCCCTGGATTGTTATTTCCTATTATCGATGTAAAAGTTAATTCTGCAATTTTGGGCTTTCGTGTCTGTTTGTCTGTCTGTCTGTCGGAGGGTATGAACCAGCATCACGCAAAAACTACCAGGCGGATTTTGATGAAACTTTGCATGCTGACACCTTATAATATTGGCTAACATGTTGTATAGTATTTATTTCGGAAAATTAGAAGGTTTCTGCAGAAAAATAAGCAAAACATTGGATTTCTAAAAAGACACTTTACTTTAAATCTGTTTGATGGATTTCAATGATATTTTGTGTAATTGTAGCCTGTACAGCCTGGTACAGGGAGTATTCGATTCTACAGGTATGTAAGAGCGTTAGGGCAAGGACAGCACAAAAGATCCCAACGGGTCGAAGTGCGCCTGAGGTCACACACTTTTTATCTTGAATCATACTTCTGTGGAATATCTATTATTTCTATCTATCTATATCAAACGGTAGCAAAAACGAAATATACATATTTACACGCCGATGTCTGATGTTAGTGTACCTAGAACAGATCAAAGATATCGGGGACTAGACTATCTTATCATGACATATAAACCATGTCTTATCCGAAGAGCAAGTCAAGAGTCTCTGTAACCGGCGAGCGTGTATAAGACTAACTATGAAAGTGGAAAGAGACATAAGGGTCTGTAAGGAAAGAACTTGTTGGAACTCTGTACCCTCTGCCTACCCCGCAAGATGTTATAGATTATTAGATAGTATTAAAGTATCTTAAGTCGTGAAATAATAATTTGAAATAGGTAACTTTATTTGCACACTAGATCATGCCGATATTATCCATCTAAGTGGTATATAAAATCCCACCTATATGCATTTGGTGGGTTTTTACCGGCCTGCATGAAGGCCCGAAGATATTAATCATCTCAATCATCTTTCGATTTCCCGCTTCCTCTTCACAGGTAACTGGAAGCCTGAGCTCATGCTGAAATTGTTCTACAACGAAAATTTAGTAATATTTAAGTTGACTGTATAAATAATTTTGCAAAACAATGGCGACTTGATTTAAGCGAAAAAAGGTAGACTGCTTAACTTACTTTGCCAAATAGTCACAGGTACGATCCCCGCACAGCGCACGGGAATATTCATTTGGAATTTGTGATTTTGAAATAAAGTAGATATTTTATGCGCATACGGTAAAATCAAAGATATGTTTATCCGTGTTAATTTCCAGAACGGCGGAACCGATTAAATATACTATCACTGGAAAATGGAGGATTTCTCAGAGATTGTTTAAAACTACTTTTTAGCTCGGGAAATGCACTGTCCATTTTATCCATGGATAGTTGTTTTTATTTCTCCATATTAACCCGGCTGAACGGATTTAAAAGAAACTTAATATGAAGGTGTCTCTTAAGTCTTGGAATAATGCTATCCCAAAAATTCCTACCTATCTATGTCAAATTACAAAATAACGCGTGCGAAGCCGCGGGAAACAGCTAGTAGCTAATATTTGTAATCATAATATGCTTCATAAGCGTTTCTTTCATCCTCTCTTTTCTACTTTTACTTTGACTTATTTTGACTCTGCCGCAATTCATTAAAAACAGTTTTTCTTACCTACTTTACCAAGTTTTCTTTATAGCCCAAGTTAATTTGACGTTCTGGTGTTTTTCGATAAATTTACCGCTGAAATGATCATCCGCCGAAACAATGATCTTGAAGCCGCTTTCTGTCGTATTTGCACGACGCGCGGTGAAGCCAAAAAATCAACAAACGTCCCACACTCACCGCACTTCCCACCCGCATAATGTTGCTAGTTAAAAATGATTTACCACTTATTGGGGTTAATGTTCAGTAAGAGATTATAAAATCACTATTATTTGAAGCGGTAACATGTATCTTTATACATATTAACAAAATAAATAGACGTAACTAAGTACGTTCTTAAAATAAAACGCGATTCTATTAGCAGTAAGTTCATAATGTTTATTTTTTTTATAAGTTATTTTTTTATTTGTGTCGTTGCTTTGCAATTTGACGGACAATTTAGCGCAGTGGTTTAAAGCTTGAGCTGCTCCGCCCACTGTATATAATACTTGGGGGTTCGATTCCCGCACGGGACCAATCTTTGTGTGAACCACAATTATTTGTTTCGGTCTAGGTATTTGTGTATGTAAATTTTCATGTTTGTAAATGCACCCACGACACAGGTATAAACATTAGAGTGGAGCTATTTTAAAAAAAGAAACAATTACAAGGTTCTATGATCGATTCTTAGGACGGAAAAAGTGTAATATTATTTTTAATATTCCTTTTGTTTAATATTTTTTTTAAATATTGCCTGTAATGTGGGTGCACGCAATAGACCTCTGCCACCCCCTATTAGTAAAATAGGTGTAAGATAGATGGACAGATAGATAGAGTACTTTTTATTGTACACCAGTGAAATTACAATAGGGAATATGCATGTAATTCAAATAAGGGTCAAATATTTTTTTTACAAACTTTATCGCATTAGAATAATGTCTATACTAATATTTTTTTTAATAACATTACTTTTTTATTAAGAAAATAATTATTGAAAGTACAAAAAATTAGTGGGAAATTCGAAGTAGCGGGAACGCCACGCTATTGGTCAGATCGAATATGACGTCAAAGGCTACAATACAACTCTCAACAAGTGCATATATGTTGGATGTTTGCTATTGGGTGAGTTTTATTGTTATTTCTTGTTGTCGATTACACAAAGACAAAATTTTAGTTTAAATTATTTAATACTAGAACTTATTCTTAGATTTACGCGAATATTACACATGAAATAAAACTATTTTACGGATTTTATCGCGGTTTATTTTTGATTTATTTGAGAATTTGTGGTCTATCAAATCTGATGTTATGGCGGGTGCGGTCAAGGACATGTTCACAGACTGCAGACTTTCTCTGCACTGCAGATTCTCGTGAAAGAACACCGATTCCTACCAAGGATGGTTACGAGGCTATTGAAATTAAAAAACATCCTAATTTCAATAGAGAAGTTGGCTAGTTGCTTCCATCGACTTGGGATCCGGTAATTAATATAATCAAATCCAAAACCAAGCATAACACTGCAAGGCCTGAAGACACCGTGAGCTCATTCTGCGTAGATCGGACCAACAAAAATAATTAAGAAGGTTGAGGGTACCCCGGAACAACTATGGCCTTTTGGACGTCTAACACTTCAGTCACTTCTTCACGGGAGGGCCCGTGAACATGGGTGCTGCAAAGCACTCGAAACGTCGGGAACTAAAAATAAAAAATAAACCGCGATAAAATCCATAAAATAGTTTTATTTCATGTTAAATTATTTAAGTTAATTCTTATGTTAAAGTGATCTTCGCAGCAATATAAACAAGTTGATAGAGATACCATGTCTCTTTTTCTGATTTTACACCACTTTCTCCTTATGTCCGCACCTATCGGGTGCATTTCTTATTGTATTTTTACACCTAGGCACAACACAGTGTTGTTGTATAATAGTCGCAAAATACAAAATAAAAACAAATTACAGAATAAAATACTTCTACAGCTATTCACTAATTGATTGTTATTAGACTTTGACGTCACGCTAAGCGCGCCAAAATGGCGGGCGTTTAAAATGCTCTTATCTCTTTGCTACCTTCAAAATATTTTTTTTGCCCTTTACCTTTTGTTTTTGACGCTTAAATTTTTTTTGCAGTTATATATTGATGTAATCTATCGTATAAAAATATAAAAAATACACGCATATTCCCTATTATTAACAACTAATTACAGACGAATATGTACAATTGGCGGTCTTATAGCTGAAGAGCTATTTCTTCCAGACAACCAATACAATGGAAGAATCAACATAAATAGTAATACAGGACAATTGGTGGCGTACATTAAAAACTTAGATAATACATTATAATCAAATTACATAAATATTACGTGTATATTATTTACACATACACATTTCACACACAACTAACATATAGTAACAGATAAGTCTAATAGTAACAGTGCTCGGAAAGTTCATAAGTGTAAAAAGTGATTGTGAACCAGCTTTTTAAAGGAATCTAACGATTGCGCGCGTCGGACTATCACAGGCAATGCATTCCACAAACGAACGGCTTGATTAGTAAAGAATTTATCGAAAAAGTTTGTAGAAACATTGGTGTTTTCAGCTTCAGATTCTCCGATGACCTCAGTAGTAACCTTGAGTGCGTTTCATGAAGGAATTTCAATCTTCCTTTGAGGTAAGAGGGAGTTGACGGATTGAACAGAATACTGTAAAGAAGAGATAATATATGGCCATGCCGGCGAAGGCGGATTGGTAACCACTCGAGTTTTACACGAAATTCAGAAACGTGATCATATTTGCGTAACCCAAATATGAACCTAATACAAAAATTTTAGAGTCACTCAAGTTTATCATACTAGGAGAGATCAAAAAGTACTGAGAACGACATACTCCTTGGTAAAAAAAAACAAATTCTGGCGGGCATAGCTCAGATACATATTTGTAATATTATTAAAAAAAAAACTTCGATTCTCGTTTGTTTTTTTCTAAATGTAGTTATTTGTTTGCTTCGTGTCGGAACGTGTTCTCGAAAATGGAGAAAAACGAAGTGCGAGCCGTTATTAAATACCTCTGTTTAAAAAAGTTAACGACGCAAGACATTCATTGCGATTTGGAGGCAACATTAGCAGAGTCTGCTCCGCCGTATTCCACTGTCGCAAGGTGGGCTTCTCAATTTCGAGTAGGGAGAACGAGCACGGAAGACGAACATCGTTGCGGCCGTCCATCGACGTCAGTCACCCAAGAAAATGTTGCGAAAGTCGAGAAAATTGTATTGAGCGATCGAAGAGTACCACCCGATACTTAATTCAAGAAACGGGCATTTCATGTGGAAGTATTCAATCCATATTGAAACAATCTTTGAATATGAGAAAAGTCTCCGCAAGATAGGTGCCGAGAATGTTAACCGACAGTCAGAAACAAAATCGACTTGACATTTTGAAGATATTGTTGGACAAGTTTCAAGAAGATTCTGAAAACTTTTTGTCTCGTTTCGTAACAATGGACGAAACATGGGTCCATCATTTTGATCCCGAGACAAAACAGCAATCTTAGCAATGGAAACGGCCATCATCACCGACCCCGAAGAAGTTTCGTGTCGTGGCATCGGCTGGCAAGGTTATGGCCTCAATATTTTGGTACTCAGAAGGAATATTGAATAAAAACAAAAATAATAACATTCTATAATGGACACCATAAATCTATTACATATAAAAATTTTTTTAAAAGGCGGTTGTTTTGTCAACTTAAATTTAAATATAGAAGAATTTCATAACCCACCAGGGTGAGCAAACATCAAAAAACTCGTGAAACAATAAGAACAGCAAAATATATTTTATTACTTACATAACTGATATAACATAAGAGTAACCAGTGCAAATATATAATGTATCTCTATAGTACTCTGAGAATTTTTCAATAACCATTGACAGTCGTATATTGTTTTTCTGTAGGCGTCGATTTTATGACCTTAAAACAGCTAATTGGTGTTTTGGCGGGAAGTCGAATAGTGATGTTGTCAATTTGTTTTAATTTCCAAAACTTGTGTTGTTTCGAATAGTAACCATTATGTGTTCTTATATGTGCATGAGTGAAGGTAATTGTAACAAAGAGATAAAACGTACCTTTTCGTCTTCCCTCAAAACGGCCGTTGCAATTGGTATGTAAAGTATCATCGTTGTCATCGGGGAGTCGAATTAATTTAAACAAACACGAATATATATCTCACTGGACACTGGCAAAATACACTTATAATTAGTGTGAAGCCATAACTTGAAGAAGAAGAAGAAGAACAGCTAATATCTTTTTTTATTTTTCATCTATAAGAGTCAAGATCAAGATCAGTTTTTTTATTCGTTCGCCTTTTCACATAGTTTTTCACTGCTTAGAGATTTAATAACTTCAATCAAGTTTTCATGCTGAAAATACAACAAACATTAAGACAATGTTTTGAGAACAAACAACGGCTGGGTATGAGTTTGTACTTATGAATGAAGTTAAATTGGTTGAAACTTGCAGAAGTTATCTTACAGCCCATTGGCCCATTTTATTTGTGGATATGGAATTCTCCTACTATAGCACTTGCGGTGGCGGTGACAGGGATCTCCACTCGAGAATCCGGAAATTAATTTTTAATAGAATGGAATTACAATGCTTTTTATGGTACATTTAAATACAAATACATATCTTCAAGAATCTGTATTGAATACATCTTGTGAACACTTTCCACAAAAAAAAAAATTAAGTTCTTTCATTTATTATGAATTCTCCTCAACTATTATGCCAATAAAAGAGCAAGAGTAATAACATTAGGATTCTCTTAAGTCAACAAAGCTGGAAACGAGTGGATAATGTCCAAACGATTCCTAAAAGTTCACGGAGACATAAAGGTACATTTGTCTATTTGTCAACCGCCTTTAACTACCCCCTTATTCGCTATGACGAAACGCGGCGCGTTACTATAACTTCGTGATATGATTATGTATTGGTATTCTATATGCCACTGGAGTAACATCAAGCAATCAATTCACGAAGCTATTGCAACTTACCGCGTTACGAATGAATCTGTCTCTTTGAATATCCTAAGTATTACTTAGATACTGAGGACTTATTATTAATTTTTTTGCATCATCGCAACCCAGTCTATGCAATGCCTGGGTGGAATGTAGGATAATTTGAATTAGTTTTCTTATCTTTAATATGATTTTCATATTTTCCACTTTTCTTTCTTTTTCTTGGTGTTGACACTTACCTTTATATCCGCTGTGATCTCCTTCTTTTGTGTCCATTGGCTACGAAATTAAGTTTCGAGTACTCAGGTCGAGTAGCATACTTAATAATTAATAAGCCTATATGCAATATTGACGGACGACTTGGCCCAGTGGTTGAGTCGCTCTGCCTACTGGATTGAGAAGTCGCGGGTTCACGGGGAGAAGTTGTGTGATCCAAAAATATTTGTTTCGGTCTGTGTGTTTGTGCATGTGAATTTTATGTCACGCACCCACGACACAGGAATCATTCCAGTGTGGGGCTACGCTTTTTTAAATAAAACAAAAAAATATTGATAACACCGCTCTTCTTCTCTTTCCAGAACTCGACTTTTGATGTCCTAGTCTATTCAGTGGGTACTTACCAGTCTACATTTACTTATGTATCTATAAAATACTTTTAATACTTACTCAATCAAATTACCTACATTACCCATGAATTTGTTGAGACTGACAGTGAAATCGCTGAGTATTCAATTAGGGTAATCCTTTGAAACCACCAACTATTAGTGTTTACTTGACGGCATAAAACACAATTTCTTAACCCTTTATATTTAGTTACTACCTAGTTGACCCCCGACTTCGTTCGCGTGATTTTTACACATGTTTAGGCATTTTGTCCATAACGTTACTTTTCGTAAAAGTAAGAGAATGGATAGGATAAATGCAGAGGAAGTGTGAGCTCTGCGGTAGATGTTCGGAGTCAAGCTGACCAACCGCGGTCGCAACAGTTATAGCAAGAAGCATGTAACAACAATCTACGTACGTATCTAGGTACCTATGTACCTACTCTGCCTGTATAACTTGCGCACTGTTGCCTGTGCTTTTGTTTTTGAGTAATTATGTAGGTTCTAGGTACATAACTCAATGAAGTCAAATCTATTATTATAATTAATCGAAATGGTATTTAATTAAGTTCCTACTATTTGGTGTTGACTGTGTTGTGTGTATTAGGTACTTTTGATCGTTTTGAAGTTCTGAGAATGATCAGTTTCTTATAACACCGATTATACCTACGTGAAGTTTGAGATCATTTTGTTATGCTTTATATTTAAGGTTTTTGACGTCGCACTGAAAGCCGTGAAGTCTATATTTACTAATCCTTGCCTAACAATAAAATATATATACCAATATTTTATTATAAATTGTGTTTTTGTATGTAATTTTATTCACGTCGATTTTAATTATTTTGATAAGCCGGTACATATATAAATTGGAGATATTGTATTAATGTAAGTATATTGTAATTAGAATTAAGATAATATGTGAAATAAAATGTGTGAAAATCAATTTTTAATTATTGACTACTTCATTATAATTCTAGTTAAGTAATTTTAATCGTGTCTCTTTTAATAATTCAAATTTTACCTTAATAAATTAGTTTTGTATTAGACCTAAGATTATGTGCAAGTTAAAATGTGTATAATAATAAATTATGGCAAACTACTTTCTTATAATTCTGGTCTTTTCCTTTCGGCTTCACTTCCATTGCAGCGGAATCCTTTGCTCACGAAACATTAACTAAGTATCATAAATAATTGTTACTGTATCCAAAAAAAAGTAAAACAGTTATAAAGTTATTTGGTTCTTATCGCAACAACAAAGATGTTGGCAAAATATTAGCAAGTAAGCTTGTTGTCACGTTTGTTTATTAGTGTGAGAATGGAGCCAGCGTCATTTTGTGCTAAACTCTTACTCACAGACACAACATTGAATTTTCTATGATTTAAACAACTCTAGAAACCATGATGGGTGAGAGCAATAACCTGGAGCCCGGTGTCACGCTCGCACCCATTACGATGGAGTACACTGACCATAAGGTAGAACTAATACGAACTATACCTATTTATGATATGGTTTAAATACGCTGTAAACCATTTATTACAGAGTTCAAAACGAACAGGGTTCTCAATTCGTCTGTAGATACAGGATGGATTAAGATGGGACAGTAAGGGCAGCTATCTCAACCATTATAGATACAGAAAAACGTCCCTAGGAGACTATCCTTAATTTTTGCTAAAAAGCTGAAATAACAGATTCTGAAAAAATATACAGTCAGCAAGAAAATGGGCAATTTAATCAAAAACTTTGACTACTACTCATTTAAAATGTGGCATATGGGTAGAAAGAAAGAATTACGGTAATAAACAGTGCCCTAGAATTATACGCTAATTATATGTCAACAAGTCCATAATCGTACCAATGTTTGGTTACCCTACTTAAAAAGAGACGTAGGGCTCTAAGTGAGTATCCTTTTCATCACGTTTTTTCGCAGAGTGCTCAATCCATATAGGGTAATATAGCCATGGCTAATCTTTTCATTTTTTTTTGACGATCAGCAAAGAACTTGTCAGTCACATCTTTCTCATGCAATACATAATCAATCAAACTTTTTCATTTCGATATTATAATCCGTAGTTTGATTGAATGAGGCTTATTGCTTGGGCATTTTCTCATTCCCCTAAAAATTAAAGGTATACCATACCTACTACCTATTAGCGTATGGATTATCCCACTATAACGTTAATCTTAGGATGCTGAAAAATGACGCACGCTAACCAGTGTCTAACATGGACGTATAAAAAACTGTGTCAAGCATGAAGCTCCGTGTCTACCAACAGCGCGGTGAATCGACAGTTTTACAACTTAATTGGAATAGACTGTACAACTGAGAATCCGCACCAGGGGCATATGTGATAGAAATGAACGATGCCATACTTCGTGGGGCGATAATTATGATTCGTTCCCTCTCGGTACACTAAACGACCAGGAGTCCTATTGTATAACGAAAGTTAATATGTTTTAAAGATTATATAGTATAAATAAGCATGCTTAAAATACTTGGACCCGACCTAATGGACAGTCTCTATCAGCCTAAATATTCTTCTCCGAAAGTCTATAAATTTTCTTCGCTTCCCGCAACATCATAGTATCTAATCTTCTGAATTTAATGTCTCATTGATGCAATTATCGCCTTTAAGACTGAAAGCGAATGCATTATAGTATATATATAACCCATTCGTAGTTTTCTCTCATATTATTATTTTTCATTACTATGCTCACATAAACTTTTCCAGTGAAGATCTGTTATACTTTGGAAAGCTTGCTTAACTGCCTCCTGCTGAAAGAATATTATATAAGGTTATAAATAAACATATATTAATTAAGTAATAACGGACGACAATGTTTGCGACATTTCTTTCAGCTTATGCCGGGCGTGGAAAATTATTTTTTTCACCGTTTTCAACCATTTTTCTGAGAAATACAATAACTCATTATTAATTGTACGTCTTCAAGTTTCAAGAATATTGAGTTAAAGCATACACAATATTTCAAATAACAAAATATAACCTCTATTATTAATTTGTAAGCAAGACAACAAAAACCAATATTATCGATAATACTGTGTATTTCAAAAGCAATATTAAGATCTAATTGGCTTGGAGAAGCTAAATACAATTGATAAATACCTGTCATATCTACAGTTCTTTCGTAAACATTTCCAATTTGGAACAAAATTCATCCCGCTTCAAATTCAGCCAAACATCACAAAAAAACTTTTACTACGATTTTTTATTACAACTACTAAAAGGTTTATTCATTTTGAATAAATAAGCCACAGTTAATAAAATATGGAGATATAGTTTGTTATGACATAAAACAATAATACCTGAACATATATATATAAAAAAAAAAACAAATTTATATTATAAATATCTGACTTATAAACCGCTTCCAATTGCTAGACATCAGTGGACGAAATCAACAACAGGCTGATAGAGACTGTCCATACGGTCAGGTCCAAGTATTTTAAGCCCCAATGTAAATATAGACCTCAAAAACTATCCAACTACACCCGAAACCTCATGGCTGAGCGACGTTCCATGACGCTCCAAGCCTCCGATGATGCTAAGTCCTATAGGCAGCTCAATGGACAGATACTGAAGTCCTTGCGACACGATTTACAGTCCTTCAATACAAGGCGTATAGAGGACACCATAGCACAGAACAAGGGCTCCAAAGTGTTCGCAAGAGACGCGTCTATTGGGCAAAGCCAGTTGACGAAGCTAAAGACGGAGGACGGAAACGTAACGTCGAATAGATCAGAGGTGCTCAGGGAGATAGAGAGGTTTTATAGGCAGTTGTATACCTCAGTAGCTGAACCTGTTGTTGATTTGGTAAAAGACCCAAGAGTCAAGCTAACCCGACACTACACTGAAGATATCCCGGACATCAGCCTGTACGAGATTAGGATGGCTCTCAAACAACTCAAAAATAACAAAGCGCCGGGCGAAGACAGAATTACCGCAGAGCTTCTGAAAGCGGGCGGAACGCCGGTACTTAAAGTCCTTCAGAGGCTGTTTAATTCCGTCTTGCTCGAAGAGAAAACGCCGGAAGCATGGACCAGGGGTGTGGTGGTACTGTTTTTCAAGAAAGGTGATAACACTGTACTGAAGAATTATAGTCCCATCACACTGCTGAGCCATGTTTATAAGTTGTTTTCGAGAGTCATCACGAATCGTCTTGAACGCAGGTTTGATGACTTCCAGCCTCCCGAACAAGCCGGTTTCCGGAAAGGCTTTAGTACCATAGACCACATACATACGCTGCGGCAGATTATACAGAAGACCGAGGAGTATAATCGGCCACTATGCTTGGCGTTTGTGAACTATGAGAAAGCCTTCGATTCGATCGAGACTTTGGCGGTTCTTAGATCTCTCCAGCGATGCCGCATTGACTATCAGTACATTGAAGTGTTGAAGTGCTTGTATAATAACGCCACCATGACAGTCCGAGTACAGGGGCAGTGCACGAAGGCGATCCCCATAAAAAGAGGAGTAAGGTAAAGGAGACGTCATTTCTACGAAACTATTTACGGCCACCTTAGAGGACGCTTTCAAGCTCTTGGAATGGCAAGAACTTGGCATCAACATCAATGGCGAATACATCACTCACCTTCGATTTGCCGAGGACATTGTGGTCGTGGCGGAGTCGCTGGAAGATCTAGGACGAATGCTCGGTGACCTCAAAAGAGTATCTCAACAAGTGGGTCTTAAAATTAACATGGACAAAACGAAAATAATGGATAACATCCATGTCGTACCCACCGCACTCACCATTGGGAACTCTACTCTTGAAGTTGTCGACGAACACATTTACCTGGGACAGGTAGTCCGGTTAGGTAGGTCCAACTTTGAGAGAGAGGTCAATCGACGAATCCAACTCGGCTGGGCAGCGTTCGGGAAACTGCGCAATATCTTCTCATCCAAAATACCTCGGTGCCTTAAGACTAAAGTTTTTAGTCAATGTGTGTTACCAGTGATGATATATGGATCAGAGACGTGGTCTCTTACAATAGGTCTCATAAAAAAGCTCAGAGTTGCTCAGCGAGCTATGGAGAGAGCTATGTTCGGCGTTTCTCTACGCGATCGAATCAGGTATGAGGAGATTCGTAGAAGAACCAAGGACACCGACATAGCCTTTAAGATTAGCAAGCTGAAGTGGCAATGGGCGGGCCACATAGCGCGTAGATAAAAATCTCGAAAAAAATCGCAGAAAGTCGTTGGATGCAGGTGGCATCGGACCGGTTACGCTGGAAAGCGATTGGGGAGGCCCATGTTCAGCAGTGGACAAGTATAGGCTGAGATGATGATGATGAATATCCGACTCCCATTTTTTAGAAGGATCTGTAGGATCTTAGGATAATAACAGTAAATTTGTATGTTTCAATCTACGCAAGTTAATTAAATGGAATTAAAAACGCAAGTAATTCGCAATGATTTTATACCACAAGACAAAATAATATCGATAAAAACGGGCAACTAAAATATGGACTCTGGTAACATTATCGTACCTACCTATCATGACGGCAATATTTTATTCCCACGGCGGTATTTTAGTCCTGCCTAGTGTAATGTACCTTGTCTCCCACACCCCACAATTGACAGTGTATACAGAACAGCTTTTGTTTTAAAGGAGTGGCTGTGGAGTTTCTTACCCTTCTCCGCTCGAGTGTCTATTTATTTTATTGACGGTTATTGGTCATAAAGCAGGTCCTTAATGTAAACAAAAATGTCAAAGCGTAGCGTGTCGTGCCAAACGAGCTCAAAGTACTGCTCCTTTCGTAGACTTTTTCTCACTGCACTTTGGGGTCTGGGATTGGTGCTCACCAAAAAGTCTATGCTTGCAGTGTCTTTTTGGTGCGGGTCACTTCCTTCCCTCTAAGGGAGGTGATGGCTGCTCAAGTAGTCGTACTCGTGAACGGGTGCTGCTTGTGGAGACT
Organism: Phalera bucephala; assembly: GCA_905147815.2. NCBI lineage: Eukaryota > Metazoa > Arthropoda > Insecta > Lepidoptera > Notodontidae > Phalera > Phalera bucephala. Next base: position 19,211,743 of record LR990609.1, on the reverse strand, counting down.
GGTCCACCCAGAATCCTCTAGTTTTTAATTATAGCATATACTTAAAAATAGTCCTCTATCTCAGTCGTAAGGCATCACACACAATTAAAATATTCGTAACGTCGCGAACTTAAAAATCAAAAATAAACTGCGTTAAAATCCAAAAAATAGTTTTATTTCATATATAGTTTACTATTAAATAAAAAATAATAGTAAAGTCTGAACATAAAAAACATATTTATTAGTCACTATTAAAATATTTAAATTAAAAATATCTGACTCCCATTTCTTTAGAATGATCTGTAGGAATTTATGAAACATCCACATCGTCGTAAATCCTTCCTCGGACAAACTTTCCGATGTTGACCAGGCGTGCCAATTTTCCTTTTATTTTAATATCCTCTAGAACAATACCTTTAACAATGCTTTCCGATTTACCTAAAACAAAACAACAAAACTTTTATTTAAATTTATAAAAAAAACATTAACACGTCTATATTACAGTAACTAAGCTGGGGTGGCAGAGGTGTACTGTGTACACCCACTTTTCGTTATCTTATTGAGGGCGACACTGGGACTGAACAGGGAATTTTCGACAAAACTACATTGGTCCGATCTAGGATTTAAACCCAGGACTTAGTGATCGCAATCCAGTATAATAGTTCATTTAATAGTAAAATAAAAGCAAAAATTCGCAAGTTTAGTCAAGTCATACTATATAACGCCATTGTAATTTATTAAATAAATTAATAATCAAACGATTTAATAAATTCCCTCAAAATATACAATTACACAAATTGGTTATAATATAAAACACGCATTAATATACCTGTTCGGTATATCCGCTACTCTCTCGTAATCGTCTTTTGTAGATCTTCTAGGTCTGACGAAATTTTGCCAGATTATAACGGCGCCAAACATCGTAAAAGATAATGCACATTTCTTGATGAGCACCACTACATAATGGAGGGCGCACAGCGTGTAACATATACAAGTTGTAACATAATAAACGCAAGAATACCTCAGACACCCCGATTAGAGAATTGTTTCATAACTTCAAAACGAAAATCAAATTTTCAAATTTAAAGGTTTTTAAGTACTTTTATACCCCAATTAACAATGAAACTTGTACGTGTATGCGTGCGTTCTGAGAAATACGTATTAGGAATGCATTTAAAATCTCCTTTTTGCTATGAATCAAGAATAAATTTAGTTTTTTATAGCGCACTGAAGGGTAAAATATTTTATTGCAAATTAAAAAAAAATGTAACATACGTCATTAATAGTTGTTGGAATCAATTCAGTTACTGATTTAGAACAAACTACTTTCAGGTTTTGCGTTTAATATGTTACACCTTGTATACACGCCCCCGACAACAGCTGTGTGTGAGAGTGGCAGGCCCCGCCAGACGCAACACCCGTCTCGCTGGAAAATCCCTTTGACAAATCCTGCCACAACGTTCCTGCCAACATTTCTAGTCTTTTTGGTTGCACTGTAAATATAAATGTAATGTAAATCTATGATGGGAATAAATGCTATGTAAATGTATATTAAAATTTCTCCTTACACTAAAAAATTAGAGTTTCTTTGTTTTGTTCCAAGTTTTTATGTACTTTTTCTCTATAAATAACTTTTAAAAGATGTATTCAAAGAATATAAAGTAATTTAATTATGACTCGTAAAATTACTGTTAAAAACATTGAAATAAGTAGGTATATGTTAAAATACGAAAGTCGTCAATTGTTTTATGCGATTGTTGTATTTATGCAAACGAACGAATTTGTTTTAACAAGGAACAAGGCTTATTAAAGACGTGGGCATTTAAATGTTAAGCTATTAGGGAAGAACAAATCATGAATTAAGTTAATAATAATGATGAATAATGGTTAATAGTTTAACATTTTCAGTTCATTCCTTTTTGATTTTTAAAAACATGCTACTTTCAAGTCGAAGAAAAATTAAAATAACGCCATATAGTGGAACTACTTACATTGTTTATAATGCTTAAATTATGTCAACTGCGCCATTTGTAGTATCATGAACAAACGTTTCATTAAATAATACCAGGTACAATACAAGATCTTTGGTTGATATTTAATATCCCTTGACTACCCCGCAAGGGATCTGGCGTGATGATATAGATCGATAGATACCTAGATATTTTACTTCTTGTGCTTATTTATACTATATAATCTTTAAAACATATTAACTTTCGTTATACAATAGGACTCCTGGTCGTTTAGTGTACCGAGAGGGAACGAATCATAATTATCGCCCCACGAAGTATGGCATCGTTCATTTCTATCACATATGCCCCTGGTGCGGATTCTCAGTTGTACAGTCTATTCCAATTAAGTTGTAAAACTGTCGATTCACCGCGCTGTTGGTAGACACGGAGCTTCATGCTTGACACAGTTTTTTATACGTCCATGTTAGACACTGGTTAGCGTGCGTCATTTTTCAGCATCCTAAGATTAACGTTATAGTGGGATAATCCATACGCTAATAGGTAGTAGGTATGGTATACCTTTAATTTTTAGGGGAATGAGAAAATGCCCAAGCAATAAGCCTCATTCAATCAAACTACGGATTATAATATCGAAATGAAAAAGTTTGATTGATTATGTATTGCATGAGAAAGATGTGACTGACAAGTTCTTTGCTGATCGTCAAAAAAAAATGAAAAGATTAGTCATGGCTATATTACCCTAAATGGATTGAGCACTCTGCGAAAAAACGTGATGAAAAGGATACTCACTTAGAGCCCTACGTCTCTTTTTAAGTAGGGTAACCAAACATTGGTACGATTATGGACTTGTTGACATATAATTAGCGTATAATTCTAGGGCACTGTTTATTACCGTAATTCTTTCTTTCTACCCATATGCCACATTTTAAATGAGTAGTAGTCAAAGTTTTTGATTAAATTGCCCATTTTCTTGCTGACTGTATATTTTTTCAGAATCTGTTATTTCAGCTTTTTAGCAAAAATTAAGGATAGTCTCCTAGGGACGTTTTTCTGTATCTATAATGGTTGAGATAGCTGCCCTTACTGTCCCATCTTAATCCATCCTGTATCTACAGACGAATTGAGAACCCTGTTCGTTTTGAACTCTGTAATAAATGGTTTACAGCGTATTTAAACCATATCATAAATAGGTATAGTTCGTATTAGTTCTACCTTATGGTCAGTGTACTCCATCGTAATGGGTGCGAGCGTGACACCGGGCTCCAGGTTATTGCTCTCACCCATCATGGTTTCTAGAGTTGTTTAAATCATAGAAAATTCAATGTTGTGTCTGTGAGTAAGAGTTTAGCACAAAATGACGCTGGCTCCATTCTCACACTAATAAACAAACGTGACAACAAGCTTACTTGCTAATATTTTGCCAACATCTTTGTTGTTGCGATAAGAACCAAATAACTTTATAACTGTTTTACTTTTTTTTGGATACAGTAACAATTATTTATGATACTTAGTTAATGTTTCGTGAGCAAAGGATTCCGCTGCAATGGAAGTGAAGCCGAAAGGAAAAGACCAGAATTATAAGAAAGTAGTTTGCCATAATTTATTATTATACACATTTTAACTTGCACATAATCTTAGGTCTAATACAAAACTAATTTATTAAGGTAAAATTTGAATTATTAAAAGAGACACGATTAAAATTACTTAACTAGAATTATAATGAAGTAGTCAATAATTAAAAATTGATTTTCACACATTTTATTTCACATATTATCTTAATTCTAATTACAATATACTTACATTAATACAATATCTCCAATTTATATATGTACCGGCTTATCAAAATAATTAAAATCGACGTGAATAAAATTACATACAAAAACACAATTTATAATAAAATATTGGTATATATATTTTATTGTTAGGCAAGGATTAGTAAATATAGACTTCACGGCTTTCAGTGCGACGTCAAAAACCTTAAATATAAAGCATAACAAAATGATCTCAAACTTCACGTAGGTATAATCGGTGTTATAAGAAACTGATCATTCTCAGAACTTCAAAACGATCAAAAGTACCTAATACACACAACACAGTCAACACCAAATAGTAGGAACTTAATTAAATACCATTTCGATTAATTATAATAATAGATTTGACTTCATTGAGTTATGTACCTAGAACCTACATAATTACTCAAAAACAAAAGCACAGGCAACAGTGCGCAAGTTATACAGGCAGAGTAGGTACATAGGTACCTAGATACGTACGTAGATTGTTGTTACATGCTTCTTGCTATAACTGTTGCGACCGCGGTTGGTCAGCTTGACTCCGAACATCTACCGCAGAGCTCACACTTCCTCTGCATTTATCCTATCCATTCTCTTACTTTTACGAAAAGTAACGTTATGGACAAAATGCCTAAACATGTGTAAAAATCACGCGAACGAAGTCGGGGGTCAACTAGGTAGTAACTAAATATAAAGGGTTAAGAAATTGTGTTTTATGCCGTCAAGTAAACACTAATAGTTGGTGGTTTCAAAGGATTACCCTAATTGAATACTCAGCGATTTCACTGTCAGTCTCAACAAATTCATGGGTAATGTAGGTAATTTGATTGAGTAAGTATTAAAAGTATTTTATAGATACATAAGTAAATGTAGACTGGTAAGTACCCACTGAATAGACTAGGACATCAAAAGTCGAGTTCTGGAAAGAGAAGAAGAGCGGTGTTATCAATATTTTTTTGTTTTATTTAAAAAAGCGTAGCCCCACACTGGAATGATTCCTGTGTCGTGGGTGCGTGACATAAAATTCACATGCACAAACACACAGACCGAAACAAATATTTTTGGATCACACAACTTCTCCCCGTGAACCCGCGACTTCTCAATCCAGTAGGCAGAGCGACTCAACCACTGGGCCAAGTCGTCCGTCAATATTGCATATAGGCTTATTAATTATTAAGTATGCTACTCGACCTGAGTACTCAAAACTTAATTTCGTAGCCAATGGACACAAAAGAAGGAGATCACAGCGGATATAAAGGTAAGTGTCAACACCAAGAAAAAGAAAGAAAAGTGGAAAATGTGAAAATCATATTAAAGATAAGAAAACTAATTCAAATTATCCTACATTCCACCCAGGCATTGCATAGACTGGGTTGCGATGATGCAAAAAAATTAATAATAAGTCCTCAGTATCTAAGTAATACTTAGGATATTCAAAGAGACAGATTCATTCGTAACGCGGTAAGTTGCAATAGCTTCGTGAATTGATCGCTTGATGTTACTCCAGTGGCATATAGAATACCAATACATAATCATATCACGAAGTTATAGTAACGCGCCGCGCTTCGTCATAGCGAATAAGGGGATAGTTAAAGGCGGTTGGTTTGGAATCTCAAATACAGCTACAAGGACAAATAGACAAATGTACCTTTATGTCTCCGTGAACTTTTAGGAATCGTTTGGACATTATCCACTCGTTTCCAGCTTTGTTGGCTTAAGAGAATTCTAATGTTATTACTAGGCACTTAGTTAATATTGTCGAGATACGAGTAAATATACAAGGTGTAACATAATAAACGCTAGACCTCAGACACCCCAATTAGAGAATTGCTTCATAAATACAATACTAAAACAATATTTTCAAATTTAAAGGTTTTTACCCTTTTTTAAAGCACTTTTACACCCCAATTAACGACGAAACTTGTATGTGTATTTGTGCCTTTTATGAAATACGTTTTAGGAATGCATTTGAAATCGCCTTATTGCTACGAATCAAGAATAAATTTAGTTTTTATAGCGCACTGAAGGAGTAAAAGCATTTTTTGCAAATTTAAAAAAAATGTAAGATACATTAAAAAATGTTGGAATCAATTCAGTTACAGATTTAGAACAAACTAATTTCAGCTCTTGCGTTTATTATGTTACACCTTGTAGATAAGTAGAAATTCTGCTGCTCGGTAGATAGCACAATAGCGTCAATGGTACCACCAACTAACAGTTACTTACATTCTGACAATAAAAATAACTTATTAATTATCATAGCATAGCAGAAAAACAGGCTGCGTGCTTAGGAGATCAGCGCAGCCAGTCTAATGCGTTTAAAATTCAAAGGTACTGCGGGTGACTCGTGAGCCAATGTAACATCAGTATAAAAAATTAATCAATTTATTAATAACTTTATTCAATTTTATAAAATTACTGGTCATACTTATGTTTCACGAATATTATAAACTTATAACATTGGTAGAACGCTAGTATCAATAGCAGGAGAGTTTGTAACTTATAGTAGTGATGCCATAAAGGTAGACAGTGTCGATGCCGTATAGGTAGAAGTAGCACAAATGTTGCATGAAAGTAACTGCCCTTTTACAGCTTTATGCTGTATTAAAACTTAAAACAGCATAAGCTGCATAATGTTGGATTACACCGTTATGCAGCCTATACTCTCTTATATAGCTATAGTAATTAGTAACTGCATTTTTACAGCTTTGGGCCTAAAGCTTTATATGATAGCATAGACTGTATAATAGTAACTTAACACCATTATGCATCTTATACTTTCTTATACAGCTTTAGTACTAGTTAGTAACTGCCTCTTTACAGCGTTAGGCTAACCTAAAGCTAAATAAGAGAGCATAGGTTGCATAATAGTAGCTTTACACCATTATACAGCTTATACTTTCTTATACAGCTATATTACAGCTTAAAGCTATAAAAGGGCACCCACTTCCTCTCTTAATTAAGCAGCAGTTGTGTTACTCGGAGAATATATTTGAAAATGTAAGAATATCATCTGTTACATTACATTACAGCAAGGCTAGATAATATCTTCTTTCCAAGGATGCCAGATGCAGTCTGCAAGATTAACATGGCCAGTTCCGCTTTGTTGCCACTTTGCGTCAGGAACATGGCGGCTTGCTTGTAGTCGGCCATACCCAGGCCGGCTAGGTAGTCGTACACGATGTCGAATAATTCTGACAGCTTCTCCTTTATTTCGTACCATATGCTTCTCATTGATACAACTGTGGAAAAGAAAAAAAATGTTTTCATATTAGATAGCTGTTTTAGAGGGCCCTGAATAGTGGCGCCGAAAATTTAATTCTAGATTTTAGTTCGCAAATTATTACAACCAATAAAATTAAATTTAGATAACCGGGATCGAAAAATAAAACACTTGATATTCGATACATGACTATCACAGAGTCCCTACGAAAATGATTTTCATCACCATTATCATATGTAAAAACATATCATGGAGTTAATATACTTTTTCTATGATAGTGTAACGCTATAGGTACGTCGTTAATTTTTTTTTAAATAATCTTGACAAATGTAATGCCTCGATAAGAACAAAATTGCCTAGTTAATCTAGGACTGTCTCGTTGGTCTAGTGGAAAGTCAATGTCAAAAATTATTTATTTGTTTGGGACAATACAAGAGCACATATTAATTAAAATGAATGTGCTTTACTATCACGAGGTCCTGGGTTCCAATCCTAGGTGGCATGAATGTAGTTTTTCTAACGAAAAATTCCCAGTGTCAGTCCGGAGTGGAAATGGAATCCTATTACATTACCTAACATTGGCGAAAAGTGGGTGTACCTACACAGTAGACCTCTGCCATCCTCGCTCGAGGATTGCAGAGGTCTACTGTGTATTGTTGTGCAAAATGGTATGTAATATAATTTCCTGAAAGATACTTGAGTGTCAAAATCGCGGAATTATAGTGGCAGTCTTCTTTGTTCGGTATTAAAAATTTTTTTTTATTTAAAACATATCCCCACACTAGAATTTATTCCTGTATCGTGGGTGCGTTTACAGACATGAAAATTCACATACACAAATACCCAGACTGGAACAAATAATTATGGATCACACAAAGATTTGTCCCGTGCGGGAATCGAACCCGCGACTATTAGACACAGTGGGCGAAGTGACTCAAGCTCTTAACCACTGCGCTAAATTGTCCGTCAAATGATTATAATTATTGCATGATTGCCTATACAAAAACTAATGCCTACCTACCAATAAGTAAATTCGTTCTCGAACAGACCTTACTTTAGAATGAGACATAAAATAAAGCAGATTACGCCAGAAAATAAATTGAATAGAATTTCCAAATTAATTCGCGACCACGTAGTCCGTTGAATCTCCACTAGATTCAACTCACTACGCTCAAATTCTACGCAGGTACAATATAAAACTAATAAAAAGAGGGTAGGAGGAAATTTATTACCTCCCTTACGATATCCACGCGAATAAAAGCTAAAGTTATTCTACAAACAGAAATAAATATTTCCCATATTTGCTGCCTCTTTAGTCTAATGGCTGATAGTGGCAACTACGATTCTGGGTCGGACAGCGTGTTTTTTCTACTGAAATTGCAGTCGAAATCTGGAGGCCGGAATTTTGCCCGGTATAACGGCTTTAGGCAGGTTTTTATTACATTTAGACCTAATACTCCCAAACCTCTGCCACGCCCGCTTGGTACCCATGTAGCTAAGAGACCAGGATCGTAGGCGTGATCGCGTTTATATTTATTTATCAAAGAAAATAGGAAGTAATTTTTCTCTTATCTATCTTCAGCCGAAAAATGCGCACTGTACGATATAGACCCCAAAGATTCCTACGACGGCTGGGTTTGATGTGTATGCATCCAGCTATAGCCGAAAGGCTTCCACTGTACGACAAAGGCGATGTCCAAACGGCCGCATGCATCCTATAGCTATAAATTAATACAAATTTAAGAAGCAATGTCTTACCAATAATGCCAAACCCGCACACGCCACCAATAGCGCCACCAACCGCCGCGCCAATTTTCCCACCGTAATGGCGGCCGATAATACCGCCCGTCAGCGTAAGCCCCGTCGTCACCATCAGCGCAGTTTTCGCCCTGTCGTCGCTCAGCACCACGCGAAAATTAAATTTATCGCTTAACGCTAATATTACATTCTCAATTGATTTTGGATCAAAAGGCAACGCGCTAATATTTGATTGGGGACAAATTTCGCAATAATCGTCGTAGTCAGAGTCCAAAGACATGATTCAAATTTAAAATAGGGTACAAATTTTAGGCGACCAGCGCACGAGAGGGTATGTTAGTGAATGGCGATGATTTTTGCATATCCAAATACGATAGTCCACTAAATAAATTGTGGGTAAACAGTAAGTATATTTAAAATTAGTGTGATCATACAAGGTTCTTATTTACCCCTAAATTTATTTTCTTATTGTAAAATTACTACGTAGAAGCTAACTAAGGCAGTTAATTATTCGACAATATGCTGGTTTGGTGGTTACAGCGGTGACGCGAGTTCGATCCCCGAATGTGTAATTATGGCATCTACTTGTACCGGGTCTATTGTCAAAATATTTCTTTGATTATTCCTTTGAAGGTTCGGCTTTATTTATGTAAGGGCCAAACGTGCCCACAAATTAACGTAAAAGAGTTATATTGCTTACCTCAACTGACTCATTCAACAACTACTAAATACATTTTTGTAAAATAGATTGTTATTTAATAATAAAAATATAATAATATCTTTATTTGCTTAAATGTGGTACAGTAAGGTATTGGGAATAAATTGTACGAGCATAAACACATTCGCCATAGATAAATAGCATGCAAATTCTAATTTGAGTTTTAAATTTAGGTACCTATACATTATAAAGAAATGTCAGTTATTGAATACATAAAAATAAGTACAAGAACAGTAATAGTAATTCAATAACAATACGCTCACACATCATAATGCATTTCTAAAATGATAGGAATTAGACGAGAATTTTTTAATGAATTCGTCAATCGAATAAAAACTTTGTTCTATAAGCCATTTTTGTAACATAGAACAGAAGCGACCATAAGGCAAATCACAAATCCAGTTGGGCAGTGAATTAAAGATAAGCGGTGCCATATATGCACAGCTACGTCTGTGCATCTCGAGACGAGGGACCGGCATTTGCAAACGCATAAAAACTGCTTTACGCTTATATGTTGGTTCAAAACTTTTAAAGAGGGTAAGAGTAGACTTTACAAATGTTGCTACCTCGTAAATATATAAGCAAGGAACGGTCAATATTTTTTCTGATTTGTACACTGGTTTGCAGGAATCCGTCCTATTCATACTATATATTGCTCTGAGACATTTAAATACAATTTTGTAAAAAAAGAATGATAAACAGAAAGGCCAGTCCAATTAAGTTAAAAGAATAGCTCGCTGAGTTTTTCGCCGGATCTTCTCGGTGTGATGCCGCGTATTTGTGAACAATATAATAATTATTGACGTTTGTAAGTGCTCTTGTTGGCCTATGCAAATAAAATATTTTGACTTTGACTTTGACTTCAAGAGCACTCTTGATCACATATTGCGAGTAGGGACGGACATTTTATTATTTTTTATAAATTATAAGTACTTCATAAAATATTTAATGACCATCACGAACTACAAGTTTTAAATTAATGTTATGAAAATGTTTGCCGTAAGTCTCCAAGATCGATAAGCAATGGTCACACTAGACGGAAGTTGACTTACTCAGTATGAGGGTAGGTAAATATGGAATCCTTAGAGTATAGACCAAAGAAGGAATATTTCTGCCATAAATAAAATTGTTTAACATAGACCTGAAGATTGGATATAGGTTATTTTTACGCCAAAGAGTATAATAATTATACTGGAAAAGGCTAAGGGAAAAAGAGCGCCCTCTTGCGTAAAAATTATGCCCCGTTAATATACAGTGCCATCTATCAATGGCGGATGGAACTAACTTTTAAATTTATATATATATATTTAAACAACTAGAAAAGCCCGGTATCTCATTAAAATGCAGTACGATGACCATAATGAAGACTATACCTATTTGTGATATGGTTTAAATGCGCTCTTATATACATAAAACCATATTATTCAGTAATCTATTTATCTATCTATATGTATCATCACGCCAGATCCCTAGCGGGGTAGGCAGAAAGTACAGTTAATATATAGAGTATAACAATATACAGAATTCAACGATAATATACGCCATTTTTTTAAACATGGCCCCACACTCCGAATTATTCCTGTATCGTGGGTGTGTCTACAAACATGAAATTCACATACACATACACACAGACCCAAACAAATAACTGTGCGCCACACAAAGATTTCTCCCGTGTGGGGATCGAAACCGCGACTACTCGATCCAATGGGTGGAGTAGTTTAAGCTCTAACCCCTGGATCAAGCCGTCGTCCGTACGAATTGAAAGTTGTTATATACTACTAATATATATATTAAGTACTTGAAGTATTGACTTTGTGAGTATAGCACATAATAAAGTACCTACTTCACATGTTACTCGGCATTTGTTTACCTATTGCATGTAACAAAATGATGAATAAAATAAATAGCTTGCCTAGCCCGAAGCATTCTGTACAAAACTTGTAATTATACCATTTCAAATAGGTCCATTATAATTATAAATAATCATTAAGCCCCTAAGCATACCAATGTAACATCACCCTACTTAGAAAGAGTCGTAGGTCTAGTAGTATCATTGTCGACACTTATTTTGCTTCATATCTTTTTTTGTTTCATTAATGCCTACTTGCCTAACCGCCTACCCCGCAAGGGATTTGGCGTGATGATATAGATAGTTACATTAGTATTATTTAATGTGTGTAAATAATGTTTGTTAAAGAATGTAAATATTCTTGTTTGTCCGAAAGCTTAAGGCCAGTCTATAAAGTGCTGTAAATATTGCATGAATAAGAAATATTAAAAAGAAATCATTTTTTTATTTACAAATTTATTATAAACAATTTTTTTAGCCTTCTGTGAGGAAGGATACAATACCTTTGTTTTCATTACACTAAAAGATGCCTACCATCGGTGCACCCTTAGGCAATACCGAACGGCTTTACAAAACTAACTTACCGTAATGTAACCGTCTAACTGAGTACACTCAGTAAGTATGCTTCAAACATGGGTATGATACATGGCTTGAGAACTAAATTGACCAACCAGCGTATTATTATGTATACAAAATGTAAGAATTAACTCAAATCCTGAAAGTATTTTATTCTAAAGTGGAAACTGTATCGATTCCTACTATTTTTAAGGTATGTAAGATTTTTTGACTAAAAGGAATTGCTGTCACGCTTTCCGTTATTTTAAATAAAAACATATGCAGTAGATAGATTACAAATGCATTCCTTAACAACATATTCTTGACATAACTCAATACTTACACATAAGTACGTTTTGTGATTATATGGATATCAAAGTCCTCATACAACTCTTCAAAATTGGATGTTTGTTTTTCTTGGGATGCCTTAGGTCTTGCGTCATTTATGTCACTCCTCCCACTTAAATTTTTATACATTTTTTATTTCAGTTACAATTAGATACCGCCCACGTCAGCCGCGTCTACGCCTCCATATTACCTTTTAAGGCCACGGCCGGTCTGAAATACGTCAGTCTTTATCAGTGGGGTGGGCCGCCCACTATGCAATCTTCAGGATACTATAAATCAACTCATCAGTTGTTTTGTAAGAGGCATCGCGATATGACATACAGTCTGTGACGGTAATGGACTCCCTACTAGTAGCTGGCTGTTTGATACTTTTTGTGAAATGTGACTTGTAGTGCCGGGTCTCGAAATTACATGAAAGTGCCGTTAGCGCCACTACCTTCCCGAGGATATCTTAAAATGCGATAAACGCACTAAACATCTTTGGACATTGATCGGATAGCCTGTCACGGCCATTTTTTATGACATGCCTTCCGAGATAATAATCACGATGGTAGGCATGTGTGTTAAGCTAATAAAAATATTAAGGCTAGTTTCATAGTCCGTTTCATGTCTTGAGATATGGGGTTAGCATTTGTGTTTAATTGTTACCTTGTTGAAACGCACTTTCAGTGAAGCCTGCTATTGGCTGATTTCATACATCCAAGCTACCCATTTTTTGTGTGTGTGAATGATCTACGCTGTTGGCCGCGGGGCCTTTACGGCTTCACCGGACAAGAGGGCGAGCGTGCTACTACTACGCTCGAGCCAGAAGGGCAAGGGGGCAACTAGCTTAAGGGCGCCTAAAGGAGGAACGGCCTCGGCTTGGGCAGTTGCCCAAGCTACCCATGTTGAACGGCGGTTCTATGAAATTAACTGTACGCAACGGAAATGTATGGGGCTAATCAGGGCCGTCTTTATCTATTCCGGGGCCCTAGGGCACACGAGAATATGGAGCCCTGTTGGAAAGTAAACAAACTGGCCAAGTACAAGTCGAACTCGCGCACTGAGGGACCCTCACCACAAACTTTGGTGTTATCGACTCGAGATATATAGCGAGAACCAAACTCGCACTTGACCAGTTTTTATTATTTGTTGTTATTTTATAGAATTCACACTATAACCACCCTACGTTACGAACCTAAAAAAGTAAATAACAAAACCATTTTTTGCTATAATTTAATATTTATTATGGTTAATGGATTGCTTTAATAAGGGTTAAAATAGCACATACATTCTATGCTGATTTCAATTTGATACGATTACTATAATGGTTTCTTCTGGGATTTCTGTTTTACAAAATCTAGTTTTTGAACGATAGGTACCACTTTCTATAGGTACACATAATTGGCAAATATTTTTGTTGGGTTAAAACAAGCTAAACTCGAAATTAATAAATACAGTATGAGCGAACATATCAGCCTTGCGGGGCCCCGTTGAGAATGGGGGCCCTGAGCCCGGGCCCCGTGTGCCCTCATCATAAAGACGGTACTACGGCTAATACTCGGGTTTTGTTGTCACGCTGTTGAAACGCATTTTTAGTGAATCCTCCTACTGGCTAGCTTCTTATATCCAAGCACCTAATCCAAGTCGGTACTGCTGAATGGCTGCTCTCAAACGCATATCCGCCGTAGTGACAGCCCAGAAGGCAAACATATGCAACATTTTGTGTGATCTATATAAAAATTATGGTTTTAATATTACAGCATATCATACTTGTCTCGTATAGCCGTGTCGTGTGACCGCGGCCGAGTATCGTGATCCGTCTCCGCCGGTAATTATGACACGCGTCGGCACTGGTGGGGCCGGCTCAAAGGTACCTATAGAGGAGCCGTAACGTTGAACTTTGTGCTATTTTTGCGACGGAAAGGAAGATACTTGGAATAAAAAGGAATCTACACAAAGGAACCTGACCTACAGCAATTTGAATTATGGGTAGTTAATGCAATCTTGCACCAAGATGTAAACTCGGTGGTATTTGTTTGGCGGATCTGACTGATGTTAGTCTCACGGAAGTCAGCAAGATGAACGTTGTGAAAAATGTAGAAAAGCCTATTGTAGATCATAGAAAAAAAATGATTTAAATTTACAAATCCAAAAACTAAACTCCTTATACTCAACAAGTTTACGCCATCTAACTTGAACTTAGCGCTTCAGGACGATGACGCCGGGTAGAAGTTTGGTGGCATTCATTGAAATTTAAATTGGAATAATTTCTGTAGATTTTATGGCTTTAACTTACATTATTGATGATGAAATTGTAATGAAATTGAAAGTAAATTTTGTGGATCTGCTAAACTCAATTTTCGTGCTTAACTTGTCCCATAATATTTTATATGGGATTCTAGTATTGGATTCCCTATCTATGAATGATTAGTTTTTGACTGGAATATTATATGAATCTGATTATTAAATTTTCGTGGTTTCTCTAAGACTCGGATTATGTTATATTGTAACATCAATTATTTGTTTCGGTCTGGGTATTGTATATGTGAATTTTCATGTTTATAAACGCACCCAAAACGTATCCCCACACTAGGATATCATTACACAGGAATAAATCCTAGTGTGGGGCTACGTTTTTTAGAAGAAGAAAAATTGCAAAGGTGGACGTGATATTATTATCTTTACTTTATAAGTGAGTTTCGGCCTACACCGCATTGGATCTGACGTATTGATATAGATATATAGATAAGTGACTGCCATGCTAAAGATCCCAGTTAATGATGAGGACGATATCATGCGTTATCTAAAGGGCAAGCCAAGTTTTGGTAATCGGCAAGCGTGCATGAGGCGAATATGAGAGTGGAGGAGCTAGAGAGGTCTGTAAGGAAGGAATCTGTTGGCACTTTGTATTCTATGCCTACCCCGCAAGGGATCTGGCGTGATTATATAGGAGACGATATTATCCTACGTCTCTAATCCGCGGCATACGGCTCAAAGATAGAACAAGGTTACAGAAAAAGGTTACGTTACAGTAAGTACAGCGCAAATATAGAAAACAGATAACTTTTTTCATTTTTCGAACTTTCTTCTAAGCTACGAATTCCCACATTAGCAACATATTTTTTAGGTTTTCAAGCCTACATCTGAGAGAAAAACGTTTGGTCTACGGATCGCCCTAAAGTAATTACATCAGGGGAATGTTTGTGAGAATATATTCAAGTAAATGGCCTATGGAACTTAGCGAGGAGAGATCTATGGAGTTCAGCAAGTAAACAGAAAAGCCGGCATTCTTGCTATTTTCCCGTGTGGGTATCAACGACTACTTGACCCGAGACAGCGGCCTACGCTGAGAGCAAGTCGTTATTATATAAATAAACACAATGAAAGTAAAAGTTGTCTTATTCGCTGTGACCGCGTGGTCCGACTGCTTAGTCTGAGTCTGATCAACTTTTTTTCCTATTGGTATCATGTGTAGTAAAAGGCGTAAATCTATGAAGTTAGATAACCAGGCCATATCACTTCGTTTTTACAAAGATTTTGTTTGTTTTTTTTATGTGTGCAGTAGTTTTTAATTTATATAGGTTACCTATGTATCTGTATAAATATTTAGCCACTAGATTCGGAAAAAATGAATGCCGAATGATAATCTCGCAATAGTTACTCAATTGGCAGTTTAAGAAAGGTTCAAACGCTAATCACCTGTGTATTTATTAGGATATCGTTTAACACTCACTCCTATTTCTATCTAATTAATTAGAGGCTTGTTTTTTAAGTACTGGCTTATAACGATTGCGTCGATAGTACCCTTATCTATAAACAGTTAGTACTATCTATAGTAGTTACTTTTAGTCAAGTATTTACTTAGTGCATCATTTTTATTCTATATTGAGAAACTGTCAAAAGATAGTTTTCTTAGGCAAGTATAGAATTTTAAAAACATTACATTACTCAGCTAAGTAAATTCTTAACACTACGAAATTAAATGTCTATAGATACGGGTGCCAAAATAAAAGTAAAGCCTTTCTTGTTTTTACTCGAATGGATAAAAATGACGCGAACATAACTCGCATATAATTTTCATTTCAGTATAACTTACATAATAAACAGTCTTAAATAATGAACATAAAAAAGGGAGTTGTAAAGCATTTGATTCTCCATCTGCCGGGCATTACTGTTTTTGCATGCGATGCGAGCCTATTTCCGTAAAACGTCTTACGTTCAAAAGAAAAGAATTGGGGAGGCAAGCGCCTGTCTCGCCGAACTTCCAAGCGATTGCTATGCGGCTCCTCCTTCCCATGCCATTGGCGTTGGGCGGCATAGCTCCGCCAATGAGGCCGCGCTGTGCCCCACTCGTTGCCACTACACTACAAAGATTACGGTTTTCCTTGATTAAGAAAAACGGCCGTTTTTCGACAATTACGCCACGAGTGTATCGTAACGTAACTGTTAATAACAGACACAACGGCCGGTCGCCAGTCGATTCGAGAGCAGATTTCGATCATTTTCCCGATGAGTAGATTAGTGATTACGTGCGTTTAGTTTTTCACAGTCGGCCTGTGTGTTCAGGTAAACGGTGAAAAAGCGAAGACGCCCACGCGACGGGTGCCGAGCTTTGCGATGTTGTGCCCGAAGCGCGAGTTTCACTCGGGTGTTTGATTCAGTCCGTAGCCTGGCCACGGAGCGCGTCGCTCGCCTCACGCACAGCTAGCACCGCGCGCCGACGCGACGCCGATACTGCGCCGCCCGCCCTCACCGCGCCTATCATACTATTGCAAAAATAATAATTATACTTTTGTTTACAAAATCCAACCATATCGACTCACGTGTGATTATCAATAAACAATATTACAAATATTAAATACTACTTAACACAAAATTATATTGTGAAATATTGATACGAACTTTGTAACTTCTCGTGGTGAATATTTTGGAGGATGTTTGCGATTCTGCAACTGTTCGTGTCGTAAGGAAAGTTTCAAACTTCAAAACGGCCGTGGTGGATTTACTTCGTTATAAATTTGAAAAAGTGGGTGAGTAAATAGACTTTTACTTTATACTGTAAGCTTAAATTGTTTTTAAATTTTCTTTTTTATTTTGTATGTACTATATATAGCATTAGATACAGTTATTTCAGACTGTTTTAGTTTTATACACTAGGTATAAACTTATAGTAGGTAGGTACTTAGGCGTGGAATGACAGTACAATTAGTAATTTATTGACTATATGTCTAGTTTATTCTTATTATGATAAGGATATACATATAATAAGTTGCCTACATTCTACTGTGGTAGTTCAATGTAAAAGTTTGTACAAACATATTTATTTTGTACTAACTAAAAAACTCCGATGCAGGGCTAGCTAGTTCTTCAGAACAACCGCTTTTTTTATAATTGCATTGTCAGCTTATTTATTACATTGGCATAATTTCTTATCCTAGTTTAACTAATCCACGATCTGTTACTCCTATTCACGCTAAGTAGTAAATACCGAGAATTTTCGCTATGTAGAGATATACATTTATTTCATAAAATTACGACGTTCATAAAAATATTATAGGGACAGCAAGTTAGTTAGTATAAATGTTTCAACTTAAAGATGAATTTTAAAGAGGGTATTTAGATCCTAACCCTAAATAGTAAGTTACTAAGTACAAGTCGTGTGTTCGATAGGATTGCTTACCAATAATTTTTGAACCTCCCCATTAAACCCACGTAGAAGACGTATTTAAAAAAAAAAATACTTTACGATCACCTATCTTATGTATGTAATCCGTGTGCATAATTGTGTTTATAGACACACTACCTTGCGAGTCGTCAGCCAGTTTTAAAGTTTAATTAAGGAGAAAAATAATTTTCTTATGATCTCTTGAAAATAAGGTGTAGTTAGTTCTTACCCCAATTACATGCTGGTTATTAGGTACACAATACATGCAGATAGATGTACAAATCAAAAATTTTTTTTTGATTTTGTATGTATCTATTGTTATTAAGTATTAGCAATAAGTTTGTTTTAACTTAATTAATAACTGTAAATGTTGACTATATTTTCATAAACATAACAATGAAAGTCAAGAGTCTCCGTAACCGGCGAGTGTGTATGAGACGAACTATGAGAGTGGAGGAAGCCAGAGAGGTATGTAAGGAAAGAACCTGTTGGAACTCTGTACTCTCTGCCTACCCTGCAAGGGATCTGGTGTGATCATATAGATAGATAGATAGATTTATAGATAGATAATAATCAAATTTATTAATTTATTTTTTTTAATAATTAATTTAATATATATTTTTTTATTCTTTTAATTTGAGGGCCCTATTTTAAATTTAAAACAACCTCAATAGTGTTATAAATAAATACAGTAAATTTTTAACGATTTCTTTTGAACCAAAATACATAACTAATAATATTTACATTAAAAAAGGCAGAATCCAGCCCATTTGATTTTTATTTACCTAAAAGTACTTATAATATAGCTTAAGCATAAATTAATAAGGTTTTAACTTAATAACTTGTACTAATCATTTAGTAAATGAATTATATAGGAAAAACACCGTGTTAAAGAAGAAAAGTCACAAATTCGAATTTAGAGCCGTGCTCTACACAAGCCGTCGCTTCTGGCGTCTTCTGAGCTCAGAACCATTACATCTCTCTCGATATGCCGTTTAACTAGTAGAATTTAGATACCCTTTATAAAGTGCTGGAATAAAATGGAAGAATGATGGTTAACGGTATATTATATTAAAAGAGCTTACAGCTTTAAAAAGGAACTTTGTAAAAGCGGTACTGCGAATGAGAGCTTATGAAACGTACTCAGCGCTCATTATCCCGGCTAGTTAAGATCATACGTAACCAATCTTGAATAGTTTTTGTTTTGTAGTACAGTAGTATATTGTAAGTACTAGATATATTTTCCATGTTAATGCTTTTGCAGCTAATTTTGCATCTATTTTATTATTTTGGATGCAAAATGTCTTGATCATTTGTAGCAGTTACTTCAAAAAGTGGTATGTACTCAACATATGAATGTAGACAATACCCCATAATTTCGAGACACAAAAAATATTTTATCAGAGTGCAAAAATTTTAAATGCCATTAATAGTTCCTTTTAAAATCCTTATATTCTTAAAATAAACTTACTCATTCTTGTGTATCCTGAAAAATCATTGCTTAAACTGACAACAACGGATCGTGACATCGGTACGAACCACGAACAGTTCAGAGTACTATAATTTGTTATTCCAAAACTTGATAGAATGTCTGTACCTTGTATCTTGACTCATGCATGTGTAGAGCTGCATATACGTAGAGGAGCTATTTAATCCATATCGTTAACTAATTGCCGACCCTACATATTCTGTACAGTGTATTGTATTTATATATATATTATTAAGGAGATCACTTTATTTATATAATGTTACAATAAGTAGGTACTTATAATTATTTAATTTGGTTTACGTTTACTTACTTAAGGTACATTGCTTACGCAGTCTAAGTGGCTAAGACAAATTTAATATACATATCTAATTACTTGGAAAAAAAAAATCCAAGCTTTTATGTAATATCTGCATATCACATAGGCTGATTTGATGAACAGTGGCCCGGAGCACCGATGGAGCAGGCCTCGAAGGAGGCTGCGAAGACGACGTCTCGCGGCTGACTCCTGGCCTGCATCCACAGTCCAACTTCGACATGAATGATCTGCCGCCAAACACGTACTCATTGGACTCGCGCAGAATGCAACTGTACTCGCACCCCCATGTTCATCCCACGGTGAGTAACAGTAACATACGATATTCATAAAGCACAGTACAAAGTCGGGCGTCGTGGCGATCTTTGAGACGGTCTTTGCCCTGTAGTGGCCGTCTGATGATGACTGACGTTAGATTCATAGAGTTCTCCACATCGTTTTCGATGACAACGACCCTACCATGAGCGCTAATATGACTCACTATAATATTTTTCACATGAGGTGGGTAGTGACAGTTCTAAGTACCAAACGAAATTAATATTTCATTCAAAGGTATTAAGGCCTGAAACCATAAGTATAGAAAAGGATCATCTTATTGCCATTGAATAAAGTAAAATTTTCTTTGACACAACTGTCACAGTACCCGTCTTACATTAAAAATACTATAAACCGAATTTGGTTTTAAACACCTATACCTAGTCATACACGGTATGTATAACAGGTGATATTATTTCAGGTCCTTATACGTTTATTCTACTAGATAATTAAATTCTGCATAGCCTATAATCTTTTTTGGGAGACATTTATTGAAACTGTCTCCTTGGTGGTTTTATTGAAAACCAACTTTTTAATACCTAATTATCGTAATCGATTACGATACTGTAATCGATTCGATCGATTGATATCGAGCTCAAACCTAAGTTTGATTTAGTAAACGAACTCGTAAACACTGACCTCCTTAGAAAAGATAATAATGACAATAGAAAATTAGACAGATAGATAGGTACTTTAAGCTGCATTAGTGACGCTCATTGATCAAGTAAATACGCAGAAGATCTAAGATCAGACGACTTAAGTTTTGGAAAACACTGCGCTTAGCGCCATACAATAAAACAACGTGTCAAATAAAAATGCGAAATAAACTCTCAAAACTAATACGAATCGTATAAGCCAAGGCAAAACAAATCCGTCTTTAAACCATAAAACGTTCACAATGAAAACAAAAATATAACGTTGAAAAGATGAAGTACGGTCCGAGGCGCGGAAATAAGAATAATTTGAAGTTATAGGACTGGGCGTAATGTTTCCACTCTGAAAGTGGCCATTCGACTCGCGTACATACGTCTGCCAGTTCACACGAACTAATTCATTTTGATAATTTTTTTTCTGAATTACTCTTTGTAGAAATCATCATAATGCCTTTGATTTTGAGTAGCCATACTTTAAGCATATTTATTGACGTCATCAGTACTGCGTATGAGAACTAAATATTTTTTTAATTTATTGCATCGATATGTGACTCAAGTCACTCTGTAGAGACCCAAGTTGCGTTCTTCAACTGATAAAGTTTAAGATGCGATAAACAAACGACGAGTCGATTATAAGTAAATCAAATGTTTTTCCGTGTAATTAATTGATTTTATTAATATAATTACTTTCATAATAGCAAGTGTTGATCATGACGTTGAACACCCAGCCATCCACTATCGCAACACTGAACTCGTGTTATCAAACATGTCTTCGTCACCGTCACTTACATCACCGACCTTGTTTGTTTGACTTTTTCTTACTACTTTATCTATTTATTATTGGGTTTCAAATAATGTTTAAATTGTTACGAAATAAAATACTTTTTAGTGCTCAGAGTTCGCGATTGTTTTTCTCTACTATCGAATGTATCTAGTTTGTTTTATTTTGTATGTTTCCGATTTTTACCCTGTATGTTTGATCTATTCAGTTTGAAACTGTATGCGCTTTTGTGTTTAAAAAACATTTTTGTGTTAGTTACACAAGTCAACATTCGAACTGTATGGTTATAATTTTATGAAAATTAAAGTAATTATAGATGAAGCAGAGTTTTATCTGATGTCCCTGACATAAGTTCATCGCAAACGAACAACATATTGTCAATAAGATTCAGTAGGTATTATTACGTATAGTTGGATATATTCGTATAATAATATCTGTGAATCTCCACCTTCTCCGGCGTCCATGTTTTCTTGTCAATATTATATAATTATTTAGTGTAAATCGTAGTTTAAAATGAAGATAAGAACGTATGGTGATGGCATAAATAACATTTTTTGTACGTACTACGTAAGTGGTACTTACACAAATATTTATTCAGCGGCCAAAACTGTGAGAATTATACTAAAAACTATGTAGGTAGATACCCTTTTAGATCGTAGCATGAGATCGATAAGATATGTAACTATAGGCATTCTATCATTAACCGAAAGAGATCCACTGCAGGTCAAAGGCCTATTATACCTATAGATAGAACATTGTATATGCCTATATTGTAATTTCTACTAGGTAACTATAGATAGTAGATTGTAAAAAATGTTCTACGGCCAATATGTTTGATAATAATATGTTGCACTTAGAAGATACCAAACTTGAACACAAAGTGATTGACCGTAAGTAGCAGCCAATTGAAATACTTTTCGTGAGCCGTGAACATAAAGGCTGCGCAAGCGCGACCGGTGAACGATGACGTCGGCTCAGCTGCTTCGGCACGCGGCGCGCCGAGTCGAATGACTCGACTGTAATTCGACCCAACCCTGTGACAAATGTGAAAAGTATTGCGTTTTTAGTACGCTGAGCACTCTTGCCACCGTCGAGAATGGTCCGAATATGCTCCCTTAGTACTACATATAATACAATTTATTTCGCACATGAATTATAAGCTACTAAAATCATCTGGGTCGTTGTAAATCATTTTATTTAAGTACCGTAGGTTGTATGACTAAGAGTCGTTTTCGTAGGTTTGTGTTATGTTAATATGGTGAACTATTTCGAATCGGCTGATATTTAACGCAAAAACAATTATATGTAGTTCAAATTTGTCCCTAACAAGTAACGATGAATTTGGTGCGCATTTTGTTTTTTTCTACATACGTAGTTGGGCATATATTTGTAGTCAACCATAGTCGGGCAAATATGCTTACCGGTATGTCCTGACAACAATGACTATGACTAATTAATAGTAAGTAATAGGTAGATAGTATCAAACAAAGCACCGTTCAGCTTGTATTAGAATGACTAAATGCTTGAGCCATGATTCTTATTACTTGTATTTTCACACATGATATTAGAAAAAGTCGTAAATCAGAGGTTAAGTGTTAGCCATAGACACATCCACTGTTTAGTGAAAAGCTGAAGCGCTTGCTTACCGAGACGGAAAAACAAGACCAAAAATGTTCGATACGGATTCCTCATTGAGTAAACAACTCCCACTCCTTTTTATGGAAGGCCTTTAATATCTTATACTTGCCTTGCTGTGAAGAAAATCTTGGCTACGCGGATTATTTTACTTATATATAATAGGGACCCATTGATGTTCTAAAGTACGAAGGGGGTGTTGGATAAGTCGTAATAGCGAAACAACTTCACGTCAAGTAAAGAGTTATATCAAGAACACTTAGTTTAGCGGCCGATTTTATGAAGCTACTAAATATTCTATTAAATATAATATATTTGAATTTGTACACGTAATCGTACTAATATTCTAAATGTGAAGGTTTTTATGTTTGGATGTTTAGATGTTTGAATGTTTGTTACTTAATCACGCAAAAACGGCTGAACGGATTTGGATGAAATTTGGCAGACAGATAGTTTATTACCTGGATTAACACAGGATACTTTTTATTCCGGAAAAATGTAAGTCTAAAGACAACGCGGACGAAGTCGCGAGCAGAAACTAGTAGTCAATAATTAAGATGGAATAGACGTAACTATAATAAATAAGCTAACGTGTACAGGATGGAAGGAAGGCAGAAGCTCTGTAGGGAAAGTCACCGTAGTCAGTAATACCTAAATATGAGTTAGTATAATTTACTCAACCAAAACATTCTTTTATTTTAAAAAAACATCGATTTATTCGAGTATGCAACCACGCCACTGGCTGTAAAGCGGCATAATATTTGTTTTGGTGTTATTACTCCGCGTTTAGTTCGGATCTTGGCTATAAAGAATCGTTTTAAAAATATTTATCTGAATGCAGTTTAAATATGATTGCTTTGAGTAAATGTTTCATACTCCAGTATTTAGGGTCCTTTCCCTCCAGACCTTGTGGGCTTTCCTGCTTCTATATAAGAATTAAAATAGGCTATAGCCTGCCACCTGTTGCGTTTATGAAGATAGCTGTTTGATTGCGAGACTTAAGGAAACTCTTCGGCACTTTGCTGAGCATAATTCAACACACCGTCACGCCTATGTTCCCCAAGTGAAGGTGGCGGAGGTGTACACACTTTTACTCGACTATGTTTGGTCCGATGTAATAGGGGGCTAGCCGATTGCCATATACCGGTCACAATTCCAAACTCCGGACTGATGTTGGGAATTTTTCGGTAGAAAATCTAAGCATAATTACTGGGCAATTATCTATTTAATGTAAATCTAAAATAAAAAATCAAATTTAAAGGACAGTAGATCAAACCATGAAGATTAAACTGCTGATGATCTGTCCAATAATCATTGTATTTCATGCAAATAATCTGTCCAAAACGTCAATATTTCACATAAGTTCTCTTTAAAAAAACATTAAAAAGTACCGCTCAATATATAAGTACGATTGAATACATACATGTCGCAACTGACCCGAATCAAATATAATGTAATAGTACTAAATGATGCCAATGTTATAACTGTGACGAAATCGAAGATTTTACACTATGCAGCAGTTAGCATAATCGTAAATATCGCTAATGCAGCTGAAACTGATGTTCCTTGTTGACCGTTTATGGATCGCTTTCGCTTTGTTTTTGCATCGTGACTACGTTGGATCACAAGCCGGGTAAAACATCTACTAGTCAAAATAATGCTAATTGCATAATTTCTGAAACAGTCAAGCAGCTTCCCAATGTCTGCTCCTACTTTCGTGCTTTTTCACATACTTAGGTACAAATGTCCATTTTGAGGAATCCCCATTATGCTTCTGACGGTCGATATTTTCTAGGCGATGTGCAAGTATTTTGCAATCTTGAAATGTTACGTTTTATTCCGACTGTAGGCTCGAAAAAGATAATATGTTTCGTAAAACTAAAATGGGACTGTTTTCAGTATTATTGTAGGTGTCACTTAGCGGTTCGAAGTCTAGTAACGAGCGTTGATTCTACTATTATTTTTATAACAGTATTTCGTATAATAATAAGTACCTACTTTTATAAGTTTTACAAATAGACTGATTGGAACAGAGATTTGAAAAATATAAATAGTTACGTCTCTAGATTGTTAGCTTAGCGTCAGATTTCTTCTTTGGATAAAGATACTGATAGATAGTAAACTATTTATTATTTACTGATCCTCACATGATCTTGAAAACAAGGAGTAGCGGCAGACGACCGTGGCCAAAAAACAGTACGTTTTAATTACATAAAAATATTATCTGTTAGATCTACGTTTCTACGACTATGAATGTTTTTACAATATTGTTGTTTTCTATTCCACGGCCAATTATCGAAAAGAAAAACTCGTCGTAGGTTTTTTCCTTTTAACAACTTTCTGTTATTTGTTTATAATTTTACATAATCAACAAGAAGTATGCCGGTTCAAAGTTTTCAATAACCTAAATATATATTTATGAGCATATTTATGTGAAGTATTACGTGACTTTTAATGGAATAAGTACCTAAATATAGTTGATAATATTGGTATAAAAAATGGAAAGAACGTTTACTACAGGATAAGCGAATCTCGGAGGATTTTACCCGGGATCTTTAGTATCTGATTGCTTCCCGGTCTAAATTACGTTAAATAAATGCTTAATATAATATATCTACACATCATATTTAGAGAGAAATGTATTTTAAATTTAGTCTTTTTGTTATTTCGGCACCTGAAAGGTGAAAGAGTACAATGATTGGCACTCTAAGGAAACACTTTAAGGAAAGGAAAGTTTGAGCTTTAATAGCTTTTAAATGCGTTTAGTAATCGACCAATAAAATATGCCGTTAGAATCTGAAATGGTTCAAGAAGTTTTATTAATTCTTATTTAGCGCAGTGTATTATCCTTCTTATATCAAATTACAGAAAATAAGAAAAAAACTCCCAAAAGCATAATGATTGGCACACTTCGACACAATGATTAACACAAAAAAGTGACGTGAGTGGCAATGCCACTCACTACACGTAAGTGGTGCCAATAAATGTACACCATTGAGTTATAGTGATGGGATATTAATGAATAAGAACAAAAAAAATTCCTATTCTATAACAGTGCTCGGGAGGAGTAAATTTTCCAAAAATAACATGTTATGCCTAATATTACGACAATATTACGATATAGAATGTTGAAATTTAGAATAGCTATGAACGCCCGAGCGCTCCCGCTTGAGAAAAAGGATTTTTTCCAGAAGGATTTTATTTTCTATTAATTTAATTTTGTTAATTAAGGTATGATGGATTTTGTAAAACTACTGGTCGACTAGTTCTGAACTAAGTAAATTCTTAACAATTGCGGTTAAAGTTCAAAGTGCCAATGATTAGGGGGGGGGGGGGGGGGGGGCTAACATTAGTACTCTTCCCCCTACGTACTTTTATTTCGGAAATTTTCAACACTTCACATTAGTTTGAGGTATTCAAAACGCAGTTTAAAAAGCAGACAAAACGCCCAGTTCAAATAAAAATTACACTTGGAAAAGAATACTACTTAAGTGAAATGGTAGTGAACTTGTGCGGCCACATTGTGTCAAGAAAATGCACCGCTGGCTGGAGTTCCCTGCACGTGCAACAGAATGTTCACTGTTTGTGCATTTGTTCTGTGCTCGTGGGTGGCCGGCTAGTACTTTTTTACATATGTACATTTTACTTGAGCGTCAAATTTCATACAACACAAACTCAAACTAAATTCGATCTTAAATAGGGGATGTAAAGAACTAAATAAAGTGATCCACTTAAAAAGTAGCTTATCGGAAATATTGCTAAGCCACGCAGCTAATTCGGTCGTGTATAAAGCACAATGGACCTATTTCACGAGCCAATTAACTTTGTAGGTTTTTTGTTGATTTTATTTCGTTTGTACATAGGTCATATTGTCTTTCATAGACAGAGTAATTGCAGTGTGTAGCGGGTTAAAACTGCAAAATATGAAAAGAGTCAGATGAATTCACCATTAATGGTTTTGGAAATCGATAGCGCATCATCGAATATAACATCAAAAGGTACAGTCATGCCACGTAAACATTTATTTATTACATAGGTAGATATTTGTAAAAGGTAAGAGGGAACTATATTAAGTGATGATCAATACTTGTAAATATGTGCCTACCTAACCTTTACTAAGTGTCGTAGAATTTTTACTGCGTTATGTTGTACATTATTAATATTTGAAGAAATATTAAGGATGCCTAAATTACCGACACGCCTATATTCCCTAAGCAGGGGTGGCAGAGGTGTACTGAGTACAGCCACTTTTCGCCGGCGATGTTAGGTTCCATGTAATAGGGGGTTTACTGCCATATACTGGGCACCATTTCAGACTCCGGACTCCTACTGGGAAGTTTTTTGTTGGAAAAACTACATTTGTCCGATCTTGGATTTGAATACAGGATCTCGTGATCATAAAGCGATGCGCTTTGCCACTAGACGAGGCCGTGACGACTAAATTACATACTTAAAAAAATGATAAATAAGCCATTCCTTCGGATATCCCGCAAAATATACTACTGAAACGGTTTGGAATCGGGCAAGAAAGTAAACTAGCGCCTTGTAAAACGTATTATATTACTTTTGAAATAACGGCTAACGAATTTTTTAGCAAAGCTCCGCTCCGCTGTTTTGGCTCTCTTTCTAACCCGTTTTCGTCCCAATACCTTTACCTATTATTCGAGTTCAAGCAGACAGGTCGATTGCGGGAAGCAAAATTCGCGGGCGTTTTAAAAGCACAACATTTATATTTCTTTTCCTCTGCACGAACAGGGCACAGTACATACAGAAGAGCGATTGCTAACTACTAGATAATGAAAATATGTGTTTTCGGACAGTCTTATCGCCCGTTCCAACGGTAATGGCCGGTTTTAATATTCAACTCAAGGATAGATTTGCTTACTGTCAGTAGAATTTTGACAAATTCTACATGCAAAATATGCCAAATTTCAATCCGTAGTAGGCAAATCTGTCATTGAGTTAAATTGAAACCGGCCGTAGGTTGACACTTCGATTTTCCGATATTTCAGGAGTACGAACAAATAACACCCTAAATTCTGTGGCTTTACTAAACGAAACGACTGCAAGAATGTTTTTAAGACACTTTGAGACCTTGTTTGGAGAACACTTGTGGAATCTTTTTGCTTACAATTGTTAGGCTTCACATGAAGTGGAATATAATGTTTGTTTCCTACTCCTTTCCATTTTCTAATTAAATTTGTTGAGGTTTTTTTAAGACTATTAAGGCGTTCTCCGAGATTTCTTAAGTATCAAGCCTCGGTGTCATTGATCGAAGGTTACCTTCGCTCGATGACACCGAGGCTTGATAAGGATAATTGATGAGATGGGGAGGAAGGTATTGTAGTTTTCCGTTCTGAATTCTACACGTCCGCACTCGTTTGCCTAGGTTTAGTTAATCTTCTATTTTAATTTTCAATCCTGCCATATACAAGGTGTAACATAATTAACGCAAGACCTAAAAGTAGTTTCTTCTAAATCGGTAACTGAATTGATTCTAACTATTTATAATGTATCATATATTTTTTTAATTTGCAAAAAATCTGTAACTCCTTCAGTGCGCTGTACCAAACTAAATTTATTTTTGATTTAGAGCAATACGGAGATTTGAAATGCATTTCTAAAATTATTTCTCAATACGCACACATACATGTACAAATTTCATTGATAAATTGGACGTACTTAAAAACTACGTTGTACTTAAAAGAAGGGTAAAAAACTTTAAATTTGGAAGTTTTGTTGAACTTTGTGAAGCAATTATCTAATCGGGGTATCTGAGTTCTTGCTTTATTTACGATACATCTTGTATAAACTTAATAAAGACGCACGTCTCTCTTAAACAATCCTAGGTAACTACCACAGAAATCTTACTAACGATTGTATTGTAGAGTAAGACGAACGACACTACTAGGTATTCGATAAGATCATATCAAATCTTATTTATCTAAAAAACAACTTTACGTCTATCACTTTGGGTTCAATATTATCTTAGCAATAATTAATATACTATATATTCTGCCTATTTCTTCTTGGCTAACAGTCTTAGAAATATTTTTATAAAACTTTACATATCAACGTAGACAAAATTTCTTACTGATAATCTGTACCTACCAGTACGTCGGCATTTCCTGTTTGTATGTTGGTGTTGTCTTTCACACATAATAATTATCTTTAAACTATATAGTTTATATGTGATCTACCGACTAATTTAATCAATTTTAATAAATTTTCCTGTAAATTGTGTGCTAAAACATCAGTAGCATTTTTTGGCTTTTCTTTCGAATTCCATTGGCAAGACGTTTGTCTAACTGCCATGGCGGTTTAAAATACTTTGGGAAAACAAAAAAGTTATTGCTTCTGACCTCTTTTTATTTTACAAATAGAACGTGGTGACATTTATATTTTTTTTTAATTGTGCAGTACTGTCATTTAGTTTGTAGGGACTTCAAGCCACCTGCATGAATCAGATTTTATCTTAAACTAACAGCATTGATACCTATGCCACTTCGTGGATAATCGTGGGCAATGTAATCCATGAACTAAGTCATAGTCATAGTTCATGGATTACATTGACAAAGGGGGTGTGGGTTTGAGATTAGACTTACTATTTAGAAAAATTTACTTACTTCCAGAGGAATATTTCAACAGGGCGATCCGCACGGTGTAACATATTTTTTATTAAAAAAAACGTAGTCCCACACTAGGATTGATTCCTGTGTTGTGGGTGCGCTTACAAACATGAAAATTCACATACACAAATACCCAGACCGAAACAAATAATTGTGGGTCACACAAAAATTTGTCCCGTGCGGGAATCGAGCCCGCGACTATCAGACACAGTGGGCGGAGCGGCTTAAGCTCTTAACCACTGCGCTAAATCGTCCGTCCATAATTCGATAGAGTTGACGCACTTGCTTAACGAATTTTATCAAGCTTCATCATGTGAACACAGTAAACCAAATCGAATTATAGAACGAAAAAAATGTATTTTAAAACATTCCAACAAATTAAAAAAAGAACTTGGGTATACTTCGTAGCCAACGGCAACTCAGCGAATTGACATTTCACTTCTTCTTCTTTAAGTTATGGCTTCACACTAATTATAAGTGTATTTTGCCAGTGTCCAGTGAGATATATAATCGTGTATGTTTAAATTAATTCGACTCCCCGATGAATTTGATGACAGCGATGATAATAAAATTGATGAAGTGCCCCACCCAGGATAGTAAAGTGATGGATACTTTACATACCAATAGCGACTGCCGTTTTGAGGGAAATCAAAAACGCACGTTTTATCACTTTGTTACAATTACCTTCACTCATGCACAAATAGGAATACATAATGGTTAATATTCCACCAACATTACACATTATAATTCGAAATAACACAAGTTTTGGAAATTAAAACAAATTGACAACATCACTCCTCGATTTCCCGCCAAAACTCCACGACATTTCACTTGATGACAGCGTTATAATGTTTTTCACATATGATGATTTCATTAGAATATAGTACTTATACAGCGGCGCATTTATGTTGTAATTAACAAAAACATAAATTTATTGATAAGGCTATTAAGAAACACCTACTGTACACAAGTTGACCACACGTGACTAATGACGTCACAGCAAGCGCGTCAAAATGACAGCGTGAATAGGCTTTTTCGGTAATCTGCTAAGGTAAACAATCGATCAAAATATAAAAAAAATATGCATAAACCCTATTACTGTGTAAAACTTCTTTATCTAAACATTATGAGTTACTATTTAAAAATATTTACATGGACACTAATCGTCTATTTTTCTCGTATTTAATCGTATTCTGTATCTACAAGGAAAAAAAAAACAAATTATAAATATGTTACTACCTAGGTAACGTATTAATATTACCTAGGTTACGGTCAAGGTTACCGTTGCACCAGAAATAGTGATTAAAAACATCCAGAACAGGTAAATATCCCAAACGTAAAGATTCCGCCAAAATTATCTCGAACAGCCCACGTTATAGGGGTGAGCCTACAATTATTATGATGATGATACTTAAAAATATGATATTTATGTACTAGAATCATTTATAATTCACTTACAATCGGAACAAGTGTATCATGATAATTTGTAATACATAATTGTATATTATTATTATTATTTATAATTGTAAAATACCATAGTGAGATATGAGAAGGTATTAGCTAAATCCAAATACATTAAAAAGCTGATCAAATTAAAATAGCCAAAGTTTAAAAAAAAACATTATTGTGTGTCTATTTCAAGAGTTTCTTCACACTGTAATAATCAATAAGTCCTATTAATTGCCTGCCTTTTTCCTTTGTATGTTTCGACCTTAGACGAACGCCTCTATTACAGAACGTAAATCAGTCGTGAAGCTAGTTTTAAAAACTGATTTTTGTACTAAAATGTTAGTCTTAAAACTAGATTTTTTTATATTTTGTTCGTAAGTTGTCAATGTGTTCGTGCGCGTGCGTGTGTGTATAACAATTTACCTACCCTATGGGTAGATGCATTTTATGCCGTTTCCGCGCGCGCGGTGCTCCATCTATAGTATTTTTCACATAGGATATGTACTGACAGTTGTAATTGCCAAACGAAATTAATATTTAATTCAATGGTGTTAAGGCCTAAAACCATAAGTATAGAAATGGATCATACCTCTTATTACCATAAAATAAAGTATAATTTCGGTTGGCAATTAAAACTGTCACTACCCATCCTATGTGAAAAATACTATAGACAAGTAATTCATTAATGTTTCGACCGTATTCTTAGTTTTTTGATTTTGTTAAGAGGCAATCATTGACATAAATG
Organism: Phalera bucephala; assembly: GCA_905147815.2. NCBI lineage: Eukaryota > Metazoa > Arthropoda > Insecta > Lepidoptera > Notodontidae > Phalera > Phalera bucephala. The sequence continues at coordinate 19,179,897 of LR990609.1, read as the reverse complement.
CATGAATTCATAACCCTAAACCATGGATATAAAACAAAGGATTTAGTACTGTCAAAAAATTTCCAAAGAAAATTAAACTCTTACTCACAGACAACACTGAATTTTCTATGATTTAAACAACTCGAGAAACCATGAGGAGTGAGAGCTATAGCCCGGAGCCCGGTGTCTCGTTCGCACCCATTACGATGCAGTACGGCGACCATAAGGTAGAACTAATACGGACCATGCCTATTTATGTTGTAGTTTAAATACGCTGTAAACCATTTATAACCGAGTTCTAAGCGAACACGGTTCTCAATTCGTTTGTATATACAGGATGGATTTTAGATGGGGCAGTAAGGACAGCTATCTCAACTGTTGTAGCTACAAAAAACGGCCTCAGGAGACTACCCTTGATTTTTGCGATATTTTGAGCTGAATTTAGATTAAAAAAATGTACAGACAGCAAGAAATTGGGCAAATTACTAAAAACTTTTTTGTTGCTAATCGATCCTGTTTCTTACAAGGATCAAAAACTACTGGATCAATCGAGATTGGAGTACTGGAAATATCAGAAAAAAAATTATATACAATACCAGACCTTATACCTCATATACGTTATCAGACCCTTAACACTATTTGGCTGTATAGTACTTCTAAATACCAATTTAACAAGCCTAATCACAAGGCGGTTACGTTGTATTGTTCCCATATTCCTATGGCCAACTTCCGACTCTATCATCAGACCAACTCCTTAGTACCATATTAGTCATTTGACTTACATACGTATGCCAAATTACAGCTCAATCGGATACCCGCAAGTGCTTGAAAAATTTATCACAAGATTTAAACTAGAAAGAAAGACACACATACTAACATTGCAAGTTAAATAAAATCTCGTAAAAATGCCTAATTTTTATCTGAATCTCAATTTTACATTCATCAGTTAGTATACTAAGGCGCTAATCTTACAGAACAAATAAAATACTTTATAGTTCATTCCAATCTGAATCTCGATCTAACATTCACTAAACTTACAATCTCACATAACGAACGAATATTGCTGAATTGCTTGAATTTATCTGATTCAAATGTTCCAAATGAGTCATACTGGGATTCAAATTTTTACACTGTTTCAGATACAAATAATCGAATCAAAACAGTGAGGCATTGTTGCCATGTCTACTTGACACTTCAATATTTACAATTTGTATACATATGAGTACATTCAGATAAATCTGCAAATATGGCAGTACTAAAAAGATTACAATTAAGAGATAAGGTTTACAGTAACTTACTAGGAGTAAAGTATAATAAATGTTGGTTTTCTTAATTTTTTTATATTAAATTTAATTAATAACCTATATATATACTTTTTATTATTTGGTGGCCGTACAGCTAGCGTAAAAAAGTTAATGGCAAATAGAAACAAATTGACGTTTACAAACCTCCACTATATATCGGCGCTTAGGTTTTCTGGATGGCCCTCTCAATGCTGGTGACGGTGAAATGTGGATTTATCTTCGCTTTCATAGCCGTCCGTGGCAGAAGCAATAATATGTTTTAGTAAAGATTGAACAGTAGGTCATTGAAGATGTGGCATATGCGTGGAAAGAAAGAATTACGGCGATAAACAGTGTCCGAGAATTATACGTTAGTTATATGTCAACAAGTCCATAATCGTAGCAATGTTTGGTCACCCTACTTAGAAAGAGACGTAGGGCTCTTAGTGAGTATCCTTGTCATCACGTTTTTTCGCAGAGAGCGCAATCCATTGTATTATATCCATGCATAAATGTATTATGTTGACAGTGTTGATACCTTGATGGAAGCATGGAAGCAATCCCATAGAGGTCCTAGAAGCATAGAAAGATCATTTACAAGATTATATATTTACAATTGCTTACACTTATGTCATGTCAGTGATAAAAAAAGAGGACAAATCCATATATATATATATATATATATATACATATTTATATTTTTTTTTTTTGACATTAATGACAGATCGAAATCCTTACTTATGTTTTCCCATAGATGTAGTATTAGTACTTTTCCATATAATTGCGAAAGCTTTATCGATAAAATCATTTTATATATAAGCCGAAAATTAAATATTTTTTACAATTCAAAATATCGCTGTATCTCATAGTGCCTATTATAGATGCGTAAATTAGTTTTGAAGTAATAATAGTAATTATATCTAGCTAATGACGATCTAAAGTATCTTGACATTCATTATATAATAATTTTAATTTAAAAATATCTTTTCAAAAACATGCTTTTATAGCAAAAACACAACGGAGACCGAGAAGTACTATGGTACTTGTCAAAAAAAATGCAACGAGCTTCAACACGTCAGGTTTATGTTGAGTAGTTGGGTAGTTCTGTTGGTCACCCTTCGCCTCTATCATGATACCCTGGACTCCATCCGGGTCTACATAACTCATCAAGACAAATCCATTGAGCCCAAACACGGCGGGGTTATGTTGAGAAGTTAGGTAGTTTCTTTGGTCACCCTCCGGCTCCATCATCAGACCCTGGACACCATCCGGGTGTAAAGTTCTCGTCAAGACAAATCAAACGAACCCAAATACGGCAGGGTTATATTGAGTACTTGTGTGATTCCATTGGCCACCTTTCGGCTTCATCATCAGTATCTGAACACTGTTTTTTTTTAAACCCGTAGCCTCACACTAGGATTGATTCCTGCGTCGTGAGTGCGTTTACAAACATAAAAATTCACATACATAAACACCCAGACCGGAACAAATAATTGTGAATAACACAAAGATTTATCCCGTGCGGGAATCGAACCCGCGATTATTAGACACAGTGGGTGGAGCGGCTTAAGCTCTTAACTACTGCGCCACTGCGCACTCGTCCGTCTATCTGGTTATATAGTACTTCTCAATACCAATTTAACCAGCCTAAACATGAGGGTTACGTTCTATAGTTTACATGTTCCTTTACCCACCTTTCGACCCTATCATCAGACCAGCTCCATGGTACCATATTAATGCAATATCATCGGACTTATATACGTATGCCAAATTTTAGCTCAATCGGATACCCGTATCCGATTGAGCTAAAATTTGGCTAATAAGCTAATGCGTAATAAAACACGTGCTTGAAAAATGGATCACAAGATTTGAAACGGAAAGACGGATAGATAGATATACGAACATTATAAGTTCAATAAAAGCTTGTAAAAATAAAATTGAACCTTTCGTAATGTTTTTATTTATTTCAATAAGCACGAACAAAATATATAAGAAAAACCTAACCAAAAAATATCATTAATTTAAAAGAGAACAAATTGAAGTTAATTTTACATTGAAACTGTTACTGGTTGTAATTTTCGTTATTTGAGTCCAACATCGAAGCACTCTTTTACAAAATGTTTTTTAAAATATGCATCTAAACTGAGTTTTAATGTGATCTTAGTATTGCATAAACACACTATTCATTTAGGCTGCAATATCTGTAGCTTTCTAAAACAAAAAAAAACATGCGTTAACAATTATATAATTACCAATTTTCTAAAATACTATCGATATCGATGTAAATTTTCCTATCATTATGACTAATCTGTTTGGGAATACGATTATTAAGATTCTATCTAAATCTAATAATTTATGTTCAAGGAAATCAGTCAATCTGGTGTAGTTGTTATGCATCTTCAAACTAGAATAAAATAGATATAATTTTTAGAAAATACATTTTAAATTTACCATTATATAGCAAAACCAAGTCACAGGCCAAAACTTACATAATTTAGCTTCATCTGCTTTTCTAGACCAATAAGATTTGCATTCCAATATATAGCACGGTATTTTAGTTGTGTGTGTTTGAGTGATATACGCTGTTGGCCGTGAGGCCTTTACAGCTTCACCGGACTTAAGGAAGTATTATAGTTGTGTGGCACCTTGTTTTCACAAACATTTTAATTATATATATTTTTATTAATTGAATACAAATTGAAAGTCTCAGAGGATACAGTCACTAGGCAAACAAATATTAACCGATAAATTTGCGTGGAGCCAACGTCAAAATGACAAGTCATAAATTTTGAATGAAAAAGAAGTTCTAACCATGTAGAAACAAAGATTTTTAAATTGGTTACCTAAACGGTACCAAGTGTCCAGTAAAAGTGTACAGCTGAACCGCTTTTATAATCCCTCTATGTTTTTAATCCTACCTCTATGAGCAATCCGCAATAGTGTTATTTGTGGCCAGTGAGGTTTTGGTCTAAATGAACTTAATTTCGCGGTGAAACTGATGATAATGAAATCGATTAAGTGTCCCTACCCTAAACAGCAAAGTGTTGGTTATGTTCTAAACCGATTATTATGCTGGACCTTTAGGGTAAATTGCAAAGCCGCGCGTCATCACTTTGTTAGCTCATGCGTTCACTCATACACATGTACGAACATATAACTAAAGCTAAGTATTGCATATCATTATGAGAAGTAGGGCGAGTCATATAATGAATTTATGAATTTCAAAACAAAAATATATTTCCCCCCTAAATCTGATTTTTTCAACCTTTTTGTTTGTTTATCCTATCGTAGCACTTCTTCGATCGTTCAGATTACAATTAATGCTTTCAAAGTAATAAATGAGAATCAATAAATAGAGAAGAGTTAAGAAATAATAAATAATAATTTGTAGCGTTCACGTACACGGTTAAATTCAATTCATTCATTTACCTCTTTTTTTGGCTCATAAATGACATTAACAGGTGAAAAATAGGATAAACATTTAGTAACATTTTTCTGCTTCCAACACGATATTTCAACAGGTGAGGCCGCACGGCTACTAATTCAAAACAAAAAACTTGATTAAATTTCATAGCAAAGGGCAACTTTGCGGCTGTCATGAAGTGACATTTCACTTGATGATAGCGTTAGGTCCGAATTTGGCCGCGGGCCAAAAGATCCTTGTATGACTGTACAAAATTAGAACATACCGAAACAAGACAACGATTGTAAAAAGACAAAGTATGGCAGGAACAATTTGGTTTTTAACAAATTGTAAATTCAGTAAATAAAAATAAAGTAAAATCGATTTGAATAATTTGGAATCGATTTAATATTCATTTTAATTACAGCGCTAGCCATATTATTTTAGAAAAAGAAATAAATCTGGGCCGCCATGTTTTGTCTGTGGAATATCTTGCAAGGAAATAATTTAATTTTGATATTTCTTTCTATTTCTTTTTGTTATAAATCTAATAATTTATTATCAAATAATATAGGTTCGTGTCTCTTTTGCTTCGGATTATGTATTTTATGGGTACAGGTAACTGTGTCATTCTTTTTAAAATTCGGTTTTAGGATGGTTTTAGGTATTTGGATTATGAAAAAGCCGCCATTTCATATCGAATCGAAATATTATGATATTGTAAAAGTTCCTTGGAGTTCTTTTCATGTCTCAAGCGCGGCTGCTAGCCTTTATGTACACTCTGGAAATTGTTTTACACTGAGTAGGTGCTTACCTACATTCTTATAATCTTTTCTTGCATACCGATTGGTAGATCTCGGTTTTTTATCTTGATCAATTTTTATTTTACTTTGTTCGTTTTTCAAAGCTCGTTCAAAGTCCTGTGTTGTTAAGTTGTAAGTTGGGATTGTTTCTGCAAAAAGTAGTCTACGCAATTTGCTGTACCTACTTAATATAATTAAGTAGTTAAAAATACCAGGAAGACCTAATGCGGCGTTTTGATACTTGTGAAATGATCATGGGATGGTGTTCTATATGCCACTGAATGCTGTTAAATAATCATTTCACGAAGTTAGCGCAACTCGCCGCGTTATGTGTTTAATTTTTTAGCAGATAAGGGTACTGAATGGCAAAATATCATTTTATTTTGATTTGTTTTCTCTGCACACAACTAATAACATGATAGGAAAAGGAATGAAACCCTTCCTGTATTCCTTTTCCAATCATAACTGTTTAGTTTTCTTTAGAATTTGGTCAGTTGCCATATAGGAAATAAAATATCAGTTGGTTGTAACACGTACTAAAACTAGTGGTAAGAGTGATAATAAAATACCAGAATAGTCTTTGTGAAATGATGGCTCAGGTTAGATGTTGAATCTGGTTTTACATGAAAATGACCTGACAAATGTGCATTTTTCTATAAACTAAGATCTTGTAAAAACTGCACTATTACAAAGGCTTAATAGATAGTCTTAATAGCGGTTTTCGTGTAGAATGCAATTATGTTTTTGTAGTTAATGATTTTTCCTCGTTGTCTTCTATATATATATATATATATATATATATATATATATATATATATATATATATATATATATATATATATATATATATATATATATATATATATATATATATATATATATATATATATATATATATATATATATATATGTTGTGCGAGGCACAAGGGGGTTTTCTGCGGTTTTGTAGAGAGCGAGCCGTCCTGTCCACTTATGTGGACTGCAAGGCATGCGTACGGGTGGGTGGTAACAGGTCACCCTGGTTTGACGTTAAAATCGGCGTCAAGCAGGGTTGCGTGTTGTCCGCTAGACTGTTTATAATATATCTGGATAAAAGTCTTCAAAGACTGAAAGCAATGAATGAAGGTGTACAAATGGGTGACTTAGTGGTAAACCATCTACTTTATGCAGATGACGCGGTTTTAATAGCGCCAACAGCCACTGATCTGCAAACACTAGTCACAGTTATGAAAGACGACTGCATGATCAATGGCTTACACTTGAATGTGAAGAAAACCAAGATTATGGTTTATGAAAGGGAAGAAACCAGAACGAATGTAAGGATTGTGGTTGGTAAAGATGTGCTGGAGCAAGTGAATAAGTTTGTATATCTTGGATGCGCCTTCAGTAAGGATGGGAAATACACCGCTGACATAGAGAGAAGAGTGATTGCAGGGAACAGAGTGAATGGTGCGATGGGAAAGATACTCGGGAGCCGGCACTTAAGCCATAAGGCGCAGCTGGCCATACATAACGGAGTTCTTGTCCCAACGCTGTTATATGGTAGCGAGAGCTGGGTATGTAAGAAGGAGAATGAAAGTAGGATAAATGCGGTAGAAATGCGAGCTCTGCGGAAGATGTGCGGAGTGAAGCTGACCGACCGCATTAGCAACAGCATAGTAAGACAGCGAGTAGGTATGAAAGATAGTATTGGTGTAAAGATGAGAAAGGGCATGCTCCGTTGGTTCGGGCATACAGAAAGAATGCCAGAGGAAAGAATGACGAAACAGATATACAATGTGAAAGTGGAAGGATGCAGGTACCGGGGAAGACCTAGACTATCTTACCACGACCAAATAAACCGAGTCTTATCTGATGGAAAAGTCAAGAGTCTCCGTAACCGGCGAGCGTGTATGAGACGAACTATGAGAGTCGAGGAAGCCAGAGAGGTATGTAAGGAAAGAACGTGTTGGAACTCTGTACTCTCTGCCTACCCCGCAAGGGATCTGGCGTGAGGTTATAGATAGATAGATAGATAGATAGGAATAAAACTGTAACCGAGTCTATTCTGTACATTGAATATGTTTTGAATATTTTAATTGAGGTACACTTCCTATTCGATATAGAGGCCGAAACCTTTTTTTTGGAATTATTGTCTGCCTGTTTGCCTTTCTGTCTGGCTGGCTGTCTGTCTCTTTGTGTTTCAATCACGCAAGAACTACCGAACGGATTTCAATGAAACTTGGTATGAGTATAACTTATACCCTAACTTAAAATCTAGGATACTTTTTATCCCGAAAAATCAAGCAATCCCGGATTATCGCGGGATAAACCATAAAACTTATTATTTTATTTATGATTAGTCGCGAGCTGCAATGTTACGTTAAAATGTGTGATTTCGCCTACAGATATTGCACTCGGGTTCGTCTCCTTACGAAGAAACTTCAATGGTTAAAAGCACGCGCTCGAAATTGTTTATACACATTTGATTTAGATACTCAGATACGATTTGTTGCACGAACTGATGATGCAGTCAGGATTGTCTCTTCGGGAGTGAACTTTTCAACGATGAATGACCCGGGCACGACATTTTGCATATTAGTTCGTTTAAGATACCTAAGCATGACTGACCATGATCATGAACTGTGTATTGACAAAACTTTGTTGCATACTTAGCTCTCATAAAATAAAAAAGAACTCATCGGTGCGCGATACTGACCCTTCGTGTACCTTTTTTAAACATTATTACTCCAGATGTTAGCAGGGTAGGCAGAGAAGGTTTCAGAGACATTTTACCAATAATTATGACATTATGAATAATGAATAGATAAACTGGTAGTCCTTTTCAGATAGAAAGTACCTAGGTATTGTGTATAAAGTATGTGTATACTTCATATTTTACAAAGACTTTCTGTACGAGCTAAGATGTAACCTGTTGAAAGAGAAATGACCGACTACATTATTCTATAACGAAATTTTCTAATTTTAAAATTGTCTTTCAAGTACTTTTGCAAAACGATGGTGGCTTGATTTATGCGTAAAAACGTAGACAACTCAACTTACTTTATCAAATAGTAGCAAGTACGATTCCCACACGGGAATACTAATAGAAAGAATTCATGTGTCAATCTGACATGTATCGATCTAATTTTTTCTTAAGCTCTATTTGTACCATAATAAAACCCAGACACGTGGGTTTTTTAAATTTTCTGTGTCTGTTTGTTTGTCCGTACTAATCTTCGGCGGAACCGATTTTGAATGAAATGTTACTGGAAGATGGAGGACTTTTCAGACAATATTTTAGGTTCCTATGAGAGTAGAGGAAGCCAGAGAGGTATGTAAGGAAAGAACCTGTTGAAACTCCGTACTTTCTGCCTACCCCGCAAGGGATCTGGCGTGACAATATAGATAGATTTAGGTTAGTTAGTTAGCAGGATAGTTTTTGTTTCACTATACCAACACGGCTGAACGGTTTTTAAAGCAACTTAGCATGGAGGTGTCTTAGGTCTTGGCATAATATAACAGGATCTGTGCTATTCCATAAAAACGACCTACCTATGTCAAATTACAAAATAAACGCGTGCGTAGCCGCGGGTAACAGCTAGTTTTTAATAAAGTTGGTTAAATCAACATTCCAGCGGTAAATACGGGCCAGTATTAAATAAATATTTTGAGATTTTATTTTACAGCCTTCACGAGTTCGATATTAATATTTTGAGCACGATAAAAATGCAGTTGTATTATGGTTATTTTCGTTTTCTGTTTTTTTTCTTTACGGCCTGATCTACGGCAAATACATGTACGAATGTTTCCAACGAACAAGGTCTTATAATCCAGTATTTATATTAGGCATACTATCCTTATCGTCGGACATGAAGGTTTCAAATGCCATTTATTTTGTTTGGCATATATAACGCTGTTCTATGGGACCGTCGATATATTTAATTTTATTTCCGCAGTTGGACTTCTACTGACTCTACACTTAAGTAATTTATATATTTTTTAAATTAAAATTTCACTTTTTACTCAAAGTTGTACTTACTGAGAACACTGACTGGGCAAGGATGTTCAATGTAAGCGGTCCTTTTTGCAAGTACCATTCTCTTTGTGGTAGCAAACATTCTCTTTGCTGGGCCCTGGCTCGCTATGACCAATTAAACAATACAACAATTCCAATAACTTCGTGGTCTTCGATGATCTTTTAATGGTACTCCAGTAGTATACAGAAGACCATTATACGATTATTTTACAAAGTTATCGTAAGGCGCCACGTTTGGTCATAGGGGAGCCTTGGGCGTTTTTCGCGCGGGGCAACGTCGCTGAAGGACTTGGTAACAGGGTGTGACGCATGTTATAGTCCTTTTCACCAGTCACGGGTATGCTGACGTTTATTATTTGACGTTTCTAGAAATGTGGTGAGTGTGGAATAGAAGCGATCGAATACCGTATCGAGAAAATTTATAACGAAAAATGAATGTATTATTGTGTATGAGTGTATTATTATTAAAATATATATAAAACTTTTTGTTTTATCATGCCAAAATAGCGCATGCCCGTTTATTTATTAATTTTTTGACCATGAGAATACTAAATATTTCAGTCAGATACATAGAATAATTTATTCGTAAAAATATTAAGAAAAAACAACATATTGATTATAGTGATTTCATTGTGTCACTCCCTAAAACGCGAACCGTTACAATCTACATAACTGAATAATAGAGTTTTATTAACTTTTAAGTTTTTAAATAATTACGCAAATTTATGAACAGTACATGATTTAAATGAAAAGTAAAGTAGAAGTTTGATATATTTTTATATTCCTGTTTATTTTATGGAATATATATTTTGAATATTCTTGAATACAATATGCGTGAAATGGAATATGATCAAACGTCACCGTACCCATATCTCGTGATTGATCCTGTCCTGGGGCGATCTTAGTATATAAGGTGTTACTAAGATCGCCCCAGGGCCTTATACTGATATAAACACATTACGTAGGTATCTTACACCTACAACGAACGTACCTAAAAATCAGATTACCATGGTTTAAGCTTCATAACTCGTACTACATAAGTTATAACGTCTGTATGTCGCAGCCATCTGAATGAATTAAAGATTCAATTTTTAGCTAAGTAAAAAAATGCCGACTCTTAATTGGACAAATGGACCAACGAAATGTTTAATAATTAGACTAAACGATGTATGGTGTTTGTCGCAGTCATCTGATTAAATTAGACATTCTGTTACCTAAATACCACGAAAATGACTGCGACACAGTACTTTATTATTAAAAACATTGTTTTAAGTAAGGTCCGGCTTCAACATTTAACTAATAAACAGATGTATATATCAGTTGTATTGATTTTCTATATTAATATCTTAAAATTCTACATTAGTCGATTGTCAGTTCACAAGTTAAGCTTAATATTTAGATACTATCTTTCTGTCACAAATCTCGCTATGTTATTCATTAGTTTAAATTTTAGAATTCATAGTCATAGTCAAATTATGGTATCAATTATCGTTATACAGGTTCTAGGACTCGGTGATTAACATGTCAGGATGTCCAAAAGGTTGAATTGCATAATTCTCAAAATAAAGGAATGTTCAAGGACCTTTGATCACGATGCGTGGTCCATCAGCAAGTGAGTCGCTTGGTCAACCGTTTAGTAGACGGTCTCTTTCGGTTCAATATCAAACGCTGAATTCAAAGTTTGAGTTGAGCCGGTGATAGTGACGGAGTTGATTTTCTATGCGACGTGACAACGACTTCTATTTTAAGAGACAATTCACGGTTGTAAATAATTCTAGAATCTGTTACTGAGAATTGGAACTCAAGACCTCGTTATCAACTAGGCAGTCGAAACAAACTTAAAATAAAGTAATAGAAAAACAATAAATATCCAGTAAAAAAAGTATTTACTTATATTTAAAAATAAAAATGGATACACATTCACCACACGAATGTGGGGAATGTGTGTCTAAACCAAACGGTGAATGTTGGGAAAATATATTATTTGAATTTTGGTATTGGATTTCCGGCGATTATAGACATACGCTCAAACCAATTGCAGTGAAATACATCACCGCATTGCTTTCCACGAAAACTTTATTGATGTTTTGTCCTATGACTTTTGGCTATATTCTAGTTATTATGACATCATTTTAAATATTAAGGGATGGAATCTTTTTCTGCGTTCAGTGGCATGGTGATATGGAGCGATTAGCCATTTTAAACTGTTACGATCCTATTCTTACATAAATGTATTGAAAATCGTATATTACGTATTTCTTTCTTCAATATTTACAATACCTACTTAAAAAGGTCATGTTGTATTTAGAGGAAGAACATTGTCTAAACAAAATTGTCTAACGTATATTAGTAGTCCGTTTTACTGTACTACTCATGGGCCTCTCTTTAAGAGTTTACAAATGTTGGTCCCTTGCTATTTCGGGCCATGAAGTACCCGTAATGGTGTCCATGGCATGCTGACGCCATTTTTTTAGGTCTACTTTGTCGTATGCAACTATCACTGGGTATCCAGTTGGTGACCGAGTTTTTGTTTGTGTAAATGAGCTACGCTGTTAGCCGAAGAACCTTTACAGCTTCACCGGGCAAGAGATGAGCTTGCAACAACAACGCTCCAGTCGAAAGAGCGATGACGGCATTTTTACCTAGTCTGTAAGTCCATGTGTGTACTAGATTCGCTCACTCCCTTGCGTTTTCGTTCCTACTGCCTAATGTTATATGAGTAATTTACCAAAAAGTGATGGTTATGAAATGGTTCATTTAGATTAGCAAAAAATTGCACAGCGTGCTTTACATCCTCTTGTAAATTTTGAGTTTAAATTTTTTTCTTGTTCAGTTCCCCTGCTTAAAACTGCCTAAACCCCTCCGACCATAAGGATCCTCTGCTTGAACCCACTGGATTGAAGACGAGCAAAATGCAAATGTCGATGAATATACGCGGACACGGTAAGGTTGTTTTTCTTGGAGAAGTAGCTCTTCCAGGAGTTTTATCATCTTGAGTTCTTCGGTGTTAATAAGAATTTATTGTTTGAGTTCTCGTCCGGTGGAAAACAGTTGAATCCTACCAGACTGCCATCTTACGAGGCATGCCTTTTAAGTTTTGTCGTTTGAAGAAAAAAACACGACTAGAACCTTATAGTACTTTTTATTGTTTTTCAAAGTGTTCACCACGTAGCTTAATACACTTTTCTATTCGCTCAAACCAGTTATTATAACATTTATTTCACTCTAAAGTGGGGGTGTTCAAAATGGCTGACTTGAAAGCGTTGACTGCTTCTTCAACGGACTGGAACCTTTGACCACGAAGACTTTTCTTAATTTTAGGAAATTTAAAGAAATCGTTAGGGCTTAGGTCAGGACTGTATGGAGGATGGTCAAGAATTTCTACTTTTTTCTACTTCAAATACTCAATCGTTTGACGAGCGCTGTGTAAGCTTGCGTTGTCGTGGTGCAGGATGATGCGTCGCTTTAAGTTAGATTTTCGAAGTTCAGCGATGACTTGTGGTAAACAAACTGTGGTATACCACTCTGCGTTAACCGTTCTACGATCTTCAAGTGCAATAGTCGCAACATGGTCGGTTTTTCCAACGGACGTGGTCTTCTTTGAAGTGCTTCGAGAACGAACAACTTTAGTCGGCTTTGGCTCGTCTTGAAAGACCCAGATTGTAGATTGTTGTTTGGAATCAGGATCGTAGGCATAGATCCAAGATTCGTCACCACTGATGATGTCGTAGACGTGATTTGACTCTCCTCGGTTGAACCTTTGCAGAGTTTTCTTACACCTCTGACGCGGGCCGCCTTGTGATTGTCGGAAAGCAGATGCGGTATCCAACGGCAAACTAGCTTTCTCACACCAAGCGCTTCATGCAATATCTTCTGAATGGTTGCCCCTGAGATGCCTAATAGAGCCTCTATCTCTCGATACGTCACATGACGATCTTCGAGAATTAGTTGTCTCACAGTAATGATGTTATCTTCAGTGAAGGCGGATTTTGGGCGTCCTTCGCGAGATTTGTCACTAACACTAGTATGTCCACACGATCGACAGTCCGTAGACATTGGGGCTTCATCACTGAACACAGATGTTAGCACTTCAAAACACTGAAGCCGTGTCAGGCCTCTTCTAAAGTTGTAGAAAATTATTACACGAACATTTTCCTTAGAAAGATTCATTTTCGTACCTAACCTGACAGATTCCAATCGACGCTGTGACTAAACAATAGCATTAATCCTAATACTTTCAACTGTTTTGAGATTCAAAATTTAAACACATTCAAATAAAGAACAGTTCCAAATTCAAAATTGCCGGGAAATATGGAAACGACAGAACTTTTAAGGCATGCCTAGTATAGTGTCATATTGTATTTATCCATCCCAGTCTAATAACATATTTAATAAATTATCTAAACCATTATTGTTTATGTAATTTAGTTTAGTAGGTATGTATGTTCTTATACTAGCTTATAAATTTCATATTTGAAAAAATATTCGATTAAAATATATCAAACGTTAATTTTATTTTAATACCTGGTGTATATAACTGATAAATAATTTCTTTATTAAGACCAATATATTAAAAACAGTTTTATTGCCTAACTATTCACAACCTTTTAATAAATGTTGAGCATCCATATTCCAAGTATATCAGGTTCAATATAAATGGACTCCAGTTTCCTAGAGTAGATTATTTGTATTCGTTTAGAATATCTTTACATTGTGAACTTTTCAGGAACCTAATAAGTGTTATCAAAGCTAAGCTAAATAAATTTCTTTGACATTCATGATATATGTATGTACGTATGTAATTATAGGTGCATAGTTTTAAATCCCCATACGAGGATGGCGACTGTGTACTGTGTACGTTCACATTTCGCCGACGGCGTAAGGTCTCAATGTAACCAAGGCAAGCTTATTGCTATTATACTGGGCTCAATTTTGTTACAAACCTTTTTACCAGTAGTGTCTCAGAACAAACTGTATTTTTCTTGGTGAGACTGTGTATTCCCACTTTAAGGCAAAGCCCTCGCATTCTTGGTGACCAGCATTAATTTATCGTATGTTAGAAGTTCCACACATTTTTATGGTTAGTTTATTTTTGTAATTGGCTGCATTATATAATCAAGAAAAAAGTATATTATTAAAGTTCAATCCCTGCTGCACGATGAATTATATACGAGCAAGAACTGAAATTAGCTATTATCTGGTAGTTTGTGGCACCCTTCGAACTTTTTATGTGTGTACATTAAATTGTTAAATCTTAAATCTAAATATTATATTCCATGATTTTATTAGATATAAGATGGAATTCTTGTAATGCGTCTCGTTTTCAGATTGTGGAGTTGGAAACGCCCATTAATTACCGTGCTATTTTCGTTAAATCCCACCCTGCGAACCACTGTCGTCTCGTCATTATTGTCGAAGTTAGCAGACACTTTTTAATCGCATTGAAAATCTTATTTGTTTCTCATCTTAGATAATTACTGCATTATATTTAAAAAATATATTTACTAGCAGTTTCTGCCACTATTAATTTATAAGTTACTAAGTATAAATTTACTATTTATCGACGTCTAATTTCTTTACGAATTTATTGATGAAATGAAATTAAGAATTATATTTTCTTACTAAATTTTGTCCCTGACTCCACCTGCGTGTATCTAGCGTATTGAAAGTCGATTTTATTTTAAAAATGTTATTTGTTGGATTAAAGCCAGATTATATGACCTCTCGATAGTACCCGCCCGCATTCTACGGAAAGGTCTAACTGTATCTGTAGAGGTAATCGATCAAACATATCGCACTATTTATGTCAGACTATGTGCTATCTAAATATGTAGGCTTTATGTGACTTCTATACAAGACAAAGCGACACACACTTTTTTACTATTGTTTCGTGTTCAGTTCGAGATCTCTAAAAAGTCGGTCCTTATTATTTTTAATGGGTTTCCTTATTATTTTTATAATATTTGATGTACATACAGTTTTCACAAATTTACCACTTTATAATAATAGAGATTAGAATAAATTATTTAATATAAATAAAATATTTTAATTTTTCAAACGCTCAAACGTTCAAAATGTATGTCTTCGTATTGAAATGTTGATAAACTAACCTAGCGTTGACAAAATATTTTTGGTTGATGTTCAGCCAAGAATATATTTTTTTTTAAACAGTGAACCCGTAATAAATGTCTTTCAGGTAATGTTAGAGATGTTAAACTGGGGTCTATAAATTTCTTTTGTAGTAAAGCTCTCGTTTCTTCATTACGTTTATAAATATTTTTGTTTACACTATCACTTCGGTGCAAACATTGCTATGAGTTGTAATGTCTTAGTAATCATTTTATAGCATGAGCAGCCACTGGCCGGATATAATAGTTAATTCCTTGACCAATATTTCTTTATATAGTAACAAGAAAAATGGCCTGCCAGCGAAGATCTCGCATTTATATTCCAATTCTAATTTTTTGGTACAGGAATTTTTCTCGAGTGTCACGATGCAGCAAATAAATATTTGTCGTGAATTGGAGAAATGAATCGATCTCGCTCTTATATAGATGAATCCGAAATTTTATCTCTTTCACCCTAATAGCCGGCTGACAAACATGTATCAGCGGTTAATAGGTGCGCTCACGCAGCTGTTGCGAACAAATCAGCTCGGATATAGCTGACACTGTCAAAAAGCTAACACTTCGTCGTGTGTGGTAAGCGACAAGCGACGGTCAACTATTGCAGCTACTTGGTGTTCATATTTTATTGTGCGTAAATAAATAAATGGGTATTTTTGATATTTCTCTGCTATTATTCTGTTTATGCTTAAGTTTTTAGTTAAGAAATTATTTAAAGTCGCGATGTTTATTGGCCTATGTTAAATTATTTAAAATACTGATAGATAAATGTGATTTGATCATTAGGCCTTTAACAGGTGCGCGCGGTGCGCTTGTCACTTGGGCCACTCCGTAACAAGCAAAGACATTACGAGGAGGGTCGCCTCGCCGTTCATTCAAGATCGGAGAAAGCATCCTACGTATTTAAAAATAGAAATTGTAGAATATTTATTGGCCATCTCTTCGGGATTCGATTTAATATTAAGATTAGAAAAATATAGTACGCACGTGTTTATGCGATTGACGCTAATTTGTTCAGGGACATTAGTAGATAGGTATATTATGAATGTCGAATAGGCTAAGCATAAATTTGAATGCGCAGAATTTCCAGTTAAATCTTCATCATATGTGAAATCACCATAATATATTTCGCAGTTTAGTTGAATGGTTCGTGGGGTAATAGGAAAAGTCCGCTGGATGTTTGTAATAAGCCCCCTCTTTTTACTAAAATTGATTAAAGATAATACTTTTATGTTCAATGTATGTATGTATTAATCCATCATTTGGGACTGTTGTTGGAACAAATTTTTGTATAAATAATTAATAGGACTTAAAAATACGTATAATATATTCTCTCTATGTTAATTTTCATTAAAATGAACTGTCATCATTACAGTCATTATTACATTCGAGTACACTTAAAGGGAATGATAAAATAAGTTTCATGAAATTCATCACTTGTAAATGAATTAGTATAAACTGTTGGTGAAATTATATTTATAGTATAAAAAATACTTTAGCTATTACCTATTTTTGTGTGTTACGATGTAAGGATAATATAGGTGTGGTGTAAAAGTACGCAAAATCTATAACAGGTTATACGAGTATAGGAACTATTTCTACAATGGCGACAAGTATCAACAGTTTCATACACTTTGGTGGAAGATTGTTTATGTTTTTATTTCCGGTCTGTGTCATCATAGTAAAAGATCATCATGACCGGGCTTCAGATTTTGCTCGTCTGTCCCTTGCTACTATATCACGTTAGAATGTACCAACATATGTATGTATGAAATAAAAAATATTCTATGCGCTTTGCCATTGTTCCTGGGAGTGAGCGGAATATGGTTGGAATCGTCGTGTTGTATGTCTCGTATTCATTAGGGGACAGTCTCGCAAGACGTATCGCTTGAGATGTGTTGGGCGATGTCGAGAGGAAGGAGACGTTGAAGGAAGTCATTTGATATCTTGTCTCGCAACCTGTGTCGTCCATAATTGTTCAGTCGGTTGCAACATATAGCATACATATTTGTAGCGTCATTCGCATATATGTCGTAGGATATCACGATATCATGTAAGACGTTGAATACTCTGAACTGTTATATCTTCTTTCTAAAACATTTAGCGATAAGTCATTTCATTAAACTGAATCTAGTGAAATGTCAAAATATGGACACAAGGGAATAAAATAATTGATCCCGTGGAAGAAATGCATCTTCTCCGGCGCTTCAGAAAGTGCAGACCCTTCGCCTTGCGGCCTACGCAGCTTCAGCTTGAATCAGAATCAGAATATTTTTTTTATTTATGTAAACAGTATTTATGAATCGTCAGCTTTTTTGACGATAACAAAGAGTCTACCACCACTTCGGAATATCTTGTTGGTTGCCTTCAGCCTTCGGCGACCAGCCTTAGTCGCTACGGCTCGCATATGATACATCGGGCTGCCTTCCTCCGCGCCTCCGGCTCTAGAAAACACCGCGGGGTAGAATAAATAAGGACCACGTGGAATCGGGGTAGGCTAATTCGATTTTTTGTCATTTTACTAGATTCAGTTTAGGGAAATTTAGTATCCCTGAATGTTTTTACTAAGAAGACGTTCCAGTTTTTATTCTAAAATATCGCTTATGAAATTTAAGTGTTCTGGCACTTCTCAATTTTTCTGCCTTTTAAAATAATTGATGGACATCTTACAGATGACTATGTAATACAAGTAGGTGAGGAATATTAAAAAGGTATTTTATACCGTAAAAAGATTTCGAGGTATCTTTTCTTGGAAAGTTTATTTAAAAATAATCTTACCTATTGTGGTGTTTCATTTACTTTATTATAAAATTATTGACAGTCAGTTCTTTTCAATGTCCAAACGTTTCAAGCAAGAAGCTAGTGCTGCACACGCGATACGGCGCACGCGTCGCTGAGAGCATGAAATATAACAGCTACACGATGTTCTTTTGTGATATTCTGGATAACGAATGATGACGTCCCTGAAAAACGGCGGCAATTTAAAAATCTGAAGTTGTTTACTATACACTGCATAAACGAAGTTGATACTATTTAATATACAATAATTTAAAAGAAGTTTCTTTTTTGATTTCATGCAGTGTATAAGAGTTAACAATTTTTTTATAAAATAGTGCCTTTTTTCTGTGAAAGCTTACATTAGCCAGACCTTCCATATAAAACCATTTTACGATTCGAAATTTAGTTGCAATTGTTTATACCAACTAGCCTACTCCACGTCTTCTTCTTCTCTAGAAATCGTACGTCACTTGAAGTATTATGATAAACATATTAATATAGATCAGTGATGCACACACACTGCATACGGCACTACCAAGTCGCACTAATTGCAACACATTAAGGGGAATATTTTATCTCATTTGTTTTACTGAATGGCGAATTCGGATTAACCTTTTCGGTGTTTTTCTACTGTACGGAACTCTCAGTGCAGTCATGATAGACGCCATATTTTATTTTGGATGTAAAACTTAGTTTACTGAATCGATATAGTTTGTCTCTGGAACTACGAGGCATGTCCGTGTCATTATTTTGAGTTTCAGATCCACCAAGCATGTATCTCTGGCCATACAAACGACTAATAGTTTCGTCAAAAGTAAACCATTGTTAAGACAACAATATACTACGATTATACTTATATGATTCTGTTAGTACGACAACATGAAAATTGAATTGATCTGAGCATTTCAATAGTATTTTAGCTGATACACTTTAATTGTGGGAAAGTATACATCATGTATGTTTTTCTTGTTTACTGATAAGCTACGGATATTTTTTTATTTTAATATATTTTTTTGTAATTTTATTTATTTTGAAAATGAATGGGAATTTGTAAATACATGTAAGTAAATGATTAAATAAATCGAAGTATCGATTAAAATAGATTTTGTTTGTTTAGGAGCTGTCAATTCACGCGGTGTCCAGCCACGAACTACTGAAGCCCAAAGATGAACCCTCATATTCACTGGCACCGTCATCGGCTATTTGTTCTGTCAGCTTACACCATTCAGGTCAGTAGAATACTACTATAAGTACAACCGCACATGCCTATATGACTAGCGGTAATCAGCAAGTTGTTCAAATCTGTAATTTCGTTTTTAGAATTATTTCTAATACTATCTCAAAATCTATACTGAAGAATGATGGGCAAAAAACAGATTACTTCGGAAAAACGAAATATAATTCACAATAAGAAAAAGGTACGACATTGCAATCTTCAGAGTGATATACGTCACTACAACAGATGTCTCATATTGAATGACATAATAATTAAAGAAATTAAGGAGTTTCTTCCTCTAACAGTCTAAAAATGTACAAAAGTTTGGGTTATGTATCTCTGTCTTGATCTTGACTTCGTCTTTGTCTAATAACGCCACAACTTATAAGTAGGATTAAAATTATTCTGACAAATTAAATCTGCAATGACGCACTGATGTCAATGTCAAAAATCTCAATATTTTTGAGATATGTGTTTTTTACTGGAAAAAATATGTAATAACGTTTGCAACGTTTCCCATTGCATCGCATATAGCATTCAATGCGAATACTATCTTTTGAATGGTTGCCTTTGACGTAAAATAGTTGCCATAATACCTACTGCAGTAAAGGGGTTTCATACTTTTGTGCCTCTATAGCTACTGAGAATCTTACCCTACGTTCCCTACGTTCCCACGGGCGTTTTTCCAACGCGTAGAGCTAAAGGGCTGTGAGGTCTTTAAAAAATGTAGTATTATAGTCTTTTTCATGAGAAATGGGTACGGTTACGTTTGGAATTTGACATTTGTAGAAATGTGGTGATGATAAAATCCAATGCAAATAGAGTCCATTGAAAATAAAATAACGAAGAATTAATTGATATTAATTACAATAATTTAGGAATAAAAAGAAGACAAAACCCAAGAATTTCATTTATTTATGAATCTAGCGATTCGTCGGAAAAATCGTCTTACAAATCACTTAATTCATCGCTTATATGAAGTATTATTTAAAAGTCTATGAAAGTGACTATTTGTAATATGTTAAAATGACGCATCCATTTTTTTTATGACCATGAGTATACTGTCTCTCAGTCGGATACGTGGAATAGTATACAAAAAAAATCGGCAATCGATTTTGTACATTTTAAATACAATGTAACGATTATAACGATTTTATTGTTTCAGTGCCTAAAACGTTAACCGTTCCAATTTACATAATTGAGTAATGGACTTTCATTAAGTTTTTTAAATAATTGCGCAAATTTATAAACAGTATATGATCTAAATCAAAATTAGAGTATCTTTTTGTTTCATTTCTATATTCTTGTTTATTTTTTGGATTCCCTATTTTCAAATATTCTTAAATACAATATGGTGAAATGGAATGTGATCAAGCGTCACTCTACCCACGCTTCGTGAATAAGACCATAGTCGTTTTATTCCAGCGTTTTACTAACACGTTTTGAAAGCGCCCGTGCTAATGAGGGCCTGGACTACCAATATATTAATATAATATAAACAAAACAAACCAACATTAATGTTAAATGATATGCTGTGTGCTTGTCGACAAAACGTTCTTATTGTATTGTATACAGCTAGCTCAACTTTAAGTTACCGACTTCAACCTTTACGTAGGTACCGCTTAGAACGTTCGCTATGTTGGCACGGTCTTAGGAATATTTAATTTACGACCGAACCAGCATTGTTCATTCAGAACGGTCTCGGGTTGATTGGCGATATTAAAAGTGTCAAGTAGCCGGTGCCGGAAATTCATTGATAGATTTAATCGCCTTGCACTGAAATAACGTGCGACGCAGTAGGATTTGATTTGAGGAGTAAATTGCTAAGTCATTAATGCCGTCCGGTTCGCTCGGTACTCCGCACTAAAAACTGGTGCTATTTTCAGGGAGCTCGCTGAAATCTTTGTAATCTGAAATTAAAGTTGATTTGCGTCAGTATGCACTAGTAAAATAGAAGACGTTTTGTTTATGAGTGGATTAGGGTCAATGAGCATGTTCTTAATTTGATGAACCAACCATCTTGCTTAGTGTTACTATAGTGCACATGTCTTTTACACGATAAGAGATGTAGTCCCAGAGTAACATAGAATGAGTTGGTGCACATAGCTGGTCTTAAAACCTATTTAGCAATATAATTATTATTAAACTGGTGTCTCACGGCGAACATGCGCATGTAGTGTAACATTTCTTTTTGAATAACATTTCTTTTGGTAACATTTACTAGTTCAATATGAAGTTCAGTATAGATAGAGATGTACAGGTAATGTGCTTTCAAATATTTTAGGTTTTATCTACTAATGGATATCGGTCTCTTCCATAATAAACATTTAAAGAAACTTCCTTATGTATGTAATGGATTCGCCTAATTCAAATATTATAAAAGCAGTAGAATAGTACAGTAGATAATAAAGTAAGACAAAATTATCATCAGTCCAATGATATTTCTAGTCTGCTTACGGCGTAAACTTTACCTTTAAACTTAACCTCGCTATTTGCTAACGCCTGATTTCACCTAATGACATTAAGATAGTCAGCAAGTAGGTGACATTTGAAATGTCTAACGGTCGGATCCAAGGAAAATCATTAAAAAAACTGCTGACAGTAATTTATCAATACTTAATATTAGATAAATTATCATCATCATTTCAGCCTATACTTTTCCACTGCTGAACATAGGCCCCCCCAATCGCTTTCCAGCGTAACCAGTTTAACGTCACCTGCATCCAACGACTTCCTGCGATTTTCACAAGATCGTCGAGCCATCTGGCAGGCGTTCGTCCCACGCTGCGCTTGCCAATACGTGGTCTCCACTCTAGAATCTTTCTGCCCAAACGCCCATCCGATCTTCGCGCTATGTGGCATGCTCATTGCCACTTCAGCTTGATAATCTTGAGGGCTATGTCGGTGAGCTTAGTTGCTCTACAAATCTCTTCATTCCTGATTCGATCACGTAGAGAAACGCCGAGCATAGCTCTTTCCATAGCTCGCTGAGCAACTCTAAGCTTTTTAATGAGACCTATTGTAAGAGATCACGTTTCTGATTCGTATGTCATCACTGGTAACACACCGTTATTAGTTAAATCTTGAATTGAAATTGGCCATAACTCCGCTTGTCCATGTTCGTTTTCTTGTCATCGGACGATCTAACAAAATTGTCCCCGAACAATATTCCCGTAGGGTGAATGTCAATTCGGTGCGTGGATTCTATTTGGCAATTGAAACACCCGTACCATTAATCGTATGTACGTGATATATTTACAATAAATACAGAGCGTGCATAAAAGAAAGTACAAAGAAAAACGAATGTCACCGTCTCAACATGTTGTTGCTACGGCGACGATGTAGCGATGTAATGAGTCGCTACATGGCTCCCTCCCTGACTGCTGGCTAGTGCCAAGATGCGCGTAGACTGTGGTGCCTTGAGACTCAGTGCGCAGGTGCTCTAACTCTTCAGTGAATCGAGTCTGAGCTTGGAGCGTCGACTGGTAGTGGCGTAGAGAATGTGCTGACAGTGGACCACTGAGTCGGACCAGGAAGGCCGTGTGTGAGCTGCCTAAGGCCCTTGATGTAGCAGGGGTGTGGCTGGTTGTATGACCGTTGCTCGTGGATGAACGTCGGGGCTTGTTGTGAGGGATGGTTGACATGAGTTAGGATGTTGGATGTTCACGATAGGAAACGCACTAGTTCATCACGTCGGGGTCACCACTATGGCACGGGTTTACGTATTCTAATGATGAAATAGAGCCCGTACCATTAATTATATCTACAAACATATGTTAACAAAGAAAAACAAAGTATATTCAAAGTATTTACACGCGATGTTCTAGAAAAAGGGAATAGGGAATGTCAAAATGTAAACTCCGCCGGTCGCCGTGGCAACCATGCCTTACGACCGCGATGCGAGGTGCGGGGGCCAAGGCGGATTCGAATAACATTTCTGCGCTGCCACAAATTTCTGTATCTTAAGGATCCCTAAGGATCTCTCTTCCCTCGATATGTGATAGAAGATCTTTGCACAGCAGTGGGACAATATAGCCTATACGGTCCCACTGCTGTGCTGTATAATATTAATAATAAAAAGGATCCCTTACATGGTTTGATTAGCTTTATTCAATTTAGGTGAAGAAAAAGTGCACTAGGATCCATTCATATATTCCATTAATCCATTAATAAATAGTAAAGCTATACCAAACCTTGGACGCAATCAGAGGCACAGGTGAACTTGATGTAACTTATATAAATACAGAACTTTTATGAGTTCTGTATTTTAATACATTTTAGGTTTTATTTTATTTTCAAGTGTGTGGATGTCGTTTAACGTGTCGTAAAATATAGTTTTATTACTTTACTTAAAAATTACATACTCGTTGAATTACAACCTATAGGTATTGGTGAATAACTAATGATCAATAAATGTTGGCTATCGGTTCTTGTCCGTCGCATAATGCCCACATGGACATGGCAAAATGACACGGTAGCAAAATGGCAAGATGCGAAAGAGACAAGGTCGTCATTCGATGTTTTTACAATGTAAGTTATAAATTCCGTTTAGTTGTTAATTCTACTTTGACTAATACTTGCCGAAAAGCGGCACCGTTACCATGGTTACTTACCATGTCGTACATGTTTTAGGGATCCCAGCTTAAGGATTTTTTACCCGAAATATTATAAAATTTTCAAATATATTATTTGTTATCACGTGTGATTATATTACCTGAACGACAGGACAATCGTTGCGGTAACTAAAAAAAATATTATCATCATATTATTTTATGTTAAAGTATTACGGCATGATAGCACAAAGAGACGATATACCTATTATATATTAATAGAATAGAGCTGTTTAGAATTCTTCGAAATAATATTAATTATTCAAATATAGTGTACTTTATCTTTTTTTATTCAGACTCTAAGAACTATGATGTTTCAACGTTTATATTTACACTAAGCTAGTATTCTAACATCACCTCAAACTCATGAACCTTTATCGATGGTAAAAATAAGATTAAATAACATTTAATTCATATTTAAACAAATTTTAAGCAAACCATTATTTTGATAAATTTCTTAATTGGCAAAACCGGCCAATTTTACCAACCTACACAATATCGAAATTAATATTGCTGATTTAGTAAAAAATCAGCAATATTAATTTACTTACTCATATAGTGAATTACAGGTCTTCACTGTATGAGTAAGAAGTTATATAAAAAGAAAAAATATGATAATGTGGTAAAAATTGAACAGGTACAGGGTAGGTTATAGTAATTTCCTATATTACCTAATATAGTAATTTCATTTAAAGAAATCAAGGCTAAACTGCCGTCTTGCACATGTAATACTTGTATATAATAAATCTAAATTGAAATAAATATTTTTTTTTAAAAGCTCAACAATGCGTAGCTGCCAAAGTGACACTGACGTAAGGGGAGAATCTATCGACCATTTTAGTGCATAAATATGCCATATTCGCGCGTGGGATGCTCTATCTAGACAAGTAATTCATCTAAGTAAATCTATTAAGTGTTTCTAATTAATGAACTTGGTTGTATAACGACACGTCATTCTTCGACGGCCATGTTTATAATAGATAAATGTAGGTAAGTAGGTACAAATTGTTTACATTACAATCACAGCCTTCTCCGCCTTTGCTATATTCTATGAGATCATTGTGTTACAACTGAGCTCTTATTGGAGAGTAGTTATAGGATCTACTCGTAGTACCGCGATCTTAATGACCATAATTATAATTGGAACTAGGAATGTCGAAACAGATTTGTCATAGTAATCTTTTTGTCATCGTATGTAAAAGAAGAGTGTTTTTAGAACATAAAAACAGAGTTTATTTTTGTGGGCGTGCAAGATTTTTTAAATATTTTAATGATATATCGTCGCTGAACAACCATCTTGAACTTTAATTAATGTTGTCGTATGGATTTTGGTACTATAGAAACCGTTGGCATAATAGAATCTGAGGATTTCTATAGGTATAATCAACTGCTTTTACTACGCTGTTGCGAGTACGGTCGGTCAGCTTGACTCCGCACATCTTCCGCAGAGCTCGCATTTCGACCGCATCACACATATAACAGCGTTAGGACAAGCAGTCCGTTACGCATGGCCAGGTGCGCTTTTTGGCTTAAGTGCCGGCTCCCAAGTAGCTTTCCCATCGTACCATTCGCTCTATTCCCTGCATATAACCACTGTGTTTATTTTATGTCCACTTCTTCCTTACTGCCGCGGTTTATATTGTCGCGCTGGCCAGTTTCATGTCCTTTTTTCTGCTCACTGCCAAGCGAATGGACTGAATGTAATCCACGTGGTATAGATTAATTTATAGCATTTCATTTCCTACCATAAAAGGTAGAGAGTAGGGTCTACAACGCAGAATTAGAAAGCGGCAAGGATCACATTAATGCGACTTTTATCTGGTATCAATGTACTAAATGGCCTATGGCGCGGGCAGATGGTTACGAAAAATACGCGTAAGGTGCAATTTATAATTAATATAATATTTACACTTGAGGACAAATAAAAGCAGAAAACCAAAGCAAATTGCTCTAAAAAAATGGTAGATTTTAAAGAGTCATATTATCAACTACGTTGGTCACCCCGGCAATCTCGCCTCACGATTGCGATGCACTGTGGGGGTGGCGAGATGGACTCATAACAGGCTTTTATTGCGCCGAACCTAGCCTTCGATTTGAATTTATAAGCTTATAACCACTCAAAATGATGTTAGTCGAGTCCTTGGCGTGGCCCGATTTGGCGGACTAAGCAGTTGGACCATGGGAACACAGGGTACGAAACCGATACACACATGATACGATAGTGATTATGGTTTTAATATACCAAAAACCTTAACACGAAATCTGTATTTAGTTTGCAATAGATGATGAACAAAACGGAAAACATGATTTTGATGATGGTTGGTATTATATAGCAGAATACCATTACATATGTGGGTACAATACACAGTTTACTATATAAAACACGGAAGACAAAGGTTCAAGTAAATTATTTTTATGCTTTCGCGCATTGTTAAAAAATATTCCGACGGAAAAAAGTTAGTCTTGTGGCGGATACTGCTGCTGGTGATAACGAGAACCTGGATTCGAATGCTGGGTCTGTAAGGAAAGAGCTTGTTGGAACTCTGTACTCTCTGCCTACCCTGTAAGGGATCTGGCGTGATGATATAAAAAAAAGAAAATTTGTAAATAAGGATTTAGAATTAATTATGCCGGGTATAATAGTGCCACAAGGTTCGCCTCCATTACCCCGCCAACCAACATTATCGACGAATGTCCCTGGCTTAGACAGTACATTTTTTTATTTACAACAATACAGATGACAATCATTTCATATAATTGTAACTTAAATACTTGTATTTTGGGAAGCATAGTAATACTCGCGTGATGGAGAATTTGGAAAATTTGTAACGCAAAGAACACAACTTTGTATGATGGGGTTGATAGTGGGATTTGTTTTATTAACCAAAGCTCTTATTTGATTTTCTTTTTTCTATTTTTTAAATCGTAGCCCCACATTAGGCTTTATTCCTGGGTTGTGGGTGCGTTTACAAACATGAAAATTTACATACACAAATACCCAGACCGAAATAAATAATTGTGGGGCACGAAGATTTGTCCCGTGTGGGAATCGAACCTGCGACTATTCGACCCAGTGGGCGGAGCGGCTTAAGCTCTAAACCATTGAGCCAAATCGTTCTTCAAATTAATATTAAGCAAATCAAACTGGCATCTGATTCTTCATTAAATTACATTGCCAACCCTACTGTGAAGCATTGATTGTGATCGTAAAGCAGCCCGCATCGAATCCAGCACAAATATGAGTATGTTCTTACCTTTTATGTCGCGTAGAGGCACCTTTAACACAGTTTACACCTAAATCGATTTGACATCGAGAGAAATCGATTAGCAATATGCTGATAAATTCGTTTGCGATTACTTTATCATTGCAATTCTTGCGTGTCAACAGGCACGAAATGTACCTACCATGTAATACCAATTTTAATAGCATTTATTACTTTTATAAAGTTTGTTTATGTTGTTTTAACGTAAACAGTGGGTGGTTTGGGATGCGCAACTATTAAATAATATAACGGCGATATCGTTGAAAGCGTTATAAGAAATCGGAGCACATTAATCACAGCGTAAATACAGTAAAATAAGTGCTTTAGTCGTACATACGAGGAGGGATCAATAAGTAGTGAGAATGAGGTAGAATATAATGACTATTGATAACTTAATAATTTATTTTTCTACATAGTGTCCGAGTCTCTCTACACACCGAGTCCAGCGCTTTTCCAAGGCTTCAATCCCTTTCGCAAAAAAAGTTTTGTCTTGGTCCTGCAAAAAGCTCTCCACGGCATCCATCATCACCTGGTTATCGTCTTCGTACCTGTTTCCCCATAAATATTTTTTCAATTTGGGGAACAGATAAAAATCGCTAGCCGCCAGATCTGGTGAATAAGGGGGGTGGTCAACCAATTCGAAGCCAGCTTGCCCCTTCGAAGTTTCCCTCTCCTTTTCTCTTTGATGGCATCCCTCAACTTGGGAATTAAAGCTGCATAATATTGGCCTGTAATAGTGGTTCCACGCCTCAGGTAATCAATCAACAATATTCCTTCTGAGTCCCAAAATATTGAGGCCATAACCTTGCCAGCCGATGCCACGACACGAAACTTCTTCGGGGTCAGTGATGATGGCCGTTTCCATTGCGAAGATTGCTGTTTTGTCTCGGGATCAAAAAGATGGACCCATGTTTCGTCCATTATTACGAAACGAGACAAAAAGTTTTCAGAATCTTCTTGAAACTTCTGCAACAATATCTTCGAAATGTCAAGTCGATTTTGTTTCTGACTGTCGGTTAACATTCTCGACACCCATCTTGCGGAGACTTTTCTCATATTCATAGATTGTTTCAATATGGATTGAATACTTCCATATGAAATGCCCGTTTCTTGAATTAAGTATCGGATGGTAACTCTTCGATCGCTAAATACAATTTTTTCGACTTTCGCAACATTTTCTTGGGTGACTGACGTCGATGGACGGCCGCAACGATGTTCGTCTTCCGTGCTCGTTCTCCCTACTCGAAATTGAGAAGCCCACCTTGCGACAGTGGAATACGGCGGAGCAGACTCTCCTGATGTTGCCTCTAAATCGCAATCAATCTCTTGCTTCGTTAACTTTTTTAAACAGGGGTATTTAATAACGGCTTGCACTTCGTTTTTCTCCATTTTCGAGAACACGTTCCGACACGAAGCAAACAAATTACTACATTCAGAAAAAAACAAAAGAGAATCTTAGATTTTTTTTATTAATATTACTACTATAGTTAAAAATACCACCACGCATAATATTCCCCAAGTGGGGTGGCAGGGGTGTACCGTGTACATCCACATATCGTCGGAGATGTTAGGCCTAGCCCTTATTGCAATTACACGAGCACAATTCCAGACTCCCGAATTTTCCGAAATAGTAACCTCCTCTGTTCTCCCGTCCACACTATCGGCCACTAGAGCTACGAGGCAGATCAGGTCTGACCAACGAGGCAGATCAGGTCTGATCAACGAGGCAGATCAGGTCTCACCAACGAATATGGTGTAGTTAATATTGAATACTCCGATTAACGCAATCATGGGGCTTATCTAAGAGGACGACTTCCACTGTATCTAGAGGGCGCGAGCGCACCGATCTCAGGCATCTGACGTCAGCTCGGGTCGCGTCCCCTTAACCCTGTGCTCTTGTTGCAAACCGCTAATAATTCAATCCGATTACAATGAAAAATAAAATAGTGCTATAATTGTATTGTTCCATCGTTGCGCACACAAAGTTGAGTTCTCATTTAGTTATATTTAATTTTTTTACCTATATTCTCCCACTGCTGGGAAAACGTTCCTTCATAATTTGCCAAGCCGATGTGTAATTAGCCATCTTTTTGAAACGTATTAGTAAAATACAGGCTATAGCTATAATAGGAAATATTCTATTTGTCTGTATCTTCACGCCAGATTCCATGCAGGGTACGCAGAGAGTACACTTTCATAGGCTCTACTAAATACTAAATCTAATATTTGAGCACATGTTCCTATATTATCGACAGATGGATTCTGATGTGAGTATTCTACTTGTTTAATTTTGAAATAATAATACGACGCCTTTCAATTTAGGAACGCTGTAGGATTCTTGTTTTATAATTTTCAGAATATTGGTATTCTCCTTTCGTATATAGAATGGGATATTTTTTAATCACCTAAGTTTCGACAAAGTTAGCCAAGAGGTATAGTGTTATCTAACCACACACCGATCGGCCGTCATCGGGGTGTTACCGTGATCGACAATGCGTGCACACACCTTACTTAGAACCTTACGTTATTAAACTTTATTGTTTGAGAGAACAATTACCTTTTGTACGAGTGGGGGCTATCGACGCCATTATCAGTAGACGCGTTAAATAACGCTGGAGGCTCGAGTTCGACTATTTAGCGTAAGCCGTAGAAGCTGTCATTACAACCTCTTTAATACCTCTTTGTTCTTTTTCCTTTGAAATACAATGATAGCCCTAAATAAGACTACCTTCACTTGGAAACGTTAGAGAAATTGTTATCAAAGTAGGGATGGGCATCCCATTATATATTTATGTTATTTGGCTGAGGAGTGAAAGTTAGGGAGTTATTTAATTTCACACGAACAAACCGAACAGGCTTTTCTTCTTCTTAATCTTAAATATAATAGTTTGAAAATAATCAATAATCTGTCTTATATGCGTCGTCTTCTAAATAGTGAAACTTTTTATCTCTCTCATACCTGTCTCTTATATAAAGTCTATCACTCTTATTTGAATAATATTTACAATTTAAAATGAATTATTTCTTTTTTAACTGCCTTAACTATGATAAACTTTTGTCAGTTTTTATATAAAAAAATATATTTTACGAATTGTGAGACGGCAAATGGATGTAGTCATGTCACCTTACAACTATTACAAACTAATCGCAAGGTTAGAAATATTATGTCATTACTAAACAAACTGCCAAAATGCCACGGCTTATAAATAAAACTTGGTATTTACAAACATTAAAGACTTTTTTTAACAATGCCAAACGACCCAGTAGCAAATCAATGGGTGTTTACGTTTTATTTTCAAATGGAGCCGGGTCTTTTTTTTCATCGTAACCAGGTGTTTGATATTAATGGCCTCAAGGTGTTTCACTCCATGGATACAGTCAGATCGCTAATTGAGCGGAAAGATAATGTTACTTGCTCTAGGCATAAGTATCTGCTCGCTGTTAGCCGAAATCCTAAAATAGGGACTAGTGTTTTTCCTACCTATATCCACTTAGTTTTCACTGCCTCGGGGTTAACCTAAGATTAATTTGGGCGCTTGGGTTTTTTGCCTTCTAATTATAACATTTTCATGAAGGATTCGTAAATACTCCAGATTTATACATGTATTTATCTAAAATGTAAGAGTGGGCTGTTAGTAACGGAATAATAATAAATAAAAGGGGAACATTTATTTAGTAATATTGTAAAATTGTGAATATACAATAAGTCTCCTAATTTTAGTGCAGGTGTAGGTTAGTAGTGCTAAGCACTTGTCACAGGAGTGTATAAATTAAGCTTAACTGTCTTTCAGTAGTGTATATCTTCATTGCTTATTTTGTCTTCACTAAACAATACACCCGTAAGGAAGCTCCGTTGTTAGTATTTAATTGTTTCTCATACTGATCTCACAAGACGGTTGAACACTCAGAAATCAGTTATTCAACGGCATGGGTAATTCGCACTGCTCCCGAACTAACGTTTCACAATTGTTATTTGTTATTAATTTCACGAACGATACGCCGGCTTTTAATGTTTTATAAATACGACGCATTGTTCTATAAGCGACACAATACCTTGCGGTGTTCGCGGCTCGGCTCGAATCCGATATGCAACTACATCGGCGTCTGTCTGACGCATTCTTGTACACGCGCGGATTGTGGAAATTTGCCTTTACAGCGCTGAAACATGATTTTAAAGTATTAAGTAGTAGCGTGTAGATGAAAAACG
Organism: Phalera bucephala; assembly: GCA_905147815.2. NCBI lineage: Eukaryota > Metazoa > Arthropoda > Insecta > Lepidoptera > Notodontidae > Phalera > Phalera bucephala. The sequence goes on along the minus strand of LR990609.1, from coordinate 19,148,212 downwards.
GAATCAAAACAGTTTAACAAAAAAAATATTTTTGAATAGCCTTATGGGCGTTTAATATAAGAGTGACTTTGGTTTTCCGAACTCACTCTTATTTTAAACGCCCGTAAGACTTGATTATAATTAATTTCATACTAGCTACCCTCCCCGGCGGATAACTTGTGATGACCTAGGTGGCGTAGTGGTATGCTTATCTACTGGCCTGCTGTGTAGCGCTCTTAGATATGATTCGCATTAACAAAAAAGTTTCGTAGCTCACGCTGTTAGAGCTCTTAGAAGACATGAGCTTTTCCGACTTATCAACAAATATGATCAAAGCCGTTTTGTACAAAATATTCATACCAGAGGCTTGGCAGATGCTCGAGGAGGTTTAGCGTTTCGTGAAACAGCCGTCAAAACTGAATAAAATTCCGTAGTCTCTGAGGTTAACACGTACATAAAGATAAACTTCAGGTGGCATCAATTTATTAACAGTATAGATGATCTATCCCTGTGGCTTTGTCAGTATGAATTATATCCCAATCGGTTATAGAAATACCCTTTTATACCTACTGATATCGTTAGTCTGTGGGTGCAGAACGAGTACTATTTTAACACGCCTCATATTACGAACGTATAAATGTACGCAGATTAATCTTACTATGCGCATTGTGTATCCTACAATCCCCCTGTGTAGGTAACCACGTAGCTTGTAATAATTATAACCAAAAAATAAACGATAAATAGCTCGGTTACTACGCCACACGTGCCATGTATGTTGTGCCTACAAATGTAGCTATGTGTTGTGTGCATGTTTGGTTACCTACAACAGGGCAACGTTAAGCGACGATTTCCAAGAAACCCGTATCGGGAGGCACGTACGCGTAAGATTGGCTAAATCTCAAGTGTTAAATGTTACAACATAATAACAATAATGTATAATTGTATGCATTCTAAACAGAACAGAACATGACTGCTACATTTTAGGAAACATTAATTACCTATTGCTTATCTATGTATGTAAGAACTATTTTTAAGTTCAAGTATTATAAACTGAAGATTCATAGCGTGCGCGCTATGGATGTTTTTCTTAAGATAAGTTTTGTTTTGTAAATTGAATCGATAATCGAAGTAGATAACGTTACTATTCGAGGGAGATAAATTTAATACTCTCCTCCCCTAGGTCATCACTAGTCATCCGGCCGTAGATAATCTATGGTACCCGTGCGAAGTCGGGTAGCGGCGCTACTAATTGTGGCAACATTTTGCATTTTCGTTATTAATGGATTAGGATTATTCTTAAACCATAATGCTATCTTAAAGATTACGATGTGTATGGCATATTTCGATATCCATGTTAGAATCTGATCTGATAACCATTGTAAAATGATCACAGAATCGAGTCGGATATTATCAACGAGTCTAGACGTTTACCCTAATAGCCCTTGCTGTAAATTTATGTAAACATATGGATAAAATTACCATACGGATTAAATTACTAGTGGATGTTTCTATTTTCTCATAAAATACATTACCGGGCTTGTTATGTCTTGTTGCTAGTTAAGATCTTTTGTTTTGGGATTCTTTTATAATTTTGTTTCTGTTTGTATCTTTTTAGCCGATATTTACTATTTGTGCCTTTTTACTTTTATCGTAGGAACAGAAGAGTTGATCGAACGCCTTTTAAACACCGGAATCGATCGTCCGGCTTGCATATTATGCTTTTACTAAATCAACGTACGCATATTTGTGTTTATAACTTGGTTACGATACATAAAATCATCACGAGGAAAGTAATAGGTTCACCGCATGCCCCTTGTTGACGACCTTTTTGCATAGTTTAGTATTTTTCTCTAAGATTTCTAGCCTTGTTTTTTTTGTACGTACTTTAGCATGATTCGAGTCTTTGAACTTGTCCAACGCTGTTCTCTGATCAATTGAGTACTTATTATTTTATATTAATTATTTTTTAATTATTTAAAATACATTTGTTTTTTTTTAATAAATCAATTTTAACTTAAATCACCGTAAAACATCCAATAAAAGCTTAATCATAAAGCCCGCACTCGCGTGGAATGATAATAAGAACGCTGGCTGTATTTTCTCGCTGAATAGATAAACTAATATTTTAAGCGAAGATTGCGGCCACCTCTCTCATCACCGAGGAGGCGATCAGAGTGAATGTTATTTATTTATGATTTTTTTTGGAGCTTATCACTATGGGCCCATAGTACCACGGCGAACAGCACAAATACCTAATTCTATTTCGCTGAAATTCATGGGGTTTTAAATTTTTAAAGGGTTGCATGGTGGGAATATAGGTCCGACACGTAGAAACCCTTTGCGAGAAGTTAATGTTATATAAGTCACCTGCTGAGATCAATTGCTGAAAATGAATAAACATAAACAGCGAACTGACCTCGCAAGGACTATTGTAAACGTAATTGTATTTATTATTAGTGCTTATTATTCTAGTACCTATAATTTTATTTTGCTTTCTTATTCAGAAAATAATTGAGGCAAAGAGTTAAGAGACTAATAAATACAATCTTTTTTTCATATTTAAATCTATCACATACATCGTTCATATTGGAGGTCCTTAGAGTCATAGTATCGTTGAACTCAAGATCCATAGCACGCAACGCGGCGTATTTTACTACCGGGATCAGAAGCCGTCGCTCCGGAGTGTGAGGTCCTACTGATTCTAACATGGCGGTAACCGCGAGTGTCTTTTATGCCATAGGTCTTGTGATAGAGAGGGACGCTGGCGTCGTCTTGAAGTATTAACATTTGCTGGTGTAAAAACATCCTCGTGACGACTGAAGTCGACGTATCAGATTCATTCGTGAAAGTACATTTTTTTCTACATTTAGTTCATAATATTGTCTTTTTGCTCCTACTATATTTTCTTTATTTTTGTAATTGTTTTGGAGACCTACAAACATTATATACCTAAAACTAGAGTATTTGACAGAATATTGACATAGATTTTTTAATTTATATAGGAAAAGAAAAATCTAATCCATAATTGCTTATTAGGATAAATTAGGTGTTCTTATACCGTTTCTTATTTTAATATCAGGTATTTACTTAAAACTTTTTATTTGAAATATTGATTAACAATAGCAGTGATAGCCTAGTGGTTAGACCGTTGGATTGCAAAGTCAGAGGTCTCGGGTTCAAATCCAGGTACGCATCTCTGTCTTTTCGAAAGCAATGTGCGTATTAAAAATTATTTATCACTTGCTTTAACGGTGAAGGAAAGCATCGTGAGGAAACCTGCATGCCTAAGAGTTTCTCGAAGGTGTGTGAAGTTCGCTAACCTGCACTGGGCCAGCGTGGTGAACTAATGGCCTAAACCCTCTCAGTTTGAGAGGAGGCCCGTGCTCAACGGTGGAACAGTTTCTTATCAGGGCTATTATTAATATTTATTTACAAATGTTCTTTATTGCGCGGTCTTCCTATTTTGTATTTCAGCTAAACGTTATCAAAATATCAATTTTAAACAGCTATTAATTGTCAATTTTTATTTAATAGGTGTATCACCATACGATAGTAGAATATGTCTTCAGGAGAACAACGCTGATACATCGAATCCGCAAACTGTCAAGGAAGAGGAAGAGTTATCTCGAGTCTATCAGACGCTCTCATTGCCATCGCTTCCCAGGGATGACACCAGCCCCAACAATAGGTGGGTGTGCTAATTAATCAAGCCATTGTTTTCATCCTATAAGGCTCCATTACCAGCTTAGCTCCTTTTCACGCAAGTTTAAAAATGATAAAATTTACAAAGAAAATTGATGGGTAAAATAAAAAGAAAGGAACCCCGTATAATAAGTAATGATTAAGGTAGTAGTAAGTAGACTAATCCTATTATCCGACAGATGTCACCGCTGAAGAGCTTGATTGGGTACTTGAATTAAAACTTTGTAAGGACTGCCCTATGTTGCTCTATTAATGAAAATTGTAGGATCATTTCCTAGTATCGTGGTTGCGATTTTAATTATACTGTAATTGTCTAATCGTTTTTTTATTCTTACGATTTGGTTACTTGCTTTGCGTCTTTGTGATGGATCAATCTGTATTCATATTTACATGGTTGCGCTATTATTTCTATCAAACGACTGAAATTATATTATATTTAGCATTCCTTGTAAAATTGTCTAGTGATTCAGTATTGTTTTGTCTTTTTTTTTCTAGCTGTGACTCCAAGAGTAAATCTAAATCAACTACGCCGACTAGTCCCGGCAACTCTGAAATGAAGCCTCAGTCCACCACTCCAACTTCCCAGGCGCTGACAAAGCCTCCGTACTCCTACGTGGCACTCATCACGATGGCCATTCAAAACAGTCAGACGAAGCGCGCCACTTTGAGTGAAATATACGCTTACATCACCAAGGAATTTCCATTTTTTGAGAAAAACAAAAAGGGCTGGCAAAATTCTATCAGGCATAATTTAAGTTTAAATGAGTGCTTCATAAAAGTACCAAGGGAAGGTGGCGGAGAACGCAAAGGAAATTATTGGACTCTGGGTGAGTTGCCCTAACATCAATTAAGGTTTTGTTTTTGAATTCTAGAATACTTAGTTTATACTGTATTTTGTTTTTATATTTATTTAAAGAGACTGTAAGACTACTTAAGTAAATAATAAATACGGTATTCCTGTAAATCATTTGTGTAGGTAATTTCAGAATGCTCATTAAAATAATATTTTACTGATTTTGTGTTTGGTTAAACGCAAAGCGAAAGTGTATGCATTGCCGTGTCATCATTCATCGTCATTTCATGTTTCATATTTTCAAAAGCGAATTGCTAGCGATGTATCTCCGGCCATGTTTTATTATTCATGGTCAACTGGGTGGTGAGTCTAGTATTGTTTTAGATCCCCAATGTGGAGAGATGTTCGAGAATGGAAATTTTCGACGAAGGCGGCGGATGAAGCGGCCATTCCGAGCCACACCATATTCAAAAGGTTTATTTGGAGATGGATACCACGTGGCTCATGTTGGTCAGCACGTGCCGCCGCACATGCAGCCCCTGCCTCTTGGAGCCAGGAACTATTTCGGATCTGGTTCCCCATACCACCCACCATCGTATCCCAGATATGACGCGTAAGTTAATGAAAGAACTGTATCGTAATAGTATATATATTTCAAGGATCCAAAACATGCTTCAAAACTGTCTGACTGAATATGATTAAAACAGTAATAGGCCAATATTTTTAAATTGCAATTAATGTCTAAATCTTACTTGTTTACTGCAGTTTAAATTAACGGAGAATATAAGGATTGCCCTAAAGGTCCAATGTTTACGCTTTTTTAAATACGTAATCTTATAATCGTATTTTAACATTTATACGAGAGTATCGCATTTAAATGAGCAAATTAGCACCGCGACACTATAATTATTATTACATTAATTATACTAAATATTTACGTTTCTCGTGAGCGTGTTTACAAAACAAATTCTAATAATTTACTGATTGTGTCATAAAACAATTTTATTACCGATTTCCTCGTCGGGTTTCACTAAGACAACTTATTCGACCTTATCATTTAAGAATATGTATAGGTATATTAATTAACAGGGACGGTGCACCTGATTTGTCTACAATATCACGCAAAGACATTTTGATATGAGATAATTAGTTGAGTGTTGGAAGATCCGAAAGTTTATCGAGTTGAGTCCAACTTGACGACGCCTTATCATATAGAAAGGAGTGGACGATACCTAGAACTAAGAAAAGTTTTCATTGTTTGACAAAAAGGTGAATCTGTTGATGAATTATACATTCCTGCGTTCACTTTCAAAGGTGAAAAAAAATCTTATGCTCCATAAAGGGAATGTCAGTGTAAAACAAGGCTTTCTTTACCCCTTAACTGTTAGCTTCTAGGGGTTCAGCCAGATGTGCGTTGCGCCTGCCTACCCCTTTCATAACTACTACCATGCCTGAATTTAGGTCACGAGAGCCTAAAGGTAGAGGCAATCTAGTACTACATACGCCACAGAAGCTAAGCATTACGTCATCTGGGACACATTCTGGGAACATTCGGACTCTTGATTTACACGTTTTGTTGGCCATAAAATAGGAAAATATGCTTTCATCGATATAGTGTAACATGATACACAGTCCCGTTTAAAGTCTACTAAAAACGTCACCAAATCGACGTGAGTAGTTTTAGCTATGATATAAACATAAATTAGGGCATATATTACCTTTTTCGTATAAATCAAAGTTGTATTTGTATAGGCATGAATAAAAAACAATAAAATTTTAAGACCGAAGCTCACCGATAGTGTGGTCCGCGCCCAAGAGAGAGAGAAAGTTGCGGACTGCATACGATGTTATAAATGAATTAAATAATTACAAAATGCATCATTTTAATGCGAATAAAGACAACACATTATTCAAGTGAAGTGCTATCACTTCCTTAAAATAAAACTATCATTTTTTGTTATTTTTTTTGTATAATTCTTACAGCTTTTAATTGCCCAGTTCGGCATGTTCGTCGCGCAGTGAACAAGCGACTAAACCGTAACACAGCTAGTTTTTCAGTACCGCCCACTTTTATCTGCGTTATAGTGGTGCCACTTTTCGTGCGGCGAGCGTGTATCTACCTATATTTGATAGATGTTTATACTCTGCTGTTAGAACTCAAAAACTATTTTTGAGTTCTAGTACTGATAGTATTAGAATCACAATTGTCATATGCAGCGCTATTATCATAAGATTGACAGATGACATTACAAAAACGGACTAGGATTTTTTTTTCCTAGCCCTTGCATAGAGATAGTGAAAGTGCGTGGCATATGTAATAGTAAGTCTGCGTTAATTCGCTTGTCATCGACCGATGCTAGGAATAACCATCAGCAGGGAATAGCATAACAGTTTAGAAAATGAGCGAAAGACCCTTACACATCTTGCTGACTGATAGGTATGAGTTGATTGGTTAGATATTCTAATATTTGTTTAGTTTATTCGTTTGTTTATTTAAGACATGGTCTTGTTCGCTTCGATACATCTGTACCCAGCATTACATGTATACGCGTTATCTGGTGAATTGACGATAACTTGTTACAAATATACTTTTCACCTTGACCTGTATTGGTAGTTGTCTTGTGATTGCATAGCACTTGTTAACCCAGTAAAAATGTGATTCGTGCCATTAAAATGCTAAATTGGCACAATAACTTATTTAAAATCACTTTCAAACCAATCTGATTTAAACATTTGCTCTAGTGAGTAGGTATATATAATTTATATGGTGTTAAATGCACTAGTTGGAATCCGCTGAATTCTAATTGCTGGTAAATCAGAAATGTTCCAGGAAAAAATATTTTTTTAACGATAGGCTTCACTCGATTTCCTGAAAAAGGTTTGTACAGTGTGTGCAACTTCGAGTGTTAATTTTGTAAGGTGTTCGATTTCATTACGTCGTATTAAATTAGTACCTACCTAGCTACACTAGACAGTGGTAAAACGATATTCATGAATAGGCAACAAAGAGAACCCGCTAAACTCTAAAGATTGTCTTTTGCCTTAGGGATACGGGAAGAGTGCGAAATAATATACATGCGTCTTACTTCAACAAATAAACTTCGGAATCAAACACGACCTACTAATTCGTGATGATTTTCTTACATCGCAGCATGATATATAACTTATAATAGCTCGATTCAAATCATTTAGGCGTCCTGAAGAACACCTATGTCTATTCGACGCATTAGAATAACTGAAAGTAATTCTGTTGTTAAAGGCGCAGATGTGCGATTGGTCGAAGGCAGGTGCTATGGGCGGGGTTTGTTCTCTTTATCTCTGCCTATTCACGTTGACTTGTGAGATTGCTCAAGGTTTTCGAGAGTAACGACCTGCCATAAAGGTTTTGTGAATCAGTATAAGGTTGTGCACGTGTCCGCTGCATTATGTATAAATTAACTTCCATTACTACCTTTTTGCTACTTACTTGTTAAGAAAATATGTAACGGAAAAATAGACACATAAATAATGCTTAGATAGGTTTTTTTATTCAAATAATTTTATTCCTCTATGCGTTTGAGAAAACCAGAAGTACTACGTAATAAATAACATACGTATGTTTTTTATGTTTTTTTTTACTGGGTTAAAGTTTATTAATTATAACGAAGTAATATATATACTTAGTTTATTTTTAATTAAAACAACTAGAACTGTGTGTTCGAATCTTAAAAAAAGTCCAAATGCCCCTAGTTAATTCACAATACCCTTGTAATTTAGGTGTACCTTACACCCAAACAGGCAATAATATAAATACTGCTTTCAATAATGTTGAAATAAGTTGCAAACAAAACCTCAAGATCCTACTGAATCCTTTCACATGGACACTTTAGTATCTACCTGACAGCTGTCTAGTACTTGTTAATGTCACACTCTTTTATGTTGGTGCAAAATATGTTCGTAGTGTAACTTCTTGGAAGAACCATCGGTAAATAATTGGGTCATCCGGCAACAAGTGTAAAAATTAAATTATTTTACGGCATGCACCTATGTCTTTAAAAGGGTTACGTTACTTACTTTATTATTTTTTATATCATCGTCATATATATAGATTACTTCTTCTTATATAGGTCATAGTAGCTATGATCTGTATGACGCTACGACAGGTATATACGAATAAATCACGGCTTGTAAACCAAAAAGAAAATATTGCCGTTGTGTGTTAAACAAGTTTGTTTTCATATTGAAAATGAAACCTCAAAACTTCAAAAGTTGTTTATTGTTGAGATGTAAAGGAATATTTTTATTTTAATATGATTGCGGAAAAATATCCAGGCCTTAAAAAGTATGACATACGTAAAATTGATTGAAAAATTCACCATTGTCAACGTCATTGTTTTAACATTGTGCTTTTTTAAGTCGAACTGCTCTGTCTATCGAGAACCCTGTTATAAAAGGAGTAAACACAAATAATAAGTGATTCATCCTTTTCGTTAGTATTTTTGACCTCTACAGTAATAGGAACATGATTTTGAGAGAATTTTAGAATCGATGACTTTTTTAATTTGACTGATTTTGGGTTTGTGTATGTCTGGAAAATCGATGGCTACCTACAATTTATCTGATTTTTGATTTTTCAGTACATGGCTGACACCGTCGCCGGGCGGACTGGGGTACCCGAGCGCGTGTAGTGGCATGGGCCGCAGCCCTCCAGGGTGCTCCCCCCACAGTTCACTGCCTCACCAGTCTTCTCCCGTAACCATCAACCCCTTTGCGACGCATCAGTTACAAGGACAGGTGATCACTAACCCATTTTTTGTCCATCTTTGCATATAAGAGAACAATATAGTTCCTCATAGGAATAGTATATAATTTTTTTTTTCGGTAACTTAGAATTATGTAGACAGAAAATAATGATTCTCTTCAAAAATAACATTTCGTACACATGGTAGAGTCTTTGTTACTTGGTTGACGATTTATGAATACTATGTTTTATAGGAATAAAATATATTCTAATTATGATTCAATAAATTGAGTAGTCTAGGTTGCGATGTTTATATCTATGAATAATAGGAAGAATTATTATGAGTTGAAGTTGTGAGTCTTAAAGAAACAATTTTTGCAGAGACTTAAGACTATTAGTTTACAAAAATAAAAAAATGTTTTTATATTTTTGGAATCTAAGATCTAAAAATATTTTTGGGGATATGTGAACACCTCTCGAATATATTTATTTTTATTTCATTCATTAGTATCGGATCTCGATACTAATGAATGATTCGATTACACTAATTTTGTCATTATTTTGCATATAGAATTAGATCAATTTTTAATGTTGTGTGGTTTGGTTGTGATATTCTTCCAATACCATATATATTTTCAGAGATTTTTATTTGTGAGGTTTGTTTTATTTGTGAGAATGTAGTTAGTGATACGTATAATAGTAAAATAAATTAAGCGAAATGCTCCCGTGACTTCCAATGGCGTGTTAAGAGGCTCGTTCGATTTCAGTAATTAAATTAAGATTAAAATTTGAGTAGCGTATCAAAAAGCAGTAAAACTGCATGTTCGCAAATTGGCACTATGACCACTCAATAAACGACTTTATCGACAATAATACATTGAATGCTTGTAACTAGCTCAATAACTTACCAGCGAATTGTACATAACATCGGTCGTGGGATTTTAGGGAGAACACAATAAAGTTTCTCTTCTTGGTATATTATCTATTAAATAGTTTTAATAAATTCATAGCAAAAATAAACTTTGATATAAATCGGTTTTTATTTGCTGTCTTGCTAACATCAATTCTATCACTCTGAATTTAAATAATGTTTACAACTGAAAAGTTAATCATATATCATAATATAGTATTCGTTCAGAATTATCCAATACTAATAACTAACTAGATAGATAGAACTTATATATTTCCTTCTTGTAATAAAATGGAAATTAACTCGTGTTGGTGGTTTCTATAACTTTTCTTTACCCTAAATGCGGTGTATAATTTTATTGCAGCTCCAGAGTCCATTACAGCCGATGCAGTCCATGTCGATGAACACTTACAATCCTATAGGAGTAAGCGCTATCGGTAAGATATTTACACATTTTTGTTAATGTTCAATTTCAACTGTCGATAGTTCTATTTCCAAGATGCGTCCTACCCTTCGCCTTTATCTCCTACAGAACAAGTATGCAATGTTCTACTAAGTTGTGATTTTTTTTCGTCATACACGTGTAAGGCCAATATAACCAAGTCAGAATGTATTTATAAGTTATCTCTGACAAACTAAGTGAACAAGAATGGGTAAATTGTGAAGAAGTTCTAGTGGGAAATTTATAGAAATATAGTTCGACTTTGCCTATGGAACAAGACATTAGATTCTATCTGGCCGGAAAGACGTTGTTCTGTCTAAATCTCAAAAAAAAACACATTTAAGTTTTTCAAAATTTCCCATTTACCGGAAAAAATTATTAAGTTTGACTTCCCTATGAACCTTACTAAACTATTACCAACATTAAAAAAATAGTCAAATTAGCCCACTCGGTTCTCAAGAGATGGTTGTCACCAGCGAACGGCATTCCTTTTTTTTAATTGTAAATGTTTTCAAATAATTTATAAACTATATTATCAGACTCTTCTTCTTCTTTAAGTTATGGCTTCACACTAATTTTAAGTGTATTTTGCCAGTGTCCAGTGAGATATGTAATCGTGTTTGTTTTAATTAACTCGACTCCCCGCTGAACTTGATGATAATGAAATTAATGAAGTAAAGTTTAATAAAACCCTGGACAGTAAAGCGGTGGAAACTTTACATACCAATTGCGACGGCCGTTTTGAGGGAAGTCGAAAAGGCACGTTTTATCACTTTGTTACAATTACCTTCACTCATGCACATATAAGAGCACATAATGGTTAATATTCCACCAACATTACACATTATTAGTCGAAATAACACAAGTTTTGGAAATTAAAACAAATTGACAACTTCACTCTGCGACTTCCCGCCAAAAAAAACTCATTATCAGACTCATCACTTACCGATATGAGTGAACAAAAATGTATGGAGGGTTATACGTATATCGTTGCCGATAAGTCTGATGACTTAATACATGTTTGTAAAATTATTACTTATAAATAAAGACCTTCTATTTGTATTATTAATTTAGTCACATATTTTAAATAAATAAAAAAATACAATAAAAAGTAGAAAATATATTTTTCTACACTATTTACAACTGTGCCAAATCGCTGGCGTTCGGCAGGGTGCCTAGAAGGCTGGCAACGTGCCAGCCCTCTGGTCATGTGTAGTGTCGACCAGTCTTTTAGACAGTTCCCCAAAGATGTGATGGGCACTTGAACCCCATGGACCCAAAGTCTCCACACCAAACGGCTCAAATAAGCATCCTTTATCCAGCTGCTGTATTTCCACCGTTTGCGGCACTCGGCAGAATCCGCGGCCTTACCAGCTTTAATGACTGTCTCTGGAAGATGCGACGGCGCTAAAGTATCGACACATGTCGCGTCCCATACCAAAGGCCGTCCCATCTTCCAGGGAATAATTGTCATTCCATCGGGTCTCTTACCATCGTCACGCATAAGGCCGTTTGGTTCCAAAGCGGTCGGCACATTGGCGGTTGCAAATGCACGACGGATGACATCATTAATACTGGCATGCGATACCGGCGCTTCGGAGACATGAGAGGCCATGGTGTCCAAACTGGTCGACCTTCTCACCACAACGACACAAAGCACGTAGCCCCAATACATTTATAAATGTATTGAGTTCTTCTGTAATTTAGTTCCATCAGTTATGAAACTACTTGATTTCATCTTTTAGGTTATAAAGGCAAAGAAAATGCCATTAAAACTATTTCACAAGTTTTTATTTAACTTCCTCTGTTCCTATGCCTGTCTGGTTCAAATCTTTCCATCCATTTTTTAAACACTCGCGATTGAGCTAAAATTTGGCATATGTTTTTAAGTTCGGTGACAATGCAATAAAATGGTAGGTACCACGGAGATGGTCTGATGATAGTCTGAAAAAGGCCATAGGAATTCCTCCGCCAAGTAAAATATCTTTCTTGTGCTTTTTCTCTTTTCTCGTTTGAAAAGATTTTTTAATTTTAGTTATTTTCTACCATTACGCCATTTTGCCTTATTGTAATGGTAAAAACAGCCGGTTATTTAAGAAGAGAGAATTCAGAAAAACTTTACTAACAGATTTCACGAAAGCTGTTTTAAAACCACTTTTGAATTTCAATATTTTTACTGGTAACATATTGTTATTGATTCGAAAAATCGAGTATACGTTTGCTCACTCTTGTTTCGAAGTAGATCAAAGTGCAATTACTTATTTCAGATCATACTTTTACATGTATATAATAAGTTTATCGTAATCGTTAGGTAATGGTTGTAAATCCCTGTAAAGGTATTTTGAAATAGTCATTGGAATATTTTTATTTTATAAAGTGGTAATTTTAAAGTGGAAATTTGAAGAGGTAGTCATTTAGAAGTGGTAATTTAAGAAGACGTCTCTTTTGTTCTTTCTACTTGAACTCCCCAGGAGGCTTAGGGATACTTACTATTGTTACATTCGGACCCCCAACCAGGGCTATCAAGAATAATTACAAATTTTGTTTTTCACTTAAATCTCCTTAGTCCAGAACGAAACAATAAAATGAGTATTCGACTTTTTAGTAAAATTTAAACAAAAACATTGAATATACATCTCTTCGTAAGTTTTTTTAACTTTCACCTATTTTTATGTAACGCTTATTATTAATCTTTTTTTTGAAACTATATTGTCCCACTGCTGGGCAAAGGTTTCCCCCATAACCTTCCGGACCGATCTGTTTTCAGCCATCTCCGGCCAATCCTTCCGAAATATATCCAAGTCGTTACAACGCTTCCTGGGGCTGCCCCGATGTCAATGCTCATCTGCAGGCACCTATTGCGTAACGACTCTAGCCCATCTCTCAGGTTGCATTCGGCAAACATACCCCGCTCACTCCCATTTAAGCTTTACAAATTTATAACCAGCGATTCCCGTTTTTGAGCGTATTGTGGTGTTACGAACTCTGTCTAGTAACATAATACCCAACATACTACGTTCCGTCGCTCTTTGGCATACCTTGAGTTTGGACTTTTGAGACTCGGTCAGTGACCGCGTCTGAGCACCATAGGTTAGGACGGGCAGAATACACATATCGAGAATGTCCGCTTGAGGCAAATTGGAAGGTCACCCTTCATTTCATGGACCAGTAGATCTTTCAGGCGATATCGACACGGCGTTTGATCTCGCTGTCTTGCATGTTCTCGAAAGAGACTAACTGGCCCAAATAAACGTATTCATTGACATAATGTATGCCCTGCCCATCTGCCACAACCCTATGTTTAGTGCCATTGGTCATAGCTTTTGTCTTTGATCGATTCGTCATTAGTCCAACCTCAAGGCTTGCTGAGCTCAGATCTTGGAGCATTTGTTGTAATTCTGCAGCATTCTTCAGTCAGCAAATCGAAGGTTGGTAAGCCTTGTATCACCGACAACAATGCCCTTCGTGGACTATGTGTCTGCTAGCTTATTAAAAATCTCTTCCAAAGCGCTGGTGAAGGTACTTTGTAGTTTCAAGAAAAAAGTAATTGTAGGAAATGATTAAGTTGGCTTTCTTCAATGCATATGTCGTAATTTACATATTGCCTTAGAAAAGGCTTCATCTCTTAAATGGTAGATGTGGCTAATGAGATCACTTTCAAACTAAAAAGACACTTAAGGACTGATTTGAATAACATTTATTTTAACTTAAACATTAAGAATTTATTTTTTAAAAAAACGTATTCATTATGAAATTTATATAAAAATACAAAAGTTATGTCAGATAACTAGACATGTTACTTCTTCAAGCGTTTTTTACGAAGAACAAAATATGACACACTTCAATCTGAATAAATAAAACTGACATTCCACATTTAAAGTAATTCAAACATAATACATAAACCAAACAGATCAGAGTTGACATCAAAAGAGTATGTATAATCTCAGATTACCAATCAACATCATCAACACTTTCTTCTTTAAAAGCCAATCTTTTTTCAAAGTTTTTAATAGTATTATAATTATCGGGTCCTTTTGCACATTTATTTAAATTTTTGTGCCAATTTTCGACACATTATTTGTTTGGTGTCTCTTGCTATATGCCGGCCAAAAAATTTTTACACTTAATTTTTTGATTCAAAATTTCTAGTATTTCATAAATTTACTTAATATTTGGTTCGTTTGATGACCGTATTTTCTACGTAAGCCCATCCTTCAGTTATTTAATTCGTTGGTAATAGTGCGAATTAAATTTGGGAATAACTGCCTAAAACATAATTTAAAATTATTCGTTAAATTGTTTCAAAAATTTGCTTTTATTTATTTATTTATTTGCTTATCAACTTTTATGATTTTTTTTTCTACAAAGACTTGTTTTGAGAATATAAATTAATTTAATCATGACTACTAAAAAAAATCTGTTAAAATATAACAATAGATTACAAAAGTCACAAATTGTTTTACGTCATTGTATTTCCGTATACAACTTCAAAATCTTAACAAGTAATAAATCTTACTTCACAGTGACATTTTTATAAATATTGATGATAAAATAAGCTTAATTACGGAACCTACGAAATATTGGTTTGGTGGATTTGGTTAGTAGATGTATCAGATAATCTGGAAAATGAAAATATTATCTTCAGTCAAACATAAAATATTACAAAACGTCATTTTTATTTTCGTAGGATTATCTACGCAACGCAAACGTAAAGTCATCAGAGCCCCTTTTGTGCTGAGGTGTTTTCTCCCCATTCTTTATCGTAATAGAAAGGCATTGACTTCTTGGCTTGCTATGGTCTAGAATGGTTTGGTCGGCCACCTATTGTGCGTCTTGTAGTATTGACGACAAAATTCCTTTTTGAACATATTATCAATGTATCATAATATCCTATAGTCAGGGATGGCCACATTTTAATAGTAGTATATGCTTTTTTCATAATGGTCTCTAACAAGTTGCTAAAGGTAGGAGTGAACCAGCATGTACTCAAAATGCAAATTGTGTTCTGGGTGCTTATCATAGTACTGATTAGTGTAAATATCCAAAGAGAACCATGATGCACACATATCAGAGAAGCACAGGATTAGTAAGAGGTGCAAGGAAGGCAGCCTTTGTGATATAAACAAGGCAAAGCTCAGCGTCAAATACAATGGGTACTGATCCTATTCTGAATACATGACGAGCCTCCGTAGACACCAACCGTGTAGATAGTCCTCTTCCAGACCATTGCAAGAGCAAATGCATTCAAGAAAGCTTTTAAGGAGTTCATCTGAAGCCTTCTGTGAGTCATTGAATTGCATCTGTGCACTCCTGACACGCCAAACATAGTTACTTGCGAGGCTCTGTATAGGAGTTCTTTCTCCTCCGTGGTAACATTTATCTATCAGAGGTCAGAGCAGCACCATGCAAGAAATATTTTGGCAGGGAGGAGGAGGATACAAGTAACATACTGTAAACATCATAAACTTTGTATAGACCAAAGATGTTTGGGCCGTGGATGACATTGACAGAAGTGTGTTGGTATGTGATTCGGATTATTATTTAACAAAATTTTCCTACTTCCATGGAAATATTTCAACTAGTGGGTCCAGAAGGTAACTAATTAAAAAAGAACTTGGGTAAATTTGATAGCAAACTACAACTCTGCGACTATCATGCAGTAACATTTCACTTTATGACAGCGTTAGTTCCCATTTTGGCCGCGGGTCAATAGATCCTTGTCGGACTGTAAATAGTTCAACTATTGAAATTTGCATGTTGTTAAACATCGGTATATTATAGTTGTTAAAAATTTTAAAAAAGAAAACATACTTAACGATAAATGCTTAAATTAAATCAAATGAATTTCAGCCTCTGCACTTCAATTTGGAATTTGGATTTTCGAATCCACCCATTAATTCATTGTTTCTACGGGGTTACCTTTTAAAAAGTACTCGCTGAAATGTAAAATTTTGTCAGATGGCCTGTTTACGAGAGTGTGTACAAATGTTACCAACGTTGAGTTTAGTTTAATCGGCAATTCCATCCTTCCAGTCCGTTGTTGGTCCTATATCGTTCCATTGCATAGCTGATTGCTTCTGGAGTTATTTTTTTAACAATTGGTTTTCTATGAGAGTCGAGGAAGCCAGAGAGGTATGTAAGGAAAGAACCTGTTGGAACTCTGTACTCTCTGCCTACCCCGCAAGGGATCTGGCGTGAGGTTATAGATAGATAGATAGATTGGTTTACAAAGTTATTAGTTAATAGTTTTAAAGGCCCTTTATATCTTTTTTAAGTCACATATTTTTTATGTCATTCCAGGCAATAATAGTGGCACGAAGTCTAACAATTTATTTACGAAATTTGACGTCTTTTTTTTTTCATTTTCATTTACGTTTGTTTTCGCTAAACGGCCCTATTTATCGGAAATGGGCACCCTGGTATTTGCTATATTAGAAAAACTCGTTTAAATTCATTTATCTGCTCTATTTCATCGCCGCATTTATAATTTGGTATTTTCATATCTATCTGGTTCTTTATTATACGAGGAGGGATCAAAAAGTAGTGAGAATGAGATAGAATATAATGACTATTGATAACTTAATAATTTATTTTTCTACATAGTTTCCGAGTCTCTCTACACACCGAGTCCAGCGCTTTTCCAAGGCTTCAATCCCTTTCACAAAAAAAGTTTTGTCTTGGTCCTGCAAAAAGCTCTCCACGGCATCCATCACCTCGTTATCGTCTTTGTACCTGTTTCCCCTTAAGTATTTTTTCAATTTGGGGAACAGATAAAAATCGCTAGCCGCCAGATCTGGTAAATAAGGGGGTTGGTCAACCAATTCGCAGCCAGCTTGCTGAATGGCAGCTATCGCAACTGCCGACCTGTGCGCGGGTGCGTTGTCGTGATGAAACAACACGCCCCTTCGAAGCTTTCCTCTCCTTTTCTCTTCGATGGCATTCCTCAACTTGGGAATTAAAGCTGCATAATATTAGCCTGCAATAGTGGTTCCACGCTCCAGGTAATCAATCAACAATATTCATTTTGAGTCCCAAAATATTGAGGCCATAACCTTGCCAGCCGATGGCACGACACGAAACTTCTTCGGGGTCGGTGATGATGGCCGTTTCCATTGCGAAGATTACTGTTTTAATAATAATAATTAATTATATATAATAATTACCAAATTGCCAGGGACTCAAAGAGATTTCAGGACTTTAACTAAATTAATAATTAAATTAAAAATTAAATATAAAGAAACATTAAAGTATATACAATTAGCTCAACTCACTCCAAATAGATAATGAGTTTGGGTCGCTACTCCCTGACCTTAAAACTAGATTATGTCAGTAAGTGAGTTTGGAGCGTCAGCTATAACGGCATCCCACTCAAATGGCGAAAATCGGAGATAACCTCCTATCGTCTCTGCAATACCTAGGCGTAATACCCAGGCTTCATATCTACATCCATGTATAGACCATGCATCTTGGGTGACATGTGGGTAAGTGGTCATCCCCCAAGTGCCTCATAAACCCATGGAACTTCTCAGAATTCAGGTTTGCTGCACGACAAATTCGCAACATTGTCTGACAAATCTTATCAGCGGAGAAGTGCTTATGAGCATTACGTTGTAAGACTAGTTCTAGCTTGTGTTCAGCTCTTTCAACTGCGCTCATTGAAAACACGCTCATGGCGATATTCCTAACTAATCGCGGTCCAGAACCTGTCAAGTCTTCTAGTGCGTATACTCCTGTTAAGTCCAATCTATGTGACGAAACGTCACTACTACATCCTGTTCCTACTCCTACTGAGATTTTCAAATCTCGAATAAATTCTAGAGCAGATCGTAACCAGTCTGTATGGATAGTTAAAGTTACAATGATAACCTTTTCCCTGCTTGTAAGTCTACTGATTTTAGTCATTATAACATCATTATTTCGCATCGCTGCTACTTCCCAATTGCGAATAAGAAATGAATCATCCACATAAAAGCTTAGCTTCCTTAGGTATAGATGTTTAACCCTGGTTAGTTGTTCCACCTGTTTGTGACGTAATCCTGGTACTCGAAGGTCGAAATTATCGACAGATGTATATTTCCGCACACGATTAGTAATCTGCGCAACATCATCTTGTGTACCTAACTGTCTAGGTGCTTCATCCAGACGGGGGCTTGCATCACCACCACCTTTCAAATGACAATCCGTATTAACAATGGATAGCTGTAGTTCTAGATCGCGGACCTCAAGACTGACTTTTGGTTGTTATAACGTCTTTATTGAAGAAATCTGTAAAGTCATCATCCATAAACGGGTCATTAACCGCTAATGAAGATGGCATCTTGACCTCCTCTTCTTCGACTCTAACTACAATTTCGTCAGTTCTTATGTCAACACGCTTATAATAGAAGCAATCCATACACCACATCGTGATGTTATATAAAGTATGAGCTACATATGTTGGATATCAGTGTTTGACTTCACTTCTTCAAAGTGATGGACCCATGTTTCGTCCATTGTTACGAAACGAGACAAAAAGGTTTTAGAATCTTCTTGAAACTTGTCCAACAATATCTTCGAAATGTCAAGTCAATTTTGTTTCTGACTGTCGGTTATCCTTCTCGGCACCCATCGGTACTTCGTTTTTCTCCATTTTCGAGAACACGTTCCGACACGAAGCAAACAAAAGACTACATTCAGAAAAAAACAAACGAGAATCGAAGTTTTTTTTTTTCTTAATGTTACAAATATTTATCTGAGCTGAGTATGTCGTTCTCACTACTTTTGGATCCCTCCTAGTATTGAATAATCATTCATAAGTATACCGCGTCTAATAAGACGCACCAACCAATAAACAATAGGTTAAGAGCGCATATGGTATGGGTAAAATATTTGTCATTTCATTACAACTATGTCCAAATGTACCGTAGATATATAGTCGATAAAATGGTTCGGTTGCAGGGAAAGTGCCTGCTGAAAAAGTCAGCTCTATCAAGGTAGCAGCGTCAAATGAGCAAAACTCAATATAAAATTATGCAAAATTTGTAGCTGTTTTGTTGCTATTTAGTTGCTTTAACCGCGATTTTGTTGCATGAGCCGTTCGCGAAAAATCGCAATTACTGCTAAATTCATATAAAGCTAGCATAAAATTTTGATAAATCAATAAATATCTAATCAACTATTGAACCAGAATTTGTTGCTAATTTGTTGCTGCAAGTAAGCACTACCGAAAATAAAAAAAAGACCGGACAATTTTTTTATATTAGCAATGATTTTCTTAACACATGCTAGCTTGAACTAGACTTGTTAAACGAAAAATGAAGAGAAAATTTAGTTGCTACATTGAACAATGTTCAAATGAGCCTAAAGAATCAACAACAAAATAGAAACTAAAAATCGACTGACTCTTTCGATCAGCGACAATTTTTTTTTGTACATGCTAGCTTGAACTTGACTTGCTGAACAAAAACTGCTTAAAAAATTTAGTTGCTACATTGGACAATGTTAATATGAGCCTAAAGAATCAGCAACAAAATAGAAACTAAAAATCGACTGACTCTTTCGATCAGCAACAATTCTATTTTGTACATGCTAGCTTGAACTTGCCCTGCTGAACAAAAACTGCTAAAAAAAATTTGTTGCTACATTGAACAGTGTTTTAATGAGCGTGAAGAAGCAGCAACAAAATAGAAACTAAAAATCGACTGACTCTTTCGATCAGCAACAGTTTTTTTTGTACATGCTAACTTGAACTTGGCTTGCTGAACAAAAAATGCTTAAAAAAAATTAAGTTCCTACATTGAACAGTGTTCAAATGAGCCTAAAGAATCAGCAACAAAATAGAAACAAAAAATCGGCCGATTCTTTCGATCAGCAACAATTTTTCTAGTACTTGCTAGCTTGAACTTGATTGCTGAACAAAAAATGCTAAAGAAATTTAGTTGCTACATTGAACAGTGTTCTAATGCGCGTAAAGAATCCGCAATAAAAAAGAAACTAAAAATCGGCCGGTCTTTCGATCAGCAACAATTTTTCTAGTACATGGTAGCTTGAACTCGTCTTGCTGAACAAAAAATGCTAAAGAAATTTAGTTGCTACATTGAACAATGTTCTAATGAGCTTAAAAAATCAGCAAAAAATAGAAACTAAAAATCAGCTGATTCTTTCGACCAGCAACAATTTTTTTTGTAAATGCTAGCATGAACTTGACTTGCTGAACAAAAAATGCAAATAAAATTTAGTTGCTACGTTGAACAATGTTCAAATGTGCCTGAAAAATAAGCAACAAAATAGAAACTAAAAATCGGTAATTTTTTACGATCTGCAATGAGTGCTGTTTCGTTGTGAACTTATCACTAACTTGTTTTTGCTTCATGATCATTTCGTTTATTTTATTATTTAATGAAAATTCCCTCCAAACTATGGGTTATGGAAGTGTTAAATTATTTGTGGCGATTATCGATTTAAACCTGTTGTTATTAGATTTCTATAAACTTAGTCAAATCCTTTAATACGAAAAATATAAAGTAATTTTTCCTGATTTGCTAACTTGTGGTCCATCTCGCTTGTCTAATAATATTATTTCCAACTGTCATTATCTCATGTTTGGTAGATTCCATTTTTTTTTAAATCTCAAACGCATTGGGATTATGTCTTCAATAACTTATATATGAGGTTTCAAAGATTTGTCTGTTATAGAAATCATTAGTTATTATTACCGAAGATTCAAAAATGAGAAATTGTATTCGACGTATTACTTTTGATACATTAATTTTAAGGTACAATTTTTTTCCTTGCAGAAAAATACTTTATTGATTGATATTGAAATAGTAAAAAAAAAGTTTTTTAAATTTTGAAATTTCAATAATCTTGACTCCGTAAAATATATTTATTTCCAAAAAATTTAGATTTTATTTAGTTAAATAAAAATATCTTTGATTATAACATCTGCATACTCGGATATTTTGCGGGTAAAATTCGAAATCTTTCAGCTGCCCAAAACTCTAGATTCTGTAGGTTTGCGGAGAATACAATTACCTGGTTTCGCCACTTCGATTTATAGGAGCGTAGTAGGAGTGGAATTCACTATGAATTTGCTACTAATTTCTATTGGTTAATATCACGTGAAATTTCATTTTGTAGTGCATAATAATAATAATATCAGCTAGGTACATATACATAAACTACTTAAAATATTAGTATTTTGAGCACGCAGCCAATGCATTATAAATCGTTAAGAGAGTTTAAAAGGAATTAGTAGATGAGAGATGCAGTTATTTATATGTTAGAGCACCTGACATATTATCTTGGAAATCTTAATTCGATTTCTAGCGTGGTTCTATTTCACCAAATTTGTTCAAAATAATGATTGCCCTGAAGCAGAAAAAATTATCAAGAAGAAAACTTTAGATGTGATTTAAAATTATAAATTTCTTTAGCATTTTTTGTTCAGCAAGTCAAGTTCAAGCTAACATGTACTAGGAAAATTGTTGCTGATCGAAAGAATTGGCCGATTTTTAGTTTCTATTTTGTTGCTGATTCTTTAGGCTCATTTGAACACTGTTCAATGTAGCAACTAAATTTTTTTAGCATTTTTTGTTCAGCAAGCCAAGTTTAAGGTAACATGTACAAAAAAAATTGTTGCTGATCGAAAGAGTCAATCGATTTTTAGTTTCTATTTTGTTGCTGATTCTTTAGGCTCATTTGAACATGTTCAATGTAGCAACTAAATCTTCTCTTCATTTTTTGTTTAACAAGTCTAGTTGAAGCTAGCATGTGTTAAGAAAATTATTGCTAATATAAAAAAAAATCGTCGGGTCTTTTTTTTTTAATTTTTGTTAGTGCTTACTTGCAGCAACAAATTAGCAACAAATTCTGGTTCAATAGTTGATTTGATATTTGTTGATTTATCAAAATGTTATGCTAGCTAGCTTTATATGAATTTAGCAGTAATTGCGATTTTTCGCGAACGGCTCAAGCAACAAAATCGCGGTTTTAGCAACTAAATAACAACAAAAAAGTTACAAATTTTGCATAATTTTATATTGAATTTTGCTGATTTGACGCTGCTACCTTGATAGAGCTGAAAAAGTCTGCAGTAGACGCCAGATTTTTAAAGTGATTTATATATTAAGATTAATTAATTTTTGGATACACGTGAACTTTTTGAACACTGATTTTGTAAGTGCTATTGTATTGGCCTATACAATATATTTTTTGACTTTTATGAACTCTGAATTTTTTTCTTACATATTTTTTACATAGTTACCATACCTAAAACTTTATAAGCGTTAATACTTTTTAGTATTTGGTATTTAGCAAAGTCACAATAAATTTGAAATAACTTTCATCAACCCCAATGATCCTCCCCCAAAGATCGCTAAAACGACCGGCTTTGTGCTGTACGTATCATTTTACCTGCAACCTGCACTAGGTCCACCTTGAAATAATTTTAATTTAAAAATATTTCTTAAAAACAAGCTTTTACAGCGAAAGCACAACGGAGATATCTTGCTAAGTTGAGGAAGTTCTATGGCCTATTTTAGGCTTCATCATCAACCCCTGGCCCTCATCTGGATTTGTAATACTTGTAAAGTCTTATTAAATAACCTTGGGGTTGGAGTTTTGGCGGGAAGTCGAAGAGTGATGTTGTCAATTTGTTTTAATTTCCAAAACTTGTATTATTTCGACTAATAATGTGTAATGTTGGTGGAATATTAACCATTATGTGTTCTTATATGTGCATGAGTGAAGGTAATTGTAACAAAGTGATAAAAAATGCCTTTTCGACTTCCGTTGCAATTGGTATGTAAAGTATCCACCGCTTTACTATCCAGGGTGGGGTACTTCATTAATTTCATTATCATCGTTGTCATCAAATTCATCGGGGAGTCGAATTAATTTAAACAAACCCGATTATATATCTTATTGGACACTGGCAAAATACACTTATAATTAGTGTGAAGCCATAACTTGAAGAAGAAGAAGGAGAACCTTGGGGTTATTTAATAAGACTTTACAAGTATTACACTACGACTTTACAAGTATTACACTACGACTTTTCAAGTATTACACTACGACTTTACAAGTATTACACTACGACTTTACAAGTATTACACTACGACTTTACAAGTATTACACTACCAAGCTATACTGTTAATAGTTAAGGGAGTTCCTATGACCACCTTCCGGGCTCATCCTTAGATCTACACTACCAAGCTATACTGTTAATAGTTAAGGAGTTCCTATGACCACCTTCCGGGCTCATCCTTAGATCATGGCCATGGTCGAGTGTATGGTACCTGTCAAAACACATTTAACGAGCCTACACACAAAGGGGTTATGTTGTGTAGTTAAAATGTTTCTATAACCACCTTCCGTCTATATCATAAGATCAGCTCTATGGTACCATATTATTGTATTGAAATTTTAGCTCCATCGGGATGCCCGTAAGTACTTAAAAACTACATCAAATTTAAACCGGAAGGACAGACATACGAACAGTGCAAATTACATAAAAGCTAGTAAAAAAGAAGGACCTGTCTATACCAGCATCTTTGCTACGGAAATGAAAGCAAATTTTTAACTTTAACAGTGTAGACAATTAATATTCGTTATAATGAAAACCTTCCTATAATATAGAAATAAGGTCAAATTGGTTGGTTTACGTCAAAACCTTTACATTATTACACAATTTAGCACAATAGCCATTCTTTTTACGAAGAAATATGTTAATATTTAGACGCCAGCAAACATTAACAGAAGTATTTAATAGTGTATGTAGTAATTGTTTATATAATCAGCTTTTGACTACATCTTTGAAGTGCCGAGATATCTAAGAAAGACACCCTGAGGTCGTAAACAACTGCCTTGTTTTGTTATTATTAATTGCCTCGAAGACGTGTGCTGTTACTCTTGAATTACAATTACATTGTTTCTAGGAAATTTTGGTGGTGTCAGTTTTTAAACCCACTAGGCACCTATTGTATTACACAAAAATACAAAACAAATATTGGCATAGCAAAAAACGTAAGGCAAATTTACCAGAATATATGTGTTTGGTATAATTTAATTACCTATTGAATGAAATAAAAGAAGCAATTATTGTAATTGTTTAAATTTGGTTATTTTTCCTTCTTACCTCCGTATAACTAAAACTCTTTGTAACAAAAAAACAGGATGGTCCATTAATATTCGTTAATTAGAGTTTACACTGTATGAATGTCTCTTCTTTTCGAAACAACGTAACAGTTTTCCGTGACGTTGTCATCGCCAGAAGCTTTCAATACAACGTTGACAGCGTCATAAGGCGTTTGAGGCATCAGTGTCAAATTTTAATAGAATTTCGAGACACCAATCAATGCGCCGTCATTTAAGGGCGTTGATTAAATCTAGCACAAAGCTTCCCAATGCAAAATGTGTTTAATATATACTTGGTAGTTAACTTATACTAATACCTAAATTGGCTATTCTTGGAGGGAGGTCTTTTTTTGTCAGACTCTGTCACGAGGGCCACCACACGTGAGTCATCAGTGAAATTGGCAAGGCTACACTTTTATCTAAAATATCATCACGCCAGGTCCCTTTGTGGGGTAAGTAGAGAGTACAGAGTTCCAATAGGTTCTTGATGGTCATACTTGATGTCGTTAAACTAGTTTCATCATAAAGTGAAGTCTATCGTAACTTTGTTGCTGACTAGTAATATATGTACTAACACAAAAAATCGTAGCCTGTGATTTTTCTTGCGGTAAATTTACGTTGGCAATTTCGGTCGGGACGACGACGGAAAGAAGTTAAGTCCCGAATAAATGTTCTCATTGGTATGATTATTTAATGATTTATAAAACTAAAAAAAAAAAAAATTACAAAATCTTGGCTTACAAAAGAGGTTGGTCTGGAAACAGTGATATATAATACTTACAATCGGACAAGGATCTTTTGGCCAGTGTCCATAATCGTAACGAATGCTGTCATCAAGTAAAATGCATGCACTTGAACTTCATAACAGTTGCAGTTGAGTTGCCGTTTGCTATGAAATTTACCCAAGTTCTTTTTTTAATTAATCAGAATGTCTTAAAACATTTTTTTACTTGGTTGCATAATTTCATTTGGTTTACTGCGTCCACATTGTGCAGCGTGATTAAATTCGTTGAGCAAGTGCGTCAACTCTCTGGAGTTAGTTACACCGTGCCATTTGGTGAAATATTTTCCTGGAAGTAGGAAAATTTTACTAAATGGTAACATTGGTGAAATTAGTTCACACCAACGCCACCCTGTTAGTGTCATCCACGCGCCATAATATCCTTGTCGGATTATACACATTTTTATTGCCGTTATCTTGTTAAAATAAATGTTATTTAGGATGTTTAGGAAAACAAATATCTTACCATTTTTTTCTGATATAATTTAATAAATCATCGTATTTTTTTTATTAAAAAACATAATTTTGAACTTTGGGAACAATAAAAAAAAAAGATCATTTATTAAGAAGCGTTCCTTTTTTGATATAGTCAATTGTGACTTATTAGTTGAAGATATCGGTACTTATTTTTTACCAACACGTTGTTTGTAATAGTGCTAACACTCCAACACATTTTTTGTGCGAAGTCACTCGTTCTCCGCACAAATTTTTGTAAGGAGGGCTTAACATTTACACCGTTTCAGTGTCTGCCACAATGCCACTTTGAATTTAATTTTATACTTTTTCCTTCTTTTTTCTACCTAAGTAATAATATTATTCTCAAACTAATGACTATAATTTTTTTTAAAAAGTAATAGTAGTATTAGGTATATTCAATGTATTATCCTAACGAAATTTCTTTCTAACTCAATTTCCGAAGCAACTTTTACATCAACCTCCGTGTCTTCTTCTTTCTCGCATTATTTAAACCATACTTCTCGTACACATATTTTCTTTTCTGCTAATGTGTAATACTTTCGGCCTGCATAATTTTCTATTTTTCTGTGCCAACTGCAATATTGTAGTTGATTGTAAATTTTCTTTCTCGTATGTGACAAGTGGTTGCGAAACTTTATGCTGGTTGTGGGCACAAGAATAGAATAACTTCTTTCAGTAACTGGATGTACTTAAATATTACCCATATCTTTTTGGTTGTAATAGTCTGTTGCCATAACGGTCAGAAGGGCAAAATTAGGCATCTATAATAATGTCAGTATTTGGTTATGGTTCCAGACGGTTCCCCAAGTCCTGGCCCAGGCTACGCACCATCCACCGGCGGTTTCTCGCCCAACCGGCACCACGATATAGTGACTTCTTCGGATGCAGCCGTTGCACGATTCCCATTTTGGCCTGAAGGTGAGGCTCCCTAATGAATCGCAATTTCGGTCTACTAGCTGATAAATTATAACCGTAATTGTAACAGTCCTACTTAGTTTTGATGTAGTGCTTACCAAATATCCAAACATTCAAAATATTACATTGGTCATTTTTCGCAATTTCAGGACAAATTAAGAATTTGGAGTAATTTTGAGATTTTTTTTCTCTCGCTTCTATCAACAGGAATGTGGTTGGGGTTCATATATTATTTTAAAAACTATGATCGCAAATCATTATATTAATACGTGAAGCAAAAACTTTGTACAACTTTTTACGAAAATTGCGCGGACGGAGGAGTATGAAATTTCCCACATTTATAGTTTATATCGAGAAGGAGTGCAAAATGCTAATATTTTTTTTTTAAATTATGCATAAAAAAATCATTAAATAATAAAACACATTACACACACTACCATGTATTTGACACAATACACTTCAAATTGAGAATAGATGAATTTTGTTTGTTTTTAATATTATTTGTCTATAGTCTTACTGAATGTCAAACATAACCAGCAAACGGTTACAGAGAAGTTTTGTATCATTAATAAAATTATCGTTATATGTATGTCAAGTTCAAAGGAGAGCATTTCCATTTTTGTTTCAATAAAAAAAATTAAAAAAGGTGTTCTTTATTATAATAATTTTTTTATTTAAATTACTTATAATCTGTTTGAAAAAAAAAGGAAATTTAACAGTGTAGCCTTGGCGAAATCTGTGATTATAGAAGTATAGTCTTTCTAAATAGAACCTTAATAATGTTCAAACTTATAATTTAAATTAATTATGGTCGAATTTCGACCAATGGGTGACCACTAGTAATCCTAAATAGTTACAAACTGTATGCCGAGACGATTGGAGACATCTGTCGGAATTATAAGGGTACCCGTACGCATACTAGTTCTGTAAAAATATACCCAGTCTTATGTGTAATAAACTTATTAGTGTTGCCACTGTTCGGTAGAGGTCAGTAGGTTACTAAAATTTCATATTTTGCATTATATTGTTTCCAACTTTGTCAATTTCTGTCGTGTCTATTATATGAAACATTTTAGTGTGTGTGAATGATCTACGCTGTTGGCCGCGGGGCCTTTACAGCTTCACCGGACAAGAATATGAAACAACTAGCTATAGCCTTAACGTTTGCGTTATTTTCAGGCGTGTATTTCACACTTGAGACAAAAGTAGTCTATGTGATTCCCCCGAATAAAATATATTTTCTTGCCGAATTTGTTCAAAACCTGTTCAGCGGTTTGGACGTGAAAAGGTAACAGACAAACAGACAGACGGACAGAATTACTTTCGAATTTATAATATCAGTATGGACGTTACTTACGGATTCATTAGTATGAAAACGCTTATTGCGGCCTAGCTACAATTTGGAATTACATAGATGACACAAGGCTACCAAAAACACCTGACCCTGGCTACGTACAATGGACGCTCTCTACGGCTGGACCAACACCTCACTGAACTCGAGGTAGAACTAGGTCGCATAAACTGGCACATATTGGGGTTATCCGAAGTCCGAAGACAGGGCGAGGACACGATAACCCTTGAGTCAGACCACCTGTTCTACTTTCGTGAAGGTGATCGGCCCTCTCAGGGCGGTGTCGGTTTCCTGGTCAACAAAGCTCTCACTAACAACGTTGTAGAAGTCAGCAGTGTGTCGACACGGGTAGCGTACCTCATAATTAAAATCACCAACAGGTGCACCCTGAAGGTGGTACAGGTATATGCGCCGACCTCGACATACTGCGACGACATAGTCGAAGCCATGTATGAAGACATAGCCAAGGCATTACATGGCACCACCAAGGCTCACTACAACGTTGTTATGGGGGACTTCAATGCCAAAGTGGGAGTACAAGAACGCGGCGAAACAATAATCGGACCCCACGGCGTGGGGCGCCGAAACCACAGGGGGCAGATGCTGGTCAACTTTCTGGAGTCGCAGGGGCTCTTCTTGATGAATTCGTTCTTTAAGAAGAAGCCTCATAGAAAGTGGACATGGCGAAGCCCCGACACTGTGACGAGGAACGAGATAGACTTCATCATGACTGACAGGAAGTCTATATTTAGAGACGTCTCCGTGATCAACAGGTTTAATACCGGCAGCGATCACCGACTTGTCCGAGGCGCTCTAAATATAAACTTCAGGGCCGAAAGGCGTCGCATGATGAGGGCTACTCTGAGACCTACTGCGCCTCAAATAGCTTTAGGGTTCGAAAAGTTCCAACTGGAGCTTCAAAATCGTTTCGACCTGCTGGAAACCGAAGGCAATGTTGACGAAAAAACCGACACAGTGGTCAAAACGCTACAGGAGGTGTCTCGAAGGGTGTTTCCCGGCAAAAGCGGTAACAGAGAGTCTAAACTCTCGCTCGAGACTCTCGAACTTATGAGGCAGAGACGAGAAATGTCATCCACGCAGGCGTCTTCGCCGGATGGGAGGAACCTCAACCGGAAGATCCGGAAGCTGGTGCGACGTGACCTCCGATGTTCCAACACCCGCGCCATCGCGGCTGCGATTGAACAGAACAGAGGCACCAAAGTCTTCGCTCGCCAGCTAGGTAAATCCCATCTGACGAAACTTAATACTGCAGATGGCAAAACCGTGACCTCCAAGTTCGAGATACTCGAGGAGATTGAGAGTTTCTACAAAGACCTGTACGCATCACGGATGACTAAACCCACGAGACCCAGCGCTGACGACCACAGAGCCCCACTCGCACGCCACAACACGGAAGACATCCCTGATGTCAACCAGGACGAGGTCAGAGTGGCTCTCGAGCAGCTCAAAAACAACAAGTCGCCAGGCGATGACGGAATCACCACTGAGCTCCTAAAAGCAGGCGGGACTCCAATACTGAAAAAGTTAGCGAGCCTCTTTAATTCCGTCATCCACCAGGGCTTAACACCTCAAGCGTGGAGCGGGAGTGCGGTGGTTCTGTTCTTCAAAAAAGGTGACAAAACCTTGCTGAAGAACTACAGACCCATCTCACTCCTGAGCCACGTCTACAAGTTGTTCTCGAGAGTACTCACAAACCGCCTCGCCAGAAGACTTGACGAGTTCCAGCCACCGGAACAAGCTGGGTTTCGAAAAGGCTACAGCACCGTGGACCACATCCATACTGTTCGGCAGATTGTACAGAAGACCGAAGAGTACAATCAGCCGCTGTGTATGGCTTTCGTGGACTACGAGAAAGCCTTCGACTCCATCGAAACCTGGGCGGTTCTGGATGCTTTGCAGCGATGTGGCATCGATTGGCGCTATATCGAGGTGCTGAGATGTCTATATAATACCGCCACAATGACCGTCCAGCTCCAAGACCAAAAGACCAACCCGATCGAGCTGCGTCGAGGTGTAAGACAGGGGGATGTAATATCCCCCAAGCTCTTCACCAATGCACTCGAAGACGTCTTCAAGACGCTGGACTGGACTGGGCGGGGCATTAACATCAACGGCGAATACATCTCACATCTTCGGTTTGCCGATGATATCGTCATCGTGGCAGAGTCACTGGAACAGCTACGCGAAATGCTGCATAGCCTAAATGGAGCCTCTCGAGGTGTCGGTCTCGGCATGAACTTGGATAAAACCAAGATCATGTTTAATGACCATGTCACGCCGGGACCGATCTACGTCGATGGTTCGATGCTCGAAGTTGTTCGGGAGTATGTCTACCTTGGACAAGTTGTCCAATTTGGTAGAAACAACTTCGAGAAAGAAATCAACCGCAGGATCCAATTGGGTTGGGCAGCATTTGGCAAGCTACGTCACGTTTTCTCTTCGCCTATTCCGCAATGCCTGAAGACTAAAGTGTACAACCAATGCGTCCTACCTGTTATGACCTACGGGGCCGAGACGTGGAAACTCACAGTGGGACTGGTCCACAAATTTTAAGTCGCACAGCGGGCTATGGAGCGAGCTATGCTCGGCGTCTCTTTGAAGGATAAAATTCGTAACGAGGTAATCCGACAAAGAACCAAAGTTACCGACATAGCTCGCAAACTCAGTAAGCTAAAGTGGCAATGGGCTGGTCACATCTGCAGAAGGACCGACGACCGATGGAGCAAACGTGTCCTAGAGTGGAGACCGCGACTTGGTAAGCGTAAGGTAGGACGGCCCCCAGCTAGATGGACCGACGACCTCAAAAAGGTCGCTGGGACAGACTGGATGCGGAAGGCGGAGGACCGTGTGCAATGGCGCGTGTTAGGAGAGGCCTATGTCCAGCAGTGGACTGCGATAGGCTGATTGATTGATTGATTGATAGATGACAAATAAAGATAGCGGGCTTTTTTGTGTAAATTCGGTGCTTCACCGGACATCAAGGGGAGTGTACAGGAATAAGAGTTGCGTGAGGTGCTTCCAAATAAATGCCACTTCTTTAATGAGAGGATTAATCATGTTTATTGTAAATGAATATAATACATTTTTATTATTTTGTTTAAATATAGGTATAATTTATTTTCCTTATACATCATAATCATAATCAAATAATAACCTTAAAATACGTTTCTACAGCAAACAGCACAAAGGCATATTTCCGTCAATTTCATCCAAGAAATTATTCCTTATACTTTTTTATTTATTGTGCTGCTTACATTAATTGTGCCTTGGTAACATACTGTGCAGAAAATTATAATACCTATATTTTGTACATTACTAATAACATTACTATTTCATATTTATAACTTAAAAAACTATATACACTATATACAAATTTAAAAAATTATATTAACAAAAAATAGGTTTGTGCTAGATCGCTGTCGCTCGGAAGAGTGTTAAGAAGGCTAGCAGCAACGCCACGTTATATGCCAATGCTAAATTTCTTAGCGAGGTAATCACCAGCCCTCTGGTCACTAGTGACCTCGATTAGCAATAAAGATGCTAATCCACGAACCCAGCGTCTCTACCCAATACGGCTCAACCATATAACCTTGTCTAGATTGCTACGTTTGTGCCGTTTGAGGGATTCAGTGGCCGCAGCGGAAGCTCCAGCCTTAACAATGGAATCTGGAAGGTGGGACGGTGCCAGTGTAATGCATCCCATCTTACAGAAATAAAAGTCCCCACGCCTGTCTTGCTATCGCTACGCGACAAACCTTTAGGCTCCAAAACAGCACCCACATTGTGCTTACATTATTCATGATTTAGACATGTACACTGTACATTACTTATAACCTATCTTATAATAAACAAATTAAAATTACATATTTATTACTTAAATTAACTATATATACAAAATACCTCTTTAAAAATAGAAAAATACATGATATTTACAAAAAAATTGATTTGTGCTAAATCGCTGTCGCTCGGCAGTGTGCCCAGAAGGCTGGCAGTATTGCCACATAGTATCGCAAGGTGTGTATAGTGTTAGTAAGGTGCTCCTATCGACAGTGTTGAAAGCATTTTATTTTTGATATCTACTTGAAGCCACATCTCTATACCATCGTTATGCATAAAGTTTGTGGCAGGAACGTTATGACAGGATTTGTCAAAGAGAAGATCTTCCAGCCAGACGGGTGATATGTCTGGCGGGGCCTGCCACTCTCCCCCAGAGTTGTTGTCGGGGGCTTGTTATATATGTTACGCTTCGTGCGCACTCTAATATCGCGTTCTAGACATGTATGGCGAATCGTCAGCGCCATCTATTGGTATGTAGTCGCAACTATGTAGCGATGTATAGGGGTCGCTACAAGTTCTTAAGGCATAATTGGATGCCTTAAGAACTTTTGGTTACACAAAAGCTGCTCTAAAACTAAGCTTATGTGGTTAAAAATATTTGCTCACAATGTCCTTTATTATTGTATTATCTTGTATATTATCGATAGGTACTCCCGACTGCGATCCGACATATGCTCCTATGCTTTTTAATGAGGACAAGTAAGCTCCGCATAACATATTTACAACCTCGCTATTAATACAGCCAGAAAGCATTAAATTGCTCAACTCCCTCAAAAGTGCCTCGCCAGCGATGCTACTTCTAATGCTTAACAGGAAGTGAATGTTTATTTTTTTACGCGCAGATCGCTTGTGCATAATTAAGCTTGTACTTAGAAACAAAAATAAGAATGAGAAAATAAAATTAACACCAAATTAAAACAGTAGGTGATGTTATATTTATGATTGAACAGCGTCTGTACAATCGACGTGTTTAATAGCATTCGCAGCACTGCCGCACATGCAAAGGCCACCTCGTCAGTTCTTCCAAGGTTTTGGCATTTAGATAAACAATTCCTGAGAGCGTATTCATGTAGTTTTTGTTTATGCCCTTCACCATAAAAACGAGGACATGGTCTGCTAATTTAAGGTAACACTGTAACTGACGAGCCCCTTTAATTCATCTGCCCCTGTATTATAATGACGTCAAAAATTGATGTATATACATAATCGGTCTTGTTTGGTCTGCCACATTGTTCTTTGACTGATTGAAGACGAACTTGTTGATTCTTAGGCTAATTTTTACTTGGATCAATTAGGTTTTCAATGCATTAGGTGATAACAAAGGGGAATATTTGGATAGCAAACTGTAGAACTTAGGACTTCTCTTATAAGGATATTAATTAAACTTTGCGTGTCGCGCGTAGTAAAACCTTTTCCTTTTGGTTTTTTGCATATATGGTAAAACTGCATATATGTTAAAGTCTTACCAGTAGCAGTATTTGTTTTCTGCTACTCGTTAAAATTCTATATTTTCGTGGCACTTGATAGTCTTGCATTATTAAGATCATGGGTCTTTGTAAAAAGATCAGGAACAATCCATTTTAAAATTGCTTACTTGTCCACAAGCCGCGTAGTTTTGATGCGTAACAGTTGGCAAAGCTTTTCTTTAACCTGTGAAATAATAAAAAGAACTAATTATAAAACAATTTTATAATATCGTAAGTTGAAGCCATATCCAATCTAGAATAATTAGGGAACATCGATGTAATTCTAGGGTTACGTGAATTGATTTTTATTAAATATTATTTATTAACATAAATTAAGTAGTGTCTACCACCCTTGATTTGGGAATGTTGGTGTCAGGTTGATTATTTACTTTTTATATATTTAACTATATTAAATATAGTATATTTCACAATTTTTACACTTACTTTAATAGTGAAACTTCTGTTACTGCTTGAATTGAATCATTATTAACCCCTTGGGGTTAAGACATCTCGTTACTACAGACATCTATTGAACAATATTGAAGTCTACTGCTTTATTAACATGGTTATTAACCATTCAACCTTGTAAGATGGCGTTACCATCTTTGCTATTGTAGATCATTTCTAAGCAAAGGAAGTCTACTCACAAAATCGATAATCGATATATCGCAGCATATGTCGTGTCGAAACCTACTCTTAGTTACGTTGTTTATACTGTCGAAACGATAATTGTACGAATGATACAATATTTGAAATTATCGTCTGTAGCCCTGCTCAAGAGTAGTATAATATTGTATGTTTCTAAGCAAGGAACTATGTACTGTTATAAGCTAACATGAGTAGTTTTGAGTTCCTTGTTTCTTAGTTTCACGCCTTGTACTTGAAAGTAGGTTTTTCGTTTGAGTCGAGTTAATACGAACTAGATCCCCTTGTGTTTAGAACCGTGTGATGATTTCCATTTTGTGCCGTTTCGAAGTCTAGTAATATTTTATACCTTATGCAATCTTGATTAAAACTGCTGCTGCAACAGTTTAAAGGGTTGGTAACGGTCAAGTTGTTGAGTCGGAACTTCAGCGTCAGTGTATTTTGGCTACCGAGCGAGTCTTTTGCCTATAAGGAAATGTCTCAGAGTGAGGGGTATCTCAGAAGATAATGAGCTAAGCGGACGGGAATTTATTTTCGCTTCGTATTGTGTCAGTATTCTAAAAACTTGCTCAATTGCTTATATAAGAAGTATAGTACCCACTCAACCCACGTGCCTCTTACCGTTTAGTCATCGCTTGTAGTGTAGACCTCTTAAATGGTAGATGTGGCTAACGGGATCACTTTCAAACCAAAAAGACACTTAAGGACTGATTAGAAAAACTATTTATTTTAACTTAAACATTTTGAATTTATTTTTGATGAAACGTAATCATTATGAAATTTATATAAAAATACAAAAGTTATGTCACATAACGAGACATGTTACTTCTTCAAGCGTTTTTTTACGAAGAACAAAACATGACACACTTCAAT
This sequence comes from Phalera bucephala, assembly GCA_905147815.2. Lineage (NCBI taxonomy): Eukaryota > Metazoa > Arthropoda > Insecta > Lepidoptera > Notodontidae > Phalera > Phalera bucephala. The sequence continues at coordinate 19,113,185 of LR990609.1, read as the reverse complement.
CTGAATAAATAAAACTGACATTCCAAATTTAAAGTAATTCAAACATAATACATAAACCAAACAGATCAGAGTTGACATCAAAAGAGTATGTACAATCTGAGATTACCAATCAACACACCCCCCTAATCTCAGATTTACATCATAACACACTCTCTCTCAACAAAAACCAATACACTATAAAGGAAGAGGAGATATCAAAAATTCTGTAAAAAATTTCTCTGAAAAATTCCGTTTTGAATTCCGTTTTTTTTTATATATATTTAACATTGTACTTAATAAGTTCAAAACTTAGCAACTGTTAATCTCCTCCCCTAACAAAAAAGAAAAAAAGAAAATTGATTAACACAAAACATTAAATCCTTTTCCCCTTACAACAATCTCACACATATGCTTCCACTGCGCGAATCTCTATTATTAACACCCCCTTACACTAGCATTACCTACACTAAAAGGCTTAGAATTAAAATACCTAAAAGTCTTAATAACGTCTATCACAAGACAATAACACCAATCACTTTAAAACCCTAGAAAAACAGCATCACCATTCAAGTCACTTAAGTCATTTCCTACCTCCACCATCACATCACTAAAACTTGATTACGAAGCCGCAAATATTTAACGTTGGTTAGATTCTTCGTTAGTATATCAGCCAACTGTTTATCTGTTGGACAGTATTCAACTTTAAATAACCGTTCATCAGCTTTTCTTTCAGAAAGTGGTAACGAACATCAAAATGTTTACTTCTCCTATTTAAAACTCCGTTCTTCATTAAAGCAATAGCAGACTGATTATTGACCATCAAAGTTGTATGAGGTACAACGTGTAACAATTCCTTCAAGAGATTTTGTATATGTAATATTTCTTTACAGCAATCAGCAGAAGCAATATACTCGGCCTCAGTACTAGAGAGCGCAACGATAGGTTGTTTTCTAGATGCCCATGTAATCGGACCTCCTTCAAAACAAATCAAGTACCCAGTGGTACTTCTCCGAGTATCTAAGTCTCCTGCAAAGTCCGATTCAGAGAAGGCCAGAAGATTACTATCTCCCCTAACATACTCAATACCCAAACCAGATGTACCCTTTATGTATTTTAGAATAGATTTAATATTAGACTTATCATTTTCATTGGGATTATTTTAGTGTTTACTACAAAAGCCTGAAAAGCAATGTCAGGACGAGATTTATTAGCTACATACAGTAAAGAATCCACTGCCTCCCTATACTCCTCAATTAAAGAGTCATCATTTATAACAGGATGTTCACCAGTAAATATAGAGGGCGTAATCGATGTCTATACATCTTGCAAATTGAATTTATTAATTAATTTCTTAATGTAGCTAGCCTGAGCTATTTAAATCCCATTATCTGTAATATTAACATCTATACCAATATAATTACTGACACTGTCACTAACACACATTTCAAATTCACTGTTAAGTTCTTTTAGAATTTTAACCAGTTCCTCAAAAAAGTTACCAGCGAGCAAACCATCATCTGCATATACAGCAAGAAAAACAACATCACCATTCAATGCTTTAATGAAATACAATGATCAGATTTTAATTGTAAGAAACCCATTTTCTTCAGAAGACTGGTAAACCTAATGTTCCACATCAAAGGAGCTTGTTTTAGACCGTAAAGACTCTTTTTCAACCTACAAATCTTCCCCTTCTTCACAACATTACCTTTAGGAACTTGGATAAAAATTTTCTCTTCTAGATTCCCATGTAAAAATGCTGTCTTGATATCGAATTGTCTTTATTTCAAATTCTTCTGAGCTGCTATCGATAAAATAATTTTAAGCGAAGTACTGTTCACCACAGGACTATAGGTTTCCTCATAGTCCACTTTATATTTCTGTTGAAAACCTCTGACTACTAATCTAGCTTTATATCGTCCATCCGACTTCTTAGCAAAGACCCATTTGCTTGTTAAAAGTTTTCTCCCTTCAGCTTCTTTTTCATCAACCAACTCCCATATGCCATTCTTCTCTAAAGAAAATGTATCTTCTTCTACAGCTTTCAACCATTTCTCCTTTTCACTGGAGTTAACTGCTCCTTCAAACGTTAAAAGTGCACACTCAGCTAAAAAATCCATAACATAATCTTTATACTTCTCAGGTAAAGACCTATTTCTCGGTGGATTCCTCCTTGGACCCACACTTTCTGCAACAACTTCTGTTTCTTCTTCATTTTTTTCATCAGCATCATTAAAACAATAACAACCTCCTCTATTCTATCCTCACTTGCATTCAAAAAATCATCGAAATCTCCTTTATTTTCTATAAGTTCTACATTTAGATTATCACTAAAATTCACATTCCTTACATCTTCAATTGTTTCTTCACAAACTACTTTATTTGTTTCTGTACTCTCTTCATTTTCAACACCGTCAATTGTTACTCCTCCTTCAACTGTTTCTTTTTCAATTGTTTCCTTTTGAATTGTTTCTTCTATCACTAGAATTTTTTTGTAAGAAAACTCTTTCTTCAATATTTAAACCACAGCAAATCCGCATATGAATAATTATTAGCCACACCACCAACATTTTTACAAATCTCCGCATAATCATTCATTTTTTCGTCAAAAGCGACATCCCCTTGAATGTAACGTTTTCCTGACGCGTGGATTCCAAATTATATAGGAATTAGCATTATAACCGACCAGCAAACCCATCTCACAACGTTTATCCAATTTACCTTTACGTCTATTTATTTTATAATATGCTTCAGAACCATAAACCTTTATATTAGATAAGTCCGGCTTCCTACCATGCCATAGCTCAAAAGGCGTTTTATTTTTTGTAGACCTACATACTCTATTAAGAACGTACACAGCTGTAAATAGAGCTTCACCCTAAAGAAATTTAGGCATCTTAGAATCAAACATAAGAGCTCGTGTTTTCTCCATTAGAGTTCTATTTAGTCTTTCAGCTTTACCATTTAATTGAGGAGTATATGGCACAGTATAATCCAGCATTATACCCCTATCCTGACACCACCCAACCAGCCGGCCACTGCAGTATTCACCTCCATTATCACACCGTAGTTTTTCAATTTTTTGATTAAAATGTCTTTCAGTCCAGCGAATAAAGTGTAATATGCAACCTATTGTATCTGATTTATTTCGTAAAAGATAGACCCTTGCGTAGTGAGTAAAATCATCGAGAAACGTAACGAAATATTTCCTACCATCCAATGTCTGACAGTCAATTGGACCACAAGTATCAGTATGAATTATTTCTAGTGGTCTATTAGCTAAATGCCGTACAGTTTTGAAAGGAAGCCTACATAATTTAGCTTGATGACAAACTTCGCAGGACTTTGATACGAAGTCGAAACTAGACAGGTTTAAACCTATAACGTTCTTTGCTGTTTCTCTAACATTGCTCAAATGAGCTAACCGTCTGTGCCAAATACTTTCACTTTCAACCAGCAACGCCGAGACAGTTGGAAAAATTGCTTTTAGTTTCGTTAAATAGAGGTCGTTATTGTTCCTATGCGCTACTAGTACTTTTTCCTCCTCTTTCTTTATTACTGCAACATTTTTATAGAAAATTATTTTAAAATCTCTGTCTGTAAAGCTGCTAACCGAAATAATATTTTTAGCAATCTTAGGTATATGTAACACTCCTTCTAAAGTATAGGTGTCAGTAATACAACTACCAATTGCTTCTGCATTAATCATCATATTATCAGCGCAAGCTATAGGTGTATTTAAAGATTTCAAATTGTATTAAAGTGAACTATCTTTGAATATATGTGATGTAGCACCAGAATCTAAAACACCGTCTATACTCACATTATTTGTTTTATGATTATTACTGCTTTGATTATTACTGCTTCTATTATTTCTTTTATCATCCACCATTTACATCTATCCGCAGTAGGGCCAGGTCTCTAACAGAATTAGCAGAAAAAATTTGAAGTTTTATTCTTATTGCAATTACAGGTGCAGTTATATTGCCGTGCGAAATTATTTTTAGGACAGAACTTGGCAATGTGCTCCTTAGACTTACATATGAAGCACTCCGTCTTATTTGCAGTAGTAGCTGTATTTGCTTTTTCCAACCTCTCTTCTTTGTAAAGCCTAGAGACAAGGTTCTCCACAGTTCTATTGTCAGATGTAGTTGCGTCCCACGCTAATCTAAAAGCTTTGTATTCAGCTGGTAATATTGAAATAATTTTCGTTCTACGTTCGATAATTTGTGATCTAATGAATTCAGCTAAAGCTATATACGCCCGAAAGCCGTCAGCATATCCTCCGAATTAAACGTAAAAGTGTAAAACTCATTAAGAAGTTCACTGATTTGCAGGTCTCTGTTTGCTAGAAAAATCTCATACAGTTTCTTCAACATAGAAAATGTCGTATTTATTGTAATCACGTAATTCTCTAGGTCTGGATCTATTGAGCTTAAAATTAATGACATACCGACAATCCCCCAATGCCTCCATTTTATTTATGGATAATAATTCATCACATGTCGTCTTGGTCACAGTCTGCTCATTATTTTTCAAAATATTTTAAAAACCCGCAGCTGATATTGTCAAAGTAATCTTTTGTTTCCAGCTATGGTAGTTAGAATCTTTTGTTAACAATGGTTTGATGGGCTTGTCCATCTTTGAAAATTTCTTCGCAGCGGTCACTTTTGCTCCAAAAAAAACTGGAAAGACACCAAAAAAAAAATAAGCCCATAACCTCTTACTTGGTAGATGTGGCTAATGGGATCACTTTCAAACCAAAAATACACTTAAGGACTGATTAGAATAACATTTATTTTAACTTAAACATTTTGAATTTATTTTTGATGAAACTTAATCATTATGAAATTTATATAAAAATACAAAAGTTATGTCAGATAACTAGACATGTTACTTCTTCAAGCGTTTTTTACGAAGAACAAAACATGACACACTTCAATCTGAATAAATAAAACTGACATTCCAAATTTAAAGTAATTCAAACATAATACATAAACCAAATAGATCAGAGTTGACATCAAAAGAGTATGTAGAATCTGAGATTACCCATCAATAAGACCGAGTTAAACACGGAGACATCATTGAATATTTACCACTTTGTCGACATGATGAAGTCTATTTCATATTTGATGACACCATAGGTCTCGCCTTAGTCAACTTGTAACTGCTTTTGGAAGGAGTTTATTAGGTATATAAAGTTCTTCTTTTCCCAAAGTTTTATTGTTCAAAACCAAAAGTCTCAAGTACCAGCGCGAAACTAAGCAGATGTTAAAGTCCGCCATTACAATGGTATAGTGAGATTTGGAGGTATAGATAGATATCCTCATACATAGCCAACACTCGCCACAATAGAAATAAAACTACAAACAATCCTTTAATTTTTATAAAAATCGTTAAACATAAAAACCTTTTACGGGCTCCATAAAGTTTGTTTCACACTATCATATGATTGGGTTCTTAAACTGTGGTTCCAAATCGGATAAGTTGTCATAGATAATGTCTTAACCTAGTATCCTAATTTTCTCCTAATTTTTGGTGGACTTACATGCTTGATGCATGCGTATTTCTATTTTAGAAAAGTCGATTTAGACAAATCTCATTTAGTTTCAATTTTTTCAATTCACTCAGTGCTTTTTTTGGTTTAGTATATTCTTGACGGTTTCTTGAGCAACGTAAACGACTTCTACAAACCACTTTCATTATTGGACTCCAAATTATATAGATAGATGTCATGCAACAATCCTTGTGAATTTCTATTATTCGCTATAAAAAGATTTTTATCAATTTTACTAAAATGTATTTTTGTAATTAAACTGCAAATTATAGAACAGAAAATGAATACTGGTAATTGACAAGTGTTACCTATTATTTTATAAATACATAGTTAATTATTATCTATAAATATATTTGAGTTTTTATACATATCTCTTATAAAACCTTTTTATAAGACCGCAGACAATTAATCTAAAGAAATTTGTCTGTGTCTGCAATAATAATATAAAAAGCTCTAGTAGCTTTTTAACGTTTTGCGACCCTAGTCATTTTGCGACTTTGTCGGTTTGATACCTTGTCACTTTGCGATCTTGTCATTTTACGATCTAGTAATTTTTTCATCTTCATCTTGGCATTCTGAGACGGTAAATGTGTTAGTTTTGCCAACTAAAGTGCCATCGTCTTGATACTCAATTTAATAGTGGGATGTATCCTCAAAGCCAAAATAACCTAAAGATTTAGATTGTCAACTGCCGAATCTATGAAATTTTCGCCAATGAGTGAGTTAGGGTAGACACTGACGCTTTGCAAAACAAAATTTTGTGGAAGGTGAGACAGGAACCTATCCATTGAATTGAATGCATTCTTCTTCACGTTAACAATAAGAAAAACCTGTGTGGTTTGTTGTTTAATTTGTTTTTGTATTGTTTAATAGATCGGTTTTTCTGTTCACTCTATAGTGTGCAGTGGAAGCTTACTTCTTAATGAGGTATACACAGTTTTTCTTGCCTTTACTTTAAAGCCCTCTGGTTGGTTCATGTATACGACTTCCGTCTAAGCTCCATTGAGGAATGCTGTCTTTACGTTATATGATAAATTTTTAGTTCAACATTGGCTGCTAACGCTAACAGCATTCTCAACGAACTGTGCCTTACTACTGGTGAGAACGTATCGAAGTAGTCAACACCTCCCTGTTGCCTGAACTTCTTTTGCAAACTAGTCGTGCCTTATAGCGTGTCTTTCCCCCGCATTTCGAATCAACGACGTTGCACGACCTCGGTGGCTTCACAAACTCCCATGTGTTATTCTTTTTGAATGCATCAATAGCATCTCTCCATTAAGCTGCATCCGCTCTGGATAGTGCAGCTTGAATTGTTAGAGGATTTTCCATTTCATTGACAGCATTGTTAGATGATATTCCATTTTATTGACATCTTAATAAGTTACAAAGTCCGGAAACTGTTTTCCTTTCCTTTCTCTGTCGTACGGCACCTGTACTTCTTGTATTGGTGATAGAACCTCTTCTTCCGATTCCTCTGTCTCGCCAGACGTTTCCCATACTTCGTCTTCTAGAAATTCAGGGGCAACCTCTCCAGGTTCAGAGTTTCTCTGGTCACGTTCTGGACACTCATGTCTGGAATAACTTGTGTTGATGTATCTTCAACTCCAATTTCATGAACTGTTTCTGTTAATGGAATAATTGTATCACCTGATACCCTGTCCTTTGCCTCTGTATTTTTGTTTCTCGAAGAATACTACATCTCAACCTTTATGTAGTTCACCTGTTGCCGAATTATATACAAGGTAACCCTCAGTGTCTTTACAATAACCAACAAGAACTATTTCCTGGCTCTTAGGATCTCATTTCTTGCGTTTCTGATCTGGAACGTGAAGGACTGCCCTGCATCCAAACACCCTGATAGAACTAAGATTAGTCTTTCTTCCAGTCCACGCTTTTTCTGGAGTCCGTCATCATCATCATCACTCATCCATCCTTCTGTTGACAAACGCGTTGCTATTATCAGACCTGATAATTTTTAACCTTTTTTTCTGTTTGACGCTCCGTCAGTTTGACAAACAAAATTTATAGAAAACTTCTGCTTTTGTTTTTAAAAAATACACTAAGGTCATCAATAAATGTGAGAAAATATCGCAACCCTCCGTACGATTTCACACGAATCAGTGTGAACTTATCCTAAAACCTCAGTTGCCCTGCTGGAACGGGATTACTTGAATGGCTTGCTGGTTTGTTTTTCCATCAAACACGCTTCACCTGCTGAGCTGAGTTGGAAAGACTTACCCCTGACGCCATCTTGTCTCTCAGAGTAATGCTCTTATGCCAATACCATCTGATCAGATGCTGTTGAGGCCAAAACCACCTCCTGTGAACAGTAAGTGATTTTATACACACCATTCTCTACAGTGCCTGCAAGCGAAACATCACCTGTCACCTTACATCTCTTTGCTCTCATTATTTTAAATTCAGATTTGTCAAACACTACTACTAGGCCTCTACTTACGAGGCATGCCTTTTAAGTTCTGTCGTTTCCATATTTCCCGGCAATTTTGAATTTGGACCTGTTCTATATTCGAATGTATTTCAATTTTGAATCTCAAAACAGTTGAAAGTATTAGGATTAATGCTATTGTTTAGTCACAGCGTCGATTGGAATCTGTCAGGTTACGTACGAAAATGAATCTTTCTAAGGAAAATGTTCGTGCAATAATTTTCTACAACTTTAGAAGAGGCCTGACACGGCTTCAGTGATTTGAAGAGCTAACATCTGTGTTCAGTGATGAAGCCCCATGTCTGCGGACTATCGAACGCTGGTATTTAGAATTCCAGCGTGGACATACTAGTGTTAGTGAAACGCGAAGGACGTCCAAAATCCGCCTTCACTGAAGATAAAATCATTGCTATGAAACAACTTATTCTCGAAGATCGTCATGTGACGTATGGAGAGATAGAGGCTCTATTAGGCATCTCACGGACAACCATTCAGAAGATCTTGCATGAAGCGCTTGGTGTGAGACGATCACAAGACGGCCCGCGTCAGATGGTGTAAGAAAACTCTGCAAAGGTTCAAACGAGGAGAGTCAAATCACGTCTATTACATCATCAGTGGGGACGAATCTTGGATCTATGCCTACGATTCTGATTCCAAACAACAATCTACAATCTGGTCTTTCAAGACGAGCCAAAGCCGACTAAAGTTGTTCGTTCTCGAATCACTTCAAAGAAGATGGTGGCCATGTTCGTTGGAAAAACCGGCCATGTTGCGACTATTGCACTTGAAGATCGTAGAACGGTTAACGCAGAGTGGTATACCACAGTTTGTTTACCACAAGTCATCGCCGAACTTCGAAAATCTAACTCAAAGCGACGCATCATCCTGCACCACGACAACGCAAGCTCACACAGCGCTCGTCAAACGATTGAGTATTTGAAGCAGGAAAAAGTAAAAATTCTTGACCATCCTCCATACAATCCTGACCTAAGCCCTAACGGTTTCTTTACATTTCCTAAAATTAAGAAAAGTCTTCGTGGTCAAAGGTTCCAGTCCGGTGAAGAAGCAGTCGACGCTTTCAAGTCAGCCATTTTGAACACCCCCACTTTAGAGTGGAATAAATGTTATAATAACTGGTTTGAGCGAATGAAAAAGTGTATTAAGCTATGTGGTGAATACTTTGAAAAACAATAAAAAGTACTATAAGGTTCTTAGTTGTGTTTTTTTTCTTCAAACGACAAAACTTAAAAGGCATGCCTTGTACGATTGTAATCACACTCAGCAGGTCAGTTGCTAACTTAAGTACATACAGTACATTACTAATTTTGACATCTTTCTCCTCATTGACCACATTACCAACTGTTACACCATATACCTTTCCTCCATTTGCAAAAGCTACCTATTGGCTTTTCTAATTTTCTACAGTCCTTTAACCACTCTTTACTATTCGTCATATGATGTGAAGCTCCAGAGTCAAGTACTTACTCTGAAGATACTTGACTCTGAAGCTTCAACTTCCTGGTCCTAGACTGCCTGGTGTTGTCATCGTCATTGGCTTGGTGGCTTTTTTCTTTGGGTTCATTGGATAATCTCTCGCCATGTGAGGACCATCGCAGACAAAGCATTTAATCGAACGCTGCTTCGTACTTCTCTGCGGTTCCTTATTTTTCTGGTACTCGTATAATATGTTTTGCCTGTAGTGCATTGCTAGCACTGGGACCCGCTTGATAGGTGTTCTCCATTTAAAGCAGCTTGGTTTTTGCAAAGTCTACAGTGATGTTTTAAGTTCTCGATCGCAAGCCTCATCATGGGTTGAAAAGTTTCTATTAACCCTTGTAGCATTAATGTTGCAAGCAATTCGCGATCAATTTCCTTGCCCAGGCCTCGCAGCTTTTGCGCTACCGTCATAGTGGCAATTACATATTTTCCACTCGTTGGAAATTGCTCCAGTTGCAGACTCACCAGCTTCGACAATAATCTGCATCGATTATTTAGGCCTATACTTTAAGGCATCCCATGCCTCCTTTGCAGACTTCGTTTCACGCACATGAATCAGACAGACTGGTTTCACCATTAAGCAAATTTTCGCTCTTGCCTTCTGATCCTTTCTGCATCCTGATATATCGCTTGCATTGGGTGTCATCTTTGTATATTCCCATAACTCTTCATGGGTTAAGTATAGTTCCATCATGAACTTCCATATATTGAATTCTGCATTGCTGTCTGATTTCTCCATAAATGGTAATGAACTCATGTTACCTCCGTGCGCATTCTGGTTTCCAAAATTTGCATATTCAATGTACGCCATATTATTCCATTTCTCTTGTGTGCTGGTGCCCTTTACCTATTGGTGGCAGAGGTCCGTGCATTCAATTGTTGAATAGATCGGTTTCTCTGTTCACTCTTTAGTGTGCAGTGGAAGCTTACTTCTTGAAGAGAATTCCTTGTTACAGGAAAAAGGAATAAAACCTCGGAACACTTTCTTGAATGGTCGCTGTGATCATATTTAAACCAAAAAGACACTTAAGGACTTTAGACAACTATTTATTTTTCACTTAAACATTTTTGACTTTATTTATGACGAAACCAAATCATTATGAAATCCATATAAAGAATATAAAAGCTATGTCAGATAACTAGAAATGTTACTCCTTCAAGTGATTTCTACGAAGTGCAAAATATGACACACTTCAATCTGAACAAATAACTGACATTCCAAATTTGAAGTAATTCAAACATAATACATAAACCAAACAGATCAGAGTTGACTTCAAAAGAATATGTATAATCTGAGATTACCAATCAACACACTTTAAAGATATATACATTATTAATAACGTTTATACAGCGTTTTACATTATAGGTAAATGGTTACAAAACGTTCATGATGGTATAAATATACAAATACTATTACTATACTGTTTGCCTCGACTGACACCACAGCTTTGACAAATTTATGTCCATCAAAAATTTTCTCAATATTCTGTGAAAATATTCAAATTTACAACATCTGTCATGTGTGCCAGTAGTGAGATTATAAAAAACTAAAACCTAATCGCAAACCTCTTTACTTCAACAACAAACTGTGGCTTTCCCTTCAACCAAGAATTGTTAAAATGTCAATGTCGAATTTCGAATTGTCGGATATAATTCTATCGCGACAGGTGACGCTAAATGTAGAATTTTGACATAGGGCCTTACTCTTGAATCTAAACCATGAATATATTACCCTAAACGGACTGAGCACTCTGCGAAAAAACGTGACGACAAGGATACTCGATCTGACGGACGATTTAGCGCAGTGGTTAAGAGCTTAAGCCGCTCCGCCCACTGTGTCTAATAGTCGCGGGTTCGATTCCCGCACGGGACAAATCTTTGTGTGATCCACAATTATTTTTTCCGGTCTGGGTATTTGTATATGTGAAATTTCATGTTTGTAAACGCACCCACGACACAGGAATAAATCCTAGTATGAGGCTATTTTTTTTTAAATAAAAAATAAAAATACTCACTTAGAGCCCTACGTCCCTTTCTAAGGAGGGTGACCAAACATTGGTACGATTATGGACTTGTTGATATATAATTAACGTATAATTCTCGGGCACTGTTTATTGCCGTAATTCTTTCTTTCTACGCATATGCCACATCTTCAATGAGTGGTAGTCAAAGTTTTTGAGTAAATTGCCCATTTTCTTGCTGAATATAATTTTTTTTTAAATCTGTAAATTCTGCTCCAAATGTCGCAAAAATTAAGGATAGTCTCCTAGGGCCGTTTTTCTGTATCTACAACGGTTGATATAGCTGTCCTTACTGTCCCGTCTCAAAAATCCATTCTGTATATACAGACGAATTGAGAACCTTGTTCGTTTTCTTTGTTCTGTTCGTTTCGTTCTGTTATAAATGGTTTAGAGCGTATTTAAACCATATCATAAATAGGTATAGTATGTATTAGTTTTACTATTTGGTCACCGTACTGCATCGTAATGGGTAGGGTGAGCGTGACACCGGGCTCCAGGTTATTGCTCTCACTCATCATGGTTTCTAGAGTTGTTTAAAACATAGAAAATTCAGTGTGTCATCTGTAAGTAAGAGTTCAATTTTCTCGAGCAATAGTTTTACATTACTCAATCCGTTTTGGGTAAAAAATTCATGATCTAAACTCAATACATTGGTATCACAATTCATACTCTTGGACACACTTGGACAATGCTTGAATACGACGCTTGCGCCAAAAAATAATTCATTATTGGGTGGGCATTAAATGAATTAATAAGAATGGCCTAAATCCGTTAATGTCAACTAAATTGTTACGCCGTTTGACAGCTCCGTTTTGTGTTGAATATTGCGTTGGCATTGTGTTTCTATCCAAGAACCAAAGTGCAACTTTTCACAAATTGTGTAAAAATGATAATAATTATTTATGGGACCATTTTTAAACTTTACTCCTTAATTACCACGTTTAGTTCTTATGCAGGGTATTTTACGCAAGTCTGCAAATAATAACAGACGTAACAAACGTCTTTTGGCATTGAAAACAATAGAATCCCGATTTTACAAACAAATTGTCCCAAGCTTCTTAAGAGCCAGTGAAATGTGAATGTATCTGTCTTAATATCCATTAAGCTACTTTAATATCGATAGTTAACCGGACTTATATTGTTTTTTTAATAAACATTGTGGCGCTGGTACTGTGTGGGCAAATGAATGCTCTATGTGTTCTTAAAATTTTTCCGTATTTTTTTTTGCTTTTATGTACTTTGGGTGCTATATTATTTCGTTGTGTGTGCTTCGCTGAAAATATTGTGAGACTGAAGAAAATCAAACTACCCATATTAAGATTAAAGTTTTTATGCATAAGAAAAGTAAACGAAGACAATGTCAAAAAATAATTCATTTATATAAAGGCCAATAAAATGCACTTACGAACGTCAAATTTATTACATCCTATGAGAAAATCCGGCAAAACGGTTTTATTCTTCAAAGATTTCGTATATGTATTTTGGAATCGCTGATTGAGGAGCTGCTCAAATCCAATCAGATTTTCTGTTAAGGTTATCTGATTTTTTTAGTATGCTCTAACACAGTATAGTTTCGATAGCCATTTTGAACTTATTAAAAGGCACATTTCGAATATCGTACAAGATGTATTGTAGAATCACATACATTATCCCATGAAAGAAATACCAATTCTATGAAGACTATTTACTACTATTAACTATTCCCTGTATTAACATGATTAATATCGCCATATTTTTTTAAGTTGCTAACATTCTCATTCTTTTTCATGTAATATGTAATTTTTAAATAAAACTTGTAGGATATTGGAAAATTTATTTGTTTGAATATTTTTAGGATCTAATTGTAAATTGCACGAACAACTCATAGCTGAATAGTAGACATGCACACAAATCCTGCGGAATATCACCAAAACAGTAGCCTATATCTATGAAAAACTAAAATAAACAATTCTTGTTGTTTTCATATCAGTGAATAACCTAATTTCATGACTGCATTTGCCACTGAGCTTCGCTTACTAAACAATGTTTCAATCGGAAGACCCTAATGTAATGTGCGCATCGCATTAGTAGTTTGTACATCAATAACTATACAAATTCCAACGGTATAACCACAGGATATAATTTAATGCCAAAATTATTTTTGTTTGGTACATAAAACCCATTGAGTGAAACAACTAACACATTATAAGGTAAGTAACAAAATAAATAACTTACTGAGAGCTAAAAAATATTTTACTTTACGTGATTTTTATGATTTAAAACCCAAAACCAAGGATTTTCACTCAAACAATTATTAAGTTCTGTAGGAATGAATATACACCACTATGCACATAATACACACTTTATTTTTAACATTTTTTACAAATTATCAAATGGGTGCCAAAAATGTTTGATAACAATTGACACGAAATCAAATTGAATAGTAATATTTAATATATATAAACAATTTCCCTTAGGGATCGAATCCGGAACGAGGTTATTCGTCAGAGAACCAAGGTTACCGACATAGCTCAGCGAATTAGCACGCTGAAGTGGCAGTGGGTAGGTCACATATGCCGCAGAACCGATGGCCGTTGGGGCAGACTGGTTCTTGAGTGGAGACCGCGTGTCGGCAAACGTAGTGTAGGGCGCCCTGTAGCTAGGTGGGGCGACGATATTCGTAAGGCAGCGGGCAGGGATTGGAGAAGGAGAGCTGAAGATCGAGCTCAGTGGCGTGCCATTGGTGAGGCCTACGTCCAGCAGTGGACTGACACGGGCTGATGATGATGATGATGATGATAATGATGATATTCAATATCTAGTATATATTTTGATTGACACCACCATTTGTTTGCGTTTCTCTTTGTATCGTGCTCTAGTTGAGGAACAATTTTTATAAACAAATAATCGTCGGTAGTTTTTCTCATATGATTTTTTTTATGATTGAATCGGGCTTTATATGCAGCGAGCATTCGCTGAACAATTTCTATCAAATATTTGTCGTGACTGCTTTCACTGCTCCACGTAAACGCCACGTTTTATCCAAGCAAAAATTCTTGAAATCATCTTGACATACATCCACATCTCCTGTCGATTTTTTACGACTTTCGACGAATTTGTTAACCTGTCATAAAAAATTGTGTGTTTAATAAAGCATATATATAATTAACAGTGACACTAACAACATATACCTAATGAGTAAGAAACCTAGGCAAACGAATTCTGTCCACGTGTAATGGTGACAAGAACGGCAGCATTCTCTCGCCCGATGATTAAAATATTTTTTTGTGCCAGGAAAGAGCCAGTCTTATTAACGCCTGAGGAGGTGTTTAGTGGAGTTGTTTATTGAAAAATTATTTTGGCCTCCACCCCACATGGACATCTGTGTTTGAAAAATTATTTTGGCCTCCACCCCACATGGACATCTGTGTTCGGCGCAAACCGAGCTCCTAATCGAATACCAGCCGCGATCTGAAAACTTTCACAGGTTCCGGTTAGTGTTCCGAGGTTTGGTGATGGAATCGCATAGAGCCAGTGGCCTGGTTCCTTTATGCCTAACGTTAGAAGTCTAGCACGGTCACGGTTATTGATTATAATTTTGGCCGAATTATGTTTGGTTATTTGTACCCATGGTTTGTCCCAAAGTTTGTGAAGGTTTATCGTTATTGGTTGGTTGTTGGTTGGGATATCGTTATTGGAAAAAATATTCCGTCACGTATCCGGAGCCTTTTCTGCACCTGCTACCGCTAGCTTTGCTCAAAAAGAGGAGAAGATTTGAAGAAGCACTGTAACATTGCTAAACGCACCGTTAAATTTCTGGGAGGTGCAAAGCAACTACGTTTAGCCAGGCTACTCTATCCAATGAATTAAAAGGCCGTCATATGAATTTGCGTCAACATTTAGTAGAACCTCTGCCTCATTTGATGAGAGAAAGGTTCTAGTTGTGTAAACCGCAGCCTCCTTACTACCACACCCCAGTTGGAGGGACTGAAATTTGGACTTGATGGTAAAAGCTGTGCCTGCAAGCTATTTTTGATCCGCACTCAATTAGGCGGTTGCCACCATCCTTCTTTTTAAAATCACATATTTTGGCACCATAATGGTATTCTAAAAATGTGGGTTGGACATTTCCAGATAAGAAAAGGTTATATAGTTTAGTTATTTTTATAAAGGCGCTCAAAAGAGCTCCACCAACATTACCGACGGAAATGCTTACCAGATCTTTGAGATGCATAGACGTAATACCATATCACCGACAGAGGTACTCGTAAATGACATAACTGTGGTAGAAAGGTCTTCTTCTTTAATCTGAAAATAATTTATTAGGGCGTCGGGTTTGGTAGCTGTGAGACATGGTTGGGTGAAGGATGCTTGCTACAAAGAGCTTCCAGCGTTGAGGTCTTAGAAGGAACCAGGGGTCCGGTCCGGTAATAGGTGATTTAACAAGTCTTTCGCGACAATTTTTCAGTTTTCATCATTCAACCATTTTTTTATGTTGCTCACGGATTTTTTGTCACGTGGCCCAAATCGTAACTAACGCTGTCATCGAGTGGAATGTTGGCGTCTACATGGTGCAGCTTGATTAAGTTCGTTGAGTAAGTTTGTTAATTCTCTCGAGGAAAGTTACATCGTGCGGACGGAGTAGTAGATTGGAAGTAGAAAAAAAATACTAAATGGTAACCCATAATCACACCAACACCCTTGTCAATGTCATCTAAGTGCAAAAAATCCTTGTCGCACTATATATTAAACAGAAATATGTCGAATAGTCAGGACAATTGAACATATTTGTCAATTTTTTACCATGAATTTTTTTCAGGATTTCTTTGTTGTCTGTCATTTTCAGCTTTACCAAACAAGGCCCAGACCGTGTTCCGTATTCCCAATATTTAAAAATCACTCATGAACAGACTGTTTCCTCCTACATTTATTTGGGGATCTGGCGTGATGATTTTATCTATGATTTACTGTAGTAGTTCATTAGCTTATCAGGATCTTAATTGTTTTTGTACTACTAGGTAGGTGTAATTTTTAACTTGTGGTAAGAACGCAGTAGTAATTTATCCAGTTATTGCAGTCGTGATATTGCCGAATAGAATGATTTCAAAAAATAATTATATTATTTTTAGTCAATTTTAGACACTAGAACCTTAAAAAAGAAAATTTAGGCTATAAACATGATTTTATGCTGTTTACATAGTGTACATATCAACAAATTTTCTCCGTAATTCGTAAACATTTTTTATTGGTTAACATTTTTGACAACACCCAACCAAGAATAGAATTTTCGTAAGCCTAACAACATCGTGAAGCAAATATAATGTTCAATTTTGTTCAGTATTGCAACGGCAACCGATTTCACAAGAACCTGTCGGAACTCTGTACTCTCTTATTACCACGGCGAGACAGCTAGCATATGCGCTCCCCTATAGCAACTACTCAAACCGTGGCAGTTCCTCCTTGAGGTATCCTTGAGCGAGTTGCCCCCTTACCCTTCTGGCTCGAGCGTAGTAGTTGCACGCTCACCTTCTTGTCCGGTGAAGTTGTAAAGGCCCCCGCGGCCAACAGTGTAGATCACTTACAGACACACAAATCTGTACTCTCTGCCTATCCCGCAAGGGATGTGGTGTGATGATATAGATAGATAGAAAGATTTCAGTTTGCGATGATACCGTTAAATATGTCGAGACTGCAGGGCAGGTCTTGTTTCTCAGTCAAGTTGAATCTAATTCAAATCCACCTTCATTGTGTGATTGAGTAACATACATCTAAACTTTTGCATAATACTCGTATTTGTACTTTCATATTCCTGACATTGATAGTATATACCACATGTTTAAAGCTCACAATTTCTCATGTTAAAATTTTCCATTAGTAGAATGTTCCATTGGGTAACATGTTTCATTAGCCAAATGTCCCATCCACAGGTAGTCATATTAGCAAAACGTTATTTTTAGATAAATGTTTCATGTGTCAATACCATTAACAGTCTTTGTGCATATTACTGCAGTAAATAAAGATTTTTTTGAATTTTTACTATATTTACTACGAAAGATTTAACAATGAAGTAAAATTACCTTCGTATCTACCTACAATTACGAGTGGAATTTCTGTTTTACAATAATATTTCCAGGAATTCTTCTAGAAAGGAGTAGCTTGTACGAAGTCGTTCAGAGATCATGAGTTCTTTTAAATACTTTACTGCATCCGTACTAAGTCCTGAACAGAAAAAAAAATCGTCAAACTTATATACCCCAAAAGCGTACACCGACACTTCAAGTTCACAAGAAATAAGATTGGAGTGTGTTATTATACCGGCCAAAATTATAGATTCCAGGCAGCTTCAGAGAATTTTTCGTTTATGCGTGTTTCATAGAATCACCTCAAATTATTTTGTCCGTCCTAGGATTCGGATCCAAGATATTGTGAACATCAGCCGGACTACGTTAACGAGGCAGTTGAAAATTAAAATAAATATTGCTATGAGACTGGACGAAGCCAATAAGGTCTGTAAGAGAAGACCTGTTGGAACTCTGTACTCTACCTACCCCGCAAGGGATCTAGCGTAATGATATAGATAAATAATTTACCCCTATATGTTATTTTGGTAATGATAGCCATTGCCCAATTGCAGGTGGATCGCCAAGTCCTAACCCTAGCTACGTGCCTTCAAGCAGTTTTTCTCCAACACGCCGCCATGAGGCCGTGACGTCATCAGATGCCACCAGCGCCCGCTTCTCATTTTGGCCTGATGGTAATTGAGAACTCATTATTTATATCAACTCTGGATAACGTAACTTGTAAATAACTTCTTTAATGTACACACGTTTATGTAGACACGTAATTTACAATCCCTACGCTAGGAAAACCAATAGTCTTGATACTGATACAAATCAAAGGTGATTAAAATTGTAGTCTTGAAGATAGTAAGCGGCAAAGTTGCTGATAGAAAGTACCATTTTTCTTTTCCTTTCTTTACCTGGGGAAAATCCTGCATAGGGCGAGGTTCGGAAGGAAGCTCAGCCTGCTCGTTGGCCTCCTAACGACTAAAAACCATCTGTGGCTAAAATCAAAATAGCACACAGGCCTCGGGTATCTCTACGAGGAATGTAACGGTGCCCTCAATTGCACGTAACCTAGAGTCCCATTTCGAGAAGGAAACTAGTCACTTCCTTCCTACATTAATGCGGTGCTTATGGCAGCGAAGGCCTCTCCATGAAATATTTAATTTAAGTAATTCATGGAAGAACATGGTAAAATTTACGTTTATCTGTTTAATTTATGGCGATGTATTGCAATACGCCATAAGTATTGTAAATTATTCTTAAATGAATATTGATTATTTTACTCTCCGTCGAGTGTTGCATTTCTATAGAGTTTTATTGGAATCTATGTTTCGGGTTATAGAATTTTGGTCATTCAATAACATAATAAGGTAAAACTTGAAAAAAAAATAGACTAAGGATAGTACACATACTCTGCTGTTTATGCCTGTGGATGTCGTAGGGAACGACTAGAAACGTCGAGAAAATCCATTTTACATTTTACATCGAGCAGCCTGTCATGGAAATGTTAGGATATTTTGACGAAAGCTTGATCTCCAATAAGTCGTCGGTATTATCCTCGCATGTGATAGCTTTTTTGTGTGACCCCACCGGATTATATCAATGAGTGACCTATAAATATTTGTTTTGGTCTAGATGTTTCTGTGTATGAAATTCATTTTAAAGTTATTATAGAATAAAGTTATTTGTATCTATCTATCTATATCATCACGCCGGCTCCCTCGCGGGGTAGGCAGAGAGTACAGAGTTCCAAGAGGTTCTTTCCTTACATACCACACTCTGGCTTCCTCCACTCTCATAGTTCATCTCATACACACTCGCCGGTTACGGAGACTCTTGACTTGCCCTTCAGATAAGACACGGTCATGGTAAGATAGTCTAGGTCTTCCCCGGTACCTACATCCTTCCAATTTCGCATTGTATATCTGTTTTGTCATTCTTTCTTCTGGCATTCTTTCTATATGCCCGAACCAACGGAGCATAACCTTTCTCATCTTAACACCGATAGTATCTTTCATACCTACTCGCTTTCTTACTACGCTGTTGCGAATACGGTCGGTCAGCGTGACTCCGCCCATCTTCCACAGAGATCGCATTTTGACCGCATTTATCCTGCTTTCATTCTCCTTCTTACATACCCAACTCTCACTGCCATATAACAGCGTTGGGACAAGCACTCCGTTATGCATGGCCAGCTGCGCCTTTTGGCTTAAGTGCCGGCTCCCAAGTAGCCTTCCCATCGCACCATTCACTCTATTACCTGCATTCGCTCTTCTCTCTGTATCAGCGGTGTATTTCCCATCCTTACTGAAGGCGCATCCAAGATATACAAACTCATTCACTTGCTCCAGCACATCGTTACCAACCACAATCCTTGCATTCTTTCTGATTTCTTCCCGTTCAAAAACCATAATCTTGGTTTTCTTCACATTCAAATGTAAGCTATTGTTCACGCAGTCGTCTCTCATAACTGTGACTAGTGTTTGCAGATCAGTGGCTGTTGGCGCTATCAAAACCGCGTCATCTGCATATAATAGGTGGTTCACCACTAGATCACCCATTTTTACCCCTTCATTCATCGCATTCAGTTTTTGA
The DNA here is from genome assembly GCA_905147815.2 of Phalera bucephala. Taxonomy (NCBI): domain Eukaryota; kingdom Metazoa; phylum Arthropoda; class Insecta; order Lepidoptera; family Notodontidae; genus Phalera; species Phalera bucephala. The sequence continues at coordinate 19,093,046 of LR990609.1, read as the reverse complement.
AGACTTTTATCCAAATATACTATAAACAGTCTAGTGGACAAGACGCAACCCTGCTTGACGCCAATTTAAACGTCGAACCAGGGCGATATGTTACCACCCGTACGCATGCCTTGCTGTCCACATAGGTGGACTGCATGCCTTGCTGTCCACATAGGTGGACTGGACGGCTCGCAACAGGGTGCCGTTTATACCATACTCTGGCAAAATATCCCAAAGTCTCTTTCGCACGACTCTATCAAACGCCTTCTCCAGGTCCACAAAACCGCAGAAAACCCTACGGCCTACTGCCAGATGTTTTTCTACGATGTTACGGAGGGAGAAAACTTGACCCGAACATCTTCTTCCAGACCTGAAACCTCCCTGTGCCTCGCACAACATTCCATCGGACTTCTCGCGCATTCTCCGTTCAATAATTTTACCATACAAGCTGATCAAACTGATGGCCCTGTAATTGGCGCAGTCATATTGTAAGCCCTTGCCTTTATACAACGCGGCGCCAATCTGTAGGGACTCTACCGGTCTTCCAACAAAGATTTGCAAATTTGTAATGTGGGAAATTAAAAAGAAAGTAATAATCTCACCTCTCATTATAGAGAGATAAGATTGGAGCATTGTGGGCGATTGGAATACGGACAGTGTTCTAAACTACTATGTACTACGTATATATTAAAACTTTATTATTCGCCACTTCATAATGAGTGTTAATTTCTTAACTAGGAAGGCATCTCTCTATTATTACTTATAGTCTATACTTCATCGACCACATTTTTGCGTACACAATTGATAGCATACGCGACCGTCATTTACTTTTGAGGGGTGACTTCACCAACTAAGTCTGTTTAGAAAAGTACGTATGTAAACGTGTGTAACAAATGATTATTGGATTTAACGATTAAGTACTAAATTCGTATATTAACATTACTTTTGTGGTGGCGTTTGGTGATAGGTTTCCAGGCGTGGGGTGGTATGTTAAACTTTCTACCTATCTACAGACTATTTTGTATCCTCGCGGAAATGACAGGAGTAACTGCATTGTTAACACTGATTACAAATTAATAAAATACAGTTCGTGTGTTCGTGCCGCGCGGTCACGACAAGCGAAGTTTATTATACCTAATATTTAGTACATATCTATCGCGTTAGTTATTCTTGAATAACTCCTGATACTTTTGAATGACTTAGTATCGAGAAAATACCGGCTCAAAACAAGCATCGTGTACTTTATGTTATGTAAAATAAATACTCCGTCTTTTTTGTATCCCATGAAATTCCCTAGAACGCAAAACATCAGTCTGTGTATTTTACTACTAAGAAATCGTGAAGTGATGATTGTATCTGCACGTTAAAATTATCAGGAATAACTATTTCGAGATTTCTCATACTTAATAAATAGAAAAATGAAATTCACTGAACCGATTTTGATGGTAACTGATTTCACATTCGGAAAACTTATTATGATAATATAGAGTGATTAAGGCCGGGGATATTGTAGTCTAGCCTCCCTTTAATACGCGGGTACTAGAAAGAGGTCAACTTTTTTCTTCTAACACATCGTAGTTATGAAAGTTAGATTGTTTATTATTTAATTTTGACTATTCATCTGTCTCACCTCAATTTGCGAGAGACAGCCAGGAAGGCAAAACATATTTACATTTTTTATGTTTCCTGTTCATATTCAAAAAGGTACTTAGGCATTAGGTTTTCTATTTTTACGTCTTCATAAGTCAGAAATTTGGGTTAATCATCATTATCATCAGCCGACGACGACGATTACGTCCACTCCTGGACAGAGGCCTCCCTAAAGATCGCCGCGGCAACCGGCTTTGTGCTGTACGCATCCAGTTTTTATCTGCGACCTTAACCAGATCATCGGTCCACCATGTGGGAATAATAACGGTTTGGTCAAATAGCCGATGGAGCTCGACGGCAGCGCTCGCTCTACGATAAGTGGTGACGTTTGCCGTCGCGCCGAGCGGAGCTGCACTGTGTGGCGTCTCCCGTACATTTCAGTACATTACAACTCTTCAAGCCGCGCCACCGCCACGCTCCCGTCGCGCTGCGTCGGCTATGTGCCAAAATCTTTATACCTACTTTTAATTATCGTGTTTCCGTCTCCTCCATACTATGTCTACACGTTCCTTGGACTAGTCTTAGCTGGATATTAGTATAATGTTGTTTATCTTTAGATTAATTTATCGCTTGTACTTACATATACCTATTTTTCGGCAGTTGGCGTTAAAGAAGAAGCATCTTCGAGTCTGGTATCTAATGCAGCACCATATTCAAAATGTTTTATGTAAGCGCCAAAGAGGGACACACAAGATTACAATATCTTAAGCACTCTGCGTGTTTCACTTAAATAAGTGATCAATATTTTAAAGCTGGTGTAGTGATCAATGTATACCAAAATATAGATGTTATAGTGCATTTGATTTAGATGAGCGAATTTTGATTATGCAACGATGATACTCCCTAAGAATTGACTTAATTAAATGCACGCTATTCGAATTTGAATTTCATAAGGCCAGTTGTTGAATTGAGAATTTTACGATAAGTTTGCTTAAATATTCAGCAAACCGTCAAATATCTAAGTTGAGTTTATCAAGATTCCTATTTGAGAGATCATAATGGAACTCTCAATCCAAGCATCTTTTCTAATATTTCGAGCTGACTGATGGCTACATCAGTCAGCTCAAAATATTATGCTTACGCAGTAGTTTTCGTTGTTGTAGACCACCATTGCTGTATGTTAATCAATCTCTATTTCTGAATATAAATGTACAAGTGTTTGTAGTATCGACGTATTGGTAATAAATGTTGTTGGTCATCACCTATTATAATATATTATAAATAATTCGTTAACGTATTAAACATATTATTAAAGAAAACACAAATAGATTGAATTTTAAATGAAAGACTTTACTTTATTTAATATTCATAAACCAACTTTGGATACATTCATAAACCATCTTTGGACACATTCATAAACAAATTTTGGACACATCTGAATAATTATGGAATTACATAATCCATATCGTACCGTTTCCGTCGGTTTAGTACAGCCGTTCCTACCCGCTCTTAGACACACAGTATAATTAAGCATTTTTATTAGTATTTGAAATATCTTATAATCGAAAACACTACATAAACTGGATATTGAGATATTGAATATATTTTATTAGATTAAAATTGTAACATGCAACATATTCTTTTGTAAAGTTCGTTACAGATACTATATATGAATACATATCAAAGATAAATACACAAATCTAGGCTAATATTGTGATATCACTCGAGAGGCACTCGATTGGGTTAATGAAAGGATATGATAAAACCACGTTGTCTTGTCTACGGTGACTGGTGCCAAATAATGTGTTAATACATTTTCGTGGAGTTTCATTAATATAAACTATCATAAGCTTTAAAGATGGCATTGTTAGAGGTATCCGTAAGTTATAAGCTAATTTGGTTATGCAAAGTACTGCATACAAGGGCAATTCAACCATCGGTGCCTCTTGAGCAGTCATTTGAGCTTACATGCTTAGACCCTATATTTAAAAAGCCTGAAACCGGCGTACATTTACTTATAATTTGATTAAACACACATAATTTATTATGACTGGAATATAAGCTAGGTACTTTTAAGTACTTTGAAATTACACAATACATTGCCAGAATTCTTAAACATTACTAAAATTTGAGTTTAATATCATAGACATAAACTATTATAGTATATTTTGTCATATTATGTAGACATATTGAGACATCAAATGCTACACAGAATTTTTGAATACATTCTCACAGATATTATAATCTGTACTATAAATTTAAGTTAACGTTTCATATCAAACATTGACCTTATGTAATCATCATACAAAATCCGATGCTGGTCCATTCACCTCCCCTCCGCTTTGAATATGTATAGTAATAATATTTTTTTCTTTTTACTAGGTTTCACTTTAAAGCCACTTGCCATTGACACGAGTTTCATTTAAGTACCTCGAATTAAGTATAAATAAATATATTTATTTTGGTTTTTATCCTACCACTTTATCAAAATTTGTGAATTTATGTATAAGGGCTGTAAAAATTGTTAAGTTTAATTTAATATTATAGCATAGAAGTAGGGTCTTAGATCTTTACTTAGATAATAATTATGGCAAATAATTTAGTGCTTGTAGAGGATGCACTGTAGCCGTTTGTAGAAAAAAAAGTGATTTTTGATTAAAAATAGCATTCTGGTTTTTAAAAATTCATTATTTCTTGAGTCCTCGTCAACGCAGCAAATAGCTCCACCATTTTATAATATAATCCCTCATGTATCAAAAATAATTTCATATTATGTTACTTTTGATTTGTTATTTTTGATATATTTTAGGCCCAGTGTTAATTAAAAATGAACTGTTTTAATTTCCTTTCTTCCATTAGAATAATTCCTTCTTGGACAACAAGAATTTTTTCCTTGGCGAAGTATTTATTTCGAAGTATCTCTAGGGATTCTTTTTAGGCGCAGTGACTTGCTGCGCGGTTCTGGAGCGCGGTGTAGCAGGCTGGGCGACCTCTCCACACTGAGCGAGTGGCCTCGTTCACGCACTGGCGCGGACTGGCCCAAAAGTAGCATAGAGGTGTTGTGAGCAGAAACCATCGGCAATTCACTATAGCCTGAAGCATCACACCCTCTGGCTATTTCACTTCTAAGATCGGAAGCTGCCATTGATGTGATGTCATCAGAATCTGACTCTTCATCATCCGTATCCAAAACTCTGAAATTTTGCATTATTTTCTATTATTTATCGGTTATTATGTTTGTGCTCAAGTATTCGCATTGCAGTGTTAGCAGTATTCGCAATTGCAAGTAATTGTTATATCTTAGCCCTATAATATTTTGGCAAACATTAAAAACTAACCTCACTTCTATCTTATTAATCCTTTGCTTTATTTTGGCTTGTTCTTCCCCCACATCGGTCAACAAACCTTGTAGACGATTGTTTAACATATCCACAGTATTTTCCAATTTGTGTACAGTTTCCTCCATGCTTTGCTGAGTCGTTTGCGCATTTTCAAACACTGTTTCGTCGAGCAACCCGTCCTGTAATTATAAAAGCGCAAAATTGTATCTATATCTTTTAGTGTTTTATTGTGCTTTGCTAGTATTTAAAAAGCATACTAACAAACCTTCCTCAACAATTGACAACCACGTGCAGTGAGGGTCGCCCGCGCATCAGGATAATCAGCCAGCGCTTCCCAGAGATCCCTTTTTGCCAAACAGAATAAATCAGAATAGCCCAAAGAACGCACATTAGCTGTCCTCCTGTTTCCAGTACGGTTGCCTGCAATCTCAAGAACGCTTACTTCGCCAAAAACTGATCCTGCGCCTAAAGTGGCTAAAACTGTCTTTCCATCATCTGCCACTACTTGAAGTCGTCCTCTCTTGACAATATACATTTCCTTTCCAACATCTCCTTTTCGGCAAATGTAATCTCCAGGGCTGAATACTTGAAGCTTCAATTTCAACACTAAGGCTTCCAACAATCCAGGTTCACAATCTTGGAAAATTCTCACTTTTCGTAATGTGTCCAAGTGAACACGAATAGCGATCTCAGCCTTAAGTTTGTCGGGCAAAGATGCTAAAACATTTTCCTCATCTAAAGCTCCACTCTCTGCCCAGGTGTATGCAAACCAACGAATTACTCTAGCTTCAAGTTCACCACTAACTTTTCTGAAGTCCAGGTATTGTTTCACTCCATCCATTTTGTTCTGAAAATCGACTCTAGCCACGTTCATGTTTGAAATCATGGATCCGATATTACCAACTATTGTCGCAAAGATTAAAACGCCAGCTAAAAAGTCGGCGACGACAAATATATATTCCACGTCGATCTCTGGCTGTGGGGTTTCTCCTATAGTGGTCAGAGTTAGCGTAGACCAGTAGAAACTGTAGATGTACTGGTGAGACAATGTTTCGTTGCAGCCTCCTGTTATGTTGTAAACCCAGTTATCTTTACCGAACCCTATAGCGTAGCTTATTGCGAAATACAAACAGGCATTCCAGTGGATAAGCACAAGTATCGCCATGACGACCTGAAAATTTATATTAAAAAATTAGTTCACTTTAAAAGGTAAGGCAGGTTTACAATGTACTTATCAATATCGACCTTGCATATCCTGAAGACATTTGGGAAGCTAGTGACGGTCTCAGTACGATCGAACCACTCCCACATTCGGGGCAGGCGGAATAGTCGATTGAGTCGCACAATAACAGGGCACGGCAAACAATTCTGGAACACAGCCAATATTGACACTTTAGTAATAACACAGTTACCTACTTATGTCCGGGGCCAATATTTTCCCTTTCTATTTGTGTTTATGATGAAATATAATCACAGGACAGAGAACAAAATATTTTTATAACACCGTTTTGTTCAATTATTACATGGAAACTCAATTGTCATAGGTCCGGGGGAAGATTATTTTAATTGGTTCTTTTATTAGCATCCATACAATTAAGAACTTGCGCATTAAGGCACTCATAGAGTTCCTAGACTGAGGTGTTCGCTAGAACTTTTTCGCTCGCTAGAGGTTAAGCAGTCTTCAACTCGGTCATTGTCATATGGGGAACCGTTTGTGATGTCAGGTTAGAAGCGTTACAGGCGGCTTCTTAAAGTGCAATAATAGGTGGCAACAAACCTGCTTTTACCAATTCGCACTGAGTCTATGTGGTGGAGTAGGTTTAACCTACACTTTCTCAACATGATTTAAAAGAGAAGGCTTTTCTTGCCCAACAATGGGTCAGTATAGACTAATTTATTGTCATATTAAAACTCGCAGTGCATAAACTGGGCGCAAACGGGTGTCCACCGAAGCAAAATCTAGGATACACTACATAGGAATAGATTTAATGATTTGTGATGAAAGTGTTTTGGTTGGTTTAATACTAACGTGATCGCATGTTCCAGGTCTCCACCAAAAGTAGCTAATGTCGGTTGGGAGCAATGATAAGAAATCATACCTCCATGAGACCGAATTAAGATAATGGGATCTGAGCATTTTAGGATCCTTCACCATTAGACCTTGATCAAGATATCCTGTGAACAATACATAAATATTACCTAAAGGAGAACGGGCGGGGTGATTCAAATGACTTCAGATGATCACCTCATTTAGTAGTCATTTTACTATGAACGCCATAACATTGACCCACGGAGAAAAAAGTTATACAATACAAAAAAATGGGTATTGATTTTGCAGTCTAATTTGGACTACCTACTCTATATTTTGCGTACTACTCAACACGTAGTCGCTGTCCCAAAAAACGTAGCCCCACACTATAAATCATTCCAGTGTCATGTTTGCGTTTTACGAACGTGAAATTCAAATACATAAACATCCAGTCACATACTTTACCCAGGTACGGCGGTCGAATCAGGGACTACTAGATTCAATGGGCAGAGCGGTTTAAGCTCTTAATCACTAAACCAAGTTGTTGTGACGCATTTGGATGAAATTTGGCACACAGATAGTTCATTACCTAAATATGTAGAATACTTTTCATCCCGGAAAATGTTAGGTTCCTGTCTAAAGTCAACGCGGACGAAGTCGCGGACAGAAACTAGAATGCATATAAAGAGAAACCTACGATATCTACAGCCGTACGAGGAAAGGCGTGCAGTATGGGGGGACGGGGGTGACGTTGTATTTTTCATTTCAGTTTCATACTTCCTTTTTGTTGAATGTCTCTGGCGTTCTGCTTTAAAATAACTAGTGATAATATACAATACCTTTTTATATTATAGGCACTACCTCTTTATAATATAAGTGTATACCTATATAAGTGTATACCTACCTCTTTATAATATAAGTGTATACCTATAGCTTTTTTCTCCATGTTTCGATTTATTTGCAGGTGCATAAAAGCAGGTCTCGTCATCCGACGCTAGTTGGACCAATATACGTACAAAAATTTCCGATCTCCTTTAATTTGTTGATTCTTTAGCCGGCATTGAAAGACAATAGGCTAAAAACAGTTTATTTTGTATACTGCCATTTAAGTTTTTTACGCTGGCACTTCCACGATATTTTTTAAAGTTAGGCACAATTTTATCTTGCGGATTTTTTATGTGCAGTTTGATGAAGCTGTGATGCCACGCAATATGCTCGTGTGATGTATTCGCAACGGTTTTTTACCTCTATATTTAAAATTATTTTAAGTAGAAATATTTTAAACATTAAAAGCGCAGTCAGTATACAAGCTATATCCAATACAACGACTTGGACTGGCGGTTCAGCATAAGCTGCTCGGATCATTCGTTCGAGTATTCGGGTTCGATTCGCTTTCAAGACTTGTGTAACCCGCAAATTATTTATTTCAGTATTTTCTGAGTATTTGTGCAAGTAAAATTTTTATAAACACAAAGATACCCGCGACACAACGAATTATTTTTAATGTAAGCTAACGTCTGTTAAAATGAAAGAAATAAACGAAAAATATGAATAATAATTGATTCTTTGCTCTTACTTTGTAAATAATGGCAATACGCCATGAAATTGAGTGAGTTTGCTAGTCTATTTTTCGTCAAAACTTCTTGTCTACAACTTAGCTCATTTAGGAAATTAGACCATAACATTACACAAAATTAAATATGAAGGTACAGTTTGAACAGAAGCGTGCTTGCCACTTGCTAGTTCTTACAGCTACACTGTTCTGCTATGCCTGTATAGATTTGAAAATTACGTGGTCTGTCCGCTTGTTACAGTAATTATTTAATTTATCCATAGGGCTTTGGTTTTTTGCAATGATAGCCATAACAAAACATTTTTTAATTTAACGTTACTTATTTGTATCATGGATAGGATGTTGTTACCAGTTTAGGATGATAGAGTATAAACTCTATCATCCTAAACTGAACTAATAAAGAACTTTTTATGTTATTGATATTGGCATGGTAGATGGACTTCTGTCGATTCATCATAAAATCTACTTATAAAAAGTACTTAGTAAAGGTACTTTATTTCATATGTCAATTTCATTTGCACTTCTACCCTAATAGAAATCCCTTTGTTCGATAAACTAGCCTAATAAAAGAAATTATAGTTTTTAATATAATAATAACACTGCTGATCTATAGAACACTTCGTATTATTATGGGCTGTCGAAAAGGACACACAAACATCCAATCAATCACAATCCCCATGAAATGGTGTCACGACAACTGCGGTGCAATATTTGTGCGGAAAAAGCAACTAGGCAGGGTCGAATGTTTGTTCACACGTTAGCTAAATTTGATGACGCAAGGCGCGGCTCTTCGTATAGGTGTCAAATTGTTGATTTGCGGGCTCACTCGAAAGCGATACCTACCTAACTGTAACTTACACTGTCGTAAGTGGAATCGATTACAACAGTTCTTACGACGTTTGTTCATGCAGCTTAGCGATCGTAAATATTCGTTGTAGTACGAAGGGAATGTGGCCTATGAATCTTTAGTGGTTGTTTTCTTTACCTATTTATAACGATGACCTACTACCTTCTTGCCCTCATTACCCACAATGCTACTACCCTATTCTGTTGGTAGAGTATTACTGGTAGGATATCTTTTGCACTACCTGAGCTACTGGTGTGTATTTAAATTCCCATTGGTGCTATATGGAATAATAAGGACTTCCTGGCTTATCATTATTGATATTCTTCTTCGTATCGTTTCGACGGCAGACATGTCAAATCTATATAGAGGCGGCCCAGAACGCGGCCATCTCGACCGCATTGTTGGCAGCATTCATCAAATCCTGCCACGTGCAGGTGTTGGGGCGTGCAGAGCACGATGTAAGGTGGACCATCGTTTGCGTAAAACCGCACAAACACTTAAGATTGGTATTGTCTGTGAGTCTCCACCTGAATATGTTTTCCTTGCTCCGGCCGTCCCGAGTTCGAAGTCTATTTAAAGACTTCCAGACCGGTCATGGTAATTTATGTCCAGATGGAAGACTCTCAGCAGGTGGCACAAAAGTATTTGGAAGGGGCACTCTGTCTGTCCAAATGTTGCACCTCACTTTTGATGGCTCCAAAGTTAGTGGGGTCGACACACTTGATAAAACTTTTACGTCTCTTCAGCCGTTGCTGCACTGGCGTGTGGCTGTGCATGGGGTGCCGTGGGTCGTTTTCCATTTTTCGTCTTTCTACAGAGCTCGCCACAGCCCCGCGAACATCTGAAGGTGCTATGCCAGCTAATGGGTACAGCAATTTTACCGGGGTCGGTTTAAGGCAGCCCGAGATGATCCGGCAAGTTTCAATGAGTGCCGTATCCACTAGCTTAGCATGGGCGGAGGGACTCCAAACAGACGCGCATATTCACCTGCGGCGAGGCTCCCCACTTTGTAGTGGTGAGATGCTGGAGCAAGTTATTGCGGGTGTGCACCTTTTTCTTAATGGTTTCACAATTTTTCCCGTATGTGAGGGACCTATCCAGAATGATACCCAAGTATTTAGGATAGTGACTGTGGGCTATGGGCACACCCTGCCATACGATGTTTAGCCTACGACCCGCTTGGTTGTTGCGAAGGTGAAAGACGCAAGACTCGGTCTTGGAAGGGTTAGGCTTGAGGCTTGCTTTGGCTTTTGGCTATTATTGATATAAATGATGTCAAAGGATTTTGTAACTTTGTAGCTAAATATCGTGATTTATCTATCTTGCTGGTAAAATAAAAATCAAATATTTCGGTCCGATGACTGCAGATAGGTATAGTTTCGATTTACTTTATAAATAATATTTCAGATAATGTATTGGAATACCCAATATCGAAGATTGGTACTGGTTTTGTTGCAATCAATAAAACAGGAAAACTTGCCCGAAGCGATTTGTTGTTTTTAATCGAGTTTAAAAACGGAGCAGATTCTCAATTCAATCAGGTTTTACTTTTTTGTTTGAATTCAAACCTATTTGCGTTATTCCTGCTTAATCCCTTTTTTATTTTAAATATTTTACTACTACTTTCGTCCCATAAAATTAATTGTTTTTGCTAACTCCTGAAAATTGAAATTGTGTAAGACGCTTTGAAGTAGGTTTTTATCTTTTTATTTAAAAACTTCAGGTTGATCGCAGAATTTATTTTAGTAGTAGTTCAATTTAAAAAGATCTATATTAGCTGTAACTCGAAAATGGGTATCACCAGCCAATTAGCGCAAGCCCGATTTGTAAAGCCCTCTAATGAACAGCCAATCCCCTAGGGTAATCCGAGGGATTATTTTACTGGAACGGATTTAGAATAAATGTTAAAAAATTAATAAATAAAGGTAAATAATTCCGATAAGAACCTTAGATAGATTAAAAAATAAATTGATTGCATGAACATTCGCTTATAGCAGGAATTAGTTTGATCTAAGTAGGCTTTCGCTGAGCATTAATGAATTTGAAAGAAAGCGAAAGAAAATATTCTACTAAATGTAGAGAGAAGAAACTATAGCTCCGTTTCATAGAGTAATTAATAGTATACACAGTGCGACCTGCAGATTTCGTATTAAATTGAAATTCTCCGCACGCATTTGCGTATTAATCAGTCAAGTATTTATCTGATTGACTTATTTGCACATGACAGTCTTTGCTATCGAGTAGCTGATCATTCCGACTTGCACACCAGTTCACGCTGTGTAAACCAAACAGACAAATAATATGATAGTACTGGTACAAACCTTCATGGATATGAACGATGGTATCGATGATGTAAATGCCGTCGCACAAATAGTCCACGAGAAACCACATCGCAGTCAGCTTGTCCAGCTGCCAGAACACCGCTCTTCCGATCACGAACAAAACATTGTATAGTATGGCCAGGGACACCACCGCCAGCCACTGTTAAAGACGTTATCTTTTAGTATCGTGGAATGGCTGCTATTGAGAGAAAGGTCAACATGGATGGGAAAAAATAACATAGTCAATAACATGCATTGTATTTTAAAACTTAAAGAGTTTTAAGTAGGGCCAGGCCATATCCTTTGCGGGGTAGGTAGAGAGCACAGAGTTCCAACTAGTTTTTTCCTACTTAGAAACTCGAATGGTATGGAAAAAAATTCAGCAGAACGCAACTTTGTATCCGTGTCACCCCTTACATTAAGACCTTACATCTTTAGGACAATGTGGGTTTACATAGTAAGGTAGGTGCGGGTAATAAGGCCTAGCTAAGGGAAATTTTAAATAAAATAAAAACTATTTATCAGAATCAACAAATTTTAATGTTAACCAAACCTAAAGATCAGGTATTGTCAAACCTAAAGATCAGGTATTGTCAAACATAAACAAAAAATGGCAATTTAGAATAATAGTAGGATAATAAGGCCTAAGACTTTACCATACGTAAATATTCAAAATAGCCTTCTAATATTTGGTAATTGAGACCAATAATTATTAACTATGTATTAATCATGCTAAAGTCTTAAAAATAACAACGAACTTTTGTTTAACAGTCATTAGGACACTCAAAATAATATGTATCATCCTCAGACAAGCTGACACACTCCTAGTGATACCACTTGCCGCATTTAGAACATTTTCTCATGTCAGCCATCTTGTCCTCTTCGCAACCGTAATAGTACTTACCATGACAGTAGATTTCTTATTATTCTAGCCGAGCAACCGCCCCTTACAATGAATGACGCCGCTCTGGTAGTAATGAGCGAGCTCACTCGTGGCTACAGGTTTGAGGTGCCATCTATGAACATTAGCTACCTGGGAGTATGATCTTGAGCGACATCGATCATTTAAAAATGCCATTTTTATAACTTAGGCCTTATAAGCCGACAGGCTTTATTACCCGCACCTACCTTACACTTCTTTCACCCCATTGGTGAATGCTATTCTTTCTAATGTAAGCAAAATCTAAGGCAACTGTTAATATTTGAAGGGCATACAAAATAGGCTTTTAGTAACGACAGTATCTTTAAGAGCACAAAGTGAGGGTATTAGCGTTACTAAAGGCTTCGGGCGGCTAGAATGGTCTCATAGAGAAGTAGTGGTCTGCGTAGTAATATGACCACGTTAATCTTCATAACTTATAGCCTTAGCTTATAGCATTCATAACTTATAGCATATATACTTGAGATTCCGGGGTTTAAATCCCTCGCAATTTTTCATAAACAATATACGTGTAATACTTATAACGATGGAATGATATGCCTTGAATGGCGATACGATGACCGCTGTCATGTGGCCAAAAATATCTCTGCGAAATGTGGGTGTACTACTTATATACAAATGTCAACCCCCTTCGCCCCCCCCCCTTCCCCCGGAATAACGGGAGTGAGAAGTAGGTCTGTGTAGCTTCTATTTCTAGTTGGGCTGGTTATGCTGTGGGAGAGAATCTGCATTTTCCCGTACACCATGGACCACACTATGAAAAAGTAGAGGCTCCTTGTCTTTCTTCTCCATAGGAACGATGTTTCGAAAGGGTGGCAGAACTTTAAGTAATCACTATTTATTTTTTCTACATTTATGTACTTCTTGATCACCATGAATAAAAATCTTTTAATTGATATCAAGTGCAGGCTTTCTGAAGTACGGACTGTAAAACTTTTTCTAGTTATCACGGTGCATTAGTATCTTGTTAGTATAAAAATATCCTCTACCACACCTGCTTGTAGAATATAGGCGTGACGATGACTAGTCTAGGCGTTGTGTTTATAAATTCGTTTGTGGTAAATGACACATATATATTATATTTACATGCAAGAAAAGCATGCGCTGTTTGCACAGATCCGCTTTTTGCGCCGCTGAGGACGGAGTGCAACGACGCACGTGGCATTCCACACTGTGGCGCGTCTGTGATTTCAAAGAATTAACATCTTGCTATGATCGAGGAATATCCCTAGTAACTCCAGGGTCAAAGGGAACATTGATGGTGGCAAGCGACCTTTTAATGATGTCATTAAGATAACTGTGGCGAAAGAAACAGCACTTTCGCGGTGGGAGAGCGCAACACGGCAACACATTCACGGCAATTGTCTTCGCTTCAAATCGGTACTCCTAATCAAATTCGTTATATCTATAGGTAATCAATATCCGTACCAATATGCCAAATTGTCAAAGGTGTTGATTGCTTGATTTTAAAAATGTACAAAATATAAGCTAAGCTAATATGCTCTACCAAATTGTGCTACTGACAAAATAATTAAATTTCGTAATGTATGTCAAGTTATGTTAGTGACATGATATATTTTAAATAAACACCGTGGTGTATAATTGTCAAATTTTATTTTACATTTTGTCGCTTACACATCCATCAGTTAAAAGTTTTTTATTATTTGACGTTAACTTTAATAGATGCTACTCAGTCTAAGTTATATTTTGTACATATTATCAATGCGGTATTTTAACCAAAACAAAACATGTATTATTAATATTTACAAATATAAAAATATTTGAGCTGTTTTTTCCGTTTTACCTCCATAATGCATATTCATTAAGTTATTTTTTTTCTATTAAGAGTTGCCTCAAAAATAATATCGCGCTTCTTCCGTTTGGAATTCTCCTTATAAATAGCTTATTTGCGGAATAACTAGATAAATGAAATAGTTTGCTCTGAATCGAACCATTAATATTCATTAAGCCGTTCGACATCTTCATCTTTTGAACTTTTCTTCATTACGTATCATATCCTCTATTTTCTTCTGGCAAACGTGCTAAATACGTGCACGTAGCAACGTGCCTCTGATTTACTCTAGTTTTCATTTCCTTAGGTTTTCGGAATAGACTACGATTAAAATGATAGTAACAACCCTTTACGTTTATTTTTGGAAATACTTGTTGAACAGCTATTATTGCCGCCGTTTTGTAATCTGAGGTTAATTGCGGCTTAAAGAACTCACCAGTTTGCAATTCTATTAAACTGTATAGAATTGTATACGTCTTTACTTTCTTATGGTTAGCAGTAGTAGGTAGCAGAGTGAAGAATAATGGTATAGTCGTTTCGATGGTTTCTTGAAAGAGACTTGAAAGTTGCTTGAAAGAGACTGGCATGATTGAATATTTCTATTTACTTTCCCAATATTTTTATTTACCTTTGCTGCAAAATTCAACGATTCTTGTATTATCATCACACAGCTAAACCACAAGGAGAACCATTTTGGGGCACCTATAATTTTATTTCCTTGGTTAAGTAGGTCAGTTTTTATATTTTTAAAATGTGGAATTTAATATAGCAACTGATTACCCTCATTTTCAGACCATAAACCATGCTGTAAACTTTTTTTTAACTTTTATTCTTTATAGGTTTGCAGTTGTTCCTCATAATTTGTTTTATAAATTTTTTCAAAAAAAAACCACTACCATTTTTAGCCACACACAAATATACTGCTATCGAAACTTAACGGTTAAGAAAATAAACCAAAAAATTTTGGTTGTAACGAGAAAAGAGACAAAAAAAATACTGCCTTGGTGACTGATTACAAAACGCGATTACAAATTAAGACAGATGTCTTCCTTTATTATGAAATTTGTGTAAAATACTATAAAATTCTTTCATGAAACATTACATATAAAATTCATTTCAAACACGAATTAAAAAGAATATAGCTATAGAAATAGAAGATAAATGATATTGGAATAACACGCAATTTTAATTTGCTAAAATTAATTGCTACTTTGAAATAAACAAACATAATACGTTCCTATTTTAATCCCCACTCAATTCTGCGAGCAGCATTTTAATACAAACAGTATTAATAAAGTGAAATTAAATTGATTCATTAAGCTCTTTGAGAGATTATTTTGCGAGTAGTTATTATTTATCCTATTAGATCCTAACTTAGTTTGTTTTGGATTAACGCATTATTATTAACTAAAACGAATCATTAGATCATCCGAAAGACTTTTACTGCCACGACAAAGGCGAGGGATACGAGTGTGGTATGTGAATGACCTACGCTTTTGGCCGCGGGGCTTTTATAGCTTCACTGAACAAGAGGGCGGGTGTGCAACACTACTACTACAAATCCATGAGTGCCCAAAGATCGCCACCAAGGATTGGTTTTGTGCTTTATGGGTCCAGATTTTACCTATACAGGTCGTCGATCTATTCTATGATGGGTGCTGGCCCACCTATATTATTTGATACGTGGTGCCACTTGAGAAACGTTCTGTTCTGACATTCATCCATCCAGCAAGGGACGAGTTCTGTCTACTTAATTCTTGCAATTATAAGAGTTATGTCAGTGTGAATAGACCGAGTCTTATCTGAAGGATAAGTCAAGAGTCTCCCTAACCGGCGAGCATGTATGAGCCGAGCTATGAGAGTGGAGGAAGTCAGAGAGGTATGTAAGGAAAGAACCTGTTGGAACTCTGTACTCTGCCTACCCCGCAAGGGATCTGGCGTGATCATATAGATAGATAGAGAAAGATGTCGGTGAAATTCTCCTGTGGATCTCCTGATTTTTGATTCCATTCTGCAGGAAAACTCCCAAACAATATCTTTCTAACGCTTTTTGGGTGTTCTTCTAAAGGCTTATCGTGAAAGATGCCACACCATGCTAGTCAAAGATTTGAAGCATTGGAGTTTGAGGGACGAAAAAATACCGTTTTTGAAGAAAAACATCAACACAAAATATTTCCTGTGACGTTTAGCCTTCGAGAAAGACAGTTTAAATAACTGAAAGTAATTAATATATAGAAAACGTTTGTACATCGTGGTCAACAAAGAGAATGTCCAGAGGGCAAATTATATTTTCACGCTTTATTGCGAGACTAAAAAAATTTGAATACACATATAAACTTTTCCATACTTTTATATATTCAGAATCGGAATATTTTTTATTAATGTAAACCATTATAGTATTTATAATTCGTCATAAAAGTAACAAACAGTCCACTACCACTTCGGTATGTCATTCCTGTGGAGAAGAAGGCCAAGAAACACCATGGTTACTCTTTTAAAAATGTATTTTTTTTCTATCTACATTTTGTTGTGGGGTATGGGAGAACAATGTAGGCTGGTCTATGAGGTGAGTCTAAGTTAAATTGAACAAATTATACTATTCATGTGAATGGCTACATGGTTACCTCATTTACAGAGAAAGAAATGAGAAAAAAAAAAATACATTTTACTAAATTAATACAAGGAAGAGTGGGAATATTAAATAATAAATAGCTGAAAAAGTTATCCATATTCAATCAAGTGGAGCTGAAACAACCCCTATCCAAGTATTTTTGTCTTTTAAATAATCATCTACTGTATAATTAGCTTGCTTATTAGGCGTACGTTTAATACAAGCTTTGAATTTATTTTCAACAAGTTGAGTGACGTCAAGAGGAATTTTATTATAAAATCTAACACAGTCCCCCATTTTAGTATATTTGTTACATAAAACGTCCTAAACAGAAAACTCCAATACCAATACCTACAAAATCTGTAAGTTTTCCTCTAATTAAGTGGCTAATTGCTACTGGGATTGACTTCAATTTTGTACAAAATACCAATTTGTATCTTGAGGCGTTTGATATTTTTTCCCTTTCTATGCTATCTATCCTAAAAATGAAACATGAATTACGTACGTGATAATGTCCCGGATGCGTAGGATCAAATGCGAGCTTTAGGCCGCACAGTAACTTGGATCGTTTTGCCTGGTAGAGAGGCTCATCAGGATCAGTAAAGGTCTGAACGGAAAATTTATCGAGGAACAAGTCTGGTGGCTTGGTGCGGCTCTCTCTGCCGCTGATGCGGTAGCGCAGGTTTCTAGTGATCTTGGACAGCTGACGCTGCAGCCAGTTGCCATTGGAGTGGGCCTCGTTTGCCGCCTGTCAAATAGAATAAGATATTAAATTACCTATTTATTGAAACATAAACACTTTCCTAATTTATTATAATCTTTATCATTTAATATTCACGTTTATGAAAATATTTACAATAATGATCGATTGATTACAAGTGCAAGACTTAAATTAAATAAATTCTGTCCACGTGGAGTAGTGACAAAAACGCTGGCTGCGTTCCTTTGCTGTATGACCAAACGAGCTAACTTTTGTGTCACCAGAGAAGACGACCTGTTCAGGTGTTATTTTGTTGAAGAATACTTTTGAGCCGAAATTCATGGGGCCTCTACGGCAATTGGCACTTAAATGTCCAAGTGTGTCTTGTGTCAAATGCCAGATCTCTATGATATTGCCTACTATCTTCTTTCAAAGTTAATTTGTATTCGTCTTCTAATATTTCCCTTATCTTTTTTTGCATAAAATTGTTTTTTTTATGTAGCTCGCTGGCTATTTTATGCCTATAACTACGAATGTCATAAATCTCTATATAACATAAAAGTCTTTCGTTTCTTCTATAAAAAGGTATCTACTAGAAGGGATCAAAAAGTAGTGAGAACGACATACTCCTAGGTAAAAAAAATACTGGCAGGCATAGCTCAGATACATATTTGTAATATTAATAAAATAAAATCATTTTTTTGAACGGGAAGAAACCAGAACGAATGCAAGGATTGTGGTTGGTAAAGATGTGCTGGAGCAAGTGAATGAGTTTGTATATCTTGGATGCGCCTTTAGTAAGGATGGGAAATACACCGCTGATATAGAGAGAAGAGCGAATGCAGGTAATAGAGTGAATGGTGCGATGGGAAGGCTACTTGGGAGCCGGCACTTAAGCCAAAAGGCGCAGCTGGCCATGCATAACGGAGTGCTTGTCCCAACGCTGTTATATGGCAGTGAGAGTTGGGTATGTAAGAAGGAGAACGAAAGCAGGATAAATGCGGTCGAAATGCGATCTCTGCGGAAGATGTGCGGAGTCACGCTGACCGACCGTATTTGCAACAGCGTAGTAAGAAAGCGAGTAGGTATGAAAGATAGTATCGGTGTAAAAATGAGAAAGGGTATGCTCCGTTGGTTCGGGCATATAGAAAGAATGCCAGAAGAAAGAATGACAAAACAGATATACAATGCGAAATTGGAAGGATGTAGGTGCCGGGGAAGACCTAGACTATCTTACCATGACTAAATAGACCGTTTCTTAGCTGAAGGGCAAGTCAAGAGTCTTCGTAACCGGCGAGTGTGTATGAGACAAACTATGAGAGTGGAGGAAGCCAGAGAGGTATGTAAGAAAGGAACCTGTTGGAACTCTGTACTCTCTGCCTACCCCGCGAGGGAGCCGGCGTGATGATATAGATAGAGATAGATAGAATAAAAAAAATCTTCTTCTCTTTTGTTTTTTCTGAATGTAGTCATTTGTTTGCTTCGTATCGGAACGAGTTCTCGAAAATGGAGAAAAACGAAGTGCGAGCCGTTAGTAAATACCTCTGTTTAAAAAAGTTAACTACGCAAGAGATTCATTGCGATTTGGAGGCAACATTAGGAGAGTCTGCTCCGCCGTATTCCATTGTCGCAAGGTGGGCTTCTCAATTTCGAGTAGGGAGAACGAGCACGGAAGACGAACATCGTTGCGGCCGTCCATCGACGTCAGTCACCCAAGAAAATGTTTCGAAAGTCGAGAAAATTGTATTGAGCGATCGAAGAGTTACCATCCGATACTTAATTCACGAAACGGGCATTTCATATGGAAGTATTCAATCCATATTCAAACAATCTTTGAATATGAGAAAAGTCTCCGCAAGATGGGTGCCGTGAATGTTAACCGACAGTCAGAAACAAAATCGACTTGACATTTCGAAGATATTGTTGGACAGGTTTCAAGAAGATTCTGATAACTTTTTGTCTCGTTTCGTAACAATGGACGAAACATGGGTCCATCATTTTGATCCCGAGACAAAACAGCAATCTTCGCAATGGAAACGGCCATCATCACCGACCCCGAAGAAGTATCGTGTCGTGGCATCGGCTGGCAAGGTTATGGCCTCAATATTTTGGGACTTGGGGAAGGAATATTATTGATTGATTACCTGGAGCGTGGAACCACTATTACAGGCCAATATTATGCAGCTTTAATTCCCAAATTGAGGAATGCCATCAAAGAGAAAAGGAGAGGAAAACTTCGAAGGGGCGTGCTGTTTCATCACGACAACGCACCCGCGCACAGGTCGGCAGTTGCGATGGCTGCCATTTAACAAGCTGGCTTCGAATTGGTTGACCACTCCCCTTATTCACCAGATCTGGCGGCTAGCGATTTTTATCAGTTCCCCAAATTAAAAAATACTTAAGGGGAAACATTTTTTGATCCCTCCTCGTATATCGTCCTAGGCAGGGAAGTAGGCTAACAATCTTAATATTGAAATGTATATGTCGGCACATGCACACGCCTAAAGTCCAGGGCCATTTTTCAATCCCTCGCGTTGTACTGGTAACTTATCTACCTTTTTGTTAATTAATATATCATTCAGTAAATTATTAAAAGAACCCACTCTTTGTGATTCTGTTTGCCTAGTCCCTACGTTTTGATTTTTGCAAATTACAAAATTCATTATCTATCAAGGGGTTTGTAAGTACAGAGCGCGGTAGCGAATATTGCATATACCATCTGATTTGGGGCTTATGTGAGTATGAAAAAAGATGGTAGGCCCTTGGAGATAGGTCTGGTTAAAATATCTGCGATACTACTGTGCTCAGTACATATTCAGCGCTGCGTATGCAATAAGTACTACTCATTTAGTGCAGAAAGAAGCATGAATGTTCTCCGCGATACCATTAATTAGTGCGGCTTGGTAGTGCCGTAGGTAGTGAGGGGCACATTTCGAGGTGTTTGCAATTTTTAGCACGCTTTATCCTTCTCAAAACAATTATCAGTTCAAAGGTTGTGTAATCCTTGACCTGTTGCATAGGTGACGTTGTCCTTATGTAGCGTCAATTATAATATAATTTATAAATAACTTCCTTATTGAAAAGAATGTTCTTTCCTCATGGCATTTGTAACTGTTTAAAATTTCTTGCGAGTGTGATGTGTACCGTCGCCTTACATCGCGATAAGTGTCGTTAAGGCGTATTCAAGTGCCAACCGTGAATGAGTGTTGAATTTAAAACAGCCTCCTTCAATGTGTATCATGTCATTGGATCAATTTTTGGTGTCAGTTTTGTTCTGGGGCATTTATGGCATAACAAAACCTGGAAAATTTATAGTTGCAAAGTAAAATCAAATCTAGATATTAAATGTTTATCTCCACTGGTGGTAGGTCCTAAAAGAAAAGTACGTTTCACATACTTATAGATGTAGATATTAGGAAATATGCAAAGCCACGGCTAGCTGTTTAACAAAACATTAGCATTCAATTGAATAGCTAAATGTCGCTTTTATTAGCCAAATGAACGATCGAAAAGTTTAAACATTGGGCTAGACGATGTAATTTGTCGGCTGAATTTAGTTGACAATGATTTTCATTTAAATAATTTCAGATCAAAACAAACACATCGGTGCGTTAAAATACTGACCGCCTTTCATCAGTCAGTCCAATTACAAAATCACGGATCGTTGAAATTTCTGTTGGAACTACACCGTTAATAAAATATCTGGACACAAACAAAATTTCACGGAAATAAGTCAAACGATTGGTGGTTAATTTAATTGAGTTGCAGTTTATTTGGGAATCTGGAAACACAATAACCAGTTGTTTCATCGGTGTTCATTAGTGCCATTAAATGTTCATTCACGTAGAAATATTCACATGAAATCATGCCGTTTTCAATTCAACAACTTCCACAATTAAAATGCAAACATTCGCAATTATGACATCAGTGTGGAGGAGTATGGTCACATGTTATTGGTTATAACAATGTACTTAACCATTGAATTTACGCTGTGTGTATAGTAACTGGCTCATTAGCCGGTGATGTGGCCCGTGGCAGGTATCGTAGGCTACGGGTCATTGAAATGCGCAATGAATTTTCCGTTAATTAACCCTTTCGTAAAACATCCGCGCGCTGAAACTTTTCACATATTTTCAGGGGTGGATATGAAATTAAATTGTTTTTATGTGACGAAATACACCCATAATAATTTCGAGAGCAGGAAGAATACATTACTCTTTTGCCATAGTGCGACATTTTTTATTTAGACTTAAATTGAGCTGAGTTACCAATAACATTTCAATATAGAACTGGTATTTTATAGAAATTGTACTTACCACTACCATAGATAAAGAATGATTGCTCTAAAACAATTATTATTATTCCCTAACTCCGCTCAATTATAGTATTTAAAATAGGAAGAGAATGGTATTTAAAATAGATTTAAATACTAACAAATTTAACACGCTCTGTGTTTTATATTTGAGATAAATTCTTAGATTCCTGGTAGTGCATGTGCCCTCTGCGGTAGTTTCCGATATCGTAGTCAATTTGGCCGTAAACGAGTTAGCCTATCGTAGACCGTGTTGCGTTGCCCCGGGTGGTCGGGCTTTAATTTCATTATATTTCCGGTCGAGGCAAGGTGCACCGTTTATTTATCGTGCAGTACTACTAGATACACATGTCTATCTACATCATCGCGCCATATCACTTATGGTGTAGGGATGACACAACTTAAAAAAAAAATTAAATGAATACTTCAGATTGCTATCCTAAAACGTGCCGTCTCGTCATATGTATTTGTCAAGCTTTTTATAAATTCGTGTGTCGACCTAGGTATGTTATGTTGGGACTCAAGCTCTAATTTGGAGCTTCAGCTACATTTGTCTGTCTTCTGCCATTTTCCCCAGAAAATGATACATCCTTATTCGTTATAGTTCTTTATTCTGACACATTTATATTCTGTGTATAAAAAATATATAAATGAAGTGGACGGTACTCACTGGTAATCGTAAGTGGCTAGAAATCACTGTAGTCACAATTTTCCTAAATCGCCTGCGGCGAGTCCTACACGTAGTATAATGTACATTATAAATTAGATAAATATGCGTAAATTCTGATCTGAAAATTCGCCCAAAATACAGTAGGTAATGGGACAGCGACAGCGGACTGACATCGAGTAATTTTCCTTTATTCTGTCAAAGATCTTTATAAACAAAGAATTGCCCAAAATGCTTGGTAGTAGGAAATTTCCTTCACATACACTGTGAAATTAGCATTGAATACTCGATAATCGTGTAACTTTTTTAAATCATATTCTTATATCACAAATTTGACTTGACACTATTGAATCGTTGATCCTTTTTTAGGTTTAATGATTAAAACAACGCCATTACCATATTAGTGATTAAATCATAGTAAGTATACGAACATTTGCGAAATATTGGTCATCGGAGTAAATTCTTATGTAATTAAAAGTTGTTACTTTCGTTATATTATGATTATGTTTAGAGGGATGGAAAGTAAGGACTACCAAATTAATGATTTATTGAAGGTGATACACTAGCCGTATCTATAGTCATTTAATTACTTAGCCTTAAGAATGTACTTAGACATGTAATGTCGTATTTAAAATTCTATAGAAAACTAAATTTTCACATTTGTCACTTTTGACAGTTTCTCGACTTTACTTAGCACATCATTTTTATTCTATAAAAGTGATGCGCTAAGTAAATACTTGAGTAAACACTTGGATATGTTTATAGATACGGGTGTCAGAAGTTACAGTATCATGCACATTATTGATTGCCATATACCTTTGTGAAGGTAGGCAAAATAGCCTACAAATGCTAGACACGAACATTTTATTTGCGCGCTCGTAAGCCATTAAATGCCAATAATTAGTGTCTGGCGTTTCTTCTTCACTCGGAGTAGTTGTTGTAGTCGAGAAAAAATAACGTCGTATGAAAATTTTGTCCTAATTGGTAATTATCTATTGTCATTTCATAGCTGTTTTAATAAATAAAAAATTAACACCGGTGAGCTTATTGTCATTATGTCGGGCACAATTCCAGCCCTCGGACTGACACTGGGATTTTTTCTATCGAAAAACTACCCTTTGTCTAAACTATTTATCTTTCTATATCCTCACGCCAGATCCCTTGCGGGGTAGACCAGTACAGAGTTCCAACAGTTTCTTTCCTAACAGATTTCTCTGGCTTCCCTCACTCTCATAGTTCGTATCATACACGCTCGCCGGTCACGGAGACTCTTGATTTGCTCTTCAGATAAGACACGGTCTATTTGGTCACGGTAAAATTGTCTAGGTCTTCCCCGGTACCGAGATGCTTCCCACTTCGCGTTGTATATTTGTTTTGTAATTTCTGTCTAAATTAAGTTTTAAATAACCATACTTTCCATATAAACTCAGAGTGTCCTTAGTATTCGCGTAACATTACTTCAATTGTTTTGTTTTACTTTTAGTACAATCTGCGTCCTTCGATTTTAAGAGTTTTGCGTTTGAGTTTCTTCGAGTTTTATGTAATTTCTAGGCATTCAGTATTGCATGGCCGCGAAAAAAATTTGAAATGTTTATTTTCAGTTCCATTTTTGTATCGTTTTCTTATAAGATTATTTTTCAAATCAAACTCCGTTCGTTTTGCAGATTTATATTGGCGACATTTTTACTAAATACTCATTGGTGGAAAAAAGATAATTTATAATAAATGTATACTACAGAGTGACAATTTATTGTGACATTTTATATATTCTTACAAAACAAGTATAAAAGATTAATAGGAATTATGTGTGTTAGATATTAGTCTTTCAAATCATATAAAAATAAAGTTTGTTATAGTGATGCTTGTTAAACTTTACGTTTTGTTTTATCAGTATTACATATCTCCATAGTACTTAAAGAATATTTCCCTCAAGAATAAATTTATTTCGAAATAGAAATAATAATACACCTCGGCACAAAATTATGAAGCCAGGTGAAAACATTACGCTTGATCTGGTTCCACGCGACAACTCAATTTTCTGCTGCTCTGATTTGCTGGATTTATTTATAGCAGTGCAGCAAAATTCTAGCCTTTTAATATTTAGTTTTAGATCTCAATAAATACCAATCGGCTCTCTTTTTAAAAAAAGTGCCGGACTATCTGTGGGACAAAATGTTGGCGGATTCTCTAAATGTTAGCAATTTTATGTCACTATGTCAAACGTTCTGTTTCATATATAGTATAATTATGTATGTATGTGATATTTTTATGTATTATATGGTATTTATGTATAATATATATATATTTTAATATAGGCATGTATTTAGTTTTATTTTTAAAATTTTCTGTTTTTGGTTAATTTGTAATTTATATTTGTTTTTTTTTTTTATATTCTCTTCCCTGTTTTATTAATACTAGTTTTTTTCGCACTAAACACCTGTTTCCACACCACCTCAAGGTAGACTGGCAGAAAATGCCTCAGGCATTAAGTCCGCCTATGTACGTAAGTGCATAAAGAATTAAATAAATAAATAAAATAATATATAATTAACAATAAAAATATGGATTTTATTTTATTTCTGTTTAGATCCTAGGTAAAGATAGCAAGTTAGCTTATCACATTGAAATAACATTAAAAATATTCACTCACCGGGCCCATGTTGTTTAGACTTATTTTATGAATTGTATATACTGGGCTCATGCTGCGACACTCTACTGTCGATCCACAGTAGCTTATATCATTTTATCAACCACAATCGTTCACTACACCGTCTTCAAAATAAATAGTCAATTAGGACTCGTCGACAAATAGTATAGATCAGTATCAAAGTAATTGTTAGAAGGTTGGGTCACGATACCGACTTAGCACGAACTTCAATTAAAAGGAATTTTTGTTAACACGGCTAATAGAAGGGGCGACGGGACTTCAATTAAGAGGGATGTAAAAACAAAAATAATTTTTTTTAGGGCGGTTTACGTGAAATTCGCGGTGGGCACTAGCGTCTGTTGCTTCAACAGTTGAAATAGGAATGAGCATCAATTCCAAATTTAATGGGTAGTCTGTGCGTGACCAAGGCAGCGGCGTCGAAACAATAGGCCATGAGGAGCGCGCCACGCCGCCAGCCACTTCCCGATGTCACGTTTATGACGCGTTCCCCGTGGCTTCCGTCGTAAATACTGATTGTCCGACCACCATCGCCGAACGTAATATCTCTAATTGCCCCTTTAAAAGTTAATGCATTAAAGTGATCATGTTTCGATGCCTCTTCATAATTACACAGGTGTTTGCGATCGTTTTAGCTAAATTAAGTTACGAGTTTGAACTTTTTTGCAACGTGTGTTGAATTTCTATCTGGTGCGACAAAGGTGACTAAATTAGGTCGTGAACGAGATGATAAATCGAAATAAAATAACTCTATTTGCCTTCATTAAAAAGATTCCTAACAAAAATTACGAAAGATCTTGATAAAGAAAAGCTTTTAATTTTTTGTAGAAAAAGAGATGCCAGTGTATTGGTTTTAAGTGAATATACTTGTGTCTACAAATGTAACTCAGTTTTCGCCTCCGAGATTTAAGGGGCGCGGGAGGGGCAAAGAGGAGTGATGCAGAGAGTTTGGTAGCTATTGGCTAGCGAACAGGTGTCGATAGTTGCGGTCACTCTATAACGTATAGACACGAGATTGTTATCCTACGAAGAGCTGTACCGTACATACATAGTTGTAGATATTATTTCAAGATTTTGTCATTTGCTAATACTATCTGTACAATTATACAGGCGCATTCTTGGGAACGTGCATGTATCCGAGTGTGCATAATATACTGAATAGATAAACCAGAAACCGTAGGTACACCGCAAGTGCGTTCATCACAATACTAATCGATTGTTTTCGACAAGTTTGATCAAATTTCATGGTTGTTAAGAATCGTTTGATAATATGTAGCAAGGCAAACACAGCAATCACACGCAGTGCACTATATTATTTTTCATGTAAGGTGGGTACTGTGACAGTTGTAAATGTCAAAGAAAATTATACTTTATTCAATGGCAATTAGAGGCGTGACCCGTTTCTATACTTATGGTTTTATGCCTTAACACCATTGAATTAAATAATAATTTCGTTTGGCACTTAGAACTGTCACTAACACTGTACTATCACCCATCCTATGTGAAAAATACTATAATCGCATCGAGGCGCTTTGATTGTGGCGGTTTTACTGATAAATGTTTGGTCGCTTCTCATGTGATTTGTACACAGCTATCTATCTATCTATCTATAACCTCACGCCAGATCCCTTGCGGGGTAGACAGATTGTACAGAGTTCCAACAGGTTCTTTCCTTACATACCTCTCTGGCTTCCTCGACTCTTATAGTTCGTCTCATACACGCTCGCCGGTTACGGAGACTCTTGACTTTTCCATCAGATAAGACTCGGTTTATTTGGTCGTGGTAAGATAGTCTAGGTCTTCCTCGGTACCTGCATCCTTCCACTTTCACATTGTATATCTGTTTTGTCATTATTTCCTCTGGCATTCTTTCTATATGCCCGAACCAACGGAGCATGCCCTTTCTCATCTTTACACCGATACTATCTTTCATACCTACTCGCTGTCTTACTATGCTGTTGCTAATGCGGTCGGTCAGCTTCACTCCGCACATCTTACGCAGAGCTCGCATTTCTACCGCATTTATCCTACTTTCATTCTCCTTCTTACATACCCAGCCCTCGCTACCATATAACAGCGTTGGGACAAGAACTCCGTTATGTATGGCCAGCTGCGCCTTATGGCTTAAGTGCCGGCTCCCGAGTAGCTTTCCCATCGCACCATTCACTCTGTTCCCTGCACTCACTCTTCTCTCTATGTCAGCGGTGTATTTCCCATCCTTACTGAAGGCGCATCCAAGATATACAAACTCATTCACTTGCTCCAGCACATCGTTACCAACCACAATCCTTACATTCGTTCTGGTTTCTTCCCTTTCAAAAACCATAATCTTGGTTTTCTTCACATTCAAGTGTAAGCCATTGATCATGCAGCAGTACACAACTGTACGAGAATATGGAGGTTTATACATTCCGAGGCATATGCTGAGCACGCGGTGACGCAAAAAGGTAACTAAATGCACTCATAGTTTGATAATTTAAAATCTTTTGGAGCGCTCCAGGAATATGTATACAGTTTAACGCCATCATTAACCTGTGGTTCCGAATTCTATAAAATATGCGTTCCAATCGCATGTAGGTATTGTTACTCTTTTTCATACACTCGTTATCATTAAAACACCAGCAATCTTATGATTTATGATGAGTTGCTCAGTTTCTAGCTTCATATTAAAATGAATATTCATCTTCATCAATATTTTTTTTTATAATTTGATCGTCATCATATCATCATCATATCAGCCTATATTTGTCCACTGCTGAACATAGGCTTCCCCAACCTTGGTTGGTTGGTGACCTTGGTTCTTCTACGAATCTCCTCATTTCTGATTCGATCACGTAGGGAAACGCTGAGCATAGCTCTTTCCATAGTTCGCTGAGCAACTCTGAGCTTTTTTATGAGACCTATTGTAAGAGACCATGTATGTCATCACTGGCAACACACATTAACTAAAAACTTTAGTCTTGAGGCACTGAGGTATCTTGGATGAGAAGACGTTGCGCAGTTTCCCGAACGCTGCCCAGCCCAGTTGAATTCGTCGATTGACCTCTCTCTCAAAGTTGGATCTACCTAACCGGACTGCTTGTCCTAGGTAAATGTATTCGTCGACAACTTCAAGAGTGGAGTTCCCAACGGTGAGTGCGGTGGGTACGACATGGACATTGAACATTATTTTTGTTTTGTCCATGTTCATTTTTAGACCCACTTGTTGGGATACTCTGTTGAGGTCACCGAGCATTCGTCCTAGATCTTCCAGCGATTCCGCCATGACAACAATATCGTCAGCAAATCGAAGGTGAGTGATGTATTCGCCATTGATATTGATGCCAAGCCCTCGCCATTCCAAGAGCTTGAAGGCGTCTTCCAAGGTGGCCGTAAACAGTTTCGGAGAAATGACGTCTCCCTGTCTTACTCCTCTTTTTATGGGGATCGCCTTCGTGCACTGCCCCTGTACTCGGACTGACATGGTGGCATTATTATACAAGCACTTCAACACTTCGATGTACCGATAGTCAATGCGGCATCGCCGGAGAGATCTAAGAACCGCCCAAGTCTCGATCGAATCGAAGGCTTTCTCATGGTCCACAAACGCCAAGCATAGTGGCTGATTATACTCACCGGTCTTCTGTATAATCTGCCGCGTATGTATGTGGTCTATGGTACTAAAGCCTTTCCGGAAACCTGCTTGTTCGGGAGGCTGGAAGTCATCAAGCCTGCGTTCGAGACGATTCATGATGACTCTTGAAAACAACTTATACACATGGCTCAGCAGTGTGATGTGCCTATAGTTCTTCAAAGAGGTGTTATCACCTTTCTTGAAAAACAGTACCACCACACCCCTGTTCCATGCTTCCGGCGTTTTCTCTTCGAGCAAGACGGAATTAAATAGCTTCTGAAGGACTTTAAGTACCGGCGTTCCGCCCGCTTTCAGAAGCTCTGCGGTAATTCCGTCTTCGCCCGGCGCTTTGCTGTTTTTGAGTTGTTTGAGAGCCATCCTAATCTCGTACAGGCTGATGTCCGGGATATCTTCAGTATAGTGTCGGGTTAGCTTGGCTCTTGGGTCTTTTACCAAGTCAACAACAGGTTCAGCCACTGAGGTATATAACTGGCCATAAAACCTCTCTATCTCCCTGAGTACCTCTGAACTATTCGACGTTATGTTTCCGTCCTCCGTCTTCAGCTTCGTCAACTAGCTTTGCCCAATAGACGCGTCTCTTGCGAACACTTTGGAGCCCTTGTTTTGCTCTATGGTCTCCTCAATACGTCTCGTATTGAAAGACCGTATATCGTGTCGCAAGGACTTCAAGATCTGCCCATTGAGCTGCCTATAGGACTTAGCATCGTCCGAAGTTTGGAGCATCATGGAACGTCGCTCGGCCATGAGGTCCCGGGTGTAGTGGGATAGTTTTTGGGGCCTATTGTTACGGTGGGGCTTAAAATACTTAGACCCAACTGTATGGACAGTATCTACCAGCCTGCTGTTGATATCGTCAACTGATGCGCTGCTGTCTAGCAATTCGAAATGGTTAGACAATTCGAGTTCAAAGTTCTCAGGGGTTTGGATATGTGCATTACACGGTCGGAGCGTAGACTTCATCAGACGCGATCTTTCCATTTTGACAATATTTAATGTGCCTCTGACCATTCGGTGATCACTGCCGGTTTTTACCCTGTGAATCACGGAGACAGCATTAAATATTTGTCGCCTGGTGCTCATGATGAAGTCTATCTCATTTTTAGTGGAACCATTAGGGCTCATCCAGGTCCATTTCCTATGAGGCGGCTTCTGGAAGAAAGAGTTCATCATAAAGAGTCCCTCTTCGCTTCCCTCCGCTGTCCATATCCAAATTGCCCCACTTTCATCTCATCATCACCTCGTTTTCCCAGCCTCGCATTGAAGTCACCCATGACCACTGTAAAGTATGCTTTGGAAGTATGTATGGCTTTACTCATGTCCTCATACATTACTTCGACCTCATCATCTGAGTGTGCCGATGTCGGTGCGTAGACCTGTACGATCTTCAGAGAATATCTTTTAGATATTCTGAGTATCAGGTACGCTACCCTGCTCGATGCACTAGTGATGGATATAACGTTGTTTATGAGTGACTTGTGGACAATAAACCCGACACCGCCTTGGGACTGCTGTTCGCCCTCCCGGTAGTAGAACAAGTTGCCGGATTTTAGGGTTATCGTGTCCTCGCCCTCTCTTCGGACCTCCGATAAACCAACTATACTCCAGTGCAACTTGTCTATCTCTTCTTCCAGCTCAACTAGCTTCTCATCTATCCTCAAAGTGCGTGCGTTGTATGTCACCAGGGCCAATTTCCTTTGTTGGTGGTAGCCGAATCTCTGCCGGAGATTCTTCGCACCTCTTGTCCTGTCGTTACCATGGCTGCTACCGTAGCCAGGACGAACAGGACCGCCGGGGACTAGGAGCCTGGTTTTATTTTTTTCTATCATTATTGGGGGGGGGGGGGGGGGGGGGTTTGCCATACTCGCCACGCTTGGCAGGCGGGTTGGCGAGCGCAGTTTTGGTCGTAAAAGTGTTAAGGGAACGCTGCTGCCTATTCCCTAGTTTTCCCTTAGTCGCCTTGTACGACACCCGATGGGATGAGATAGGTTGGTCCTATTCTAAGCCGGGAACCACGCGGCACGCGGCACGCGGAATTTGATCGTCAAACCGCATAATTCGTAGGATTTGTTTATTTTTTAATTACTATTGAACAAAGGTCTTTTTTATTTGGTACTGATGTACGTGGTTATGTTTCTTCTGTTTTTAATCAAAATAATTTTATCCTTGAAAGTATCTGATGACGTTGGTGTGGTTACCGTGCCAATATTTTTTTTCTTATAGTCATGAAATATTGTATAACAATACTTGTAATAATGATTAGGGTTTCTCTCTCTTCAATCGTTCCCTCATGACTGAGGTTCATGACTCCGCTGCTGGACTTTTTTTATAATATCTCTTCTTTTGCTGCGATCACTTGCCAGGTGGAGCGCCGTGCTGACTGGTATCTTGAGCTGTTTAGATATCTGATCCGACCATCTCTGAAGAGACCAAGGGGAGGCAGCCCTGCCTCCCCTTGGTCTGTTATGTCTTGGTTTCTTGATGTGTTAGTACGGTGAGTCCATGGGATTCGCAGTATGCGTCGCCAGCACCACATTTCAAATACGTCTATTCTTTTTCTATCTGCGGCTTTTAGAGTCGAAGATTCTGCACTATACAGGAATATAGATAGGACCAGTGTTCGTACTAGGTTGATTTTTGTACTTTTTGTGATATTCCTGTCCTTCCATATCCTGTTTAGCTGTGTCATGCTCGTTTTCACCATGCCTATTCGACGCCAAATTTCTGATTTATAGCTTCCTTGGTTGTTGACGACTGAGCCAAGATACTGGAACTCTTGATCTGTCTCGAATTCATTGAGTACGCCAGTCTGTTGTAGATATCCGAAATGGTCCACCACCTTTATTTTGGTTTTGCCCTTGTTAATCGAGAGACCCATGGACATGTTTATTCCTAGCTATCTTTTTTCAAGTTCTGACGAAGCGAAAAGCGCTGTGTCATCAGCGCAGCGCAGATTGCATATCTTGTTTCCGCCAATATATCTTGTGTCCGCAAATCTTTGCGCCACCCTCTCATCTATGTAAGTTTTCGCGCATGATGTATTTACCATAGATGTTAAATAAGATGGGAGATATTACACATCCCTGTCGTACTACTTTTCCAAAGTTGAAATGGTTCGAGCTAGTAGTGCTAAGTTTCAAGGAACCAAAATATAACCTGAAAATGATTAGGGTTACACCCTCATAAAAGAAAAAAAAACTTTTTCGAAATAATAATAATGTTCGGCGCCCTCTTCCAGTACATTCTCTAAGGGACCGAGTACTCCAGTGCCATTCAGGGCCCCCATCTCGACGAGAGGAATCCTTCGCTCTTGCTTTTTTTTCTTTGCCCTTTTCCAGAGATGAGCCGTTAGAGCTATATGCTCCAGGTAAAATTGTTGAAAGGCATGACGCCGCGAGTAACGTTAGAGAAAACGCTGCACAACTCTCGACTTCTCTGAGATGTTTACTTAATGTTTCCCTCAGTTGCATTATGACGACCATTTTGATGGCCCACCTAGTCAGTGGCGAGAAACTATACTTACTTAGCTGTATGCTAGTTATGGCGGATGGGATTCAATCCTCATTTTCATAGAGCAATGACTCTTTCCATGCAGTTCTATTCATTTTCCAGATTTGTTTTGTTGTGTTTTGAAAAAAGTCTTTGTTTTCAGTTGAAGTTGTTTCTTTCTCATAATGTAATAATGAATGATGTTTTTGTTACAAATCCTGCAACATGTGTTCGTTAAATATTTGTTTATCGTACGATTTGGAATCAAACAATTGAAGCAAAAATTATAGTTTTGCCCATATATTTGTTTTTGTCTTTGCACCTTTGTTTAGCAAAAGCTTGTCTTGAATTGATTGATATAATGATCGCCCTTGCAATAGGTATATTTTCCTCTATTAGATGAAGCATCATGAAATTGCAGTTTTTTAGGATTGTATGACAGCATTTTTTTAAACTTGTTCAATTATTTCAAGAGATCTGAACCATGTTTTCAAAAAGTATACAATTTTTCAATGTTTAGTGTGTTTATTTCACCCACTATATTTCGTGCCTAGGCTATTCTACAAGTATAAGGGTCCTTTTCAATATAATATAAACCTAGAAAAGGAGATATGACGACAGGTAAGATTTGCTCGTGACTCTTGATACTTTTTTCATTGCTGAGATCAGCTCGCTGTTTATATACCAACATTTTAAGTTATCGATTTTGACAGGGTAAATACATAAAATAATTTCTCACAAAGGGCTTCTACGTGTTAAACCATGACTTCGCGCAATCCTTCCGAACGGACCGGGGGATTCTCGCAAGTCTTAAAGATAACGTAACTTACCTCCTCAAAGGGATCGGCGCCCTCTTCCAGTTGATCTTTGTATTCAGGTTTCATATTGCTGGATGGCAGCACGTTGGATGATGGAGATTTTTCACCCTGGAACCGCGTAGTGCTGTTGCTTGACCCAGACGGCCCAGGATAGGGAGCCGTGGAGCCAGATAAAGTAAACGCCTTGCCGTCACGATATCTGTGAAATTATTTTGTTTAAATGATCTATAGGCAATAAAATTTTTCAAGGAAAATTATTCTTGCCAGCAAGATACACTTTAACTAATTAAATGTTCCGGAAACTAAAGAACAAATTTAAATGAACTTAGAATTACTAATTTTATCTTCGAAAGCTGAGCCAACAGTTCAAGTGAAATGCAGACGCTCATTTATTCCGGATGTTAACTTGAAACTAGCTATTTGAAGACTGCTGACTAAGTTTCAGAACGCAGAGATATGCTGTCCGAAAATTCTCTGATATAGGAGGATAGCTCTGTCAAAGGATATTGATATCTTTTATAATAATATGTTGAAGATTATACATGAATATAAGTGTCTATTTTTTATTTAGTTGCAGCGCAAAATACCAGTCGATTTTTCATTATACATATGCGACAGTGCCTAAGCTCTCACCATATTAGTTTCCTTAAAGAGATTTTATTAATATTGCCTACGCTTTGTTCATCAAGTCTCTATCTAAAATGCCGATTAGCATATTGCATGTGTCGTTAAATTTTTAGCGAAGATTGCAATAGTAACCTCGCGTAGTAAATAGTAATCGCAGCGATTTGCATCGCATATAATAGAACACTTCTATGTTCATTACATTTAGCGATTGTTGAAGGCTGTCAGATAGTGTCACTTATTAGTTAGCTATCAACTATATTTAAAAAGACTTAAGATTTACAGCTTTAGCGTAGGGGTACTCACGAGTAAAGGTGATCGTCTGAAGCGTTGGCAGAAGAGTTGTGCTTATGAAAGGCCTGGCGCGAATCCCCACGTGCTGCTGCGACGATGTAAGCCCACATGACAGTGGTACTCCAAGGCCACAGCGAACATCAGTAGAGACTGTAAAGAAGACAAATTTTTAACTGCATTGTCTACAGAGATCTTCTTGGAGCGTTTACCTACGAAGCTTTACCAAAACGGAATTTGGCGACGGTTGCCAGCGACATATCTAGAGCCCATTTTGATCAAACGTTTTTGTAGTTTCTTGGATTATTTAAAGTCAATTGAGTAAATCATAAGTAAGATATACATGCGATGCGTCCTCTGTTGATGTCTCGAATTACGTATATTGTAAGGCATTTGCCCGCTTCCAGACTACTTAAGGATATATTACTACTCCTAAAAAAGTTTGAAAACTTCTATAAAATCTGTGGAAAGGATTCATACAGAGTTAAAATTCATAAGATACCCAAGGGAAGACAATAGACAATTATTTTCCTAAGGCTTGATTCCATTGCTATCTGCGCAGAGAGATTCTAGTTTACTGTCCTTTGATGCGTTCATCTTAATAAGTTTAGGTATGTCCGGCGCATATAAATTCACATCGCTTTCGGTTGGCTTAGTGACTAGAACGCCTACTGTATAACCTTACCAAACACTGACTAATTATCCAGTTCGTTCACTTGAGCCCTGCTCATAGTCTCAGTGTTGTTACCTCTAACGCCTCGATTAGGTATACGGCGCCTGGGTATTAGATTATTTTTCGGAAAACTGCCTTAAATACAGTCATTATTGCGAATTTATTAGTTTGTACAAGAGTATATGCAGCTTAATCAATTTTAAAAGCTTAATGTATGTTATCTGTTGTTTATTTGGAAGTAATTAATTCAAATAGAAATGGTAAACGCATAAAAAGCATACAAATCTTAAATGGTTAAGTATAATTGGTAAGATCAATCTACGCAAAGAGCTAAACTGACTGTATTAGTAATACTGTACGATAAATCACAAAAACATTGTGGTTTTAGACATCGTACCTATTAAGAGGTGACGAAAATAATATTATTTCTGTTATATACAGAAATTAAGAGTTGGCAAAATGAAATATTTTACATAAAAGATTTGAACTCAAGGTGAATAAATGTTGCATAAAATTTCAAGTAACTTGCCAATTCCGTGAACGCTCTTCAATACAAGGTCTGCTAAGAAGATTTTTTCCTAGCTCTGTTTGATTAACAACAGCAAAATATTGTCACTATAAATATATTTTGCTGTTTTTGTTCTTAACGTTTAAATTATAGCGGCAAATTTGGATTGGATCTAGAATGTAGGATCTTTGATAATTTAAACTGCTATGGAACATATTATTATGAACAATTTAAAATGAAGAAAAATATTTATTGATGTATATATTTTAAGTGTTTAAAAGGTAAAATAGATTTTATTCTCATCACTCTTCTTAGAATTCGAGAATCAGAAAAAATATTATAATGCATTCCATCTCCTACGCCTCAGTTAGTCACCAACAGTCAGTTAGCCAACTATGTGTGATAATTCTAATACTAATCGAGTGTAAAAACATGGAAACTAAAAACAGCTAGTATATACCAAAAGCTTAAATTTGACAAAACATGTACCTGGTAGGTTTCATAGGGATTGATATAAATAAGACGCTAAACAACTTCAATCTTCCTAAATCTACATACATAAGCTCTCTTTTCAGAATGAGTACCAACTTAACATAAGCATACTTTTTTAATGTTCTTTTGTAAAGTTAATTTTTTTTTAAATTGATATTTTATATTGAGCTCCAAATCCAATAACCTTATTCAGGAACATAGGGATGCTAACGCACCATACATATTTGCGGCTTTTGAGAATTTCCGCACCGGATGCTGTGTACGCAGCATCTATGGAAGTGTCCGGGACATGACAAACAGGGATGTACATAGTCAACAGATTTATTATAGACGCATGTTATAGCGATCGCTATTATACAGAATGATGATGCATACCTCAGACCGCCAGCCCGTGCGTTTTGCCCAATATCCGCGCTGTAAAGCGCTGATTAGGACGATGCGCGTGAAAGCATATCATCACACCGTGCCTGACCACTTTTAGCCCAAACATCGAGCAAGTCGCGCATTTAGCTTATAGTTAATAATAATTTGTAATACATTTTTATTTCAATAAAGTAATTTTAAAATAATCTTTTTTTTTTCAAGCCCTCTTGCGTCGGAATTCGTAATTTGCAAGTAAATGTAAATTATCAATGTTGAGTTAACAATTTATTCTCTTCGGGTTTTTAGCACACTTCATCGAGGCTTTCGAATGTTAATTGATATGAATCTCATTTGGGTAAAAATATTTGGTTTTAGTTTTCATAAAGGGTGTATGTTTCTTTTTAAAATAATAGCAAGATAAGACAAGACGAACTCGCTACTACGTAAGCCGTTTCGAACTTCTCTGATCACTCTTTTCAGGAAAATAACTTATTGAGTATATTAAAATATTCCCTCCATGTCATTTGTAGTGCTGTAAGTGGGTGTGTGTGTGTTTAGCATTTTGGAATTATGTTAAGGATACCACATGCGTTGAAAATATTTTCTAAATGCAGTCATTGCCGGTGATTGTACGGGCGAGGTGCAAAATAACTAGGCAGCAGCAGTCTCGCATTATTTTTAAATAAACTAAAGAATTATATAAAAGTATGTCAAAGAGTTTTCTAGATAATGAAAGAGAATATAAGGGAAAAAAAGAAGTCTTCTGTACGAACTGTTAAATGATATTTGGCTGCCTCTACACCTGTCTCTCAAATACTTCTGAAGTAAAGCGAATATGCTAGACTGAATTTAAAATATATGCCTTCATAACTAAAAAAAACCGATTACAGTGTCACGATTAGAGCGCAGAATTAGCAACAAAATAAGTGCCATTATCGCAGTAAATAGTGTGGGGTTTAACCTTGTCGAGATCTACGTAAACATATCCTATGTTCACTCGCCATTTTCAAGTGCAACGCTACGATTCAGGGATAGTCATTTAGATTTTCTATTTATATAATCTCTTTTCTATAAAAAGTTTTTGATTCCTTAAAAAAGGTATTGGTATTTAAGAAAGATTTTTAGAGACTTATTCGCTTCATCAATTCGCAAAGTAGTTAGTTGAGAGTTTTTATTATTTAAGTTATCTATAAATCTATGGGCGTATGCAAATGATTGTGTTTCAGCGAATCCTAATATTATTTCACAATAAAACCACTTGTTTGCGTTGATTTCATTTAATTCCACACGCTCTGAAGACCCATACAGGCACGAAAAGCATTTACAACATTTACAAGATTATATATTTGCACCGCGTACACTTATATCATGTCAATGATAAAAAAGGGGACAAATCCGTCGTAATCAGTTACACTTATGAACATTTTGCTTTGACATTATTGACATAGGGGGGTTTTAAAAATTCTTCTATTAGAACCATAACCATGCTTGTGTTTTCCCATAGAACTACGAAAGCTTTATCGATAAAATCATTTTGTATATGACCCGAAAATTTTATATTTTTAACCATACGGATATCGATGTATATCATAGTGCCTATTATAGATGCGTAACTTACTTAAGTTTTGAAGTTATCAATAATAGCAATGCTATCTAGCCATTGATATCTAGCAATCTGAACAATGTTGACATTCACTATAAAAAATAAAATTGAATCTTTAATAACGTTTTTATTTATTTTTTAATATAAGCACGAACAAAAAATTTAAGAAAAAACCTATCTATCTATCTATCTTCAACCTCACGCCAGATCCCTTGCGGGGTAGGCAGAGAGTACAGAGTTCCAACAGGTTCTTTCCTTACATACCTCTCTGGCTTCCTCGACTCTCATAGTTCGTCTCATACACGCTCGCCGGTTACGGAGACTCTTGACTTTTCCATCAGATAAGACTCGGTTTATTTGGTCGTGGTAAGATAGTCTAGGTCTTCCCCGGTACCTGCATCCTTCCACTTTCACATTGTATATCTGTTTTGTCATTCTTTCCTCTGGCATTCTTTCTATATGCCCGAACCAACGGAGCATGCCCTTTCTCATCTTTACACCGATACTATCTTTCATACCTACTCGCTGTCTTACTATGCTGTTGCTAATGCGGTCTGTCAGCTTCACTCCGCACATCTTCCGCAGAGCTCGCATTTCTACCGCATTTATCCTACTTTCATTCTCCTTCTTACATACCCAGCTCTCGCTACCATATAACAGCGTTGGGACAAGAACTCCGTTATGTATGGCCAGCTGCGCCTTATGGCTTAAGTGCCGGCTCCCGAGTAGCTTTCCCATCGCACCATTCACTCTGTTCCCTGCACTCACTCTTCTCTCTATGTCAGCGGTGTATTTCCCATCCTTACTGAAGGCGCATCCAAGATATACAAACTCATAAGAAAAAACCTATTGCAAATAATATAATTAATTTAAAAGAGAACTGTTTGAACTTAATTTTATATTAAAACTGCTACTGCTGCTGGTTGTAATCTTCGCTATTTGCATCGAAGGACTCTTTTGTACAATTTTAAGAAAAGATGCGACTATACTGAGTTCAATTTTAATGTGCTCTTAGTATTGCAAAAAACACTATTCATTTAGGCTGCAATATCTGTAGGCATACCAAAACAAAAAACCATGCGTTAACCATATATAATTACCATTTTCGAAAGTGCTATCGATATCGATGTCAATTTTCTCATCATTTGACTAATCTCTTTGGGAATACGATCTTTAAGATTATATATACATCTAATTATTTATGCTTAAGGAAAACAGTCAATCTAGTGTAGTTATTACGCATCTTCAAACTAGTTACATCTTTTGTAGAAAATACTTTTTATCATTACCGTGATACAGCAAAACCAAGTCACCGACCGAAGCTTACATAATTGAACTTCATCTGCTTTTCTAGACAAATAAGATTTGCGTTCCAATATAAAGCACGTTACTTTAGCTATGTGGCACCAACTTTTCACAAATATTTTAATTATATATCGTTTTATCAATTGAAAACAAATAAAAGTCTCCGACAACACAGTCATTTGAGAACCAAATATTAACCGATAAATTTGCGTGGAGCCGACAAAATGACAAGCCAAAATATTTTAAATAAAAAGGAGGTACAAACCATGTAGGAACAAAGATTTTTAAATTGATTACCTAAATGTTATCAAGTGTCCAGAAAATGTTTGCAGCTGAACTGGGTTTATAATCCCTGTCTATGTTCTAGTACCTCTATGTGAAAACCAACTGAAAACATTATCCGTGACACTGACATAGAATAATTTTATATAAATTTGAATATAACACAAACACAAAAGTATAAATAAAAGCACTAAAAAGTATGTAATTTGCTTGGACAGATCGTTTTAAATGATTAAAGTTAGAAAATCTTCTAAAATCAACAAAACAAAATTGAATTTCACGATTATACGTGTTCTATTTACACGAGTGCGAAATTTAAGTTTGGGTAGATTCACGGATACACGAGGCTGGCCTGGCCGAGCCGTAGGACGGAACCTGTCACAGTCACCAAACTTTGTACGGGCGAGCTGCAAAATAACTAGGCAATGGCAATAAAATAATTAATAAAATACAGAACAGTGATTTTGGAGCCTTTTGTAATATTTATCACCATCCTGCAGTATATATTTGGTCGGCATATATTTGGTAGTGAAGGTAAAATTGCTGTTTTAGGGACTACCGTTCGCTCTTTACTAGTCATATTTGCAGATCCTTTTATAAGAGACGTTGAAAAGAGTATTGGTATATGAGGATACCACGTGTGTTCAAAATCTTTTCTAAATTCTGTCATCACTGGTGATTTTGGAGCCATTCTTTTATTTTAAACTATCCTTAAGAGAAGATATGAGGCAGTAGTAAGGGTAAAATCGGTCTTTATAGACTACCGTTCGCTCGACTATAGTCGTATTTGCAGTAATTGTTAAAACGTCAATAATACTTAAAGGCATTTCAATATCGTCATTGGAGTAACTTGAAGCGCCTCCCGTTCACGACTATTAGTACATCTTGCGTATTGCACATATTGTATATTTTGTACATTGTTGCATATTGCACATTTTGTCTTTGTATATTTTTCATATTGTAAATTATGCATGAGAGGGTTTCAAAACAGTATCGTATCGGTCCAAGGCTAAATAGCAATAGTGACGTCCGGCACAAACTGCAAATAAAAGCATAACTTGTAGGGGCGACTGGACGAACGGGCGGACGAATTAAGCTCCAAAGGTAAGTTTGTGCCGACTTCGTTTTATTTAAGTAATAAATCCAATTCATTTCGATTTGTGATTCAATTTTGCTTCAAATGGAGTTAAATGTCTCTTCAGACATATACTACTTGCACAATAAATGTTGAATTTAATAAGAGTACCTATAAATGGCGAACTAATAATAAAGCGCCGTGGTAAAATGATTTTTTTCTAATTTTTATATTTAGTTGCAAATATTTTATTATATGTTTTGTATTTTTGTATGTGAATTTTTATGTTTGTAAACGCACCCACGACACGGGAATAAAGCCTAATGTGGGATTACGTTTAGTAAAAAGAAAATAAATAAATTACATTTAATTATTAAACATACTGTCTTATTTGCTCAGAAATAACATTATACGTTTAAATCCTTTTCAATTTCGATTTGGCGACAGTCATTTATTATTCGGGATTTACCGGGTTGTTTTTTTTCTTTCCTTTGATTTAATAAATAATAATTACCTACAACATTAAAGATGGCACTAATACTGTTCGAAGGCTAGCTTTAAGTTACCCTACAAAAGAATGTAAAACACACAATAAAGTTACGTAGTTTTGCATATGGATGCCACTCGGCACAGCTT
Organism: Phalera bucephala; assembly: GCA_905147815.2. Lineage (NCBI taxonomy): Eukaryota > Metazoa > Arthropoda > Insecta > Lepidoptera > Notodontidae > Phalera > Phalera bucephala. The sequence goes on along the minus strand of LR990609.1, from coordinate 19,051,889 downwards.
TTACGACATGTTATTAAGCTTTACGACACTTACTAGCACGTACTTACTTTGTTTTTAGATTTAAGCATTTAGTGTCTACGTAGTTGTGTATAGTTTTTTATTGACAAAATACATAATAAAGAATTCAGGACTTGTCGCACATATGTCCCTAATTATTATGGTAGCGAGATATAGTCACATAATATCATATATTAATGTTACGATTTAAGAAATAATATATACAGATGTATAAAAATAACTAATAGTGTCTCGTTACGTATATAATAATATATATGTCAGATGAGGAGAAGTGATCTTGTTAAAGTCTTTTGAATCTTGAATTAATATAAATCCTTATAAAAATAAATCGTAATCACTCTAAATTTTTCTTACCGCCTTGACAATTGTATAGCTTACATAACTTATATATGTTACTCTTTACAACTCAAGAATAAATGATCTGCTGAGTCTTTATTCATAACCATTTAAAATAACAACAGTATAAAAAAATAATGCATTAAATCATTTTAAAGAACCAATTTTTAGCAGTTACAATTTTTAGCGAGCAGTACCACTAAAATATTGCTATGATTGTACCGCTTAAAAAGTTCCCCTCTGTAGTGGCACCATCACGGGTCTGGAAGGTGGGACAGGCAAGGATGTTGACACAATTATGTCGCGTCCCACTACACTGTCGCACTATTTTCCATCACACCAAAGACATCGAGTCTGTTGTTATAGCGTGTTCAATTAACCGTAGGGTTCTATAACAAATACTGAAAATCCGGGAGTGATACGAAACCAAACAAATTATATCGTTGATGCTTACCTATCTTGCGTTCCTGCTATTCCATAAACCATGGTGACCTAATTTGTCTACCATCACACTCTAGCAGCATGAGGAGGATTGCACACAAAATCTAAACGAATGGAGGCGACAAGGCGAAATATTGGGTCATCTACCAAAGTTTGCATATTGGACGACGGTAATACCTGCTGTCCTTTGACAGCAGGCAGGTATAGCCATCGTTCCTTTCACTGTTTTTCGAAACAAGAGGTTTCTAGCGAAAACTAAAGTAGCTAGAATTGGAATATTCCCGTCTATGAATAAGCCCACAATATTATGTTCTCCATATTACATTTATTACATACCTGGTCTGAATTATTCAACATTACCAATATTAAAAATTTAAGAAGTCATTATTACATAAGAACCGTTGTTAGAACAATTTGTTTCAATTGGCCAGACTCTTAATTTTTTTCTAACATTAGCTTATAATTGACATAATACAAAATAAAAAAATAAACAGGTTTGCTTTTCAAACTGTTTGACTTGACATCGCTTTTTTGCGTTTAAATACAAGTTTTATATGTCTGTATTTTTGCAACATTCTTAGTACCTAGGAGCTTGAGAGATCAACATGTTCATTTGGGGGTTTCTCTTATCAATTTCTCCCATGTAAGTTGTCATACTTGCAGCAGTAGAATTCCAAGCATGAGCAATATGTTCCAAAGAAATCAGATATTCTTTATGTTGTTGAAAAGTCGTTGTTGCTATACTTGTTAAATCCGCAGCTAATACTGCAATATCAGAGATTACAGCCTTTGCATTTTTTGTCATTGCAGCAGAGTAAGCAGTAATTGCTATTCGAACCATACACTTCAAAACATCAGGGCCCTCAACAACTCTTTGACGAAGGTCATCAATAATCTGAGGGATGTCGTCTCAGCTAATTTTGACCAGGTGTTTGTAGTTGTTCAGGAGATCTTTTCTACTATCATTAGTAATAATACAAATACGTTTAAAAATAGTTATTATTGCGGTATCTAGTGGATCCTCCAATTGTCCCCAATAATTTTTAAGTTCTCCTAACAAAATCTGAAGTTCAGAGGGTTGATTCGGATACTTCGTCTGATGCTTGTTTAAATCCAGGGGATTTTGACCAGTGAAAAAGTGTCAGACATAATTATAATTAAAATTACGATAATTAACGTTAATATAATTGTTATTATTAAAACAGACACTTGGTATTTCAATTTTACATATTTTAGTATAAATTTAACTTTTAATTAAATAATTTATAAATGTCCGATACAATTATTATGTTTTATTAATTGATAGGTACTTTAAGTTCTTGGATTATTCCTAATGAAATTTGCATGCCTAAAGGCAGAATATGGCGTACGACCATTGTAATTTTAACATCCACTGTAACCCATTTTCGCAAATAAACTGATTTGATTTGACACTTGAGCTAAAGCTTCTTCCGAGAAACCAAGATCCTGTATGGTAATGTGTTGAGAAGAACTCATTTCAGGTCAGAGTCTGAATATATAAATTGATATTTAGATGAGGGAAAAAATGAATATACGTAATTAGAAACAGTTTTAAAATAATCAACTAATGACATTAAACTTGGCTTTCTTTCTTGGCATTCTTGGCAACTTGGCACCTAAGGCCTTCGCTCCCGCAGTAAGCTCCCTTTAAATCTCCCTTGCCACCCGCCTTGCAACAGATTGAAGTAAATACGTCATTAAGTCTACATTTCAGCGATAGCCACCTTACTTTTCTCTTTGTTTAAAACGCACAGTGAGTGCATTTACAAACATGCAAGAACCTGTAGGAACTTTGTACTCTCTGCTTACCCTGCAAGGGATCTGGTGTAATGATATAGATAGAATTCATATAAACAAACACTCAGATGAAAACAGTTGTTAAGTCACATAATAATTGGTCTCGTACGGGGATTAGACCCACAACTACTCGATTTAGTAGTCCGAGCGGCTTAATTACTTCTAACCATCACATCAATCTGTATCGTCCTGATTCGAAATTAAAACACTATTATCAAAAATATTATCAATAACCACTTTTATGCTGTTTGATCACGTAAATATCATTATGAAGAAATGTTTACCTATCATCTGTATACAGAGTATGTATAAATGCGTTTTGTTTACATTTCTATTGTGGGAAGCTTTCTAATTAATTATTCAGGGAGAAATTGCTTGTTAGCGATAATACTGCTAATTGTACCTTGTTGTTTATTTATTTTGTTTGACAAATGTATTGATTTACAATAATTAGTACTCTATTATACAAATATAGATTATTTTTTAAATAATTCCCCAAAATATTTCCTATGGTCAAACTTTTGTAACTTGCTACAATAGGGGATTCTTATTTCGCATTTTCGACAATAGTTTACATTTAAATATTCTTGATATTTAATCCGAGATTATAACTTGAGTTTCAACCAGCAAGCCGTGACGAAAAATTTTTTAAAGTACATACACGATACGTGTTAATGTTTAAGATAACATCTACAAAATGAATCCATATATCAATTCAGCCCATTTCAGCAAAGGCGAAAACTTACGTGACGACGTGCTCTCTAGTTACTAACGTATTCAATTTTAGCCGTAAACGTGCAAGCGCTGCGTGGACACGTCAACACCTATTAAGAAGTCGTACTGTACTGCTGCACGTCGTCAGGCTTTTAGTACGTCTTGTTTTTTGTCAAGGTGACATTTCCTCTGATCCTCAAACTCCGGAAGTTTACCGTCGATGCAGGCTCGCAATGCCGCTTTAAATTCCCACTGCAAGGACCTATATCACGTTTCATATGATGTTTTAAGGCATCCTTATATCCCGGATATTGGCCGCCTTGGTTACGCTAGCCATCCCTGCGTTCAGAATAGAGAGATAGAAGATCTGCTTCGCAAGTCTCTTCTTGGACATTCTAGACTCATACGGCCCCTCCATCTGAGCTGCTTCATCAAATACGCTTCGATTCCAGCTACATTTGCCCTGCGCGGTATTCCTATAACGATCATACCACTTTATACTGCAGTTTATCATGCAGAGATTTTATATGAAATGTTCAACGTATGTATGTCTGCGATATAGACACCAAGATTCAGAGGCATAAAGAAGTCTAGATAGCAAAATTGTCATATTCAGGTACCTTCGTTGTAGGCTTGATATCGCAAGTGTTAAACAAAAAGTTAAAGTAAAAAGTTTTAAGAGTTTACCTAATACGATAGCGACACCTGCCCTGGTGGTAATCTCCTAATTAAAGACACCTTTTGATGTAAGGCTGCTACTAAGATATCTAGACGTATTAAGTTGGCCAAGAGTCTCTATCTATCTATCTATACCATCACGCCAGCTCCCTCGCGGGGTAGGCAGGAAGTACAGAGTTCCAACAGGTTCTTTCCTTACATACCTTACTGGCTTCCTCCACTCTCATAGTTCGTCTCATACACACTCGCCGGTTACGGAGACTCTTGACTTAGCCAAGAGTATTATTTATAAATACAAAAGTTAAAGAATTAATTAATAACAAATAATTTTTCAGTATAATTAAGACTATTTTATATATTTTTTTAATAAAAACGTAAATAGTTTATTTAAAACGTAGAAAATTTATTGTTTTAAAAGATTTGGCCGCAATGCCTAAAACCTATCTGTTTAACCAATGTGTCTTGCCCTCTATGACCTATGGTGCTGAAACATGGACGCTCACAAAAGAATCTGTCCACAAAATGAGAGTTGCTCAACGGGCTATGGAGCGTGCCGTGTTAGACATCATACACACATGAGCGACCGAGTCAGAAATACTCCGCAAAAGAAGATGGAATGAGATGAAGAAGATGGAGAGTGGAAGATGTCGGATCCCGTATGTTTCGACTCAAGTGGAGATGGGCAGTACACGTCGCAAGATGTGGTGTTGACAGGTGGAGTAGATCTTTGACCGTATGGTGGCCGATGGATGATGTGGTTAAGTGCGTTGGTCAGACCTGGCTAAGATTGGCTAAGGATAGGGATATGTGGCGTAAAATAGAGGAGGCTTATGCCCTGCAGTGGGCGGAATAAGCTGGAAGTGAAATATTTGGTGAACCGTTTTTGGATACTGGTAGCAGTCTACGAAATTGAGCTATTTTTGCCAGTGTCAAGTAACATAATTTTTTTTAATTATTTTAATCCCTAATTAAAATGACAAATGCAATAATAACCAAAATGATGAAATAATTAGGGGTATTTCATAAATTTAGTTAATTTAGTAATTCCTAAACATTAAAGTTTTACAAAAAATTTTACAGACCAGTCATGACGTGCGTTCTTGTGATATACTTATGAAACGTAGTATGTAGATAATATGAAGGTAATCATTCATTATCTATATACGAGTACATGAATATATAATAGTTAATATTCTTATACTAAAATTGTAACATGGTAATTATTATTCAAACCTATATATATTTATCCTTTACAAGCTTTGAAACTTTATTTTTAAACTTAAAAGAAACGAATGTCTCTACACAGTGACCTTCTGTTGATATTGTTCTGTGATTCTTAAATGGTTGGATTAATTTCGTTATCTATCTTTAAGTAATGCTCCCTGCCGTCTGCAGAAATAATCGTGTGTTGCTTTGCAATAAACCCATCTCATAAAAGATCTTTGTGTATCTATTCACTTCTTGGATCTTCTTGCTTCTTCGTAGTAATTATTTACATATCTCACGATAGTGTAGTCGTCATTTCCCGTGAATTTTTTTATAGCTGCAGCTTAGTCGTCTTATAACTTAGTAGCCTTAAGAGTCTTTTACCAAGCGATCTCCACAATCCCGTCGATAACATCGATCATGCTGATCACTCGCGTAGATCTCAGCCAAGCCTCCACGTAAGAACCGGGGATCATGAGTTGTTACAAGAAATTACGGAAATCAGTCTTTCCGCTTATAATCTTAAACATCAAACACCCCTTTAAGTCTTTAGTCGTTCGTCTTCATGTAAGTCTTAATTCGTTCTTCCATCACCTTAGCAATCACATACCCTACATTAATTTTGTTAAAAAGAAATCATTTGCCAAAGTGTCATCTTGCATAATCATGCAATATAACAGGCAACATGCCAAACCCGTGAATCTCACTACATTCCATCTTTAGAGATATTACTTTATATTACTTGATATTAGAGGTTACCTGGCTTAGGAATAATCCCAAGACTAGCCAATCGATCAGTACAACTGGTAGTTGAAGAGATACTGTTATACGTTAAGCATTTACAGTTTCCACTGACGACACCAGACTGACATCAGACTGATAGTATAGCCTCAGATGGCTTTGAATAGACTGTTGCAAAAGTGGTAAAAAAAGCCTTTTGTCGTTGTTTTCTGAAGATATTTTTTTCCTGATGACTTTTCATAATTTAGGGGCCATTTTAATTGCGTTCCACCTCGGTTATAGACTTCTTAATTAAATTAAATAAGATTACGTAGGTGTTTTCATTTTTATTTTTCAAACGCAAAGACTAATAATTATGTTTTTCTATTGAATTGTGTGGGCATGATTTAGAAGTGCCTAACGAAATAAAAAGACTGTTACCTTAATGGCTATCTATATCATCACGCCAGATCCCATGCGGGATAGGCAGAGAGTACAGCGTTCCAACAGGTTCTTTCCTTACATACCTCATACCTCTCTGGCTGCCTCCACTCTCATAGTTCGTCTCATACACGTTCGCCGTCTATCAATGGCTATCGTAATGACTATGTTTGCAAAATTGTCTAATCGTAATAGGACTAGGTGTCAAAACGTCACGGTCGCAAAAAACCGTTTGTTGTTACCAACTGTACTACTAGTAGCAACACGAGCAATAATAATTTCCCAGTACACACACCCACCAGTAGTAACACACACTTTTACGTATAATAGGCTTAGTAGCAAGTTAAGATGTTTTTATAGATTTGATAACAAAATGAAATCTAAGCAAGTAAATAAAAATAAATTTAAACAGAGTAACATAAATGTTTCCTTTGTAACAAAAAAATCATCATCTTTGTCCTTTCATAAGAATAAAATCTTAACAAAATTTCTCAAGAGCATTTCCAACCGAGATGTCATCGTTGATCAACTGCACTAGAATATGCCATATTATAAAGTCACGTTTTCTTCTGTTAAAAGGTTTCTCATTCTTTGACGTGATTTTAATACAACTTGTTAGGTAACCTTTGCTTAGCTCATTAAGTAGTCGCATTAAAGTAACCTTATTTAAAAAAAAAAAGTATTTCATTTTGAGTAATACACCTCTAATGCATTATTAGTTCGATGTCTATTACCATAAATGCTAAGCAGGTAAAGATTATTATTATCTTTTATCCATAAACGCTTGACGTTTTATCCATATACGCTTGACCTAACTCATTATTTGTCTAAATCGAGATGTTCGCTCACTGCTTGCACGTAAGATCATCCTTCTAAAATCATCTCTTTCGGTGGATGAGGTAATACGGTGCACAGCACAACTATACGCCAGTCTGCTTTACATTCTTAAATTGTTTTGCTTTTACCAGAGAGACCGGTGCCAATGATAATAGCCACCTTTTATTTCAACCTCAGGAAAAATAATGGCGCCAACCTAGCTTAGGCTGTTTTTTTGCTAGGCAAGTCTAACGTCTTAGGCTATACGGAACATAAGTTGTCACTAACTTCCTGTTTACGTAGATGCATTGCTAGAATAAGTTACTACTTCTCTCACCCAAATGTTTACTGCATCATATTATGGTCTTCATCGACAATTTTAATGTAATCGAATAAAATAATGGAAATTAAAGTACCTACCTATATAGTTTTCTTTCATGGATGCATTTCAGCAACTGTCATTTCTTATTTTCTTTCTTTTTTACTAGATTTTTCTATATCGATATATTTTCCATAATAATATTTATCACAGATCTGGAAAGGTCTTCGCAGACATTTCTTTTTTATGGTATATTTAACGTATTTGAAGTTATCTTTTTGGGCATTCTTTGCTGTATAACACAAAAAGAAAAGTTGCTTATATATGTGCTTTACAGGACCATGGACAGCGTCCGGATTTATAAAACTCGTCAAAACATATCCAACGAGCCCAAACACTGCGGGATTATGTTCAGTAATTGAAAAGTTCTATTGGCTACTCTCCAGCTCCATTATCAGACCCTCGATATCATCCGGGTCTACAGAATTCGTCAAGACAAATCCAATGAACCTAAACACGGTGGAATTATGTTGAGAAGTTGGATAGTTCCGTTGGCCACTCTTCGGTTCCATCATCAGGTCCTGGACACCATCAGGGTCTACAGAACTCGTGAAGAAAGCCAACGAGCTCAAACCCGGCGGGGGTACGTTTGGTCACCTTGCCACTTCATCATCAGACCCTAAGCATCATCTGGGTGTATAGTACTTGTCAATACCAATCTAACAAGCCTAAACACGAGATGGTTATGTTGTGTAGTTCCCATGGCCACCTTTCGAACCCATCAAAAGACTGTTCTGGAGCTGGGTCCATGGTATGTACTATATTATTGCATTGTCACCGAACTCACATACGTATGCTAAATTTCAGCTCAGTCGGATACATGCTTTCTATTGTCAAACGCTATTGGATATCTTAATAAAATAAAATAAAACTAATCAAGACAGATAGACATACGAACACAAAAGCTTCTAAAACCTGTTACCTATACCTCGTTAATCTATTGGCGAATAGTGCGCGTAGCGATCACGAGATCCTGAGTTCGAATCAAACAAAACAAATCGGAACAAATGTAATTTTTCGGTAGAAATATTTTTAGTGTCAACTGGCATTGTGCACGATAGAATGGCATTAGGCTTGCTTGTTACTTAGAACCTTTATTTTTTACGCTAGTAGGGGACCGTAGACTTTCGTATTTGGTATAAATTTCAACCTAATACCTCTAGTCGTTTCTGGGAAAAAATCCCTAAAAAAGGTTATAACGGTCAGACAGACGGACAACGGAGTGATTCTATAAGGGTTTCGTTTTAGGTACGAAACTCTAAAAACAGCAAAGAATTATTACCAAAAAATGGGTGTAAAAAGTAATACATATTTACATAGGGTTCCATGCCGCTGACAGTTAGTAGTGTACCTTGAACGCTGGCAGCATTGCCGCGCTGAATAGCAATGCTTATGTGCTGACCAAAATATATACCTGCGTTCTGGTCGCCAGTACACTCCACTAGACGCTTCGAAATTTCTCGAAACATCCGGTGGGCTCCCGGCCCCCACGGACCCAATGTAGTGTTGTAAAAACGCTTGAGTCGGCGCTTAAACGCTTGAGTTGACGCGTCCAGAACCGAGTCGGTTTCAGAGCGCTCGAACGCTCACTGGAGCGTCGCGCTCGCGACGCTCGACTCGCGCTCAAGCGTCGACCGCAACGCTCCGGTTTTATGGATGATTTTAAATCATGTTCATACATTAATATTGTCTGCGTAGAGTAGCTATTTTTCGTATGTCTGTCTGTCTTTCCGATTCAAAGTTATTGTTAGTTCAAAGGTAGTTTGTGATCTACTTTTCAAACACTTGCGGTTCTCCAATTGACCTGAAATTTGGCATACGTATATAAGTTTAGACAGACGATTGAACGCACTGGTTAAGAGCTTAAACCACTCTGCCCACTTTGTCTAATAGTCGCGGGTTCGATTCCTGCACGGGACAAATCTTTGTGTGATCCACAATTATTTGTTCCGGTCTGGGTATTTGTGTATGTGAATTTTCATGTGTGTAAACGCACCCACGACACAGGAATAAATCCTAGTGTGGAGTTACGTTCTTTTTTAATAAAAACAAAATAAAAGTTCGGTGACGACTATTCTTTTTCTTTTATATAGTACCATGGACCTGGTTTGATAATGGTAGATGGCCAACTGAACAACCCCACTGCACTGAGTTTAGGCTCGCTGGTTTAGTCTTGACAAGTACTGTCTACTTTAGTAAGTATATAATATACAAGGTATAACATAATAAACGCAAGATCTCAGACACCCCAATTAGGGAATTGCTTCATAAATTCAAAACGAAAACCAAATTTCCAAATTTATAGGTTTTTACCCCTTTTTTAAGCACTTTTATACCCCAATTATAATGAAATTTGTACGTGTATGTGTGCATTTTGAGAAATACGGGTTAGGAATGCATTTGTAATCTCCTTATTGCTATGAATCAAGAATAAATTTAGTTTTTTATAGCGCACTGAAGGTGTAAAAGCATTTTTTGCAAATTTAAAAAAAATGAAAGGTACATTAAAAATAGTTGGAATCAATTCAGTTATCGATTTAGAACAAACTACTTTCAGGTCTTGCGTTTATTATGTTACAGCTTGTATAATATCAGCCCATACTGCCCACTGCTGGGCAAAGGCCTTCTCTCACAAATCGAGGTGAGAGAGATTAGGTCATACTTAACCACGCGGACCCAGTGCACATTGGTGAAGGCAGGTTTGTGGCCACCAGCTGTTGGAACTTATTAAGCCGCCTATAAGGCTTCCAACTCGGCTTAACGACTACCACATTAAGTGGTAACCGGGACCAATGGCTTAACGCGCTATCCGAAGTATGGAGACGCTCGAATATACAAGCTGTAACATAATAAACGCAAGACCTCAAAGTAATTTGTTCTAAATCGATAACTGAATTAATTCCAACTATTTTTATTGTACCTTTCATTTTTTTTTAATTTGCAAAAAATGCATTTACTCCTTCAGTGCGCTATAAAAAACTAAATTTATTTTTGTTTCATAGCAATAAGGAGATTACAAATCAATTTCTAACCCGTATTTCTCAAAATGCACACATAAACGTAAAAGTTTCATTGTTAATTGGGGTATAAAAGTGCTTAAAAAAGGGGCAAAAACCTTTAAATTTGGAAATTTGGTTTTCGTTTTGAATTTAGGAAGCAATTCTCTAATTGGGTTGTCTGAGGTCTTGCGTTTATTAGGTTACACCTTGTAAATATGGCACAAACGGTCACCCATCTCAAGCCGACCGAGTCGAACGCTGCTTAACCTTGGTGATCGATACTAACACCGCGGTCGCACAGCGCCACGAGCGCCTCAACGTGCCTTTCTCAAATACTTCACAATAGCTCTAGGTAGTGCCCAGGGTTCCATGATGAAACCGGAACATGGCTATACGAACTATTTCAATTAAACAAGATAGCACCATCGTATTTGGGCTCTTTGGATTTGCTTTGACAAATGTAATAGACCTAGATAATAAGCAGGATCTGATGATGAAGCCGGAAAGAGATCATATAAACTCCAAGAATGAAAAAAATCTCATCATCACGCCAGATCCCTTACCGTGTTACCCCGCAAAATACTAATTTAATAACAAAAACAAACATTCATTGACCATGACCATCAAATCAGTGCGTTTTAGTTGGCTATCCTTTGACTCTAGGTGACCAGGGTATAAAGATTTGGTTTTATATTACTTTTGAGTAGTAAATGAATAAAAACTTGTTGTTAAAAATGTATGGTTATTATCTTAACATCCCACATAATATAGAAGGAAGGACCGCAGGATAGTACCGACTTAAGTCGAATTCAAGTTTCGTTTTTATCTTTTATGCTTTTGAATTTCTGATTTACAGCTTCCTTGGTCGTTGATGACTGAACCAAGGTATTGGAACTCTCGAACTGTCTCGAATTCATTGAGTAGGCCTGTCTGTTGTAGATTCCCGAAGCGGTCGACGACCATTATTTTGCTCTTGTTAATCGAGAGTCCCATAGAGGTGCTTGTTCTTTCAAGGCGATCAAGGAGCTCCCTCATTTCAACTTCTGACGATGCGAAGAGCGTTGTGTCATCAGTGTATCGTAGATTGCATATCTTTTTTCCGCCAATCTTTACGCCGCCCTCCCATGCATCTAAGGTTTTGCGCATGATGTATTCGCCATAGATGTTAAATAAGATGGGAGATATAACACATCCCTGTCGTACTCCTTTCCTAAAGTTGAAATGGCCCGAGTTAGTGGTGCCAAGTTTCACGTTACCAAAACCAGATTCATACAGCCGCCGTATTAGTCTTATTAGATGCGACGGCACTCCGGCTTTGTTGAGGACCGCCCACAGACTTTGCCATCGCACACAGTCGAACGCTTTCTGGTAATCAACGAAGCATATAATAAGTGGGGTGTTGTACTCATAACATTTTTCGATGATCAGTCTGATGTTTAATATCTGTTCCCTTGTGCCTTTTCCCCGTTTCAGCTTTAAAAGGGTTCTGTAACTACAAGGAAAAATCACTTTATATCAGATCGGAACGCACTTATAATTTTCAGCATATATACTTATAATCTTGCATTTTCACCTATATCTCTTACAGTTTCATTAAAAAAAAACAAGTTTTAAGCAGGTAGGTATTTAAAATGATATTCCACACGATCCAAAAAAAGAAAAAATGGTTGTCTACCTTCACCCCATTCAAATATATTAATAATTCTATCGCTATCGGCATCACCCAGAGTCATCACATCCTGAATTCTAGTTTTTTGCATTTTATCATTACCGAGAAAAACTGTTGTGACAGGTAGAAAGAGGTACAGAAAACTAACAAACAGATCCCTCATAGGATTGGCAGAAAGTAACGAGTTTCAACAGGACAGATGAACAGAGCCAAATTAGGCTGGAAATCCTAATAGCGCGAACCTGACTTGCTTTTAAACGATGTTTGTGCTTTAAAACCAGTTTCCTTTCCTGTAGAATTGTTCCAGAAAATCAGTGAAAATCCTACATAACTATGCGGTATATAGTTACCCCAGTAAATAAATAGACCATTTTTATGAGCACATGCGCACTTATATATGAAAAGCACAAATTAGAATGTAGACAATTAACTACATAAAGTTTCAATGTTTAGCTTCCAGTTCGGTTTGCAATCTCTATGTAAGCGATAAGTTCATTGTTTCTGTTTAATTGTTGACCTAAGATAATTAATAGAAAGTCTGTAGCAAGCGACTTAATTTGGAGTAGGATATCAGATGCACTAGTTGATTTTATAAAGAGAATTTTTTTTTTGGTTGTCATTTAAAACCGTAAGTAGAACTAACAAGTACCTTAGTAAAATTATTATAAAGTGCTTAGGAAGTTTGTATTATTATTACTCACGGTTTAGATATAGACATTTTTTGTGTAATTCCTTGTTTTATAATTCACGCAACATCTGATTTTTGTCCTTCATAATTATCCGTATCTGCAGTTGTATTTCCTTGAAAAGAAGCGAATAATGTAAATGAAATTAGTTATAATAAGACAACACATTAGAATCTATCGAACAAATTCCTCATGATGTAATGCACTTGACTTAGGTCCCGTGGGTTAAATAATTAATATTTCATTTAAGCGAAAGAATTAACCTTCTTCATCAGCTCTTCATAAATCAGCTTCTAATGTCCCACTGTGGGGCAAAGATCTCCTCTGACAAATGAAGGTGGATGAGTTAGGTCGTACCATCTACGCTCCCCAAGTCAACCTCTCCTGCCCACGGTGCATCCTGCTGATCAACGGACGAGGCTCTGACGACCGACAATGGCGGTATAACCATTCAAATATGGCGTAACTAAATTTTTAACCAGACCAGTGACGGGCAGCAGCGTCACTAGTGCGAGAAGTTACGCCCTGCGATCGCCAACCCGCATGCCCAGCGTGGCGATTATGGGCAAAACCTTCCATGGCAAGTCGAAATATACCACGGCCCCCAGTTCCCGGTCGCTGCGCTATTCCTGACCACGGCGGCGGTCACGGTTCCGGCGGGGCAGGGGGTGCGAAGAATCGCCGGGCTACGATAGGCCGCCAACATGACTGACCCGTATAACGGACGCACGCTGCGACTGGATGAGCATCTTCTGCAGTTGGAAGAAGAATTAAAGAGCATAAGATGGCACGTTCTGGGTTTATGTGAAGTAAGAAGAGAGGGAGAAGACACCATAACCCTGGAATCTGGCCATCTTTTGTACTTTAGAGAGGGAGACCAACTTTCCCAGGGTGGCGTCGGGTTTCTGGTCCATAGAGTCTTCGCTGACAACGTTTTAGAAATGTCCAGTGTGTCGACAAGGGTAGCATACCTCATAATTAAGCTGATCGAGAGGTACACCCTCAAGATCGTGCAGGTTTATGCACCGACTTCGGCACACTCAGACGAGGACATAGAGATACTCTACGAAGACATCTCTAAGGCCCTTCATAATCCCCTAGGGCACACTACAACGTTGTCATGGGAGATTTTAATGCCAAAGTGGGAGTAAAAACTGACAGCGAATCCTCAGTAGGACCATACGGCTATGACAGCAGAAATGATAGGGGGCAAACGCTCGTCAACTTTCTCGAAAGAGAAGGGCTGTTTATGATGAAACTTTCTTTTCTTTAAAAAACAGCCCCAAAGAAAGTGGACGTGGCAAAGCCCCGATGGTAAAATAAAAAATGAGATCGACTTCATCATGGCGGACAAGAGGCGCATATTCAGGGATGTCTCAGTAATCGCAAGATTTAAAACCGGAAGCGACCACCGGCTCGTACGGGGCACTCTGAATATACAATGGAAGCGCGAAAGAGCCCGCTTGATGAAGTCCAGTCTCCGACCGAATTTGCTCCAAGCCGCTATGGATTCCCAAGCTTTTCAGTTAAAATTGGAAAACCGTTTCGCTGCGTTGGAAACCACTGACAGCGTTGATCAGAAGTTCGAGCAGGTGGTACAGACTCTTAGAGACGAGGGCACTAAATTCTGCGAAACGAGGCGTACAGGCAAGAAATCTAAGCTTTCGGGGGGGACTCTGGAGCTTATGAGCGAACGACGCCGAAATGCTGCCTCAACCTTGTCAGAACACCGGGCCTTAAATAAAAAGATCACAAAGCTGGTCCGACACGACCTCCGAGCTTTCAACAAGCTTGAGATTGAGAAAGCCATCGAGCAGAACCGGGGGTCAAAAGTGACTGGCACTTGGGAGAAACCACTTGACAAGGTTGACTACACAAGCGGGTACTGTAATCGCTTCTAGGCCGGAAATCCTCTCGGAAGTCAACAATTTCTATAGCCAGCTCTACGCCTCACACGCACCTCGACCCGAATCTCTTAGAGGAGATCCCAGAGCTACGCTTACACGTCACTTCACAGAAGACTTGCCCGAGATCAACCTGGATGAGATCGAGTTGGCCCTTAAACAGCTTAAAAATGGAAAAGCCGCGGGTGAGGACGGCGTCACGACTGAGCTTCTGAGGGCAGGGGATACCCCACTACTTAAGGAACTTCGGAAGTTATTTAACACTGTCCTCTACACTGGGAGAACTCCGCAGGCATGGAACAGAAGCGTGGTCGTCCTGTTTTTAAGAAGGGTGACAAAACCCTTTTGAAAAACTATCGACCCATATCGCTTCTGAGCCATGTATACAAGGTGTTTTCAAGGGTCATCACGAACCGTCTTGCGCGGAGGCTCGACGAGTTTCAACCCCCGGAGCAGGGCGGGTTTCGAAGTGGTTACGGCACCATAGACCACATCCACACAGTGCGGCAGATTATACAGAAGACTGCAGAGTATAATCTGCCCCTATGTCTAGCCTTCGTGGACTATGAGAAGGCCTTTGACACTGTCGAAACCTGGTCAGTTCTGGACTCCTTGCAACGATGCCAAGTTGATTGGCGATACATCGAGGTGATGAGATGCCTTTTTGAAGCCGCAACAATGACCGTCCAAGTACAGAACCAGCGGACTGAACATATCCACCTGCGCCGCGGAGTGCGCCAAGGTGATGTCATATCACCAAAACTATTCACCAATGTACTGGAGGATATGTTCAAGACGCTGGACTGGAAAAGTCGCGGCATCAATATAAATGGCGCATACATCTCTCACCTGCGATTTGCAGACGACATCGTCATCATGGCTGAAACGTTGCAAGACCTACAACAGATGCTGGACAGCCTTGCTAATTCGTCTCAGCGAATCGGTCTGCGGATGAACTTAGATAAAACTAAAGTTATGATCAACAAGCATGTTGACCCGGGACCGATCGCCGTAAACGGAGCCTCCCTCGAAGTTGTTTCTGAGTACGTATACTTAGGGCAGTTGCTCCAACTAGGTAAAAACAACTTCGACAAGGAAGTTAAGAGACGGATACAGCTGGGCTGGGCAGTATTTGGAAAACTCCGTCGAGTCTTCTTATCGCCTATACCCCAATGCCTAAAAACGAAAGTTTTTAATCAGTGCGTCCTACCTGTAATGACAAACGGAGCCGAAACGTGGCCACTCACTGCGCGGCTTGTCCACCAGTTCAAGGTCGCTCAGCGAGCTATGGAAAGAGCTATGCTCGGAGTTTCTCTTAGGGATCGAATCCGGAATGAAGTTATTCGTCAGAGAACCAAGGTTACCGACATAGCTCAGCGAATTAGCAAGCTGAAGTGGCAGTGGGCAGGTCACATATGCCGCAGAACCGATGGCCGTTGGGGCAGACTGGTTCTTGAGTGGAGACCGCGTGTCGGCAAACTTAGTATAGGGCGCCCTGTAGCTAGGTGGGGCGACGATATTCGTAAGGCAGCGGGCAGGGATTGGAGAAGGAGAGCTGAAGATCGAGCTCAGTGGCGTGCCATGGGAGAGGCCTACGTCCAGCAGTGGACTGACACGGGCTGATGATGATGATGATACTCCACCAAGTGGATCCTGTACGGATTGGTGAAGGCAGGTTTGTGGCCACGTGCTCTTGGAAGTCATCATGCCACCAATAAATCATCCAACTTGGCTCAAAAATTGCCACATTAAGTAGCAGCCCGTACCAACGATTTAACGTGCTTTCCTAAGCCCGAAGACGCTCGAAAATAAAATGGTTACAGACGGTCATCCATCTCAGTCCAACCGAGCTGAACGATACCGCGTTCTCGTCACGTCCCGCGATTTGAGTTAAAATACTCACTAAGGCCTACAACTACATCATTAATAGATTACTTTTGGATAACTCATAAGGATGTGCCTACTTATTAATTTAAGAATACCCTTTATCTTTATTTAATGAAGCAGTAATATATCTAACTGACAGGCATCTGCATACTAAATAATGTTTGATGGTGGAACAAATTGCTCTTAGATAAATATTCAAAATCAGAATCAGAATATTTTTTATTCATGTAAACCATTACAGTATTTATGAATCGACAGAAAAGTAACAAAGACTCTACCGCCACTTCGAAATGTCATTCCTGTGGAGAAGAAGGGCAAGAAACTGCACGGTTACTCATTGAAACTAAAAAATTACAAACTTTTTCATCTACATTTTGTTGTGGGGTATGGGAGAACAATAGGTTGGTTGGTCATCAGGTGAGTCTAAGTTAAAAAAGCGAATAATACTATTTATGAGAATGGTTTATTCTTTTATTCCATGTGGCTATTCACACGTAATAAAATGGAAAATGCGTTGTGGAATAGGATGCACTCTCGTGAAAGGGTGGTCAGATGACGTCTTAACAAAGAGTATTTTCTATCTGGTCTGGAAAATCATATTAAGTGGCGATGTCAAAGGGTATAAGCGTCGACAAAGGGTATCCGTACACAAAGGGTTTAGGCTCTCAACGATCGAAGCTTACGTTCTGGATCCCATAAGCCTAATGAAATGATAGTGTTCGTTAAAGCGGTACTCTGAATTGAATATTATGTAGTAGAAAATAAGAATAATCTAGAATCAAATTTTGATGCGAGTCTAATAACTTTTCAATTAATTTTAACAAGTAGCGGCAACACTTGAAAGATTAAATTAGCTTCGGTTAAGTAGATAGGGCGAAACAGTGTTATTACAAGATGTACTTATTTACTCCGTAAGAGTGCTTCAAACATTCTTGTTTTACATAAAAGTCTTGTACCACTTATCTTATACATTTATAATATTTGTTGCCGTCGAGTAACATCAAGTTTCATTAGCACCAACTCGCATTTCTATAGTAGCCAAACACAAAAAACAGATAATGCTTAATTTCGATAAGTTTTGATGAAAGAAATTTTATATTCGATCTTTTTGAAGCCTCGGGAAGTCGGGAGAAAGAATGGGCGGGCAACTTTTTAAAATCAGCTCAAATATCCTATTACGGCACTGCAGGAGTATTCGAGGAGAGGTATTCGGTGACTTAATTATATGCCGAGAGGATTCGATTGTCTACATTTTATCAGTCATCTTGCTTGATGATATAGTTGGATAGGTGTCTAACACACCACAGAGGTGCAAAACATCACCCTGAGGAAGCTGGATTATTTCTACTGACTCGGATATTATAAATGTACACTCCTACTTTGGGCTCTTTAGTTATAAACAGTGACATATTTAGATAATAATCTGACAATAAGCAGTATTTCGGGTTTCCCATTAGTATTCTTGATTCGTCCACTTGTAACGGTGAGAGGCTTTACGGAGCTGCGGGTATTGATTATTGCGTAAAGCGCTATTTTATTGTGTTGCATTTTATGGGAGCGTCAGTTCACTCTAGCCTATAGTACCTATATTGTACCGCACAAATAACTGTACAACGATTGTACAGTTATTTGTGCGTCATTAGATCAAGTGCGAACGAATACGGAGAAGTTTTTCGAGATGCAGTTTCATGAGATCTATAATGATTTGAATAGTCATAATGGATCTTATAGTACTAGCGGTACTTGCGTAAAGGTATAATAGTGCTAATGATACCTTATTCGTATTTCTTTTATTCCCAAAAGGCGATAATTTTATGGGTTTACAAAAACATGTAAGTACATTTTAAAGTTTAAGTTAACACTTAATTTAAAAAATAAATAAAATATGAACAAATAATATTTACAGTGATAAAAAAATAATAAAACATTTTTACAATAAGTCTAAGGGCTCCGCACCACTCCTACCCTACAAACTATATGGTACTAGGACGCTAGTAGCATTACCTCGATGTACGGGCGAGCTAATGTGCTGGCGAAATGGTTGCTGGTCTAAGATTATGTCAATAATTGATGATTATACATAGGTAATATAGCATAAAAAAGCTCATAGCAGAACCTATATTAAACGGTAGAAAAAAATATAGTTTCAACAATACTTTTCAATTAAAAATTTGAAAGCTCTGCCCTGGAAGCGATAAAGGGATTGCGTTATTGACGGCACGTCAATTGCATTCGTTCACAGCGTAATGGCCAAACCTTTGTTCATTCAGAGCCCACGGCTGCTAAAAGCCTAGCTATAGTTCACAGGGGTAATCAGTGTTTTACGTACCATAAAAGTATCAAATTGTTATTCATATATTTTGAAACATTTACATAAACTTTTGCATATCATGCAAAACATATTATAGACGAAGAACTTTAGGCAAGTTGGCATAGGACTGCGAATAATGGCACGATAGGAAGACTTTTATGCTCTGCAGTGGTTTGATGATGTTGATGACTTAAATTATTATTATGATTTCACTTAATGCGACGGACGATTTAGGGCAGTGGTTAAGAGCTTAAGCCGCTCCGCCCACTGTGTCTAATAGTCGCGGGTTCGATTCCCGCACGGGACAAATCTTTGTGTGATCCACAATTATTTGTTCCGGTCTGGGTATTTTAGTATGAAAATTTTTATGTTTGTAAACGCACCCACGACACAGGAATAAATCCTAGTGTGGGGCTACAATTAAAAAAAAAAATGCTTACGTCACGTGGTACACAAGGTATAGGACGAAATACTTGTTAAACATAATAAATAGTTTAGATAACTCTACTTTTTACAGACACTATTATAATGTTTTTAGTCAACAATTTTCACACTACTAAATCTTTATCCTACTGCATCGTCGCTTACAAGCGTGACCTCCTGAAGGACTATGTCTAGTTCCTTTGGTAAATTATTGTACACTACTAAACCAACACAGGCAGAAACTAGTTACTGCCCGACTTTTCATGGAAAGACCGGGATTTATATTGCCAACTGGGCCTTTTCAATTAGTATGGAGACGGAATCTGCAATTCAGCGATAAAGCCGTAGGATTGGAGGATGTAACAGTTCGTTTATTAATTTTGGAATGAAACGCTAAAGTCGACCTAGTAGTTGTATCAGAGTGTAACAATTGTTAGCTCTTTAGTACTTTGTCATACTAGAACTCCTATGGTATTAAATGCATCTAAAATGCATAATGCATATACATAAATATAATTGCACAACGTGACTGTATCTATGTTTATTATGTAGGTGTTTTCATTATGACGAAGATAACTCTTAAAAATGACGTAGCGTCTTTTCCCTTTAAGTTCGACGAAATCACTGAAAGAAAATGGGCTGATTGGGTTCTTTTAGAGGTTTAATATAAACAACCACAATTTACCCCAAAAATATTTGGATATACGTATAATACATATTTTTTTATTTATTTAGGACTTTAGTAGTTCTATAAAAAAATCAGAAACATTTCTACCCAGATCAATGTTTTTCACTCACTGTTAAATGAACAGTAAATTCGAAAAGATATGGTAAATAATATTATGAAACTTGCACGGGCTTCATTTTCATTAAGCAACACCCACGGATATTTCTTTATTAGTCAAACTTTTGCTGGAAAATGAATTAGATTCAAAATTGTAGTATTAGTTCTATTAATGTTTTTACTGAATTTCGAATAAAATTAAGCCCTATCATTATTTGACCGATGTTTTAGATATCATTGTAAGGTTAAAAAGGCAAAAAATCCAGACGCCAAGAAAAATGTATCCTAGGCCCACCCAGGTGATTCCTTTCTACCTTTTTAATAATTTTACACAGTTGTTGTTATTAGTGCTATGTTGTTCAACGAATGTTAACAAATTCCGCTTTAAAACCTATTACTACATAATATCTTATACGTGTTGTCGTAGTTTGATTGAACTAATAGTAATTGACTATTAGTTTTTGGTTGTAGAAGTAATCCCTTGCATTTTCGGACAAATTTTGAGGAAACACCGCACAAGTTATCCGCCATGTCAAGTTAAATTCCTTTAGGCCCGGTATCTCCCGGTTTCCTTAAATACTCTTCGATAATGCTATATGTTTTGATAACTACGCTATTTCAACATTTAGATAAAAATTGTGGACATTTTATTTTAACAAATATAACAAAGTGCAAATTATAAGCAGATAGGAGTTTCAGTTACAATCTACCTCTCCTATAGGATATAAATTTTTATTTAACATACATATTCCTATAACCCTGTATGTATGTATCAACTAAATGCTGTTTAGTCTGTGAAATAACCGTAAAATTACAATCAATCAAATCACTTTGATGTCCTTGTCCAGTGTTTGTCTACCAAATAAGGTTCGTTCCGGAGCAAAACTGCCAATTCAAATACGAGCAGATAGCCAGATTGATTAGCTTCAACAAGCGGCTCTGATAACAAGGTAATAGATATCACCGTGCCTCCACGGGTTAATAGACTAAATTCATGTCTGGCTTTCGTATTGATTTAGTATTTTTCTCTTTGTTAGCCATTTGTTTGCTTTTTTTTCAATATATACAATTTGAATAGGATTAGGACATCCGCTATTATTAATGTGGTTGGATCATTAAAGAAGTGGATCTAAAGGTATACGGCTCAATACGTCTATACATAATTGTATTAGTAAAATAAATGCGGTAGTTTAGATAATTTGATGTTATTATTCAATTATCTACTTCTAAATAAATGAATGAATTAAGAGCGGGGGAAGGGTAGATTATTAAGTTAGAACAACATATAGTGTCACATTAATAGCTATTTAAAATTGTACAAGAAATATAGCGCATGTAAAGCCGCGAGCAAATACAAGTATGACGTATTAAAATTACCAAAGAAACCTTTTTAATCAACTTTTCAGCAGAGCGGCCCACGCTGAGATGGCGTATTCAAATGAATTACATAGACGGTTTAAGTTTAAAAGCTAACACAAAAAGACTGATGTACGTTTTTTTCCAATAATAATTCTATTAGATACAATCTATATCATCATACCAGACCCCTTGCGGGATAGGAAGAGATTACAGAGTTCTAACAGATCCTTTTACGTGTACAATATTATAATTTAAAATGATTGCTAATAAACTAATATTATCATTTGTGATAGCAGGGCTCCCCTATCCACGTAATTGAAAGCGTTTTAGATATCCACTTTGTGCAATACTTCCCCACCGTCGTTAGTTATACAGGTTCGTAGTGCATTGACCGCTACTTCGCAGCCGCCAGCGCAACCAAAACCAAGCTGTTTAGGATTTAAATAGCTACTGACACTGTCTCTTTTCTTTTAGCAGCATAATTTTGCAACAAGGCGTCGATACGTATTACCAACTGCGATGGGCCTTATGCCCCCATCTTTTTTGATGAGGACACACAGGTTGGCGCCCTACAATATGTCGACAATCTTATTGTTCGCACTTCCGGCTTTCATTAAGTTAACCAGTGCGGTCATCTCCTTCAGCAATGTCTCGCCAGCGACGCTACTGCTGCGATCTATTAAGTCATTTAGGTGTTGAGGCGTTAACGCGTCTAGACCGCCGATAAAGCCACTCGGGCAGGACATGACCGCACCGGTGACATCTTCGGCCGACACTTGGAGTACAGTGTGAGTGTCAGGGGGGGATCAAGCAAACAAAGATTTGTAGCTGCAAGTGGATGCTTGGTTTTTAAAATGAACAGAGTTCCAGAATTATTGGGGGCAAATGTGCCACTAGAGAATAGTAACCTAGCAGCTCCCTTGACATCACCGTCACAGAGTCTACCCTCTATAGGACGGTAGAAGACAGACTCGCCGACAGGTTTATCAAAAAACCGGCGAGGATGTGATATTGGCTGTGATGTAGGAGGACCTAAACAGTTGTTCATAATTTTGGAAATCAAGCTTGTCAAGTGGGTCTTTAACTATGTGTAAAATGCGATAGGCGAAGGTCAGTAAATACTCCCAAGCGCGCTTTGTATTCTCAGTAGTTGCGTTTCGGATGTCATCAGCTAATGTGCGTGTAGGTATTAGCTGATGACATGTTCTCCGGCGCGCTCTTTTAATATGCATTAAAAGATTTTAGCTTTATATTATTTATTGTTCTTTGTTGTTTTATACCTAGCTTTTAAGTTTTAGATAGTCGTACTTAAGTTTATTTTATTTTATAGAATATAGCGTCAAATATTTTAATTTAAGTTGAAAGATCAATAAAAGATCCTTATATTACCACATATTATTTAGAAAAATAGGTATATACTGTTTACAATGGCTCCAAAGCGCTCAACAGAGGACCTAGGAGGCTAGCATACTATTTGTCTTTTTTTACTTAACTAATCTTACAATAAGCTTATAAACATTGTCAATATACATCGCAAGTAATTTTCCCTAGTTTGGGGTCAGTTGAAGGATATGCCGCCAAAGGTCGATTTCTAATAAAATAGTTCTTAATTTTTCAATGCAGTTTACATCCTCGGATAAAAACCATTTTATTGATCAGTTTAGAAATAAAAAGGAGTATTAAAGTAATACATCCACTTACGAGGTGCTTTTAGGAAAACCATACCTTTCTAAAGATGACATAATATATTTTGCCGATAACTTTATTTTATTAACTTTTATAATATTAAGATTGATAATTTGGCGTTCAACGTCCAGGTGACGTTATATTAAGAGATTTAATATATATGGTTCCTATTTTCAAATGAAAAAAAGAATGCAAAGCATTTAAATATTGAAAAAGCAATGTAAAAGTACCTAATATTTATTTCCGCTCACTAAATGACTGAAAACTTAAGTCACTGACTCTGAGTTTAGTTGTCTTTGTAAATAAGAACGTCTGCGTCCATCGACCTACCTGCGTGAGTTTATTAGGAAAGTTGTCACAGAATAATACATTATCAACAATAATTTTATTTAATTCATCTAGATTCTCTACTATTATTTGTTGCTTCTTCCAAGCCATTGGTTGTCTCGATGATATTGGTATTTGCAATTAGACCGGTCATTGATACATAGTTGTTTTTAATATTTTTGAGTGGATTAATTGTAATACACTATTTATCATTAATAAAGAGTACTCTATCTTGTCTGGATATATTAAGTTTCGGAGAGATATGCAATTACGTGTCGCGCGCTGCAGTCGTTCTACCAAAAGTCGTAGGCTGGTATTATAGATACGCGATGGGGCAGCGCGCCGTTCAGCCGCTGGGTAAGTGTGGAGCTAGTACTTATAAAGGAACTTGCGTTTCATTGTATCGCTGTTAAAACGATTTTACGTATCTTTGAAATCATCCAAAATGGTCCCTAGCCACGCGGCTAAGCCAAATGTGAACACGCTCTTAAAACAAAGTATATCGTAAGCCATAACTTGATATCGTGCTTCCTATTTCTTTTTCCAAAATTTATATGTATCCCTAGGATTTATTCTTGTGACGTGAGTGCAAAGTGCATAAGTAAGTGCATTAAGTTGTGCGGGTCGACGGTGCGGCCTACGCCATAATTACTAGCCCAGCCATCGTCAGATTCCCGGCACTGCACAACAATATCTTGGTTTGACAGCTGTGACCTCCGTGACGTCACAACCCGTTCAATCAATTTTCCAGTTGACCACGGTCACAAATTTTATGAAATGTTGATATTTTATAGCCACTTAACGTATAAAATTTATATAAAACTAGAATAATGAAGAGGTATGTAAGGAAAGAACCTGTTGTAACTCTGTACGCCTACCCCGCAAGGGATCTGGCGTGAGGTTATAGATAGATAGAATAATGAAATAATAAAATACGTCTTTATCCATTTTGTTAGTCCATCTAAGGTACGAGTACTAACGAAAAGTAAAATGTTTCTGGTCTGTAGTGGTCAATCGTCAATCGGCGTTGGAACAGAATATTAAGCGCCTTTTAAAGGAATCGTATTTTAATGTAATTTCGATTACCGGAGTACGTGTCCAGCGAAATTTATTTTTATTATAAATAGCACAGCGTAACCAACAAAAGTATTATTTTTAAAACTGTTGGGTAGATGGTACTGTAAATAAATGATATGAAATTTAGGTACCAAATTTTACTTGAGTTTACTACCGCTATTTAGGCACTGGCAAATAAATTGAAAAGTTCGTTAGATAAATATTCGTTTCACAGAGCCAATATTTCAATATAGAAAATAACTAAACAACACAACGGGCTATTTTCACGCTTAATCCCAATGCAAATTGTTAGAGCAAGCAAGGAATAATCAAGCCCTCTTGTCACCGTAAGAGGTCATTTAATGAATTATTTTGTTTATCTATCTATATCATCACGGCATTTTTGTGGTAACATCAATATGAGTGTTACTTTTGAGGTTTTAGGGGATGCTGATGACGGTGATATGGCATTAACTTCTGGATCCAAGATGATGGATGTGACTTTTGAAGTAAAATCAATATGGGGGTTACTCATCGCCTAAAGGCGATGCAGATTACGAATATGCCGTTAACTTCTGGATCCAAGATGGTGGACGTGACTTTCAGTTCCAATCAATATAGGGGTCACTTTTAGGGTTTTAGAGGATGCTGATTACGAATATAACGTTATTTTTAAAATCCAAGATGGTGGACACGACTTTTGAAGTAAGCCCAATATGGGTATCACTCTTGGCGTTTTAGGGGAAGCTGATCTTGCATCTAGAAATAAACATACTCGTAATCAGCATCCCTTAATACTCCAAAAGTGACACCCCATATTGATTTTACTTAAAAAGACGTGTCCGCCATCTGGATCCAGAAATTTACGCCATTTTCGTAATCAGCATCCTTTAAAACGATAAAAGTGACACGTATATTAATTTTGTTTCAAAAGTCATGTCCGCTATCTTAGATACGGAAAGTTACGTCATATTCGTAATCAGCGTTCCCTGAAACCCTAAAAGTGACATATCGATTTTACTTCAAAAGTCGCGTCCGCCATCTTGGATATTTGATCAAACAAATAATCTGTTTTGTTCTTAATTGTTTAATTGTAAACTTGCATAAAACGATTAACAATTGATCAATTTTTTTATTGTGAATACCTAAAATTATCAATAAATTTTTCAATCGTCTATTGCAATTGATTTTTTCTTCGATTGTTATTTCAATAGTTTGTTCTGCCATTCATATCCAATTAACGTTATTTTAAAATTTCCTCTGAAATACCTTTATTATTTTAATGTTGACTACATCCATTGTAACAGCTCATCCACACCGTTGCACGAATTGTATTGACATTATTGAAGCTACGTCGCTTTATGTTTCCGTTAAATAATAATGTGATGTTTAAATCAGTAAAGATACTTGATGTAGGTAGCTACAAAAATCAATTGCGTTGGCGAAGTTTTTTCTATATGAGTAATAATCTCAGTTTAAGCTGGGAAAAGAGTAAATAAATAGCGTAAGGCCATTCCATAATAAAAAAGGAGAGAATATAACGCATAAGCTAGATATTAATATTTGTGTTGGTAAAACATTTCATCGCTATATTTCACATTTATACCTAACAGAGTAAATTTAAAAACATCACATTATTAGGTAATTGTTGTTTCCATTTCAGACATATGCAACTTTATTTCAGGCCATGTCATCCCTATTGCATAACAATGGTAGCAGGATGGGGTTATTCTAATCACAGTATCGCCCGCAGCTCTCTGGTATTAGGCAGGGCATATATAGAAG
This sequence comes from Phalera bucephala, assembly GCA_905147815.2. Lineage (NCBI taxonomy): Eukaryota > Metazoa > Arthropoda > Insecta > Lepidoptera > Notodontidae > Phalera > Phalera bucephala. Next base: position 19,025,446 of record LR990609.1, on the reverse strand, counting down.
TTTAATCTTCAGTATGTTGATGCTACCTCATTATGCTATTATTTAGTGGTTTGTTAGGCTACTACCTTGTACTTACTTGTTTTTTTTTTTACTGAATCCTGAACCAGCTCACGTACCTATAAATGCTAAAGTTATATAAGCGTGATTTTTATTATAAAATCAGTGTCACAACGGCGTTCGTTGGATTTAGTAAACATTTTACTTCGCCTTCCTAATTATTATTACACCATAAACGGAATGCATTACGCACAAATAAAGCAAAGGATTTGTACGTTTTGCAGTAGTTCTAAAAACCATTTGTTGTTTAGGGATCAGTTGCAAGAAAACTTGCCTTAATTGTTTTGATAACTCCAAGGAGTCTAGACAGATTCACCTCCTATCTACACAGACGGTTTGCTGCATATATATGTGTATGTGCCCCTGAACGAATGTGTATCTACCAACTTCAATCGGGAAATATTCACTATTTGATATCTTACCGATTTGGCTGCACAGATTGAGATCCTTTCTTGCATAAGAAAATACTATCGTAGTCACTAAATACATACGTTTATTATGACATGAGTATTTTGTTTTAACCTTTTTTTTTCTTAATATTTAATTTTCTCCTTAGTTGAATATGTATAATTAAAGCCGTAAAGGCAGTATTTGAATTTAAATCGATGATTTAATACGCTTGATTTGTAAGAATACCAGTAAAAGCTTTCAGTTTCTAGAAAGTACTACTTGGTTAAGTGGAGGAGTACCTATAGGGGTACACTAAGGGTTATATATGTACGTACCAGTCAAAAAGATCAAATACTTTAGAATATCTAAAACGATAATTAATATTGACACAACCAAAGTCATCTAAATGTTGAGACCACACTTTTTGCTTAAATATGTAGGAAGTGAGAAGTTTGGGGTAGCGAGAGTCGTCAGAGAAGATGCATGGAAATACTCTGCTTCAGGGTATATATAAACACCTTGAATAATAGTATGCCTCCCAAGTTTCCATCACTAGTCGTTTGAATTGGTTATTACAGCATCCTCAATAAATTTTATTCGCAAGTAAAATGCATGGAATCTAGTCTTATCATGATAAGTCTTATTTTTCGTTTCGTAGTTTTTAGTCTTCTTCTTTTTGTATTTTTCCAATCTTTCACCTCGATTTTGTCATCCCTTAGATGATTCTCTCATTCCCACTGTTAAGGATGATACAGAAGGCTGATGATGACGATGATGATGGTGATCATCCAGAAAATATTAAAAGTCCCCATATGATGACGGATCTTTACAAAACTTTAATGTGCAAGCATAAGGAGGTTGGTCAAGGACGTTGATCTGAAACACCGACAAAAAGCCAAAATTGTAGAATGAGAGTCCGTGGGAGACGAGAAAGAACACATAGCAATAGCTAAGGCTAATCGTATAATAATAGTATTCTAGTCTACAGTCTTCAAATCGTCTATCGTTCTCTTTTTCTTGACAAATGTCTTCTATATATCACTTCTAACACTCTCAATTTAAACCAGTATTTATAAAATCTTCACTCAAAGCCACATATCTCACACGGCCATCATACACTTATTTTGTCCCGAATGAACATGTCCATTCGCGACACACAATAAACAATAGTTCAAACATACAATCGTAATCCAATCATCAATCATCCTTTCTTACGTCTTTTGTAATTCATCAGATCTTATCATCTTTCATCATCATATTTTTCCCACCATCACCTTAATATATATACCCAGGTATAATCTTAAAACATTTCTAAAATTTCACATCAAACATCTGTCATCGTTATTCTTGAAATTATAAATTACAACATCCATCTTTGGCATTATCATCCTGTAATGCACTTGACTCTCTTCACCGAGAGTCAATCTGCAGGCGTCGTGACTTCATGTTCACTTATGAAACTTGGGCCAAATTCTTCAAGCAGTTCTTTTTCTTTTTTTAAGGCTTTGTAAGTCCTTAAGACACCCCTTGCTATTAGTATTATCTTAGCCGTACCTTTAAAAGTAGTTTCACGTAAACGAGCTTCTCAAATTTAGTTCAATTCAGTTCATTGTTTTAGCCTTAGTCGTCGTCGCCGGTGAAATATTGTATGGTGTTTTGTCAATATACACGTATTTTTCTTTCCTCGTAGTCTTAAGCGTTGTGTTCTTTTAGTACCTTTCTTCAATAATCCGATCAACTCCTCGATGAATATGATAATACTTTCATTCTCTTATACATTCATTCCGGACGAGTCCCCAAAAGAACTACACCAGTAGTCAATTATATAACAATAAATAGTCTTTGCTGTTTCGTCTTCAAATTATTAGTAGCTCTGATCTATCTTGACAAACGACTGCCATTATAAACGTCACGCCTATAGTCCCCAAGCGGGGGTGGCAGAAGTGTATTGTGTGCACACACTTTTCGCCGATGATGTTAGGTCCCATGTAATAAGGGGCGAACCTATTGCCATATATGGGGCATAATTCCAGACTCCGGTCTGATACTAGGAGTTTTCCAATAGAAAAGTTACATTTTTCCGACCGAGGATTTGAACCTTAGACCTCGTGATCACAAAGCACATTATTCATTATTAGACTACCATTATTATCGTGTGTGTGTGAATGATGTACGCTGTTGGCTGCGAGGCCTTTACAGCTTCACCGGACTTAAAGGCGAGCATGCAACCACTACGCTCTAGCCAGTCAGAAGGGCAAGAGGCGACATACTCGAGGGCGCCTCTTCGAGGCGCCCTCGGTTGGGACAGTCGCTGTAGGGGGACGGGTGCACTACTAAGTGCACCGGTCAACCGCCGGCTATGGGAGGGGATCTACTACTACGTCCTCGTCGTCGCCCGTATTCTGAGCGGAAAGAAGGGATGACAAAGCATCGGGGGGGTCGGTGAGAACATGTCGGGGCCGGCGGTGGCGGCAGGGGTCGGGGGGGACCATTATTATCAGCTACGTATATTACAGTTTTAAAATAAATCGTTTATCAAATAGTCATCGTTCACAATCTTTTAAAATGTCCTCATATCCCTTATACATGCCATGTTCGTATAAGAGACCGTTTAAATGGCTCTTAGTAATTCTGTATGTATTATTTTGTGGTTAAGTGCCACTTTATCATTCGTCCACAAACATCCACCGGCAATTTACGCCCAATCTAATTTATTCAGAGCTATCATCTTATTCAACTTATGTTTAGCACAGTAAAGGTTTATAGAAAAGGTGTCAGCAATGTTTTAATTTTCATTATGCTGTCAGGAAGTACTAATAGATCCCTAATTAAAATTGATGAGGAGTCAACCCCATCGGATCTTGACTATTATCCAGGATTGCGAAGAATAAGTCAATATAGATATTATTATTAATATTTAAATGTTGTAATATTGATTGCTACATCTTGAATGGCTAGTGAACAGCCAGCGTAATCGTTGATTGGGTGCGTCACAATCTGACGACTTTTTACACTGAATCTGTCATAGAGGTACTTTTCACTTCTTTGCACTGCTTACACTTATGTCATGTCACTGATAAGAAAGGGGACAAATCCATCTTTACCAGTTACGCCCTTGTACATTTTTTTACACAAATGATACAGACCATAGACTATACTTGTGTTTTCCCATAGACGTAGTGTTAGTACTTACCCATACAATTGCGAAAGCTTTATCGATGAAATCATTTTATATATATGCCGAAAATTAAATATTTTTTACAATCCGAAATATCGCTGTATCTCATAATGCCTATTATAGATGCGTAACTTACTTAAGTTTTGTAGTAATCAATAATAGTAATTCTGTCTAGCTATTGACAATCTAAAGAATCTTGACATTCACTTGACACACAAGCTTTTATAGCGAAAACACTACGGAGATCGACAAGTACTATGGTACTTGTCAAGACAAATGTAACGAGCCCCAACACGTCAGGGTTATGTTGAGTAGTTCTGTTGGTCACCCGTCGCCTCCATCATGACACTCTGGACACCATCCGGGTCTATAGAACTTGTCAAGACAAATCCAATGAGCCCAAACACGGCGGGGTTATGTTGAGAAGTTGGGTAGTCTCATTGGGCGCCCTCCGGCTCCATCATCAGACCCTGGACACCGTCCGGGAGTAAAATACTCTTCAAAACAAATCCAACAAGCCCAAACACGGCAGGGTTATATTAAGTACTTGTGTGCTTCTAACACCTGGCTACTATCTGGTTATATTGTACTTTTCAATACCAATCTAACCAGCCTTAACATGAGGGGTTTACGTTGTATAGTTCACATGTTTCTATATCCACCTTCCGACTCTATCATTGGACCAGCTCCATGGTACCATATTATTGCATTGTCATCGGACTTACATATACATATATCCGATACAGTTTGAAAAATGGATCACGAGATTTGGATCAGAAAGACAGACACACGGACAGATAGACATACGAACATTCTAAGTTATATAAAACCTTGTAAAAATAAAATTTGAACCTTTCAGAACGTTTTGATTTATTTGAACATAAGCGGGAACTTAATATTTAAGAAAAAAACCTATAACCATAAATATAATGAATTTAAAAGAGAATAATATAAAGTTAATTTTACATTGAAATTGCTACTGGTTGTAATCTTCGCTATTTGAGTCCAACATCGAAGCACTCTTTTGTAAAATATTTTGAAAAGATGCAATTATACTGAGTTCAACTCTAATGTGTTCTTAGTATTGCATAAAAATACTATTCTTTTAGGCTGCAATATCTGTACGCATACTAAAACAAAAAAACATGAGTTAACAATTATATAACTACCAAATTTCGAAAATGCCATCGATATCGATGTAAATTTTCCTATCATTATGACTAATCTCTTTGGGAATATGATTATTAAGATTCTATCTCAATCTAATCAAGGATCCCAATCAATCTGGTGCATTTATTATGAAACTTCAAACTTGTTACATCTTTATTAGAAAATACTTTTTATCTTTACTATGATATAGCAAAACCAAGTCACTGGCCCAAGCTTACATAATTTAGCTTCATCTGCTTTTCTAGACCGATATAGATAAGATTTGCGTTCCAATATAAAACACGGTATTTTAGTAGTGAAGCACCAAGTTTTAAAAAATATTTTAAGTATATATCTTTATATTAATTGAAAACAAATTAAAAGCCTTCGAGAACACAGTCACTAGATGAACAAATATTAACCGAGAAATTTGCGTGGAGTCTACGTCAAAATGACAAGTCATACATTTTGAATAAAACCGAAGTTTAAACCTACATAGTTTCTACATAGAAACAAAGATTTTTAAATTGGTTACTTAAATGGTACCAAGTGTCCCGAAAAAGTGTACGGCTGAACTGCGTTTATAATCCCTCTAGGTTTTAAATCCTACCTATATGCAATCTGTGTTTCCAATGGACAGCCGGTTGTGACAATGCCAAATCATTATAATGTCTTACAATAGTGCCAACCACAGAAAACGAGATATATAAGGAAAATGTAGAGCCCAACAGGAGAATTGAATTGATCTGTGTAATAATATGCTGTGCAATAGTACGCTTTGTAATCACATTTTTTTTCACTTAACCTTAATCGGTGTATATTTGCGTATCGTTTTCAATGAAACACAACACCTAAAGCTATCTATCTATCCTCAGCCAATAGACGTTGGCTGCAGGACAAATGCCTCCCCTAGAGATCAGACATTTGCAAAGTCTTTTCGAAGTGACTTGATATGAAATTTCCGTATACTATAGTGTTCGTTTTTAATCTTATTATTTTCACTATACGCGCTCTGGGCCCATAATTAATTAGAAAGAACAACGGGAAACTTAAAACATAGGCTCTGAATATAAAATCTGTATATAATGGCTTATTTCAATTTAAGCAATAATTAGTATGAAAATAATAGAAACAAGCTATTATCTACAGATTACTAGTACTCTACTACATTTTACTACACTGCTCGCTTTTCGCTCCAGACCATTGGACAATGCCGTAGAGTCTTACGAGATTCTGCAAATCTATTATTATAAAATATCTGATAGTCAAGAAATCATGAATCGTATATGGCTCGTTGGTCTAGTGGCGAATAATGTAAATTGCGATCACGAGGTCCTAGGCTCAATCCAAGGCAAAAATTCTCAGTATCAGTGCGAAGCTTGGAAACATGCCCGGTATATGGCAATAGATTCGCACCCATCTCATGGGACCTAACATCGTCGGGAAAAAGTGGGTGTACACAGTACACCTATGCCACCCCCGCTTGGGGAATATAGACGTGACGGAAATTTTATAACAAATATCGAATGCGACGGAAAAAACTTTAATGAGCGGATGACACAAAGCCATAATACAATTATAAAAATAATAGAGGAAGTAGTAACTAACAGCGAGATCATTTCATTTTCATCGCTTGGTTTTGACGTAAAGCTGTTAAATTATGAAAATTAAGCAGTTCTATTTGGCGGGATTCATACGCAAATTATCACACATCCACTGTGTAAAGGCAGCCGAACAGAGTTTATTGAGTTTCTTTTTTGCGCTGTGTTGAAATTCATTCTGATACCTCAGTCGACGTTCCTTTTATTTTATTTGTAGCGTGTCGGATGCGTTGATTTTTGTTTTCATCAAAATAACAATGAATACCCGCTGTCCGTAAAAAGAATCGAAGAAGTTTGATAGGCAACTAATGCAAGCAAAATATGTTCCAAAGTTAAGTAATTTTACCAAAATATATCCCTAAAATACGGTTATTTTACAATAAACTACCACAAGATTATGACCGACATTCGATGTATTTAACTTTTAATTAATAGTGGCTACGTAATTTACAAATTATCAAATTGTTTTTTATCATTATATCATTAGAATTTTTTCGATTAGATTTCCGGCTATTTCAAAATAAGTATTTCTAAAACTGAAAAGTTTGTTTATATAAATACGATTTCTCGTATTCTTACACGTGCGGTGCTGCGACTTTTAAAATTACCGGGTTGTTAAAATAAGTAGGTATTATATAATACTTTTACTTCTACTGAAAGTCGTTAAAACGACTAAAGAAGTACAACTCGTAATAACATGTGGTATGGACATAGGCCGTTTTGCTTTTGCATTAAATCGTAAAGTTCTATCCTTGTACAATTCAAATCTTTGTATAGTCCAGTCTTTAACCTCCGCTTACGGACATTGATATACTATATTTAACATCGCCCAATGGCAGAGACGTTCTTTAATTTAAAAGATGACATTAATCGGTTATCTTTCTTTATGATTTAAGGAAAGATAACCTATCAGTGTCATTGTTACTAGGCGTATGCCATTATTATTACTGAGGCAAACGTCTTACTCAATCATCTGTCCAGGTACGTTGCTCTTGGCAACAGCGTTAATTCAAGGCCTCATCATATCAGTAGAGCTGCTAGTGTTATTAGGTCCTTCACCATAACCAATTTTCTTTGCATTATATCGATCGTTCCGGTTTTTTTTAACAACTTCGTAAGATCCAAAATATTTCAGATTCCATTTTGAAACCTGAATAAAGTTTTCAAGTGTAATAAGAACTCTAATTTCATAGCTTTTATCTTGTTGTGTTTCCTGTATTTTACGAATATGTTTCATTGCTGTCTTCCATAAATCTTCTGTTTGGTTATGAACATTTCTCGACTTTCCTCTACTATTAAATTGTAAATATTATGATTTGTATCCTTTGTCTTTACTACTGTCAGCAATTCCTTTTCGGTAGAAGCCGTTTGTACGTCGTTCTACATTACTGATGGATGCGTCGGTACCATTCGTTACGATATTTTATAGATAATTCGCTCAACACGTTGATGATAGCTTGATGAATTCTTTTCACCGGTCCATCACCTCTTGAATAGCTGATTGTAATAGTATTATGTACTATTCCTCCTACCTCACCAATACTCTTTAAAGGCATTCGAACATCGAAGAAAAGAAGAATTGCGATCCCTAAAGATTTTTTGACCTGCACCAAGTCTAATACTAGATGTTGAGTTTATCCAGAATTTCACCAAAAGCCGTACTCTTCTTGGGATTAATCCAATTTGGGGTCAAAAATGCATCCAAGATATCATCACAGTTACGTTCTCGTTTATCATAACTCAGTATACCTATTTCAATATTACAAAAAAACCTCATGTTGTAGCCGTTGTCAGGAAATTTTGAGCTCTAGCTCAAAGTACCTCAAAATTTCCTAAGGTATTTCCTACCTTCTAAGGTATGCACATTTTTTTGACGACCATTGCCGTATTAGGTCACAGCCTAATAAATATTATTAATTATTATGTTACCTAGTTATAGGGCCTTCTAACACAGGCATTAATTGCTTAAAAGGAGGTCTTGGCCACAATTAAAGATTAAACTGTAAACCTGAACTGAAATAAATACTATTATTATTATTATATATATATAATAATAATAATAGTATTTGTGGCTATTATAGCCTATTTGTGGCTTTTTGGCAGGCATCCATACGACGGAAACTATTATAAAAGAAATTCTTACTTTTATAATAATTAATAGTACTTGTGTGTTGCCTTATATTATATTAATATCACCAAAACTATCGTTCAATTAAAATTTTATAAGATCTTAGGTGTTCGCAAAAAAGTATAAGGTTTCTAAATCATTTTCTTTTGTGCTAAAGAAGAAGAAGTCTTTAATAGGTTAATCCGACGAAGATGGCTGTATAACCAACCGTTTTTTTTGCGAGGGGAAATGCCTACCGCATACCCCCGGGCCGAGAGCACGGCCCGGGTGGTTATGTGGGGCTTGCACCCACTAAAACCCCTCGGCGTCCCACTGCCCTTTTGCCGGGTCACAGGAATCGTCACCAGCATGACCTTTGTGGCACCGGCGGGCTCGGTCCGCAGTTTGGCGCGGACCTCGACACGTGCAGGGGAGTTCGGTCTCCCTCTATCACCTTTTGGAGGCTGCGTGGATGCTGCATTTTTTCGGCGGGGGCCTGCTAGGTGCTAGGGCGTCGGGGTGCCCTCCCCCGACGCCTGCAGGCCTAGATTACGGTGGGCAAAGGTCGTTTCGGGCGTAGTCCCCGCGCCTTCGCTCAACGCGCCGTCTGCGAGCGGGATTGGAGGGCATCTTCTCCCTCACCCACTCTGCCTCCTCCTTAGCGGACATGACATTGCCGCCCAGGCGCTCTCGCTCCCAACCATGGATGATATCATGGTCGGGAGCGATAGCGCCTGTCCCCCTGCACCGAGCGCTCCGGCGAGCCGGCGCCGCTCGTCATCCCATGCCGGGCACACCAGCAAAGTGTGCACCGCTATGTTTTCCGGGGCCGCACAATGGTGGCAGCGCTCCACCTCCTCACGCCCGATCCGCCACAGATACCGCCCGATACAACCATGCCCGGACAGTACCTGCGTCAGACGGTACGTGAGAACGCCATGTCGTCGCCCCAGCCACTCCCAGAAAACGCTATGTCGTCGCCCCAGCCACTCCCAGAAAACTGGTAGCAGCGCAGCGATGACGGCGTGACCGGCAGTGGAATGGGCGAGCTTGCTCCACCAGCCCTCCAGCGCGACTCGTTGCAGCTCCGTCCGCTTCGCTCTCGGGGGGCAGGGATCCAAGGTATATTGGTAGGATCCCTACGCCAGGCATACAGCTCGGAGAGCGCCTGTGCCTCCAGCTCCCACGGAAGCGTTCCGGCGAGAAGTGTCACCGCCTCGAATCCGATGGTGCGGTATCCTCGGATGACCCTGACAGCCATGACTCGCTGCGCGCGGTGCAGCAGCACTACGTTTCGGGCCATCAGGGCGCTTGCCCAGATTGGGGAGCCGTATAGGGCCTGGGACCGCACCACTCCCGCATACAGCCTCCTCGCCGTGGCCTCTGGCCCGCCCAGGTTTGGCAAGAGCCTCGAAAGGGCCCTGCAGTTGCCATTAATTTTGGCGCTAGGGTGGCAAAGTGGGTCCTGAACGACCAGCGTCTGTCCAGGATGAGGCCCAGGTAGCGAATTTGGGTCTGGATGTTAATGCGCTGCCCCCCGACAACGATGTGGCCGATTTCTGGGGCCATGGAAATACACGGCCTCAGTCTTACTGAGGGCCACCTCCAGGCCAAGCCGCCGAATGCGCCCACCACCTGGGCCACGCCAGCTGTGGCCAGAGTATCATCCGCGTAGCACGTTACTGCCAGATCTGGCAGCAACGAGCCACGCAGGATCCAGTCGTAGGTGATGTTCCACAGGAGCGGTCCGAGGACAGACCCCTGTGGAACCCCGCACCCGACGTTCTGCTCTTGCCACCGTGACGGCCCGGGGTAAACCACCCGCCTGTTCGCGAGGTAGTCCCGTATGGTCAGGTGGAGGTATCCGGGGACGCCGTGGTAATCCATACGCGCCATTACCGAGGAGTAGGGGACTGAGTTAAACGCATTGGCGATGTCCAAGGACACCGCCAGCAGCACCTCCCTCTGACCCACAGCCTCATCCGCGATCTTTTGGACGCGCTTTAGTGCGTTCACCGTGGACCTGCCCCGCCTGAAGCCGAACTGGCAACTCTGTAGGTCCGGCCCCGTCTGTGATAGGTGCTCGACAAGTCTGTCCGCAATCACTCTTTCAAAGAGCTTGCAGACCTCGTCGATCAACACAATGGGGTGGTAGGCGGACGGCGAGTCTGCCGGGCGCCCCTTCTTCCTGATCAGGACCAGTTTCCTTCCAACAACTTCCAAAGCTGAGGAAATCGGCCCTGTCTGAAGCACTCGGTCAAGAGAGCCCTGAGACGGCGGCCGAGTGGACCGTGGGACAGAACCCACACTCGGCCGGGGACTCCATCTGGCCCGGGTGCCACCTTCTTCGTCCTAAGCCTGCGGACGGCGGCGTTCAGCTCCTCTTCCATGACTTCCGGAACGGCTTCGCTCGACGGTATGTTGGGTCCGGGACATTGCCGGAGGGCCGACAGCACGCCATCCGTAAACGTCGGCGGGATGGTCTGTGTAAGAGGGGGCCTCCAGGGGTGGAGTTTGTTCCGCATCATGCGGTAGGGGCGTCTCCAGGGGTCGGCGTCAATGCTGGCCAGGAGCTCCTCGCGGTATGTATCAAAGCCAATAAATATAGGGGCGGCTATATTTTCATAATTCCCACGTAGCTACTACAAAAATCACCTTTTCGTAAATAAAACAATATTTATTGCTCCATGTTGTTATTTCATAACATTTCTCAGAAGACTTTCTTCAATAATACGGCGTAATTAGTACAGGCGGGTAACTCAATTCAATAATCCCCAGGAGAAATAATAAAGAAAAATAATTGCTTACAAAAACAAGCTAATCCCACAAATTACGAAGGCTGCAGGCGTAGATTGCAAAAAATACCAATTTACTTAAAATTAAATTTAATAAAGATAGAAACTACATTAACTTAAAATTAAATTTAAGTGCTAATTGGCAGATGTTAGAACCAAGAATGTCCTAAAATTATGTTGCATTTAAGTTGTCGAAACCGACGTACGGTGCATCGCGTTACGCTGCATCAGCGCCTCGTGTCGTCCGTTGCCGCGATGCGCAATAATTCGGGTCAGGCGTAGTCAGCAGTCCTTGTATACACCGTAGCATAATAAGGTGTCCTCAGCAGTGCTCGTGTCACACCGTAGCGTAACACCTTCCCCCTCAGAACAGCAACTATTTCTTAACTGTGGTAAAAATATTGCTGCAAGATGACTGGGATGAGTTTTTACCTCCGCTGGATGGATATCTTCTTTCTTCAGTTCAATGTGGGCGTATAATTCTTCAGATTGGGTAGAACAGCAATACTCACCAGCAATAAATATAGGGGTATGGTTGTATGGTAAATGCTCTCGTTAGTAATTTCTTCAAGATCGTACCGTTATCTGTCCATAGCTGTCATGCAGACTCTTGAGATTAATCGAATTTAACTGTACTGTTTCTTCCTTATTTTGAGTTACGTCTTCATTTAGCGGTGACTGGATTATCTTCAGTGCGTGCCCTTTAATGCGGTCGTTGAGATTAGCGATAGTAAATTCGGGTGTTTTTATAAAGCAGTTATGCGGTAGTACGGCTACATAGCTTCCTTTAAGAATCTTGTACTGTTCCTGTCCACAAGATAACTGAATCTTCGTGGAAGTGGGAAAACTGATGACATAGTGCATTTCGTCAAGTTGTTCCAGAGCTTCTTTTGTTAGGATAACCGGTGTTAATTTGCAGGAATCAAGGTGCTGTTGCGTTATCAGTTGTCGAATGCAATCTGGTCGGTCTTGTATCTTGTAATTAGATTTTCATCGCAGAGGTACCATGATTTGATCTTCGGACATTCTGTCTTTATGTACATAGAATGTGATTCCTGAATTGCTTTATAAGGTGAGGTATAAGTTATTACGATTAGGTACAATGGATAATTTATATAGGACATAGGTTTTTGGTAAGACAATCGGCATTTTAATATCTACAACTATTTGCCTATCACTAAGACCCAAGTTTTAATATACTATAATACTCTCTATAATCAATCTCGATGATGATTCGTTTTCTGAATATAATCATTATATTAATACATGAAGCAAAAACTTTGTACCCCTTTTTACGAAAATTGCGCGGACGGAGGAGTATGAAATTTCCCACACTAAAAGTTTATATAGAGAAGGAGTGCAGAATGATAATATTTTTTAAAATTATGTATAAAAAATACATTAAATAAAAAAAAACATTACACACTCTACCATGTATTTGACACACACACGCATATATACTCTTTTGTTAAATTCTTTGGTCAAATTGAGAATAGATTAATATTGTTTTTCTTTAATATTATTTGTCTATAGTCTTACTGAATGTCAAACATAACCAGCAAACGATGAAAGAGTTTTTACAAAAAACATCGTTTACAGAGAAGTCTTGTATCATTAATTAAATTATTGAAATATGTATGTCAAGTTCAATGGACAGCATTTTCTTTATCGCATGGTTTTTTGTTTCAATAAAAAAAGTATTCTTTATTTTAATAATTTTTTGGTTTTTTTTTTATTTTAAATTTCATATAATTAGTTTGAAAAAAATAGGGAAATTAACAGTAGCCTTGGCGAAATCTGTGATTATAGAAGTATGGTCTTTGACAATAGAACCTTAATAATGTTCAAACTTATAATTTAAAAATAATTATTGACGAATTTCGACCAATGGGCGACCACTAGTACCCTTAATTTTACTAACATATCCTTAAGATTAACTAAACTAATCATAGAGAGTGTTGTGCTCGAAACACGTATAAAATCCAGTGTTAATTTAATTCTATGTAGTTCGTCTGATAATGTTTCTATGTTGTCATTCAACATTAACATGTATTGGGCTAAATGTGCATAACCCATTATATCTGCTTGCCTAGTAAGTTTTAATAATGAATCTAATATTTTAGCAATATTATTCTGATTTTCTACGATATTGTCGAAAATTCTGGAATTCTTAATCATCCATTCCTTAGTTAAGTTTATGTGAGAATTAAATTCGGTTTTCAATTTATTTTCATTATTCTGTAAAACTTGAATGGCATTGTTATATTAAGCAGTGATAGCCTAGTGGTTAGACCGTTGGACTGCAAAGTCAGAGGTCTCAGGTCCAAACCCAGGCACCTCTGTCTTTTCGAAAGCATGTGCGTATTTAAAATTAATTATCACTTGCTTTAACGGTGAAGGAAAACATCGTGAGGAAACCTGCATGCCTAAGAGTTTCTCGAAGGTGTGTGAAGTTCGCCAACCCGCACTGGGCCAGCGTGGTGGACTATGGCCTAAACCCTCTCAGTTGGAGAGGAGGCCCGTGCCCAGCAGTGGGACAGTTTCCTAACAGGGCTAATATTATTATTGTTATATTTGATTGCATCTGTATAATCCAGATTTCCTGAGATACTTTTAACTATTGATCCTAGTCCGTCAGTGAGTCCGCGTTCGCTGCGACTTGGCTCAAAACTCTCTAGTTGTAGTTAACTTTACCCTTAAGATAATTAATACTTGGTTGAAATACCCATAACGTTTTATTTTTAACTAACGGTTCTAATTCATCTAACTGGACATTAACTGAATTAATTTTGGATTGAATTTCATCTAAGTCGATGTAAAGTAGGAACGAATGATAGTGGGATATTATTTTTGTGAACCCAATTTAAAATGGAATAATCCTGGTCCATCTTCCAGGGAGTCAAGTGATATGTCCGCTATCGAGCCAGGTAGAAGAGAGTCGTTAGTAATATCCGGTAACAATTGCCTATCATTAGGGCTTCTCTTGAGCCGAGATTTGGCAACTCGGCCACGTTTTTTTTTTGTATAGATGTGTATTGGCAAATCAGCTAATACGGTATCTTGAGTGTAACGTGGTGCCAGCTTTTGTCTATTTGCCATAGGGTTCTTAACAAATACTCGTTCGTTTAAGTCATATTCCTTTTCAGGTTCCCTATCTTTATTCCTAATTTCAGTTAATTGCGTACGAACGTGTATAGATGGTACGTTAATAATCTCGTAAACCTTTGTCATCCTATTCCTATGATCTTGCACGTATTGTTGAAGCAAGTGCACGGATAAATCTAAATCCAAGGGATCGCGCTGGTCTGTATGTCCTGTGATAACCTCAATAAGCCTACACTTAGTAAAACTATATATATTACTTTTGTAAGCTAGTATTGCGTACGCCATTAGATTAATAATAGGCTCGTCACGATTTTCCAATTTTATTATCCTAAGGTGTTCTAGTAAGGTAGAGTGTAAACGCTCAACCATTCCATTGTCATTAGGGGTATGTGCCAAGGTCTTATAATGTTGGATCTTATGAAGCCTTGTGAATTCTGAGAATAACTGATTGGTAAATTCTGGCCCTTGATCTGTAACTATAGATACAGGTAGACCATGATATGTACAAAATTTAAGCAGGGCTTGAATTACGCTAACTGCTGTACAATCTATGCGAATAAGATTGAGCATACTTTGAGAAGGCATCAATGATAGTTAGATATTTCTCGTTTTCTGCCGTAAATAGATCTAAGTGTACTACGTTAAATGGACTAGAGGGTGGCGGAACTATGCAAAATCTTTTATTGGATGCCAACCGTATATCGCTTGGCCGCATATGTTACATTCATTTATGTATTTAGAAATCTGATCTTTCATTTTAGGCCAGTAGTATTCGTGAGATAGCGCTAGGTAGCACTCATTAATACCACGATGGTAAGTTTTACCTTTGTAATATTTTTCAATGATTTCCTGTTGGCGTAAATTATCTTTGACATTTTCTACCTCAGTCTTAGTTAATACGAGATTCATAGCAGAACTTTTAAATTTATCTTGTATGATGGGGATGATTTGATACATTGCGAACGGTGGATCTATTTTTATGCCTGTTTTAACCTTTGGATTAGATTAGGGAATTTTCCTTAATGGCGTTTACTTCGTCTACGATTGGACTCTGATAACTGGATGGATGTTCTAGTATGCGTTTCGAAAGGCTTGGAAACTGTTTGTAGTTTCTTATTAACACCTACTACTGTAAAATATAGTTATATATTAAACCTGTTCAATGATTCATCCGATATTGGTATTTCTAAGATAGGATTTTCAGCACTTGTGTGAGCTATAAGAGTGGATGAATTAGCTATGGATGGCGGTTTTTCAGAGATGTTAACTATTACGGAACTTAATTCCTCATTATTAATCTTAATACGGGATAAAGCGTCGGCATTGGTATTATATTTGCCTGGCTTATAGACTACAGTGAAGTTATATTCGCTAAGTTTAAGTCTCTAACGAGTTAACCGGAAGTTAGGCTCCTTTAAGCTCGTAATCTGGTAAAGCGGTTTATGATCGGTAATTATCTTAAACTTTCGTCCGAAAAGATAAGGCCTAAATTGCTTAGTCGCCCAAACTATAACCCAGAGTTCCTTTTCAATGATGCTATAATTCATTTTGCTTGAATTGAATCAGTGTTCTTGATATATAAGCTATTGGCTTATCAGAATCTATTGGTCCTTGTGAAAGTACAGTTCCCATTGCTACATTCGATGCGTCAGTTGTTAGTATGAAATCTTTATCAAAATCAGGGTACTGTAAAATTGGATCGTTGGTTAATAGCGTTTTACATTTTTCAAAACAGTTTATGTAATTGGTATCATGAGGATTAATTTTAGAGCCATTCTTCAAACAATGTGTCATCGGTTTTGTAATTCGTAAAAAAACATAAATTTCCTATGATAGACTAATAGTCCTAGGAATCGTTTGATCTCTGTAGCATCCCCAAGGATTGAGAATTTCTGAATTACTGCAATTTTTTCGGGATTCGGTTTTATTCATCATAATGTGGCCAAGATAAGTAGTTTCTAATTTTAAAAATTCAGACTTGTCCATTTGAATTTTTAAATTAGATTCTCTAAATCTAGTGAATACTTTTCCTAGGTTTATTATATGTTCCTGCAAGGATGTACTAACACAATAATGTCATCCAGATAGACCAGACAGCTAGTGTTTTGGAGGTCCTTTAGTACATTATCCATAACTCGTTGAGAATTCTTAAGTCCCATTGGCATCCGTAAAAAGTTCCATGTTCCTGTAAATGGCCATGTTCCACGTTAAATGCAGTTTTTGGAATGTCATTAGGATTCATCTCGACTTGATAAAATCCGTTTGTAAGTTCTAAGGTTTTAAAGATATCTAAGATATCGTTTATATTGGGTATGGGGTACTTGTCGTCGATAGATTTTTTATTAACCTTCCTAAAATCGACGACAATACGCCATTAAACTTTCTCAGATGCGTCAGTTTTCTTTGGGAAAACCTAGATAGGGCTACTCCAAGCATACTCTAAAGGACGAATTATACCTTATTCTAGCATTAAGAAATTTTTTCGGGAACTTCCCGCCTGTATATAAATATAAAGGATATCTATATGTTTTGGTACGAGCGGGCAACTCATCAGTAGTACGTATACTGTCAATCAAATAAATCAGCCTATCGCAGTCCACTGCTGGACATAGGCCTCTCCTAACACGCGCCATTGCACACGGTCCTCCGCCTTCCGCATCCAGTCTGTCCCAGCGACCTTTTTGAGGTCGTCGGTCCATCTAGCTGGGGGCCGTCCTACCTTACGCTTACCAAGTTGCGGTCTCCACTCTAGGACACGCTTGCTCCATCGGCCGTCGGTCCTTCTGCAGATGTGACCAGCCCATTGCCACGTTAGCTGAGTCTGTGAGCTATGTCGGTAACTTTGGTTCTTTGTCGGATTACCTCGTTACGAATTTTATCCTTCAAAGAGACGCCAAGCATAGCTCGCTCCATAGCCCGCTGTGCGACTTTGAATTTGTGGACTAGTCCCACTATGAGTGGCCACATCTCGGCCCCGTAAGTCATAACAGGTAGGACGCATTGGTTGTAGACTTTAGTCTTTAGGCATTGCGGTATAGGCGAAGAGAAAACGTGACGTAGTTTGCAAAATGCTACCCAACCCAATTGGATCCTGCGGTTGATTTCTTTCTCGAAGTTGTTTCTACCAAATTAGACAACTTGTCCGAGGTAGACATACTCCCGAATAACTTCGAGCATCGAACCATCGACGTAGATCGGTCCCGGCGTGACATGTTCATTAAACATGATCTTGGTTTTATCCAAATTCATGCCGAGACCGACACCTCGAGAGGCTCCATTTAGGCTATGCAGCATCTCGCTTAACTGTTCCAGTGACTCTGCCACGATGACGATATCATCAGCAAACCGATGTGTGAGATGTATTCGCCGTTGATGTTAATGCCCCGCCCAGTCCAATCCAGTGTCTTGAAGACGTCTTCGATTGCATTGGTGACGAGCTTGAGGGATATTACATCCCCCTGTCTTACCCCTCGACGCAGCTCGATCGGTTTGGTCTTTTGGTCCTGGAGCTGGACGGTTATTGTGGCGGTATCATACAGACGTCTCAACATCTCGATATAGCGCCAATCGATGCGACATCGCTGCAGAGCATCCAAAACCGCCCAGGTTTCGATTGAGTCGAAGGCTGTCTCGTAGTCGACGAAAGCCATACACAGCGGCTGATTGTACTCTTCGGTCTTCTGTACAATCTGCCGAACAGTATGGATGTGGTCTACAGTGCTGTAGCCTTTTCGAAACCCGGCTTGTTCCGGTGGCTGGAACTCGTCGAGTCTTCTGGCGAGGCGGTTTGTGAGTATTCTCGAGAACAACTTGTAGACGTACAACGTATTGGGTATGGGGTACTTGTCGTCGATAGATTTTTCATTAACCTTCCTAAAATCGACGACAATACGCCATTTAACTTTCTCAGATGCGTCAGTTTTCTTTGGGACAACCCAGATAGGGCTACTCCAAGCAGACTCTGAAGGACGAATGATACTTTATTCTAGCATTTAGAAAACTTTTTTGCGGACTTCCTGCCTGTGTATAAATATAAAGGATATCTATATGTTTTGGTGTGAACTTTGGTGTGGCTCAGGAGGAAGATGGGTCTGTAGTTCTTCAGCAATATTTAGTCACCTTTTTTGAAGAACAGAACCACCGCACTCTCGCTTTCACTTTCACTTTCAGGATTGGAGTCCCGCCTGCTTTTAGGAGCTCAGTGGTGATTCCGTCATCGCCTGGCGACTTATGTTTTTTGAGCTGCAC
Organism: Phalera bucephala; assembly: GCA_905147815.2. Taxonomy (NCBI): domain Eukaryota; kingdom Metazoa; phylum Arthropoda; class Insecta; order Lepidoptera; family Notodontidae; genus Phalera; species Phalera bucephala. Next base: position 19,006,816 of record LR990609.1, on the reverse strand, counting down.
GAGAGCCACTCTGCCCTCGTAGAGTTTTGACCACTGTGTCGGTTTTCTCATCAACATTGCCTACAGTTTACGTATACTGTGCTTAATCTTATTGGTAAAGGTAAGTGGCTCACTCTCTATATAACTCACGTCTGCGTATTGGACTACTAGCTTTTCTAAGTTAATGCGCTCTTTAATATTTAAATGTTCAGTACGTAAGCGAGACAATACTTCTTTAATACAAGACGGAGATATTTGATTAGTACTCGGGCACTCAATATTGAACAGTTCTGTACTAATGAGTTGATCCATAGAAAATATTAAATCATTCGGCGTTGGATTATAAACTTCTGAGTAACCACGATTATTTTTAACGCTGGTAAAACACTCATAAATACAACAATTGGATATAAATTGCTCGGGTACTAAAACGTCACCTTCTTTTGTATTAACCGGCACTCTAACAATTATAGATGAATTAGCGGGGATAATATCTTTATATAAATTACAATTTCGTGAGTATATAATACATTACTATAGGAATAACTGCGTGTTACTAATTTACTATCTTTAAGATCTATATTAGATTCCCATTTATTAAGCAAATCTAAACCGATTAACCCATCGAAATATTCATGAAACCTGTAAATGTAGAACGATACATCATTACCATCATTAATTACCTGAAAACAAGGTAGGTTAATAGAATAATCATTACGAGATGTTCCATGTACATTGGTTACCTCGAATGGATCATGATTCCAAGGTAAGTGCTGATAAAATTTAGTAACAGCTTCAGGGCTAATGAAGGACTAATTTGCGCCGGTATCGATAAGAAGTTTCAGTGGAGGTTCCGAAATTTGTATTTAAGGTAGGTAACGTTGCGTTTGTAAATTTATTTCTATTTTAACGCTTTTTCGTTCAGAACTTTCTGAAAATTTTAATCATTAAGGGAAGAATCTTCTTTTGGCACACTTCATTTTTATCTTGATATATAATTATTTTTCATATCCGCAAATCACGAGTCGGGTCTCGTAGAGAAAACTGAGGTTAGGCTATGACCATATGATTTGCTAAAAAGTCAATTATATGATAGGCGGGATTGGGCAATGGAGATGCCACATTATTTTGTTGCCAAAGTGAAAATATTTAGGAGTTAGTTCGGTAGGCCACAAATGAAATGCAGCGGCCTATAATGTTACCTTGCGTTTGCCTGGGTTAAGCTTACAGTCGGTAAGATTTTTTGTTCCATTGATTTATTCGGGATAGATCATGGTTACTTTTTACAATCATCATCATCATCATCTCAGCCTATACTTGTCCACTGCTGAACATAGGCCTCTCCAATCGCTTTCCAGCGTAACCGGTCCGATGCCACCTGCATCCAACGACTTCCTGCCATTTTCACAAGATGTCGGTCCATCTGGCAGGCGGTCGTCCCACGCTGCGCTTGCCAATACGTGGTCTCCACTCTAGAATCTTTCTGCCCCAACGCCCGTCCGATCTTCGCGCTATGTGGCCCGCCCATTGCCACTTCAGCTTGCTAATCTTAAGGGCTATGTCGGTGACCTTGGTTCTTCTACGAATCTCCTCATTCCTGATTCGATCACGTAGAGAAACGCCGAGCATAGCTCTCTCCATAGCTCGCTGAGCAACACTGAGCTTTTTTATGAGACCTATAGTAAGAGACCACGTCTCTGATCCATATATCATCACTGGTAACACACATTGACTAAAAACTTTAGTCTTTGTCTTTGCGCAGTTTCCCGAACGCTGCCCAGCCGAGTTGGATTCGTCGATTGACCTCTCTCTCAAAGTTGGACCTACCTAATCGGACTACCTGTCCCAGGTAAATGTATTCGTCGACAACTTCAAGAGTAGAGTTCCCAACGGTGAGTGCGGTGGGTACGACATGGACGTTACACATTATTTTCGTTTTGTCCATGTTCATTTTAAGACCCACTTGTTGAGATACTCTGTTGAGGTCGCCGAGCATTCGTCCTAGATCTTCCAGCGACTCCGCCATGACCACAATGTCGTCGGCAAATCGAAGGTGAGTGATGTATTCGCCATTGATGTTGATGCCAAATCCTCGCCATTCCAAGAGTTTGAAGGCGTCCTCTATGGTGGTCGTAAACAGTTTCGGAGAAATGACGTCTCCCTGTCTTACTCCTCTTTTTATGGGGATTGCCTTCGTGCACTGCCCCTGTACTCGGACTGACATGGTGGCGTTATTATACAAGCACTTCAACACTTCGATGTACCGATAGTCAATGCAGCATCGCTGGAGAGATCTAAGAACCGCCCAAGTCTCGATCGAATCGAAGGCTTTCTCATAGTCCACAAACGCCAAGCATAGTGGCCGATTATACTCCTCGGTCTTCTGTATAATCTGCCGCAGCGTATGTATGTGGTCTATGGTACTAAAGCCTTTCCGGAAACCGGCTTGTTCGGGAGGCTGGAAATCATCAAGCCTGCGTTCGAGATGATTCGTGATGACTCTCGAAAACAACTTGTAAACATGGCTCAGCAGAGTGATGGGCCTATAGTTCTTTAATAAAGTGTTATCACCTTTCTTGAAAAAGAGTACCACCACACCCCTGTTCCATGCTTCCGGCGTTTTTCCTTCGAGCAAGATGGAATTAAACAGTCTCTGAAGGACTTTAAGTACCGGCGATCCGCCCGCTTTCAGAAGCTCTGCGGTAATTCCGTCTTCACCCGGCGCTTTGTTGTTTTTAAGTTGTTTGAGAGCCATCCTAATCTCGTACAGGCTGATGTCCGGGATATCTTCAGATTTTTTACAATAACTTTTATTAAAATTTAGAAGTAGAGCCTGGTAGTAAATCTGTCTATTGTCTGCATATAAATGGTAGTAAGAAATAAAACGTTGGAAAATTAAGTTCCCTAATAAAAATAGCTCATAAAAAGAGACAGGTGTGTAACCCTCTTGTAAGTCGCCTATGATATAACACTAAGAGAAGAGGACTGCCAAGCAAACGCGCTGCGGATACCTCCGAACTGTAAAACCAGTCTGCCACTTACAGTAAGCAATGTTAAAAGTACCTTTTCCAGACATCTACTAATGATGGCAAGGCCTCTTGTTTCATACATAGACTAATGCCATCAGTATCATCATGTATAACATACGCAATAACCGTACTGCGGAGTAACCGTACTCTGACAGAGATGAAAGCTAAATTGAAGTGATTAGGAAGATTACTCGTATGACTAGAGAAGAAATAATCTGAATTGTCGGTGAACATCCTTTTACAAGAGTTTTCATAAGAAGGGAAGGATAGTGGTCAGTAATCGTGTTACGGACGGCTTGATCCGTGGTTAAGAGCTTAAGTCGCTCCGCCCACTGGATTGAGAAGTCGTGGGTTCGATTTCCGCACGAGACAAATCTTTGTGTGACCCATAAATATTTGTTTCTGTCTGGGTGTTTGTGCATGTAAATTTGTGATTCTAAACGCACCCACGACACAGGAGTAGTTTCTCGTGTGGGGTACGATTTTTTTAAAGAAAAAAAAACTGGAATTTGATTTTTAGGTATGAGTTTATTTAAACATATTTTCAAACGATAATAAAGTATAGAAAAGTCTCCACCAATCCGCACTTGATGCGCGTGAGGGTACTTATTTGTGAGAGAAGGAGAAGAAAGCTCAGAAATGCGATAGTTGTAGGCTGATTTGTCTACAGGCACATGGACTGATAGCACCATAATGCGCACGCGATTCCTAAATCAGGCGTATACGTCAATGATAACGCACCCTTACGTGCCTTTAAAAACAGTTGCCAAACACATTTGCCAAAGCGGTTGGTTGCACTACACCCTAATTAATTAGTCTTGGATACGACGTGCGCGAATAGATTTCAAAAGTTGGATTTTCGAACCTTCCAGTTAATTAAGTCAATATCAACAAGTTGGAAAGTAAGATCTCCATAAATATACAGATTAAATATCTCCGTTGAGCAATTCCCGAGCGTAGGCGAAGAAAACTTTTAACGACGAACCTGGTTGTTAATTTTCTTCAAACACTATTTATAGATCAAATTATTTGAGTACGGTAAGCATATTATGTCCGCTAACTTTATTCAAATCTTACTTTACTAACAAATACATTGCGAAGGTTCTGTTTTCTAATCTTAAGGTACAGATTTCTAATAAAGTAAGGTATGTAGATTAGTACTTTATTTATAGAATGAATAATGTGCTAAATAGGAAAGTATTCCAAAGTGGTAATTTATTAAATCACTAGTCCTTCCCGTAATTCCACTAAAACTGTCGAAAACCTCAAATAAAAAATAAACCGCGATGAAATCTTAAAAAAGATTTTGTCATATAATCGGTGGTTTTTTTATAATTTATAGAACAAGGGAATTGGAAAGTCAATTCAATTCTGTTAAAACCTACAGCTGAGGTAATTTCCATTAATCGTCGGTTTAATTCTTTCGTCAGAGCGAGGAAGAAGCTTTACCGGCGGCTATTAACTAATTAACTAAACGCAATAGGTACACAAGCTCGGCTTTTTTGGCTACAGGTTGCTACTTATTGCACATTGTGTGTCATGTAAGTAGATAAACTATGTAGTTAACTAAACGAAATGTCATAAGTATATAAATTACAGCAGGATTTATTCAATTTAAATTTTATCCTTGAGCCGCCAATCGCATGATACCTATTTTAGCAAACGAAATATTCATTTTAGTGTACTGGGAAAAACAAAATTGGTCAAGGGAATATGTCGGTATCGTGTATTATAATGTTAATTAAAATTATTAACGTCATTAGTGGATCGGTGATATTGCTCCCTAGAAACATTGCGTGCCAAACCAAGGAGTCCTATTCCCGACAGAGAAACATGGCAAAATATATAGGGCCTTAGTAGGCCAGTTCCAAATAAAAAAAGCACGTGAAAGTTTCGACGCTCAAACCGACACCTTGAAAAATACTTTTGTAGCATATTGTTATGTTCACATACGTGACACATTTATCGCACGCTGTAAAAATTGTCTTACTACCTTAGTCATCTAAAATCCGTTTTATTCAAATATATTATAAATACATTCATAGCGGGTACTCGGCGAACTTGACAGCACTTGAATGTGTCCTATCCGTCTCTAGAATCTTTATTGCCATCTTTTTATTATCGCATGCTTTTATTGAAACGTTAAGAAGAAACGCGAAACTAATATGTGTGGTACTTACCTCAGCGTATTGTTGATCCGCAAATTTCGCGTTGTCACGAATTATTATGTCACCGTTGGGGTAATTTGTCAAACAATGTGTTAGTAAGTAATTAGGCGGTACGTATGATTCGCGCGGCGCGTACGTGTCGCGACGGGCGGGCAGCCGGAGAGCGGGCGAGCGGGCGGGCGGTCGGCGCGACAGTGCCGGCTGCAGGACGGGAACCATCTGCTTGTGGCGGATGCCGCCCGCCGCCGCCGTCCGCCGGCGCCGCCACGTTGCTGGGGTCGCTTCGTTTTCAGTTTTTAGATAAATTACGTCTTGTTATTTCCGAATATAGTAATGGTTATGTTAATGTACCTACCTAATAATTTTCGTTACTTACATGTGGAATATTCGGAGAGCATTTTTGTTTCCCAGTGTGATTTCTTGTTTTTTTTTCTTCTGTGATATTTTCCGTAAATCTTCTCACAATCACCATCTTTTCTTATATCGTTTTTTTTTTAATATATTGATGGCCTACATAACGCTAACACAAAAATTTAATTCACTGACGATTTTTTACAGAAATAGGTCACCTGGATTGGATGGAGTTTGTGCACATTTTTTTTCATTTACAAAAATTAAAGTACTACATAAAAAGGTTGGGAGCTGGTGATTTTTTGAACACGTAACTACTGGCAACAGATTTCCGAAAGCTCTGATACCTAGTGCCTATACAAAGTGTAACATAAAATAACGCAATATCTCAGGCACCTCGACTTCCATGTTTTAGGCGCAGAATGGCAAGTGAGTCACAAAGGGACTAATTCGCAAAATGGCCAATTCTATAGGTATACGGCTTTTTTTTAAAATGCCTAATGAATAAAATTTAATAAAACTGTAACGAAGTCGTGTCTATACATGGAATATTTTTTAGGTAAAAACCCAGCGGTATCACAGTATCGATATTAGAGGCCGATTCCACAATTTTTGTCTTTCGTGGCTGTTTGTCTGTCTGTCCAAGGATAGAACCATCATCAAGCAGTAGTTTTTGCGTGATGATGGTTTAAACCCAGGCGGATTTTGATGAAAATTTGCATGCGGATATCTTATATTGTTGGCTAACATATTGTATAGTATATATCTCGAAAAATCAATAGGTTTTTCTTGGAAAGACGGAAATAAGCGCAATATTGAATATCAAAATGACACTACTCCAAACCTAATGATGGATTTAAATGAAATTTAATTAAAATTTAATTTAGATACTCAAATATGATTTCTTGCATGAACCGATGATGCCGTTAGGATTGTCTCTTCGGGAGTAAACTCTTTGACGATGAATGACTCGGACCTTTTGTTTAAGATACCGAAACATGATTTTGATTATGAACATGAACTGTGTTCCTACGAGAAGATTGACATGAAATGTACTGACAGAACTATGTTACAAACTTAGCTCTCATATAAATAAAAAAGAACTCAACTGTGCGCGATGCTGACTATTATTTACTGGGCGATATTTTTTTAAATATTATTACGCAAGGTAGATAGGGTAGGCAGAGAATTTTTAAATATTATTACGCAAGGTAGGTAGGGTAGCCAGAGAATTTTTAAATATTATTACGCAAGGTAGGTAGGGTAGGCGGAGAATTTTTAAATATTATTACGCAAGGTAGGTAGGGTAGGCAGAGAATTTTTAAATATTATTACGCAAGGTAAGGTAGGGTAGGCAGAGAATTTTTAAATATTATTACGCAAGGTAGGTAGGGTAGCCAGAGAATTTTTAAATATTATTACGCAAGGTAGGTAGGGTAGGCGGAGAATTTTTAAATATTATTACGCAAGGTAGGTAGGGTAGGCAGAGAATTTTTAAATATTATTACGCAAGGTAGGTAGGGTAGGCAGAGAATTTTTAAATATTATTACGCAAGGTAGGTAGGGTAGGCAGAGAATGTTTCAATCAGAGCCATTTGACCAATAATTATGATAATGATAAACTGTTTATCCTTCCAAAAAAAAAATACGTGGGTATTGTGTATAAAGTGCATGTGTTTGTATGACATGGCGTTAGCGTTGAATAAGATCGTGCTATAGATCAGTTCATATTTTTACAAAAAGCCTGTACGGGCTAAGGCGGAACCCGTTGATAGAGGTACGATAGTCTGGTGTAAGTTGATAGCGTATATATGATGAATATAAAGTTATCGCTACATCTGTTATTTTTTCATATCAAAACGGCTAAACGGATTTAATTGAAAGAAAATAAAATAAAAAGAACGAAAATATGAAGGTGTCCTATATCGCAAAAAATAATAAACAAATCACATTAATCCCGAAAAATTTCATGCCTCCTGCGGGATAGCTATTATTAGTCAGACTTAAACAGCTGAATAGTCGTGAATCATAGGTCGTGAAATAATAATACCAGATACTTTGTTTACACACTAGATTATCCCGATAATTCTATATTAGATACTTTATTTAATTTTTTTATCGGCCTATGGGAAGTTCTTGGAAAGGAAAATATGAATCTTATTTTGGCTAAATAAAAGCTCTGCAATCCTCTGACTTCCTTCTTCCTTCACAGGTGGCTGGAGGCATGGGGATTTTTTAAAGTTGTTTTACAACGAAAATTTTCAAATTTTTCAGTTAAATTTTCCATAGGTAATTGATTTATGGCCGGTTTCAATATTCAACTCAAGGATAGATATGCTCACTCTCAGTAAGATTTTGACAGATTTTCCGTACAAAATACGTCAAATTTCTATCCGTAGTAGGCAAATCTATCCTTGAGTTAACACAGTATTGTATCGCTTCTTTATTATTATTATTATAATTTCTTCTGTTTTCTATTTTAATTTTATATATAGTCTTTAGTTTTAACTCTTAATTCAGATAATTTATCATAAAATTTATCAATACATTCTCCTTGAATTATTTATTTAATTAATCTTCATATTTGTCTTTCATTTTCATCTATCCAAAACGTCTTTTCTCATGATTTTTCTTTATTATTTTTATTTGCATCTTTTTAGGCACCACTATCAACCTTTTACCCCTTTAAAGTGTTTTTATTTTTCCATGATATAGTCTTAGTATGTTTCTTTCTCTAGTATTTTCATAATCAGCTTAGTCCTTTCATCTTTATCTGAAGGTATTTTTAACCTTTTAGAAATTTTAATATTAAAACTTATTTGTAGTAATACCGCATCCCTTTTTTCACACATTCTTTAGTCTGAACTTCGGTTTCATTCGTATTCTCATGTTTCATAACTGCTGCTTCAACATCGCTCTCTTTCTTGAAATCACCAGAAATATAATTTGCTACCAGATTTCGTTCTGTCTCTTTGGCATAAACTTTTCGAATATCGTTACTCTTATAATTCTTCCTTGTGTTTCGTTAACAATGTCAAAAGTTAAATCTTTCTGACTGTTATACCCTCGGGTGTAATAGTAATATCAAATCCTTTTAAGAAGGTTCTTTCAAAATTATGAAGAGTTAGTTTAACCGGTATCTTATCATGTTGAACAACGTGAAAGGTAATATCAAAATAGCAGTCATCTATTTGAATTTTCACTGGAAAAGAGCCTTTTGTTTTTATTTCATTTTCAGCTATTCCAGGTAAACATATTTTAGTTTCCGGAAGAATATTACATCGCCTTCATTGAATCTATCTAACGTTTCATTTTCATCAAGTTCATCTTCATTGATTTTTCCAAAAAATAAAGTCTTAATAATATTTTTTGTCTTTACTTCAATCTTCCGCCCCTGGTAAGATCTATCACTTCAACAATAATCAAGATTAATGTATATATAAATCCTTCCCACAAAGATTCCCGTCGATATAAAACCTTCCCACATAGATTTTTTAAATTTGTAACTGGAATCAAGTAAGTGCTTAAGTAAAACTTAAAGTAAAAACTAATAACATTTCATTTTTGTTAAAATACATTAACGGTCCTTTTACAGGTACAAATGGGTGGTATTTAATAATAAGGTTACAGATCTCTATGTCCCGCCATAAAGGCATACAAAGCTACTCATATCGCTAAAATAAAAATCTAGGTATGTATTATGTCATCATATATATATATATATATATATATATATATATATATATATATATATATATATATATATATATATATATATATATATATATATATGTGTCAAAAAATTCTAATTATGTCGAACAAATCGGAGTGTTATTCCATATATTCTTGAATTGTGTAATAACATTCATCAATCAAGAAGCTATGAAGAGCCTTTTTGAAGCTTTGTATTTAATTTATTATGCGGATCGTGGACGGAATTTTATTATAAATTTTTGGGGCCATGCAAAATGCACTGCTGTGTAACAATTTTGTTTTTGAAGGTACCAATCAAAGTTTGTCCTGATGTCTCGCTCTAGTTTGAAATGTAAATAAATCTAAATTAGGTTTTATAAAAACACAACATTCATAAATAAACATACATGGCAACGGTAGAATTTATAATCTTTTAAAATGAGGCAGACATGATTCAGTTTGTTTCAGATTACACATAGACCTAATACATCGTTTTTGGGGTTTTAAAAGCGAGATCTTTGTTAGTCGAATTGCCCCAGAATATAACTCCGTATCTTAGTGTGGATGCGACGTATCCGTGATATGCTGTTAACAAAGTCTTTTCGCTTACAATCGTACTAAGTTTAGATAAGGCATAGGAAAATTTACTTAATTTGTTGCAGATCTCTTTTATTTGATGTTTCCATGTAAGTTTGTTGTCAATATGCAGACCCAGAAATTTCAACTTCAACTTCAGCCTAATCGATTACTTTGCCTTGATAATTTATAGACAGATTAGATTTTGGTATCTGAAACAGATTAGTCTTAATTATGGAGTCGAAATTTTTAAACCTCCTTTCGAAGCTTTTGTAGAAACAAAAATAAACACGCAAATAAATTACATGACACAGAAAAGCTTGGTCGTAAGATAGAATAATTGCAGTAATATTTGATAGATGAGTGTTCTAATTTAGACTTCTGGAATGCTACACTCCTTTGGACTATACAAAAATGTACTCATTATAGTACAATATTGTCTATTTTTAGGCTTTTTGAGAATAAAACATTTTTAGAATACGCCATTTTTCGAATTAGGCATTTATAGAATTAGTCATTTTGAGAACAACTCATTTATAAAATTAGCCATTTTGAGAATTCCTGCCTTTTCTTATAAACTTTGACACTCAAATTAAGTATCTCACTTATATTTTTGCGAGTATGTATCTATTTTGAGGAATGTACCTTTTCTGGAAATGTATTAATTTTGTAGTAGTTTAAGATAATGATTCAATTTAAAAAAACTCCCACGCATATTAGTTTAATATAGCGGACTAAAAATGGATCAAAATAAATTTTCTTTGGTATCACTAGTATGCCCTCATTTGGGTAACCTTAAGGTTTTGCTAGAAGAAATTTTTGGTCGTCAGTGCACGTGAGATATTAATACCAGTTTCACTAGATTTGCTTATTTAAAAAAAAGTACATGCCTAGTTTATGCAAAGGTTACTTTACTATTGCAATAATAGAAGCTAGGTATAAAACAAAAAAGTTAAAATCCACATACAAGTATTTACGAAATAATGAATTGGACAGACAGAAGGCTGACAGCATTGCTACGTTGAATATAAACACTCATCCTCTGTGCAAAGTACGAGCCAGCTCTCTGGTCACCTGGTTTACCATTTAGTACATCGCAGAAAAGCTGATGTGCGGCAGGACCTCACAGACTTCCCGTCAGTATGTCTCAAACATGTAATGACTCAAACATGTAATGTCTACCGAGGTTGCTATATTTGCGCTGCTTCTCAAGCAGTTGGACCGGCAGCTCCGACCCTAAAGATTGCCTGGAAAGATAGGTCGGCGCCAGCATATCGACGCAAATGGCGTCCCATACTAAACCCACACACGCTCCTAATCTGAAAGAGCAAATCCATGAGAGTTTAAATATTCGTGGACGGAAGAGCTCGCAACTATAGTCCTGATTCTTAGGCGCCGACGGCAAAATAATGTTAACATATTAATATATGTGTGCGGATAGTAACGCGCAGAGATGATTAATTAAGATCTCACTGTTCTTGAAAAGAGTTATCAATTACGAGAATGAGATTAAAACAGCCCAACTTAAAATAACTTCATTTAACATTATTAAAATGTTGAATGTTGACCAGTTCAGCACATTTACATTGGTACAAACTTAAACAGGCTGTACAACGTTACATTCTTGATAGTTACAATACACAATAGTTTTTCTAAAATACGTTAAAGTTAATCACAAGATACTAGACGAACACTGTTCAATATTGCGTTACAGACCCTGACACTCTGTCTAAAGTCAACTAAACATTTCCACGACCTTCTGTAAAACTTCAAATATAAAAAATTTGTCATGTGTGCTCGTAATGAGATTACAAAAAAAAACAAACCAAATAGCAAGTCTCTTTGCTTCAACAATTTAAAAGTTAATCCCGATCCAACTCGCAGAGCGGCCCATCCTACTGCCTTTGCGAGATAAGGACTTTAGGCAGGCCAGTGTTAGAGCAACCCAACGACCACTCATTTCTAGGTTCGGTCAAATACGCTAGTTCAATAGTGTTAAAAGATGGACCTAAAATTTCATTAGAGTGGGCTAAGGACATAAAAACTGGCAGCGAGATACTGGAAATTTTGCGGATACCCAGGCCTAACCTTACCGGATGGGAAGCCTGAGCCTAGGATAAAACCTTCCAAATTTATATTCAAATGTTATCCCTACGATGTTGTACATTTTTTGACGACACGTCATAAGAAAGACGTAAATCTGGGTACAAAACATTGACCAATAATGCTATATGGGCATATGGCATGGTCATTAATTTTGAGTAGACGATCTGCGGTAATATAACAAATATTTTGAATTTTATTATTAATGAACGATGATACTTTACATGAAATTGTTCACACTCCTCATGTCGATGCCGTAGATACCTGTGCAGCTGCTAAATCTGATCTGACTAAAAGAAAGGCAAACCTTTCAGTTGCTTTTTATGCTTTGTGTAGACGATCTAAAATATTACAAAAAATGAATTTGATCGTCACGATGATATGCAAGAAGAAATTATAGACATTTCTGATGTTGATGCCGTAGATACCTGTGCTGCCAGATCTGAGAGTGGTTGAAATTCATAGTAGTTGACTTCATGGATACGGCGGTGATGGTTGTAGATTCTATTGCAAAATTTGAACAAAAGACCCGTGGCGCCTTAAAGCAAAGCGTTCATCTGCTATTAATATGTAGAGCTTTAATCATCCGTTTCGGTGATAGCAGCGATTTGCCTTATATTATATTTGGTATATTTGATAAAATGTAGAGCTTTCAAAGATTCCATTAACACTTAAACGGTTATACTATACGATAAATTTGTAATTGTTGACATAGGATGCTATCTTCCTATGTCAACAGTTACAAATTTATAAAACAGATCAACAATCGCAAGCAAAACAATAAAATATAAGTTTATATAACAATAGTAATTAGATCCACTTTTTTTAGCATATGTTAAATAGTTGATGGAATTGTTTGAAAAGAAATGTAATGGCAATACTTGGTAACAATGACATTTGTGTTGACAATTTATTGACAACTTCAACTTACCAAAACAGTTTACGGTATTTCTTTTCTTCCTGGTTGTTTGATTTGTTTTTAGTTTTAAGCCTTGTAGTTACTCGATTTTATCGTACGAAACTGATAATTGCCTTCTCTAAACGGACACCGATCGTACCTCAAGAAATTGTGAGGGTATGCTTCGCTCGGAGGCGGAAAGGTGTGACAGACCTATACGCATTAAGTGCATGAAAATGTGCGTTACATTGGCGTCGATAATCCTGAGCGATATAAGTCTTGGATCAAAACACAAAAGCAAGCTCTACAATTAGACTGTCCCGAAAACTATATCACGAACACTCTTTATTTTTCATAAACAAAGAATATCAAAATTTAAAAATATAAAAACTATAAAAACATGCCAGTATCAAAAGCTACCAGCAATGTCTGCGACATAGCCGCCCGCGGTGTGGTAACACAGTAACAAATTAGGTGTAGACAGGGCTGGCAATCATCTTGGAAGCAAGACCTACTTCCGGACGGGACGGCCGAGTATGCCAGCCATCTCGCCCAGGAAACGTTCTAGTGACCCGCCCGCGTGGCCAAACTCCACGCAGGAGGTTCCCATCTACTTACAGCATATGGTCTTCTACTTCCACATTTTTGCCAGGGGCGGTTTGACTGCGGGGTATAAGCGTTTGCCTATATTTGCGTACCCATCGGGTCCAGAAGTGATCTGCCAAACGTAAACCCTTCTTCCACGCCGCTCGGCGTACAAAATCGGAATTGTCCTGTTGCCCCACCATTGAATAAGGAGAAGAATGTTCAATCAAAAAGTGAAATGGCGTGTTCGCCTCCTTCTCACCTGGAGCAACATAGACATGTGTGAGCGGACGCGAGTTTAAAAGACTTTCCGCCTCAAACAAAAACGTGAAGAACACCTCCTCTGTAGGAGACCAAGAAAACAGTTTCGCCGAGAGGGCAGTCTTTACACCTCCTATTAAACGCTCCTAACAACCTCCTATAAATGCAGCAGCGGGAAGTATAGAATTCCATTCTATCTTCATATTTCAAGTGAAGCCCTTAAGCTCTTCTTTCAGAAGTCTGTTCGCTCTAACAAAATCCGTCCCGTTAGCAGAGAAAAGCTTTAATGGTACACCTCGGCGCGCGATAAACCTTCTCAGTGCCATTATTGAATAGCACGAACGGTTAAATAGGTAGATAACGCTACGTAACGCTTCCCCGTATGCCTCGCAATAGCTACAGAAACTGGTCCGAAGAAATCAAAACCCACATAAGTAAAAGGTCTGGTACAGTAGGCTAACCGCTCTGGTGGTAGATCTCCTACGGCACGCAACGATGGTGAAGACTTTCTTATTCTGCATCGCAGACAGGAGCTTGTCACACTTTTATAGCAGCGGGTAGACCAATGATGTAGAAGCGTTGATGCAGTTCATTTGCCACCAGCTGGTTACTACTGTGCGCAGCTCTTTCGTGGTAAGAAGCGATGAGAAGCCAAACCACTTTATTCTTTCTGCATAGTACAACAGGGTCCTTTGAAACTGCCGGAATATTTTGAATAGCGCCGATTCTTTCCGGAGCCTCAGTAGATTGGAGGCAGGGTCAATATATAAAGCTTAATTCTTTAGCCTGTTGGATTTCACCAACGACTCGCCATGTAGAACTGTGATATAATCATCTTTCAGAGATTCCAACTGAGTATAAAGAAAGAGGTGATCTTTCGCAGAGACGACATATCAACTGGTTACCTCTCGGTAAATATATTTGGAATTTTGTGCAATATTAGGATCTAAAACGGCCTGCCTAAAAACTCTAGCACATACAAAATTACGTGCAGTGACGCGCACTAAACGAAGCCACACACTGAACCTTGTGGTGTTTGGGACCACAGGGGATGCAAGCTGCCGCGTGTTAGTCGCTGCTATAACTTCCATTTGGCATGATCTCTTTATTTCTATAGGAAACGAAGAGGGGGTATAAATTTGTTCCACCGGCCACTAGGGTTGAGGAAAAAGTAAAAAGGGTAGTCTTGAGAACCAACGCGACGAAAGGTCGAATTTTTTGTCAACCCGGGTGGCATCATCGGCCACATTTAATGCTGACGGAACATATTTCTAGCTTGAGATTGATGTAATCTCGCTTATTTCGCCTATGCGATGAGCAACAAATGGTTAAAAAATTCTGGTATCACTTCGCAACCATTTGAGCACTGTCTGACTATCTGTCCAGAGGAATACCCTCTCAGGCCGCACTCCTGTATGGGCTTCTAAAATATACTTTATGTAGTGCAGCCTGGACTTGGATAGAGACCGCTTTAAATGGTGTGACACGGGCTTTACCACCAATAAGACTTGCTAATGATTCACGCTTATCTTTCCATTCAAACCGCCAGTAAGCCACACACGCATAGGCCAATTCACTAGCATCTGCAAAAACGTGAAGTTGAACAGACAAGGGTACACTCATATGGGACAAATAGTGGCGAGGGATATGACCTACTAACAAAGCCTCACAATCTTTAAACCATTCGCTCCATTGTACGGCAACTGCAGGGGCATTTCCTTGTCCCACTCAAGCCCAATTTCCACGAACATTGAACAAGAACGCGACCTCTTATAATACGAAACCTAGTAGGTCGTAGATTTTCATAAGGTGCGACAAAACAGAGCGCTTGGTCAAAGTCAAAGGCGGCCTACCAAAGTTACTTCTACTAAAATGTAAGGTGTCACTAGAGACAGTCCAACCTACTCCCAAAACACGGACGTCCATAGAAGCGGAAGGTGCACGAAATTCAGGAGGCAACAAAGACAACGCATCGGGGTTATTCGGCACCCAGGATCACATATCTAAGCAAGCTTGGGCATGCACATTTGTGATATCTGCAAATAAAAACTTAGCTTTCTCCAATGAATCTACGCTTCCCGGATAATTATCCATATAATGGTCTTTTAAGATTGCTTCTGCAGCGGCCGGGAATAAGCCTCTATGCTCTGCACTATTTCTATCTTTCAAATAAAGGGCCGTACACGGACTAGATACCGCGCCGAACACCATTGAAGACATGCCGTATTCCAAAAGGGGTTTCGAAGGATCATCACCCCAAAGAAACCTTTGAGCATCACGATCCTCAACTCTAATTTTTGTTTGTGGAAACATTTCTCGTATGTCCCCGTTCATAGCGAAACGACCTTCCCAAAATCTCATGAGAATTGCAAAAAGAGGCTGTACGAGGCTCTACAAGTCGCTGCCATATCATGAACTACTCTAAGTTTCCTCTTTTGGGGATATACCACTGCAAAATGTGGTAAGTATCACACGATGCTGCCCGTCGGTTTACTATCACAAAGCTCTGCATAACCTTTAGACAACATAAAGTTAATTTTGTTACGATATTCTTCAGCATACCGCGGGTCATGCTGCATTTTACGCCCTAAACTCATAAAACGCGAGTGAGCCAACCTAAAAGAATTAGGAACAGACAACATCGGTACGCCAAAGTAGCCCGGTTTCCAGAGTTTCCAGAGTCTTAATCGCGTATTGCTCATTTTCAGAATATTACTCTTTCCGCGCTATCCCAACTGAATCGATATGGATATAATCTCTGAGCTGTTATTTGTCTAGTCTATTTGTAATAAAATCCACCGATCGGTAATTGGTCAGACAGTTCAGAGATTCTTTAGACTTTCCTTTTAATGAGCCGAACAAAGCCCAGCCTAGTGCCGTTAATACTGCCACCGGTTGAACAAGTAAACCACGACGCGTGTCCTGTGCCAAAAGGAGGTACCAATTATATTGTCGGTTTCGCGCCTATATAACACAGCGTTTTGACAATATAAGACAGATACCCCGTTGAAAAGATATCACCCGACTTGACCAATTGGGAACTAAGTCCTTACTCAGGTATAGACCAGACGTTTTTAAGCTGAAACCAGTCCGACGTGTGACGACCCTTTATGGCAACGTCTACGAAATTAACCTGACAATCTTTATTCATTCCTCAAATAGCATTGACCCGCATATGGCCAGATCTACCGATAGCGCCGGTTAAGTCCGCTACCGAAGAATCGATCAACGTGGCCGTGGAACCATCGTCGAGAAGAGCAAAAGTATCAAAAGCTCTTCGTGGGCCCTTAACTGTTACCGGAATGACTTTTAACAGCGGATGACTTTGCACCGTGGCTGAAGTCAAATTATGTGAAACAACGGCAGGGGCGGGTAAATATGCACTTTGTGGCCCCATTTCGGCACATAACAGGTCGTTCAACCAATGATTTGCCAGTTGGGTCAGCGAACCTGTCTGTCACAGGAGAGACCAATTTGTGGTACCGATGAGTCAAGAGATGAGGAAATTACAGAACACACTGGTGGACAAAAAGACTGTCCAACAAATTGGGAACTTGTCGGACCAACAGCTGGACCTACTGATTGATGGATGGGTGGTTTGTCGAAATGAAGTAATGAGTGATGAGTTCGCTTTTTCCTTTAATGTCACAAGAGTGAGACCTTTAATGTTACAAGAAAATTTCTTACAAGTCTTGTAACAGTGTGAACTCCATACAAGACAATTATGACAAACCTTTTTTAAGTTCACCCATTTCCACCTGTCAGTTGGTGACAATGCAATAAACTTCTTACAAGTTTTGGTTTCATGGCCAAATTTTTGACAATATATACAATTACTGTTGAATCCGAATGTCCCGATAGAGTTAGACGTATCGGTCGTAAAACAATAACCTCTCACGGTCCAACTCTTCGAGTCAATTTTGACTAGCAGAGGGTCTATGAAAAATTCGTGCCTTGCCCTTTGATCTACCTCCCTGGACAGAAAATCGGATAAGAGTTCTAATTTATAACCTACTCTACTAGAGGCGTAATCAGCCCAGCGAGAACGCAACAGCGGAGTCAGTTTCCTGATTAGCTCATGCGAGAGTTCTGGTGAAGCCAGATACTCTGGTTGATCTAAAACTTTTATGACCGCTGCACAGATGCGTACCCGACAAGCGAATGCGCTAAGCTCATGAATGCTCTCATGATTAGACAGTCTAGGCAAAGTCCTTACTTTGATAAGGTCTGAAAGAACAATTTATTCTGGCCTGGCAAACGTAGACTCTAGAGCAAGCATGACCTCTGTTGGGTCGCGTGCGACTAATAGCATAGCGATAGAATCGCGCGCAGCCCCACGTAACGCGGAGCCGATTCATACAAGGTTTTCAGAAGCGAAGAAGAACCGGCTGGTTGCTTCGTAAATTCTTCTAAAAAGAATCCGGTCAATAGGTCTCCCTTCGAAAACCGGAAGTGTAACTTGGCTCACCGAAGGCTTCGTTCTTACTGCGTCTACCACGGCCTGAGCAAGTGTGAGCATATTGTTTTCATAATTTTTATTTATGTTACAATTTGTGTTGTGTGTGCCTAATGTGTTTCGAAGCCCAGGCCGTGGAACAGTGCCTAATGTGTTTGATAGCCCAAGCCGCGGAACGGTCTCGAAGGCGGCGGCGGCGGCTAGGTGCGATGCACGCTGTTTGGCGCCGCTCTCTAGCCCCGCGCAGGCGCGCAGATTAGCGTCTGCATAGTGCGCGGCAGAAGACTTGTCCGCATGCACTATAGGGGCGGACGTAGGCGCACAGGCGCCACGGACAGGGCGCGCAACATGCGCGATGACGTCGCTTTCGCCGGGAGGGATCGGCCCTCTCCCGATCCCGCTCGGCCTCCTCCTTCTGGGACATCACAGTCTTACAAAAGGAGGATACGGCCCCCCACGCCGTTTCCCCTGCCAACATAGCTGCTACTACTGCTGGCAGGGAGAGTTCCGGTCCGATCCGGTCGACCAGGATCCGCAGCTCGGAGGCCCACGCTGGGCACTCAACGAGCGTGTATTCTGCGGAATCCCAGTCCCCACCAGTGACAGGTCGCCTTCGCCTCGCGTCCGATCTTGCTCAGATAATCACCGAAACAGCCGTGACCGGTGATTATCTGAGCAAGCCTGTAGGAGATTCACCCACTTATCCGCTGTTGCCAGGCTTCGAAGGACGGCTGGATGGCTTGAACGACGCACTTGCGCGCGATGTGCTCCTGGCTAAGCCTCGCGCGCCACTCCTCCAGAGCGCGTCGTCGTTCCTGCCGTCTAATTTCGAGCGCGGGCACGCATTCGTCGCTTTGGCGGACGACACGAGTCCGGTCGTAGACCCTCGCGTCCATGTCCGCCAGGATGTCGAACGGCGAAAAGCATGCCAAGAGAGTTGCCGCCTCGAAAGATACGGTCCGGTATCCTCGTGCGATGCGGATGGCCATCTTGCGCTGCAGGCTATAGATTTTGGTCCTGCAGCGCCGGACGCCCGACAGTCGGTGAGACCATACAGGCGCCTCATAGAGAGCTACCGATCGCACAACTCCCCCGTAGAGGCGGCGTACCTCCTCTGACGGCCCCCCGAGGTTGGGTAGCAGTCTATGCATGGCACCCACTACCCTTTCGACTCCGGGCACAATGAACTTGACTTGTTGAACAAAAAATGCTAAGAAAATTTATTTGCTACATTGAACAGTGTTTAAATGAGCCTAAAGAATCAGCAACAAAATAGAAACGAAAATCGACTGACTCTTTCGATCAGCAACAATTTTTTTTGTACATGCTAGCTTGAACTTGGTTTGCTGAATAAAAAATGCAAAAAATATTAGTTGCTACATTGAACAGTGTTCAAATGAGCCTAAAGAATCAGTATCAAAATAGAAACTAAAAATCGACTGACTCTTTCTATCAGCAACGATTTTTTTTGTACATGCTAGCTTGAACTTGGCTTGCTGAACTAAAAATGCTAAAATTATTTAGTTGTTACATTGAACCGTGTTCTAATAAGCGTATAGAATCAGCAACAAAATAGAAACTAAAAATCGGCCGATTCTTTCGATCAGCAACAATTTTTCTAGTACATGCTAGCTTGATCTCGTCTTGCTGAATAAAAAACGCTAAGGAAATTTAGTTGCTACATTGAACAATGTTCTAATGAGCTTCAAAATCAGCAACAAAATAGAAACTAAAAATGGGCTGATTCTTTCGATCAGCAACATTTTGTTTTGTACATGCTAGCATGAACTTGACTTGCTGAACAAAAAATGCAAAAAAATTTAGTTGCTACATTGAACAATGTTCAAATGTTCCTGAAAAATAAGCAACAAAATCGAAACTAAAAATCGGTCATTTTTTACGGTCTGCAATGAATGTTTCGTTGTGAACTATCACTAACTTGTTTTTGCTTCATGATCATTTCGTTTATTTTATTAATTTAATGAAAATTCCCTCCAAACTATGGGTTATGCAATTGTTACATTATTTGTGGCGATTATCGATTTAAACCTGTTGTTATTAGATTTCTATAAACTTGGTCAAATCCTTTAATAAGAGAAATAGAAAGTAATATTTTCTGTTTTCCTAACTTGTTGTCCATCTCGCTTGTCTAATAATATTATTTCCAACTGTCATTATCTTATGTTTGGTAGATTCGTCTGTTATAGAAATTATTAGTTATTATTATCGGAGATTCAAAAATGAGAAATTGTATTCGACGTATTACTTTTGATACATTAATTTTAGGGTACAATTTTTTTCATTGCAGAAAAAAATTCTTCATTGATCGATATTAAAATAGAAAAAAAAAAGTTTTTTAAATTGTGAAATTTCAATAATCTTGACTGCTTAAAATAGATTTTATTTAGTTAAATAAAAATATTTTTGATTATAACATCTGCATACTCGGATATTTTACGGGTAAAATTCGTTATTTATTTATTTATTTCCACATATACATCTACTTTTACAGAGTATATATATACTCCAATACAGTAGTGTTACCAACTATATAAGAAATATTTATTTATAACATATAACCATGCTAGCTGTCTTTGTGAATTCACTCAAAGCACAGTGGAAGAAGTCTATCTTGGTGTCAATAAGATTAATGGTGCGGAGCGCGCGCGTCAGCAGCGCCTCTTTTAGTAAGTTAGTACGAGCTCGCGGCACCACCACCAGCGGCGGCCGGCGGCGCCGCCACACGAACCTGTTCGGAACACTTATTCCTATACGTACTAATATTTCCCTATTTTCTATTTTACCTCTTAAAACTTTAAAAATATATGAGACAAGTGCGAGGTCTCTCCTAACACTTAATTCATTGTACCCGACCATACCCAAAATAAATAGAGTCGGATACATCAGTGGGTAAAACGGGTACACCCCGTACTGTCTCATATATATATACCTAACAAATTTATTTTGTACCTTCTCTAACATAAGACTATACTTAGTTTCATGTGGAGCTCAAATGACTGCGTTACATTCGAGATGGCTCCTAACTATCGCGTTGTACAAGGCTTCAATAGCTTTCATGTCCGTAAATCCCCGAACCATGCGAAGCAAAAATCCTAGGTTTCTAAAAGCTTTTTTGCATATTTGAACAATGTGATCACGAAACGTAAGCTCAGTGTTAAGCTTTACTCCTAAATCCCTAACATCTGTAACTCTCAACACTGTTTTTCCGTCAATAGTGTAGTTCCAAAGAATCGGTGAGCGCGATCTGGAGAAACTGAGCTACACACTTTGAGATGTTAAACTCCAATAGGTTATGGTTACACCACCTCGATACCCTGTCTATATCCCTTTGCAGCTTCTGACAGTCGTCTTCACTATTAATAGTAAGTGATAGCTTCAGATCGTCAGCAAATAGCAAAGCCTTTGCATTTCTTACAACTTTTGGCAGATCGTTTACCATTATTATAAATTGCAATGGACCAAGATTGCTACCCTGACTTACACCAGATCGTGTGTAATACGGTTCCGACATGTGTCCTGCGTACTCCACATACTGCTTTCTATCTTTCATATAACTCGCGAAAAATTGTAGTAGATGCGGAGTGAAACCGACCCCTGCTAACTTTTTGAGCAATATGTCATTTTGAACTAGGTCGAACGCTTTTTTAAAATCAAAGTATACAGTATCGTATTGCCCTCCAATGTCAACAGTTGGTACCACATCGGCCATATAGTTAAGCAGGTTACTTGCGGTGCTTCTTGCTGGTCTAAACCCATGCTGAGCGTCCGAGAGTTGTCCACTGACCTGTGCGAATATGCTCTTATGTATAGCAGCCTCGAACACTTTTGCTGGTGTAGACAATATTGCTACCGGTCTGTATCCCTGTACCTTGTCGCCTGATCCTTTCTTGGGTACTGGTACTACCCTAGTTAATTTCCATCTCTCTGGGAACACAGCCGTCTCTAGACATAAGTTGTATATGTGGAGCAGCGGTTCAGCCATAATCAATTGACAGTCCTTAAAGATGAAAGGTGGGATACTGTCCGGTCCCGCCGAATGCTTGGGCTTAAGTTGTTGAAGTGCCCTTTGCACGTCGATTAACCGCAATCTGTCAAGGGTTATGCGTGCCGCTCCATTCTCGCCGCCTGATTCCGCTATTGCTTTGTCCACACACAACTGAGCCCGCTCAATATTATACACTGAGTGAAAAAAGCTAGCAAACTCTTGAGCACACTGTGCGGGAGACAAGACCTCACCGTTTTTTAAAATCTTTTGTGAATTCTTACTATCTATTTTTGATCTTACATATCTCCAAAAGGACTTTGGGTCTTTTAGGAGTTGATTTTGTATGCGGTGCCGGTACTGGTTCTCTGCTGATGCTATCATTTTCTTAAGTCTTGTCCTACACTGAGCAAACGCTTCGTAATCAACAGCAGAGCCTGACAGTTTGTATTTCCTGTGAAGATGACTTTTCTCCTTAATGTCGCGTATTATTTCATAAGTGTACCACTCAGGGTAAGTGTACCTTGAGCTTACACTACTACGCTTTTTCTTTGGAACACAGTCATTAATAATAGAATTAATAGTAAGATAAAAATAATTAAGACTCGACTCTAATCCTAATTCATACATTGGTGTCCAATCTGAAGCTAAGCTAAGCTAAAGATTCATACAATAACATAAAATTTGCTTTCCTAAAATTCCAACCCGCAAAAGTGCGTTCGTTTTTATCCGAATCCAAACAGTTGTCCGGTGCAGGCAGTTCGCGACAGGCGCCGGCTCACCTTGACCTCGAGTGGGGGATGATAGGCGTCTACTGGCACCAAGGGCATCTCTGCCGCGCGAACCCAAACACCCTTACCTCCGTCAGACGTACTTAACACCAGATCTAACTGCCGCTCGTTACAATTACCTACACTGTTACACTGAGTGAATCCACAAAATGTTAAAAAGTATTCATAATAATGAGCAACACTCACAGAACATGAATATAAATTAAAGTCTCCGATTACTAGTACATCGCGATAACTATAACAATATTTTTCTATAATTCTAAATAATAACATATATTCATTCTCGCAACAATTAGGTGGGACATATACACCGCAAATTAAAAATAATAATTTTTGTCGTGAATAGACGGTAGCACTAATAATTTCAAACATATGGTTATCAATGTTTATGTCGTCACTGTGCAATCGTCGAAGTTCAAATCGCGGTGTGGCCACAAGACACGCCCCACCTTGCTTCCGCCCATCCGCTCGATCACATCGTAATATTGTATATCCAAGTGGTATTATTTCGGCATCTTGAATGGATTTATTACACCCAGTTTCAGTAATAACAAACAGGTCTGCATTCGAAACAGATATACTAGTATAAAATTCTTCTAGTTTAGTACGAAGACCTCTCACATTTATATGTTAGAGCACCTGAAATATTATCTTGGAAATCTTAATTCGATTTCTAGCGTGGGTCTATTTCACCAAATTTGTTGAAAATAATGATTGCTGATGAAAAGTTATGAGAGGTTTACATACGGCCACACATACACACACAAACACACACACACACACACACACACACTCACACACACACTCACACACCCTCACATACTCACACACACTCACACACCCTCACATACTCACACACACTCACACACACACACACTCACACACACACACACACACACACACACACACACTCACACTTACACACTCTCACTCACACTTACACACTCTCACTCACACTTACACACTCTCACACACACTCACACACACACACACACACACACACACACACACACACACGCGCACTCGCACTCGCACACGCACAACCACAAGCACAAGCACAAGCACAAGCACAAGCACACGCACACGCACACATATCTAGGGGCAAAGAAACTCTTTCGATTGCTGCCAATTCCGTACAAATCAGTCAAGCCGTTCAAAAGTGATGAGAGGTTTACATACACACATATACAGACATCATCGTAAAAATAGTCAGGAAAGCTTCCTAGGACCTCAAAACGTGGAGATCTGATGAAAACTCGACTTTCGAAAACTGGGGTGAAACCAATAACTACTCAATTTTTTTTAACACGTTAACCGCCAACGCGGTCAATGTTGGGCGACACTTGATTATGCTACCAAGCCAAGCAAAAATCCCAGATTCTCTTAATTTTAATGGTCTGTTTTTTTTAGTATTTAGTTAGATTATATGGATAATTAATGTATTTAATTAACACAAAGTAATTTTCGATCCTCTTTTATGAATTATTAAGCGTCGGACAACATTGACCGCCATGGCCTCAGCGGACGAAAAATCGAAAATCCGATCCATAGGGCCGCGCGGTCACATTGTCGCCCACCCCCACCCGAGACTCTCACGCTTATTTTAGTGGCCTATCCTATGTTCCACGGCTGGGCAAAGGCCTCCACTTGATGTCACAACATAAATCAATTCTGGACCAGTAGTATCTATGTCTTTCTCGAAAAAGTATCCAAATTGACACTCCATTTTCATCACGGTCAACCACGACACCTATGACCGTCTTCAGGGATCCATGCCGTGACGATATTTGACCAACTTTGCAGGTTCATACGCAAGACATGCCCCATCCAATCCCAGTACAGCTTTGCTAACTTTAAGCCTACATCCATAACCTAAGTGTGTAAGACAGCCTGGTGTTTCTGATGCAATCCATCCGTTTAGTGTTATTTGGTAAACCTTAAGTCTGAATTTCATCTCTTCAGGTAGCGATCAAGTATAAGCACCGTAGGTTCATCATCTCAGCCTATACTTGTCCACTGCTGTACATAGGCCTCCCCAATCGCTTTCCAGCGTAACTGGTCCGATGAACAACGACTTTCTGCGATTTTCACAAGATCGTCGGTCCATATGGCAGGCGGTCGTCCTACGCTGCGCTTGCCAATACGTGGTCTCCCTTAAAGAATTTTTCTGCCCCCAACGCCCATCCGAACTTCGCGCTGTGGCCCGCCCATTGCCACTTCAGCTTGCGAATCTTGATGGCTATAAGGTAAGGTCATCCTTCATCATATCCCTCAAGGACCATACTCTTTCAGGCGTTCGGTCTATTGAATCATGCCGGTTATGAAACGAGACAGTCTGGCCCAAATACGTATGTTCATTGACACTATGCACTACGCATAGTAGTAATCTGTCCATCTATCTCTACCCTACATTTCGTGCTGTTGGTCATAAGTTGAGTTTTTGATCTTTTAATGGATAATCTAGCCTCGAGGCTTGCTGTACTCAGTCTTGGAGCATTTGTTGTTGTTCTGATAGTGTGGATGAAAACAGAACGGTATCATCGGCAAAGCGGGGATTAGTCAGTTTACCTTTCAATAAGTTTTTGGAGAAGTTTTTTTATTTTTTTATTACATTATGTTTAATTTCAGTTTTAATTTGTTCTAGAGAAGCCTTAATGATATAAGTATATATCTTTTTTAAATAATTAAACAGCTATTTTTCTTTTAAAAGTTGGTTTAATTTATTATGATACCAAAAAACTGTACAGTTATTTACATTTTACAGTAGCGTCTCAAAAATCATATTTTTTTTCTAAGTCATAGTCTCTTGTAAGAACCAAGCTGTATGGGGTAAACTAGAGGGCCGCCCGGGTCAGCTTATAAGTGAATTATCTCGGTGTCGGTGTCCGTCGGCGCAACAGACAGTTTTGAATACGGGTCTGCCGCGCGGTCAACGTTGTTCTACACGGCCTGAACAGAAAGTTTCAGTGTCGCCCAACATTGTCCGCCATGGCCCGAATGAGAAGGGGCAACTTTTTCATTGGCAGCTAACGTGTTAAAATCATTTATTTTCATAGCGGGAAGTTAAAAATTAAACATTTAAAAAAAAGCAATGAATAAATAACTGGTAATCAGGGCAATAAAATTATTAGAGCATCCTGTCCGATGTACTGGATGTACCTGTCACGCAAGTAGTCTGCGACCATGGCTTGCAGGTACGGGGGGACGCGATGATGTTATAGCGCCCCCTGGATCGCGTCCCAAGGCAGGGAGTTGAAGGCGTTGACGATGTCGAGATTTATCGCCAACGCCACCCCGCCCCGGGACACGGCCTGCGCCGACAGGGAGCGGACGTGAAGGATCGCGTCCACCGTCGAGCGCCCCTGGCGGAAGCCGTACTGGCTATCAGCCAGGTCAGGACCGACGCGCGACAGATGCCCACTGAGACGGGCGGCAAGAATCCTCTCGAACAACTTGCCGCACTCGTCCAGCAGGCATATCGGACGATACGCAGAGGGAGAGTCTGCGGTCCTGCGTTCCTTCTTCAAGAGGACCAGGCAAACTTCCTTTCACGCCGTGGGGAACTTGGCATGTCGGAGGCAGCTGTTGAACAACCACCTCAGCCTGTCCCTCAGGGCGGCCAGAGCCATCACCCACGCCCGCCCCGGTATACCGTCGGGGCCGGGCGTGGTGTTACGAGCGCGCAAGCGGCTGACCGCTCGGTTTCAGCTCCTGTTCGGTCACCCCCAACTCGTCGGTGTAAAGGGCTGACGACTCCGTCGGGGGGACTGAGGGACTGTCCCGGACTGTCGGGAATAGTGCGTCAATAACTCGACGCAGCAGTCCGGGATCTAGGGTCTCAGTCAGGGGGGGGCACCCATAGGCGAAGCTTGCCCAGTACCACCCTGTAGGGGCGCCCCCATGGATCCCTGTCTAGTCCCTATAGGAGCTCGCTCCAGGACTGAAACCTGGTATTCGCAATAGCGATTTGGAGCGCCTCTGTGACCGCTCGATATAGCGATCGTATGCTCCGGCCTTCTCCTCCCTTGTAGCTCGTCTTCTCCTTCGGGCTCTGGTGTACTGGCGTCGCGCGTGCAAGCAGACTTCGCGCAACTGCGCTATCTGCTGCGACCACCAGTACACAGCCGTTCGCTAAGGGCAGCTGGTCCGGGGCATGGCGGCGTCACATAACGCCAGCGGCTGCGGCGGGCTGCTTGCGTCCGCTGCCGTGCCTGACGGCTCGGTTTCCTCCAAGGTGCGTAGGGGTATTAGGAGAACCTGCTTTTTCATCCCCTTTCCTTGCCCCTATGGGGGGGACACTTTTTTGTGTGCAGCCGATGGTCAGCTGCACACCCTTTCGCCGAGCACAATGGGCACTTCAGCTCCTTTGCTGTGCATGCGCTGGCCCTGTGATCAGGTTCTGCGCATGCGTAACATTGGGAGCTCCTGTTAACATTATTGGGGCATTTGGACTCCACGTGGCCTTTTTCCAGGCACCGGAAGCAGAACAATGGTCTCTGCTCCATTGCCTCGACTTTGGCTGTACCCCAACCCACTTTTATAGTTTTAGCCGCCACGATCTTGCGCATGGCGGCGAGTGGGCATTGGGTCCATGCGGTCCCCATAGCTGTTGGTGTTCGGCGAATTGACTCGACACGGACGTCGTCCGTCTTACATTCGCCAGCCACGGCGACCGCCAAAGCCACCTCCTCGGGCGTTGCGGCATCGTCCAGGTCACGCAGACGTACTTCGCCTGTTTTTCTGAGGCGCGTTATGGGAACGTTGAGGTCCTTGAGGACCTCACGCATCCGCGCTGCGAGGCTATCCGCTTTCGAGCCGCGGTGCAGACCTCCCAGCTCTAGCAGGAGCCCCCCAGTCAGTGCCCTCTTCTGGGCAACTTTTTCAATGCCAAGGTCAGAGAGGCAAATCTGGCTTCGCGCCTTGCTCATGACCTCGGCGTATGTGGCCTTCCCATCGAGGACTGTGACCATTATGGCCGTTGTTTTTAGTGCCCTAGGCGGTCCTCTCCGCTTTCGCGGTCGCAATTTCTTTTGGCCCACAAGTCGGGACTCGTTTGAGGGCTGGGCAGCTCTCGGCATTTTCACCTTTTTAGGCTTTTTTGCTATGGAAGCCCACGTCGCAGGAGCCTCCGGTGGGGCCCCAGCTTGTTCAGACGCTGTTACTGGCACCGGGACAGCCGAAAGTTCCGGAACTGACGGATGCGCTGGTCTCTTCCACCTTCTCACCTGGCCCTTTTTGGGCTTATCGCGAGGCACCGACAACGTTTCTTCTGTGTCGGTTTCTCCTTTTGTAGATGCGGGAACGGGCCTAGGCTCTATTACTCGATTAATTGAAGGGGGGGAGGCCTAAGCTCTGCCCTGAGAGCTGCAAATTTTTGCTCAATCAGGGCATTAATCACATAAACCAGGAGAGGAGCTTCCGATTCTCTAATGCCTGTGGGGGGCGTTAGGGCAGGCAGAGCAGCTGTGCTGATAGAATACTGCCTGTGGACGTCTTGCTGAGCCGATTCTCTACGCAGGAGCCTTAAGTCATCGGTTAAGGCTTGAATTTGCCTGCTGAGATCGGCCAGTTGTGAGCGTAATTCAGCATTCTCCTTTTCTAATCTTGCCACATTGGCGTCAGTCGGAGTTCGGCCAGAGAGTTCGTCCACGGGCGCCTTTACCGTTCGCGTGGCTATACGCAGACCACGTACGTGAGTTCCTTTAAGGTTGCGAGATAAATGCATCCTGCATCTCGATGGCCAGCTGCTCAGGTCGTGGCAGGTTAAGATCTGACTAGACTAGTAGACTCTAGAGCACGCATGACCTCTGTTGGGTCGCGCGCGACCGCTAATAGCATAGCGACAGAATCGCGCGCAGCCCCACGTAACGCGGAGCCGATTCGTCAAGGTTTTCAGAAGCGGAGAAGAACCAGCTGGTTTCTTCGTAAATTCTTCTAAAAAGAACCCGGTCAATAGGTCTGAAACCGGAAGTGTAACTTGACTCACCGAAGGCTTCGTTCTTACTGCGTCTACCACGGCCTGAGCAAGAGTGAGTATGTTGTTTTTATAATTTTTATTAATGTTACAATTTGTGTTGTGTGTGCCTAATGTGTTTTGAAGCCCAGGCCGCGGAACAGTGCCTAATGTGTTTGGTAGCCCAGGCCGCGGAACAGTCTCGAAGGCGGCGGCGGCGGCTAGGTGCGATGCACGCTGTTTGGCGCCGCTCTCTAGCCCCGCGCAGACGCGCGCTGTAAACCCAGAGCGCCCACATATGCCACGGGATTAGACTCTGGGGCAGTTGTGACTGCTGAAAGGCCCGGAGCGCCCGCATAAGGTACGGGATCGGGCTCGGGGGTGCTCAGAGAAAAGCTTTAATGGTACTACACCTCGGCGCGCGATAAACCTTCTCAGTGCCAATTTTGCGCAATACTAGCTTAAAATGGCAACAAACCAATTCTACAATTTCGTGTCTGTTTGTCTGTCTGTCGGAGGGTATGAACCATCATCACGCAAAAACTACCAGGCGGATTTTGATGAAACTTTGCATGCGGATGCCTTAAAATGTTGGCTAACACGTTATATAGGTATTTATCCCGGAAAATCAAAAAGTTTCTCCAGAAAGACGAAAATAAGCAAAACATTGAATTTCTAAACAGACACTTCTCCAAACCTGCTTGATGGATTTCAATGAAATTTTGTGTAATTGTAGCCTGTACTTAAAGATCACAACCTTGTATACTTATATTTTAGAAACATCTAACAGAGGAAAGAAAGTTGATGTTGATTCATTGCTCCAAAACAACTTAGCTACTACAAACCATAAAACTTTATTACTGTTTGTCCCGAACTGCAATATTACGATGTAAAATATATGATTTTGCCTACACATGAATTCATCCATGAATTGATATTGGACTCAGGTTCGTTTCCTCACGAAAAACTTTTTAGTGGTTAAAAGCACTCACTCGAAATTGTTCATACACGTTTGATTTAAACACTCAGACATGGTTTCGTGCATGAACCGATGATGCATTCTGGATTGTTTCTTCCGGAGAGAACTCTTACGATGAATGGACCGGATACGAAACTTTAACGACGATTAATATCTTACGAGAAGACTAACACAAAATGTACTGACAAAACTTTGCTACATACTTAGCTGGCAATGTACCGTTTTTAGATATTATTACGCTGGATTATAATCTTTGACAGGGTAGATAGAGAAGATTTAAATCAGAAATATTTTACCGATAAATTATTTTAAAATAAATAGATAAGCTATTAATCTATCTATCTATCTATAACCTCACGCCAGATCCCTTGCGGGGTAGGCAGAGAGTACAGAGTTCCAACAGGTTCTTTCCTTACATACCTCTCTGGCTTCCTCGACTCTCATAGTTCGTCTCATACACGCTCGCCGGTTACGGAGACTCTTGACTTTTCCATCAGATTATTCCAGCTATTAATCCTTCTTAAAAAAGGAAGGCATTGTATATGTTTTTTTTTTATGAGACGGCGTTAGTGTTGTGTGTTGAATAAGATCGCGCTATAGTTTATTTTACAAAGATCACCTGTGCGGGCTAAGTGAGTATTAAACTGAACCCGTTGATAGAGATAGTTGATAGAAAAAAGTGTGGTGGAAGTTGACAAAATATACAATAGATTTACTACACGGTTCTCCCGGCATATCTAGCTGTTATTTCTTTATATTAAAATGGCTAAATGGATTTAATTGAAACTTTATATGAAGGTGTCTTACATCGTAAAATAAAACGTAACACTTTTTATCTCGAAAAATAGCACGACTTCTGCGAAAAGTCTATTATTTCTTCATACTAAAACGGGTGCAGAGATTATAAAGAAACTTAATATGAAAGAAACCATACAATGTGAACGTGGAAGGACGTAGAATAACAATTGTTTATAGTTTCACAAATTACATACAATATATACAATAGGGAATATGCCTGTAATTCAAATAAGGGCCAAATATTTTTTTTTACTAACTTTATCGCATTAAAATAATGTCTATACCAATATTTTTTTAATAACATTACTTTTTTATTGAGAAAATAATTATTGAAAGTACAAAAAATGAGTGGGAAATTCAAAGTAATTGGAACGCCACGCTATTGGTCAGATCGAATATGACGTCAAAGTCTACAATACAAATGTCAACAACTGCATATTTGTTAGATGTTTGCTAATGAGTTAGTTTTATTGTTATTTTTTGTTGTCGATTTACACAAAGACAAAATTTTTATTTAAATTATTAAGTTATTTCTTACGTTAAAGTGATCATTACAGCAATATAAACAAGTTGATGGAGATACCATGTCTCTTTTTCTGATTTTACAACACTTTCTCCTTATGTCGGCACCTATCGAGTGCATTTCTTAGTGTATTTTTACACCTAGGCACAACACAGTGGTGTTCCATTGTATAATAGTCGCAAAATACTAAATGAAAATAAATTACAGAATAAAATACTTCTACAGCTGTTCACTAATTAATTGTTATTATAGACTTTGACGTCACGCCAAGCGCGCCAAAATGGCGGGCGTTTAAAGTGCTCTTATCTGTTTGCTATCTTCAACATTTTTTTTTGCCCTATACATTTTGTTATTGACGCTTAAATTTTTTTTGCAATTATATATTGATGTAATCTATGGTATAAAAATAAAAAAAAATACACGCATATTCCCTATTATATAAAATAACAGCAAAGAATTATTAATAAAAAAACGGCAGCAAAAAATCAAATATACATATTTACATAGAGCCAATGGTTCCACGCCGTTGTCAATTGTTAGTGTACCTAGAACAGGACGTAGATATCGGGGAAGACCTAGACTATCTTACCATGACCAAATAGACCATGTCCCTTCCGAAGGGAAAGTCAAGAGTCTCCGTAACCGGCGAGCGTATATAAGACGCACTATGAAAGTGGAGAAAGCCAGAAAGGTCTGTAAGGAAAGAACCTGTTGGAACTCTGTACTCTGCCTACCCCAAAAGGGATCTGACATAATGATATAGGTTATTAGATAGTATTAAAGTATCTTAAGTCGTGAAATAATAATATTAAAGAGGTAACTTTGTTTATACACTATAATATGCTGATATTATCCGTCTAAGTGGTATATAAAATCACACCAATGTGCATTTGGTGGTTTTATACCGGCCTGCATGAAGGCCCAAAGATATTAATATTTTGTGAACGTCAAAATGGCGGGATCATGACAAATTTTTTGAAAATTTAATTACGAGTATTTAGTACCAAACCCGTCCTATTTAGTACCTATATTAAAAAATAAGTACTTCAATGTGCTTAAAGATATTCAATAATAATAGTGATTCCGCTATCTTGACGCATCAAGACGGTGGGATCAAGACTATAAGCCAAAAAATAATGATCGTACCAATATGCTGTACGAAGATTTAGTACCTGAATTGGTACCTTCAAAAGTAATAGCTTTTTATTCAATACTTTTACCGTTTTAAATTTATTCGATATTTTTCATAAATCATATACGAACGCCTGAAGTAAAAAATATGAGAGGTACAGTTGTTTCGACATATTGGGATAATATATTTAAGTAAGCGTTAAAATACAAAATAAAGAAAATCGTTAGTAGCCACATGTTGGAGTGATTTGAGAGGTGGATATAACATATAAAACGTTGATGAAAGCTTGTTTGCTTTATATGTTTAAAAATATTTATAGCACACTCGTTTTTGTTTAGAATTTAAGTAAATGTGACTAAATTATTACGTCATATCCCTATATCTCGAAACCCTTAATTGGGGAATGTGAATTCTACAATTTAGGTCCTCTATAGATTTGTTTAGAATTCGCGCTGAGTATCAAGCGTAAGCGTCTTCGAGAAGGTTCCACCACTTTTCATCATCACCAGCGCGCTGTCAGCTGGTGAGCAAGATGGTAAAATAGGTAATAACCATACCACTTTCACTACTTACCAAAAACGCCCTCTGTGCGCAGTGCCACGCACATCGACCTCTGTATATTTAAATCAAATAAATTAGCCAAAGTGATTTTAAGACCAATACAACCAGTGAAATACTTCAATTGTGACCCAATTACCATCATAAAACGTTTGTAGCAAATAATATTGAATATTACTAGAGATTATTAGAAAAAACAAAGTGGATTGAACACATAAACGAGTATAGAAATTAATATCAAATATTCACCGCAAGAAACAAAAAACGCAAATAACAGAAACGGCGAATAAAGGAAAATTCTAAAGCAAGTTAGCAAAATTTTAAATATTAAAAAATAACGAATCTAATAGTTTACGCGTAGACGCAGGTTGGCTTTCGTTAAAATTGACCTTTGGACCCCACACACTTACACCACAGTTCACATTGGCCATTACCATTGAATGTGGACCTACATTTTATTCAACAAATAATAATTGTTGAATAGCGCTAAGGTAAATTGTACCGCTACCGTTGACGCCAAAGGGTCGGGCGTTCAAATCCTCCTAATGAATTTCACTTTTTGTGGAACAAATAATATTTGGATTTATACAAGAATGGTAACTACGCTACTAGGAACAAAATAAAACTTAAGCCATAAATTAGAAGAAAAAATAAAATAGGACTACGCCCGCATGAGTATAGATGGCGTAGCTAGTCTTGTAAGTAATGCGAAATTAATTAATACGTATATCGCTTAGTGTCCTGACAAATTCAAGGTTGGTTAAGGACAAATAAATTATAAACAAGCAAAGATAAATGATTCTACAGATAATATTACCTTTCGTAAAGCAAGACGCTCAAGTTCTTTATGCAATGTATCAGCAAACTCATTCCTATTTGAAACGACGATTCAAAGTCTACCAAATACATCACTTAACGAAATGCAATATACAAAAGATTTGAATGATAAGATTTCAATATTAACAGAGGAATTACAAAGCGCTAATTTAGAAATAAAAAACTTAAATTACGAAAATACTACATTAAAGAATGAAATAGACAAGTACAAGAAAATAATTGATATTTATAAAAAGTCGGCACTTCAAAGGACCTTTTGACGCCAGTTTTAGGAAGAAAATATCTTAAAATGTAATCAATGATGGTGTATCTGCGCTGCCATGCAGTCAAAATAACCTTAGCACATAAATATTAGACAAAACCCAACAGCACCCGCAAGAACTTAATTCACTAATAAACGATGATAAGCAACAAAACTATGCAACACAAATATTATTTTCACGGAAATTCCTTATAATAATTATTTAAATTTAAGAAAGCTTAACTATGAACTAAAATTCATATGTAGTCAATATACCAGCGTGCCCTATCTAGACCTGAACTTTGAAAGATATATACCGAAGGGAATGAAATTTTCCCTTTATTTAGCCAGATCTTGGCTAAGAGAGATATTATATATGGATTATAGCTATAAATTGTGCTCTTACAACTCAAATCAATTGAATACAAATAATAAAATTCATACGGACAAAACGACACAAACTGACTCAACTATAATATGTAATAACCTAAATAATAGCGTCTTTAGAGAAAAAGATAAAGAGTACATTGATAGCACTAAAACACATTCCAGACACACCACATTGACTGCACCCAAAAATAGTGAGTTTTTTCGTATATGTACAACTAAATATATTATATCAAAATATTAACGGCTTAATTAATAAATCTGATGAACTTACTATATATTTGTATGAATTAAGTAGTCAAAAACAGATCGTTGATATTCTGTGCATAACTAAACATAATATTTTAAATGAAGATATATTTTTACTGAATATTCCGAATTATGAACTAATATCGTGTTACTGTAGACGCAATAGACATGGCGGATCCTGCATATTGGTGTGTAACCATCATAAAGCAAAAAATCAAAGTTATCGGTAATGTAAAAGAACATACACTATGTAATATCTTAAAATGTAGTGGGATAGAACTATTGGAACATAAGCTTATTATACTCTGCATTTATAGACCACCAACCAATAGACCCGAAATATTTACACAATTTCTTATCAAACTTAATAAAATACTTAAAATTACTTGCTTACAAAATAAGAGAATCATTATCTGTGGCGATTTTAATATGACATACTGAATCGAAATAAAAAGGCGATAGAATTTTAGCTATAATCTCAAGCTAGTTATAAAGGAACCCACACGTTTATGTAGTCGAACTTGCATTGAAAACTATGACTGTAATAAACGAGACTGCAAATATAAAATTTTGGAGCTAGGTTTATCTGATCATACTGCTCAACTTTTACAATATCCAGTCAAAAAAAGTTTTTCTACTACTCATTGGTAAACCTATAAACGAGATTACTGTACCTATAATACTAACAAACTTTCTGAATATATACAAAACATTTCATTCAATGAAGTCTACACTAGCTCAGAAACAGTTGATGACGCGTTCAATAATTTCCATGATCTCCTAAAATTATTTTATGATTTATGTTTTAGCGCTCGTAGTGCTGTGCAACCGCGGTGTTCTTACCGATTACCAAGGTTAAGCAGCGTTCGACTCGGTCGGCCTGAGATGGGTCACCATTTGTGGCATTTTCATATTCGAGCGTCTCCGTGCTTCGGAAGGCACGTTAAGCCGTTGGTCCCGGTTACCACTAAATGTGGTAGTCGTTAAGCCGAGTTGGAAGCCTTAAAGGCGGCTTGATAAGTTCCAACAGCAGGCGGCCACAAACCTGCCTCCACCAATCCGCACTGGGTCCGCGTGGTGAAGTATGACCCTATCTCTCTCTCACCTCGATTTGTGAGAGAAGGCCTTTGCCCAGCAGTATAGGCTGATATATATGTTATCCACTCATAAAAGTCAAAATCCCGATACATAAACGGACACAATGGATATCAAAAGGAATCAAAGCGTGTACTAAACGCAAATGACAGATATTGTGGCAGTATAGGAAAAGTTCAAATGTTAAATATAAAAACTATTACAAAATATACAATAAAAGGCTGAAAGCGATCATTAAATTAACCCAGAAATCTCAAAACAATTACTATATAAAAACTAGACGAAATAAAGGCAATGTGGAAGGTGATAAATAAATACGAGTATAAAGCTTATAACCAAATTAATAAAATTGACCAAATAAACGTTAATAACGTCCTTCTCACTAATCCTATTGACATATCTAATGAACTTAATAATTTTTTTGTTGGACAATCAAAGGCTAAAATTATTAATAATCATCATCATCATTTCAGCCTATACTTGTCCACTGCTGAACATAGGCCTCCCCAATCGCTTTCCAGCGTACCCGGTCCGATGCCACCTGCATCCAACGATTTCCTGCGATTTTCACAAGATCGTCGGTCCATCTGGCAGGCGGTCGTCCTACGCTGCGCTTGCCAATACGTGGTCTCCACTCTAGAATCTTTCTGCCCCAACGCCCGTCCGATCTTCGCGCTATGTGGCCAGCCCATTGCCACTTCAGCATGCTAATCCTGAGGGCTATCTCCTCATTCCTGATTCGATCACGTAGAGAAACGCCGAGCATAGCTCTTTCCATAGCTCGCTGAGCAACTTTGAGCTTTTTTATGAGACCTATTGTAAGAGACCACGTCTCTGATCCATATGTCATCACTGGTAACACACATTGACTAAAAACTTTAGTCTTTAGGCACTGAGGTATTTTGGATGAGAAGATGTTGCGCAGTTTCCCGAACGCTGCCCAGCCGAGTTGGATTCGTCGATTGACCTCTCTCTCAAAGTTGGACCTACCTAACCGGACTGCCTGTCCCAGGTAAATGTATTCGTCGACAACTTCAAGAGTAGAGTTCCCAACGGTGAGTGCGGTGGGTACGACATGGACATTAAACATTACTTTTGTTTTGTCCATATTCATTTTAAGACCCACTTGTTGGGATACTCTATTGAGGTCACCGAGCATTCGTCCTAGATCTTCCAGTGACTCCGCCATGACCACAATGTCGTCGGCAAATCGAAGGTGAGTGATGTATTCGCCATTGATGTTGATGCCAAGTCCTTGCCATTCCAAGAGCTTGAAGGCGTCCTCTAAGGTGGCCGTAAACAGTTTCGGAGAAATGACGTCTCCCTGTCTTACTCCTCTTTTTATGGGGATCACCTTCGTGCACTGCCCCTGTACTCGGACTGACATGGTGGCGTTATTATACAAGTACTTCAACACTTCGATGTACCTATAGTCAATGCGGCATCGCTGGAGAGATCTAAGAACCGCCCAAGTCTCGATCGAATCAAAGGCTTTCTCATAGTCCACAAACGCCAAGCATAGTGGCCGATTATACTCCTCAGTCTTCTGTATAACCTGCCGCAGCGTATGTATGTGGTCTATGGTACTAAAACCTTTCCGGAAACCGGCTTGTTCGGGAGGCTGGAAGTCATCAAGCCTTCGTTCGAGACGATTCGTAATGACTCTCGAAAACAACTTATAAACATGGCTCAGCAGTGTGATGGGCCTATAGTTCTTCAATAAGGTGTTATCACCTTTCTTGAAAAACAGCACCACCACACCCCTGTTCCATGCTTCCGGCGTTTTCCCTTCAAGCAAGACGGAATCAAATAGCCTCTGAAGGACTTTAAGTACCGGCGATCCGCCCGCCTTCAGAAGTTCTGCAGTAATTCCGTCTTCACCCGGCGCTTTGTTGTTTTTTAGTTGTTTGAGAGCCATCCTAATTTCGCACAGGCTGATGTCCGGGATATCTTCAGTGCAGTGTCGGGTTAGCTTGGCTCTTGGGTCTTTTACCAAGTCAACAACAGGTTTAGCTACTGAGGTATATAACTGTCCATAGAACCTCTCTATCTCCCTGAGCACCTCTGACCTATTTGACGTTACGTTTCCGTCCTCCGTCTTCAGCTTCGTCAACTGGCTCTGCCCAATAGACGCGTCTCTTGCGAACACTTTAGAGCCCTTGTTCTGCTCTATGGTCTCCTCAATACGCCTTGCATTGAAGGACCGTAAGTCGTGTCGCAAGGACTTCAATATCTGTCCATTAAGCTGCCTATAGGACTTAGCATCATCGGAGGTTTGGAGCGTCATGGAACGTCGCTCAGTCATGAGGTTTCGGGTGTAGTCAGATAGTTTTTGAGGCCTATTTTTACGGTGGGTCTTAAAATACTTGGACCCGACTGTATGAACAGTCTCTACCAGCCTGTTGTTGATTTCGTCCACTGATGCGCTGCTGTCTAGCAATTCGAAGCGGTTTGACAATTCGAGTTGAAAGTTCTCGGGGTTTTGGATATATGCATGAGTAGGTCGGAGCGTAGACTTCATCAGACGCGATCTTTCCATTTTGACATTAATATTTAATGTGCCTCTGACCATTCGGTGATCACTGCCGGTTTTTACCCTATGAATCACGGAGACATCATTAAATATTTGTCGCTTGGTGCTCATGATGAAGTCTATCTCATTTTTTGTGGAACCATCAGGGCTCATCCAGGTCCATTTTCTATGAGGCGGCTTCTGGAAGAAAGAGTTCATCATAAAGAGTCCCTCTTTCTCCAGAAATTCGGCCAGCCTCTGACCCCTGGGGTTGCGCTGCCCATATCCAAATTGCCCCACTCTCAACTCATCATCGCCCCGTTTGCCCAGCCGCGCATTGAAGTCACCCATAACCACTGTAAAGTGTGTTTTGGAAGTATGTATGGCTCTACTAATGTCCTCATACATAACTTCGACATCATCATCTGAGTATGCCGAGGTCGGTGCGTAGACCTGTATGACCTTCAGCGAATATCTTTTGGATATTCTGAGTATAAGGTACGCTACCCTGCTCGACACACTAGTGATGGACACAACGTTGTTTATGAGTGACTTGTGGACGATAAATCCGACACCACCTTGGGACTGCTGTTCGCCCTCCCGGTAGTAAAACAAGTTGCCGGATTTTAAGGTTATCGTGTCCTCGCCCTCTCTTCGGACCTCCGATAAACCAACAATACTCCACCGCAACTTGTTTAACTCTTCTTCCAGCTCAACTAGCTTCTCATCTGTCCTCAATGTGCGTGCGTTGTATGTCACCAGGGTCAATTTTCGGTTTTGGTGGTAGCCGAATCTCTGCCGGAGATTCTTAGCACCCCTTGTCCTGTCGTTACCATGGCTGCTACCGTGGCCAGGACGAACAGGACCGCCGGGGACTAGGGGCCTGGTTTTTCTACTTTCTTCCATAATTGGGGGTGTTTGCCATACTCGCCACGCTTGGCAGGCGGGTTGGCGAGCGCAGTTATTGGTCGTCGAAGTGTTAAGGGAATGCTGCTGCCCATTCCCTAGTTTTCCCTTA
Organism: Phalera bucephala; assembly: GCA_905147815.2. Taxonomy (NCBI): domain Eukaryota; kingdom Metazoa; phylum Arthropoda; class Insecta; order Lepidoptera; family Notodontidae; genus Phalera; species Phalera bucephala. The sequence goes on along the minus strand of LR990609.1, from coordinate 18,967,641 downwards.
GTCGCCTTGTACGACACCCGATGGGATGAGATGGGTTGGTCCTATTCTAAGCCGGGAACCACGCGGCCTAAATTATTAATAATAAACTCTACAATATATCTTATAACAAATTTAACTCATTTTTTATGACACCATCGACTCCAAACGAGATATATGAAATTATACAAGCCTTAAAGAGCACAGAATATGACGGAATATCCAGTAAAATACTAAAAAGAGTAGCAGGAATAGTAGCACCAGTAATATGCCATATAGTAAATATGTGCATAAAAACTGGAACATTTCCGAAGAGATTAAAACTATCTGTGATCAAACCAATATTTAAAAAACAGGACAGAACTGGAATGAGTTGTTACAGGCCTATTGCGTTAATCCCGATCCTGGCTAAAATATTTGAAACTTTGACTCAGATCTGAAATGGAAATCACATACAGAACAAGTGTGTACAAAATTAAATAAATACTCATATGCCCTTTACATGTAACGCAAAACTGTAGACCAGAGTACACTTTTATCAGCTTACCATGGCTACGTTGGTTCTATACTACGATATGGTATCATATTCTGGGAAAATGCTACAGAGAGAGACACAATTTTTAAGGCAAAAAGAAATGCGTGCGAGCCATATACTCTCTAAAGCTCACCGATACGTGCAAACCACATTTCATTAAGCTAAAAATACTAACATTCCCGTCGCTATATATCTTTGAGTTAATATTATACACAAGAAAATACATACACAGGTATCAAAAATTGAAAAGTTCTAGACATGCTGACATACTCTGTGTAAGTAGTCACAGAACGGCTTTGTTTGATAAAAGAGCACTATGTATGGGACCTAAATTATATAATAAATTACCTGAACATATTAAAGATATACAAAATTTCAATCTATTTAAATATCATCTAAAGACATGTCTATTAAATAAAGCCTATTATACGATCAACGAATATCTACTTGACTATACATTATATGTATGCTGAAGTATTATATAATGTAATGACAATTTAATATATCACGTTTTTAATAAATATAAAGCATATGTTATTAATTAATTCTTATCATCATCAGCCCGTGTCAGTCCACTGCTGGACGTAGGCCTCTCCCATGGCACGCCACTGAGCTCGATCTTCAGCTCTCCTTCTCCAATCCCTGCCCGCTGCCTTACGAATATCGTCACCCCACCTAGCTACAGGGCACCCTACACTACGTTTTCCGACACGCGGTCTCCTCTCAGAACCAGTCTGCCCCAACGGCCATCGGTACTGCGGCATATGTGACCTACCCACTGCCACTTCAGCTTGCTAATTCGCTGAGCTATGTCGGTAACCTTGGTTCTCTGACGAATAACTTCGTTCCGGATTCGATCCCTAAGAGAAACTCCGAGCATAGCTCTTTCCATAGCTCGCTGAGCGACCTTGAACTGGTGGACAAGCCGCACAGTGAGTGGCCACGTTTCGGCTCCGTATGTCATTACAGGTAGGACGCACTGATTAAAAACTTTCGTTTTTAGGCATTGGGGTATGGGCGATAAGAAGACTCGACGGAGTTTTCCAAATGCTGCCCAGCCCAGCTGTATCCGTCTCTTAACTTCCTTGTCGAAGTTGTTTTTACCTAGTTGGAGCAACTACCCTAGGTATACATACTCAGAAACAACTTCGAGGGAGGCTCCGTTTACGGCGATCGGTCCCGGGTCAACATGCTTGTTGATCATAACTTTAGTTTTATCTAAGTTCATCCGGAGACCGATTCGCTGAGACGAATTAGCAAGGCTGTCCAGCATCTATTGTAGGTCTTGCAACGTTTCATCCATGATGACGATGTCGTCTGCAAATCGCAGGTGAGAGATTATGCGCCATTTATATTGATGCCGCGACCTTTCCAGTCCAGCGTCTTGAACATATCCTCCAGTACATTGGTGAATAGTTTTGGTAATATGACATCACCTTGGCGCACTCCGCGGCGCAGGTGGATATGTTCAGCCCGCTGGTTCTGTACTTGGACGGTCATCGTTGCGGCTTCAAAAAGGCATCTCATCACCTCGATGTATCGCCAATTAACTTGGCATCGTTGCAAGGAGTCCAGAACTGACCGGGTTTTGTCAGTGTCAAAGGCCTTCTCATAGTCCACGAAGGCTAGACATAGGCATGTCATACCCGGGAATAAATGTGTCTTTTATTTTTTTATGTTATAGTATGAAAATTACTGCAACATTATTATTTTATAGTACGATTTTCTCTAACGTAACAGCCACATTAAATACATTCAATTTTAATTCTCCCCATAATTTTATATATTACACGACATATAATCTGCAACCCATCTTCGCTATGTTCTACCCAATTTGTTTTGGTTCCCATACCCTATCTCACTACTCTAATTATCCAGGTAAAAAAAAAAATGCGATTCTCGTCAGTGGCTACGACACCACCATATTCCTTGATCAACCGATGCTAAATAAACAAACTGTAACTAATGGCCCATATTAATGATGTAAATAATGACATTGACCGTATCACTACAGCTAGCACTTACCAATGCCCTCCTGAACGATGCTCTGAATATATTAAAGACCCTTTCTTACATCTAAAAATCATTAACATTAATATCAGAAGCATTAATAGAAATTTCTATCAGTTTATCGCAATGCTAACTACGTCTAAAATTTGATTTTGATATAATTGTTTTTACTGAGTGCTGGCTAAAAGTAACAGGATCGCTTCCTATTCTTCAGGGCTACTCGAGTCATGCGACTCAAAATAACCTTACACATAATGAAGGTGTCGTAATTTACACAAAAAGTTCAATGCAATGCATTGTTGAGGAACCTCCTATTCGGAATGCAAATTGCTTGGTGTGTTATAACGACAATACGGCTGTCATCTGTATTTACCGTTCACCAGCTATTGCAGATCTCGAAAAATTTTACAATAGTTTAGAGCTTAGTACGATCACTAAAAACCTTCATAAATATTATACTAGTCGGAGACATAAATATTGATATTAAACCTATTAAACCACGACAACCACTCAGATACCTATCTCACCCTTACTGCCTTTCTAGGATTATTACCGGCTCATTTACTTCCGACTAGATTCGGTAATTGCCTAGACCATGTTTTATTAAAAACTAAAGCTTGCACTTACATAATCATACTTGAAACCTACATAACAGACCACCTTCCTATTATCCTATGCTTAAAAATTAATAAAAGAACCATCAAACCACCTAATACTAATATTATTCATTATAATTATTTAGCCATTAAAAACGAAGTAGATAGTACTGATTTCAGCACCATATTAAATGAACCGGACCCCAACCGAGCTGCTAACTCACTTGTAGCCTTAATTCAGCAAAGTATCACTAAGCATAGCCGATCGTTAAGAGTTTCAAATAGAACAAGAGTTCTCAAACCGTGGATGACAACGGGGCTTGTTCGTTGCATCCACAACCGTGACAAGCTACATCAAAAATCAAAACGCTCACCTGAGAACCAAATATTAAAAATAACATATACGCGATATCGCAACTTTCTTAATAATTTAATGACTAAGCTAAAACGGGCATACGACAAAAGCGAGTTGCTGAAAGCTAAAAATAATACTAAAGCTACGCGGAAAGCAGTTAAAGCTATCACTAATTCCAATTTTCAGCCGCAATCACCGAATGAACTCATCCCAGACTTTGCTAATGCTAAAACATCTATCAATCAAATTAATAGCTACTTTGTCAATGTAGGTAAAAATCTGGCCTCCACAATTAAGCAATCCAGTTTCCCGCTAATTACAACCCAGCCACTCTTATCTAACTCACTTGTAATTATGCCAGTCGATGAATCTCAAGTTTGTGCACTAATAAATAGTCTATGCTCTAATTGCGCCACCGGATATGAGAATATCCCTGTAAAAATTCTTAAGCAATCATGCCATACTCTTACCTTTCCTATTAAGCACATCTGTAATCGCGCCATTGACACAGGTATATTTCCCAAAGTTTTTAAAAAAGCAGTAGTCTATCCGATCTATAAGAGCGGGGACAAATGCAATGTTTCCACTACAGACCAATTTCTTTATTGAGTACTTATCCAAAATTCTTGAAAAAGTTTTGAACAAGTCTTTGATGTCATTTCTTTCCAAATTTCAAATCATATCCAATAATCAATACGGGTTTCGACAGGGAATCTCTACTGAAGATGCCATCCTAGATCTTACCAACAGCGTTGCTACCAAACTGGATAATAAGCTAAAATGTTACGGTATATTCCTGGACTTGTGCAAAGCATTCGATTCTGTCTCTTTCCTTACCTTATTAGCGAAGATGGAAAACGTAGGAATCCGTGGTGCAGCGCTAAAAATATTTACCGACTATTTATCTGAAAGACGGCAATGTGTAAAAATTTATTCTGTTATTAGCGAAGATGAGCTCACTAGTTTTGGAGTCCCCCAGGGAAGTATATTAGGACCAACCTTATTCCTAATTTACATAAATGATCTGTGTAAAATGTCAATTCCAAACTGCGAAATATTTACTTATGCAGATGACACCGCAATAATATCACATGATGTAAATTGGAAAAAGGCCAAGCAAACAACGGACAACTGTCTCTGTCTCGTTATGAAGTGGCTTTCAGCAAAGTCGTTAACTCTCAACTTACAGAAGACCAATTTTATACGTTTTTCCTTGCCCAATTCTCCCTTACCTCCTGAGACCAATGTTATTAGAGCCCACAACTGTCCAGATCATGATACAAACTGTCAATGTCATAGGACATTGACAGTTTGTGCTTACCTTGGCTTCTAATATCAAATATCTCGGGGTGTACATAGACGAAAAACTAAACTGGCGCGCCCATATAGAGCCATTATGTACGCGGACGAGGAAACTAATTATATATTCAAAGAACTCCGAAATTTAGCAGACCCCGAAACTCTAACTTTGCAACACATAAAAGCCTACTATTTCTAGCTGAACGAGCGCAAAGAGCAATTCTAAAGGTTATGCATTTTAAGCGTAGAGACTATCCTACTTCCCTGTTGTATTCTGAATTCCAGGTACTTACTGTGCGACAACTTTTCATATTGCGTATTATCTTACGTCGACATTCTACGCTCCCCCTCGATTCAAGCATTCTTCAGAGGCGCCGCGGTCGGCCGGTTTGTGATACCGATCAATTTCGCACCGCATTTGCAAGTCGCCAGTACCCAATCCTAAGTGCACGCCTTTATAATACAATTAATTGATTGATATGTATATACACACTAACTAAATTCAACATAAAAATCAAGCTTACTGAATGGTTGCAGAAATTGTCATACGATTATACGGAAAGCATTTTAAACGCTCCATCATAAATGCTCCAAACACTGTTACGTACATTGAGCTACAAGAATCGTGAAGTTGTCTTATTTTTGTCATGGGAGGAACAATGGCTCCTGAGAACAAGTATTTTTTACTTAGTTCAGGAGTCAGTTGTTTTAGTATTATGATTACTGTTTTGTACAACTTAGGTTTTATATATCTGACTTATGTTACATGATAATTGTACAATAAATAAATATTATTATTATTATTATGTATATATTTATTAAGTATAATTTCTTATAAAATATATATAAAAATATAAAATACAAATATTCTTATATATATTGTATAAAAAAATGTGCTCCACCGACAGCAAGGTCTACGACCCAAGCTACCGGTGGTCAGGGCTCCAAAGAGAGGAACCTCCTCACAATGCGTGCCGTGTCCAACATTACTGCCTGCTGTATCAGGCCCGTCAAGGGCCTGATACAACTGCCTAGCGAGAGCTTCTCAAGTTGTTTATCGAAGCTCTTCGCTATAATTCCGTTGACTGAAACGACCATCGGAATAATGATAGTTGAATCAACATTCCACATGGCGGTAACCTCATGGGCCAGGTCCAAATATTTAGATATTTTTTTCTTTTTCGGCCTTCACAAGGTTCTCATCATGCGGAATGGTGACATCAACTAGCATTACACGACGCATCGATCGATCTGTTATCACGATATCAGGTTTATTGGCTACAATAGTCCTGTCCGTGATAATAGATCGATCCCAGTAGAGCGTGATATGACCACTTTCGAGAACTGGAAGAGGCTGGTACTGGTAGTACGGTACTTCAGAGTCCACAAGGCCATATTTAAGAGCAAGTTGCTGATGGATAATTCTAGCCACTTGGTTGTGTCTGTGCAAGTACTCTCCGTTAGCAAGACGAGAACAACCGGAAACTACATGTCTAATAGACTCACCGGGACGGTGGCATGCCCGACAAATGTCAACCGTGCCGTCCTTTAGGATGTGCTTCCGGTAGTTGTTCGTCATGATAACTTCGTCCATAATTGCAAAGACAAACCCTTCAGTTTCCCCAAAAAGGTTGCTGAAGCGTAGCCAGTTCACGGAAGCGAGCTGGTCCACATCAAGCCCTGTAAGAGCCCGATAGAACCGTCCGTGTAGCTCCTTGCCCTTCCATATGGCTGTGCGGTCCGAAATACTTAATACCTGGGGCCTTCGCCAGTTCTCGTTTGCCAAGGAAAGCGGAGTTAGGCCTCTATCGATTGCGGCAACATCTCGATACATCACCACGGATACACTCAAAAAGTACTGTCTGAGATTGCACACCTCGCGGTTGTGTAGAGTCTTAGCGTTTAAAAACCCACGACCACCGCACTTCCGCGGGATGTACAACCTCATAACAGATGACCGCGGGTGATGCATACGATACGCTGTCAGCAATCGACGGACCTTTCTATCCAGGGCATCCAGTTCAGACTGAGTCCACCTTAGTATGCCAAAAGAGTATGTAAGAACAGGCATGACCCAACCATTGAAAGCTCGGACCTTATTTCCACCTGATAAAAGGCTTTTTAACACTTTTATCAGGCGGGCAAAGAATCGATCTTTCAATGATTGTTTCATATCCTGTTCAGCTATACTTAAGGCTTGTGACATACCAAGATACTTGTAGGAATCCATTTCAGAGAGAGACCTGAGGGATATATCTTCAGAGAGCTGTAGATTAAAAGAATCTTCAACTCTCCCTCTTTGTACATGGATGACCGCACACTTGTCTACTCCAAACTCCATTCCGATGTCGTTGCTAAAATTGCCGGTTATTTTGAGCAATTCCATCAGGTCTGTTTTCTTCGAAGCGTACAACTTGAGGTCATCCATGTACAGTAGATGAGATATAGGCTCACTCTCCCTCCGCAAATGGTAACCTAGCTTTGAATCCTTAAGTATAGCACTTAATGGATTCAAAGCTAAGCAGAACCACAACGGACTCAAACTGTCGCCCTGAAAGATACCCCTGCTTATCTTTATCAAGTCCGACGAACCAGAAAGGCCTCCACAGCCTGGGTGACGAAGAACTGTGGTCCACTGCCTCATACACGAACCGAGGAAAGAGCACAGCGCCGGGTGTACTCTGTACAGCTCTAGCACCCTCCCCAGCCATGTATGAGGCACCGAATCATAGGCCTTCTTATAGTCAATCCAGGCCATGGAGACATTCTTTCTGGATCGTCGCACCTGTTGGCAAATGGCCATATCAATGAGGAGTAAATCCTTTGTACCCCGGGACCCCCCCTTACAACCATTCTGAGTAGGCGATAGAATATGCTGTGCCTTAAGGTGATTATTGATTTTTATTCTCAGAATGGATGTAAGGAGTTTATAGACCGTAGGTAGACATGTAATCGGTCTATAATTTTTAGGTTCCGAAGTACTGCCAGATTTGTGAATCAAGTGAGTGACACCCGATGTAATAAAGCTAGGGAGCGATCCCAATTGAAGAGCTTCTTGGAATTGAGTCGCTAGACGAGAATGTGAGCCCTGGAGCCTCTTTAGCCAGAATGCGTGCAGTCCATCCGGCCCCGGACTTTTCCAGTTCGGCGCCGCACGAACCGCACAGGCCAGATCTTCACGGCTTATGACTACGGGCTCCATTTCCTGAATGGGCCCACAGGATCGTCCAACAACATCAAACCATTCGCCCTCGGAGTGACTGACGGGCACTGACCAAATTTTACGCCAAAACTCGGCCATCACGGCCGCATTTGGCAAGTGCACGTCAGTCACTCTCTCTTGGGGGCGCTCCTAAACCTGGTATACACTCCTTTGATTCGTCTGGAAGGTGCGATTCACGTGGTATCTGTCTGCTCTCGCCTTATACCTGCGAATCCTCTTCGCCCCTGCATAAACTTTTTGCTTCCAGTAGTCTATGCGTTCCGCGACCCCTGCCACATAGTCCACTGGAGCCACTCCTGTGCCTGCAAAGGCTTGGGCCACGAAACGCATAACTCTTGGGCGGTTGTTTCCAGCCTGGAAGCATAACAATTTCGCTATGAGTGTCCTAGCCATATTTATACGCCGCTCTATTCTGCACTGCCAGAATGGTTTAGCATTTGTGGGTTGGGTGGCTCGATGTAGATTAGGAAATCTTACACCTGCCAGCCGACACACCGCCACCGCTCCACAGTACAAAATAGAGTGGGTATCACATAAGTCCACACTGGTCTCCCAGTGTGGCTTTAAAACACTGTCTAGGGCACTCACAAGCGAAATGTTACGTCTATGCATAGGCAAACGAGGTAGGCATGGTCTTAGGGAAATCGGTGCAGACCGATACTCGGCAAAGGCATCCTCCAGAGCTCTCCTCACCTGCTCCTGTAGCTGGTCACTAACACTTACCTGCTCGCTATTTACCTCCTCCGATCGTGCGAAGTTATTTAAAGAGATAGGTTCTTCAACACTTCGCACGTTGGATTCAGTACGAGCAGGAAGTGCTTCGCGGCGCAATCGCTCAAGCACTGTGTCATCCAACAACTTGCACCGCTGGATGGCACGTACTTGATCCGATAGTCGTTGCGCAGTAACGGAGACAATAATTTCGGACGGTACGCGGTGAGGATGGTTCCTCCATCTGTAGCACCATAGTAGGCCCGCATGACACTCGGATTTAATTCCGGAGTCCATCTCATGCGGCGCACTACACCATCGGTAGCAGGGGCCGTGGGCGGAGCACAACAATGTCCCGCTGGTCCTAGGCGTGCCGGTAGCGGTGGGCGTCCTCTCCTCGCAGATGTTAATATAGGTGGAGACGCCAATACCCCGGCATCGTCGCTAGAAGGCCCCAAATGTCGGCGGTGAGAAAAAATCTTCATCCTCCGAAGGCTGGGGCGAGGTGGGCGAGCCGGGTAAGGGTGTTGGGCGTGCGCTAGGTGTCCGGGCATTCCGCTGCCGACACAGCCGCACGGGGTTTCTTCGGCTGGGCTCGGCCATTTACAGATGTGTTATATATTTTCGTCCAAATCCACATTTTGCGAACCCACGTTCGCATTGTAAATTTTGCTCTGAAACTGTGTTTTTTTTGTTGTTTGTTAATGTCTAAACTGTTTCTTTTCTATATTTCTTCGTAAAAAAATTTTTACTAACACAAAACGACGTTCGTTCGTTGACAGCGGTTGCCATGGTTCTTATTATTATTATAGGGGCAGATTATACTCTGCAGTCTATCTATCTATCTATCTATAACCTCACGCCAGATCCCTTGCGGGGTAGGCAGAGAGTACAGAGTTCCAACCGGTTCTTTCCTTACATACCTCTCTGGCTTCCTCGACTCTCATAGTTCGTCTCATACACGCTCGCCGGTTACGGAGACTCTTGACTTTTCCTTCAGATAAGACTCAGTTTATTTGGTCGTGGTAAAATAGTCTAGGTCTTCCCCGGTACCTGCATCCTTCCACTTTCACATTGTATATCTGTTTTGTCATTCTTTCCTCTGGCATTCTTTCTATATGCCCGAACCAACGGAGCATGCCCTTTCTCATCTTTACACAGATACTATCTTTCATACCTACTCGCTTTCTTACTACGCTGTTGCTAATGCGATCGGTCAGCTTCACTCCGCACATCTTCCGCAGAGCTCGCATTTCTACCGCATTTATCCTACTTTCATTCTCCTTCTTACATACCCAGCTCTCGCTACCATATAACAGCGTTGGGACAAGAACTCCATTATGTATGGCCAGCTGCGCCTTATGGCTTAAGTGCCGGCTCCCAAGTAGCTTTCCCATCGCACCATTCACTCTGTTCCCTGCACTCACTCTTCTTTCTATGTCAGCGGTGTATTTCCCATCCTTACTGAAGGCGCATCCAAGATATACAAACTCATTCACTTGCTCCAGCACATCGTTACCAACCACAATCCTTACATTTGTTCTGGTTTCTTCCCTTTCAAAAACCATAATGTTGGTTTTCTTTACATTCAAGTGTAAGCCATTGATCATGCAGTCGTCTTTCATAACTGTGACTAGTGTTTGCAGATCTGTGGCTGTACTCTGCAGTCTTCTGTATAATCTGCCGCACTGTGTGGATGTGGTTTATGGTGCCGTAACCACTTCGAAATCCGGCCTGCTCCGGGGGTTGAAACTCGTCGAGCCTTCGCAGCTTGTATACATAGCTCAGAAGCGATATGGGTCGAAAGTTTTTAAAAGGGTTTGTCACCCTTCTTGAAAAACAGGACGACCACGCTTCTGTTCCATGCCTGCGGAGTTCTCCCAGTGTAGAGGACAGTGTTAAATAACTTCCGAAGCTCCTTAAGTACTCCCCAGTAGTACCTCCTGCCTTCAGAAGCTCAGTCGTGACGCCGTCCACACCCGGGGCTTTTCCATTTTTAAGCTGTTTAAGGGCCAACTCGATCTCATCCAGGTTGATCTCGGGCAAGTCTTCTGTGAAGTCACGTGTTAGGGTGGCTCTGGGATCTCCTCTAAGAGATTCTGGTCGAGGTGCGTGTGAGACGTAGAGCTGGCTATAGAAATTCCTGACTTCCGAGAGGATTTCCGCCCTAGAAGCGATCACAGTACCCGCTTGTGTAGTCAACTTTGTCAAGTGGTTTCTCCCAAGTGACTGGACGAACACTTTCGAACCCCGGTTAACTCGATGGCTTTCTCAATCTCAAGCTTGTTGAAAGCTCGGAGGTCGCGTCGGACCAGCTTTGTGATCTTTTTATTTAAGGCCCGGTGTTCTGACAAGGTTGAGGCAGTATTTCGGCGTCGTTCGCTCAGAAGCTCCAGAGTCCCTCCCCGAAAGCTTAGATTTCCTGCCTGTACGCCTCGTTTCGCAGAATTCAGTGCCCTCTTCTCTAAGAGTGTGTACCACCTGCTCGAATTTCTGATCAACGCTGTCAGTGGTTTCCAAGGCAGCAAAACGTTTTCCAATTTTAGCTGAAAAGCTTGGGAATCCATAGCGGCTTGGAGCAAATTCGGTCGGAGACTGGACTTCATCAAGCGGACTCTTTCACGCTTCCATTGTATATTCAGAGTACCCCGTACGAGCCGGTGGGCGCTTCCGGTTTTAAACCTTGCGATCACTGAGACATCTCTGAATATAATACTAATTAATTCCTATAGAAAATGACATATACTAATCTTATAAGTACATTTATCTTCTAAACTAATAATATTTGCATGCCTAACTGGTAGAATATGGCATAAGGACATAATGATATATATAATAATAAGATCTCATATTGTAACCCATATTCAAGCAAATAAATGATTTGAATTTGAATCTGTCAAGTGCCGGTTATTGTCATTTGTATTTGGATATTTTATCTATGTACTTGGGGGATCGGTACAGATCTAGAAGTTTCTTTTTAGGGTAAAAGAGACGCTCAGCGTGACGACGGACCCAGTCTTTCTTCGGAAGCAGTAGCGAACAAATCAAGAGTAAGAAAAGTACCTAATAGGAATACACCAATGCGATGGTCATAGCGACAAAATACAGGCTTCAACAACTTGGGGTGATTTAAGGTACTCGTATATATAAGAATAAATAACCGTCACGCTTATATTCCCAAGCGAAGTGGCAGAGGTATTTTGTTAATATCCACTTCCGACGATATTGATACAGTACAGTACTACGACTGGATTTTTTTTCTATAGAAAAAATACATTTATGTCTGACCTAGGACAGAAATAAAACTATGTTTTTTTATAATATACTTAACAATTCTAAAAATATTAAAATTAAAAATCTGTGAACGTCAAAATGGCAGGATCATTACTTATTTTTTGAAAATCTAATTACCAGTATTTAATACCAAATTGGTACTATTTGGTACCTATATTAAAAAAATAAGTTCTTCAATGTGCTTGAAAATATTCAATAATAATAGTGACCCCGCCATCTTGACGCGTCAATATGGCGGGATCAAGACTATAAGTGCAAAATAGTTATCGTACCAATAGTTATCGTACCAATATAGTGTCCAAAAGAAGATTGACATATACTTAACGTATAATTCTCGGGCACTGTTTATTGCCGTAATTCTTTCTTTCTACGCATATGCCACATCTTATATGAGTAGTAGTCAAGGTTTTTAAATAAATTGTCCTTTGTAATAAATTTTCTGGCTGACTGTAAATTTTTTTCAGAATTTGTAAATTCAGGTCCAAATATCGCAAAAATTAAGGATAGTCTCCTAAGGCCGTTTTCCTGTATGTACAACGGTTGAGATAGCTTCCCTTACTGCCCCATCTTCCATCCCATCCATTCTATATATAAGACGAATTGAGAACCTTGTTCGTTTTTAGCTCGGTCATAAATGGTCTACAGCGTATTTAAACCATATCATAAATAGGTATAGTCCGTATTAGTTTTAGCGTGACACCTGGCTCAAGGTTATTGCTCTCACTCATCATGGTTTCTCGAATTGTTTAAATCATAGAAAATTCAATGTTGTGTCTTTGAGTAGGAAATTTACACTTATTTAGCAATATTTTGACAGTACTCAATCCATTGTAATATATCCATAGTTGAAACATTACTGTAGAACTAAACAAAATATTAACGGACGCCAACACGAGGTTCACAATTAATCTGTATACATATTTCTATGTATGTTTGACGATAACGTCTTCGTTCATAAACCGATTTTAATGTTGACAAATAAATATAATAAAAAAAAATCTTTTTTAAAACAAGCTTTTGTTGCGAAAATACTACGGAGATATTTTACTAAGCTGATGAGTTAGTTTGGCCTCCTTCCGCCTCAGACTCTGTTCGCTACCTAGGCACTTGTCTAGATAAATCAAACGAGCCCAAATACGATAGAGTTACGATGTATGTTAGGCGAAGTCCTACGAGCACCTTCTGTCTCCACCACCAGACTCTGGCAACTGTAGTCTATAGAACTTATAAAAACAAATCCAACAAACCCAAACATGATGGGGCTATCTTGTTTAAATGAAAAGTTTTAAGGGCCACCTCATATTACAGTACTAATCAAGACACACCCAACAGGCTCAAAAACGAATATCGATTTGAGGGCAATCGATTAGAATTAATTCAAAGATAGTTTTAATTACAATAAATCAACACGCCTAGACCATAGTTCAGTCATTTTGACACTCGCCTATAGCGCCCAAAGGCCACCGGAAGCTTACGAACGTAGTTTCTGGTTTTCTGCCGAATCCGAAACTTCAATTTTACGCTGAAACTGGCCGAAAATGTGACCGCTACGGAACCCTCAGAGGGCGAGTCATACTCGCACTTGTATTTAATTACATTGACGGTGTAATAAAAAAAAATACCAAATACGTTTACTTCAACGAATGATTCCTGCAACCTAGATGAATTTACAAACATTTAAGGGTCTCATAAAGAACCTGTTGGAACTCTCCGCCTACCACGCAAGTAATCTGATGATGATGATAAACGTAGACAGATAAAAATTCGACCCATGCGGGAATCGAACCCGCGACGACTACTACAGTAAGCGGTGCAGTCTACGTTTTAATCAGTAGATGAAGCCGTCTCGCCATATATTTATTAGTGTATTCCTGCTGCTGCTTCCGAAGATAGACTGTGCCCGTCGTCACGCTGAGCATCTCTTTTACCCTCGAAAGAAACTTCTAGAACTGTCCGGATCCCCCAAGTACATCGATAAAATACCCAAATACAAATGACAATAACCGGTGTTTGTACAGAAAGTCTTATACTTAGTACTTATTTTACCATCTTGCTTACCAGATGACAGCGTGCCGGTGATGATGAAAAGTGGTGGAACCTTCTCAAAGACGCTTGATACTCAGCGCGTATAGACAAATCGATAAAGGACCTAAATTGTAGAATTAACATCCCGCGATTAAGGGTTTCGAGATATAGGGATATGTCGTGATAATAATAAGTCACATTTACTTAAATTCTGAGCAAAAATGAATGTGCTACAAATATTTTTATACACATAAAGCAAAAAAGCTTTCATCAACGTTTTATATCTTATATACACCTTTCAAATCACTCCAACATATATAAAAGAATAAAGATTTTCTTTATTTTGTATTTTAACGCCTAATTTAAATATGAGGAAGCCAGAGAGGTATGTAAGGAAAGAGCCTGTTGGAACTCTGTACTCTCTGCCTACCCCGTAAGGGATCTGGCGTGATGATATAGATAGATAGAATTTAAATATAATAGCAATATGTCGAAACAACTGTACTGCTTACATTTTTTATTCAGGTGTTCGTATATGATTTATGAAATAGATCGATTTAATTAAAAACTGTAAAAGTATTGAATAAAACGCGATTACTTTTGAAGGTACCAATTCAGGTTTTAAATCTTAGTATAGACAGTATATTGGTACGCAACAACTACAAGAAAAGAGCAGGGAACAGGGCTGTCAGCTGTACCTTTGCTTTGTTGACCTGGAGAAGGCTTTCGACAGTGTGCCTCGGGAAGCTCTATGGTTGGTGCTAGGTATACGCGGGTGCACGGAAAAGTTTGTGAGACTTCTTAGACTCCTGCATGACGACATGCAATGCTGCGTTGCCGTAGACGGTGAGCAGACAGACTTCTTCCCCGTTACCTGTGGGGTGAAGAAAGGATGCGTCTTAGCGCCTACTCTGTTCGCCTTATACTTTGCGGTTGGTAGCTAGAGAGGTCTTACACACTGTTTCTCAAGGAGTCCGCATCCGTTTCCGCACAGACGGCAGCCTTTTCAACTTGGCTAGACTTAGGCTCGCACTAAAGTCTCTTACGCACTGATCACTGAGATCATGTATGCTGATGACTTGTGCTTTCTAGCAGAATCCCTAGACGGCCTGCAACAGCTGATGTCCGCATTCCACCAAGCCTGCCGTAAGTTCGGCCTGAAGATCAGTATCAATAAAACGGAGGTGATATCCCTGGACATACACGGTGACGAGACACTGATCATAAAACTTGGCGAGGAAAGCAGGTGGATTAATTTTGCTATCTGGGGAACACTGTAACATCCAAGTGTGACCTTGATGCTGATATCATTAGCAGAGTACCGCAGCTGCGACATTCGGCAAGCTATGTACCAAGGTCTTCTCGTATATCCTTAAGTTGCCTACTAAGATATCGGTGTATATGGCAATCGTGCTGCCAAACCTCCCATACTCCTCTGAGACGTGGTGTGTATACCGCCGCCACATTCGCACTCTGGATCGCTTGCTCTCTGGATTAAATGCCTCCGTACCTTCTTGAGAATCAGATGGTCCGATAGAGTGTCAAATACCGAAGTTCTGCGACGAGCTAATGTTGGTAGCATTGAGGCCTATTTAATGCGTCGACAGCTTCGGTGGTGCGGTCACATATCTCGTATGGCGGAGGAAAGAGTGGCGAAGCGCATCTTCTACTCTGAACTGGAGAAGGGTAACGATGGGCGATTATTACTAAAAACAATCGAATCATTCGATTGTTCCGTTTATTCGAATACAATCTTCGAGCGACTAGGGCTCAAAGTGGTCGCCATGGCCGAAATCGTTCGGATCAATCATAATGGTACGATCATTATTATATTAGAGGTATGTAAGGAAAGAACCTGTTGGAACTTTGTACTCTCTGCCTACCCCGCAAGGGATCTGGCGTGAGGTTATAGATAGATAGATAGATTATTTTTGGCTTATAGTCTTGATCCCGCCATCTTGATGCGTCAAGATGGGGGGATCACTATCCCTATATATATAGATATTGAATATCTTCAAGGACATTGAAGTACTTATTTTTTTAATATAGGCACCAAATAGTACCAATTTGGTACTAAATACTGGTAATTAGTTTTTAAAAAAATAAGTCATGATCCCGCCTTTTTGACGTTCACAATATTTTGGCTAAAGAAAAGCCTGACAATCTTTCGATTTCCCTCTTCCTATTCACAGGTGACCGGAAGCCTGGAGAGCTGCGGAAATTGTTCCACAATGAAATTTTACTGATATTTAAGTTGACTTTACAAATACTTTTGCAACACAAAGACGACTTCATTTAAGCGACAAAAGTTAGACTGCTCAATTACTTTGTCAAATAGTCGCAGGTACGGTCCCCGCACAGCGCACGGGAATATTGATTTAGGGTTTGTATTTTTGAAATAAAGAAGATATTTATGCGCATATGGGCACAATAAAAAAAATGTTTGTCCTTGTTAAATATCCAGAACGGCGGAACCGATTTTAAATACACTATCACTGGACAACTGATGAATTTTCAGAGATTGTACAAGACTACTTTTTAGCTCGGGTAATGCAAGATTCATGGGGGATAGTTGTTTTTATTCCTCCATATAAGCACGCCTGAACTAGAAACTTAATATGGAGTCTTGTAATAATGCGATCCAAAAAAATCCTACCTACGTATATCAAATTACAAAATAAACGCGTGGGAAGCCGCGGGTAACAGCTAGTAAACAATATAATTACTTTTTATTGAGGTTGAATTTTAATTACTTGCAAAATTCTATCTATAATTATTTACAAAAAGATAAAATTTTAAAACAACAAAAAAGAAATCTTAGAGATGATTATATACAATTTAAAAACTAGGTATAAAACAAAACAGTAAATATACAAATAAAATAAGGCTAAAATATGTACAGAGTATTTACAAAAAACAAATTTGTGCCAATTCGCTGTCGCTTGGCAGTGTGCCCAGAAGGCTGACAGCATTGCCACATTGAATGGCAATGCTTATCTTTTGAGCGAGGTATGAGCCAGACCTCTGGTCACCTGTTACTTCGGTCAGCAATTTGGCTACATCGCAAAATAAGAGATGAGCGCCAGGACCCCACGGCCCCAGAGTCTCTACCCCAAATGGCTCAAAATCCATTTGCGGGATTCGGCAGATGAAGCGCCTGCTCCCGCCCTAACAATTGATTCGGGAAGGTGGGACGGCGCCAGAGTATCCACACAAGCGGCGTCTATATCTTCTATACATATAATAAAACTGTAACCGAGCCGAATCCGTACATTGAATATTTTTTTGAAAATTTTAATTGATGTTTTCTTATCGATATAGAGGCCGAAACATTTTTTTTTTTTAATTATTGTCTGTCTGTCTTTCTTTTTGTGTTTCAATACGCAAAAACTATCGAACAGATTTCAATGAAACTTGGTATGGTAATAACTTATACCCGCACTTAAAATCTAGGATACTTTTCATCCCGGAAAAATCAAGCAATCTCGGATTATCGCGGGTTAACCATAAAACTTAATATTTTAATTATGTTTAGTCGCGAGCTGTAATAATGTTACAATAAAATGTGTGATTTTGCCTACTGATATTGCACTCGGGTTCGTTTCCTTACGAAAAAACTCTTCAATGGTTAAAAGCACACGCCCGAAATTGTTTATACACATTTGATTTAGATACTCAGATACGATTTGTTGCACAAACTGACGATGCATTCAGGATTGTCAATTCGGGAGTGAACTCTTCAACGATTAATGGCCAAATGACGAAATTTTGCATATTAGTTCTTTTAAGATACCTAAACATGACTGATCATGAATTGTATATTGTTACGATAAAAACTGACATGAAATGTACTGACAAAACTTTGTTGCATACTTAGCTCTCATACAATAAAAGAGAACTCATCGGTGCGCGATACTTACCTTCGTGTACCCCATTCCGATCTCGGTGTCGAACCTATTCGCGCCTTTATTAAAGAGGCGACAACCCAATATTTTTCGAACGCGTCCAACCATAGTAATTCGCTAATCGTAGCCGCCGCCGACTACGAACCCAACTCCCCTCCTATCAACCGCTACCGCCGTCCGCGGCATGTTCTCACCGACCCTCCCGAGGCCCTTAGGTACATCCCTTCTTTCGGATACAGATACCGCACACAGGATCAGACACCGACCTGCCCAAGCCGAGGCCGTTCCTCCTTGAGGCGCTCTTGAGCTAGTTGCCCCCTTGCCCTTCTGGCTCGAGCGTAGGGCCTCTTGTACACACCTTCGTGTACTTTTTTAAACGACTTCTAAAAAGGAGGAGGTTCTCAATTCGACTGCATGTTTTTTTTTGTATGTATGTTACACGATCGTTTCGCCAATTATGAATCAATTTTGATGAACACCAGGGAACTCCTTAACGACAAACAATAGAACTAATCAGAATATTAACTGACTTCAAAGAAGGAGGAGGTCGACAATTCGTCTGTGTTTTTTTTATAACGTCTTTATTTATGAACTGATTTTAATGATACTTTTTGCGTTGGGTTTAGTATAGTTTCGAGGTGGTTCCATTTTAATTAAATCGGTATTGAACTTTGGACTTTGAAGATACTTGGGACATACAGGGGACTCCTTAAACGGCGAACAGCACGAATGTATAGATTCCGTTATTATATCAATCCTGCAGGTACCTTGCTGTACAACTCAGCAAAATAATATAATATAAGTATATAAATATTAGTAAATAATTCACTTCTCACTTAAAATTGTAAGATAAACTGGTATGTGTTTTTCTATGAGATGGCGTAGGCGTTGAATAAGTTCGTGCTATAATTTAGTTCATATTCTACAAAGACTTTCTGTACGGGCTAAGAAGTAACCTGTTGATAGAGAAATGAGCGACTACATTGTTCTTTAACAAAAATTGACTAATTTTAAAGTTTAAGACTTTCAAAATTTTTTCAAAACAATTAGGCTTAGTTTATACGTTAAAACGAAGACAACTCAACTTACTTCATCAAATAGTCACAAGTAAGTTTCCCACACGGGAATACTAATAGACAGAATTTATGTGTCGATTTGATTTGAGCTCATATGGCTATTTGTACCATCTTTGGCGGAACCGATTTTGAATGGAGTGTTACTGAAAGATGGAGGAGTTTTCAGAGATTATTTTAGGTTACTATGAGAGTGGAGTAAGGCAGAGAGGTATGTAAGGAAAGAACCTGTTGGAATTCTGTACTCGCTGCCTACCCCGCAAGGGTTCTAGCGTAATGATATAGATAGATTTTAGGATACTTTTTATCCCGGAAAAATCCATGATGAGCACGGTTTTTAAAGCAACTTAGCATGGAGGTGTCTTAGGTCTTTGAATAATATACAGGATCTGTGCGATTCCAGAAAAACCGACCTACCTAAATTACAAAATAAACGCGTGCGTAGCCGCGGGTAACAGCAAGTACTATATACATACTAAAGGCTGTCCCATCTTCCAGGGAATAAGAGTCATGCCGTTCGGTATCGGCCGTTTGGTTCTAAAACAGCCGACACATTAGCGGTAGTAAGAACCTGAGGGATGAAGTCGTTAGGATTGGAGTGTCGGGATATTCTCCCCGCACCGCAAAGACATCAGAGTCCGTGGTGTCCAAGCTGTTCCACGTCCTCGCCACAGTGGCAGCAATGTGGCACAAAGCACTTGACTCCCAGACGCCAACAGGCTCTTTTTATTTGATTCCCGGTGTACTGAACTCCAATATTTGAGGATGGAGTACTCCAGATTCCCTACTAACGTTTTAAGTATTCCGTTGTCGGATACACGCGAGCAGTTCCAAAATGATTTTTAGCAGGACATTTAATGGCAAACATATTGCATATTCCATCCATACTTCCTACACAGTGACGAAAACTCCTTATTTTTTTGTAACCAGCTTCTGACTCCCTCCATATATTATTTGTTGGTGTCGACATATACGACAGTTCAGTCAGAGTATTCGGGCAGATAATTCCAAATTTCTTCACAATTGGTCTTTACAATATCACCCATCGTATTGCGTCCAACACGAAATGAGAAAGCAATAGTTTGGTAAGAGTCACAACAGTTAGGTTAGAGTTACAGGTGGTTAAATACCTAAAGCAAACAAAAATAAATAATGGTATCGGTTCCTTGATTTTTAGTTTGCACTTTTGCTAAATTCGCTGATATTGGTTTATATTTTATATTACCATGAGCGAAGCTGTGAAAATAAATGAAAGACTATAAGAAATGGGAACACAAACAATAAAAAAAATCATCACAGTTTTGTATGAAATCTGTGAAAATTAGGGAGGTAAACGGGGCTTTTTATGTTAAGTTAGTGTTCTATTGGTGAGATGCTATGTCCAGTTTATACGTAATGATATAACTTAGTAGGGTGTCCCAATGTTGAATCGGCTCACCCAATGATTCCAACGCACGCTGATTTTTATTAAATTGATCAATTGAACGTTTCAGTTTGGTGGAAGATTCAGATTTGATAGGTTTCTTATTAAATAAACGTTTTTCATATCTGTCGCACAGCTATTTCCACACGTCAGAATATGAGGCTTAAACGCAATTGATTTAATTATTAATGCAGCGGATACCTCTCGGGACGCCCTAAGATAATGAAACTTATTCGATTGTATAAGACTAATAAGTACACGAGCTATACGACTCGCGTACTGTTAAGCGATCAGAGGTCTTGAACTTGAGAGATAAATTTGTAATATAAAGATTCTAATTCAATCAATCAATCAGCCTATCGCAGTCCACTGCTGGACATAGGCCTCTCCTAACACGCGCCATTGCACACGGTCCTCCGCCTTCCGCATCCAGTCTGTCCCAGCGACCTTTTTGAGGTCGTTGATCCATCTAGCTGGGGGCCGTCGTACCTTACGCTTACCAAGTCGCGGTCTCCACTCTAGGACACGTTTGCTCCATCGGTCGTCGGTCCTTCTGCAGGTGTGACCAGCCCATTGCCACTTTAGCTTACTGAGTTTGCGAGCTATGTCGGTAACTTTGGTTCTTTGTCGGATTACCTCGTTTCGAATTTTATCCTTCAAAGAGATGCCGAGCATAGCTCGCTCCATAGCCCGCTGTGCGACTTTAAATTTGTGGACCAGTCCCACTGTGAGTGGCCACGTCTCGGCCCCGTAGGTCATAACAGGTAGGACGCATTGGTTGTACACTTTAGTCTTCAGGCATTGCGGTATAGGCGAAGAGAAAACGTGACGTAGTTTGCCAAATGCTGCCCAACCCAATTGGATCCTGGATTCTAATTCAATTCTCATTAATTTGCACACTAGCATCTTACCAATTCATAGTTGTAGCTCACATAGCTGCTGGAGTTTAAGGTTTCGCTTAAGTCGATAACTCCCTATCGTATAGTGTTTCTCTGTTCACTTTATAGTGCGCAGTGGAAGCTTACTTGTAGAAGAGAATTCCTTGGGAGAGGAAAATGGAATAAAACGTCTGAACACTTTTCTGTTTAGAGATTATTGATAATATTTACACAGCGACTGCCTCGTTGGTCTAGTGGCAAAAGACATCGCTTTGTGATCACGAGGTCCTGGGTTCAAATCCTAGGTCGGACAAATGTAGTTTTTCTAAAGAAAAATGCCCAGTATGAGTCCGGAGTTTGGAATTGTGCCCGATATATGGCAATAGGCTCGCCCCCTATTACATGGGACCTAGCATCGTCAGCAAAACCTGGGTGTACTCAGTACACCTCTGCCACCCCCACTTGGGGAATACAGGCGTGACGGTGAAAAATAAAAATAAAAGAATTACGCTGCGTTTATATTTGAGGTAAAAGATTTATGAAACGTAGATGATGATATTGGTAAAGTTATTTTTACCATTAATATACTGTTTGTCTCGACTGACACCACAGCTCTTAATTTTTGTTCAGGCTGGCGAAAGTTCTGTAAGAATAACGATTTGTATTGAAGTCACTGTCTTTTTAAACCCGTTGAAAGCGAAAGCCGTGAATGCTCAATATGTACTTTAGAACTGCCTACTTTTCAATTTAGGTGCATTTTACTGTTCCGCCATATTGAATTCGATATGTCAATTCCAATTGTCATTTGAAGTTGACATTTATCTTTGGTTGACATAATGAAGTTGTCTATCTTTATATAAAATTAATTTCGTTATTTCAAAATCCCTTTAGAAGTTGTTGTTGTATGTATAAATATAATTTCTGTATCACGTTTTGAATTCAAAAATGAGCAAAATTAAATGCGAGGTCTGTCAAATAAAAACAAGTCTAGTAGGTGAGCAGAAAATAATTTGTATGACTCAATTTCGTCTGGATGAAGATCGGTAATATGTTTCTGCTCTTAGGTTCCTGCTATAATACTATTTTACATTCATTTACAGTCACTAAAGATTTTTGCGATTCAGTTAAAAATGAACTACGTAAAAATAGTGATGTAGTCATGTTATCGATACCTTATATTCGTAATGTTAATAATATGAATTTAATACCAAAGCATATGGTACTCTATGTTTTTCAATGCTAAAGAAATAATTAGTCTTATTATATCAAAGATTATAGTAGTGTACCTCTTTTTGACACGCAAACTTATTTTTACAGATGTAAACAATGGGTGGCGGCATGTGGAAATGAAGATTTGGCGTATATTCCCATAGAAAAGTTGCATCAATTAAAATACACTTGCGGCAAGCATTTCCGCCCCAAAGATTACAATAAAAAAACACATTTAATGAAAAGAGCTGTTCCTTGCGTAAATATCGCTATAATAGCATTGGATGATGATTTGTTAAAACATATTCCATTGTACAAAGCCAAGGACACAAAGTCTTTTCTTAAAGATCATAATTACTGCAGTAAGGTTTTTGTTGCCTGTTTTTTGGTTTTATATTTTAAAAAGTACTACACTGCATTAAATTACTCATTTCTATTAATGAAAGTTCCGGCTGCAATTAGATAAGGAGAAAATGTTTTTGCGATGAATAGATGTTTACTATCATGCTATAACTGTTTTTATATATTTGTTTAGAACCCATACCACCGGGCATCTTTGTTTGGTTGGTTGTTTGTTTCAAATAATTATTGCATTGTTAATATCCGTGGAAGTGATTGATCTTATCCAAATACGTTATTTTATTTTTATAATAGATTTGAATTAGAAAGAAAAAGTTATCACTTCGAGTGCGAATCGAACCACCGTAATTCGTTTTTTGTTCACTAAAGCAGTATTTTTTTGTAGTTAAAGCGGTACATTTTTTCTTTCTATATATTGACGTCTTTAGAAAGGGGAATACGGTAGTATTCCCCTCAGTAGGTACACTGAACCTGTTAAGCTACGGAATCCTAAAAATTTTACATATCGATATCGATAGATCGATTAAATTTAACGTCAAGGCTACATCCCTATTCATTTTTTATGTTGGCAGTATTGTTTTATTAGTTTGGCAGCATATCATAATTTTATGTTGGCAGCAACAACATTTAATCTAATCATGGTGGTAGAACTTTGCCCGTGAGTTCCATACAATTTGCAATTTTGTGCTCTAGTATGAAGTTCCGCCTCTTATAACGTAGTGATTATATTATAACGTAGTGATTATATTATAACTTAGTGATTATATTATAACGTAATGATTATATTATAACGTAGTGATTATATTATAACGTAGTGATTATATTATAACGTAGTGATTATATTATAACGTAGTGATTATATTATAACGTAGTGATTATATTATAACGTAGTGATTATATTATAACGTAGTGATTATATTATAACGTAGTGATTATATTATAACGTAGTGATTATATTATAACGTAGTGATTATATTATAACGTAGTGATTATATTATAACGTAGTGATTATATTATAACGTAGTGATTATATTATAACGTAGTGATTATATTCTCTTTGGTTTTGTCAACCAAAATTTTCTCTCAAAATTCTATGAAATATTCAAATTTACTACATCTGTCATATTTGCCAGTAGTAAGATTATAAAAAAAAACTAAAACCTAATAGCAAACCTCTTTGCTTCACTCCTCCTTAATCTCATGCTAACACTTAACAGCTTTCACAGAACTCATACATACAACCCCATATCTTTCACGCACCACTCAAACCTACTTCTGGACAGAGGTTTAGCTGCAACCACCCTTTCAGTTTGAAGATACTCTTATCTAACGACTTCCGCCACAACAGCATCCCATACAAAATGGTAGCGCTGGTGATGCTCTGGGTTTTAGGCAATAGCTACAGCTGACTGGCTATAAAAAATTAAAAACAAACATCAGTCAAAATTAAATGCGACGTTTCTTGTTTCACTGGTCCGGGTCCGACGCGATGTCTCCGCGCGGGCCTCCACTTCAGTGTCGTTACTCTGCCGGGAGTCATCCATCCGATGAATGACTTGAAGTTCGATGTCTTCAGTTAGGCCAGCAACTGACTTCTGTTTTCTTGCGAAACAGTGGGGGCGATGTTTTCTCGCAACCAGCACGATCAAAGTTGTAATCGCTGACGCCGCCAACACATAACTGATGACGTATTTATGCACGTTGTGAGTCGAAATAGTTAATGATTGAGCTTCCGTTTCCCAAAATTTGGTCAGTTCTTCTAAATCAATTAATGATGCATGGCAATTGAAAGTTTTCATTTTGCCACATAGAATCCACCCCAGTTACGTTTGTTGCGCAACGGGGGATTGTTGTTGTCCTTTTAGGACACCGTTCAAGATTATTTCCGAATATATGTCAGCCCCCAGTAGTAGTTCAACGGGGCGAGATATGTTAAATTCGGGATCTGCGAGTTTGAGGTTTTTCAGATGTGGCCAGATAGTTTTCTTGAACGTAGAATTAGGTAAGTTATTCGTTAGTCTCTTCATAATAAGAGCTTGAATGTTAATGTTGAAATCTGAGTGGATTGATTTACAGGTTAAGTTGAGTTGTCCCCTGCAATCTCCAGACACAAACCCGACGCCCGTTATATTTGCTTGAAGTTTTTTACGGGGTAGTCGTAATAATTGTGCAGCATTTTCCGATATTAAGTTGACTTGCGAGCCTTGGTCCAGAAGGGCTCGTAGTGTTACGTAAGTCCCATCAATGAATTTTATCTTAAGTTGGACCGTAGTTAATAAGATTTCCATGCTGCTATCGGATAGATGGTTTGATGTTTGTTGCTGGGAATTCTATGGACGTTGCGAAATGTTGTTTTTTCCGTTCGGAGTCTTGCGGAAATTGTGCAATAGTGTATGATGTTTCAAGTTACACTCCTTGCATGTTCTTGTTGACTTGCATTCCTCGTTATTGTGGCCAAATAAGCAGTTTTTGCATAATTTCAGTTTCGCGACTAAGTTATGCCGCTGTGTGGTGTCCATTTCGATGAATTTGTCACATAGCATTAAAACGTGACTTCCTCCGCAACTTGGGCGTTTTCCGTATGCAGCGTGATAGTTGTATGATTTCTTGAAATCATAATGTGGATAAGACTTGTTTACAGTTTGTTTGTTTGGCGGTTTCCAGGAGGATGGTTTTTCTGATGTTGTTGTTGTATCTATCTATCTATCTATAACCTCACGCCAGATCCCTTGCGGGGTAGGCAGAGAGTACAGAGTTCCAACCGGTTCTTTCCTTACATACCTCTCTGGCTTCCTCGACTGTCATAGTTCGTCTCATACACGCTCGCCGGTTACGGAGACTCTTGACTTTTCCATCAGATAAGACTCGGTTTATTTGGTCGTGGTAAGATAGTCTAGGTCTTCCCCGGTACCTGCATCCTTCCACTTTCATATTGTATATCTGTTTTGTCATTCTTTCCTGTGGCATTCTTTCTATATGCCCGAACCAACGGAGCATGCCCTTTCTCATCTTTACACCGATACTATCTTTCATACCTACTCGCTGTCTTACTACGCTGTTGCTAATGCGGTCGGTCAGCTCCACTCCGCACATCTTCCGCAGAGTTCGCATTTCTACCGCATTTATCCTACTTTTATTCTCATTCTTACATACCCAGCTCTCGCTACCATATAACAGCGTTGGGACAAGAACTCCGTTATGTATGGCCAGCTGCGCCTTATGGCTTAAGTGCCGGCTCCCAAGTAGCTTTCCCATCGCACAATTTACTCTGTTCCCTGCACTCACTCTTCTCTCTATGTCAGCGGTGTATTTCCCATCCTTACTGAAAGCGCATCCAAGATTTACAAACTCATTCACTTGCTCCAGCACATCGTTACTAACCACAATCCTTACATTCGTTCTGGTTTCTTCCCTTTCAAAAACCATAATCTTGGTTTTCTGCACATTCAAATGTAAGCCATTGATCATGCAGTCGTCTTTCATAACTGTGACTAGTGTTTGCAGATCAGTGGCTGTTGGCGCTATTAAAACCGCGTCATCTGCATAAAGTAGATGGTTTACCACTAAGTCACCCATTTGTACTCCTTCATTCATTGCTTTCAGTGTTTGAAGACTTTTATCCAGATATATTATAAACAGTCTAGCGGACAACACGCAACCCTGCTTGACGCCGATTTTAACGTCAAACCAGGGTGACCTGTTACCACCCACCCGTACGCATGCCTTGCAGTCCACATAAGTGGACTGGACGGCTCGCAACAGAGTACCATCTATACCATACTCTGGCAAAATGTCCCAAAGTCTCTTTCGCACAACTCTGTCAAATGCCTTCTCCAGATCTACAAAACCGCAGAAAACCTTCCGCCCCACTGCCAGATGCTTCTCTACGATGTTGCGGAGGGAGAAGACTTAATCCGAACATCCTCTTCCAGTCCTGAAACCCCCTTGTGCCTCGCACAACATTCCATCGGACTTCACGCGCATTGTTGTTGTAGATGGTGTATTTCCTTTTTTCGCAGATTTGAGACGTTCGAATGCCATAAATTTGCTTTCAAGGAAGTACAGGAAGTCATATAAACTCTGTAGCTCCTTGTGGTCGTGAATGCCCCTTGTATAGTCGTTTAATGTTACGGCGTCCAGTTTATGCGACATTAAGTGTACAATTACTGGGTCCCATGTTGACGTGTCCAGCCCAATGTTGGTCATGCCGTTCATGCATTCTGTTACGACATCGTGCATTTTCTTGATGTTGTTAGCGTCTGGTTGTTGTATGACGGGCAGATTGAGCATGGTGTTGAAGAATGATGTAAACTGTAGGCGGCGATTATCATAACGCTGACCTAATATTTGCCAACAGGTGTCGTAGTTGTCGGCACTGATGGACAAATGCTGAACCAATGCTTCGGCTTCACTTCGTAGTTTGGCCTTGAGGTGCTGCATCTTCTGCGCCTTGTTAATAGTAGGGTTCTTGTGAACGGTTTCGAGAAACAGATCCTTGAATGGAATCCATTTGGCATAGTTTCCCGTAAAGTCGGGAATCTCCATCTTGGGCGTAGATTTCTGGTAGTGGGCGGTTGACCATATTTTGGAGTTGAGTTTCTTCTTAAGTTTGTTACCTCTTTTCGATGTCCGTGAAGATGTCGTAATATTTATAATTAGATCCCTTCAATAAGAAATCTATTTCCCAATGCAGTCTGTCGACGAGCTCCCATTTTGATTTCAAAATGGTCAAGCAATCTTCCAGTTCCCAGTTCTCGGTTATGGTAGTTACGTTAATTTTGGACATCGCTCGGTAGATCGCGTTAAAGTTGCATTCTTGTTTGATGAGTAGTTTTTTAATGTTGTCAGTTGCGCCGTCCTCTGACTTTGAGGCTTCATCAGCCGAAGTTCCGGCAAAATCAAACTTCACGGTTTGTTTTTTGCTTCTCAAGTTCTTGAGCATGCTAGTGATGTCGTCCTGGGTTGCTGCATACATTTCTTTGGTCTTCCCATAGACATCTTCAGTGAAATAGTTGATGTTTTGTCTTCTAGTTCGAGCACCAGAAGAGCGTGCCACGCTTCGAATTCCTTCCATTGGTCTTCCAGTGACGACAAACGCTTAGTTAGATATTCTTCGGTTTTCCGAGTGGAAGAATCCTTGCGATAGTTGACACACAAGGACTTGATGTTCTCAAAGCAGTTAGATTGAAGTTCTAGTTTATTCATCTTGCTGCTTCTTGTTTAAGTTAGTTTTGTTATAGCAGCTCCCGGGCTCTGGCACGTAGTTGACGGTGACAGCGGGAGATGGTAGAGCGTTGCGTTGGTTCACGACACGAAGACTGTAGTTTACAGCTTCTCCTTCCAATTACTCTTGAATGCTCATAGTTACGAAATCCGCAGAGTCTTGAAATGGTCGCTTTAGATATTAAGTGCACTATCACTTTGCTTACAATATTATTGCGATTTCTCAATTTGATTGGGGAGGTCCGCTTGTGGAAGGCCAACCAAACCGATTCGCTATTATAAACAAAATCAGTTACTGCACCACTTATCTGTTCACGGTAGAAGGACCATTAAATGTACAGTTTGTACATTTGTTATATGTTCGTTATGTAGTTAGTTTGTCGGTTGAGGTGCGGAGAGAAACGATCACTATAGTTTCCAGTTAGGTTTACTAGCTAAAAGTACAAGTTAAAACAAATAGCAATTCATTTCTCTATATGTGTTCACGTCAGTGGTTGTTATCGCACTCTATATAGTTCCCGTATCCATTATTTTATACATAAAACATCTGACGCGCGCCAATGAAGGCAGCGGTGTCAGCAAGTATGGGCGGTGTGAGACTGTACAAATATTTTTTTTTTTTTAGACGTATCCCTACACTAGGATTTATTCCTGTGTCGTGGGTGCGTTTACAAACATGAAAATTCACAAACACAAATACCCAGACCGGAACAAATAATTGTGGATCACGCAAAGTAGCTCAAGCTCTGAACCACTGCGCTAAATCGTCGTCGACGAAATACCATACCAATTTAAAAATTAAGAAGTTACGTCGATTAAAAAATAAAATTACCTGCCTTGACGTTTTACAATCTATAGAAGAAACGTTTTCGATGAACAGTGAGCTCGTGAGAAAATTGGAGAATATATATATATTTTTTTTAGTTATGAAACGTAGGGAAACCCCAGTAGCGCTGTAAAAATGAGCGCTGAAGTCGAGCGTTTAGCGCTGAGTCGACGCTCACGAGCGTTTAAACACGTAGAAAACGCGAGCGTTTTAAGCACCGACTCGAGCGTTTTTACAACACTTAACCCCACACTAGTATTTATTCCTGTGTCTTGAACGTGAAAATTCACATACACAAATACCCAGACCGGAACAAATAATTGTGGATCACACAAAGATTTGTCCCGTGCGGGAATCGAACCCGCAACTATTAGATACAGTGGGCGGAGCGGCTTAAGCTCTTAACCACTGCGATAAATCATCCGTCGAATTCGCATTTGGCAGTAAGTTAATGTTTTCTCGCTCAGTTCCTCATGACTGAGGGTCGTGACCATCATGGTCAAGTTTTTTCACCGGTGCTCCAGGCTTCCTGGAATTCAGCCTGTTTGATGGCAGCTGGGATACTGATGCTCGTGGTCTCTTTGATGACATCTGTCCATCTCTCTCTTTCTTTCCACGTGGCCAACTACTATTAGCTTTTTCAAACCCAAACCTTTCAGATTAATATTCGGTCATCCCTTAATGAGAAGTCGGGAATAGTTACAAATCGAAAATTTTCACCAGGCCTGTGAACTTTTGCCTTGCCATTGCATTATTATTTACCGTAACTATGACTATATACCTTTAACATTTGTCTACTACACCCACAAACACTTAAAAGAGAGACTTTTGAAGGAATAAAATTAAATGCTGAAAGTGTGAATTATTCCATCGGTGATTAATAATAGACGAAATGGCCACGCCGTGTTGCATCGAGTGGGATGGACATAGACAACACGGTACGTTAATATGGGTAGGCAATGCATAAAAGGCGATTAAAACAAGCCAAAGAGGTATTAGTAGGTATTTTTAGTTTCGGCAATCAGTCATTTTAAAATTCCGGTAGGTTATTTTCTAACAGATGAAATTCCAGGGTTAAAATGCTCTGAACTAGAGACACAATGCATTTATCTGCTTCGTTACATAACATTAACATAGTCGCTCTAACTTTTGATGAGTCGGCTGCAATGGTTTGCAGCCGACCCATCAAAAGTTAGAGCGTTAGTTAGACCAGCAAAGTTTTTAACCACCAAACTTTGCTGTCACCGTTACGCATATATTCCCCAAGCGGGGGTGGCAGAGGTGTACTGAGTACACCCACGTTTTGCCGACGATGTTAGGTCCCATGTAATAAATTCCAGACACCGGACTCGTACTGGGAAGTTTTTGTTAGAAAACCTACACTTGTCCGACCTAGGATTTGAACCCAAGACCTTGTGATCACAAAGCGATGCGCTTTGCCACTAGACACAACGAAGCAGTCAAAGTAACTTGAAGTTACATTTAGACACCCTGTTACGTAATTATCAGTCGCTATTATATTAGACTTGAATGTGAAGAAAACCAAGATTATGGTTTTTGAAAGGGAAGAAACCAGAACGAATGTAAGGATTGTGGTTGGTAACGATGTGCTGGAGCAAGTGAATGAGTTTGTATATCTTGGATGCGCTTTCAGTAAGGATGGGAAATACACCGCTGACATAGAGAGAAGAGTGAGTGCAGGGAACAGAGTGAATGGTGCGATGGGAAAGCTACTCGGGAGCCGGCACTTAAGCCATAAGGCGCAGCTGGCCATACATAACGGAGTTCTTGTCCCAACGCTGTTATATGGTAGCGAGAGCTGGGTATGTAAGAAGGAGAATGAAAGTAGGATAAATGCGGTAGAAATGCGAGCTCTGCGGAAGATGTGCGGAGTGAAGCTGACCGACCGCATTAGCAACAGCATAGTAGACAGCGAGTAGGTATGAAAGATAGTATCGGTGTAAAGATGAGAAAGGGCATGCTCCGTTGGTTCGGGCATATAGAAAGAATGCCAGAGGAAAGAATGACAAAACAGATATACAATGTGAAAGTGGAAGGATGCAGGTACCGGGGAAGACCTAGACTATCTTACCACGACCAAATAAACCGAGTCTTATCTGATGGAAAAGTCAAGAGTCTCCGTAACCGGCGAGCGTGTATGAGACGAACTATGAGAGTCGAGGAAGCCAGAGAGGTATGTAAGGAAAGAACCTGTTGGAACTCTGCACTCTCTGCCTACCCCGCAAGGGATCAGGCGTGAGGTTATAGATAGATAGATAGTATTATATTAGACCTATGGTATGGTCAAATTATTTTGAAACACGTTGCAGATGTCCAAAATATTAATTGATCAAGAGTATACTATCATACAGTGGGGATTTGCAAAATACAGAAAAAAATGCATTTAGCTAATAGTTAACACGTCATATTAACTATGGAAATTAGAGGATGAAAGCCAAAAGAGCTACACTTACATTTAGTTCAAGCGTAGCTGAGGCTTTGAGGTTTTGTCGTATTGATTTCAAAATGGCATGATATCAAGGAAGTGAGGAAGCTACCGAAAGATTTATTATTATAATTCATGATATATTTAATTCGAAGAACCTGTTTGGGTTTTAAAGCTTTAAACGCAGGCTTTACGAAGCCCGGTCATGTAATTAATATCATTCAAAATTTGCATACACTCAGGCGACATCATGCTTAGTTATTCTGGCCGATCACAAATGGTCATGTCTCATTGAGTTTGATGAAATAACTAATCACTGTGTAACACATTACACAATAGTTTTACGAAATGGAGGTAGTATTATGTTACAAGGTCATTATTTACCATTTTCGAAAAAAGTTTAGAAATAAGTTCAATACATCAATTTTGAATTCACATTTATTAAGTGCAGTCGTTAGTGATTTTATCAACATAATTCTAGTTACTGTTAATAATCGGCATTTTCCTCTTCAGAATAATTTACTCTGTTATTATCTTTATTATCGGGAATAGCTTTTTTTTATGTCATTTGATAAAATTTGATCGACAGTCAGTGGCATTGCATCTCCTTCAAACCATTTTAGTGCGTATGCATTGCTATTGTCTCCTAATTGCCACACTGAACTTGAACACACTGACTATCCGTGGATTCAATTGTGTATTTTTGAATTATTTCCACTTTCTCCTGGTCATATTTGGTGGATGTCCGTGGATTATTTAATGTAGCAAATGCAAGCTGATATAGGTCATTTTTTAAATATATCAAAAGACTTTAAGATAATAGATCTTCATCAAGTTCGATCAGAGAGGTCCATTTGTGATCGGCTGGAATAACTGAGTATGATCTCGCCTGAATTTGTGCAAAATATGATCGGGCTTGGTAAAGCCTGCTCAAGCACAAGAACTTTTTACGTGACTGCAATCATCATGCATGAGCAAGCATAACTTGGTCTGGGAAAAGCATAACGCATAACTTGGTTCAAAAATAGGGATGCCAGGCATATATTTTTATTTTTTACTGAGAGACAAAAAATGTTTTATGATTTCAAAAAGAATCAAGACTCAATGTTGTAATAAATATCTGCTCCTTATATGTTGATGTGTTTGAATCTGATAAGTAGATCAGGGCACGCGTAAAAACTACATTGCGTTCTAACGTCGGAATCGGTAACGTAACCGGTAATCGGTTTGCTCAATCTAGGATTCAAACCCTCATGATTGTCAGCCGCACTTTGCGCTACTGGCTGGTAAAGATATTTAGCTTTTATTCATGTATCTTCTTCTTCGTCTGAGCGTATTCCCGGTAGCATCCTGCTGCTGCTTCGGAGCCCGTGGTCCGCTTTCTTGCTTCTCCTTTTCCATTTCGCGCGGTCTTCGGCATCCTTTGTGGCGAGGCCATTGGCACGCATGTCATCCCTGACGACATCAAGCCAGCATTTCTTGGGTCTACCTCTTCTTCCGGGTCCCGGGGGAGGCGGCATGGTCAGGCACTTATTGCCAACATAATTTGCCGGTTTCCTTAAGACGTCGCTGTGCCATCGTAGGCGGCTCTCCTGCATTTTATCTGCTATATCACGGACATGAAGCTTTTTTTATTCATGTATGTTTAACGTAATTATTTTTTTCCAAATCAAGATGTTCGCTCTCTGCTTGTACTTACGTACACCACGACCACTCTTCTTAATAATTTATTTCAGTAACTAAGGTTATATAGTGCACCGTGCAACAATAAGCCTCTCTGCTTCACATTTATCATTCATCATTTCCAACTTGTTTTGCTTTTTCCAAAGACATCGTTGCCAATGATAATACCAGCCTTTTATTTTAACTTTAGGAAAAGTAACCGTTATAGCGTATTGCCCGCATTACTACAGCTGGTAGTAACACGAGCAACCAATGTTAATAAAACAACTAAAATATAATTTTTCTTATATTTATTTATAATAAAAAACAACGTTAAGTAGGACAGTTCCTTGATTCACTTTCCGTTAACTTATATTGTTCAAATAATTTAAAATAATTCCTTATATACATAAAACTGGACCTTAAACTAAACTACATCATATAATACAATACAAGGCACTTCATTGTGAAAAATGTAACAATACTGAAAATTTACGGTGTTATAAATATCACATTTGTAAATATACCGTACCACAGCGTTAGCTGCAATATCTATTGAACTAAGACAATTAATATACAAGACTAATTGTAAGTTTCGATTCAACGCAATATTCTTATTTCATACTTGAATAATAATTGTGTGTAATGAATTTGCACTCAGCATATCGTCGTAGACAGAAAAAAAACCGTTTCAGGAGACTTAAAACTGTTTATTTTTAAGCGTGTAATAATTTTAATATTTAATGGAAAATTTTGAATATATCAGCAGACTAAAAATTCTAGCATAATCTACTGAAAATACTCCTTATACGTGCATATGACTTTTTGAGCTCACGTTAACGATATTCTTCTATTCTTTTCCAAAAAAACATTTAGGCCTATATATATCCGCATCTTGGCGGCTGGGTACCTATTGACAGTTGTATAACACAACAGCGGGAAGAGACAACTTACTACATTAGTTAATATTGTGATGATATTTAGATTTCTGCAACACGACATTTTGAACACTAAATATAGCGTTTTAGGGCACTATGCCCAGACAGAAGTGTTTTATACACTTTGTAACGTACGTAAATTATTACTAGATAACCAACCTCCAATAGACGATCACGACAAATAAAACATTGAATCATAATGACATAAATAGGAAACGTGAAGGCAAAGACTAATAACATGTTGAAATTTCATTAGCTTCTGCATTTACGTTTCCTTTTTCAGAAGTTCGTTTTAATTTCTAACTAAAAACCCAATTTGATGTGTGTGTGTGTGTGTGTGTGTGAATGATGTACGCTGTTGGCCGCGAGGCCTTTACAGCTTCACCGGACTAAAAGGCGAGCGTGCAACCACTACGCTCTAGCCAGCCAGAAGGGCAAGAGGCGACATACTCGAGGGCGCCTCGAAGAGGCGCCCTCGGTTGGGACAGTCGCTGTAGGGGGACGGGTGCACTACTAAGTGCACCGGTCAACCGCCGGCTATGGGAGGGGATTTACTACTACGTCGTCGTCGTCGCCCGTATTCTGAGCGGAAAGAAGGGATGACAAACATCGGGGGGGTCGGTGAGAACATGTCGCGGCCGGCGGTGGCGGCAGGGGTCTCAAGCCCCATCAAATGTCATGTTTAAGGTGTGACCGCACTAGGCGGAACGGCATTGCAGCAGAGCTACGCGGCATGACGCGAAACTTTTTATATATCGCAATAGAACTGCGTCAGCGCGACAAAGTTTTTCATCTAAGCCGTTCGACAATCTTCAACCAAGAGATATGTGTCAATGTGATAACACAAAATTAAAGAAACAATGTAATTTTTAAGTATGTTATACGTTGATAAACATAAAAACAAATATTGTGGTTAGTTGAGCAGTTCCTATGGTTACCTCTTGGCTCTGTCAAAAGACTCTGACTACTGTGGTCTATAAAACTTGTCAAGAAAATTTCAACGACCTCAAGTATACTCACTCACTACTTGTCGAGACAAATCCCATGAGCCTACACACGATGTTGAGTGATCGAGGGGCACCTTCCGGCTCCATAATCATACCTCGAAAACATCTAGGTGTATAATTGCATGTGTTGAAGTACAACACCAATCCAATGAGGCCCAACATGAGGGGGTTATGATGTGTAGTTGACATTTTCGGCTGCAGGCTCCAAATTTATGTATACAGACTTTGTTATCATTACATAATCTTTTAAGATCGATAAAAAATTAGAATTAGAAGATCGTTAAAAAATTAGAATTAGAAGATCGTTAAAAAATTAGAATTAGGTATTATCTTCGAGAAAGAAAAACCTTCACACTACAGCTCACCCTTCATAGTTTTAATCGAAAATATTTTAACGTATCCCAGCACTATTATTTAGTGCGAAATGTGACCAAATAAAATGATTCAATTATTAATTTGCAGTGCATGACATGTCATTCTCTGGATTTACGCTACCCTCTTAGTAATTACTGCTAATATATTAAAATGGCTTGTCTGGAACGTTTCGTAGCTTTAAATTAAGGAATGTATAAATTGGATTGTTATGTGCAATGTGAGGCCCTCTGTTGCCTCCACGCAGAGTGAAATCCCGCCGCGGAGTCTGAGTCCGAGTCGCCCTCCTCGCTGGCCCCGATGTGAGCACGGGGCTGTAAACAAGTTATTTTCTGTCATTACTTCACGAGCAAATATTGATAAAATAAATAATATAGCTAAAAACCATTTTATTCACATTATAAGTGAGATACGTTCTCAAAAATTAAACCAGTTGATAATGCCCATCAATATGATTACTATAACGATGGATACAAAATATAAGCGGTTTCACACAAATGAGTTTACCAGAGCAGACTAGCTCCATGGTACCATATTATTTATCGCATTGTCAACGAATTTACATACGTATGCCAACTTTGAGCTCAATCGGGTATCCGATTGTGTGCATGTGCTTGAAAAATCGATTACAAAATTTGAACCGGGAAGACAGACAGACAGGTAAGACAGGTAGACAGACAAACATACGAACAGTGCAAGTTAAATAAAAACTTGTAAAAATATAAACTGGACGGTATATACAAACAGGGATATGAAAAGGAAAACTGATAAGATTGAACGACGCCATGGACGTCAAGGGCAGCATAAAAGTTTTTCAGATACGAATTCAGAGGAGGAAAATACATCAATCATTCATTTACCAGGTTATTATTGAAGTAACTTTTACTGAGGTTACTCTAATCGGCAAATGGTACTTTTTATATTTCAAATTCAAAAAAATTCAAAGACCCCGTTCACCCTGGATTTTAACATTTGCGTCAAAGAGAGACACCATTTTTAGAACACTCAAAAAGTATTTAAAAACAAGTGGCATATACATAGCTAAGGAGGATTTATTGGGTTGATTCGTGATAAAGAACTATAAATGTAACTACGAATCCTTAAAAAAATACGATAAACATATAATTAAATCTGTAAAAAGACGTTGATATAACAAACACCTTAACTGATTGCCTCCTAAGGTGACAAGAGAGCTGGCTCTTACTTCGCTCAAAAAATCAGTTTGACCATCCAGGGTAGGAATGCAGCCAGTGTTCCTGGCAGCATTCCGGGGACAGGATTTATATGATTAGAATTTTTACTGCTAATATATTTTATAAATTACATTAGGTATATATTTGTGAAATAAAAATAGATATATAAAATGAAATTAGGTTAAACGATGGCCACAAATAAAAAATGTATATTAATATTTTATTAAGTTTACAATAGTGAGATGGGTGGTACTCAATTATCTCACTTAAATAAACTACCCAGAGAGATATGGCAGTATTAGATTATTAAAAGATGTCTTTAACGTCTCAAACTGTCCGACGGCTAGGCTAAAAAAAAGGATGAACAATGAAAATATTTAACTTGCTCTTTTAAAGGAGCCACAGGATAACTTCGCAACTTGAAACTGTCACCTGGACAGTTACTTATTCAATCTCGAAGAAAGGCTAGATTTATAAGTCCAAGAATTATTATTTTTTCTGCCCTCAGAACCCGTGGTGGATTTAATAATAATCTAAATATACTACAAGTTAAAGCTGCGTTTATAAGGCTTTTTAATACGAGCCGAAATTCGTGAAGGAGGTGTATAGGTACTCAATCACATAAATAAATAATTTAACAAACAAAAACATTTGTATAAGTTTGAATGCCTGAGGATGATATTAACATGTACGAAGAGGATTAGGACTGCTTTTAGGTTTTGTATATGCGGAAAGTGACGTAACGTACATGCTATGCAAAACAGTCATCTAAAAATTTCTTGGAATATCTGACCAATATGATAAATTCGGAACCTCGGAGATCTCAGGAGAAATTCTTCAGTCATTTACACGGTCGATGTTTTTACGGAAATTTTTGAAAATGTTCAATAAATAAACGCAGTTAATATAAGTAGCGATCACTGATTAGTAAGAGGAACATAAATATAAATTAAGAAGGGTTGAAAAGTCTAGGCTAATTAAGTCTACCGTTCCGTACCTTTAAAATCTAAAATCCTAATAGCTTTCAGCTGGAACTGCTTCGAATGACTGGGCCAGTCCGTAAATGTCGACGATAATAGCAACAGATTCGTTTTTGAGTTTGTAGTGGCTTCGATCGAGTGCTGGGCTTTACTATAGTCTCTCCAGATGTGTCAAGTTGACTACTTATGTATTGAAGTGAAGAGTTGGTAGCGCCACGATGTCAGACCGTGTTTATGATCAGAACTTAAAACCTATTCAACTGTAGCGAGGCATTAGACGGGGTGACGTTATATTTTCGATAACCAAACTAAAAGGCAATGGGCTGGGCACATAGCTATTAGAAGAGACAGACTGACGTTGTGGCAGAAAAGTTTTTAAGTGGCGACCACGTACCCGGAGACGTGTGAGTGGGCAGGATCCCTACAAGTTGGGGTAAAATCTGAATGCGTACAATGAGGCAATAGCGAGTTATAATTGGTATCAACACAATACTTAAACGTCTTGATACAATTTGGTGCCTATCCAAATAGCATGAGTTTTCGGGAAGGACGTAACTATGTAGGTAAAAGAATATTTTTTAATTTCAGCACTGCTTTCAAATGTCAAGTAAATATCTGTTACATATTTACAGCTAGGACGATAAAACAGATACCACTTGAGGTGTGGACAAAATTACACATTTCATTAATCAAACTTACAACAGTATTAAAATTTGTCGTAAATATGTACATATTTATGCAATGATAGCGTATGCGCATATGATTAGCGTTTATTTACTTAATGAACATATTTCCAACTGACCGTGTAAAATGAAGAATAAAGTGTGGCAGTGGAATGAAATGCAACCGGTACTGAAAATTGAAGAGCGTAGAAACATGTACCTTTGTTTTGTGTATTTTTAGACACCACTACACTTTAAAGTAGCGTGTTTGGAAAAGCCGGGGCGATGCATTAATATCCAAAGACAGACATAACTTGAACTTACACCCCTCAGACCAATAGGTCTGAGGTACAAATAGGACATAAAACGCTGCATTTAACATAAAACAAGAGCATTTATTGGACAAAAATCCTATAACACACATTAGAAATAGTAAATTGTTCATTTACAATCGCCATCCATTGCAATTGCTTAGCTCAGCAGCTACGGCAGCTACGAATGTTCGAATAGGTCTATCCACAGAAATCATAATAAGACATAGAAGTGGTATAGCCGCGTGACCTTGTCGCCACTACTGTGTGCTAATTAGTGTCCGACCGAAGGTCGAATTTTGGCCGTAGCCGATTAATAGGCCATCGCCAAAACCTTCGGCCAAAGCCGAAACCTAAGTCGAACGTTTAATAATCCTAAGAAACTTAGTTCATGACGGGCTCAATTTAAAAGAAATATGTTGACTGTATTAACTTAATGATAATTAAAATTACCTACAACTGGGTAAAAATAATAATACTGGAATAATTATATTTATAATACTTATTCGTAAGTCGTAAATCGCAATAGATTTTTCAATTGCGGTGCTTGCTGAAAACCTTCGGCTTCGGCGAAAATGGGCTGAAGTTTTGGTCGAAGGTGGTATTTTTGGCCGTAAGTGGACGAAGCCCAAGCTTCGGTTGGACATTAGTGTTAATGCACACAATTATGTATGCAATGCGTTATTCAGTACTGCGTGGATCGCTGTAGATGAAAGAGTTATCACAAATGGTGTCTTGCTGCATATCTAATCACGGAAACTGTTCATATAATTGTAATTATAAACAAATACATATTACATTTCATTGGTAAGTATTTTTATAGTAATAATTAGGATTTTAGTAAATTTACATTTACGTAAATACTTCACACTACGAGAATTGATATTTATTACTTTTTATTATGTCAGTGTTTCCATTGCTGTTTGTGTTACAAAATGTTTGGTGCAGTGACAAAACGTAACAATCAATCGAAATAAAATATGCGATGTCGTTGTGCAAGTGAATTTCTTGTGGTATGCCCGCAAAAAACTGTCGCGAGTTAGTGTTCTTTGTTCCTCCTTTGTGTTTGAATAATATTTATATCGTATCAATTATTTTAGTGACTGATGACTTGGTTTATTTTTATATTTCGATAGGTATTAGTTTAAGAATAATTGAGTATTTATGTATTGTGTTAGTAAAATTTTAGATATTAGAAAAGAAGTAAAAGAAAAGTCCAAAAGAAACAATTTTTAAATAAATTCGTCATTTTACAGGACAATAGGTATTTTTTTTAAATTTTGTATTATAATATAATAATTAATAAAATAATTATTATTAAATATTAAAATAGTAAAGTAATTTCGGTACCTGAAGGGTTTTCTTTACCACTATTATGTTTATAATCTCTTTATCGATATTATATCTGTTGGAACAAATATTGCGATTTCCTTGTAAACAATAAGGTTAAATAATTTAGGTGTTTGCAACATACTTCGA
This sequence comes from Phalera bucephala, assembly GCA_905147815.2. Taxonomy (NCBI): domain Eukaryota; kingdom Metazoa; phylum Arthropoda; class Insecta; order Lepidoptera; family Notodontidae; genus Phalera; species Phalera bucephala. The sequence goes on along the minus strand of LR990609.1, from coordinate 18,927,670 downwards.
TAGATGGCGCTGCACCGAAAATGAATATTTAATGAAGAAAGTTAGCCCGTGGTTTCGAGATTTTCAACCGATTAATGACTACCGGTCAGTTTCGGTGTAGCGTCAATCTCGGCACAGTGGAACAGTTGAGTATACTCCTTATTACACACGGAGGTTTTATGGACCTTCGTTCAATATCGATAACTTCAAATGTCATTCAATCATTAGTGCACATGAAAATTTGATAGCTTTTGCACAGCACATTGATTAAGTCCGATGTTTGTATGTGAGCGAGCTGCGCAGTGCTTGTATAATGAACGCTGTTAAGGTATGCATTAAGGTCGTATTTGTTTGTGTGCGCGGCTATGTATAATACTGTGACTGACCAATTAGAGAGCAGGCATATTTGCTTGTGTAACGTAGCGGCGACAGTGGTTTCGGACAAAAGCGTGCGCTATTTCATTTGTAGTCTCTTATTATTGAGATTTCTGTGGGTCTAACTGATATTTTTTTATGGCAAATCAGAGTATTGAATGGTGTTCGTCTTTTCAGACAGTTTCTCAGAAACGAATCAGATATTTTTGACGTATCTTGGGCTTGTCCTATGTATAAAGAGGAATCAACGCCTATGTTAGCTCACGACATCGAGAACACTAAGCTTGTAAATTAGAAGTAATTCACAAAAGGATTAGCAGTAACCATAGAGGGGTAATTGAAAAGGCAAATTATTTCACCTCTATAATTTCTATTCTGGTTGTAATAAAATATCCAACTTTGACGCCCTGATATTCAAAAGGGCGTGAGGTGGCTGGTTAGGACCCTCCACCACCATAGCTAAGCCGCGCTCGGGGAACACGACTCTATCGACGAAAGATGTTCCCAATCTCGTTGAGGGCAAGGAATTCCGTTTTCTTCACCATTTGAAAGATGTCTAGGACTAGGACTTACCGGTGGCCGCGCCGCACCAGCTTAAAGTACAATAACACGAAGACTCAAGAGTAATGGGCGAAATGGGATATAATATAAATAAACAAACGTAATATTCGATGTTTAACGATGAATATACAGGGGATGAAAATCACACGAGAAATCTTTATAGAGCAAAAAGTGAAAACGACAAGATGAAACGACGAGAAGGAACTCTGGGAATGTCAAACAAAAAAAATTAAAGTTAATAAAAATCCTAAAAAAGGCCAGCGTTCAACATCAACAAGGTTGGTGTAAGCTTACCGAACACTGGTTTATGTTTTTAGGACTGTTTCTTATTGTACTTTTAGTATTAATGATTTCAAATTGTACTGTAAATTTTTCGGGTTGACAGGTTTTATGTACTAACTACATTAATCATACACATGTATCAATTTATATTTCTTTCACCATCCTACGTCGACCATCATATAGCATAGCGTTGCATAAGTTACGTGTGAGGAACCAGTATACCTTCACACATCGTTAAGTACAATGCACAGATGTTGACTGAACAATGTTCTGTCGGGCCCCTCAATGTGGGGCCTTACATACCTGGTCGGGCGTAGAAGGCGTACTTCTACTGTGAGCGGCGCCTAGTCCTCGGCGGCCGCTGGCGCCGCGACGTCGCACCTTGTTGCTTGTCGGCGGAGGCATCAATTTATCATCTTTCTGAAATTTAGTCATAAAATTAAATTTGCACCATTTCGTGGTCCTCGTCTGCACGGACCAGGTGTGAAATAACTAGGCAGCAGCAGTCTCTCATTAATATTTAGTAAAAAAAGAATTATGTACAAGCATGTCGGAAAGATTTCTATAGTATAATGGTAGAATAATTGAAAAATATATATATATATATATATATATATATATATATATATTTAAATACTGTACGATGCAGGTTCGTTACGCCTGAACATAGTCAATGAATATGATTAGTTCAAATTTTCACATCTGATTCATATTTAGTCCAATAATCGCCCGGTAATCGCACTATTACTCTTAATAATTTCGAAACAAATCGTTTTATTTCTGTTCTGCTTATTAAGTATTGATTGTTTAAAAATTTTAAAGCTAGGAGGGATCTGGCGTGATGATATACATAGAGATAGAAAAAATTTTAACTACGTGATTAGTTGAAAAATCTAGTCCGTCTCATAATGGCAACATTTAGGAGGCAAAACGACAGGGTCGTAAAATGACATGATCGCGAAATAAAAAGATTGCAAAATGACAAGGTCGCAAAATGACAAGGTTGTAAAATGAGAACACCGCAAAACGTCTAGGTTAAAAAGACTGTAACAATTATTCTACTGAAACTATTAAGTTTTTAAATTCGAAAATAGGAATTTAATTTTTGAGTTAGCAAGGCGCCGTCTAGCTACAACACGCTAAACCACACACGTCAAAATTTGCCGGTTCAGACATATGGATGCAGTTTTTACGCACGCTTTAATGTACCAATCAGATTCAAGTATATTAACAAATTAGTTGCCGTTATTCATATTCATTACAATATTGAGTCCTTATTTCGTTCAAAATCATTAAATTTAACAGTTTATGTCTTTCCTGTATAGTAGCAGAATATTACTTGCGCAGTGTAGTAAACATACTAGCAGACGGAAGACAAAATCTCAGAAAAATTTCAGTTAAAAGTTGGCTCCGGTACTCAAACATAAAGGATTGAACTGCAAACAAATTTCAGTAATCGAATTTCTGCAAAATGTTGCTCTGATTACAAAAACCTTATATTTTTCGTTTTACAAGCTTTTATTTAACTTACTTGGTTCAAACGAGTATGTCTGTTTTCCTTGTTAAAATTTTGACACCCTTTTTTCAAGTACTTTCAACCTAATTGAGCTAGCAATGCATAATAAGGGATCATGGGGTTGGTCTAGTGATGCAGCCAGAAGGTATTAGGCCATAGGGACTCTCCACGAAGCAAATACGAAGTGGAGATGGCGTAATCTTATTTTTCTATATAATTAAAACACACGACTGCGCGGGGTGGCAAAAGGCGCGAGGGACGTTACACTCCACCCACATTTGTATCTGCCATCTAGTGGGGAATGGCTAAAAATAACTAAACTGTAGGGGAGGCATTCGTATTTTGACGGGGACGAACTTGGAATTTTTATTTATCATTATAAATTTAACTCTTGACTCGAAAAAAACGCCATTAATTATGCTAGTATGTTCGTGGAGATAATTGCTGGGGTGTCTATTTTATGCCAACGTTTGCAAAAAAATTATTGTTTTTTTTTTCTCTAAAACACGTAGCCCCACACTAGGATTTATTCCTGTATCGTAGGTGCGCCTACAAACATAAAAATTCACAGACACCAATACACAGACCGGAACAAATAATACTGGATCACACAAAGATTTGTCCCGTGCGGGAATCGAACCCGCGACTATTAGACACAGTAGGCGGAGCGGCTAAAGCTCTTAACCACTGCGCTAAATCGTCCGTCGAATTAAAAAACTACAGCGATTTTTCCCTTGAAATAAATAGTAAATGACTTTATGATGACGACGTGTTTTATTGAAGGACAAGTTTACCAGGTTGCTGCCATGATAAGTAGGTTGGAACGTATGAATTCATACGTTTCCAATCAAGGAGAAATATTCTAATAAATTTTGAATCCGGACGTTGTTTTAATACAGCTTCTTCATAATAGATGGCGGGTACATCAAAGCGCGTTGTAATTAAAACTTGATAACAACGATTAGTAGATATTTTTACCAGCTAAAACTAAAATGTTTTAATCTAAAAGTAATATATAATACATAACTTTAAACTTATAAACGCTCTTTACATCGTGTTTAGTGTTTACGTGATAAAGAACGTATCCGCCACCTAGTGTCGAATAATAGTACTGTTTATTGCTAATTTTCTTAAGAAAGAAGAAAGAGAAGAATTTATTCAATAAATTAGGAAAAAAATACTTATAAGTGAAATGAGATACTATCTGGGTTACCATAATGTCGACCCGAATATTTTTTGCATATGATGATGCAACATTTCATATTAGGAATCTTTTTTTATTTAAAAATAGAGAATATTTAATAGCTCTGCAAGCTTGAGAGTCGTGTGAATGGAACGAGTAGTGATAACAAACTGAGGTAAGCCACGCCCACTGCGATGACGTCATGGCTTTTAGAAATTCCACAGGCTCGTTAACTTAGGCCATCTCCACTTCGTATTTGCTTCGTGGGACTCTCCAACTAAGCAGGATATCTCTGTTGTGTTTTTGTTATATAAGTGCTTAGAAAGGTTTTAAATTATAATTATTAAAAAAGTCGGATTATTGATTTTAGTTTTGATGACAGAAAATATGAAAATATCAGTAGCTGTTAGCGATCCATATGGGGTTTCTGAAAGCTATTGTTTTTTTTCCAATTTTATTTCGGTGATTTTATTTATTTGTGATAGACATATTTTTACCTACCATAATTTATAAAAAGTTGTGTGCATTAATGCATTGTTTCATTCATCTATTATACGAAATAATAATATAAAAAACATATGAAATAATTATCAGATATACCATTTGAAATCTTGTCATTTTGAGATCTCATCATTTTGCGACCTTGTCATTCTGTGATCTCGTCACTCTGCAATCTTGCCTGTTCTTTTTATATTGTTTAGAGAACTAGGCTAATATTAGGTTTTCCTGTATAACAAGATTAGTCTAACATGCATACTTGCGAACGGAAAGAGAGAGAAACGTTTCTAAAATTCAGAAGGGAAAAATAAAAACAAAACTTAATTGTATTTAACAAAATAGGATTTTCTAACTTAATAAACACAGATTACATTGAGATGCCCTTCGTACATTTCTTTTAGGGTTTTTTATAATTTTATATTATAATTTGTTTATAATTAAATACCGTTTTAGAGTTACAAAAGAGATCGATTCCCCTGAACATGACATTAAAATTATGTATGATGAGTGCAATCTTGTCAATCTGCGATCTGCGTCTTGTTGCTATCTCGTCATTCTGATATCTTGGCATTATAATACGGACCCGAAAAAGCAATTATTGTACGACAAGAACAAATTTTATTGAAACAATGAATAAATAGTTTTACATATGATGAACGTTGAATGATTCGTTTTACATTTTAATGAATATCTGATGAATAAATATGCAGGCTCTAACGGTCTTTCAGCTTGCATAAAGTATAAATTGCATCTTATGTAGACTAATTGTTTTAAGTAGTTCTGGAAGTATTGTATTGAAAGAAATATTTTTTTCTGTTCCTTTCGTTTTTCCGTTTTATTTTAAAGTAAAATGTTTTACTCCGCGTCACTGTCATTTGAATTTTTCGAATGAAACATTGAAAAACCAGAATGTTGTCATTGTGTTTTAAATTAAAATTGATTAAGCAATTTGGAATTTAGGTTCCATGGTGGCTATTACTTGGATGTTGTCAGCTGATCCCCAGCTCTTATGCAGTTGTTCGCCGTTTTCGGAGCGCCTTTCTTCCCTTGCAGACTTGGGCACGTACGCCGACGACCTCGTAGCGCCCACACCTAGAAAGTTACTGAACGCTTCTGTAGTTTTCTTCACCCGAACGTTCAGTGACCCGATTCGAAGAAACCCCTCTTTCTCTGAAAATAATTTAATTTTATTTTTCATTTATTTCTGAACATATTTCGTAACTAAATAGTAATATTTACAGTGCACACCCAGTAACTACATTTTATTAATGAGGTGCTTAAAATGTACCTTTTATAAACCAAAATATTGGTATTTCGTAATTAAATGATTATTTTTACAGTGCACACCCAGTAATTACATTTTATAAATAAGGTGCTTAAAATGGGCCCCTTCTAAACCAGAATATTTTTATAACTCACGTCTACATACGTATTTCACGAGTTTGACTAATCTACAGGCTTGTTTCATTCTTCTAGTCTTAGTCTGATCAATCGAGGTCGGTATCTATTTATATGTCTCCCATGTATATGTCTAGGTGACTGATATGTCTGTATCGCAATACGGCAGGATCTTGATTGGACTAGGTATCCGTTCGTCTATATCTTGTAATGATTAGGTTGACTAAATCACTATGTGATTTAGTCAACCTAATTAAACCTAGTTAAACCAAATCGTGATTTAACATTAGATCAAACAGACCCAATATCGTTACAGAGTACAATAACTAATACATCGATTTATTGGAATGTACACAATTATATACAATGTACAAACATCAACAAATAAGTCACATTTATCTGCGTGTGTTTAATATTTTTTTATTTCTTAGTTACCGTGCGCAAGAGGTTTTGCGAGGTGGTTCATTCGTGTTGGCCAGCACCTGTTGGCTGGTAGGTATCTACTTATACTTACACAATTCGGGAAGCACTGACGCCCAGTCGCAGATACGTCCTTTAAATTTAAAGCTAAAAAACTTGATATATGCATTAAGAATAGATTAGCTAGTAATGGTATTTAAAAATATAAAAACATTTTTGCAACTCCGCGTGACACTGAATATTATTAGTACCGTCCTAATCTGTTTATGAGCGTCTGTCTTGACTATTTTGATCCAGATCCTTGACACCAGTTCTATGACATTTATTTATTCATTGAAGAGAACTTTTGATGAATATGTAAGTACGTATAATTCTTCATTTTACTTTAATGGTCTAGTTACCAGTGTGGTCCTATATAAATATTATTCTGATCCAATAAAGAGTTCAGAAATCTAGCGTAAAACGTGTTTATTTCGAAATCTGTATTATTCGTTTACACATCACATTATATCCAAGTGTGATGCGTAACCTAATACACCTATGAGTCCAGTATCCAGGTGAAAAGAAAGAAAATCTACTCACTACACAGTCGATGCTTGATTACCATGGTTATTGTGCATTATTACTTGTTTCGTATTTTTGCAATTTTAACTATTAAAAACCAGACGTGGACTGAAAACTTTTACTTTATTCAACTTCTGCCTATTTTTGGGAGAATTTGACACAGATTAGGATTTTTTTGATGATTATGAATAAAGACTGTTTGGCAGATGATTTCTTTTTGTAAATAATTGTTAACGAGTGGCAGCGATGGCGCAAGGAAGATGCTTGCTAAAGTTAAAAGAGAACCATTTACGATTTGCAAGACGGAGAAAACCTTCAAGAGTTGTACATTTTTATAAATATTTTGTTAAAGATTGGTCCTAACTAGTATCAAACAAATACGAAGAAGACTATTCCGTGCATTTCCTCTACTAACGTAATTTGGTATTCCAAGTCATTTTATTTTTATTTATTTAGCGCACCAATCATTATGAGATACAATGTAGTTATAGAAATTATAGGTAGGCATAACATTTGTAATTATATTTTAAAAGCGACAGCAAAAGAACAAGTGGATAACATTTTACAATTTTTTGATAAACCTGTCAAGAAATAGTAAGTATATACTTTTTTTTTATGCTAAAGCAAAAAGAATAAGTATTATATAGATTTTTAGGTATATAGAAAATTGAACATTAAATTTTAACTTAGAACATGAAATGAAATTACATTTAATTATTATTATTTTAAAATATTAAGTAATAAAATTAAGTTTTAAGGGTTTACCAAAGACTTTTTAAATTTTACAATATTTTGGGAAAAAATATCAATACAGCTGCCTGTTGTGCTGGATCTCTCATTATACAACCTTGCCATACGAGTAAGGGGGCTATTAAACGACGAGTTTAGGGTTGTGGTAGGAATATCAAATATACGTGAATGGCGTATATCACGTTGGTTCGGCCTAAAATAGAGATGATTAATCAAAAATCCATCGTTGAATCCATTTATAATTTTGTGAAGGATTAATAGATCATTTATATTACGTCTTTGCTTCAAACTTCTGATCTTAAAATACTTGCACCTGTCACCATATACGGAAACTGATTTAGGTATACCATTCCGTATACACAGGCATCTAACAAAACGGACTTGAACGGATTCTACAGCATCTGCGTAAGTTTTATAATGGGGGGACCATATTGTGGAGCAGTACTCGAGAATACTTCTCACCAGAGCATAGTAGAATCATACTATTGTTATTGCGAAATGGCTTTGTACTGCGGATAATGAGTCCTAGGATTTTGTTAGCCCTAAGCACTATATCATCAATATGCTGGCGAAAGGTCAAAGATGTGTCAAAAATAACGCCTAAGTCACGAATAGCAGAAACTCTCTCTATGGGAGTGACATTTATATGGTATGTAAAATCAATATGTTTGACTTTATTAGTGAAGGTAATGTATTGACATTTCTTTACAGTTAGTGTCATCATGTTATTTTTACACCCAGACTGTAGCACGTCAATGTCATTCTGTAGTTTAATGCAATCGTTAATATTTGAGATTCTACAGTATATTTTAATGTCGTCGGCATAAGCTAAGCAGTTACAGTTTATGAAGATCAGAAATAGCAAATGGCCTAACTTTGATCCTTGAGGAACACCCGAGGTCGGTATAAATGGTGTAGATTAGAAGCCTGCCAGTGCAATAAATTGAGAGCGATTTTTTAGATAACTGTCGAACCACCTCAGTAGACTGCCATGAATTCCAGCAGAATTCAGTTTCGCGATAAGTAGTAAATGGTTCACGCGATCAAAAGCTTTCGCAAGGTCTGTATATGTAGCATCCACGTGACTTCTATTCTCAAGGGTTTCTGTAATAAACGTTGTGTATATTAGTAAATTTGATGCGGTAGATCGTTTAGAAACGAAACCATGCTGGCGAGGGTTAATTAAGTGTCGTGCTTGACAATACACAACATTATACACAAGACTCAAAAATTTTTGCAAATTGGGAGACAATGGATATTGTCCTATAATTCGTTACATCATTCCTATTTCCTGATTTATGAATACGAATCACGCGTGTGGTTTTCCATAAATCAGGAAATATTCCCTCTCTCAGCGATTTATTATATATGATATGTACCTCTACAATGATCATGTACCTTTTCAAGTAGAGAATCAGAACATAAGCGTATAAAAATTGGAGGCAGTTCATCAGGACCTGGTCCTTTATTTAAATCTAAACATTTTATAACTGCTTTAATATCATTTTTAGTTATACTCGTAGAGGGAAGACAAAAATTAGATTGCGTATGTGATGCCGGAGGCGCATTGATTGTTTGGTTATTAGCATAAACCGAAGCAAAGTATTCAGCGAATAACTTTACTACATCGCTACCCTCCGCTACTTTATTGTCATAGATGACTTGATTGGGAACACCCACGCATGTTTTCTTTGATTTAACAAATCGCCAGAAAGACTTTGTACTTGTTTTAAGATCACATTCAAGTTTGGAAATGTATGCGCGAAAACAATTTGCCATTACTTTTCTAGATCTAGTGCGTAGGGTGTCAAAGGTACCGTAATCGCGAGAGTTATGAAATTTATTAAATTTTATCCTAAACCTGCGTTTTTCTTTAAGTATCTTTATTAACGAGGGAGAGAACCATACTGGGTATCTATTCTTTGAGCTTTTTGCTTTTGTCAATTATAGCCCACAACACATTATAAAATTCTTTTAGGAATTCATTACAACATAGATATTGAATCTTTTCCCAATCGAACGAAGACAGCTCCGAATTACATGCTTCGTAGTGAGTTTTATTAAAGTTATATTTTACACACGAGGTACTACACATCAAGCTTGAGTGAAAAGCTTTTTTGAGTGTTAACTCTAAAGGGGGATGGTGAATGTCAATTTTACTAAGCGGGGTAGTATATGTCACAGAAGAGCAAGCATTTTCGTCAATTAAAATTAAATCAAGAATATTGTCATTCGCATTACACACGTTATTTATTTGGCGATATCCAGTTACATGTAAAAAGTCCCTTAACGCTAGTGATTTTGGTTCTGTGATTCCAACAAACGAGTTGTCACTTTTATGCAATTTAATGAAAGGAAGATTAAAATCACCAAGAATTATTGTAGTGTCATTCGAATATTGTAGGCAAATCTCCTCCATTTTAATCATAAACTCCCTAATCGTATCGCAAGGTATATAGGATGGGAGATAAGCAGCACATATGTTCGTAAAGGCATTTCCAGATTTAATACGTAACCATACATCTTCAACAGAAGTTTGCCAGTCCACTCTATTTACGAAGGTAAGTCTGGTATTAACCCCTATCAATATCCCACCACCATGAGCTTTAGAATAACGTTGCTTAAAGATAGAGCTGCGATCCCGACGTACAACAGTATATCTTCGGTCAAAAAATTCCGAGGATATAAACGATTCGTCCAACCATGTTTCTGTTGTTAAATATTATGTCAAAGTCAGAATTTAATATTGCCATATACATTTTGGACAATTTCGTCTTCATTCCTCTTACATTCTGATAATATATTGATAAAGTAACCATGATGCTAAATTAAATAGTTATCATTGCAGCTTGTGTGACGTCCCACCTCTACAATCTACAATATCTATACAATTTTATCCAACGATAGTTAATTACAGGGTCGAATTCTTCTAAAAGAGCTTCTTTTAATATATCATATTTTAGGACACGTCCTAATGATCCCAAAAGTAATCTTCTAGCAGTATTTATTATTGCGCAAATATGTAGTATTGCTACTTTTATAATTCTCATTATGGTGGATGGTCTTGTCTCCATTGAAAATTAGTATGAAGTCCAAATATTTAATCCCTAATTATTACATAGTAAAGACTACTTACTTGAAAGTCTGGAAGTGGTTTACGTTCAAGCATCTTTACTGTTCCTCTTTCTCAGCGGCACCCTACAGCCCACGGAAAACTTTTCAAATAACATTTTACCTTCGACAAAAGCCTCCTTAATTTGTGTCGTTGGTTCAGGCATATATGTGGGCTGAATCATTTTTATATCGCTTCATACATTTCTTTCAGAATAGCGCTAACACTCGAAAATTCTATCCTTAAAACTATGTTTAATTATCTTATTAGAATCACATCTCTCACAAGCTTCATCATATAATTGAGTTATAGGGTTGCTTGATTTTATAACATTTTTCTTTAAAGTCGCCACCTCTTAAGTAATTATGTTTCTTTCCACAACACGGTCACATGTATGAAGTTTTTGGGACTTCTATTAAAACTAACAAATTAAAGTTACTCTGGTAGTTATTGTGTCTGCACATTTGGATTTTTTGTAGGCCGAACAACGCCATATACATGTACCGTTTTTTTAACAACACCACAATATATAACTAGTGTACCGCCTTTTTGTTGCAAGTAATATAGTTCAGAATTTACATCGGTTTCCATTTCAAAATAGTACCTATTCAGTTTCGAAGGATAAGCATAGGTAAGGATATTATAAGAATATACGAAAAATGTTAATTAGATAAACGCATACTGTGCGACAAGGATCTTTTGGTCCGTGGTTGACATTGACAGGTTGGTGTGAAATGAGAGTTACCATTTAATATTTTTTTTCTACTTCCAAGGAGATATGTCAATAGGTAGGTCCACATGATTACTAATTAAATAAAAGAACTTGGGTATATTTCACAGCAAACGGCAACTCTCACTTCATGACAGCGTTAGTTCCGATTTTGGCCGCGGGCCCAAAGATCCTTGTGAGACTCTACCCCGTCTTTCTATTTTTCTTCTTTTCGTCGATGACAGCATGAAGTCCTAGAAAAGGTTCAATTCTATAATAATTTAGAATATTGGTGCTACTATATACCATGAAGTGTTGGTATCTGCAATGACTTTTCATTTAATTTACAAGAATCACGATTCCGACGATCAAGAAGGCAAAATAACTTTTCTGTGGCACTACTTGCCTCACAGTAGTGCCACGGGAGAAGCTGTTTAACCCATTGCACTACCGGTAGTATCACAAGAAAGAAACATTTCCTATAATACGTCTGGTTTAAGGGCTTTTCCCAGCAGTTAAGTACCTAACTTTTTCTTTACTTCATCTTTAATAACTACTGCTAATAAAATAATTTTGGCTTCGATTCCATCACCTTCTATTATCACAAATTGACTGATGCAAACTGACTGAACGCGAAGGTGTGAATGACTTTTGAACGCAATATGATCGCCACCGCGAACTCCCCCGCGCACGCTGATTAGACGCGTTGGTTTGTGCTTAGCTTTAGCAAAAGCAATTATGTTGTTCTCCCTCTTAACTAATACATATTTATATAATAAATATTGAATGATAGCTACTGCTTGTAGAAGAACTTCATCATCGATTTGACTATCTTCATACTTTGACGGACGCAGATTGACTTAACACGACGTTGAGAATAACTTTTGCACGCAAGATGATCGCCAGGGCGAACGCAGATTATACTCTATCAGATTATACTATATATTTGGCCGTTTCTTAAGATAAAACAGTTATCTCACGCTTAAGTCTTGTTAAGCCGCCTGTGCTAGCCCTGCTGTACTTTCTTATTATTGAAATGACCAAGTCATAAATGGTCCAATTCAATATAAAAAAAAATCAATATAAATCTTCATAAAATCTACCTCTCTTGATTAGCCAAATCAATTGGTAGAAAAAGCTGTTGCTCGTTGGTCATTGGCTAGCTTAGTATTTAGCGGTGGAAAAATATGGCGCGGTTTTAGTTCGACAAAAAACAATTCACACAACATAAAACATTTTAAAGTAAGACGACCCACACCTCAAAACTACACAATTAAAAGTAATTACAAATTTTCAAATACCATAGCCCCAGAGGAGTGCGTACGTGATACAAAACACTCGTAATGTTATCCACTGCTACGGGACATTAAGTATTCTTTTTGCTTTTAAGAGTTGTTTAGCGTACACAATTTCTCCAAGTTAGTCTATTTCATTACTTTTGCTGCATCTTCAAAATCGCGAATGAATTTTGTGGTCGTTATCACCGGTCAATATTTACATTAGGTCTAGTTTTATTATGACGATAAATATATTTTGTCTTTATCATTCCGAAAGAGCTCCTCAGAGTTGTAGGATGATGGCTGGGGGTCACGGAAGTCAGCAGAAAAAAATGCCGTTTCTTAATTTATAATTCTGTACTTTTGTCAACAATTTTATACAATAATAGAAAACCTAATATAGTACTTGACCTTTGGGATAAGTTTCAGGCAGCTATCACTGGTACGGCAAAAGCGGTACTTGGCATGTCAAACGGTGGATGCAAATGTGACAAAGAAACTTGATGGTGGAACGACACAGTCCAAAGTGAGATAGTGGTCAAAAAAAGCCTCTTTATATAGTGGCAAGCGTCAGCATCCCCTGGAGACCACGACGCATACAGGGCGGCAAAACGTGCCATTAAGAAAGCGGTTGCCAGAGCCAGGCGAGACCACTTACAGCCGTTATACGATAAGCTGGCATCGCCTGAGGGTCAGAAGCTTATCTACAAGTTGGCACGTTCCAGAGTCAATGCGACACAGGATATTTCCAAATGTCGCTGTGACATAAATACTCTTGACGGCAACCTGTTGTGCGAGGACCTCGCGGTGAATGAGAGATGGCGCTCGTATTTCCACGGACTGTTGAACCAGCCACATAAAGACGTTCGGCCACCGGACCTCCCTGCAAATCAGGGACTCGTGCCACCGATAACGTTTGATGAGGTCCACTTAGCTCTTCATCGCATGAAGAATAGGAACGCTGTCGGATCCGATGGTGTCCCCATCGAAGCCTGGAAGGCAATGGAAGCTCGTGGTGTGGGCATCTTAACCAACCTTTTTAACCGCATACTCCTCACCAGTAAAATCCCCAACCAATGGAGGCTGAGTATTATTACTCCTGTCTTCAAAGGCAAGGGATCGGTGCAGGAGTTCCGAAACTACCGCGGTATAAAGGTAATGTCTCACACCATGAAGCTCTTTGAGCGTATAGTAGACTCCCGGATCCGACAGGAGAGTACAATCTCGGAGTGTCAATATGGGTTTCGCCCTGGTCATGGGACCATGAACCCTGTTTTTGCCCTAAGGGTCGTCATGGAAAAATACAGGGCGAAGAATACGCCTCTGCATTTCATGTTCTTAGACATGCAGAAAGCCTTCGACTGTGTCCCTCGCGTGGCGATCTGGTGGACATTGCAGTCCAAAAGGGTGCCAGAGACCTATATTGACATCATCCGGGATATGTATCGCGATTCTGGTTCATTTGTACGGACCGCTGTTGGCGACACCAAATCCTTCCCCATCACAGTCGGGGTCCACCAAGGCTCGGTTCTCAGTCCTTATCTGTTCAGCGCGATATTAGATGAAGTTACGAACAGTATCAGAGATGCACATGAGCAGCCTCCGTGGCTGCTTATGTATGCTGACGATATCGCGCTGGTGGATGCGGACGGGGGGAGACTGGTGCGACCTGTGAATGCGTGGAAGGAGTCACTTGAGAACAGTGGTCTTAATATAAATGTGGCGAAGAGTGAGTACATGGCCTGTAATACTACAGATCCCCTACCCGTTCGCCTAGGCGAAGACTAAGTCGAACGAACGGACCAGTTTAAATACTTGGGATCTTGTACTCCACGCGACTGGGGACATCGATTACGACGTCAAGGCTCGCATTGCAGCAGCTTGGGCAAAGTGGCGTGAGGTGGCTGGTGTTATTTGTGACCCTAAAATGCCGGTTAAGCTAAAAGGACAGGTCTATAAATCCATCATTAGGCCTGTCCTTCTATATGGCAGCAAAACGTGGCCAGTGCTTGAGCCGTTCAAGCAAGAGCTGCGTGTCACGGAAATGAAGATGCTGCGCTGGATGTGTGGAGAGACCGCATCAGGAACTCCCACATCCACGACAGCCTTCATGTCCGTGATATAGCAGATAAAATGCAGGAGAGCCGCCTTCGATGGTACGGCCACGTCTTAAGGAAACCGGCAAATTATGTTGGCAATAAGTGCCTGACCATGCCGCCTCCGCCGGGACCCGGAAGAAGAGGTAGACCCAAGAAATGCTGGCTTGATGTCATCAGGGATGACATGCGTGCCAATGGCCTCGCCACAAAGGATGCCGAAGACCGCGCGAAGTGGAAAAGGAGAAGTGAGAAAGCGGACCCCGGGCTCCGAAGCAGCAGCTGAGGATACTACCGGGAACACGCTCAGACGAAGAAGAAGAATTCTTCTTCGTCTGAGCGTGTCGCGGTAACCTAATATAGTCTCTTCCATCGTCTTTCAACCAGTTCTTGTCAATCTTAAAACATTCTACCATCACCTTCTTATCCGGTATGGCTGTAAGGCGCCGGGGCCAATAGCGTAGGTCATTCACATACTACATTGACAACCGTCTTACTTAGGTATTTTTCTTGGGACTAAGCCCGCCACTCATTCTCACCATTGTAACTCCTGTAAACCACGATCCACAATATTCTCATTAGATGACGCCAAGGTTTGAACCTTGGGGTGTCCCGGGAAGCACTTGTCTTGGAACAAATTTAATTAGAAAGAAAAACAGGAGTAGGAAAAATAAAAAATCCACTTCCCTCCTTTGCAAAGCAGGAGGCACAAAAAAATAAAAATTGGCAGATCAGCCATAGAGAAGGAGACTACAACTAGGATAAGCCCAGTTGTAAAGCACCACATTCAAGAAAAAATATTAACAGGGCCTATTTGTGAGCCTCATGTTTGATTCCAGTAATAGGTATGGCAAAAATGCTTGAACGCACGGAAATTATCCCAAGTTTCTACAAGATCCGTGTAGTAGATTACCCCAGATATATTTCGCAGACTGTTTAACATAATGGTACGCTCGTTGTGCCAAAGACTGCACTCTCACAGAATGGTGTGCTGATTGTTCATACTCGTAGTTAGACGTGGCACACTGACATAGCGGTGAAGGTACCAGTTTAAACGAAAATATAATTTACTCTTAAAGTTGCCATTTCCGGTGAGAAATTGAGCCACACAGTGGTCCACCTCCAGCCATGTTCTCGCCAAACGCTCGCGTACGGATAGGAATGAACAGATAGAGGTACCGGCCCTTTGTTGTTGTATCCCATCTTTTCTGCCATTCGGTCAGGAGATCTTCATAGGTGATTGATTGCGGTTTGAATAATCTAGTGATTTTACAACTGTCTCGAGACAAAAGAAACTCGGTGTTCAAGTTTTCTCGAGTGGAATAGTACATTGACGCGCGTCTCTGAACCTCAAGATCGACTGGAAGCACACCCGCAAGTACCGGTAGGGCTTCTGTACTGGCCGTCCTGTATGCCTTACACAAAAATATCAGTGCCAAGCGTTGACTCTGAAGCAGTTTACGCCGTGCCGCCGCTATCGTTGCCCTGTCGGCAAGTATGTTGCTCCTTAGATGATTTTAAGAGTATTAAAACGAAGGCCCCAAGTTGACCTTGATATTCTGGTGAGTGCATAAAAGTTTCGTTTAGCTTTTTCGCCAACAGTTTTTATAACTTCAATAAATGATAAATTTATGATGCACTATGAGAGTTATGATGAACTATGAGAGTAGAGGAAGCCAGAGAAGTATGTAAGTATGCCTGTTGGAACTCTGTTCTCTCTGCCTACCCCGTAAGGGATCTGGCGTGATGATATAAATAGATAGATAGAAATGATAAATTTCTCTCCAGAACTAAGCCAAGATAACAGACCGATTCTTATCTTTTGACTGTTTGATTGTTGAATTTAATACGCAGCGCTGATTGTAAATTTCCTTTTATTAAGAGTTGGTATGTTTTTTAGGAGCGAATGTAAGGCGGTTTCTTTCACCCCATTTTAGAATTAATAGAAGACCGCTCATTTTTCTAGCCCGTCCCTAGTGTTAGATTCTATGAGAAGAAGTCCGTCGTCAGCGTAACCGGTTAACGTGCAACCACGCGGCAGACGTATCTCTAGGAAATCATCGAACCCTAAATTCCAGAGATACGGACTTAATACAGACCTCTGAGGACATCCCAACGTCAGCGATTCAGACACTGCGTGGTAACCAAGTTTAAGTTTAGTCGTGCCTTGTGAAAAGTACGACTGAATAAGTACGAGCCTTCAGCTTAAGAAGTAGCATTGGCCACCATGCGTTGTCGAAAGCACCAGAGATATCGAGGAAAACACCTAGAACATATTTAAAATCTGTAGTGCTGATAGTTGTTCTAACGGATAGGACCGCGTTTACAGTCGATTTGCCCGATGTGAAACCAAATTGTTTCCGATTAAATGTTGGTCCACCGGGTAATAGGCGAGGGACTAGAAGACGCTCTAAGAGCTTACCCAGCGACAGTAACAGGGTAATCGGTCACCACTCTTTGGAATAATACGTATGACGCCACACTCTAGGGAAGATGCCCTCAGATATACATCGATTAAAAACTTGTAAAATTGAGTCACCCGACGCTCGACTAGCTTCTTTTATCATTCTATTTGATATCTTATCTTCACCGGCGGTCTTGTTTAGAGGGAGAGCTCGAACAATGTTAATGAATTCGTCGCTAGATGGAAGATCAGACGCGGGGGAGAGAGGTGAATCTATGGCCCACGCGCGTATCTGCTTATGATGTTCGCTATCGGTTGTTGTATCGTCGTCAGGGATTAGCGTATTGAGCAAGGCACTCGTGGTCTCCTCAATACCAACGGAATGCTTATTATTTACTTTGATGTTTTGTATGTATGCTAAGTCGATTGATCTATTTGCTTTGAACTCATGGTATTAAGTAAAGCCCTTTTTGATTTTTCAACCGCAGCTCTGTAGTGAGACCTGGCAACTCTAAGTGCAACAAAAGCTTCCTCAAACGTATCTCCCGTGATTTTAGATTCTTTGAACTTATTGTGTTTCCTACGTGCCCTTCGGAAACATTTGCGGAGTTCAACTAAGTGATTATTCCACCAATCGCATCTTTTGGTATTTAATAAAGATACGCGGCCTAAAGCTATGTCGGCACAATATATTAAAGACTCTGATATTATCTCTGCACTTTCTTCCGCGGATAATTCCTGGCGAGTAAAGTCTCCGACACACGACGAAAAAAGTGTACTAAATAACTCCCAGTTTGCTCATTTACATTTGTATCTATAACTGTGACTCTGACTAGGAGGATCCTGTATTATTCCCGGGACAAATTCGTACACGATCAGGCGATGATCACTACAAGACGCATCGGGTAAGACGCGCCACCTATCCAATCGGACATCTACACATGAAAGTCGGAAAGGTCGGTGGTGCTTCGGGTGTGTTGTGGATGGAAAGGTTCATCTCAGCGATAAATCTATCGCACACCGGCGATCAGTATCGGTGTACCTTAACTTGCCATACCAAAGAGTATATGACGCAATGACGTCGGCGCCGATGATAGTTTTACGGCCCGCAAGCGTCCTCAAAACGTGGCGGAGTTGGTGTAAGTGTGGAGTGACAGGGTCTGAATATTGAAAATAATAGCTCACAACGTAAACCCTACAGGATGGGGATGAAACCTTTGCGACAGCACAGTGTGACGTCATAAGATGTTGCAGTGACGTAACCGTAAATTTAGAACTCGACACGTAGATTCCGGCTCGTGCTTTATTATCTAACTGCACTATCCTACTGCGTAAGCTAGCGTTTTGGTGTTGTTCCTGAATAAGTATTATGTCCAGGTTATATTCTATAACTAAGCGGTCTAATTCGGCGCCATTCTGTCGTTGTGGAGATTTAGCTGTCCTATAGACAGATTATCCATTTTTAATAATTGGTGTTAAGCACCGGCTGTTCCAGTTTAAATTTGTAAGTGGGACAGTATGATGCGCCGCAGCGGTGGTACATGGTTTCTTAAATCGTCTGCACGACGCGCAAACAGGTACAAACTCGGGCTTATCTTTATTCGTACAGGACCTCGTCGCGTGTCCTTCCGCACAATGACCACATAATGGTGACTTTTCTGTACAGTATTTATCTCTTCCTTAGGTCATCTTCGACTATTAATTTTAATATTTACATTTAGAAAATTATTTTCCAATGAGTCTGCATTTGTAATCATGCAAAAGGTGTATCCCAGACTTCAGTTGGAATATATCCCACATATACGTATGTTTTAGCAAATAAGACAAATTAGGTAAATTTATTTCGAAAATACATTTTAGAAATTTGTTTTGTTTTTGTCGCCGTTTAACATCTCAGGCTCAGGTGCTGAAGAGTTTCCGTGAGTGGATAACATTACGGTACAAAAACGTAAGTACAATATAGGCACAATTACACGCAGTAAGCACTATGAGGACACTTCTGTTTCTTACTTGATTGGTGGATATTAATTGTATTTGGAGTTACTTTAATGACCGGAGGAGAGGTTACTGTCCGACGTAAGTCGTAAGAGTCTGCCTCTGCAACATATGTATAGTATCTTTTGACTACAACCACCGACTTTTCACGTTATCAAAATATTAAGTACCTGATTGAAGTTCGACAAATATGGTTTAGGTAACAAATATGGTCTAAATAATGTGCAGCTATTTCTCACAGAATTCATTATCGAAATTTTTGTTGTTTTTGCTCATAATGGTGAGTGCGTGGTAAAAATGTGATCGGAATAGGTGTATAATAAAAAACGTAAAACATACTTCGATATGACCCTGGCGATAGCGACGTGTCCATATGTACCAAATACTGCCTCGGTTTTCTGCCAGACCAGTCCCGCACGTTAGGATCAGCATCTGTAAACCAAACATTTTACCGTATTGACTAGTTATGGATTTTATATCCCGTTTCGTTACAATCACAACTTTATTTGTTTATTTATTTTATTTAGGGAACACCAACGTGACGAACAACATGTAATATTATATTAGTATACACTCTTGTTAACATACATATTTAAATGCTGCCACATTTATAGGCAACCACGACGTTCTTAAATAACTACAACTGTTACTCTGCTATGAAATTATACAACAAAAAATGCTAAAATACAACAAAGTTTTAAACACAAAAAAAGGAAATCATTATTATATTAAATTTAAATTTGAAAGTAGGAACAGAATTAATTTAAAAAGGAAATATAAAAGAATTACTAATACAATACAATAATAAAAAATAAAAAAAAGTATTTTATTAATGCTTAGCACGTGTAGAAGTCATGTGTTCTGACACCATCGTTCTGATTTTATGGTTTTATCCGAAAAAAGTAGTACATGAATTATGGAATGCATTATATTGCCTTGCTAATCTGTTTATGGGACAATATTGGTATAAATTGGTTTTAAACGTTTGCAATTTATACGGGACAAATTTATTTATTAACTTATTTTACAAACTTGTTTTGTGGCAAGCTTGATTTTTATTAGCGTTTTAATTTGATGCGAGGCTAAGCTAAGTTATAGAAGAGTAATATAAGCTCACCGAATGTAATAATGACACAACTTAAAACTTTGATTACACAATCAGTGTGTGTCTATTTACAGACCAGGTCAGCGTAATTTACAGACTAGGTCTTCAGTCGGAATACATCTATGCCCAAAGAAAGTTATTTTATTCCTACTACGGTACTTCAAATAAAACCTTTTCCTTAGTCAAGATGAAACGAATCTGAATTTAAAAGTAAGTTAACCTTCGCCAACATTGGTTGTATAGATCATGAAGGCTGGGTCTAATTAAAACAAGCCCTTATAATTATTTCATCACTCCAATAATTTTGTTCACACCTCAGTTCGTATCGAGGTAAGAACCCTACAGCGCCCTTCGACGGGTAGCCAGTATTATAAAATATCGCGGTCACTTACACGTAGTGTGCAACTTATCCGATAGATGGAACTGTGTTGGTAACGAGTAACAAAGAGAATATAATCCCTACCTTATTTTAGGTTTCGAGTATAGTACTATACGAACCAATGAGCCTAAAGATGCACCTGTTAAAAGTAAGCGGGGCGCGAGGGAAGATGGCTATAATAGTTTTTTTTATTATTTATATAATTGAAAAGGGATGTTATAGTCCTTTTCACCAGGCATGGGTACGCTGACGTTTAGAATTTGACGTTTCTAGAAACGTGGTGTGTGAAATAGAATTGATTAAATATCGTATCTAGATAATATTAACTCAGAATGAATCGATATTAATAAAAACAATACCGTCACGCCTATTTTTCCCAGAGGGGGTGACAGAGGTGTACTGAGTACACCGACGTTTCGCCGACGATTTTAGGTCCCATGTAATAGGGGGCGAGCCTATTGCCATATACCGGGCACAATTTCAGACTCCGGACTCATACTGGGAATTTTTCGTTAGAAAAACTACATATGTCCGACCTAGGATTTGAACCCAGCACGTCGTGATCACAAAGCGATGCGCTTTGCCACCAGACCAACGAGGCATAAAAATAATTTAGGAACAAAAAGAGAAATAAGTAAAATAATCTCATTATTTATTTACGAATGAAGCCATTGGTAAGAAAAATCGTCTTACAAATCGCTTTATTTGTCGCTTACTTGCATTATTAAAAAATCTATAAAACTCCCTGTTTCAATATGTAATGATAGCGCATCCACGTTTATTTATTAATTTTTTAACCATGAGAATACTAAATATTTCAGTCAGATATATAGAATCATATATTCGTAAAAAAAATCGGCAATCGTATATATCAAACGATACGTTTTTAAAAACAACATATCGATTATCACGATTTCATTGTGTCAGTCCCTAAAACGCAAACCGTTACAATTTACATAATTGAGTAATAGAGTAATATTATGTTTTAAGTTTTTTAAATAATTACGCAAATTTATGAATAGTATATGATTTAAATGAAAACTAAAGTAGATTTTCGATGTATGTTTTATATTTTTGTTTATTTTTTGGATTAAATATTACCAATATTCTTAAATACAATATGCGTGAAATGGAATATGATCAAACGTCACCGTACCCATATTTCGTGAAATGTGTATGTCCATGTGTTTAGCAGAACACAAAAAATACTAGGCTCTAAGAGTGACCGGCAATGCGGAGTCAAAGGGTAAGTAGTGTGTGTACGAGGCATGCCTTTTAAGTTCTGTCGTTTCCATATTTCCCGCCAATTTTGAATTTGGAACTGTTCTATATTCGAATGTGTTTAAATTTTGAATCTCAAAACATTTGAAAGTATTAGGATTAATGCTATTGTTTAGTCACAGCGTCGATTGGAATCTGTCAGGTTACTTACGAAAATGAATCTTTCTAAGCAAAATGTTCGTGCAATAATTTTCTACAACTTTAGAAGAGGCCTGACACGGCTTCAGTGTTTTGAAGAGCTAACATCTCTGTTCAGTGATGAAGCCCCATGTCTGCGGACTGTCGAACGCTGGTATTTAGAATTCCAGCGCGGACATACTAGTGTAAGTGACAAATCTCGCGAGGGAAGTCCACGTTTTTAAAAAGTACTTAAAAGAACAAAATAGTAATTTAAATACATGGGGTGCATGTATGCTTATATGCATGCATGCAACAAAATGCTATTTGTTTAAATTTTTGTGGCATGTCTACCTCCAGAGGATTTTTAAATACAAGTTTAGGCCCGTTTAAGGACTATTGCCATTATTAAATAAACTTGTTAAAACAGAGAAATAATGCGGTATTTTCGCAATAAGGTCTTTGAAAGGAATAGAGTGATCGTCATAAATAGGTTTAATCGGTCGGTCGGTTTAAGTGTTGATAATTGTGCTTAGTTCATCAAAGAAAATTGCTTATTTATTTTATTTTTGTGTGAATCTGAAACGCAAGCGTGTATTTTTTTATCATTTGTTTTGAAATTTCAGTTCATTTGTTTTGTAATGGAAAAACTAAGTAGGGGAAACCTGAACAAAACCATATACCGGGGTAAAACAGTACAGAATTTCCCGTGGATATGCCGCTCAGTCGACAAACATTTGTCGCTGTAGCAACACGCGTTGCCAAAATATTTAAATTTATTGTTTTTCAAAGGATTTCATCTATTTTTTAGGGCTCCGGTACCTCAATCGGTAAAATCGAACCCTTAAAGGATCACTTCGTCGTCCGTCTGTTTGTCCGACGGTTATCACCCTTTTTCTCGGGAACGGCTAGAGGTATTAAGTTGAAATATATGTCAAACACGAAGGTCCATGGCCCTCTACTGGTGTAAACCCAAAAAAAAGATATGGCCATTTAAAGTCACTCATCAGAAATTATAAGGCAATTTCCGTTGACCGTTGACGTTCATGGTTCTACATAAAATTTGGTAAGAAGCAAGGTTTTAAAGTAAAAGTAAAAGTAAAAGAAGAAATCCGAAAATTGTGAATTTATAACTATATCATATAAAAAAAATATTGTTTTTCCTCATATCCGATGAAAAATTAAGATAGCGCCGTCTAGTGACATTTTGTGGAACTATGCTTCTTATGTACCCCGCAAAGAATCTGGCGTGATTATATATAGACGGACAGAGAGAGAGAGAGGGGAGAGAGGGAGAGAGGGAGAGAGAGAGAGGGGGAGAGAGAGAGAGGGGGAGAGAGGGAGAGAGAGAGAGAGATAGTAAAGAAAAAATGAGAATTGTTAATTTATAGTTATATCATATAAAAAATAATTATTTTCCCTCAATGCCAATAAAACTTAGCGCTATCTAGTGACTTTTTGTAGATACTATTTTGATTCAACTACTCAACATAACTCCGCCGTATTTGGGCTCGTTGCACTTGTCTTGACAAGTTCTGCAAACCCGGGTGGTGTCCAGAGGCTGATGATGGAACCGAAGGGTGGCCAACGGAACCACCCAACTACTCTACTCAACATAACCACGCCGTGTTTGGGCTCGGTGGATTTGTCTTGACGTGTTCTGTAGATCTGGATGATGTCCAGAGTATGATAATAGAGCTGGAGGGTGGCCTATTGGCCACCCTCCAGCTATGGGACCAACGGAATAGCGAGCCTTCCGAAGCGCAGAGATGCTTGAATATGAAAATACCACAAACAGTCACCTATCTCAGCCCGACCGAGTCCAACGCTGCTCAACCTCGCTTATTTTTAAGAACGCCGCGATCGTACAGCGCTACGAGTGCCTAATTAGATAACTACTTTATTAAATTAGAAATTCACAGGCTAGGAAGTTCTATTGAACTTCCCAACTACTGAACATAAGCCTACTGTTTGTGACGCGCTCCCACTTTTGCCCTAGAACGCACCACAAGATTCGACGCTAACAATGTGCTGCGTTTCTGGGACTTTCGCTTACGCTCTGTGACGTAATGTAATTTTTTGTATTTCCGTCGCCAACGGAATAGCGAGCCTTCCGAAGCGCAGAGATGCTTGAATATGAAAATACCACAAACAGTCACCTATCTCAGCCCGACCGAGTCCAACGCTGCTCAACCTCGCTTATTTTTAAGAACGCCGCGGTCGTACAGCGCTACGAGCGCCTAACTAGATAACTACTTTATTAAATTAGAAATTCACAGGCTAGGAAGTTCTATTGAACTTCCCAACTACTGAACATAAGCCTACTGTTTGTGACGCGCTCCCACTTTCGCCCTAGAACGCACCACAAGATTCGACGCTACAATGTGCTGCGTTTCTGGGACTTTCGCTTACGCTCTGTGACATAATGTAATTTTTTGTATTTCCGTCGCCACTTTATATCAATTTTTTGCCAAATAAAAGCACGCTGCTGTTTGCAAGTTTTTTTGGTATTTTTAATCGTGGGTTTTTTTGGTGAGATCAGTTAAGAAGCCTTTGCTGTCACCCTTCTGTCCATCCCAGTTGTCGACAAAACTGGTCTTCGAGCTACATAGGACTTTTTTCACCTACATCAAGCGGCAACCCTGCTTAGGACGCCGCCCACGCCATGCACGACATCACAAACGAAGGGCAGCTGTAAGCAAGAGACTTCAGATAAAAAGACAACAAAATCATCGCAAAAATCACCATACGAGGTAAAACGGAAACTTATTCAATAACAAGCAGCAGAAGTCAAAGTAAAAATAGAAAAGGAACTAATCGAGAAAAAGATGGTTGCCGAGCTGGCTGTTTTAGATGAATACTGCTCAAGAAGTCTAGCTGAGTCAATCATCGTTGAGGAAAAGGTAGAAAAGTGGATAGAGAACAGTTACCTAGATGCCGACGGCCCCCCGCAGTCGAGCAGGCTGAACCATCATCCCACATCCAGCAATTGGCGAGCGCACTCAAAGAAGCTCTTACTATCACTACTTGTCAATCCCAGCCGCAACCCCAATATCCAGAACTTCTAGCACGGATGTCAACCTCCAAAGACCTGCCACTTTTCTTAGGTGACGAATGGATGCAATTTAAAGAGATGTATGAAGAATCAATCAAATTATGTCACTATAACGACAGTGAAAATATTATTTGGCTGTGACGATGCTTGCGAGCAGAAGGGAGAGAAACTATGAGCTCACTGCTGATTGAGAACAAACAACCTAG
The DNA here is from genome assembly GCA_905147815.2 of Phalera bucephala. Classification (NCBI taxonomy): domain Eukaryota; kingdom Metazoa; phylum Arthropoda; class Insecta; order Lepidoptera; family Notodontidae; genus Phalera; species Phalera bucephala. The sequence continues at coordinate 18,902,408 of LR990609.1, read as the reverse complement.
TGCTATACTAGAGGCGCTGCACTTGAGATATGGTAGACCCGAGACAATTATTTCAAAGATTGTGTCGAAAGTGAAGAAGATGTCACCACTGCCGACTGCTTATCATACTGAATTAATAAATTATGCTATAATAATTAAAACTGTTGTTGCAGCTGCACAAGCTATTAAGCAGGATGACTATCTCAGGAGTCCAGAATTAATAACGACAATTATGTCTAAATGCCCAAGCGCTCTCATTACAAAGTGGGTAGATTTATTACCACACAGCTGAATACTGTGAAGCAACAAAGGTTGCAGCCGTTGGAGTGAGTTATATCTACAGCCACTCTGACCTGAAGAGACGGCCATAAGAACGTCTTTTAAAAACCACATCCTGTAGTGCTACAAATTAACAGCAATGAAGATACAAAATGCAAATTTTGCCATGTGAATTTGCCATTCGTTTCAAACGAGCAGTGAGAAGAGACAGATGGAGATTTGTTAAGACACACAAATTATGTTTTAAATGTGCCATGATGATGATGATGTAATGTGTGTATGTAACCTGCGACATTGATGACTGCGGCTTGCCTCACCACCGTTTACTGTATTGGCTGGCATCGGACTGACGAGATGCTGGTGGTGACACATTAAGGCCCACCTCTGCACCAGTGATCACTACTGCGAGCGTCGTTACCGGGTGTGAAGATAGTGTGGACGACTCCAGGGGGAGTATGGAGTAGTATGGAGTCAAGTAAAATGGTAATAAAAACGGTAAAACTTCAAAATAAAGTTTTTGTGAAAGTAGTGCCAGTGAATGATACATGGGCCTAATGGTGTTGTTTCCGGCCATGCGCTGCTCGATGATGGCGCCACGGTGACGTTAGTGTCACGTAGAGTAGCTACTCTTCTCGTCGGTTTACAAGGACAAAACTATCCGCATATCGGGTGCATGGGACAATAATGAACTGTGTAGTTCTAGTGAAATAGTTAATTATTGTACAAGCTCCTATTTTAATAGTGATAAGTTATATAACATACATGCTCACAAACTTAACGAATTGTGTTTACCAGAACAAAATTTGTGTAAGATAAATGTCAACAATTATAAACACTTGATCCCTGTTAAAAAATTTATAAACAATGTAACTGTAAAGCCAGAAATTATCATTTTCTTGTAGCACTTAAACCTGTGTTAGGTAGGTCAGATGAGCCATGTGCTACTTTAACATGATTAGGCTGGTGCGTTCACGGTGTCTCCACGTCATCCTCGCGTGCTGGCAAGTTGTGCGGTGGTGCACAACTACTGACAGTGCGGACGCGGCGACAGGACCGCGCACTACTGACAGTGATGCAGCCCGAATGCGGAGTCCCTCGCCACGCGATTACACCTGCGGTTCCCACGTCGGCACCAACGATCCCCGAGCATACAGGTATTACCGCTTCTGTACATGTACTATCTAATCAAGTTACCATTCCAGTAGTTGATGTGAATGACCAGCGTGAAGTAAAAGAAAACTCAAGATGTCTAGAACAGCTGATTCGTAAATATTTCGCTCTCGATGTAATTGGTGTTAATCCATGTCCTAGACAAAATGTATGTGAGATGAAGGCTATCCAATGCTTATAATTTTCTTCTAAGATTGCAGATGAAAAATGGGAAGTTGGTTTACCCTTGAAAACTGATACTAAAATGCCAGACTCATTCCCAAATGCTTACAAACGTCTAATGATGATAGAACGCAAAGTGCAAGTAAATAATGAGTTTAAGATAAAATATAATGATAGAATAAAACACCTTTTACAGAATAAGTATGCACGGCCACTCTTCAGTGACGAGGCAGCAGTGCGAGCATGGTAACTGCCCCACTTTGGTGTGTACAACCCGAACAAAGGGAAGCTGCGACTGGTATTCGATGCTGCCGCTGCTTCTGGTGGTTTCAGTCTAAATGACTACCAGCTGCAAGGCCCTGATTTGCTGGAGTCCTTCTTGGGTATTATGCTACGTTTCCGGGAAAACGCCATTGGAGTCTCAGGTGATATCAAAGAAATGCTTTTAAGAATTAAATTATGACCAGAAGATCAATATTCTTTGCGCGTTCTTTGGAGAAATGATCGATCAGAGCTTATTCAGAAGTATTTGATGACATCATTGATATTTGGAGCTAACTGTTCACCATTTATCGCAAAATATGTAAAAAACAAAAATGCAACGCGATATGAAACTGAAAGACCCGCTGCAGTTAATGCAATAATAAAAAATCATTACATGGATGATTATCTTGACTCATTTACAAAAAAGGAGAGCGCTAAGCAAATGATCAAGGATATAAGTTCGATTCATGAACAGGGAAGCTTTCAAATGCGGAAAATGGACGAGGGAAATACTTTCTGAAATGCCAAATACGGATCTAAGTGAGCCTACCATTAAGTTAGATTTTCCTAATGATGACTACGAGAGGGCGCTAGGTTTGTTATGGTACCCTAACAGCGACACGCTTAGTTTTAATTTGTCGCTCAATCACGTCCCAGATCAGATATTGAAATGTGAACGAAAACTGACAAAGCGCGAGATATTAAGTATAGTTATGTCATGATGATGTTTATGGCTTCTTAACTCCATTTACAATGCAGGCTAAAATAATACTTCAGCAAACATGGAAGCAGAATATTGATTGGCACAAGCAGATAACGGATAATTTGTTTGCATTGTTTCGTAAATGGGTTAAACAATTAAATATCATTAAAAGTATTCGAATACCAAGATGGCACTTCAGATCTCTCGGATCAGATACGCGCAGCAAGAAAGAGGATCTGAAAATCTCGAGCTACACGTATTCTGCGACGCTTCACCAGCGGCAGTTGCGTACTGGCGCTTATCTTGTAATGAAGGAATTTGTGTCTCATTAGTAACTAGCAAAGGGCGCGTCGCCGGTATTAAACTTACAACGTCCGTACCATGCCTCGAGCTGCAAGCAGCATGGCTAGGATGTCGCCTTGCTGACACCATAATAAAAGAACACTAACACTAAGGCTAACGATTGATACTAAAAATACTACTGGACAGATTCAACTACTGTGCTGCATTGGATAAGAAACAACGCGAGAAATTATAAGACCTTTTTTGCCAATCCGTTAGGTGGAATAGATAATTTATGCAATGTCACCGAATTACGTATGCGCGGTACGTATCGACCGAATCCAATATTGCTGACATCGCCACTAAGTCAGGCAAACCCGAAATCTCCACAGATCGTATTTGGTTCAAGGCCCTAAGTATTTACACCAAAGCGAGTAGAGTTGGCCAATGGAACCCATAAGAACACTATAATAAAATCAGTGTTGGGATCTTAGAGAAAGTAAATATTTTTCACCAGCTGGATAAACACCGCGTAACTTACCTGTTCCAGATCGGAGATTCTCTTCATGGATGCGGTTACTACGCAGTACCACTGCTGTGCTGCTATTTATAAGAAAATGTAGAAAGGAGAAAGGCGTTGATAGATACAGATCTGATGATGCAAGTTAAAATACTCATCTTGTGATACTCCCAACAGTCGTAATTTTGCGCCGAAATCAGTCAGCTGAGGGAATCTAAGCAGGTGATGAAGGATAACCGATCACGTGTCCTCACGCCTACAATCGACGATCATGACTTGCTGCACGTAGAGGGGCGTATTGGCGCCGTTCAACAGATGACCAATGATATTATCAGGCCAGTGATTCTTGACGAAAAAGACCATACTGCTTGGCTGATTATAAGCATCATCACGAGCGAGCGGCTCATGCAAGTAATAAAACAGTAACAACAATAATTAACAACTTACGCCAGAGGTACTGGATAGTAAATTTACGATCGACCGTGCAAACTGTAGCTTCTACCTGTATGTTTTGCAGGATAAGAAAAGCGAGTTTTAAATCTATGCGAATACCAGAGGCGCGCTTGTCACACCCCAGTTCACCAACTGAGGGATCGACCTCTTTGGCCCGATTGACGTTGCATTTGGCCGACAGAGTTAAAAGATACGGAGTTTTGTTTACCTGCATGACTATTCGAGCCACGCACATTGAAATTATTCCCTCTCTGACGACAGATTCATTACGTATGGCGGCAAGACGGGGTTGGCCACAAAAAGTTGTCTCTGACAATGACACGAACCCAAGAGGAGCAGACACGGAATTACAAAAATCGCTAAAAGAACTAAATCAAGAATTTCTTAGAGACCATAGGACTTACTTAGGGATCAGCTGGCATTTCGTTCCACCAGGAGTCAGCACATGGAGGGAGCCTGGGAGCGTATGATACGAACTGCTCAGACTGCGTTACGAATTATGCTTACAGAAAGGACACCCCGCGAAGAAGTTCTGATTACCATTTTAGCCGAAGTAGAGAAAATGGTGAACAGTTGACTCCTCGCTCATGTGTCGCTAGATTATCGCGACCTGGAGGCGCTGACACCTTATCATTTTATTATTGGATTCTTGTCAAATTTATCACCACTTGGAGCATTTTACGACGGCGACCTATACCTGAGGCGCCAATGGCGAGTTATTGACATGTTCTGGCTCAAACACGAGAATCGATTCCAGTGCCGTTGATTAGAATTAATTCAAAGATTGTTTTTATTAAAATAAATCGACATTCTTAGACTATAGTTCAGTCATTATCAGTCTCGCCTATAGCGTCCAAAGGCCATCCGGAAGCTCACCAACGTAGTTTCGGTTTCGGCCCTAGTTTCATTTGATTTTCTGCTGAAACCGAAACTACAATTTCGCGCTGAAAATGGCCAAAGCCGAAACCAGTACGGAACCCTCAGAGCGCAAGTTCTACTCGCACTTGTCCTGTTATTTTGGAAATTATAGCCGTTATAGTGAAGTTTACGTTTCGGAAGTTTACGTTACGCGTAATTTACTCTATTTTTACCGGCGATATTGATTTGGAAGTAGGGATACGACTCCAGCCGCTTTCAATCGAGTGACTCGAATGAATTTATTTAACTCGGTACTCAAGTAAAAATAAATTTTACTCGAAATGGCTTGCACTCAAGTTACCGAGTCAACTAGATGTACCGAGTAGATTCGGTGAACTCTAGATACATGTTACTTTACTAATTCACTATAGTCTACGTCACCAGGTCATAAGTATGTTCAAACTTGCCTATTGGAAAGTAAACAAACATGAACTTAGTTAGATTTATAAAGTAACTATAATGATTTAATCATATTATTTATTTAATAAAGGCTATTTAAAAATGCCTTTCACTCGAGTTGACGGGACTGTAAATAGTGAACTCGAGTGACGTAACAAAATAACCCGAGTGACTCGAGTCAAAAAATCCTACTCGAGTTGTAGTAGTGAATGCCATATTTTTGTATTGAACTGTGGGTCAAAATTGTATGGGGTTTAACCGGACAATATACGATTTTAACCAGGGGGTGTAAAAAGAATAACTTGTTTTTTTATTACAGCATTAACCAACTGCCATCGATTGCTGCTAGGCCATTTTTAACACAATTTGTCAATTACTACAACGTGATTCGTTCAAGTGCCATCAACTCCATCTGCACCAATCTTTTACAGCCCTAAACTCTTAGCTATACGGCTTTGACCCGGTCTCCCCTATGAGGAATCATTAGAACGTACTAAGTTTGATTTAATTTTCGTTTAGTTGGTAAGAAAAGATTTCTTCTTACAACAGATCCATAACAATGAACCGTTTTTTAATGATTTGTTCCTTTAAAATTGGTGCCCGTCGTATATTAATTCTTCATGAGACATGCACTAACATCTAACTAATTATAAACATTTATTTTCTATGAAGGATTGTTAACCTTTAATCAGCTTATAAATTATTAGTAAGTATTTACAACGCAGAAATTTATGTAGGACTTTGGTACTCAGGTTTACTCGTGGGCCAATGAGTCGAATCATAAGTACATGTGATTGCTCTTGTCCAATTTCAATTTATCGGACTACGACAATTTGTAATTCCTCTTGGTCCCATATATCGCACTATGAGAATTTATAATTCCCCTTTGTCCGCTCAATCAGGCTATGAGAATTCTTGATTCCTCTATGTCCGATCAATTGAACTATGAGAATTCGTGATTCCTCTTAGTCCGCTGAATAGCAACAATAGGAAAAAAAGTTTAAGATATCCGATCGGTAGGACTAAGCACTCGGACGACGCGGTCACAGTGTTTTTCTAGACCGACAAATAATGCAGTTGGTGATCATGGACAAGAATCCCAGTTCAAACAAATTGATTTTTCTATCCAAAGATGCGATATCTGGTCAATTATCGACACCGTGCATATTACCTGATATACCTAGTAGCAATAGGCTCGCCCTCTGTTATTTTTTCCTGAATATAATATGGGTGTCCAGAGTCCTCCTCTGCTAAACGCGGGAACTATAAGCGTGACGGCTAGCGTGTATTTTTTTATAATAATAATAATATAAATATATCAGCCTATACTGCCCACTGCTGGGCAAAGGCCTTCTCCCACAAATCGAGGTGAGAGAGATTAGGTCATACTCCACCACGCGGACCCAGTGCGGATTGCTGGTTTGTGGCCACCTGCTGTTGGAACTTATCAAGCCGCATTTAAGGCTTCCAACTCGGCTTAACGACTACCACATAAAGTGGTAACCGGGACCAACGGCTTAACGTGCCTTCCGAAGCACGGAGACGCTCGAATATGAAAATGCCACAAACGGTCACCCATCTCAGGCCGCCCGAGTCGAACGCTGCTTAACCTTGGTGATCGGCAAGAACACCGCGGTCGCACAGCGCTACGAGCGCCTCCGTATTTTTTATATTAAGTAGAAACTCACCATAAACCTCCACAAGTAGTCTGTAGACGTTTTCGTGCCGAAACTGCATCGCGATGTGCAAAGGTGTGTAACCCTGAAAATAACGTTTATCGTATCTTGAAATCTATGGTAGACAATATCTACGATAAAACACAAATCGTTTCTTCATCTCTGATACCTATCTCTTACATCACCTCTGTCCATGAATATGGAAATCCATATGTCTATCACTTCTTTCAAATATCTTTGCGATAGTCATAGTACCCTTGTATAAAGGCAAGGGCTCACAATATGACTGCGCCAATTACAGGGCTATCAGTTTGATCAGCTTTGCAGCTAAGGTGTATGGTAAAATTATTGAACGGAGAATGCGCGAGAAGTCCGATGGAGTGTTGTGTGAGGCACAGGGAGGTTTCAGGTCTGGAAGAGGATGTTCGGATCAAGTTTTCTCCCTCCGCAACATCGTAGAAAAGCATCTGGCAGTAGGCCGGAAGGTTCACTGCGGTTTTGTGGACCTGGAGAAGGCGTTTGATAGAGTCGTGCGAAAGAGACTTTGGGACATTTTGCCAGAGTATGGTATAAACGGCACCCGTGTTGCGAGCCCTCCAGTCCACCTACGTGGACAGCAAGGCATGCGTACGGGTGGGTGGTAACATGTCACCTTGGTGTGACGTTAAAATCGGCGTCAAGCAGGGTTGCGTGTTGTCCGCTAGACTGTTTATAGTGTATCTGGATAAAAGTCTTCAAAGACTGTGTGCGATGACTGAAGGGGTAAAAATGGGTGATCTAGTGATAAACCACCTATTGTATGCAGATGACGCGGTTTTGATAGCGCCAACAGCCACTGATCTGCAAACACTAGTCACAGTTATGAGAGACGACTGCATGAACAATGGCTTACATTTGAATGTGAAGAAAACCAAAATTATGGTTTTTGAACGGGAAGAAACCAGAACGAATGCAAGGATTGTGGTTGGTAACGATGTGCTGGAGCAAGTGAATGAGTTTGTATATCTTGGATGCGCCTTCAGTAAGGATGGGAAATACACCGCTGATATAGAGAGAAGAGTGAATGCAGGTAATAGAGTGAATGGTGCGATGGGAAGGCTACTTGGGCACTTAAGCCAAAAGGCGCAGCTGGCCATGCATAACGGAGTGCTTGTCCCAACGCTGTTATATGGCAGTGAGAGTTGGGTATGTAAGAAGGAGAACGAAAGCAGGATAAATGCGGTCGAAATGCGATCTCTGCGGAAGATGTGCGGAGTCACGCTGACTGACCGTATTCGCAACAGCGTAGTAAGAAAGCGAGTAGGTATGAAATATAGTATCGGTGTAAAGATGAGAAAGGGTATGCTCCGTTGGTTCGGGCATATAGAAAGAATGCCAGAAGAAAGAATGACAAAACAGATATACAATGCGAAAGTGGAAGGATGTAGGTGCCGGGGAAGACCTAGACTATCTTACCATGACCAAATAGACCGTGTCTTAGCTGAAGGGCAAGTCAAGAGTCTCCGTAACCGGCGAGTGTGTATGAGACGAACTATGAGAGTGGAGGAAGCCAGAGAGGTATGTAAGGAAAGAACCTGTTGGAACTCTGTACTCTCTGCCTACCCCGCGAGGGAGCTGGCGTGATGATATAGATAGATAGATCTTTGCGAATTATAAAAAGTTTATAGTTTATCAAAGAACCTTTATTCTCAAACATCAAAAATTTCGAATTCGAAAAGCTAATATGAAATAAATTTCAAGTTTGTTAACGCAACCACAACACAAAAATAATTACTAGGGTACGTTAAAAAATCGCTTTAAATCTTTTGTCGACTTAACGGTGCACCTACTTTTAAAAAATGCACGAACGATTAATCTATGCTGGAGAAGAATTAAAAACATAAATAATCGCACATGCTACATACAAACTAGTCTCCAAGATTGCACCTTTACGATGTTATCAGATATGAAATATTTCAAGATGAGGGTGCACGGGTGAGCGGGCTTCTTGCGCTGCGTGGAGCGCATAGATCTACTTGTAAATGCTCACATCTGCTACCGGCCCCGTTCGCGATTCCACTTATACGTATTCAATATTATCCGCGATAGATATTAAACTCTTGGATATTGTAGAATATAATATAGAAGCGACAGCTGTAACGTGAACTCAGTGGAGATAAGAGCGTAACCCTTAAAGTTTGTGAATTCTCTATAAATTGTTGCTTACTGAGTTCGTCGATGCCCAAATTTTATTTGATACAGCTGAAAAGTTAAGACAGACTTCAAGAACAGTTGGTAGAACGACAGTAAAACTTGTGAACTTATATGGTATTATAGGATTAAGGTCAACATAGCATATAGTGGAATTCTTAATTGATTATTTAGTGGATACTTTACGTTATGATCTATTTATCTATATAATCATGCCAGATATTAATACGTGAAGCAAAAACTTTGTACCCCTTTTTACGAAAATTTAAAATTATACATAAAAAATACATTAAATCAATAAAAAACATTACACACACTACCATGTATTTGACACACACACGCATATATACTCTTTTGTTTATTGTTAAAGTCTGTGGTCAAATTGAAAATAGATGAATATTGTTTGTCTTTAATATTATTTGTCTATAGTCTTACTGAATGTCAAACATAACCAGCAAACGATGAAAGAGTTGGTCGAATTTCGACCAATGGGCGACCACTAGTCTATATAATCATGCCAGATCCCGTGATTACATTGATTACTTGTTAACGTTATGATAATGTCGTATAATACTGACATCATAATTTGTCAGAAATAAAATTAAAAACCCTAAATAATGGATAAATTAGTTCCTAGGAAAAAATTTGTGCGTAGAATTATCCTCTTAGAAGTAGATAGAAAGATAATTGGTTCCACGTGAGCGCTATTCAGACGACAAGGACGTTGTCATAAAACGTCTATAGCTTTATTAGGAAAAGAGGAACATTAAAATGTTGAGTGGCGCACAGATAAATTTACCACCACTTCCCTCGAATCCACAAGTAGACCAGTAATAAAATGTTCGGCGGACTTACCCCATTCTACTTCCGTCGCCAACGACGCCGAACACCACATGAAAAAGATTGTAACGACACTTTAACGATACCGTAAAACAGGCAAAATACCCGCTGTAAGTAATTTTGATTGGACGTTAAAGCTTCTAGGTAACAGTAAAGTATACGATTACTGGTTTGCAGATGTAAACACATTATTAACTCGGCTCCATTTATAGTCAATTGCACTCGCATAATTCTTGCGACTGCCGCGTTTTAGGTCCACGATATTTCTTTAGGATAAAATGCGGCGGGATTCGCTTCCACCGCTGCAACCAAATAAGGAGTCCAAATTACTCCTAAGATTTTCACTTTTTAAAGTGAATTCTTTACTCGCATGCATGTTGGAATTCGAACATCTTTTTGTGATTTATCGACGGAAACATTTTCCTGAGCCGTCGCCCAAAAAATAAATATCTACTTGGCACACTGGCTTTCTGGGATGAAACTAAAGAATCCAGAGACTATAAAATTTGAGGTGAGGTGCCAATATTCTCTAAATGGATATTTGTATAAAATTAAGTGTGTCTTCATTGAAGAAAATTTGATTTTCGTGTAATGGTGTTCATGCATTAAGAGAGACTTCACTGTCGATATATAAATAACTACCTTTAAAAATATCAATTGAAATTTGATGGTATCTTAAAATTTCGAATCAGAACAAAAATCAACTAGTTAATAGGTCATGCATATAAGTAGATTTCTTACCGAACGTTCGTTGACTATGTGTCGAGCAACTCCACCCAATAATTTCACCAAATTTTCATCCCCGCGTTTACAAGCCCAGTGCATCGCCGTCTGAAATAAACTCGGGAATCCAATATACATGGGTATATGATATCTTATCAGAAATTAATGCTTTTAATAAATAGTGTGTGCTCAGCCCTACAAAAAAGGTTAATAAATTATCATTTTAGTTTATGAGCATATTAAAGTATGCAAGGGTACATAGGTTTATTTAAATCGCAACTTTAAGCTAGTACTTAAATCGCACATGTAATTACAGTATAATTTCAAAACCGATACCGAATTATGAAGCTAAATATTCAGAACCACAACACGATTCCATCACGAAAAGAGTTTAGTAGGTCGAGAAACAAATTACTTGATTGCCACCCTTTTATTTTTGTATATGTAAAACACTTTGATGGACAATATAATGCCGAAATTATAGCTCTTTATAATCGGAACGTATTAGGATGATTTGCATTCAGATTAAAGATTATATTTTGGTGAAGGTAGGTGTTATTAGCATAGTTATAGGAATTAGCGTGCCATCATCGTTGGTCATTTTAATATTTAAAACGTTATGGTAAGCAAAGCGTAATTTAAAGAAACCGTTTTTTAGATAAAGGTTGCGTTAAACAGCGGGTAATAGTCAGCAATTTTAGCTTGTTCTACTAGCTGTTTCGAGTAGATATCTGGTACTTTAGATATTAGTATGTACCAACTATTATTCGGTGTTTGTATTCGTGGATTATGGAGCGGACTTTCTTAAGATTCAAGAAGTGAAAGTTGAGGCTTGGTATCTGGGGAACGCACGTCAAATGGCTTACTTTTAAAAGTGTTATTACTTTAGAGAGGAAACAACAAAGTAAATTGAAAGGATTTGTTAAATGATGCGATCAAGAGTGTTAATGTTGTTCTTCAATTTCAGCATCTGGGAGAAGAAAAAAGAGGACAGGGATAGGTACAATTGACCCTCAATCGTACGCCAGAACCCATAAAACCTCCGACGCCTTAGGTGCGCCGAGGTTTTCAGTCAGCAGTTAAGTCTTACGAATATATATTACTTTATCCGAGGCGAGGGTTCGAGCTTCGTACCAATCGGCGTATGTACAAGATGTAGGCGTGATCGTCGCTGATTCAGTGGGGTAGTTAGTGGCGGGCGGTCCTAGGTTCGACGTCGCCCGGAGAAATATTGGCCCCGGGGGAAGCGCTGTTAATTTGCAGCGCACATTGGGTACAGGCACGATTTTCCACGTATCTATCTACCTACGCGCTCGTCGCCCCGGTAATGTCAATATGGTTTGAGGCATTCTCGTTGTGTACGACAACACCTTAATTTAAAATTTGGTGTATACGTTTAACTGAAAACCCCATATTCGTGCTGTTATTATGAGAATTCAAAATTTCACCTAATTGAAAGTTACGCTATCGAACGCTGTAGGTACACCTTATAAAACAAGATATTACACGAAGATAAAATACTGGATTTATGGACTGGTATTTTGTTAATAATGTCCGACATTAACCAGCTAATTAGTAAAGTTCTTTGTTATGTCAGCCGGAGGGCATCGAGCAAACACATTATGAATGTTTTATTATACCCGTAATTTACGAATAATTAAATATACTTACATACTGCATGTTCACACCAACGGCATCGGGCAGGTATTGACGACCGACATGCGGGAATAAAGCCAAAGTATAATTTATCGCACACAATGTAACATGGACTAAAATAAAATTAAAAATAAATTGTTTCTAGACACATGGACTACTTTAAAAGATAAGGGTCCTTCGGAAGTCTATAAAATAAAAATCACATTAAGGCGACGTTTCCGGGTCAGCGGGCAACAGAATTTCCAAATTTATTGTCGGCTAACCTAATAAATTTAAAACAGGATTACTTGGTCCGTGCACAAAGCAAAGCTTTATAATTTGCCCGATATAAATCTCTGCTCCGCGTCAAACGAGTGACTTATCATTTAAAACGACTTAAAAGGCCTAGGCGCCTTTTCGAGTCACTGCCCTGGGCGGGTCACAAAGCGACAACCAACCTTTTTCAGCTCTCTCTAGGCTTCATTATATCATCATCAAACTAGATTCCTTGTAGAGTAGACAGATAATACTACAGACCCAACAGGTTTATTATTTAATTTCAAAAACTGCCACTAATAATTTAACTAAATAACTAATAAGTCCGAAACACATACGTTCAAAAATTGATTACATTATGACTCAAATCATTTTTATGGCTCTATATTTCAGATATATCTCTATATTTGATCATCATCATCACATCATCACGCCAGATCCCTTGCGGGGTAGGCAGAGAGAGAGTACAGAGTTCCAAAAGGTTTTTTCCTTACATAGCTCTCTCTGGCTTCCTCTACTCTCATAGTTCGTCTCACACACGCTCGCCGGTTACGGAGACTCTTGACTTGTCCTTCAGATGAGCCACGGTGTAATTGGTCATGGTAAGATAGTCTTAGATCTTCCCCGGTACCTACATCCTTCCACTTTCGCATTGTATATTTTATTGTTCTATATTTTAGCACTACAGATTACCCTTTTGTAAGAGTAGGACTGCTATTTGAAGCATCATTGTTTTCAAAGTCAGTTTAATTAGATTTATAATGTAGTTAAATAGTCCGGTCCAGTGTCTTAGTTTATCATAATTTTCACGAACAATTAATACAAATAACAGAAGTCTAGATCATAGAATGGTGGCAACACTGTTGCCTGGCATACCTACATAAGTAAAAATATTTAGAAACTTTTTCCTAGCTTTTTTTTTTATTACGCATTCTATAAATAACCACGGCATTATTTTGATTTATAATAAATACAGTACTAAAGATTTGTTACTTAAAAATATTATTTACAGAGTGTCTGTAAACTACAGAAAAGTTTTTAGAATACATCTAGGAATATCTTTTACAGGACTGTTTTAGATAAAGGCCTAGCCACTGGTTATTCCCTGTGCCGTGTCTAGGACACCTTCCCACACACTAGTCATTCAACTTCCGTCCATTTCAAAGTGTAAATTGTTATAGGCCATTTTATTTTAGGCGTTTAAAAAGCAATGTTGTGTTCCGGCGAAGGCCGGCGAAGACGCTCTATGTGTTAACTTGTGCCTTTGCTGACCGTGATCACACCGTTATGCAACAAAACACTTAGACAGGACATTTTTAGTTTAGGTAATTTTGTTTTTACATTTCCTGTAGAAAATTAGTACAACTGTGAGGTGCAGTTGTAAAAAAAGTGCTGACAAATAGTAGTGTCTCCTCAAATATTTTAATAAGTCTTTTTCAAATATTTTCTATTACTATAATTTGGACGGTTATCACGCTTTATGCATGCTATAATAGGTACTAAATATATATGTAAGAGATTTATATAAATCACGCCGATATTCCCCAAGGGGGGTGGCGTATGTGTACCATGTACACTCCCATATCGCCAACGGGGTTATATATGACGCCTACCGTATATGAGATACAAGACAAACTATGGGAGTGGAAGAAGCCAGAGAGGTTTGTATGGAAAGAACTTCGCCCCCGCAAGGTATCTGGCGTAATAATATAGATAGATAGACTACTGCTATCATTAATTTCGGACTTCGGACTTACTAATATATTTTTTAGCTAGAGAAGCCACACTTTTCCCACTTAGTATTTGGAGCTAGAACATTGTAATCGCTACCTGCGCTACGCACCATTAGACCAGTCCAGTCCAAAAGATATAAATCGAGCACTAGCAATCAAACACTTGTGAGAACAGCGACGTGCGCAATCGTCAGGTGTGACGGTGTGACACGGTGACGACGTGTAGAATTGTTTAGCGCGATTGTACACGGCACACTCACGGTGCGGACACGGCGTGTCCCCGTGTGCCGGGTAACATCCGCTACCACGTCATATTGATTGCGTTTGCATGTACATCAATTAGGATCCGCGGGACGATGCGTCTTCCGAGCCACTAATTATCGTCTTGTCACTGTGTAATTATGCATATAGGTTGACAGCGACGTTGATGTACGTGTCGAACCGTGTGAGTGTTGCTATTTATCTCTATCTACCTACACTAATAGCCTATAAGCGTTAAACCTACAGTTGAGCGTCAAGAAGCTACTCATTTTCATTTGAATGGAATTGCGATTTTTAAGGTTAAATGACCTTGCATCCAGATCCCGATTCTACTAACAAAACTCCGTTAGAACCGGATTTTAACCGCCCCTGACCAATGTTGTCGTATTTATTTAACACACAAAATAGATTACAATAATGTCGCGTCATACATATTAATGTAGTATAATTGTAACCTAAATATTTGTGTATTAATGTTGGTTTTGTAGTGCGATTTTACGAATACTGCTAATAAGATTCGAGTTTAGTCGAGTTTTGTTAGAAGAATTGAGGCCCAAGTGTGTCACAAGCGTCTTGCAGCAGGTCTACCACAGACAGACAAAATAATCGCAGATTTCGTCGCCCAGGCGTGAGATAATTGTCTTACGTGCTAGCATAACGTACCGTAACAAAAGTTTGACACGAAAAAACTCATTCTAGCAATTTATGGTATTAAAAGTTTATTTTGACTTGCGTACAAGACTCGAATCACGGACTGACAGAATTTTGTCCTGCGCGAGAAAAGTCTGGTAACCCAAGCTAGCCTTGCAGTTATAAAACCTTAAGAAATACCACGCATCTCCGGAGACGTCGCCTAAAATTAACTGGAGAAATAAAAGTAAAGAGTATCTTCCATGCACTTCAATTAGTGATACAATCTAGAACATAAAGGAAAAACATACTTACACCCTGCAGACGATCGGCCATTTTGCAATTACCCGAAAAGGAAAAAGAAAATGCATTAAATTTGCTCTTTGCTGTGTGGTTCAATAGGAAAATCAAATGAAATGATAAAAGCATTCATTCTTTTCAATGTTTGGACCCAATGCAATTTAGGAATATTAGCTACTTCGTTTTAGGATCACTTCATTTTACAGAACATGCTTTCTTAATACTATACCTACCATATTGGTCAAGAAGACCTTTTCATTTTGTTTGGCAAATATTATTTTATTAACCTCTTTGTAACCTAATCTTAAATCTATGAAGCAAAGGAAATAAATATATTTTGCAAACATAAATTAGCTCGTAAGTTTTCTTCGCATGTTGTTTGTATACGAATATAATTATTATTAGGTCGTGCCTATGTAACTCACCGTAAAAGGATCCTGAAACAAAAGAAGAAATTACTTAGTTTTACCATTAGTATACTCCAGTTGGACGAAAATTTTAGTAATGCTGCATTTCTTTAGAATAAAAAACGGCAACTATTCGACCTAGGAATCGGACCCAGGAGCTCGTGATCGCCAAGCAATGAGCAAAATGGCAGCTTAAAAGAAAAATAGGTACCTATTTTGACCTACTTTTAATCATTTAATGCAAAGGGGAAAAAATAATAGCGTTTTATATTTTACTTCCACAGGTAATACTGGACTTTAAAATCTCTTAAAATCAGCCGAAACACCTCCCCAAAGATCGCCCAGAGATGACCGCCTTAGTGCTGTATGCATTTAGTCATATTTAAATAATAAAAATTAAAATGTTAATAGGATACATTCGAAGTGAAGACATGAATCCACTCATTTAAATTAGCCGCATTATAAACAACACAACATGAAAATCAACTTTGATTGCGTATATTACATGACCGTTAATACATGTAATTTGTAAATGTATCACAG
The DNA here is from genome assembly GCA_905147815.2 of Phalera bucephala. Taxonomy (NCBI): domain Eukaryota; kingdom Metazoa; phylum Arthropoda; class Insecta; order Lepidoptera; family Notodontidae; genus Phalera; species Phalera bucephala. Next base: position 18,886,065 of record LR990609.1, on the reverse strand, counting down.
TCTAATCGACTGATGCATTTTGTTTTAAATTTAGCCGTGATCATTAGCAACCAACAAAATTGGTTACACATATTTTTAAAATTACTAAAATTACTTTGATGCGCGTAAATACTCTTATTATATGTGAGGATATTACATTTTTTAACCGAACATCATGGAAGTAAAGAACTTAAGCGGTTTTAATACAGAACGCTGACTTTCAATTGATTTTAGTTATTACTACGCCTGGTACCAAAAAAAACCTTTTATATAACCACATAAATCCTTAGTTTAGCTAGTTTTAACTATATCTATCGCGCGAACATCTAATTCTTCATTTTGATGTTACTTCAGTTTTATTAGTGTGATTATGAATAATACATTTGCGAAAAATTAATATAATTACGATTAACATCTTCGATTTAAATTATGTGCCGTTATTAGAGGAAAATTATTCCTGGACTTAAAAAAGATCTGTATCGCATAACACAGTCTTTGAGCAAAGACTGTGTTAAAATTTAAAGTATTGCTCGTTGAATTCTCTGGTTTTGCTGATATATTTTTAAACGTCTATAATAACAATTTTACAGGCATACTAATACTATATGTACCAGACTTTTATTAAAATAACATTGATATCTTTTTATCTAAATTAAATGCACATAAGAAAAATTGCAGTATTAAATATTAACGGAATGTGGTAAAACTAATATCACATTAAATTAATATTTTCCATATATTTTATTAAGTGTTACCACTAACTAGTCTTTTACACATACACGTTTTGCAGTAAAGTCAAATTTTATGCCAGCTCATATAGGACTTAACTGCCTACCCTAACAGCCCTGTAACCTGGAATTTGTAATATCGTCACAGATCCAACCTAAACCACATACTAAACAGTGACTCTCACAGTAAATACTGAAACATCGCCATCCTATCTGAAGGGACATGTTATAAAGCGCGATTGATAGACCGAAATACCGGTCAAGTAGTTAAGCATTGATAAAATGGGTATGTATTTCAGAATTTTTCCTGTAAAATGAGGACAATCTGAAGACTTGAATTAATGTCATAATATGTATTTGATTATTGCACCTAGTATATTCCCTCTCCCCCCGGCCACTGACCAAGCCGAGGCTATTCCTCCTTGAGGCGCCCTTGAGCTAGTTGCCCTCTTGCCCTTCTGGCTCGAGCGTAGTGATTGCACGCTCGCCCTCTTGTCCGGTGAAGCTGTCCCGCGGCCAACAGCGTAGATCACACACACAGAAAAGCATTTGATTTCCTTTATGACAAAATTGACGTACAAACACACACCGTCACGCCTATATTCCCCAGAGGGGGTGGCAGAGGTGTACTGAGTACACCCACGTTTCGCCGACGATAAAATTGACGTAAAAGTATATAAAACATATATACAAGTACCACCAGTAACAATCTGAAATACAGACTGATGTGATTAAAGCTTATCGATTCATGCCTCACAATATTAGGCTATGTGGAAATTTCCAATGATGCTGATAATTCGCAGTTTCATAAAAAATAATTTTAAATTCGACTCAGATTGGAAAGTCTTGTAGTATTAAATATTTCAAATATTTAGAATATGGATGCACATAAAACGATTTTAAGCCAAAAGAATGACGATAAAAACTATTTTAGTAATTTTAAATCTGATATATATTTAAAACTTTAGGTACTGTACTAAAAACAGGTTCGCCTAGTGCGGGGTCGACTGAACTGAGAATTTACAATTTTTGATTTGTTTAATAAATTTAATTTCTAATTTACCTAGGTTAGTCTAGGTAACAAAAGATCACGAAATTAGAATTTTATGTGAAAATGATATGGACGTTAAACGATGTTTAGTTCCAAGTTGAACAGACTAGACAGCTAAACTAGATTGAGGAACAATTGAGCTCGAGGCTTCATTTTGTTCCCAGCGGGAAAGTGTCCTATTCTGTGGGTACTATCATTACATTGAACGTTTAACTGGCAAGTCTACACCTAGTTTTAACTGGTTATACTGGAGTAGTTGTCTTTCGCCGGAAATTAAATGGTCAGCCAGTATGTCGTTAATTTTAAGAATTACGCCATTTGCATTCCCGTGTGGTAGTTAGGACTCGTGTTACCGGGAGTTAAAATAGCTTTAATTATTTACAGGAAAAGTTAAATCAGTATTGGCTACGTAAAGTACTTACCGATTAAACAAAATTAAATACAGATTGCTTTTATTTTTATATACAACATCGGCATGTTACCGCAGCACCATAAATAAACTTTAATATTGAAAAAATATAATCACTAAAATATAATCAAATACACAATGAAAAAAACGGAGCAAGTTTGATTCAAAATAAAACATCGAAATGTATAAACATTCTAAGGCGACCAGCATTTCACATAATAATAAATACATACAAACATAAACAGTAGTAGGTACTATGAAAATATCCATTTTTTACCATAATATGGCATAGTATCCTATGTGTCATACTGCACATATTTTGTTATTACAACGCCGCTCTCACGGTGCCATTTAAACGTTAAAAAATCAGTTAAACCATAAAACTTTCGGAGTAGTACACAAAATGTTCGTCGTACCGCCTCAGACGCTTGACGATCACCGAATTACCAACTAAACTGTAAAAAACGTAGATAAAAGCGAACCCTGTGCATATTCCCATGATCGGGAGACGGGCACACGGCGTTTTAATACACCCATAATCGTCGATCGACGGTGGATCATATGAAATATGTAATATCGCTAATAGGTCTCGGTGGGCAGCTTCCTCAGCGGTCGCTGGACCAATTTTGCCGTTGGTAATAACCTTAATATCCCATCAGTGCTATACCCCATGCGTGTACAAAGATGAGGCCGGGTAATAACTGTGCGACCGGCGCACAGCCGCCTCGGCGACTGATAATTCACCTTTATTCAATAAATACTATCGGTACATACACCACATAATTGCCGACTACTGTCAGAACTTTATAAACACATGCACGAGACTCAGAATTAGAGGTAGCTGGCAATTTAGATACTTTTCTTTTCCACAAAGTTAAACGCATTTCGCGACCTCACATTTAAATAAAAGCCTACTTGATAAATTTCACATTAAAATACGACAAGATCAATTCTGTGCTTTAATATACTACGTCTTCAAAGCGCCTTATTTTGGAACATAAAACATTGCGAAAACGCCGAAAGATAATTAATCACAAAACTCTAAAGCAATAAACAATCAGTCGTCGAATGTCATTTTCGAGAAATGTGTGCCGGCATCGTAAACGATGCGCTCGTATGGCTATAAGCATGGTGAATGAGGATTTCTAAAATAAGAGGGCCATTTATTATCATAAGCATTGCAGACGCAGTGACGCAAACATTCGTCGACAGTTATTAAGCGTTAGAACACTGCATCAGGATGAAGAGAGTGCGGCGTGGCTACGATTGTCATCTCATGTGTGAAACGCTCCCGACTGATGCATAAATCAAAGCCATGACAAATAAGATCGCATTATTCTTCCCCAGTTTATGGACATTTATAACATTGCCGCTACTTTTCAATTTGGGAACATTCTTTAATTCTTAATTACCGTTATAAAAGTTGTGAACAATTAAAACACGCAGTATTTAAAATAATAATTTGGCTTGGCGGGCAAACTCGACAACGGTCCGATAAGGGATGCATCACAAACAAAATGTACAGTCGATCGGACATCCTAAATGCGATAACAGGGAACATAATGACAAAGTAAAAGATCTGAATGTATTATTTTGAACGCGTATATCGGGGGAACATTGTGAATTTAATCGCGGAGCTGTTAGCGCATGCACCCCGAGGATGTGTCGTTAATAGAGCGTTGTGTCTCTTCATTTTGTTTTAACGTTCAGTGACTCTGTTATTTCGGAGCGGCTAATAAATTGCGTGATGACAGGTGTCAGCTGCTCGACCGCCTCTGCACTCTTGCGTCGATGTCTCATTCCTCACGTTCTACTCCTAAATACTCTTATTTTATCAACGCTCGGTTCAATTTTCGTTTCGTTCTCTCGCCGCTCTCTATTTGTTTGTTTTAGCGTTATCGATTTAGTTGCGCTAATCCGTGACACGTGAAGCGTACCTACAGTGTTTTCTGATTTTTTATATCTTCATATATACTGTTATTATTGGCGTAGTTGTAATATGATTTTATTGAACTGTCAAATATTAAAGCCCGAGAAATTTTACCGTTGTTTATATTCATCACGTCACTATAAATTACTTTTATTTTATTCGTCTAAACGTTTTAAGCGTTTTTCATTGCGACGTATTTTGTCAGCTACATTAGGTTACACCCACGTATGTACTTATAGTTATTGAGTTGTGCTGTAGAGTGTCTGCATAAGGATAAAATATATTGTGTTTTCTTTATATTTATAAAGGGATACATTTAGCACCTACATTCTCGTATTTGTAGTCACGATTATATAAACCAAACCAAACCATAATCAAAATAATGTATTTTGATTAAAGCCTCTGCCCTAATCCTCGCTTCTTAGCTGTAGTATAAAAACTTTAAAGAATTGATCATGGTGGAATAAAGCTCGTCTAAGTCATTGGATTCGATTATCTAAGGCATGTATGTAGTTAAACCATTATTTCCATAAATTGTTAATTATTTTTACAACAGGTCTCTCACCTGCCGGGATCAGTATGTTGCCGATGTTCCTAAATTGGTGCAGTTGGTCTCACAAGGCGAACCACATAATTAAATTCTGTTAAGGGTCTCTAAAGGGCCTCTACGAGTTGGGCATATGTACCAACGCTAGCCTTCCAAAGGATCGGCAAAAGCCTATGCATAAAAGACATACGTTAATAAAATAATTAACGCGCTAATCTAAATTATGCCAACTGCTGTTTACCTTGTTAGGATTAATTGGTGTCAAAAGTGAGTACTTTTATATACTACTACTATAATATTTAGTGTAATGAAATCACAAAAGTCGATCGATTTTTATAGGAATGCCAAAGTGAATCTGAGGGTAAGATAAGGAACGCAATCGGGGAATTTTTAATGGTTATAAATTAACTGCAACGGTAGAGACAAACCGTACGAAGATTTATATGACTGAGCGGCGAAAGTAAAGTAACATACGTGAACCGCCTTTATACCTACCATTCTTAGCATTTTGATTGACGTCCTCCAGTTCGGAATCATTAAATTTTATTGAAACTGGATTACAAACGAGCTGGGTGTACATAAAACACTCGGGTCGTATACACCTTAACACTCTACAGCACTATTAGTTTAAACAAAGCCACGTTTTGCCGTTGACACCACAATGTGAACTCGAATAAGCTCACCCAAATAAAAATTACAAAATTTAGACACAAAAATACGTCCCACTTTCACACAGTCAATGCGACATTAAACAAAGGGAGATAATGAAACAGTTGGCTCAAAAACAAACAAAGAAAAAATTATATGATATAAATCAAAAGATATATGTATTTCTTTTTACTATCGTTAATTACAGAAGGGCGTATATAAATAAAGAACGCGCGCCCATTGAGGCGGCGTGGCGAGGCGATCGCCGCGGCGCGCCGTGTCGGTACAAGCAAATGCACTTATCTTACCGGGATGTGAAAAACTGTTCTCAACCCGCTGTCGTCGGTTAGTTGCGCCAACATAATACATCCGACTGAACCCAGAGTCAATGTCTCTAGAGGTTACGTTTAAACAGGATTTTGAGACCCAACCAATAAAAAGTCACAAATCAGAATGGGCCCTACACAGAAACAATAACAACTAACACTTATGTTTGTTTTATTCCATTGTATTTTCCACCTCGTCGAATTTATTCACATCCTACGTGTGTCCTCCGCCGAGGTGTCCATGAAAAGTCATTTCTGGGGCGATTAAAATTAATGATTCATAATTAAAGCGTAATTATAACAAAACCGATATATCATTCTGGGACGAGACGCGCCATCGTAAACCCGTCAGCGACTCCATTATAAAAATAAACAGAAGTCTTTGAAACATTATCGATACAAATAAATTGTCCGACCAAGAATGAATATCAATAAATTGAAAATGTTACTCGTAAAAACATATCATCGATTATTGTAAACAGCTGGCGGGCATTTATGCAAAACGAATCGTTCACTGGACCAATTCAACGGCGGTAGCGAAGATAGAAGAATTTTAATTAGACCTTACAGATTGCAGCTGAGCTTTGCGCGGCTCGGGGTGCCCGCCCGCCCCGTGGCTCGCGATCGTATCGCGCTGCGATAACAACGCTAAACAAATACTGAATAACAACGTGACACGGCGCGGGCGCGGCGCCACCTCGCCGACTGGGAACAGTGGAAACTTAGCAATTTACATGAATTCTAACTTTCACTCGACAAAGGCCTTATTAAAATCTTGAAGGGAACTTTAATTTGCGATGACAGCTACATCATTAATCTTATTATAAGCTCATACAACCTCACTCACTTCTTTGTTACAACACCAGCAGGCGGAAAAAACTCGGAAGTCAATATTTCAGACGAAAATTCATTTTTTATTTAAGCTTACGAAAGCTTGAATACCCTAATAAGGAAATTTTGAAGATGGCTCTTAATTAGGAAGTCGTAATCGAAATTGTTTAGGGTTCCCTTTACTCCATCTGTACTTATTTCTATTTACTCAATTGATTGTGGCACTTAACCCGTTCCGCGTAAATCTTTCTAACGGCTGATTCACAAATAAAACCACGAGTCGAGCATTCGTGATAGCGGGCGTTCGTGATAGCGGTTATTCGTTTCGTTCTCATCTCATTTGCTTTTCTTTGCATTTCGTTAAACAAATAGAGGCCTCGTTGGGTCGGTAGGCAGCGCAGATCCTAATTAAAAACTATATTCAGCCGCTGTCGTATATTACGTGAAGACCTTAGGCAGTTAGTCACCGCGTCTGGACACCTCCCAGTCGTTTAGCGATCGTATTGCGTAGCGCCGACTCTGGCGTGAGTCGGTCATATTTGTTTTATAAGATTAAATTTAAAATTGCATAGAAACACATTTCATTACTTTTTATCACTCATCTAGTCTTCCGATTCTGTTCAATATCTATTTTGTGTAGGTCCATAATCTCACTTGACACACTTAATGTGGCAAGTAATGAAAAGATGTCAAATATAATAAGTGATGAATAATGAATAATTAATTTCAATAGATTACTTTCTCCTTTTTATTTGGTTGGTGTCTAACAAGAACGCCATTAAAAATGTCTCGACCACTTCATAATCAGAAGCCAATTAAATAACAAATTACAAATAAAATCAAACATCGCAAGATAATTACAAACAATATCGAATTGAATGTTTGATCAATTCATAATAAGAAACAATTGTAAACACAAAAACTATAAGCCAGAGAGCGTGCGCTGGAAGCAGCCGGGATCCGATTCTTGTTTATAAGGCGGCCGGCCCACCTCGTCCGCACTAAAAATTTGATCTTATCTCCAATATTTTAATAGGTTCCCGGTGCGGCACCTTCGCCAGTAATTGTAAAAGTATCTCCGGAGGAATAAATTCAATATTCCGGCGCGGGGCCGGCCGCGAGTCCCTCGGCTCCGGCTCGTGATAAAGCTTAAATCAACACACGAAGTAATTACAATCGAGCCACACTTCATCACAGATGCGAAAAGTGATTAACTATTGGTGGGTTAGTTACGCGCGGCGCGAGCGCGGCCCGCGCGATGCCGTCGGCCGCTGCGGGCTCCACGCGAAATTGGAAGGGAGCAGTTTAGTGTTGTGACACAATAAACATGTCCCGGAAGGGTTTGATAATTTGATTTCGGATTGTTACTTCCTTTATTGATCGTTACGTTCGTGTTAACTTCTTTCATTGTTGAGAAATACCATATAATCACACCGGTAAGCTACCGGAATACACGAACCATTTGCTCTAAATTGTAACTAAAAGCTAATAAGTACATTCACTTCAATGCAAACTCTGAATACTCTGATTCAGAATTTGCATTTGTTTAATAGAATTAGTTTCTGGAAATTACTAAGTATTTATCTTACAAAGGAATTAGAACATTTTAGTTAAACGTGCGCAACTGATGTTCAAAATTTGTAAAGTAGGTTTCCTGCGCTCATTTATCAAATCGCCTGAACTTATAGGAAAAGGATTTAATGTTTTTCAAAAAAAAATTTACATTAATACATAATATCGACAGAGACAAAGGGGTAGACTAAAGGGTTAGACTTAGCAAAATATCATCAGACGTCCCTCTTCATTTTGATTAATTAAAAGTTTCGCATAGAAGAGTAATCTTAACGCAAGGGTTGTACTTAGTGAACTTCTTTTGTGTTTTATCCTATAAAGAGAAGTTTTTCAGTAAAACAACGCTCAATCTGCAGCAAAATATAAAAGTTTTACAATAACGTATACGCCTGGGGCGGCGAGTTCATTAAAGGCGGGAATAAATACTTCTAAATCTGCTCATCTATCCGCAAGAATTTAAAAGAAAGTAAATATTAAAGAAAGGATTTTTGAAAGGTCCGTAAGTATTTCAGATGTTGATGTCCATTAATCCTTAATCATAAAAATAAGAGAATATTCGCCCATCGTTAGGAAACGTATTAAAACAGTACTGTTAGATCCCACGCTGCGTGATGGGAACTCGACACAAGTAGGTAGGTTTGACACATCTTCCAAAGCGTTGTAGTACTTCAGCTTAATGCAGAAACAGTGTCTATATGTACGTATATTCGCATTTATGCCGTAATGAGGGCGTTACACGGCGGTTGAATTCGGTACTGCCGAGGGCGGGCGGCGGGCTCGCACCTACTTCGCTGCAAGCGGCCTCTCCCAATTAGCCTTAAAATAATGAACATGTTTTATATTTCCACGCGAGTGCGGCGTGTACTTATCCCCGTTTGCCCCGGGAGGTCATGCGGCTGTGGCCCTCCCGTTGTAATACACGGGAGGATCTTCAAGTAGGTAATATAATAAAGGGACACAACGCCCGGATTCGGATCTACGCTATGTGGTAACTTGTTGTGAGTGAAATGATCCCCACAATATTATAGTTAAAAGGTTGCCGACTCTCATTAGCCAGTTGTAGCGTTGTTCTGGTTCATGTGTTTCTATTGTTGTTTATGTATGTCCTGCTTTGGTGTAGCAGTTATTTTAATGATGGGATTTATAATGAGGAATCGCTTGGTTCAGTCCCTGAATTTATTTACAAAAAATCTCTAAAAATGTAAGTTTTAGGCTTGGAATCTATGCATTGAGTGGACACGATTGTTGTATCAGTAATTATGTACCAATATTATCTCCTAAAGAAAAGCAGTGATAGCCTAGTGGTTAGACCTTTGGACTGCAAAGTCAAAGATCTCGGGTTCAAACCCAGGCACGCACCTCTGTCTTTTCGAAAGCATGTGCGTATTAAAAATTAATTATCACTTGCTTTAACGGTGAAGGAAAACATCGTGAGGAAACCTGCATGCCTAAGAGTTTCTCGAAGGTGTGTGAAGTTCGCCAACCCGCACTAGGCCAGCGTGGTGGACTATGGCCTAAACCCTCTCAGTTTGAGAGGAGGCCCGTGCCCAACAGTGGGACAGTTTCTTAACAGGGCTAATATTATTATTATTATTTTTATATATTTATCTTTCTACGATGATTAAACCTCCCTATTTATAATAGAAAGAGCGTTAAAACAAGCTTCTTTTTAAAATTTGTAATAAGTGCATATAATGAGATAATTCTAAGAACCGTTAGTTAGCAGAGACAAGAAATAGTAAACGAACATTATGTGTCATAAAATTCTCTTTTAATAGACACATATCGTACCTAATTGCTGATTATCAGAAATCTATAACGATAAAAATCATAAGAAAGAAAAAAGAATAAATAGGCATCTAACGGCTTATGGTCATGTAAAGGTCATCATATGGCATGGATTCAACTTTGCCATGAAATACTACAATATCACTCAATGTTAATTTTTCTTATCTATACTAATTATGGTTGGTCCCGGATAACACTTAATGTGGTAGTCGTTAAGCCGAGTTAGAAGCCTTAAAGGCGGCTTGATAAGTTCCAACAGCAGGTGACCACACAAACCTGCCTCCACCGCACGGCACTGGGTCCGCGTGGTGTATGACCTAATCTCTCTCACCTCGATTAGTGAGAGAGGGCCGTTGTCCAACAGTGGGCAATATAGGCTGATATTATTATTATTATATATACTAATTATATAAAGAGGGAAGATTTCTTAGTTTGTCATCGATAAACTGTGAAACTACTCAACCGATTTGAATTATTCTTTTAGCATAAGAAAGCTATATTATCTAGAAGTAACATAGGCTATACTGTATATATACATTTTTGTTTCGTTTTGATGCTACTTTTATTTGAATTTATAAAGTCTATTTATTCAACAAGGAACAAAAAAAACACCTACCTTAACTATTATTACATATCTAATTATTTATCCAAAGCGAACACACGAATTTTAAAAAAAGGGAACAGTAATAATTTTATGTAGAAAAATAATATTTTAATCTACATAACGCAAATCTATCTAAGCAGTTTCTCATATCACTCAATCATTTATCACACGGCATAATATGTAAATATACATCATCGGGTAATATACTTATTAAAAATTTGCCGCAATGACAAATGACACGTCGTCCGCACCACACATTTCAAATAAGCATTTAACCACTTCCTGCCTGTTTAGTCTACAAATACGCGACTGTTCAAAGATTTTACTAAGCCTGTATAAATAATCAATTTAGTCGGCCCCGCGCGGGTTCTGATCGATTGCCACAATGCTGGCGGGATGATATAGGCGACGAGCCGCGGCGATAAATATCCCGAGACAAATGTTTAGAGCGTCTCCCGAGAGTTGCGGTGACACTAAATTTAAAAGCTTCAATTGTACAGAAATAACTGAAACACGGTTAAGATCTTTCGAAAACAAATCGTGTATCGGTCGGTTGGCGACAATCGTGATTGACTGCGCAAGTGAGCGACTCTAATATAAACAAATTAATAGGGTGCGGGTCGGGCCGCTGCGGCTGCGCCTCCGTGCAGTGCGGTAAGCCTTGCTTTATTCATTAACGCAGTATTGTAAATCAGTGGAGGAAGCCAGAGGTCTGTAAGGAAATAATCTACTAGTACCTCGTAGTATATAGAAATACTCCCTGAGTACCTCGCAGGGCTCTTGAGTGATGATATAGATAATAGATACATAGTAAATCATTCTATACTCTCCCACTGCTGGGCAAAGGCCTGCACCCACAAATCGAGATGAGAGATTAGGTTATATTTCACCACGCGGACCAAGTGCGGATTGGTGAAAGTAGGTTTATGGCCATTTGTAATTGAAATTACAAGTGGCCATTAACGACAAGTGAAGTGGTAACGAGGGTCAACGGCTTAGCGTTCCTTTTGAAGTTGGGAGACTACGGAGTATGAAAATGCCACAAACGGTCACCCATCTCAGATCGACTAAGTTGACCCTGCTTAAATTTCGTGATCGCTAAATACACCGCGGTAACACAGCGCTTCAAGCGCCTCGTTAACGCATTCACTTAAAAATATTAAGCTCACGAGCTGTAAATCACGACCAGACTTTTTCTGCTTTTATTAAACATACATTTCCTGCCTAGCTGTGATATTTTCATTATGGATGACAACATTAAGGAAACATAATTCTTAAGTAATCATTTTTATAACTCTCTTGTATCGTAAGCCATAAACGTTGTTTGACTGTTTAATTAAATTATAACTAAAATAACAATACTACGAGCTTTTACATAGCGTCGCTTTTAAATGTTCAAATCCAACCATTATCTACACCCATTAACATGTTACATGTGTTAATCACATCCTCTTAGGGCCGCCTTATCAAAACGGGAGCAATTTTAAGAATGACTGCGCCTATAAATAAAGGAGTCTTTACATTAATTATGAGCTTAATTATGTAGAATCCCTTTGATTTACAAGCCGCTCATTGCCGCCGCAAACGAATTGTAGTGGCTTAGCGGAGTACCTCGAGCTTCGCCCGCCGCCTCTTGCTTATAATTATTTTTGTCGTGAGATAGCTTGGCGTATAGATCGAGATCAAAGTGAATCGAGACAAGTTGACGCCTCTGACATTGCCTAGGATTAGCTGATTAGGAGTTCTTGGTATGCTCGGGTACTGCGGTAGCTTGCACGAATTAATTTTATCAATTTTATAAATTGAAAAGTAATACTCTTTTATTGACGATGATGGTGGTTCATCACTTCAGGTTCCTATATAATGAAAGTAGGATAAATGCGGTAGAAATGCGAGCTCTGCGGAAGATGGGCGGAGTGAAGCTGACCGACCGCATTAGCAACAGCATAGTAAGACAGCGAGTAGGTATGAAAGATAGTATCGGTGTAAAGATGAGAAAGGGCATGCTCCGTTGGTTCGGGCATATAGAAAGAATGCCAGAGGAAAGAATGACAAAACAGATATACAATGTGAAAGTGGAAGGATGCAGGTACCGGGGAAGACCTAGACTATCTTACCACGACCAAATAAACCGAGTCTTATCTGATGGAAAAGTCAAGAGTCTCCGTAACCGGCGAGCGTGTATGAGACGAACTATGAGAGTCGAGGAAGCCAGAGAGGTATGTAAGGAAAGAACCTGTTGGAACTCTGTACTCTCTGCCTACCCCGCAAGGGATCTGGCGTGAGGTTATAGATATAGGTAGATAGATATATACTCACTTTATCCGTTCTCCAGGATTGATTATTGATGGTTGGTATCTGGTAGAAATTAATATGAAATACCAAAGTTTAGGTAAGTATGAAAGATAGTATCGGTGTAAAGATGTGAAAGGGTATGCTCCGTTGGTAGGGGCATATAGAAAAAAGGTCAGAAGAAAGAATGACAAAACAGATATACAATACGAAAATGGGAGGATGTAGGTACCGGGGAAGATGAGTATAAATATTCAAATAGACCGTGTCTTATCTGAAGGACAATTTATAGAGCATAACTAATTCTATGTTAAATTATCATGCGACAACTCCTTTTTTCTATATATGTTAACGTTATTTTAAAATTTTAGTACCGAACACTAAATCCGCAGCCGGGACTCTCTCTAGATTAACTATTATTATATAGTCACCTATGGTTAGTGCCTTTATAATGAACTCTGCCAGATATGACGATATTTGAATCAAGTTAATAAATTAGTGTATGTATTGGACAATTTTTCACAGACATCGTTTTGCAATCGAATCATCATATAAAAGTAACATATTAGTTAATGAATTAACCTTATTTTTTCATTACGCTTATATCAGATCAGCACACATCATTTTACAATCAAAGCATCGTATTCATCAAAGTTAACTTCAGTAGGTACATTAAATAATAAAATTATTGTGCAGAAAGAATTGTTTGAAATCGCTTCAAGAGAGGATGATAAAAGAGTAGGAGAGTATGTTCGTGGAACGCTGAGAGCTATCGGGTCGCGTCGCATGTACGCCGTCGGCGGCCGCGGTATACGCGCCGTATACTGCTAATGCTTAATATTTATGTATATAGCACAAAGGCAAAATTAGACGAATGCTTTTCTCACGCTAAAATCAGACCTCTCGACAGGTATTTTACAATTGAAGTATCATTTCAATCAAAGTTCACTTCAGTAGGTATATTAAATAATAAAATTATTGTGCACAAAGAATTGTTTGAAATCGCTTTATGAGAGGAAGATAAAAGGGTAAGAGAGCATGTTCGCGGAGCGCTGAGAGCTAGCGGGTGGCGTCGCCGCGCGGGTGGCGGCGGTCGCGCCTCTTGTACGCCGCCGGCAGCCGCGGGTACTCACGCCGGGTACCATAGCTATTGGGATGCTGTAAATTTATATACCTAGCACAAAGGCTAAACCATCTGTCCTAAGAATTCAAGTGTTTTCTTTTTTCTTTTGGAAGATTATCAAGGCCGAAGTGACTTGTATTTAGGGATTTGACAGGTACTAATTTTATTAAACAGTTATAGCTAGTACACATTATAAAATTAATAATATCAGCCTATACTCTCCCACTGCTGGGCTAAGGCTTTGAGAGAGATATTAGCTCATACTCCACCATGCGGATCCAGTGCGGATTGGTAAAGGCAAGATTTGTGGCGACCTGCTGTTGGAACTTATCGACCGTGGTTAAGCCTATATATACATACTTAGGCAAAATTTAGAATTATAAGCGCTAATATGATGATGATTACACGCTAAAGCGAGGTTCCGATTGCCTAATTCTGGGGCACGGTAGTGCCCCCGCCAAGACAAGCCAAGTGAAGTGCAAGGGCACTACTACCTTTTCTCGCAGCGCTTATCTTATCTCTCTCACTCATCAAATATGTGCATTTCTCACTGATGATCATTACAATTCTTAGGGTACTTCCTGAAGTCCTAGAAAGCTGAAATTTGGTATGTAAGCTAGTATTAGTACAAAAACACCAAAAAAAAAACTCAAAACTTGGAACTTTTACCCCCTAACTCACATCACATACAAACTTCCATCCCCTAGTTTAAAAACTAGGGGATGGAATTTTGTATGTGACGTCCGCAAATTTTATACTAGAGGTCTGAAAATTGATATAGGGACTCCATGTTATAAATAATAATAAAATAAATATTTCAGGAGATTTAGTAAATCACCCCCCACCCTTTAAATTATAGAATGGAATAAAGCGCGCGCAAAACGCCTAATGTGTACCCGCTGTGATTTATGATAATAAATAATGAACAGTAAACCAACGAAGAAAAAAGGCAAAGATGGAGAGTGGGCTATGAAAAAAGGCACCTCTGATGTACAAGAAATTCACCCCAAAAAAGAAAGAAAAAATGTACAAAATAAAAAAATATGGTCATAAGCAACTTACAAAAAGAAGTGAAATCCCACCAAAAACATTTTCATGTAAAATGTTGCCAAGACGAGACCAGACCACACTGTCAAAGAGTTATCAGATCTCATGTGGAGTCAAGCTTCTAACTCTACACGCCCTAACTCTGCAAGCCCTAACTTCCCAAACTCTATACCTTAGTCAAAATATGTGGCTTGGCCGTTTTGCCACCGACACCTGGGCGTAAGGTGAAAAATTTATTCTTATATTATGTACTAGCAGTTTCCCACGATTTCGTACCCGGTCGACAACAGCGCCACCT
The DNA here is from genome assembly GCA_905147815.2 of Phalera bucephala. NCBI lineage: Eukaryota > Metazoa > Arthropoda > Insecta > Lepidoptera > Notodontidae > Phalera > Phalera bucephala. The sequence goes on along the minus strand of LR990609.1, from coordinate 18,870,892 downwards.
ATCGGGTCTATGTTATATAACCTATATTACTTCTAAGGCAACTTTCCAATGGTGAAAGAATCATTAAAATCGGATCAGTAGTACCGGAGATTACCCCGTACATCCAAACTCACAAACTTTACCTCTTTATAATATTAGTATAGATATATTCAATTATACATATATATATATATATATATTCAATTTATTTCTGTTCATTACTTTTCAGTTCTACAATAGCTCTTGTAGTAACAAAACGGCCAAGCCACATATTTTGACTAAGGTGTAGGGTTTGTGAAGTTAGGGCTGGTAGAGTTAGAAGCTTGGCTCTAAATGAGATCCAATAACTTTTTGACAGTGCGGTCTGGTCTCGTCTTGGCAACATTTTACATGAAAATGTTTTTGGTGGGATTCAATTTCACCCTAATAATATTCACGACCAATTTCAAACGGCAGCACAATTGTATAATTGTCCAGGACGGCGCACAATCGACGCCGCGCCGACCGGCTCTCTCTATTTCTGCCTAGTGTTTAGAAACAATAGCTCTGCGCTGCAATTAGTTTATCCGATAGACGGTGGTCGAACGAGTCGTAAATCTACGCTCTTACCGCCAGTGGGCCCTCTGCCTAGTTGCGGCGCCGTATGTAGATTCAGTTCGGTTAATTAATGTGCCATGGTAAAGTGCGAGCTCTCTCCCTCGCATCCCCGCCCCGGGTTTCGTAAATTGCGCACCCATCTCCCTCATGTACGATAGCACCAATTTGGCCAAATTAAAATTCGACGCCTAAAAGAGATTGGGGACTAAATAACAAATGCTTTCGGGTTTAACTGTCGGATTCTTTATAATCTGGATTAACTTACTCATGTGCATTATAAAGATACACGTTGTAAGGAAAATGACAGCGCGAGAAATTTTCAACGTGTACAAAGTAGCACCATTTATCACACAAACCACAGAATGCTGAAGTACAATCTTACATGAACCGCTGCAGTGTTAACACAATTTAACTCCGTACACGTGAACATAATGAATTCCTATGATAATACTCTGATTTATAAGTATACTCGTATTAGGTGTTCAAAAGCTGACAAGTTTCAAAAGCTTCAAAGATTTTGAGTTTTAATGCAAATAAAGATTTCTGTTTTCTTTTTATGGCTTTTTTCTTCAGTTTGCGTTGCGTAAAATTAGTTTTTCCTGTTGACGACATTTCCAAGAAGAGATTCCTCCTTTTCTAAAATTTATTAAGTTACTTCTTAAAGTTGTTTAGTTATGGTTAAACTGCTTCTTTTGGTATCAGTTTTCAGGAGTGAATCAATCTTTGTCCCAGGTCTACATTTACATAGATATAAGCTGCCACATACTTCGTATCAGTAGGGAAGGTACACCTCGTAACTAAGTGGGATAAACAGGGTAAGGTTAGAAGCAAGTTTCGCTATAGTTCGATGTGATCTTCGTGTCTCCCACGGATGGTGACTGATGGCGGGCGACACCGGAGGGCGAGGCACCTACTCCACCCTTATTATCCCTTTCATGCTGAATTTCAATTAGCATGCTTTCGTGTTTTGCAATAACAGACACACCCGTTTGGTAGATACATAGCAGTGGACGGATAGACGTCCTTCGACATATATGTAGACCCACGAAAAATGAAATGTGTGCAGCAGAAAATATTCAGAAAATATTTTCGTTTTTGCGGTCGGTTCCTTCAGCCAACTTGACTTTCTACAGAGAACTATCAAGAATAGTTATACAACGAAAAATCACATTGTAAAAGAAGGCGCTCAATTGCGGAAAGATAATAGATACAAATGCTTCATACTTGGCTAGGCCTGTTGGATCTCCATGTCACGTTTAATATAAACTATATTTTATGTGTATTTTTGTGACAGGTAACGGTCACTTCGGTTGCTATCCGTCCATCTGTCACGACCTCTTTCTCAAATTGCTTGACGAGCGAGAATATAAACGATGACTATAATAATAATTTTAGCTGGCAATATTCAATGTTTATTTTTTGTGATGCGTACCAAGAATACTCGCAATATAACGCTAGTAATAATGTAATAAGTACATGTACCCACCATGTAAATACAATGCGTAAAATTTAATTGCAGACATCTGCTAACTGTTTTCAAAATATACGCACGATACGAATTCGCGCATCCTTTGCCAAACAACAAGAAATTACATGTAAGTGGGTGTCTTATTGGAAATGCTGTCCACTGAAACGAACCTCCGTGAAGCGATTCTTCAAAGTTTAGATAGATCTGCTTACCAAGTATCATTTGGTTTTAAGACTTCCAACATGTAACTGGGAAAGGTAATTCAGACACGATTCCTTAGAATAAAATCACAAAAAATGTTTTACTTCATAATATTACTTGACGGTTTCCCCGCCAGATCTTATCGTGTACGCAACGTTCTGATCCAGTGGTCGAAGTCAAAAAATGCAATAAGTTTAACTTATCTTTTTTTACCTATACAACTAAATGATTTTAGCTATTTCTAATTGAACAAATTCTAATTAGAATATGACCTGTTAGAGCATGGCCGATTGCCTCACAAGCAATTCTAGTTAGAAATCAAAGATCTAGTTTTTATTGACAACGTGTCCATCAGGTTATCTCCTAATAGGTGGTAGGTAGCGAAATTATCTCGAAACAAGTGCTAACAACGCTAATTTTCGACGATAGAACCCGCTAACACCTCGTGGCGCCAGCACCAAATTACTAAAGCAGCACGAACGCTGAGCTGTCTCCTTTTCAAATTTGATTGCGCCCAACATCACACGCCCATGAACTCTATAATGAAATGACCGTATAAAAACAAAACTATGGGCATATATGATTAGACCGATACACGGGTAAGGTAGAACCACTAAACAAACAACCATTACAATATTGCTGCGTCACCGTGTTGGAAGTCACTTATTGTGGGAGTGACTTGCACTCCCGCGCAAGTGCCTTATGCTACGCGCCTAGGTCGTGTTCAGCGCGAGACCCCCCGTCTTAACTATTACTCGCATTTACATAACACCGACTTGTTGAAATCGTTGAAAGAATCGATTAATTACAATTTCGCACGATAGTCTCAGCTGATACGTGTCTATCGTACTCAGCGTTTATTTTTGAGCAATGGCCAGTTACCTTCTTTCAAGCGAAAATATTTCTCTAGAGATTAAATAGAGGAAACTATATAACATATTTCAAACATAAGTAATATATTTTTCAACATTATTCGGATCTATAAGTTATAGGAAATTTTGAAATTTACGTTTCTAGATATAAAAGTTATCAGGAATCAAGAGTTTCTATTCATTGAAGACAAGAAACTTGTTACTAAAAAAACAAAAACGAATCATTGAAATCAATTCCTATTAAGCCCATTAAAAGGTATTTCCGTTGCGGTCACTATTTATTAAGTGTTTTATGCTTTTTATTACACTAATAAACGACAAAGCCTTGATATAATATCTATCTCGTATGACATTGAGATAGGGACGTTTATACCGGCTTCGTGTTAACTCGACATGTATGTTCGTATACCTAAACAATGGTGTGCGCTTCGACGGACGGGTCAAATGAGCCGCGGCGTCAAATCTCGGGTTGCACCGGCTTGGCGCCGCTCGACACATTCGAGAAGTTAGCACACCCATTGAAAACCACGAAAAAAACAATACACCAAAAATTCTTGTCGTCGTGCTTCACTTCACAAAGTAACAAGCGACCGTAACAAACGAGACCGTCGGCGAATCGATTTCTTGGGCGCTATGCTTTTACACTAAGTGTTTCACGCGTATAAATATTGTATCGACTAATTTTTAAATCACATGCAGATAATTCACACATAAATATACTTACATGAAATATTTAATGGATCATTTAACCCAGCATTATTCAGAATATAGTGCAGACTATAAATTCAAATTGAGATAAATCATTTAGAAAACCACTGTCTTAATTAGACGGAGAGATGTCAACGCAGGCAGCGCCTTGCACCGGAATAAATCAGGACTTAAATTGCTTTCCGCAACGACACTCCCACCGTCGAGTTGGCGTTAATAGCGCGTGCAGCCGAAATCTTAGACGAATGTTTGGAAATATTTTTTATAGTGTAATAGTACACCGGGTCTGCGAGCAGGCGCCACGAAAAAATAACTCTGTTGTAATTGCAGCCGCGTTAAACCCGCCAATTAGAGCATGCCAAACCACAAAAACTATCCGATTTATTGTAGCATCATCTTAAATGATATTTAACAAACATAATAAAAACCGTAAGTAGTCATTCAAATTAAAGACCGAGATATAAATTTCATCTTATATTACCCGATATAAATGTAATTAACAATACCATTATTGGATCGTATCAATATAACTGTTGGTATGGCAACTAACATCGAATGATTTGGATTTAATTACTTGAATCACCAGCTCCGCCCTCGTCGGAATCGACAGTCGTAAATCAAGAATAATAATACCGAGCTTTCGTCTTTTTTATTGACTAAACAAATCTTTATCAACACAATTACACGATCGTTAGGGAACAATTAAATATTGCCAGATTGCTTTCTGGGAGATAACTGGACGAGATGGGAAAGAAGGTTTTTTGTTTAAATAATAATAATACTTTGGTGTATCAGTAATGAGTCACGAGATCTGTAGACAAAAGAAGTTACCTTGGGGAGCGTTATCTCCATCTGTAATATGAGAAGACCATTTAGGATCTGCAAAACTTTCGTAAACTGACCGGAGAATTTGACAAAAAAATGTTTGTAAGCCCGTGTTATCGTGTTAAAGAAAAATATCTTTTGTATTCGGGCCATCTTGGTTTCACAAGCCCTGATAGTAAAAGCAAATAATTTATCAAACAATATTGCTGTCTGTTAGAATGTAAAAAAACGTCCCAGTAGCTGTCCTAATATTTTTTAAACAGATAAAATGAAATCAACATTAACAAAATGTAAACGTGAATGTCATGAAGTGTTAAAAAAACGTATAAAATCAACTAATTTATCTCAACTAATCATCGTGAAGCATTAAATATAAATATTAAAGATGAGCTCTTTTAGATAGGAAACGACGATGACATATTTAAATTTCTCATTTCAAAGAGAACAAGACGAGGCCTACAATAAAAAAAAATATCATAAGAACCCACACACAGAGAAATTTCCTTAAATCTATAATTCCATCAGCAAGTCGGGCAAATACGAAAATAAGCATCAAAGTGTTTTTTAGAGGAAAGACGACAAATGTCAACCAGCAAGGCACAGTAGCAAACACGTGTTACATATTGTCTGACAATATTTACTGCTGCTTTATTAGCCCGGGAAGTGGATAGAAGAAAATGAAAATAACTGCCGCTCTACATTCTCAAGCACGTGTTATGGCAATAGGGACTAGGATGGATTAATTGGAAACTAATTTAAAGCTTGTTCGTGAAAAATAAGTGTCGTTAGTGCTCTGCGACTAAAAAAAAGAAATCGGGCAAGTTAAGACAAACTCCACTCAGATCTCATCAAGTTTTGTTAACAACTATTCACATGACTACGAGATGCCAATAAAATTTAAATGCAATTGCGTCGACCCTTGATTTACAACGAATCAATAAAAGAGGAGGCTATCATTACCTTTTTTATTGCGTATTCAATAAAAGTAATGTACTCGGTAATCAATGCGGCGACAAAACGACAGAGCCGGATAAAAGCCTAGAGATCGTTTACTAAAACGCTTACATATACACATACCTAATATATGTATTTAAAAATCGTCACTGCTCCCATTAGCAGCAACCCATAAAATCAGTTTACATCAATTGATACACTATCGCAGTTCGTATGAATCCACTGACTAATGGGTAGCCAATGAGATAATTGCAAATTATTGTGCTCGGTAAGAAACTGTTTATATCTTCCGTGAAATTAACTTAATCTTGAGAGGTTGTTATTTACTAATCGTATTCGTATAAATCAAACGAGTGCGTTCGAGAATTAGCGGTCCCTACAATTTATATGACATCTATATATCAAGTGCGCGAGTTGGAATAGCGTAAACACAATAGTTGAATAGAAAAAAGACAGGGTCTGAGAGATGGCTCGTAAAATAAAACAAGGGACTACGTCCGGAGATATGTCAAGATAGCATGCGGCGGGGGGGCGCAGGCCGGCGCCGGGCCTGCGCCCCGAGACCCAATTAGAAGCACACCTTTTGGACATGTGCTCTCACTTGGCGCTAACTAACGTCTAAAAACTCAAGGATTTGGGACATCTACATCCGTTACCGTTTATCACTTTTTTTACACAAATTCTTTGGGTTCTCATTGGGCAACGTGAACAGAATTCGCAATCCGGGTTAATGTTGATGCTATCTCTGCTAACATTGTATAAGGGCGGTTAAACTAAAGTTTTACGTGAAGTGTCTGATATGCCTTCAAATATAATAGAGATTTTAGGCTAACATCTGCAACAACGTAAAAAATTATATGGTAACCCAAATACTTTAGCTATAACTTTAAGATTGTACTGTTGGCATGTTACCGTTTGATAAATTAAGTCTAGTATGCGTATTGAGTTAAGGTTAAACCATGTTTGGACACGCCGTATTTACTTTCCATCGATTCTTATATTACGCTGCTGTTACGTTTTCTGGACTTACCTTAGTTTTGACAAGCTTCGTATTTTCTTTGCACATCTTTGCTAATGCATGGTAGTCCCCTCTAGCTGCACACAAAATCCACTGCTTCTGCTTCGAGTCCAACGGATCCGTCTCACTTTTCTGATCTAACTGCAAACACACATCATCTATTATCACCTTTTTCCAAACATTCAAATCCACGCCCAACTGTAACGAATTCATTCATATTTTTACTTACAGAAACTCTGTCTTCCTCATCCACGCCCTGCGAACAAATATTACAATGAGTCATCGTTACAGTTCAAGGTTTCATTAACTTTTTGTACTTACATTTAAACATAAGCATGTTCATTCATGAGCAACAATTTATTAAACGATGTACACTAAAGTACTTAACGTATGAAAACAAAAGATTAGGATTATAAATAAAGACGATATTAACATACATAATAAATATCTTAACGACACATATAAATTAATCGGAACCTAATATTTCAAAATTAATAAATGAGTACTTATATTGTGAAAATAATATTTTGAATTAATGGTCAATAAATTCGAATTCTCCCGTCTTCAGGCTTGCGCTGCTATTAATGCTGAGTACTCAAGGTCTCAAGCGATTTGTTTCTCTTTATGTAATTAAATCTTTAAGTGATGCATAATACAGTTGAGTTTTGTGCAATGTGTTGGAAAGGATAAGACATTCGAGGTCGGCGCGACGGGCGTGCGTTGCGCAGCATGGCCACTTTACCACCTGTCGTTACATATTTATGTCTACACTATTGGCCTCACTGTTAGGGACTTCGATATTGACAAGATAACATCCTTAATGTGATGTGTTTGATTTAATAATAAGATTAAGTTTGTACGTTGCGGGTTTTAGGTCCTATTATAATAACAATTAAAATTAGTTCTTAAATGAGCCTCCAGTCGTTATGTTGTCATGGTTGGATTGATAAAAAGTTTATGACGCCCTTTATTGACAAAATTGTAAAAATTACCTATTCGAAACTTATTTCACCTTTATCGTTGTTGAGGCGATGAATATTAGGTAGGTATGTGGTATAGACTAGCGCAGGATCGGAACGAATGGCGTGGTAGAAGAGAGGTCTACACTTCGCAGTGGGTAGATAAAGGCTGATTGATGATGTGTAATATTAAAGTGTACGCGACATGTCATACAAAACAGATACAATCAATTGTTTAGAGGCTTTTAATTTTTGAACAGATAATGTATTTGCGAAAATAAATACATAAATTTTATAGTATTTTTCATGTAAGGTGGTTACTGTGGCAGTTGTAAGTGTCAAAGAAAATTATACTTTATTCAATGGCAATAAGAGGCATGACCGGTTTCTATACTTATGGTTTTATGGCCAACACCATTGAATTAAATATTAATTTCGTTTGACACGTAGAACTGTCACTACCCTTCCTATGTGAAAAATATTATAGGTAAGTATATTGTTCAAAGGCCTAATGGTTAAGTCTTAGATATTACCGAAGTACGTGTTTACTAATCAAAATATAGTATTGGCACATGTTTCTTGTAGACTTAACTATTGCTCAAGTAAAAACGTTCTTATGAAGTCGTGATTCGCCCTAAGGTTGCGGATTCATAACACAATACGACGCACTTTTCAGTAACTACGACAAACAAGTATCTCATTAATATAACAGTTAGGGTGTTTGAAATTATATGTACAAAGATTTCCACGTTTAACAGCCGTATAAAAATCTAATAAACAAATAGGGGAATAAAATTTTGATGCAACCGAAATGTCCGCTAGTAAAACTTCTTTTTAAGTATTCGAATGTTGTCATAATACAGTAAAAATATATTTTATATGAAATATTAATATAAGTAATTTGAAGGGGCAGGGTCGCCAGTTAGTCGCCAAGGATCCAGACGTGCGTGTCCGCTGCAGTGCGCGGCGCGGCAGGACGCCGTACGCATCAGCCGCCGAAGCTGCCTCGCACTATGGTGGCGACGGCACCATTACGATCGATACACGTCACAACCTTCTAACATTCGAGCTTATTCAAAAACGTTATATGACAACGCCACAAATATTCCAACATTCAATCGCACATTAACAATAGTTAGTAAAAAACCTTACCATAATCAGAAAAAAAGTGTCTTATCTGAGGGGCATGTCAAGAGTCTCTAACCGGCAAGCATGTATGAGACGAACTATGAGAGTGGAAGAAGTCAGAGAGGTATGTAAGGAAAGAACCTGTTGAAACTCTGTACTCTCTGCCTACCCAAGGGATCTGGTGTGATGATATAGATAGAGATAGATAGTAAAAAGACCTTAATAAAATCAAGTTTTTATGCAGTCAGGTAATGGTGCAATTTAAAACGGCCAATCAAAATTAGGTGTACAAAATATCGAGCCGTTGAGGAATTCCTGCGTGTGTAGGTGTAGAACCAGGTCAATCTATCTATCTATAACCTCACGCCAGATTCCTTGCGGGGTAGGCAGAGAGTACAGAGTTCCAACAGGTTCTTTCCTTACATACCTCTCTGGCTTCCTCGACTCTTATGGTTCGTCTCATACACGCTCGCCGGTTACGGAGACACTTGCCTTTTCCATCAGATAAGACTCGGTTTATTTGTTCGTGGTAAGATAGTCTAGGTCTTCCCCGGTACCTGCATCCTTCCACTTTCACATTGTAAATCTGTTTTGTCATTCTTTCCTCTGGCATTCTTTCTATATGCCCGAACCAACGGAGCATGCCCTTTCTCATCTTTACACCGATACTATCTTTCATACCTACTCGCTGTCTTACTACGCTGTTGCTAATGCGGTCGGTCAGCTTCACTCCGCACATCTTCCGCAGAGCTCGCATTTCTACTGCATTTATCCTACTTTCATTCTCCTTCTTACATACCCAGCTCTCGCTACCATATAACAGCGTTGGGACAAGAACTCCGTTATGTATGGCCAGCTGCGCCTTATGGCTTAATTGCTGGCTCCCAAGTAGCTTTCCCATCGCACCATTCACTCTGTTCCCTGCACTCACTCTTCTCTCTATGTCAGCGGTGTATTTCCCATCCTTACTGAAGGCGCATCCAAGATATACAAACTCATTTACTTCCTCCAGCACATCGTTACCAACCACAATCCTTACATTCGTTCTGGTTTCTTCCCTTTCAAAAACCATAATCTTGGTTTTCTTCAAATTCAAGTGTAAGCCATTGATCATGCAGTCGTCTTTCATAACTGTGACTAGTGTTTGCAGATCAGTGGCTGTTGGCGCTATTAAAACCGCGTCATCTGCATAAAGTAGATGGTTTACCACTAAGTCACCCATTTGTACACCTTCTTTCATCGCTTTTAGTCTTTGAAGACTTTTATCCAGATATATTATAAACAGTCTAGCGGACAACACGGAACCCTGCTTGACGCCGATTTTAACGTCAAACCAGGGTGACCTGTTACCACCCACCCGTACGCATGCCTTGCAGTCCACATAAGTGGACTGGTCGGCTCGCAACAGAGTGCCATCTATACCATACTCTGGCAAAATGTCCCAAAGTCTCTTTCGCACAACTCTGTCAAATGCCTTCTCCAGATCTACAAAACCGCAGAAAACCTTCCGCCCCACTGCCAGATGCTTCTCTACGATGTTGCGGAGGGAGAAGACTTGATCCGAACATCCTCTTCCAGACCTCAAACCCCCTTGTGCCTCGCACAACATTCCATCGGACTTCACCATGGTCAAGCTTACCATAAAGATACATTGTCATCGGACCTGAACCAACATGTCAAATTTCAACTCTGTAGGATAAGAAGAACTGGTTCTAATTCAATATGCATGATTTGATCCAAACAAACAATAATCGCAAGTTAAACAAAAGCTTATAAAAATTAAATAAACTTTCATAAATGAATCAATCCGTTATACTTATTGCACGAGTTTAGTGGACGCAAAGAATTGGTAGTTTGAATACCTTTTCTATTGATACGAGATAAGATATTATCGGCAGACTGGCGCCTACGATCGACCGAGTTTAGTTTACAAACTCGACATTGGAATATGTATGAATTATAATGAATCCTTTTATGAACGTACGCTACTAAAAGGCGTTTCCACTTTCGCAAAATGTAATTGTTACGGACGGTCGATTGTTTCGTACCGCGGAGCGTGTATTATGTGTTGTCTCACTTTTATCATTCAATAGCTGACGGCTAATTCATCCGTTCCTATTTTCCATCTCTTCGACAAGGCTCGTTAAGTATGGCATCCTCGTTGTTGATGGCTTCAAGTGATTCTCAGGCTCGAATAGTACAGAGAGAACAATGAAATCGGTCATATTTTCCTGCCAGCCCGCAACAGACCGTACCGCGTTATCTCCCGCATCATGCATAACAACTGCGCGTTTATTCAAAACGCCGATGACGTATACTTAAACTGAAGCTTATTTTCGCTACCTCTGTGAGGGATTTATTGCACAAGAATCAGTAAACGGAACAATCCTGTCAAAATCTAATAACGTTTAGTGCAACCACTATCCATCATCCTGTCCGTCTCATAATGCCTACGTGAAGGTGGCAAATCATCAATGCAATGAAATTTATTTCAAAATACCAACATCAAATTAAACCAAGATCTATATACTTATTCTTAATTATGCCAATCTTCTACTTACAGTACACTTAAAACGTAAGTCTGAACGGCGAAGGTTATAAAGAGGTTTACTGGTCCCTTAGCTACTAAAAACGAATCGAATTCCACGTTTAGTACACACGGAGAAATATCACAAGATTAAACTCGCCACATTCGAATCTGCTTTGCCTATTTTTCTACGTTTGTTAATCGAAGCGTCAGGGTTTATTCGTCTGACGATTAAGACTTAAACACAAACCGTAATTAGCAGGCAGGTCATAATTAAAACAAGCGAAACGAACCGGTAACGTGGTCGACCCAAAGCACGAATGACCTTTTTTTAGAACTTTAATGGCACACGTGTGCTTTGGAGTCACACGACAATAATTGACAATCGACCGCAAGTCACGAGCCAGTGTTCAATATGCTATACGCCATGAATAATGATGTTAATATTGACTGCGGCCTGATTCGTACCTCAGCATGTTAGGCCGACAGGGACTTGACAGACAATCTATTAACCCACATGGATCGCTCGTGGACCATCCAAGTCTGAAACCCATGGGATTTCACAAACGGCAACAATTTTCTCATAATCCGCTCTTATCCCGGTAAACGCCGTATATTACATTATACAACATATTGAGGCCCTGATTTTATAATCAGCTCTCATCCCAAGGAAGGGGATAAAAAAACTTAACGTTTAAGCCCTTTAAACTTAAAGTATACCCTTTTATAGCACTGCTTCGAGACTCGGCTTTCATAAAATATTTGTAGATTAATTTTTTGAAAGTATTCCAATTGACGAGCGGAAGTGAGTGCATACATCGTCGGTCTATTTCAGTGTTGATTTATGTGTCGGGATCTCGCTCGGACGGGTGGCAATGTGGCATATTAGTGAGAAACGGATTGTTCATTTATTATTTATTAGCTTCCGTGGCGGCGCGCACCGCTAAGTGAATTCCGATATAACAAGAACTTGTGTCAATCTCGTTCGGATCATCGTGTGAGCGAAGCGATAATTGCTATAGCGAACTTATCCAATATTCATTATGATTTATAGATATACTATATGACATATCGTAGGTTGTCAGGTTGCTATTCCGCTATTCTATGTGTTATACAGGATAACAAAATAGTGCCTCTACCATCTATTGAAAAAGCGCCGAATAAGCTCATCCTTTTTTATTCGGTACAGACGAGAGTAGTTTATTTTTTTTTTTTTGGTATTTTCTAATGATTTCGGATACATTCGTATTTTTTTCATGGCGCTGTATAAATAAGATATTAATTTATCTAAATCTCATAACATAAAGTAGACATATTATTTAAAAGAAATTTTCTTAAAATAAATATATGCTGAATATTAGGTATGTTTTTACACACGGGCTAATGCGTCCTCTCGTCCTTTTAATAGGTAACAACATGGAGTACGCGGTGTAAAGCAATTGTAAAGTCCATTAGGTGCGCGAAGGCGCGGCCTAATATTTGTCATTAGGAGCTTTTGTTGTTCGTGTTACGTAAGCTTCCCCCGCGTAGGGGTAGTACCGTTCAGATGAGGCAAAATTATTATTATATAAATTTTTGCACTCGCGGCGAACATCCCTCGTCGGTTGTATTTGAAATGTGCCCTTTGGGTGTACTGCTGACGTCGATCAGTACGCGCGATATATGGAGGGGTATGTGTAAAAACTTGAATATTTCAAAATAATCCATCGATTTAAATGATTCGTTTAAAGGTGTTCTTACATTAGCAATTTCCCGTTCCCTTTCGATATCCCGGCGCGATCACGAAAATTATTATCGATAATAATCATATTCGACATCATTTTGACCGCCAAAGGGCCATGACGAAGGTTTTACAATTCAATTAGCTGCACCAGGTGTCGACGGGCAGGAAACTTGCCCGCACCGCGACGCAACAATTTAATATTCAAAAGAGTTTTAATAGACAGGATAACTAATTCATAGTTTGAGTGTACTATTTTACTTGGTCAGTTGGCATTTCTTCGCTTTTGTAGGCGACTACATTGTGGAGTTGGACGATAATCAAATGGTTAGAGAGGGCTGGCGTAAATTAGTTATCTAATATAAACATAATATTATTTACTTCTTTTATAACGGTAATAAGATTGTAATTGCGGGTTGTTTAATGAGGGTTGTAGTTAATAACAAATTAATTGAAATAAATTACGTTTCGTTGGGGATTCAGTTCGACATTCCTAATGCAGGTCCTGCACCTGATACACACAATAATAGACTAATTAGATAACTTTAATAGTGTTTTTCCAGTGCACGTTGCATTACTTAGTTATTCTATTTATAATGGCATTGCAGTAACTATACTTTATTTAGGTCAAGACTTTTAGGTTCAACGGGGTTTATTCTGTTCTTCACTTCTATTTCATTCCAAATTTTGACTTTACTACAAATAGAAAAATGAGCGAGTTATTATAAGAAATGAGCTATTAGCTAGCAGAGTTACAATATATCTATCTATATTATCACGCCGGATCCTTTGCGGGGTAGACAGAGAGTACAGAGTTCCAACAGGTTCTTTCCTTACAGACCTCTCTGGCTTACTCCAATCTCATAGTTCGTTTCATACACACTCGCCGGTTACGGAGAATTTTAAATTGCCCTTCAGATAAGGCACGGTCTATTTGGTCAAGGTATGATAGTCTAGATCTTCCCCGGTACCTTACACTTTCCAGAGTTACAAGACATGTTGAATGTGGTGAATAAGGATTTTAAGAAATGAATGTTAGTAAGACTAAAGTAATGGTGATTGAAAAAGAGGAAGATGTGACAGAATGTAATATTAATGCAGAACGTGCAGGTGTGGAACAATTGAATGAATTTGTTTATTTGGGAAGTATGTTCACAAAAAATGGAAGGTGTGACGGCGATATTGAAAGGAGAGTGATCGCGGGCAATTAAGTGAATGATGCCTTGCGCGCCGTAGTAAGTAGTCACTCTGTCTCAACAGCGGCTCGACTGATTACTCACAATGGTGTGTTGGTTGACACCTACGCTTATGTATGCCAGTGAATGTTGGGTATGAAGGATTGAAAGAGGTATATTGTATTAGTATGGGCATTTGGAGGATGTGCCACAGGCGGCTAACGAAAGGAATATATCGAGCAAATTTAAGGGGAAGCGTCGAAAGAGATCGCCCAAGGAGAACCTATAACGACCAAATTAATGTCTCTTTGAAAAGGGCCTAGTGCGTGCACTCTTAATCGACGGAAATCCATGAAGAGATAGATGTATGAACGCAGATTAAGCGAAGGAGGTGTGGCAGAATCGTAGTAAGTGGCAAACTGTAGTCTCGGCCTATCCCAGTGGTATAAAAGCTTAAGTGTATGTATGTATGTATAAGCTATTAGCCACGAGATTAGCCAATGACATAATCTGTAATCCACTCACTCTACTTTTTTAACAGCGGTGGTGCTTCATTCAATACCAAAACATCACAATTATTCACAGCTCAATAAACACACATATTAAAGTAGCATTTTAGTTTGTTTTGACAATCATGGTAGGTAATAACCTCGGAGGGGAGCAAAGGAAAAAATAAATAAAAGAAATTGTCGCGTTTCACGCTGGAAGTTCGTATCGCATAGTTTCTGGTCAAAATATTTCTTAATGATTGTCCGCCAACAGGTGGCGCGATCCTCGCGACCGGATACCCTAATATTTTATAATTATTTACTCATTTAAACCAATAATTAGCTATCTAAGTAAATACCGTTCACGTTTTGAAGCATATAATTAAAACACAATTAGTATATAATAAATATATTCAAATTTCCGTTGATGATTTATACGAAATTATGATAATAATTTTAATAAAATGTTTGTGAACACAATGAATCACCTGTATGCATTTAAATTAGTTTTGTTATTAATTAGCAAATGTTTTCAAAATATCCTTATTAGGAAATCATTCGCTTTCAAAACATAGTTTTGGTATGGTTCTCGTATTATTTATGTAGTACCTACATATATAGTCTGTGCATTTGAATCGTCGCGGAATTTAAAGAATAGATAAATAGAGTACTGTTTAATTTACACCAGCGTATTTACAGTAAAGAAATCCATACTAATATTATGAATTCGAAAGTAACTCTGTCTGTCTGTTTGTCTGTTACTTTACACGTCCAAGCCGCTGATCAGATTTTGATCAAAATCGGCAAGGACATAGATTTCATTCAGGCGACGGACATAGGCTACCTTTTGTCTCAAAAATAAACTTAAGGGTGTGAAAAACATGCCTGAATATAACGCGAACGAATTAAAATTTATGACAGTAGGTATAACTGGTGGTCTTATTGTTAAAATCAATCTCTTTGAAACATTTAAGAGCAGAAGGAAGAATTTTTATGATTTTTTTTAAAAGCGTATTTGTTGCTTGGAAGAAGCAACAAATACGCACTAGCTGCGATACTAATACTGAACACAAACTCGTACTGTGTGTGCTAAGGATCTACGCTGTTGGCCGCGGGGCCTTTACAGCTTCACCGGGTAAGAGGGTGAGCGTGCAACCACTACGCTCGAGCTCAAGGAGGAACGGCCTCGGCTTGGGCAGTCGCTATTGGGGAAGGCGTATACTAGGTGTGTCGCCGTGGTGCTCTGCACCGGCCGCCGGCCAGGGATTATTCGGCCTCGCCGGCGAGGTCGGTGTCTGTATCCGAAGGATGGCATGTGAGGGGATCGGAAGAGTCGGTGAGAACATGCCGCGGATGGCGGTAGCGGCTGTTAGGAGGGGATTACAAACTTATTCTACAACTGCTTGGCATAACCAATAGCAGTATATAGTTAGTATTTTAAATAGCGGAGTATCTATCTACCTATTAGAACAACCAAATGGTCTATATATCTATCTATATCAGCACGCCGGATCCCTTGCGGGGTAGGCAGAGAGTACAGAGTTTCAACAAGTTATCTCCATACAGATCTCTCTGGCTTCCTCCACTCTGTGCCCGATGAAGCTGTAAAGGCCCCGCCGCCAACAGCGTAGATCATTCACACACACACATTCCTCCACTCATAGTTAGAGTCATACACGCTCGCCGGTTACGCAGACTCTTGGCCTTTCCTTATGATAAGACGCAGTCTGTTGCGGATTAATTCTATGATATCTAATTAGCCGTGGATTTGCTCATTACTGGTGCACTATGAGCCCAATTATTCATCAACACAGAACCCTTATTCGCTATAACGAAACTAAACACGGCATGTTACAATAACTTTGTGAAATAATCGTTTACTGGTAGTCTAGTGCAATGTTTCCCAATTAGTGGTAACCGCACCCCATGGGGTACGTGAAGTTACATGAAGGGGTTCACGCGATAATCCCTTGAAAAATCCCATAAACGATACCGATCCCGGTAAATCTCTACGTTAATTTAATCGAAAAAATAACAATAACACAATCAACAATCGTTGGACTATATTTTGAGTCGATTCTAGGTAAACCACAATAAATTTGACCTTCGTGATGAAAGCGGGACGCGAGACGGGGTGCGCTCCACCAATCAACTCATCTCCCGCCTGTCCATTGGCTTGTGTGTGTGAATGATCTACGCTGTTGGCCGCGGAGCCTTTACAGCTTCACCGGACAAGAGAGCGAGCGTGCAATCACTACGCTCGAGCCAAAAGCGCAAAGGGGCAACTAGCTTAAGGGCGCCTCAAGGAGAAACGGCCTCGGCTTGGGCAGTCGCTATGGGGGAGGGCGTGTACTAGGTGTCTCGCCGTGGTTATCTGCACCGGCCAGCGGGCAAGGGATTCTTCGATCTCGCCGGCGAGGTCGGTGTCTGATCCTGTGTGCGGTATCTGTATCCAAGAGAAGGGCATCGGGAGGGTCGGTGAGAACATGACGCGGACGGCGGTAGTGGCTTATATAGGGGGGGGGGGGGGGTTACGTTCGTAGTCGGCGGCGGCTACGATTAGCGGATTTTTATGACTGGACGCATTCGCAAAATATCGGGTTGTCGCCTTTTTAATAAAGACGCGAATAGGTTCGTGACCGGGATCGGAATGGACTGTTCATTGGCGTTCAGTTCGTGGCTTATGAGGTACGCGAGTTGGAGGTATCTTTTGAAGGGGTGCGTAAAAATCTAATTATGAACCAGCGGTCTAGTGGCATACAGAATACCATTACACGATCATTTCACGGAATTACCGTAACGCGCCGGTTTTATTTCGCAAACTATTAAATACAGTCACACAAGGATCTTTTGGTCCGCGGTCAAAATCAGAACTAACGATGGCATCAAGTGCTATATCACTGCATGACAGTCGCCGAGTTGCCGTTTGCTATGAAATTTACCCAAGTTCTTTTTTTAATTAGTAACCGCTTGGAGCCACATGTTGAAATATTTCCCTGGAAGTATAATGATAACCCTAATTTCGTACCAACATCCCCCTGTCAATGTCATGTACGGGCCAAAATATCCTTGTTGCACTATATATATTTAGGAAAGTAATCTGTCTACATGCCAGATCTCTTTTGAGGTAGTCATAGCGTACAGTTACAATAAAACTAAACTTGATAAACATGAAAACGGATTATTAAAGTGAAAGGTGACATTGTTAGCGAAATTATCTACTAAGGTAATACCCAATACTAAGAACAAAATTGGACTCCTAGATATATACTTCTTGAAACAAAAGGGCAAGGATCGACCGCAATTTTTCTAAAGTGAATACTGCTGTAATTTCTCCATTAATGAATCTTAATAAAATGTAGATAATGTAGTCATCATTTTCGATCGTAATTTTAATTCGATTTGTTTCGGTTAATATTATTATTCTGGTCTGTAAGGAAAGAACCTGTTGGAGCCACAGAAATGATGATTTCTATTTAACTTAAGGATAGATTTGCCTACTACGGATTGAATTTTGAAAATCTGTCAAAATACTACTGAGAGTAAGCAAATCTATCCTTAAGTTGAATATTGAAACCAGCCATTAGAGTATCACTCAAGTGTTAACAATCGCATTTATGAGATTATTAGTTTCTGCATGCGACTTTGTCCGCGTTGAGTTTAGATAGGAACCTTTGTGTTAATTCAGGTAATAGACTATCTGAGTGCTAAATTTCATCCAAATCCGTTCAGTCATTTTTGCGTAATTGAGTAACAAACATCCAAACATACAAACTTTGACATTTATAATATTAGTAAGATAGTCAATAGTAGGATTAGTCGGATCCTTTTTATTCAATTTTTTATATTAATTTTAACGTGCCGCCTCAAAAACCCCTCTAGTTCATGAGCTATGATCACCTAGTCTATAATGATGGTCTGGTCTTTTAACCAAGATTTTTAATTACATAAAAATATAATGGGAACTTTGTACTCTGCCTAACCGGCAAGAGATTTAGCGTGATGATATAGGTGGGCTTTCATAGGTCATAGGTTATAACCATAAGTAAGATCAGTAAGCATATCTACAGGGGGCCAATTCTGACAATCGCTCTAAAACCTAATCTTAACAGGAGCTGATCAACTGTATTTAGTTATTTTCATATTACAGTAGAATACGAAAACCTTGAAACTCTGGTATGGTCCACGTTTGTAACTGGATTTTCACAACTAGCTCCGAAAGAAGAATTGTTATCTGTCAAATTGTAACAAATTACCACGCAGGAAGATTTTTCTAGATTGCTAACTATGTTTCGTAACTGGCTACGAAAAAGGTATCTTTATTTCATGTTTTCGTAACTTGTTATTAAGAAAATATTATCCATTCATATAACTGTCTTTCGTAAAAGCTAGGAAAGAAAACTTATTTTTGCTTTTTAAGTTATTAAAGAACAAAATTCTCGTATACAAGTCTTTCGGGATCATTACCGAAATCCTTACTGTCTCTACTTGTGGGTATAACGATTCTAATTTTGTAGAATTACTCCCAGTCTACGCGCAAGGTTTTTTTTTGTGTGTGTCCGAATGATCTACGCTGTTGGCCGCGGGGCCTTTCAGCTTCATCGGACAAGAGGGCGGGCGTGCACCACTACGCTCGAGCCCGAAGGACAAGGGGCAACTAGCTCAAGAGCATCTTAAGGCCTCTGCTTGGGCAGTCGCTATAGGGGAGGGCATATACTAGGTTTCGCCGTGGTGATCTGCACCGGCCGGCGAGCAAGGGATTCTTCGACCCAGCCGGCGAGGTCGGTGTCTGATCTTGTGTGCAGTATCTGTATCCGAAAGAAGGGATGTAAGAGCATCGGGAGGGTCGGTGTGAACATGCCGCGGACGGCGGTAGCGGCTGATAGGAGGGGCGTCGTCGGCGGCGGCTACGATTAGCGGATTCCTATGATTGAAATGGAGTTCGACGTTCCGTATAAACCACAGGTCTCCGACGGCTATGCGGAGGAAACGGGATTGAACCGTTTGGAGTCTATCGATGTGAGAGCGGGCGGCGTGCCCGAATACCTCACAAGCGTACGTCATAATGGGCCGTACACAAGTTTTGTAAAGTGTCACCTTATTCCTAAGAGACATTTTAGTCCACTTGCAGATCTTCGGCTAAAGACGACCGAGCACAATGACTGCTCGGTTACGGGCTCACTTGATGTGCGGTCTGAAGGTCATGGTATTGTTTAGGGTGGCCCCTAGATATTTGACTTGCTTGACCCAGGGAATAGGTCGGTCGAACATGGTCACTTGACCGAGATTACTTTTGATGTGGCGCAGGGAGGGGCACGGGGCAGCGCCTCTGGCGAAGAACACCGCAGCGCTCTGGTCCGGGGTCACCTCAATACGCCACTTCCTGAACCAATCCCCTCGTCTATTGGTGGCTGCCTGAAGGTTTCTGATAATGAAACCCGAGACATAGAGAGCGCTATCATCCGCGAATAGGGCTAGATGCACCTTACTCGAACGAGGAATATCGTTCGTGTAAAGGCTGAATAGGAGGGGGAGAGCTGAGCCTTGTGGGACACCAGCTTGTATGGATTGGAGACGCGGGGGGGGGGGGGGGGGCACGTTATTCCGACGTGATACCGAAAGGCGCGATTTTATAGGAGGTCTCGTAAGATAAGCACGAATTTGTTCGGCACACCCATTTGGTAAAGCTTGTAGATCAAGCCGTTGTGCCAGATTTTGTCGAACGCCTTCGCGACATCGAAGAAAAGGGTTT
The DNA here is from genome assembly GCA_905147815.2 of Phalera bucephala. Taxonomy (NCBI): domain Eukaryota; kingdom Metazoa; phylum Arthropoda; class Insecta; order Lepidoptera; family Notodontidae; genus Phalera; species Phalera bucephala. The sequence goes on along the minus strand of LR990609.1, from coordinate 18,850,521 downwards.
GGGTTTGTGAAGGCCAGTAAGCATGTGCTCCGTGATGCGGTGCACTCGATGGACGCAAGAGTGCAAACTGCTCATTGATGAGAACCACCCCTGGACGATACAAAGTCTTCGAGCCGTGCCAGGAGCAGGCGCTCGTAGAACTTTGCCTGGAACTTGAGGAGAACGATGGGGCGGTAACTCTTGGGGCGGTCACGAGGTTTACCAGACTTGGGGATGCCTATAACGTCGGCCCCCTTACACTCAGTAGGGAAGGTGCAGTTCATCATGGCGGCGTTAAGGATGGCCACTAAGGGGCATCTTGGTCGGCATCCGACAAGGCTGTGCTTAGCGCATGCCAATCCACCACCGTCTTCTTGAGCGGCTGAGGGATGGACGGAGGACCGAGTCTCATGACTACAGGTCGGTGGTCAGAGTCCAGGTCATGGACTACCTCCAAGGACGCAACTGTAAGCTTACACCCTTCAGAAGCGCCATGTCCAGGACGTCAGGACGGTAGTCGATATTGTCCGGATAGTGAGTGGGGTCCATGCGCGATGACGTCAAAGTCGAGCTGGTCGACCAGGGCGTGAAGGCTCCTACGGTTAGGAGAAGTAATGAGGCAATGCCATGCCACGTGCTTGCAGATAAAGCCGCCCGCCAATATGACGGCGCTTCCCAGATTAAAGAGTGCTTCAAAGTCACTCCTGAAGACAATCTTAGTGTGAGGGAAATAGACGGAGCCGATCACAATGGGTTGATGCCCCGTGAGGGAGATACGACAGACCGAAGCTTCGATGTTTGTAAGCGCAGAGGGGTCGAGGGAGAATACAGTGGAGGAACTCATGTAGTAAATGAGAGTACCGCCTCCAAGTGAGCATCCACGCGCAGGTTCATTATTACTCAATAACGAGCTCGCGCGCTGACTGGGCTCTTATTCGCTATACATAACGAGATTGTGTCGACGTTAACGATGTTAATTCAGGAGCAAACAAAACAACTACACAATCTTTTCACAAAGATATCGTAACGCGCCACGTTTGATCCTTTCGTTGTACAGGCAGTCAGAGAAAACAACACAAGATTTTATGTCATACCAATGAACTCGGGCGGAAAACTGTACGTTAATTATTACTAAGAATTTTCCTTATCAGGGTTACGTAACGAATAGATAACATGTGTCTCGCCATTTAGAATGAAACATCCTTCCAAAATTAGCTTGTTAATAAAATTATGAAGATTAATATATTAAGTAATGATGGGTATATTGATTAAACTGATTTTGAACCAAGCTGCAGGCGGAGATACCACAACTGATGCTAATACAGCAGGTTATAAAAGCTCAACTCTTAAAAAAAAAAATTCTATTCAATAAGTTGGTGAATATCCCGTACATGCCAGATATGGACTTAAAGGATTCCACTTTATATGACTTATAGAGGTTAATCTCAATTATGGCTATTGATACTTTTGTAAAAGCTTGTACGTACTACTTAACTATTATGTTTCTTTAATGGTTTTCGAACAGATGTCAACAAGGAATTATAATTTTTACTGTTTCTTTACTCAAGTAATCATAATTTAATTAGTATTTTCTATCAATATACACTATTGTATGAACTTTCTTACAACTTTGGACTTTATTTAGGACCACTGTATATGGTTTTCCTAAAATGTAGGCCTGCAGGATATTTATGGATTTAGTTTAATTAATACCATCAACTGCCTCGTTGGTCTGGTGGCAAAGCGCATCGCTTTGTGATCACGAGGTCCTGGGTTCAAATCCTAGGTCGGACAAATGTAGTTTTGCTAACAGGTCAAATATTGTCATTAATACAGACAAACTAATAGGGGTATAGTGTAAACTTAAAAGCCTATGTTTTGAAGTTTGTTTAAGCATGGTTTATTATAATAGAAATATTTTTACTTAATAGGTATCCCTGTTTTCTGATCCTGGGATAACCTATATTTTTATGTTTTGTATGTGAATAGTGTAACATAACCTACAATGTTAATTATTTTTTTAAATATTATGAAATAGAATACTCCTATGTAACTTACTTAAATAATTGGTTAACCTACACAATTTTCTATCTATATCATCACACCAGATTGTTTTCCGTCAATTTTAATACTAAATATGGCTATAATAGACGACATAGACGCTGGACTTGTAGAAAAAACACAAAAAAAAACACCGTCACACCTATATTCCCCAAGTGAGGGTGGCAGAGGTGTACTGAGTACACCCACGTTTCGCCGATGATGTTAGGTCCCATGTAATAAGGGGCGAACCCATTGGCAAAATAAAAATTGAACCTATTGTTGTAGAAAAAACAATGAAGTTAAATTGTTTTTGGTGTCTAAAATACATGGCCACCAGTAGGAAATAGGTATGTGGGATGTGGGTGCATTTGCAAACATTAAATTTAATACATAAAGAACCACACCAAAACTAAAATGAGTAGGTCACACGAGGATATGTTTCATGCAGGGCTCGAACCCACAATTACTGGAGCCAGTGAGCAAAAAGGCCAATGCACTAGCCACTAGGTTAAGCCATGGTCCAGAAATTAATAATAATAATAATGAATAAACAAAATATATACCTGAGAGTTAAAGTTGCCACCCAGTTTATTCGACTTTAAAACATCACTCTCCGATGCCATCCTATTAAACATTTGCTTTCTCTCCTTCACAGAAATCTTCTGTTCTGTATCAATCAGCATACTTTCACTTCTTGACGATGATAATATGGGTGGTGTTTCATTCAACTCGGTCATATCCTGATTAGGTATCGATGTTCTCTGTCCTTGTGACCCGGGTATGCTTGATCTTTTCTCATTGACTTTGTCTGATGACCTTCTCCGAGGGTGTACTTTCGGTGGCACATCCTCGCTGGATCTTGACTGAAGACTCTCCTTAGACTCACTCTGTGGTAACTGTGCATTACTTACTGGTAATGTGCTGTCTTGAATAAGATTACTTAATATGCTAAAGTCTTGATTCAACTGTAAGGGCAAAGGTGGGCGCTCTGGTGGCACTTCTATGACACTTGGTTCTGGTTCTACAGGAGTCTCGGGGACATTTACTTGAGGTGAGTCAGGGACCTTACTCTCACTGACGTCTTCCTGCTCTTTATCGTTATTCGGCAAGTATTTTTTTTTCAATATGAGCCATTTCTCATTGTTTTGATTCTTTATTATAGCTAAAGAATTCACGTGTTTTTTAAACGTACTCCTGGCTTCATCTACGAGTAATGTTAAGTGTGAGTTAGAACTGATATGATAAGAAAATAAAGTGAAGGATTATAAACTATCTACGTACTCACCTCTCATATCGGGGTTCATAAGAAATACTTTGAAATGTTTCACTAATTCATGATTCGTAACCTTGCCGTTGTGTGCCAACATAAATTTAAGTATCTCGTCAAAACTTAATTCAGTCGGAGGCGACATAATGTTTTATTTTAATAACAAATTAACAACAAAATAAAAATATAGATATCTCTAAAACGAAGCTTGCTTATCGTCAAGCGCGTTCCGTATATTAAGCATGACAGTTACGTTCCATCCTAAGCAGATATATTTCACTGTGCATAATGGAACGTTAAAATAATAGGTTACTGGTAATAATAAAATGTACCTGGGAGTTTTGGCGGGAAGTCGAAGAGTGATGTTGTCAATTTGTTTTAATTTCCAAAACTTGTGTTATATCGACTAATAATGTGTAATATTCGTGGAATATTAACCATTATGTGTTCTTATATGTGCATGAGTGAAGGTAATTGTAACAAAGTGATAAAACGTGCCTTTTCGACTTCCCTCAAAACGGCCGTTGCGATTGGTATGTAAAGTATCCGCTTTACTATCCAGGGTAGGGTACTTCATTAATTTCATTATCATCGTTGTCATCAAATTCATCGGGGAGTCGAATTAATTTAAACAAATACTATTATATATCTTACTGGACCCTGGCAAAATACACTTATAATTAGTGTGAAGCCATAACTTGAAGCAGAAGAAGAAAATGTACCTATTTGAAATAATTTGAATAAACGGACGATTTAGCGCAGTGGTTAAGAGCTTAAGCCGCTCTGCCCACTGCGTCTAATAGTCGCGGGTTCGAGTCCCGCACGGGACTAATCTTTGTGTGATCCACAATTATTTGTTCCGGTCTGGGTATTTGTGTATGTGAATTTTCATGTTTGTAAACGCACCCACGACACAGGAATAAATCCTAGTGTAAGGCTACGTTTTAAAAAAAAATATATAAAAATAAATAGGCAAGTAGGTAATTAGATTAACAAATACATATACCTATATCATCACGCCAGATCGCTTGTAGGGTAGGTATAATAACTTATTTTTTAAGAAAAGGCTATGGCTGTTAATCGCACTGTTTACTAATGTACCACGCACGTGACGTAACACAAGTCGTAGTGCTGCAAATATATAAAATTATGTTTTGCTATGCCTAATTGCTGTAGGTTAATTATGCGCTACGTATAAATAAAATATGTTATATTGTTTCATCAATTCCTAGACTTTGCGCATAGGTGCAGGAAGGTCCTACATAATATTATTGGTAGGAACCTGAAAGCATTTGATGTTACCTAAATACATAATATCTATCTAAACTCTTAATTACTCATAAGAAACCACCACCGTCTGATATTTTGTGTGTTGTTTATATATTGTGTGCATGTGTGTGTGTGTGTGTGTGTGTGTGTGTGTGTGTGTGTGTGTGTGCGTGTGTGTATGTGTGTGGGTGCGTGCGTGCGTGCGTGCGTGCGTGCATACGTGCGTGCGTGCGTGCAAGCACTACGCTCGAACCAGAAGGGCAACTACCTCAAGGGCGCCTCAAGGAGGAACCGCCTCGGCTTGGGCAGTCGCTATGGGGGAGGTCGTATACTGCTGCTGTCTCAGTCGTAGCTGTCTCGCCGTGGTGCTCTGCACCGGCCGGCGGGCAAAGGATTCTTCGACCTTGCCGGCGAGGTCGGTGTTTGATCCTGTGTGCGGTATCTGTATCCGAAAGATGGGATGTAATTATAAAGGCATCGGGAGTGTCGGTGAGAACATGCCGCGGACGGCGGTAGCGGCTGATAGGAAGGGAGTTAGGTTTGCAAATAGGGCTAGATGCACCTTACTCGAACGAGGAATATCGTTCATGTAAAGGCTGAACAGGAGGGGGGAGATCGATCTTTTGAATGATGATGAAGCTTATGGTAATTTCCATATTGAGACGGCAGTAAGAGGTAGATCACAGCGTATCATTTATCTTGGATATCTAACTGCGGCTAATGCTAGATAGGTTATTAAAAATGGCCGTAAGTAGATGAACATTTGCGATTTTTCAAATTGTCCATAACAAGGTACTCTTTATTTATTTTATTTTGCTTTAAGTTATGACAATGGTCACTATACTTTCTTAGGAAACATAATAATGTATTTAATCAACAAACTACATGTACATGATACAACAAATAGATCAACAAAATAATGTATTTGTTGCAAAACAAAAGCGTAAACTGATGCTGACCGTTCAAAATTGTATCTTATACACACTCAGTTGCAGAAACCTTATTATTAATACTTAATGACATAAAGCGGTATTATCACAAATACATTCATTATTTTTTGTCATAAGTTTGTTTTTGCAATGATTTATTGATAGATTTTATCGATTAATGTATTAATTAAATTTAAGAAACGTCTTTGTTACTGCCCGAAAGTATATTAAGTTGCTGGTGAGATAATACCAAACACTACAAATAGATGTGTTTTTGAATTCCGTCCGTTAGGGGCCCGCTATTGATTGGACATTGTTCCGCCGAGACTGCATCCCTCGCGGCTATGCAGGATTTGATCATGCTACCCATTGTTATCGACGAAAATGTCTATCTAGTAGCTATCTACTGGACTTTCATAGGAGGTCGAAAGATTTCCAACACCTATAGACAAAAGTAGGTAGGACCGTTTGCCTAGGGGAAAGGGGGTTTGTGGGCTCAGAATGTGAGTTCGTAGGTGCGTTGCACAGAGGGAAAAAGGTGCGTTCCTCGTGAGCAATTAGAGAGTCCCTCTAAAGTGTGGAAACCGGACACCATAGGCTTTTTAGTCAGTAGGAGTCCGACATGCCCCGCGAGCTACACATCTGTCTCGCGGAAGTACTGTGCAAGATTTTTCCCGCGAAAAAAATAATTAAATATGTGATAATCTGGACCAGTTCAGTTACCGAGTCGTAAAACAGAGTGATTAATGAGCATGTCACGCCGGGACCGATCTACATCGATGGTTCGATGCTCGAAGTTGTTCGGGAGTATGTCTACCTTGGACAAGTTGTCCAATTTGGTAGAAACAACTTCGAGAAAGAAATCAACCGCAGGATCCAATTGGGTTGGGCAGCATTTGGCAAACTACGTCACGTTTTCGCTTCGCCTATACCGCAATGCCTGAAGACTCAAGTCTTTAACCAATGCGTCCTACCTGTTATGACTAACGGGGCCGAGACGTGGACACTCACAGTGGGACTAGTCCACAAATTCAAAGTCGCACAGCGGGCTATGGAGCGAGCTATGCTCGGCGTCCTTCAAAGAGGATAAAATTCGTAACGAGGTAATCCGACAAAGAACCAAAGTTACCGACATAGCTCGCAGACTCAGTAAGCTAAAGTGGCAATGGGCTGGTCACATCTGCAGAAGGACCGACGGCCGATGGAGCAAGCGTGTCCTAGAGTGGAGACCGCGACTTGGTAAGCGTAAGGTAGGACAGCCCCCAGCTAGATGGACCGACGACCTCAAAAAGGTCGCTGGGACAGACTGGATGCGGAAGGCGGAGGACCGTGTGCAATGGCGCGTGTTAGGAGAGGCCTATGTCCAGCAGTGGACTACGATAGGCTGATTGATTGATTGATTTGATTAAAAACAGAGTCACTTGTTCTTGTAGTTATAGTGATAAAGAACGGAAATCGTATAAAACAATAATGAGGGAACTCTCTTCTATCTTGTGATTCTGTCATCTTACTTATGTAGGTAGTTTGGTAGGTATCTACTATACTGTAATAATACTACCTACTCTGCCATGAAACTATAGTATGGCATGTACTATTAAAGATTATGTTGTATAGCATCTAATTTAAGTCTATTTTATCTATGTAACTAAAAAGTAGAAATATATAGTGTAATAGAAATAAAACGAAATTTTAAACCTACAAATAAAACTTTTGAAGTAAAACTATTTTCGGATACCATCGCGGTTTATTTTTGATTTTTAAGTTCCCGACGTTTCGAGTGCTTTGCAGCACCCATGGTCACGGGAAGGTCAATAAAATCAATAGAATTTTCCTGATGCTCACACCACACAGCTTCAGTTCGGCTGGGCTGTTGGTCTTGCTACAGCTAGAGCCTGTCGCACACGTCACAATGTTACAAACATAAGAATTAGACCGCTATCTCGATTGATCGTTCGGAAAATTTTTGAATCCAAATATAGAAGTTTATGTACTTTAGTAGCGGCCAGTGCGCCTTGCCGTAAGTAGTTGCCTGTTCGAAGGCGTAACTCGGTCTAAGGTCTAACTAGATGAGGTAAAAAAAAAGATGTTTGGAGTCTGGAATATGGATATCCCTTGGGTGGCTTGGGTCGCATAGGCCTTAAAGCTGTTCCGGTACGGAACACTGCCTATTTATTGTTTGAATGTACGCTAAGCAACATTTAACCTTAATCTATTAAAAATAGACCTATGTCCATAATTTTTATCGACTGATTTAGTTGTTAGCTCTGGTAATCTTTGGCTGGCTACTTTTTTGTTTTGACTTTGACAGTGTTTACTTACATGTGGCCTTTACTTTTAAGTGATTGTTACGTTTAGCAGCAACTTACAGTATTTACGGAAATTCTTTTATGCTTCATTTATCGTATACAGTCGTTATTAAACCAATAAATAAATAGTAAAAATTTCTCCGTACCGACAATGATCTAACTAGTAGAAACTCTAGAAGGTATGCCAGCTGCCTCCGTGGCGCAATCGGCTAGCGCGTTCGGCTGTTAACCGAAAGGTTGGTGGTTCGAGCCCACCCGGGGGCGTATTAAATTTTTATGACTTTTAAAACGATGTTCGTAAACTTCTTTGTTCATTGCAGAAAACTAGCTATATACCTAATACGGATACCCGTACGTAAGGTTAAGAAAATGTTTCTATTTAGAACTGGAAAATAATATGTATTGTTGAAGGGGCTTGCATTCTCCTTTACTTTTGTAGTAAAATCTTTAAAAGATCCTGTGCCCTCTGACGGAATTATTCATTTATTGGTAATTTTGAGTTATTCATTTACTTCGAGACTACCAAGGAATTTTGAATACTATATTCAAACGTATGTTGCCTTTTAAAATCGACCTATTATAAAAACGAAAGTTATTTTTATCTTTTGTAATTCGCTGGAAATTTACGTATCGAAGTAGCCGTGCACAACGCAATTATTTGTGGACGAAGCAACATCGCAATATGTCAATGCATCTCGACGTGAAGCTCCAACTGACATCACCACAAAATTCACTTAAGTAACTCGTAGCGATGCCTGTTTGTTTGTGTGAGTGCGCCAATTCTGGCCGGTACGTTGCTACTTGTCTAATTACCCATACTTAATATTATAAATTCGACTGGTGAAAGGAGGAAGTAACTCTGTCTGTCTGTTTGTCGAATGCATTTTTACGCCTAAACGGCTGAATAGATTTTGATCAAATTTGGCATGGAGATAAACTTTATCCGGGAGAAGGACGTAGGCTACCTTTTAATTGCAAAAATAATTTAAGGATACGAGATAGATGAGGCAAGTTTGTAAGGGGAACCCTTCATTATTCAAGTTACGCATATGAAAATTCATATTTAGGATTATCGTGAGAAATAAAAAAAGTGTTTCAGTGTTTTTAAAGAAGCATTTCTCAAGAAGATAAGATAGGAGATGGAAGTTTGTATAAGGAACTTTAATATGTTTGTGAAAGGATTATGAAAATAAATAAGTCTTGTCAAATGGGTTTAATGGTTTTTTAGTAGATGAAAATACAATGTTTATAAAACGTGAATAATTTCTTCTAAAAAAACCCGCCTGAAAATCACATGAACGAAGTCGCGGTACCGCTAGTAATTTATACGTTTGACATATTTTCTGGCATGGTATGGCAACGAGAGCAGGGTATGTAAGAAGGAGAATGAAAGTGCGGTGGAAATGCGAGCCCTGCGGAAGATGCGCGGAGTGAAGCTGACCGACCGTATTCGCAACAGCGTAGTAAGAAAGCGAGTAGGTATGGAAGATGGTATCGGTGTAAAGATTAGATAGGGTATGCTCCGTTAGTTCAGGCACCATAGAAAAAATGTCAGAAGTAAGATTGACAAATCAGATATACAATAAGAAAGTGGAAGGATGTAGGTACCGGAGAAGACCAAGACTATGTTACCATGACCAAATAGACCGAGTTTTATCTGAAGGACAAGTCTAGAGTCTCCGTAACCGGCGAGCGTGTATGAGACGAACTATGAGAGTGGCGGGAGGCGGAGAGGTATGTAAGGTAAGAACCTGTTGGAACTTTGTACTCTCTGCCTACCCTGCAAGAGATCTGGCGTGAAGATATATATATAGATATGTATTTTCTGTTCCGGATCTTTCCTTAAACTGATGGTGACCGTGTAAAATTATTTAAGTGGTTTATCCTGCGTGGCGCAACTGCTTGTCACAACCGTATCCATATTATTTCTATTAGAAGTAGTAAGTAAAGGCTATTCTGTCTACGCATATTATTTGAAGGTTTCCAAACGCAACTTGTTTTAAAGAGATTCTCAGGTTTTACTAAGATCTTATGAACGCTTACGTCCCCACGTAGGCCTTCCAAAGTTCTGTGTAGGTTCCACATTACACAACACGTAGCCCTGTGAACATTACTGCTAAATAAGCCACCTACTAAAATCAGAATGCTGAAACCGACGAAACATAAACACCGAACTGAAACCTGCAGCAGCAGGGATAGTGCACGTTTATTATGTAAAGTAGTCAAGGTCCATTTATTTATTATTAGACACCTACTGGAACTTCTGTTGGCACTCTGTATTCTCTGCCTACCCCGCAAGGGATCTAGTGTGATTATATAGACAGACATACAGAGATACCTACCAACATGATTTGGTTCACGAATTATGTTAGTAAAATAATAAAAAAGAAACAAAATGGTAAGAATGAATAAAATAAAGAAATATACATAAAAAAGCTATAATACCTCAGAAATCCTATCAGAATATCACTTTATGCATCCGCAAACAGACCACAACCAGGACTGTCATCAAGGTGAGCGTTCAGTGCGGCTATCGAGCACAGGAGAAATCAATCTATATTTCCTGTTCCGACATTAGCTAATGGGAGTGCAGTGTCGACAGAAAGTTAGGGGCATCTATCTTGCCTCAATTTTGGTTCATGGCTCAATTAAGTTCTGCTTACCCGCAAAGAAATGTATCCTAGAAACCCCAACCAGAATTTGGTAGGATTCATTAAAGAATAGAAACCAAAAATACCTTTATATGAATGTCTAAGGAACGCCTTTTTGAACCTTTTCTGTTGTTTTATATCTGCGTGGATTTTATGGAATATATAATAGACCGAATACTTAATTATTCTACACTAATTTAAACTGGCTATCTTTGTATTTAGTCCATATTTTTATTAATACTCATTTGACATTAAATCAGAATAACCTTAGTCGACGCAAAGAATAGGCTACCACGTAGTAGATATGCACATATCATTGTATGCTTTCCTTGGCCCAACTGCATGGGCAACAGGACAAGATTTTTATTAAATTCATATTTTAAGTGTCTCGTTTTTTATGAATTCGCATTTAGTATCACCAGAACACCTACTCCTGCAAATAACCCGAGGATACAAAACAACCGTCTTTATACAAGGTGTAACATAATAAATGCAAGACCTGATAGTAGTTTGATTTAAATCGATAACTGAATTGATTCCAACAATTTTTATTATATTTTAATTTTTTAAATTTGCAAAAATTACTGTTATTTCTTTAGTGCGCTGTAACAAACTAAATTTATTCAAGAATAATTGTATGCTTCAATCAAGATTCAAAGCAATACGGATATTTCAAATGCATTTCTAAAACGTATTTCTCAATACGCTCACATACCCGTACATGTTTCATTGTTAATTGGGGTATAAAAGTGTATAAAAAGGGGAAAAAAAATTATTTGGAGAAGGGTCTTGCGTTCTTTACGATACAGCTTGTATAGAGTAGGTATGTGAACACTCGTATGAATGCCACACCGATGCGATGGCTTATAGCTTAGTACGAACTTGAATACTGTAAAGAAGCTTAACGTTTCCATGATTCTTCATAGCAGGTCTCCATTCATCAGGATTGGAACTGGCCTGTTTCTATGCTACTGGTCCACCTTCGTTTTTATTATCGCCTGCGCCAAAATACGCTTGAAACAAGCGGTTCAAAATAACACATTGCCGCATCTGTAGTATCATATAAAAAGTAGTAGCGAATGTTGTCGGCTTCTGACTGAACGGCAAAATAAGTTAAGCTAAGGGTCTGGGAGGAATGCGGGATTTCTTTGGTTTTCACTCGAGAAATGACCGACTGAGACGATGACGCGTCGGTGGAGCTTGCGGTTTGGTGGTGGTATTGTCACTTTTGTTTTCAGCATGCTAATGCAAGCTGAATAGTTAAGGGAACAGAAATAGTATTAATATGACACCATTACAATGATTTCTGTAGTTAAAGAGCCATATCTATTAATTGACCTAGGAAAGAAGTTTAATTTCTTCAATTATTAAATTAGAAGAATAAAGATAACGTTCGTTAAGCGGGTACAACGGAGCTGTACAATCCTCGGAAATGTAAGATCCGATCCGAGATTAACAATCTTCCGAAAGAAAAACTTCACTCCGTTTAAGAGAACTCAGAAACTCATGATCGCCAGTCGTCTTGTACGCCACTCCACTAACAAGGCAGTCAGTCGTCTTGTATAAGTACATTTTCCTATTTCACTCCAGTTTACAATAACTGAAATCATTTATAGGTACTATCTCGGTCTTTTGTACCTATCTAGATTTAGATTCTCCAGTCGTCGGCCGTCTAGACCAAATTTAAATACTTAATCCATTGAATAGATTTAGGCATTAAACAGAAGTATAATGCAAAATACTTTATTCATGCATAAAATATTCATATTGTAGGAAAGAACCTACAAAATTGATATAGATTTTACAATGAAAAAATGTTAATTGGAGAACTATGAAGTGCGCAGACCCCCCAACAAGTTGGACTGATGATCTGGTGAAGGTCGCAGGTAAAAGCAGGATCCGCACCTGAGTTTCTAAACCTAAAGTGGCATAATTAAAATCCAAAGTCATACATGAGTTTCATAATCAGAGAAAACTCTATAGTCTCGGACTCGGATTATCCGACTACTTAGATAATAAGTGTAGAGGGTGAATTGGATTATGCCCTGATTCAGCTGTAGCTATTGTCATCCTCGTGACCTGTAAGGTCGCGAAACAGCTGAGTAAAGGCATCTTCTCTATCATGTTATTAGTCCTGTGCTCGTCTATTCCAAACTTTGCCAGCCACCTTCACAATGTAATTTCTCCATCTGGCTTATGACTTGCCTTTGAACCTTACAGTATTGTATCTTTCCGAGCCGTTCTGCCGTTATAGGCTTCCGTAATTTTAATTGCAAATATCACTAATATGTAGATTAGACTCTATCTCTATTGCATATATTCTCCTAGAAACTAAAGGAGCGTAGATTTTTGGTTGAAGTTTAAAGCGTAGCTCCTATAAGACTGTATTAAAACGTTCTACGCTTAATTAGTAACTGTCTACTAGCAAATATTCTGTATGTGTGCCTTTTGTCCAAACGTTAAACTCGAGTTATTCGTTTTGGTGCTCTTTTTTGTGATACTCGTGGCATAAACGAGGTTCAGAACTTTCAACCGATGAAATCTTAGGGGAGCGTGGCGGCGTGTTTGCCTCTCTGCTATATTGTTGCTACATGCTACAGAGAATATGCGAGTCAACATAATTCCTCTATTTATTACAAGCTTTTATTTAACTTGCAATGTTCGTATGTCTATCGGTCTATCTTTCCGGTTCAAATCTTGTGATTCATTCTTCACTTGCCGGTATGAGATTGAGCTGAACCACCCAACTACTCAATATAACCTACACCGTATTTGGGCTCGTTAGATTTGTCTTGATGAGTGCTTTAGACCCGTATGGTGCCCAAGGTCTGATAATGGATCCGAAAGGAAGCCAGAGGACTAAGCCTTCCTCAACTAAGCAAGTCATTTAAAAAGGCTTTTAAATTAAAATTTTATTTCCATCCGTTAGCTGAAAACAACTTTGCTGCTGAGGCCAGGCTGACACTCTATACATGCGGCAGAACTTGTTCATGCATATATATTCTTATTCCGTCCGAAAATAAAAAACTGTACGTACTGATCGCATGGTATTTGGGCTGTATTAAAGCTTAATTCTCTCAAGGAACTTAATTTATTGAAGCGTAGTATTACAATGAGGTTTGAGAGTAGCTTACAAAAAAGCTTTATAAAAGAATTAACACTTTGTGAAGCTTTTAACTACAGACTATAATATGATCCACAAAACTCTAGTCTCAAAATTGCTTTGGGAGACTGGTTATCGGCAACCACACGTTGTAAAAATTATTAGTCTATTAAGAAACCTATTGCAGTTTGACAAAATATTTTTTGTTTTCTAAACCAGCTATTCTTTGTATTTATGAAATAAAAATATACAAACAAGTAGGTATACCAACCTGGGTAGGTATAGTATGTAGGTACACCTCTCTAGAATAACGCAAACATTTACGAATAAAAGAAAATATGCACGTTATGTTTTTCACAAAAAGAAACACAGTTCTAACTGGACTCTACTTCTTCGACAAGTTTAATTATTATTTGTCTTGAAATTGCTTCTGTTATCAATATTTGTATGAAATTGGTGGAAATCACACTAATATTTATTACAGAATCATTCAATACTCTCTATCTAACACACAACAAGATATTAGTTTCTAGGTCCGCTTCCTATTCTTTATAGTTCCCAGTTAGGTTTTTCAGGCGATAACCTTACACAAAATGATACTTTGGCTGTCAACAAATTAGTTTTAAAACCCGAACACGAAAATTGGAAAGGAGCCAAACTTTCTCATTATTAAAATTTCAATGTCGGTTCCCTCCTGACGGGTCGAATCCATGTCGGACCTATATGCAACACCGAAGAACTTTCAATTTAGTACTATACCCCCAGTATCCACTAGTTGCGGGGCTTCCCGCATCTAACAAGAATTAGACATTTAACTTTTAATTGGCCGCTTGTACGGTCTTCAGAAACTTTGTTCGCCGTAAGTGTTTAACTATGTTATAGGTACTCTGCGCTTTTAATAATGACCGAAGTTGTTTTCCGCACTGAAGCCGTTGGGTTTGCGGATTTTAAAATCAAGGGTATGGTTTTGCATAAATTATAAAGATGCCTCGAAATCATTGATTTATTCCTACTGCTTTTTAAATATTAACGTCTCTATTTCTTGAATTCAATATACACAAAAATTTAATTCAAGTGGTAATTGAAAATGTAGAGCGCGTTTTAAATTATATCCGTGCCTATTTTCTCAGTTCCACTGCTTTATAACCACCTATCATAAGTTAGCGTGCAATTTCTCAAAGTCTCACCTGGAAAATCTGTTTTAATACAAACATTGTGGGTTTGGATGTAGTACTTAAGTGTGAGCTTAAAAAAACACCGGTAATATTTTAACAATCGTAGCAACATTAACGGTAGCAAGAAGCGATAAGAAAATTATGTTGAAAAATTGCAACAGAGTTGTCGAACCAAACCATTTGTTAATTTTTTATAAAATGTTTAATATTTCCCATAAAAAAAGCTGTCAGAAGTATTTTTGTAAATTGTCGTGTATAATTATGTTTTTCAGAGGCATTTAGCATGATATCAGCTACTAATAAATAATTTTATTTTATCAGCTTTTAATTTCAACTTACAAGTAATTAAGTTACGGTTAGTCTTATTTAGGATATAGGCACATAAAATATTACAGGTCTAGCAGTGGTCAGTTTCAGCGGAAAACTTTCAGTTGCAAAATTCATGTAAGTTCAAGTTGAGTCAAAGGCTGTATAATGGGATCAAAGTCGATGATGGTTGATGCAAGGAGCTGGTGAGCTGAGGCCTGCGGATAGGTACGGCCATGTTGCGGCCGCAGACGGACGGCGGGAAATCGCGGCCGCCCATGGGAGGCGTGCGGCGCCGGGCCAAGGGGAAAGGGACGCCGAGATCGCGCGACGCGAGGCCAGAGCGAGAGGAACGCGAGGCGGCGCGACGCAGAGGGCGTGCGACCTCGCGGGCCGCACGCACTCCTGTTCCGGTCGCGTCGACGGGCGGCCGGGAACCCGCGCCTCGCCACACTGACTCCGCACACGCTGAACGCCGACTTTTCTCCTAGTACGTTTTTCGAATGCGCGTCGGTAACAGCGGGCACGTGATACGCCCGCGGCCGCAGCTGTTTTTTTCTCTTTCGCTCGACTTTGTGACAGCCGAGTGTCGCGTGCGATCTCGCCCATTTCCCGCCACTTTTAGTACCCCACGGAAAAGTAAAAAAGTAGAGTTGTGAAGTTTTTGGCGCGAAATGTGCGATTCGTCGTCGCGCTCGATGGGAGTACCGACTAGATACCTGCGCGAGACACTAAAATGAATGCACTGTTATTAGTTTGTGAATATTGTTGAGCTGTGATTGTCGGTTCGCGTTCATATTTAACTGTTTAGGGCAAGTTTCATAATAATGGATGACTGGGAGCGGCACGTTACCCCGCTTCTGCACGATATGGGTTGTGCGAACGAAGACGCGCAAGATGACTTCTTTAATCAGCAAGATGTAAGTGATAAATGTAGAATCTAATATTCTATCTATTGAAAAGGGAAATAGGTACACAAAATCACGAAAAAGCGAACGAATTGGAAGAAAAGTCATAAGACATTACCTCAGTATTCATACTTATTACATGTTACCACTAGCGTAAAATGATTATCCGAATGAAGCGTGATTAATGTTAAGAAGGTATAATTTAATGTATAATAATAATTTAATGACACTAAGCTTAATTCATTTGCATCTATGTTTCTTACACGAAATTAACTACAGCTGCCGAAAACATGGACCAATGTTACAGGATACAGGTAAAATTCTCAATTAGGCAGTGTAGAGGCACGTTGTTGCATTGAAACTGTACACGTTTTAAAGACTTTAGATAAGCGGTACTTAGAAACCGTTTTGTATCTAATAACAAGACATAATAGTTCATAATTATAATGGTAGTTTAAATTTCACTTGCAATAAACATACTTAATGAATGCCGGTTGCCTATGATTATCTGTTTGTGTAATGACTTAATCAGTCAATTTTTATGCTTATCCACTTCCGCCAGGAGAACCCACTGAGACATTATATTAATATAAATTTATTAAGCCTATCAGTTTTCGATCATAAAATTTTATATTAAGTATAAAATATTCAGCTCAGGCGCTAACAAACAATACCTATGGAAATCGACAAAAAGCTCTTAGTAATTATATCAAGGTATGGTAAGATCTATACAAAAACGGTGTCTATTGTGTGTGTAAACTACCACACTATTGGGCAAAAGCTCTCAAAAATCTAGACCTATTAAGCTATCTCTATCTATGTATATCATCACGCCAGACCTTTGTGATGATTAAGATGATTTAAGCTAGTTACATAATAATAACCTACCCCAATAGTGAGGAGACTCTTATCAAACATATTCATGCTCTCATACTCAGTCCTAATTTTCCAATTTTTTAATTTCCGAATTTATAAAACATCTACTAATATTTCCGTATCTATAAAACATCTCCTACATATCCAAAGGATGACGCAAAAGATCTGGCGTATTAATTTATGACCGTTTTCGATATAAAACTAATAGATACTCATAGCTGTCAGTCATAGATAGAGTCTCCGTAACCAACGAGCGTGTATGAGACGAACTATGAGAGTGGAGGAAGCCAGAGAGGTCTGCAAGGAAAGAACCTGTTGAAAGTCTGTACTCTCTGCTTCTGATAATATAGATAGCTGTCGGTAGTATTTTAACAGATTAACCATATAAGATATTTCAAAACTCTATTAGTAAAATCTTTGAGTTTAATATTGAAACCGGCCAATAGGTAGATTCATAGATAACCAAACTTTACAAAGTAATATCAATCAGAACATGTTTTATCGAGGTGCCGATATCGATAATGATCATGTGAAAATCCTTTCATTGGTCGGAACGTCCCCGATGTGGCCGGCGCGCGTGATTCCTTTGATTTGCCGTCTCTTGACAGGGTTACGATTGTTCCGCGAGACTGCGTCATTTCCCTTTGCCACTAGATAACTATCACGAGTGTCCCTTTTATCTGACGGTATCTGTGTTTCGTAATATGTATGTATTAAACATAAAAGGGATAGTGGCGAATTGTTATATTCTTTTCTTTATCTTTGGTTTTAAATTAGACTTTATTTCTTGTATTGTAGATAAGATAAATATAAATGTAACATACATATCTTCAAAGATTTGACTGAAGACTGCCTGATTGGTCTAGGATCACGAGGTCCTAGGTTCAAATCCTAGGTCTAACAAATGTAGTTTTTCTAATGAAAACGTCCCAGTATTAGTCCGGAGTCAGTAATTGTGCCCGGTATAAGGCAATAGGCTCGCCCCCTATTACATGGGACCTAACATCGTCGGCGAGAAGTGGGTGTGCTCAGTACACCTCTACCACTCCTGCTTGGTATATATATGCTTGAAGGTGTTGATTTTATTTTTAATTTATTTACAAAGATTTGTATTATGATACAGTGATCTAAGCGGATTATGCTCAAATCACCACAACAAGCTACCAAGCTATCGATTAAATATATATGGTTGTTGTAACTTGTCCTTCCATTTGGATCAACTAAACCGATCTTGTGAAAGTAATTAACTAATTTTCTTTCTCAATAATTCCACTATTTGGTTAGTTCGATAGGTAATATCCAATCCGGTTATTATTTTTCACTGTTGAACATAGGCCTCTCCAATCGCTTTCCAACGCAACCGGTCCGATGCCACATGCATCTAACGACTTCTTGCGATCTCCACACGATCGTCAATCCATCTAGCAGGCGGCTATCCCACGCTGCGCTTACCAGTGCATGGGTTTCACTCTAAAATCTTTCTGTCACAACGCCCGTCCGATCTTCGCGGTATGTGGGCCGCCCATTACCACTTCAGCTTGCTAATCCTAAGGGCTATGTAGGTAACCTTGGTTTTTCTACAAATCTCCTCATTATTTTAGCATTTGTTCCAAAACCTATATACCATTATTAGGATTAACCTCTTCCGCAATATTAAACGCATTACCTACGCATTAAGTTATAAATATTATCTCTCTCCATTTTCCTCTAGTTTGATCTAGTCTTCTTGTGTCATCATCATCAGCCCATGTCAGTCCACTGCTGGACGTATGCCTCTCCCATGGCAAGCCATTGAGCTCGATCTTCAGCTCTCCTCCTCCAATCTCTGCCCGCTGCCTTACGAATATCGTCGCCTCACCTCCGTTATACGTAGTCAGGGTCAGTTCATGTTTGTAAGGTTGGCGGCCTACCGTAGCCCGGAGATTCTTTGCACCTCCTGCCCCGCCGGAACCGTGACCGCCGCCGTGGTCAGGAATAGAGGAGCAACCGGGAACTGGGGGCCGTGGTATATTCCGACTTGCCATGAAAGGTTTTGCCAATAATCGCCACGCTGGGCATGCGGGTTAGCGATCGCAGGGCGTAACTTCTCGCTGCTGCCCGTCACCGGTCTGGTTAAAAATTTAGTTACGTCTTAGTGTTTTGTGTAGCAAAATTATTTCCTAAAACTTCTTAGCATTCTTATACCTTGGAAACTGCAATAGATTGGAAACTGTAGACGATACAGACTTAGTTGATCTTAAAACTCAGTTGATAGTTTAATTTTTACAAGTTTATTGGGAATCTGTACGGTAGAGTTCTCCACTGCCATGGCACTCATCTCTCTCTCCCTCTCAGGACCAACGGATCAAACAGAGAGGTAATTCCTCGTAGTAGGATTACAGTTAAGGATTCGTCCTTAATCGCCTTTTCAATATAGGCCAATCCTTATATTGTCAACATAGCCGCATTTAGGTATGTATAACTGCATGCAGGTTGCATAATCTACTCCTTTTAGTTAATAAAAGCCTACTAGTAAATGCTTCTAGTAATCGCTTGAGATATGAAAATCATTGCATTTTTTTGTTGATTATTTTTTGTATATTATCAAATTTTAAGTCAAGTTAGAGCAAGTCAAGAGTCTCCGTAACTGGCGAGCGTGTACGTATGAGACGAACTTTGAGAGTGGAGGAAGCCCTCTGGCTTCCTCCACTCTGTGGAGGTCTTAGGTCTGTAAGGAAAGAACTCTGTACTCTCTGCCTACCCCGCAAGAAATCTGGCGTGATGATATAAATAGATAATCAGATCAGAATTTAAAATTGTGAAATACACAAATATCGTAAAAATGATTTATAACTTAAACCGCAACATATATTCTGCACAAAGCTTTGTGCTGATAATGGAAGTTGTAATATCTTAGAAGTTGGAAAAATCTTGGATATTTTTTCCGTCTCATCAGAATGACCAAATACTACGTGCCTAGTGCACTTCACTTGTGCACTCCCGAATCCATAATATTATTATACACTTGTAATTACTAATATAGAGTAACTACAGATAAGGCTGTAATTAACCAGTACCCTATGCATAAGCCATTAATCGTCGGCTGTTTATACAAATATACGAGCGATGTACTTCGTACAAGTACTAGGTTTACGCCGCAGATATGTCTAACACCGCGGGCTCAGACCAGTTTCAGTATAAAATGAGATTGGAGTGTGGTGCGATGTGGCAAGGTGCCCGTAGCCGCACTGCTCGGTATATTGCTTAATTGCCCGAGTAAGTGCGCCATTCACCACGAGTCGGCTCTCCGCATCGATGTCTTTGCTAAAATATGGAACTGTTATTGGTGTTCGCATCGGTTATTAGCAAAATTTCCGCGTTAATGCGGACGGCGCCGGAAAATAATTGAAAATTATCGGTTCAGGACACCTTTCGTGTTTCATCGCCTGTAATAACCCAGGGCTGGTGATGCAATAACATCTAAAACTACATCTATATGGTAAACTAAAACTGAAATAAAATTGTGATTTCTTTTGAAATAAAATTGTGATTTTCGTATTATCGTGATTTTTTCTGTAACGACATTTTTGGGATCGATCTTCACTGGTTCTTGTAAAATAACTATTACAATAAATTTTCACACAGAGGCCTGAGAGGAAGGACCATGTCATTGTCTTATACCCGAACTAATGTAAATAAAATGCGTGGGTTATATTTATGCCAGTCATTAGGAGAATATCTATAGCACCACCATTGAAATGTGATCCCACGCGATTAGGGATTAGTTTGGATACGGTCTTTGTCTAATTCTGACATGTTAGGTCTAGTTACGTTGACAATTCAATGTGCTACAAGCTTTAGTTTTAAATATTTTGTATGTTTGTCAATGAAATTAAAATCTTTTTGGCTACTACCTAGAACATTTTTTGTTGTTTAAATTCATTGTCACTTTTCATCACGTTTTTCAGACGCATTTCGGCTATAAAGTCAGTGTGCGTAGGTCTCGTAGTTGTTCCAGTAAAGGGAATAAATATATCGGCAACTAGGTGTGAAACGATATTGACTAGTAAATAAAACACTTTTTAATCGCCAAAATACACATTTTTATTATAGTTAAGTATTTTTAAAATCTTGTCGTCTTCAGAAGGCAGCCCTCGCTTTGATTATTAGCTAATAAAATGTAGTATGTACCTATTGAGGAGTTACGCAAAACTTTCATTCTTCCTTTGCGCACGACGACAAAAGAGTTATGTTAACGTCATGTGTACCTATGCTAAGATTTGTATCGAATAATATATGTAAAATCTACGGGCACCGTGTTCACATGAGTTTCTGTCACGCAACCCGCTCGGTTTCACTCTCCCTTGTAGGCGTGAGTCAAGGTGATATTCACACACTAGTTTTAATGACAGGATTTCGGGTAGCCGAGGGCGGTTTTCGAAATTTTAGATCATTGAGGTACATTCTTAAAAAGTTTCACGGCGCGTGATGGTAGGAATACAAACAGTTGGCAAGCGCAATAGTTGTTTAAATCAAAACAATGATTTTCACACACAATACATGGTTTAATTGTAAAAAGTTTATTGCTACACTTGCAAACGAAACTTGGAGAAATTGGATGGTCATTGTTGTGCACAATTTCGTTCAGTAAATCGTCGAAACCAAGGACTTAGCATAGACAGACTGACATCATCGTGACGTTGGCGAGAAAGCGTGTTGTCACGTTCATCTTTATTTAGTACGTTTTTAGTGTAATAAGAGTGGCATATCAACTCGGCAGCGGTGCACCAACGTTAATTGTTTCGTTCTAAGCCCTCTGACGCCTTAACATCGACATACTCACGTTAGCGAGAAAGAATGCTGTCACGTTCACCTTTATTTAGTACACTTTTAGTGTGAAAAGGATAGCATATCAACTCGGTAGCATTATGCTAACGTTAATTGTTTTGTGCTAAGCCCTCTGAGCCCTAAACATGGACAGACTGACGTTAGCGAAAAAGAGTCCTGTCACGTTCACCTTTATTTAGTACACTTTTAGTGTAAAAAGGATCGTATATCAACTCGCTAGCGTAACGTTGACGTCAATTGGTTCGTGCTAAGCCCTCTGATAATATTCAGATTCTTGAATATACAAACGTTGAAAGCCAACGATATATTACATAAGCAAGAAATAGTTTGGAAATGTCATTAACGCCATTGTCAACTATACGTTCGTTTTGAAATAGATCGAAGATAACTCGCCCACCCTACAGGTAATTATTGAACGTAACTTGTCATTTCAGGGCTCGTAAATGATAGGTTTGGTCCTGCACTCGCCTATAGAACTCTAATTTTGAAGACGCCATGATTGCTGTTTATTTGTTACTTCAAAATACCAACCGGAATACACCCATGTCGTTTCTGATATTGAGATTTCTTTTATAATTGTGTTTGGTTAAGTTAAATAATGTTTAAAGTAAAAAAGGTCATTTAATAATATCTGAATCACGTCATAGGATTCAATATTCACTTCAGCTTGCTAATCCTGAGGGCTATATCGGCTACCTTGGTTCTTCTACGAATCTCCTCATTCCTGATTCGATTACGTAGAGAAACACCGAATTTAGCTCTTTTCATAACTCGCTGAGCAGCTCTGAGTTTTTTTATGAGACCTATTGTTGGACACCACGTCTCTGATTCATATATCATATTTTTATTTCAATGAATGGTAATTTCCTGATACTTGCTACTTACGAAGATGCACTGAGCTTGAGTTATTACTACTGAGTCTATAGTTACTGCTAATGCAAAACAATTTATATCATCATCATCAGCCCAAAAGACACCCACTGCACAAACTTAGGGCAAAGGTCCCACCTAAA
Organism: Phalera bucephala; assembly: GCA_905147815.2. NCBI lineage: Eukaryota > Metazoa > Arthropoda > Insecta > Lepidoptera > Notodontidae > Phalera > Phalera bucephala. Next base: position 18,827,869 of record LR990609.1, on the reverse strand, counting down.
GATTACCACGACGATAGGCTTCGTGCTGTACGTATCCAGGAATAAACAATGCTTCTAACCATATAGCTAAACTTGATATTATTATGATTCAGTTGTTTAAATACTGTGTCTTATCTGAAGGGCAAGTCAAGAGTCTCCGTAACCGGCGATCGTGTATAAGACGAACTATGAGAGCGGAGGAAGCCAGAGACGTAGGTAAGGAAAGAACCTGTTGGAACTCTGTACTCTCTGCCTACCCCGCAAGGGATCTGGCGTGATGATGTAGAGAGAGAGTTGTTTAAAGATTTTTAATTTGTCTATACTCAAACTAACTTGGGCGACTTCAAATTTTCTTATAGAGAATACAGTTTCTGACAAGTGTAGTGTCCCTGTATTTGAGGTAATTGTATTTATTACGGGCCCTAGGTATTGTTAAGGACGTATCAAAACAATATTTTCAATGACATATTATCGGATGCGTACAGCATTAGGCGGCCGTCATATTTGAGGAGGCCTTGCTCCTGCGGTCAACGTCTTTTAACTGATGGTGATGAAATATTATCGTAATATTTCATCATGATCACCATCTCGGGACCCTTTTGGATTCCGCTTCATTCCGGATCGCTCTGAGTCTACGTTTGGGTATCCCCTGTATTATTCCGCACCTTTGTCAGTGTAGTGTTAGCGTCGATCGATTCGGCCACCACAGACTCTCGTGCCACAGAAGTGCCGGTCGGATTCCACGTCATTCTAGCATCAAAGCAATCATCCTTCGGGCTCTTGCTAGCGTCAACATGGGGGCCATCCTAGAACCGACTGGCCTCCATCGAGATGACGGTAAAAGGCCCGATGGCAGGACTCTCATACCCTGGAAGATGAGACTGGCTTTGGTATGGGACGCTACTTGCGTCGATACTCTCGCACCGTTCCATCTTCCGGAGACATCAGTTGAGGCTGGCAAGGCTGCTCTACGCGCGGAATGCCTCAAACGCCGCAAGTATGTTACTCTTGGCTCAGGGTACATATTTGTGGCGTTTGGGGTAGAGACGTTGAGTCCGTGGGGTCCGGGGGCCCACCATATGTTCAGGGAAATTTCGGAACGTCTGGTGGAGCGTACCGTTGACCAGAACGCTGGCAGCTACTTGGGCCAGCACATCAGTTTGGCGATACAGCGAGGCAATGCTGACATCGTCCTGGGTACCCTACCAACTGGTAGTGGTGCGGAGCCTTTGGGCCCATTGTAAATACTAGTTTTTGTATATAGTTTCTGTTGTTTTTTTTCCTTTTAAATATTAACTGTACATATAATCTTCTTTATTGTAAATACCTGAAATAAATTAATAATTTTGATATTCGTAATATCGTCCGTCTAATAACATTTCTTTGATTATGTATCTAGTAATTTATAATTTTGATTTATCTATTTATAGCCAGATCTGTTGCAGGGTGGGAAAGAAGAGTACACAGTTTCAGCAGGTTCTTTTTTTACAGACCTCTAATTTCCTTTATTCTCATATTTCGTCTCATTTATTATTTATATGTGACATAGTGCATGTACTCGTATTAAGGTTCAATTATCAGTGTTTAAATTAGTGGCATGTTTAAGTCCTTCTTGAAATCAGAATTAATTCCGTCTACATTGGTTTTGTTCTATAGAAGTAGGAGAGTAGGTAATAATTAAATTGACACATATAATTGTATCGTAGCTTTGAAGAAGTGTTAAGTTTCCTGCTTTATGTTAACTCCTTTGATATAGTGCAAGCCTAAAAGTTGGCGTGACTTTAAAAGTCAGCTGAACTTTGCAAACACATCGAGCGCATAATAACCGCTTATAAAGTATCCCGAAGAAAGAGCACAAAATTAATGAGTGCATCGCCAGAATATGCAGATGTAAATCAGCCAGATAAATTAACAACAGAAAAATATAGTATGATAAGTCAAAAAAAAATAAAAACGTACACTATTTAGAGCTTCTTTATTATAAGTGTCCATATAATAAACGTGCTTTACATAGTCATAGTTGCTTATATTTGTGTTGTATATTTCCTTTCACTCGTTATCTACTTTTAATTTAATTTTAGTTACCTGCTATCCTATCGATTTCCTGTCATTGTAAAGGAAGGAGTAATGAATCATATTATTGTATGATTAAATTTCACTTATTTTTTTTGGAAACTTTGTTCTGCCATACCACACAATTAAAAAATTGAAAACCATTAAAAGCTTCTTATTTTAATCAAATATTGATAGAGTAATGATGGAGTTTCTTACTGTTCTTTGCCACATCCTTCTTTGACATAGAAAGAACATTCCGAAGTAGTGATAGGTTCTCTTTCTTTTTTTTTAAAACGTTGCCCTACAATAGGATTAATTCGTTTATCGTGGGTGCGTTTACAAAAATGAAAATTCACGTACACAAATACCCAGACCGGAACAAATAATTGTGGATCACACAAAGATTTGTCCCGTGCGGGAATCGAACCCGCGACTATTAGACACAGTGCCGGGGCGGGCTAAGCCCTTAACCACTGCGCTAAATCGTCCGTCAACTTTACTTTTGACGTTTCATTAGTGGTATAATAGTTCACTAAATCATATCTTAACTCTGTTTTTCGGTGAACAGTAAACTTTTAAAGACAAACTTTGTTATAAGATAACATACGTTCTTTGCTCATAACTAAATATTCTCTGATCTAGATAATCGTGTGGTAGTTTTATAACAGAAAGTCTTTAGAAAACTACGATTATATTGCAGAAAATGATACAAATCATATAAAAAGTCTAATATGAACACACGCCAAGTTTCGCGTGCCAAACTGACACGTTTTTGTTTGCAAATTAGATTTTCACTTACATGGTGCCAATTTTATTTCGTATATAGGATTGAAAATAAATACTTTCCCTCGTAAACAATATAACTATCTGTATCATCACGCGAAAGCCCTTGCAGGGTAGACCGGGAGTACAGAGTTCCAACGGGTTCTTTCTTTACAAATTTCTATAGCTCGACCTCTGTAAAAGAGAAGAAGCTTTGTCTTCTTCACGTATGCTAATGAATTATACGCAAACGCACAATATTTAGCTATATAACTATGCTCCTTACTTTAATTGAAAAGAAATGTGTATATTACCGGAAATGTATATAATACGTTAAAATATACATTTCCGGTACCTAGTTAATGTATAGAATACCCAAAATCGCCAGTAGATGTATGAAATTAATTTTATTATACATATTTCTTAAAAATTCTATACATTTCTTAAACAGCAATCGGAAATGTGTTAAATTCAAGATGTCGGTAGATTACAGCAGGGCGAAGGAGTATATTAATCTAGTTTATATGTAATGTAGCTGTTGTGGCTATCTCGGAGCTGGCTAATGTAATCTAATACATACTTCATTTTATGGCATATATTAACATTCGAGGTCAAGGAGCAAGGTCCGAGGTGGTCGCGGTTGTTTTAAGATGATTATCACAAGTCTAATCTAACCCAACCAACGTTTTTATTATTTACTTAGCTTATTTCACAAAGTTTCTACATGACTGGTGCCCTTTATGGTGCCGCTATTACTCCATTCCCTAGAACCGTTTTGAAATTTTATACAATACCTAGGAAATATATACCCTTACCAGGCAATTTATGAATTTTGACAATTTATTTTACACATTTCCTAAATAAGCTCGGCGTTATTTCTAAATATCACACATTTCCGGTAACGTATATATTACCTATTTACAATATGAAAGAGGTTTTTTTTTGGTAACTAGCTCACAGTACATTAAGGCTCCATTTGCATTATAATTTCTGAGTATCGTATTTTTTTGCAAAGTTAATCAATATCAAAACTGAAACGAAATATTAAAAGTAAGACCGAGCTAAATAATGATATTCTAAATAAATAATTCGCAACCTTAAATGGGCACTAGACACGCCTTGGAATATTAATTAATAAATCCTTTTCATTAGGAACATAGATTACCTTTTTTAAATTTCTAGTCTCATGTCTTCAGGCCGGGTTGCTATGAAGCAACCCGGGCCCTTATTTGCTATTACAAAACATGGCGCGATAACTTCATGAAATGATTGTGTAGTTATTCTACTAATGTAATGCCCTTCTATGTTGATATTTGTTGTTGTATGATGTTTGTTACTCAATCACGCATAAACGGTTGAACGGATTTTGGATAAAATTTGGCACACAGATAAGATGGACCTGGACATACAATACTTTTTATTCCGGAGAAACCTTAGGTTCCTGTCTAAAGTCAACACGGACGAAGTCGCGAGCAGTATTAAACTAGTTTTAAATAACGACGCCCCACTAGGAATCATTCCTGTGTTGTGGGTGCGTTACACACAGACCGAAACAATTATTTATGGATCTCACAAAGATTTTTCCCGTGCGAAGCGACTTCACCACTATACCTAGCCGTCTGTTGTATCCTGTACTGGAGTATTATTAAATTATCGTTTCACAAAGTCACCATAACGCGCCGCGTTACGTGTTCAATTGGTCAAGCAATGCACCTCATTTTTCTACTTTTTCTTTCGTTTTTTCTAAGCTTAGTAATTATTGTTTAAAATATTAAATACCCATAATGAAACAATAATTGTCACTTTACGCTCATAAATTCTAGACGTCAGTCAGTTTTTACCTTGCAGTGAAAGAAGCCCGTGTCTTAATATACATAGTTAATTTGTTTATATTATGATATGAAAAGTTAATATTTATAAAATTAATGGCAGAATACGTTATAAGTATTAACAATTGTTATTAATTACTTACTTTAATTACTTATAATGTATTCTGCCAACTAATTAGTTGAATAGAAATATACGATTAAGGGCTTCTTTCGACAATTGACGGATTATTTAGCGCAGCGGTTAAAGGCTTAAGCTGCTTCACCCACTGTGTCTAATAGTCGCTCGATTCCCGCACGGGACAGATCTTTGTGTGTCCCACAATTATTTGATTCGGTGTGGGTATTTATGTATGTGAATTTTCGTGTGTGTGAATTTTGATGTTAGTAAACGCACCCACGACACAGGAATGAACCCGTGTGGGGCTACGTTTAAAAAAAATATTAAACTTTCAAGTAAGTCTGTGTTACACCATCTTTGAGTAGCCCTATCCGACGGTTACTCAGAGATGGTGGTTCAAACTGGCTAGTTTGAATTGCCGAATAACGCTAATCGAGAAGTAACTAACCAGCACCTTACGCGAATGTGGTGAAAGAGGTCCTAAGTATAACAAGCCGCATGTACCACATGTAGGTACCCAAGTAATAAATATTTTTTACTAACTGCAATACATTTTATCATCATGATCTATATATTTATATAATCACGCCAGAACCCTGCGCAGTAGGCAGAGAGTACAAAGTTCCAACAGGTTCTTTCCTTAGAGACCTCTCTAGCTTTTTCCACTCTCAAAATTCATCTCATACACGCTCGCCGGTTACGGAGTCTCTTGACTTGTCCTTCAAATAAGACTCGGTCTATTTGGTCGTGGTAAGATAGTCTAGGTCTTCCTCGGTACCTACATCCTTACAAAATATAAAATTGTTGGACATAGGCCTCTACAATCCATTGGGTACGACCTTTGGCTACTTTTGCATACATTTTCCAGGCATATAAGACACCTGTGAACCTAGATTTTTTACAACAGAATATGAATGTATATTCTGTTGTAAAAAATCTAGGTAAAAAACAGTTTTTCAACACCAGTCTTTTAAAAGTCAAAATTGAACACGAAACACTTCGTAGTGGACAGCTAAGTGCTGTTACTGGTTTTCCCATTATGTTTAATGTATTATACCATTTTACTGCTTGGCCGTGAGAAATACACTGGCGGTGCATTCAGGTGGCCTTAGGAAGTACGTACCTACTTCCTCGGACACGTGTATTCGCCAACCGTCCATCTACCCGCATTATTTTACTTGAGAACCGGTAATTTTTAATGAAATTCTATACTATAGTGCAGCTGTGCCACACTCGGCTGGCCTGCGCACAGGCTGAATAAATTTCATACACACCAAAACGCATATTGAATTTTAAAAAGAACCTGCAGTAGTTTATTTGATATTAATGCATTCAATAATGGAGATATAAACAGTAATAAATATTTACCTCGCATTTCTAAATATTGTGATAACTACTTATACCCTATTCAGATTGCGGCGAGATTCTATGTAAACAAAGGGCTTAGCATGAAAACTTTGACGTTAGCCTGATGCTAGCGAATAATCGTGCCGTCACGTTCATGTGTATTTAGTAAATTTGTAGTACATGCGATGGTATATTTATTCGCTAGCATGAAGCTGACGTCTATCTTTTCGTGATAAGATATCTGATCAAGAAATACTTTTAAATCATGGAGTATCGTTAATACGATTAATTGATTTTTTAAGTTGGTTCATATCCGCTAGTTTTGCTCTCAGTTGATTCGTTGATGCGAGTGATCTTGAAGTTTGTTAAATTCGCTGTTTTTGTTAAAGATTTTGCATTTTTATTATTGGTTTTATGTTTGTTATAAGTAAACTTAGTAGTCAATCTCCAAGATTTTAGAATTATTTCCTGTGTTTATGTTTAGTCTCAATCGTATCGGAATGGGGTATAGTTGTTTTACTCCAGTCTTTAATTGTCTATCCTAATAAAATTATTAGGGTGGTCTACAAATAAGCTACACTTTTTACCCCGGGGTGTTTATTAAAATTGCAAAAACGATGAAAGTAATTATCATTTGACATGACATCATGGGGAGGGCTATAAAGACCACGTTGACCACCGCCAAAGTTAGGTTTTTATTGTAATCTTACAACACTTACATTCTAGTTTGGAAATTAATTCTATCTATCTATCTATAACCTCACGCCAGATCCCTTGCGGGGTAGGCAGAGAGTACAGAGTTCCAACAGGTTCTTTCCTTACATACCTCTCTGGCTTCCTCGACTCTCATAGTTCGTCTCATACACGCTCGCCGGTTACGGAGACTCTTGACTTTTCCATCAGATAGGACTCGGTTTATTTGGTCGTGGTAAGATAGTCTAGGTCTTCCCCGGTACCTGCATCCTTCCACTTTCACATTGTATATCTGTTTTGTCATTCTTTCCTCTGGCATTCTTGCTATATGCCCGAACCAACGGAGCATGCCCTTTCTCATCTTTACACCGATACTATCTTTCATACCTACTCGCTGTCTTACTATGCTGTTGCTAATGCGGTCGGTCAGCTTCACTCCGCACATCATCCGCAGAGCTCGCATTTCTACCGCATTTATCCTACTTTCATTCTCCTTCTTACATACCCAGCTCTCGCTACCATATAACAGCGTTGGGACAAGAACTCCGTTATGTATGGCCAGCTGCGCCTTATGACTTAAGTGCCGGCTCCCGAGTAGCTTTCCCATCGCACCATTCACTCTGTTCCCTGCACTCACTCTTCTCTCTATGTCAGCGGTGTATTTCCCATCCTTACTGAAGGCGCATCCAAGATATACAAACTCATTCACTTGCTCCAGCACATCGTGACCAACCACAATCCTTACATTCGTTCTGGTTGCTTCCCTTTCAAAAACCATAATCTTGGTTTTCTTCACATTCAAGTGTAAGCCATTGATCATGCAGTCGTCTTTCATAACTGTGACTAGTGTTTGCAGATCAGTGGCTGTTGGCGCTATTAAAACCGCGTCATCTGCATAAAGTAGATGGTTTACCACTAAGTCACCCATTTGTACACCTTCATTCATCGCTTTCAGTCTTTGAAGACTTTTGTCCAGATATATTATAAACAGTCTAGCGGACAACACGCAACCCTGCTTGACGCCGATTTTAACGTCAAACCAGGGTGACTTGTTACCACCCACCCGTACGCATGCCTTGCAGTCCACATAAGTGGACTGGACGGCTCGCAACAGAGTGCCATCTATACCATACTCTGGCAAAATGTCCCAAAGTCTCTTTCGCACAACTCTGTCAAATGCCTTCTCCAGATCTACAAAACCGCAGAAAACCTTCCGCTCCACTTCTAAATGCTTCTCTACGATGTTGCGGAGTGAGAAGACTTGATCCGAACATCCTCTTCCAGACCTGAAACCCCCTTGTGCCTCGCACAAGGGAGAAATTAATTAATATAAAGAAAAATATACTACTACAGAGTGGGTCTTACCTGGAGGGAAACGACAGCGCGGCAGACCTAGAAAGTGGTGGCGAGACAAGCCGGACTGGCATCTGCTTGCACTAAATCGAGATGAGTGGATAAGGGAGAGGAGGCCTTTGGCTTACATCCAAACACCGTCACGCCTATATTCCTCAAGCGGGGGTGGAGGTGTACTAAGTACACCCACTTTTCGCTGACGATGTTAGGTCCCATTGCCATATACCGGGCACAATAATCGCTATCATCATCATCATCATCAGTCTATAGCAGTCCAATGCTGGAGGACTCTCCAAGTGCACGCCACTGGGTACGATCCTCGACTGTCATCCAGTTTCTGCCAGCCGCACTACGAAGGTCATCGCTCCACCTGGCCTGAGGGCGTCCTGTTTTATGTTTGCCAGTCTGTGGTCTCCACTCAAGAACTCGTTTGTTCCAGCGGTCATCGGTTGTTCGGCTTATGTGACCGGCCCATTGCCACTTCAGCTTATTAATCCAATGGGCTATGTCAATAACTTTGGTACACTGTCGAATGACTTCGTTCCGGATTTTATCCTTCAGAGTAACTCCGAGCATAGCCCTCTCCATAGTTCGCTGATAGACTTTAAATTTATGGACCAAGCTAACCGTGAGTGGCCACGTTTCGGCTCCATAAGTCATAACGAGCAAGACGCACTGATAATAATAAATAATAATATAACAGTACCCCTGTTAAGAAACTGTCCCACCGTTGGGTACGGGCCTCTTCTCAAACTGAGAGGGTTTAGGCCATAGTCCACCACGCTGGCCTAGTGCGGGTTAGTAAACTTCTACACTGAGCCTTCACTATAATAATATAGATGAATGAAATCAGTTTTTATGATATACTAGCTATGCCCCGCGGTTTCACCTGCCGTTTATCACGAAGCTACGGTCGCTACACAACGCCCGCTCGCGCTATTACTTCGTTTAGCGCAGCGGTCTTTTTGACTTTTTTTCTTTTCTGATTTGGGCTATAAAATGCAAAAATATTTTTTCAAATGCGACTGGTAGTTCCAGATATTAGCGCGTTCTAACAATTACAAAACTCTGCAGCCTCATTATAATATTAGTATATAAAATTGAAATTCTTGCATGCAATAGTCCTAGTGTTATCGTATCTGCTAAATTAAAAATGGTACCTAATAGAATAATAAATCGATAAACATATCGATGTACATTATAACGTTCGATATCGAAACGAGATCGTCAAGTTGGACAAACGAGTACAAATTGTAAAAGAATTTATTCGTTGCGTGTAATAATATAAAGAACAAGTTGGCGAGTAGGGAATTAGCATTCGAGCGAGTGCGTCGCTCGATAAACGAAAACGATCATTAAACGCTGAAAGCGAACGTTATCTTCTTATCAACATATAACCTTTCTGTGGTGAGCGTTATTATACATTTAATATAATAACAAATGATAATGAGGGAGGCCGCTGGTGTATAATAATTACAATATTAAAAGTATAAATAATTCAATGGTGTATCGGCGATGGTAGCACGCGACGTACTTCCGGAGAGGCTAACGAATGCGTAGCTTGGTCGCGCGGGCGCTTGACGAACTTCGAACATTGTGTGATTATCGAGTTACCTTATATTTACATTCAGCTGATGGCGCGATATAGTGCACAGGGAAGTGGATATAAAATAGAAAAGTATATTGATGTAACGATTGCATATCTTTTTTATTAATTTTCATATTCCTTTCTCTACTGACTGACTTAATTTAGTTCCTAACGTTAGCTAATTTCATATCAATTTCCCTGCTCACTGCCCTGGTTTAGATTCTCCCACTGCATTCATCAGTTTCACATTCATTTCCCGGCTCACTTACCCCCGAGCTAGAATCTCGCCCTGGCAAGTTTCTTGTCCATACTCTACTTACTATACCGAGTTAGATTCTGCTCATTTTTGCATTATTTTCATAATTGACTTATGGTTAGTGAGAGGTGGCATGTGGGAGACCTCACTGTTCATTTAATTATCCGCGTAAGACTTCTGTATTCTCCTAAGGTTTAGATTTTCCCATATTGTTTAGTAATATCTTTATTGATTTTTCTTCGTAGAGTCTAAGCCTCTTTGGAAAAATTTAAAGTAGAATAAAGAGTTCTAGAAGAATTATAAAAATGGCACAATGAATATTGATAGGCGGTCGTTTCCAAAACTCGTCACTAATGGTAGGTTTTCTCTTTTAAAGGTTTATAATTTCAAGATGAGCATCAAAGTTCAGGTGCAGTCTTTAAAATATCTAAAAAAACAGTTTCATACGTAATCTAGTCTCAAGTTATAAATCGTAAAATACCGTATACCTATTACCGGTTAAAGAATGAACCTTTACAGGCTAAATTATAAGTATTTATTTTATAGGAAAAACCCCTCAGTTGCAACAATTCCTGCTGTGTCGTGGGTGCGTTTACATACATTAAATTCACACACATAAACACCCAGGCCGAAACAAACATTTGTCGGTTTCACAAAGATTTGTCTCGTGTGGAGATCGAACCCGCGACTATTCTATCTAGTAGGTTGAGCGGGTTAAACTCTTAACCACTGGACCAAGCCGTCCTCAAAATTACACAAGGTAAACTAAATTAACTAAGGTAGGTGCGGGTAATAAGGCCTAGCTAAGGGAGATTTCAAACAAAATAAAAAATATTTATCGGTATCAAGATATTTTAAAGTTAATCAAACCTAAAGGTCAAGTACTGTAAAAAATAAACAAAAAATGGCAATTTATGCCGTTAACAAAAACAAAATTAAACATTTTCAAAAACCTAGTCAATAGGCCTTATTATACTATAGTAGGATAATAAAGCCTAACACTTTAACATACGTAATTAATCAAAAAAGGCTTATAATATTTGGTAATTGAAATCAATAATTAACAATTATGCATTAAGCATGCTAAAGACTTAAAAATAACAACGAATTTTTTTGTTTAACAGCTATCAGGACACTCAAAATTATTTGTATCACCCTATGACAAGCCGACACACTCCTCGTGATACCACTTGCCGCATTTAGATCATTGTCTCATGTCAGCCATCTTGTCCTCCTCACAACAGTGACAGTACCAACTCGCCTGGTTCTGTTTAGTACCTTTGGGGTTAGAGGTCTTTTTTATTTTATTCTTTTATTTCTTTTTCCCTGTTTTGCCAAACAGGTCTTTGGTGACTGGAGTTCCCCTGTAATTAATGGCCTTTCTTCCAACTTTTGATGTTTTATCAGTATTTTTCAAAAAGATCAGCTTCCTGGTAGGCACTAAGTAAGGATTTTCGACCTAGAGCTCTTATCAAAGATTTATAGGTGCTCAGCCTTTCTCTTTGTACTGCTCGGATAACCGACAGCAAGTCATTTTCAGACCATTGCGGTCTGAAAATGACTTGCTGTCGGTTATCACCACGGCTCATTTGGGGGGCATTGTGGTTGTAGTAGAACATACAAATTCCGATACAAAAAAAAGAGGCTAATAAGGCCTATGGTCGAATTTTGTAGACCTTATTAAATTCCAACAACATGTGTAAAGAAAAACTAAAAAGAAGATTATTCGAAGCATGATTTATTATTCAAACATCAAAGGTTGCAGAGGCATGAAATAATAGAAAACATAGCGCAGAATGTAACTACGAGTCTATAAGTGTAATATTACAAAAAATACTTACGATTGATTCGGACGATTTCTTATTATTCGATCTGTGCGACCACCCTTCACAATGAATGATGCCGCTCTGGTGGCAGTGAACGAGCTAACGCGTCGCGTAGGTTTGAGGTGCCATCTATAAATGTTAGCTACCTGTGATCTTGAGTGACATCAATAATTTTAAAATTCCATTTTTAATACTTACGCCTTATTAGCCGACAGGCCATATTACCCGCACCTACCTTAGTCTTTAATTTACAAATACCCCTAGAAACTACAGATTTGAGAAAAGCTATATCGTTTCATTAGATGCGCACTGCGCCTAGTGTCATTTAAAATTAAAATAAACACCGTCACGCCTATATTCCCCAAGCAGGGGTGTACTCTGTACACCCACTTTTCGCCGACGAAGTTAGGTCCTATGTAATGAGAGTGGAGTCTATTGCCAAATACCGGGCACAATTCCAGACTTGTTCGAATTGTTCGATATAAAACCTCCTTTTATCCGACGTAGGCTTGGAGGTAGTCAATTATGGACTTTATTGTCATTTATGGACTTTAATAAAAAGCCTTTTATATGGGTGCCCGCCCACAATTGATTGTTGTTGGTGTTGTTGTGAACCCATTCGTTCTGCGGCCGCGTGGAAAAAAACGCGAAATACCAATATTACGAGCAAAAGGAAAGAACTGTGAAGCTTTTATGGACTGAAAATTAAACCAATGAAAGTTATTGCGTTTTGATATACCAAAATATAGAAAGAATTTATGTCACTGTCCGACCTAAAGGTCAGTTGAGTTAATCATTTTTCTTTCTTTTAATTGATTTATAATTTAAGGAATTTGTACTCGGATAAGTTATAAAAAAATAACTCTTGTGCTAATGAATTTAATCTTTAGAAAACTCAAACTTAAATAATTTATTTTGTATAAATCCTGCCCCCACTTACAATAAGTCAATTTACGTAATTTTTTTTTTATTTCTATTTTAATTACTTATTTACCAGCGGATTGTAACGCGGTCTTCACTGAGAAGATCCGGCGAAAAATATTAGCGGGGTTGTCCTTTTTTTATTAAATTTTCTGTTTCTTTTTTCTTTTCAATTTTTGAATGAATGAATAAATGAATCTTTTTTTATATGTTAAACATAGGTACATATAAGGTCTTAAAACAATTTGTTACAACGTCACACTATGTTTTGCCTGCGGCATACAAATTATTAGTCAAATATTTAATATTATGATAAAACATGTGCAAATATTAATTACAAATAGTCCAGTTATAATTCATATTCAATTCAAAGTAGGAAAAATTACAAATTAGAATAATAAGTTGAAATACATAATTCACTCATAAAATATTATCATTAAGAAATTTGTCAATTGAATAGTAACATTTGTCAATTTATATATTATATAGGGTTTTCTTAAATTGGACTATTTGCATATTTTTTATGTAATCTGGCAGTTTATTAAATATGCGCGGTGCCATTCCAAATAACCCATTTTTTACTAACGCAGTCCTACATATTTTGTTACACAGAATTTTTTTTTCCTAATTATATTGTGTTTCAGAATCAGTGTTTCATTAGAACTTTACAAAAAATATTTATTTCCTGCGTACGGTATAAAAGCACGTAATATAATGTTCTATAAGCGATAGCGGTTGTAATTAAAGTCAAAGAACTTCATTGGGGTTAATCAAGACTTTCATTTGTACTTCTAGGGTTAAAACACGTGAGCACTTACACTATTTTACTTAATTTATTTAGAATTAAGGGCCGTGCATTATATTTGATTGTTCAGATTCCCTTCATATACGGTCTTGCTTCTCATGCATTGCTTTCTAAGTGTGAAGCCATCAAATAAAAAGAAGGAACATACATAAGTTTAAAAACAATTTCAAAATTGCGCAGTACAGTCGTACAAGGATCTTTTGGCCCGTGGCTAAAATCGGAACTAACGCTGTCATCAAGTGAAATGTCACTTCATGATAGTCGCAGAGTTGCCGTTTGCTAAGAAATTTACCCAACTTTTTTTTAATTAATAACCGTTTGGACACACCTATTAAAATATCTTCTTGAAAGTAATAAGCTAAATGTTAGCTTTAATTTCACATCGGCCAAAAGATCTTTGTCGCACTATACCAATACAGATGTATTATCATGTCATATCCCTTGCGGACTAGGTTCAGACTACCCGCACTGGGCCCATGTGGGTCCCTCTGGTCTCTATTTCTGAGAGAAAACCTAAACCCAACAGTCGGAAAGTACTGATTATCTTTCTTCAGCCGTTAGACGTTTACAGCAAGATAAAGGCATCCCCAAAGACCGTAACGTCAACCGATATTCTGCTGTAAGTATCCACTTCTTACCCATGACCAGTTAATAGCCTGATTTTTATTATTAAACTAGTTTCTTCCCGCCCCGTCGACTTCAGACAGGCACCTAACATTTTTCCTAAAAAAAGTATCCTATGCATTAATCCAACTAACTGTGTGCCAAATGTCATCCAAATCCGTTCAGCTATTTTTGCGTGATTAAGTAACAACCATCCATACATCTAAACATACAAACTTTCACATTTATGATATTAGTAGGATTATTAGTCTTACAAAATAAATATTGATTATAAATCGGCCGTTAAAAAGTAGTCAGTTAGCCCGTTACATTGTAAAGTATTAGCGTGTCTAGTGTTCAGTGACATTCGATCGAGTTCTCGGCGAGTGGCAACCAACGCACCTGTTATTTGCACCTACCGCGATGAACCGAATCGGAGGTGGCCTGACTGCGAATCGTAACCGTAAAATGAGAACTTTTGAACTTAAAACAACTTAATTTAAAACAAAAGTAACACAGGTCTTTTTGTCTGCATTATTGAAAAACACATTCTGGTGGATTGTCTCACAGTGTGGTATAAACACATGATGTAGTTCGAATTATTCGTCGTCTGACTATATTTTTTTTGTTCTTATTCACCAAAAGTTTTCTAAGCCGATCAATAATTTCTAAAACTCTCCACATATAGCTACGTAAAAACGTGTTATTTTTTTGTGAGGGACAATATTTAAAAATAGAATTTCGCTGGTAAAGCGGCGCGAGATGGAAAATTCCATTCAATAGATTTCTACAGTACTAGGTTTCTAAAGAAAACATTCGCAAGGTACCTTTCCAGATTAATCAGAATCTAACACTATTTCGATTTCTTGATTATCAATCACTCAAATGTAACTGTGTGTTACCTCACAAGTTTGATAATCGGAAATTCTGCTAATGCCTTCCAATCTAGGACAAATCCAGTCGTATGATGTGAATGCAGTTTTATTGAACTGCCTTTCTCCTTAAGTTTAAGAATACATACTGTCACAGACACCCTACAACCAATAATAATTTATTAATCTTTATTTCGTAATTAATTGTATTGTTATTTTGATAATGGTAATATTCGGAAATATCCATGTATAAGCCCGTGTATTATGCTTTAAGCTTAGTTGCTGACTGTAGATAAAAGAGTTTAGTATCTTCATTCACTTAGTTGTAATTTTATTATCATCTTCAAAATGTACATTACTTAATACCTACGCGTGTAAATGTACCTATCTTAACACCTACTCGGTAATAATCATGTGGCTATATCATCACGCTAGATCCCTTACAGGGTAGGCAGTGAGTAGTAGTAGTAGTTCCAACAGGTTCTTCCTTACATAGCTCTCTAGCTTCCTCCACTCTCATAGTTCGTCTCATACACGCTCGTTGGTTACGGAGACTCTTGATTTGCCCCTCAGATAAGTCACGATCTATTTGGTCATGGTAAGATAGTATAGGTCTTCCCTTAGTATCTACATCCTTCCACTTGCGCATTGTATATCTGTTTTGTTATTCTTTCATCCAACATTGTAAGTGTATAATACCTAAGCGCAAAATAGGTACCTGTAAATAGCAGATTTTGGTCTCTGCATCCCTGTGTAATTGCTGATATCCGTGTAAATACAAGGCACTCAGTAAAAAAGCGCCACATCGTTTCATCATCATATCTTTCATCAATCAGTTCTACTTACGTATAGAATGGTGGTGGTGGTGGTGGTGGTGGTTAGAGATAATGTTGGCACGATAGCTATACTTAACAATATCAATACTGTTTATAGCATGACATTACATCATATTCGTTGATATTTTTATTGTATATTTATTTATATCTACTCAAGTAATATTCACACTTTTCGAAGATAATATACAAATCGATCAAACAAAATACAATTTAATTTTTGACTGAATATTAAACACTTATATGTCATTTTCAACAGCACACCAGTTATAAATTATTTTAATCGAGTTTAATAATCTTGTTGGGTTGATGTTTACACGGTAGGAATGTATAACAAAAACATAAAAATGTTACGTGTTAAATGGACAATACACAACACGTAGGCGGTCACAGTTAATGAAATAAGAAAGCATGAAAATTTAAATTCATTGATGTTGAATGTGTTTTAGATTGATTAAATTCTGACGGTTGATTTATAGGTATGTTACACTGTTTAATTTAAAATACTTACATGTACATAGCTCCAGTATAGGTACTTACCGATCACCTAGGTTAGGCAGGGTTTAGCTCGGGCATGGTATTTCCATATCCAATCTCTGTATTTCAAAACGTATGTCCTTGGTGGCAATGATCACTTCGTGTTCGTACTTAAATACTACTATTTAAGCTACGTTGTAAGTCTTATAAACGCTTTGATATGTCCCAACAGCAGTTCGCCCCGAACTTGCTTCTACTCTCTCCCTCTTTGTGGTGTAAGATTTTTCTAGAAGATCTTATTTCTAAACTTGGTCTTGGTATTCTTATATACTGAAATGTGTTTAACTTCTAAATAAGGAGAAACAAGAAAATATTTTATACTATTGTAAAAGCTGAGATTAGGAAATGGAAAATAACTCTATCACTGACATTGCATGCTTTCTATACCTAATTTTTTTTTTTTTTAAACGTAGCCCCACACTAGGATTTATTCCTGTGTCGTGGGTGCCTTTACAAACGTGAAAATACACAAACACAAATACCCAGACCGTAACAAATAATTGTGGATCACACAAAGATTTGTCCCGTGCGGGACTCGAACCCGCGACTATTAGACGCAGTGGGCTTAAGCTTAAGCTCTTAACCACTGCGCTAAATCGTAAGGCGCGAAAACGCACTAAACGGTATTTTACATTTATACTGATCAACACCGTCGGATATGTAGCTTCCCTGGACGATAGAGCCATATTCTTTATGTATTTGGCTCACAAAACAAGTTAAAATTTCGCATATTACCTCATAAATTTTGAGGCATAATAGGGCTGGTGATGACGAGATCTGTGGTCGAGGTCGACGAGGTCTACGTCATCACGCCGCTAGCATCCCTACGAGGTAGGCGTCGGGTACGATGGCAATTGATTTACGCCCACTAGATTAAGCCCTAATATTCTCTAAAAATTATCTAAAAAAAGTATGCAACGCGAAAGTGGAAGAATGGAGGTACCGGGGAAGACCTAGACTATCTTACCACGACCATAAAGACCGTGTTTTATCTAAAGCGCAAGCCAAGAGTCTCTGTGGCGGCGGCGAGCGGGTATGAGACGAACTATGAGAGTAGATGAAGCCAGAGAGGTCTGTAAGGAAAGAACCTGTTGGAACTATGTACTATCTGCTTATCTCGCAAGGGATCTGGCGTGATGATATGGATAAAGAGATTATCTGTGTACGCCCGTAGAGCTCTATCAACATTATTTGTCACATATAAGTGTGACTGTGTATACTTTGGAAAATTTAGATTGTTTGCCCATCAACTTAACCTTAACAATAACGGTAGCTACGAACCAAATACGATTAAGATGTCGTCTTTTCAAGCTCTGGTGCCCGTGTGTTCTATTTATTAAAACAATTTCTTTACTTAAAAAATGAAAGAATTTAACGCATCTGCTGCTAATATCACGTAAAGGTTGCTTGTCGATACATGTAATCTTTATATTCAATGGACCATTTTGTATCTTGCTATTGATAATAATATGCAATGTATCTGTAATCAGCAATTGCTGTAGTAAGTACAAAATGTTTGTCAGATATCAACTAGCCGATAAATAAAAACAAATTGTTTATTTCTCATCATATCTTGATGTAAGTATTCTATTCTTATGATAAAACCGTACATTTTTGACGCCGAGCAAATTGAAGAACAAGACTTTTAAAAGATTGACGACGCTAGCGAGTTGATATGCCATCTTTCTCACACTAAAAATTTACTAAATGAATATGAACGTGACAGCATACTATTCTGTAGCGTCACGGTAATGTCAATCTTTTCATGCTAACCCCGCTACATACAAAAACTTCAATATAAATGTAGAATAACCACAAGTCGCCAAAGCGAGTAATTTACGTAAACACACAAACTTTCATACAAGGATTTATAGACGCAACATTTTCAAACGATTATTTAAATTTTTACTGAACACCACGAAATATGTGTCAGAGTTTCGTCTAAAATAAATTGTTTTGAATTAATTTTGTTGGCATTTCCATCTAAGAAGTATAAGCAGATGGATTTAAATATGTAACATAGGTGGGAACAGCAGGCAAAAAGTTTTAGAATTTCCAGATATAATTACTGTATTGAGGTTTGTTATGCTTTTGAACATCTGCGTCAAAGATTTAGGTTTGAGAGTGTACAGGGTAAAACAATTGTTATAATGCGTGTATTTTCTAAAAGAATATATTTTTTTTATTATAAACGTAGCCCCACACTTGATATTATTTCTGTTTGAGCGCGTTTACTAACATGAAATCCACAACACAAACTCCCAGTCCAAAAGAAACATTTGTGGTTCATAACAAGGTTTGTACCGTGCGGGGATCGAACCATCGAATACTGGATCCAGTAGACAAGGCGGCTTAAGTTCTTAACAAATGGACCAAGCCGTCTGCCTAGCTAGATGCCTAGCTAGATATGAACGAACTATACGAACTAGCTACGTTATTAAGAAGAGATAGAGAAAAGTGGCTTGTGGATGCATTTTTGGTTGAAATTGAGTTTTTGGTTGAATGACGGACGATTTAGCGCAGTGGTTAAGAGCTTAAGCCGCGCCGCTCATTGTGTCTATTAGTCGCGGGTTCGATTCCCGCATGGGACAAATCTTTGTGTGATCTACAATTATTTGTTCCAGTCTGGGTATTTGTGTATGTGAATTTTCATGTTTGTAAACACACCCACGACACAGGAATAAATCCTAGATCGGGGCTACGTTGTATTATAAAAAAAAAGAAAACCAATGACCGATGACAATGTCATATGTGTGAATTATCCTAATAAAATTGCTTGTGTGTTTGCACGTCATTATACAAATACATAGTAAGCAACTCCGTTGTGAGTAGAAAATAAAACGCGATGCCCACACGTAAAAAAAAATACGGAACCGACAATACGTGGAAGTTGCGTCCATTACGAGGACCCAAGTACCTACTTATAATAGTAAATGACCCGCATGTTTGTGTCCACGTATGCAAAAACATTATAAATTATTGCTAGATCAGCCGCTTTAGCAGTTCTATAGCAAATGCTATAAATGTTTCCGCAAACTATACCGATACATTCGCATATAAATATAAATGAGCGTCCATTTATTTTAAACATCACGCAGAAAACCAAGCCAGTATCGTTAATACGAATTTAATTATTATTTGACAAGTATCGAGTTTTAATAGCCTTAATTATGTTTTGAAAATGTGTTTATTTATAAATATGAGAGGTAATTAATGTAAGGTAAGATTAATAATAAGAAAGTAGACGGTAACCGTTGCTAAACCAGATTTTAACGGCTCTAACTTCGAACAATCAAGGATCATGACAGACTCGGTTTTTTGCTGCAAAACTTGCGACATAGCCATGCTCATTATCTACTATCCTACTTACAGACACGTACCATTTGAGCTGCAACTAGTTCACATTTACAGTTTCACTTTTTTTTCAAATGACGTTTATCGTGCTGGAATTAGAACTAAAAACTTGAGATAAACGTGGTCTACTTTTTAAACTAAATTCAATCTCTTATTGATTTAACTAACGAGTATGTAGGTGTACCACACATTTTGGACATTTTGTTATTTTTATATTACGCAATCCTAAAATATATTATTATATTTGTCTGTCTATCTATCTATCTATATCATCACGCCCGATTCTTTGCGGTTAGGCAGGGAGTACAGAGTTCCAACTGGTACTTTCCTTACAGACCTCTCTGGCTTCCTCCACTTTCATAGTTCTTCTCATACACGCTAGCCGGTTACGGAGACTCTTCAGATAATGTTCGGTCTATTTGGTCGTGGCAACATAATCTAAGTGTTCTCCGGTACCAACATCCTTCCACTTTCGCATTGTATATCTGTTTTGTCATTCTTTCTTCTGCCATTCATTCTATATGCCCGAACCAACGGAGCATACCCTAATATATTTATACCATACCATAATATATTTGTAGTTGATGAATTATCATTATTAGGTTAATACCCAAATGCATAATAAAATAGGTGCATTTTAACATAAAACAGGTTATCCAGATTATTATTATCTATGAATCAGGATTTAATATGAAGTAGAATATCCAATGTGAAATCAATTTTCTATTTTGACATGATTCAGTAGTTAAGAGCAAAAATGTAGATGCACTCTATCCGCTTTAATAATAAGTTCTCTGAACTTTTAAATATGTACCTTAATATGTGAAAATTATTAATATCGCCTATCATCTCTATTCTTCGTCATAATAACTGCTCCAGTCTCAGCTTTTTTTTAATCAGCACATATTACGATAGCCGTTAAAATTTCTTTAATAGGTCTATTTAATGAGAAACAATTAATCGCATTGTCTTTCCGCCCGGTTATTTGTTTACTAGTATCAAGATGCAACACTGAAGTTATAATTAAATGCGAGCGGCGCGCCGGTGTGAATGGTCGGCCAACAAAATTCATATTTTCGTAACGATGTATCGGGTGCGATAGTCGAGTCGAGATAGCGTCCAATTAAAACAATTCCATCAAAACATTTTGTGTCAGGTCATTCCACCTGCCGGCGCGTAATAATTTATTCATAAGGAGCCGTTCAGCGTGGTCAGCGTGTATTTCATCGAGTACACCTACTGCAGTTAACTAAAAGTCGCTTCCAGTCACGCCATAACTATTTCCATTGAATACATTATTGATTTCATATTTTAGTGCTTCTTGTCGGGTGGAAAAAATACGCCGGCCTTCTGAGTTGTGAGCTAGTTGTTATAACTAGACTTGTACGAGTGGACTGTTTGTGCTGTCATTCAATGAAATGTAGGTTCTGATTATATGAACTACCATATCGCAGATTATTTTTCTTCAAAATCTATCTATCTATCTATATCATCATGCCAGATCCCTTGCGGGGTAAGCTCTGCCTACAGTACAGAGTACATAGTTCCAACAGGTTCTTTCCTTACATACTTCTCTGGATTCCTCCTCTCTTATAAGTCGTTTCATACACGCTCACCGGTTATGGAGACTCCTCTTGCCCTTCAAATAAGACATAGTCTATTTGTTCATGGTAATACATGCCCTAAAAAATCGACCCCGTTAATGTTAACACTATTTTCTTGCTAACCTAATTGCGGTTAGCGGGATTGCTTATTCTTTTTCTTATACATAAATAGTGTTCCTTCGGATAAGTCTAATGAAAGAGAAGATTGTTGTAAATCTTGACCCTCTATTCGTTCTGTTTAGTCTTTTTTGGGCACTAAGTCCACCACAAATTTTCCAATACCATAACTCCTGAAGCCAGGATTGACAATAGCTTCCATAGATGACTAGGAAAAGCCCAGATATTTTATTAGGGCAAAATCGGCGTATATCTGAGATAGGTAGATACAAATTAAGGACATAATATAACTAGATCTCATTGTTTTGATCTAGATATGTTTACGATAAAAATATCAACCACATTCTTACGGACAATAAGTAACGGACACAATCATAATTCATCCATAGGAACAAACGGAATTACGATAACGCATAGACAAATAAATGAAAATGATCGAAACTAAACACTACACTTTCTCGCGGGTTTAAATATGGTCAAAATAGTGTTTTAGTCAGTTGGAATTTCACATAGCAGGATGTGGCGTGCGAGGCAAGAATTAAGGATTTAACAAGTGTGATACGGGCGTCCTACACTTGTTCCTACTGTAGTTAACATAACTTTGTAATGTGCGGCCCGAGCACAAAGCAGCTTAAAGTTTTAAAACCATGACAATAGGGTGTACCTTAAATCTCTTTGCACGTTGTTTCAGATACGATTTAATTATACACGTGTTCGCCTATTAAATGTCCACGCAGTGCCACATATAGAGAGAGATTGAGAAGTCTCGCAAAAGCCATAACCAACCTATCAGATAATCCATGACCTCAACCTCTGCGCCGGGAGTTTATGACTAAGAAGAAATTCTGAATCAGAATTCTTTATTTGTCAAACATAGGTTTCAGTATTACAATATACATATCGTTTTACAATATATAATATATGACGGACGATTTAGCGCAGTGGTTAAGAGCTTGAGCGGCTCCGCCCACTGTGTCGAATAGTCGCGGGTTCGATTCCCGCACGGGACAAATCTTTGTGTGATCCACAATTATTTGTTCCGGTCTGGGTATTTGTTTGTGAATTTTCATGTTTGTAAACGCACCCACGACACAGGAATAAATACTAGTGTGGGGCTACGTTTAAAAAAAAAAAAAAAAATGTTGCCCGAAATAATTTTTAGTTATCTATGTTTGGTCAAAATTATAGTCTTTCAGTTTGTGCTATTAGTTATTGGCTGAAATATTATATAAGTGCTTCTTAAATATTATGATTTTTCAAAGTATTTATTTTAAGCGACTCCTTTGTGTTTTATATTCTTTGTATAAAAGCCCACATTAAGTTTTATGCATTTTTTAATGAATAACTATGCATTTTGGACGTCAGACTCCTTAATCCCTCCCGTGACCAAGGGTACTGCAAAGCACTCTAAACGACGGGAACTTACAAATCAAATATAAACTGCGAATAAATCCAAAAAAATTGTCTCATTTCTAAAAATCAAGTTCCGAAAAATAGTAAATGTCTTTAAATATAGAACCTGATGGAACTCTGTACTCTCTGTCTAACCCTCAAAATATGCTCCACAGCCATTCGCCTGATCCAAGTTTCCAATTACGAGATTTGTTTAATAGTGGAATGTTAAAAACGCTGATTAATTAATTCATTCTATGGAAGCAAAATCGATTACTCATTAACTTATATCTTATCAGTCACCTTGGATAATACGGAT
Organism: Phalera bucephala; assembly: GCA_905147815.2. Taxonomy (NCBI): domain Eukaryota; kingdom Metazoa; phylum Arthropoda; class Insecta; order Lepidoptera; family Notodontidae; genus Phalera; species Phalera bucephala. Next base: position 18,804,706 of record LR990609.1, on the reverse strand, counting down.
GTAAGGGCAGGTGCCATGAATACGATCAACTTTCCTATGATGACACATACCGGATATAAAACAAGCAGTATTACAAAATTTATAAAACTGTTGATTTATTTTGTCGTTATAGTAAAATTGCTTGCACTCTCACTTATTTCAGTTATGCGCACCTGTCACTTTCACTCTATATACTATTACCTCAACAGTTTGATCTTTGATCTTCGATAGATCGATCTGTGCATAGCAATATAAGAATGTGTGGTACTATAGACTATAGAGCGCTGTTTGTTTCTGTCCCTCAATTATATTTCCCAGAAAAGATATGACGAGTGCCACCAATTTGAAATTTCTAACAAACCAACCAGAAATCAGAACCAGGCACCAGGCAATTCAATAATCTTACTGAAAAGTCAATTTTTATTTCGTTTCGCTTTAGGCGTTCTAAGATCACCATTAAAGCGAAGCTGCGTATCGCCCAGGCTTGACACTTCTGACTTATTGGCGTACAAACATTTCGGACTCATTACATGTATGGCTTACACATTACCTCTTAACACGCGATATAACAACAAATAATAAGAAAAACAATAACGCATTACATGACACTGAAAGACAAATAGCGCAATTATATACCTCTAATGCAGTGCGATGGCGCGAAAAACGGTACTAAAAATGAAAATGAAACTATCTAAAACTTTAAATTTTATTTGTGAGCCATACGCCCGTAATTTATTGGTGAAATGTAATTAAAGTTATTAATCACCTGGTGTTTTTTGTCCTTTAAAATTATTGGAAGGTTGTTATGTAACTTGAGAGCACAACGCTAGATGGTAAACTGCTTCCAGGTGCTCATGAATCTTTCATTATTACAATAAAAGTTGATCTATTTTGACGGGACCTTCACATTTAGAAAGCGTAAATTTAGTTAAACTTTAAAAGTGTGATATATTTGATCTATACTGGTTAGGAAATATGAGAGTATTGAGTATAAAAATTTGCATTATATGTAAAGAATGGGAGATAGAGCTTGACACAGGTAAAGTGGCAACGGAAAGCGATAATAGTCGATATTTTATACTATGGTGGCTATTACTCATCATTCGCACGAACGCTTTTGCAATGTACTTTAATAAAGCGTTAGAATAAAACAAATAGCTACCGGTACATTTTTTAAAAGCGCTTGTAGCGCTTCGAAACCCGTGCGTTGAATAAGTGTTTGTACGAATGAGGGCTTAAACATACATACAGGCATTACAACAAATAAACGAAACTTAAAATATGAAACAATATTTAACTTTATCCATCTATCTGACACATTCCTATACCCTCAATACAATTATAATTTGTCATAGGACTTAGAGCTTTAGTTAATACATCAGCAGGCTTAGCAATTGTTGGCAAATACTGTATATTAACAATTTTTTCGCTCACTGTATCTCTAACAAAATGATATCGAATATCATAACATATCATAACATATTGATGTATGTTTACTTTTTCTATGACAGACACAATTTGCCACCAACTTCGGTGCACTTTGGCTACCATTATATAAAAGTACAGGATATAAATTTCCTGTTATGTTATTTTGCAAAGCTCTTAAATACATAGCTTCTTTACAAGCCTCAGCTATTGACATTTATTCAGCTTCCATACTGGACAAAGCCACAGTTTCCTTGTTTTTTACTTTCCCAGGAATCAGCTGAGCCAAACATCAAGAAACAATAGCCTGTATATGACTTACGATCAATACTATTACCAGCCCAATCTGCATCAATATATCCCACAAGTTCAGCGTTTTGTCCAATGGCAACTAATCCACTGGAACCCAGGCATTATTCTTTCCAAAGGCTTGAAGTTCATCCTCCAATGCTTTAATCCATTTATCTCTATCAAAACTATCCAGAGCCTCGCTGACACTGACAGGATCTCTAGTAAACTCTGGACCTGACGGCATGCATAAATTGGTAAACCCATAACGCTCAGGAGGTTTCCGAACTCGGTTAACTAATATCGGGTTAGAGCTTAGGTTCTTTTCAGACCCATTCTGTTCTAATGCCTCTTTATTTATTTCCGAGTTAAGATATTCTGAATCTGATATGATTGAGTCAGTCTTAATCTCATCATCTTTTTGTAAATTATGATTAGGCTGCTCTGCTGGATGAATATCCCCCACTGAAATGGACACATCCATGTCTGGTGAACATTTATTCTCAGTATTTTTATAAATAAATACATCTCTACTAATAGTCACACATTTCTTCATAGGATCATAAATTCTATAGCCCTTGACATTATCGGAAAATCCAATAAGAATATGCCTTTTAGACTTAGTATCTCATTTCAGCCTTTTTTCTTTTGGAACATGTACCATTGCCTGACTGCCAAATATTCGAATATGACTTAAATTTGGTTTCCTATCTGTCCACTCGCTCAAACGGTGTTTTGTTATTTTAACCTGATGCAACTGATCTATTTCTAAGGTAGACAGCAGTATTGGTTGCCTCTGCCCAAAACTCCTTACCTAGTCCAGCATCAAATAGCAAGCAGCGAGCTCGTTCTACAATGGTTCTGTTAATGCGTTCACTCACACCATTTTGTTGAGGTGTGTACAAATTAGTCTTTTGATGTATGATATAAGCATCCTTTAAATAGCTATCAAACTCATTGTTACAGAACTCTGTACCATTATCAGTTCTAAATATTTCAATATTTCTATTTTTCTGATTCTATAACATTGCTTGAAATTCATTAAAATACATAAAAACTTCACTTTTTGGTTTAAGAAAATAAACAAAAGCCATACGGGTATAGTCATCAACAAAAATAAGGTAATACCTTGCTCCTCCGATTGACTTGGTCTCCATGTGTTCGCAAACATCAGCATGGACAATATTCAAAGCCTCAGTGCTCCGTGCCACTGTATGACCAAATGGTAAACGTGACTGTTTCCCTTTACAGCATTCTTATATGTATTAGTAGTAGTGTTAGTTTAAGTATTCTTTTCAATAAATACATTTTTTGTGTAAGACATACTCTCAAATGCTCCATCTCTCTTCTTATTTATGTCATTTAAGTTCAAGTGGCCCAATCTTCCATGCCACACTTCACAACTTACTGATGAAGAAGATGTAAACAAACAATGTTTATGTTCCATATACCACCAACTTATAAATTCCATCGATTAAATTAGCCACAGCCACCAATTGATTCATGTTGTACACATAGCAACATTTATCACAAAATTCCACTCTATTGCCATTTTTAATCAATTGATTGATCGATATTAAATTAGTTGTAAGGTTAGGAATGCATAAAACATCTTTTAAGGTCACTTCATACTTGGAGCTTGGAGTGACAGTTATAGTATCCACATCACCCAAGGACACCACTGGCATAGCACTGTGATTTGCTGCTATAATCTCCTTGATACTTTGAGTGTAAGATATATGTTAAATCATCTTTTCATCTGGTATCATATGGACACTAGCTTCACTATCTAAATACCAATCTTGCAATGTCTTTTTGGATTTTTTTCTGGTTGTTGATTATATAGCGTGCACTGACTCTTATAATGCCCAGACTGCTTACATCTGTAACATTTGACATGTGTTTTGTCATATGCCACATTGGTGATTATTCACACTCTTGTTAGAACCGGTCACCTTGTAGTGATTTTGTGGGAGATGATGCTGCTTTCTGCCTAAAAATGCACCCCCTGCTTCACAATCATTACCAGCCAAATCAATTAGCTTAGACTTAACTATGTCGGCGGTTATGGCTATACCAGAGTGTTCGATTGCCATAATCATAGGGAAGTATTTTTCTGGTAATCCCGCCAGTAACAACCACCCGACCCACTCGCCATTCATATTAAAGCCTGTTCTTGACAACTTCTGGGCAGTGTCAATTATTTGCGTAATATAACTTGTCATTGAGTCACAATTGTCGAGACGAATCGATACGTATTAGATTTTTTAACAATGTTATTCTTCGTGAAAATCCAGAATCATCGAACATATTCTTTAACTTCAGCCAGAAACTTTGAGAGGATGAAGCATCTTTTATGTGAACATATAATGACGGGGCAATGGTTAAAATTATCTTGGCCTTGGCTTTTGCATCTTCTGTAGCTGCTGCATTTGGATTTTCTTGCTCAATACAAACAACCATGCCCTCCAAAATAAGCAAATTCGCTACGACAAAAGCCCATTCATGGTAATTTTCTCGTCTTTTTAACTTTGGGACGTTCGTTAGTAATTAATTCGAAGCCATTTCTTTTTAACCATAATTTTTTTGGGTGTAATCACAAGCGCCATAACACAATGTATTTGTAATTATATACTTTTTGGTCTAACTAAAGGGCGTCTGTGCCCGTAACCTAATAAAAACTGTTTATAATTCAGATTCTGACAAGTATATATATTTTAACAAGATGGCGTCCTGTGATTGATTCTACAAAAGTTTATTTGGTGTTACCAGCTAATATTTATAAATTCTAATACTTTTAAACTATCATAATGACGATTGCATGATATTGTGCATTATCTGTCAGTAATTTAGTACAAGAGTTTTATTAAGAGAATTACTATTTTAGTTCACATTTTCTGACGAGCCAATGTTATCCAAAAGGGAGCGGAGCTTACTTCTTTGGTCTTCGGCAGTTTGATTGCGCTGTGGTTACCTATTCTTTAGGGGATTTCAAATGGCAAATGCACGCACATAACTATAGGCAAGCAGATTACATAATATTATTTGTTAATTTTTATTCCATACTAGTATTTAAGTTTTATTCTGTAAGTGAGAAAATTTCAATCTTCGGTTTTTTTTACCGGCGACCTGCACCACGCATACCGAAAAAGTGTATTAAATTAAGATTTTCATAAACACCAACGAAATATTCGTATGCCGTTCGCAAAACCGACAATCAATAGATCTACAATGAGAATACAACATTCACAAAATGTACTAAAACAGTTCTACACACGAATGCGCCAAGATTAATTTAGTTCGAGTGGATTTTGCAGACGTAAAGGCAGGTTTACACTTCTAGGAATAATGCGATGCGACGCCGACACCGGCTCGGCGCGACATAAAACGCGTTTCCGATTCTCGGTAACATTTCACTGCGCAAATCACTCGGCTGATACTCATTTGTACTGTGGATACGTCTATGGGTTGTGTGCTAGTGTGAAGTTGTCTTTGCAATTTAATAGATAAATGCCCAAGAAAATATTGAATAGAATTATTATCTATCTATATTATAACGCCAGATCTTTTGCGGGGTAATATAATTAACCGGTTATTATACAAATATTATACTAGTTGGTAAAATGATTTTCCAGAAGAAGTTGTAGCTGTAAAGTTGTTCTTGCTTGATCAGTTTACTAATACCTACTGTTAAATTATTAGGATCACTTTAACCGTTAAATATTACTGGTGTAAAGTGTGTAATAATTAAATTATAACTTAATGTTGTTGTTAAACAAACTCACCATTTATAATCTCCCTTTCTCCAATTCCTCACCGTCCTAAGTACTTTAATATCAACCCTGATTTTCCCCCCAAATAACTAAGTCTATGTTTGCCCTAAACTCCAAGAACAAGAAACCTATCTAAAGATCGAAGACAAGATTTTTCTTTGTTCATTCTAGTTTAAAATTTGGGAAATTTGGTTTGTGTTTTCAATATAATGTACTAAACAAGCCTAAAAAGCTCATGGAAGACTCTAGACTGAATACGATAGTAGATTCATCTACGTAGATATGATAAATACATCTAAGTAAAGCGTTGGAACCTAATACACCTGTATAGTGACAGGTCTATCTATACCATCACGCCAGATCCCTTGCGGAATAGGAAGAGAGTACAGAGTTCCAACAGTTTCTTTTCTTACATACTTCTCTGGCTTCCTCCACTCTCATAGTTTATTTCATACACGCTCGCAGGTTACGGAGACTCTTGACTTGCCCTTGCCCTAGTGACAGGTATGAGAAATATTTATATAACTAAATTCTACTAATATGATTTAGGTAATTCATTGTAAAATAGATGAATAACAACTACAAGCCATAATTTTATAAAAATTTCTAATGGATTATCAATACCCCATGTAATTTAATGGTTTTGGTACTTCAGTATATAATCTACCTAGTTTCATTGAAGTCGTGTCTATATGAGTTAATAATAATATAATAATAATTCTACTTAACCACTTAATGTATATGGACGATATAAAATTGTATGTACCCACACAGAATATACTTTTCTCTTTAACTAAACATATCGAGGACTTCTCTACAGATATAAATATGACTTTTGGGATTGATAAATGTAAGATTAACTCTGTGAAAGCTGGTCAAAATCAAGAACTTAGTTACCCGTTAGAAACCGGAGAGCGCATTACATCTCTGGACCAGAACGATGCTTACAAGTACCTGGGGTATAACCAATCACAGCATATCCAACACAAAGACACTAAGATCATTCAGTCTGTGTTTAAATTGTCGGATAAGTATATCCAACAATTTAAACAAAGACTGAACACCATACTACGATCACAACTATACTCCCGTAATCTCATAAAAGCCATCAATACTTTCGCTATTCCTATTCTTACATACTCATTTGGCATCATTAAGTGGTCCAAAACTGAGCTCAAAAATATCCAGAGGATCATTAATACCACGATGACTAAACACAGGAAGCATCACCCATCATCAAGTTATTACCCAGAGAAGAAGGTGGCAGGGGTTTAATAGATGTAATCAATCTCCACAACAAACAAATAATAAATCTTAGGACATATTTTCACCAAAAGGCTACAGTAACCCCTTTACACAAAACAATAGAACAGAATGACATACAACTCACTCCACTAAACCTACATGACAAATCACACCAAAGCAATGAGTTACAGTTACAAGCAAAAATAGATGAATGGACCCGAAAATCACTACACGGAAGACATCGCCACGACTTGTGCCAACCTAATGTCGATAAAGCGCATCGAACGCATGGTTGAGTCGTGGTGAACTCTTTCCGGAGACAGAGGGATTCATGATAGCTATACAAGATCAAATAATTGAGACTCGAAACTATCAAAAATATATTATGAAATTCCCAAACCTTTCCACAGACCTTTGCCGCAAATGCAATAGCTCTTCTAAAACGATACAGCATATAACAGGCGCATGCAAATCAATTGTTCAGACTGATTATAAACATAGACATGACGAAGTTGCAAACATAATTCACCAGAAAATAGCCCATATACTAAAACTTACAACAAATCAACCTGTACCATATTATAAGTATACTGCAGAGTCTGTTCTAGAGAATTGTGACTACCGTCTATACTATGATCGCGCTATTTTAACAGACAGAACTACACATTACAATAGACCTGACGTTACTATACATAACAAAAAAGACCACACAGCTTTCATCATTGACATAGCCATACCAAACACACATAACCTTCAGAAAACAATAGCCGAGAAAGTGTCTAAGTATACAGACTTAAAAGATGAAATCAAACTATGTGGCGATTAAACAATGTTACCATAGTCCCTATAGTACTATCAACAACTGGTGTCATCCCCAAACAACTACATCAATCGTTACGAGCACTCAACCTTCCGCCTTCCTTGTATATTACTCTACAGAAAGCTGTCATATTAAACACCTGCAGAATAGTTCGCAAATTCCTACAGACAGACAAAGACCATTCTAATCCATCCTCACCATCCAATATACTCGTACAAATACAGACAGATAATCAAACAAGCACGTACTCATTACCGAATCAAAGCTAGAACCTTCCCAGTTAACACTTGGCTTAGGCCCGTGTTAGCTCGGTATACCGATATGATCGAGACATAAAATATGTAAAAATGAAAATAATAATAATAAATGTTCGGCAGCGGACTTCTTTTGATTGATGATTAATATAACTAAACTAAAAAGAGGTAACAGCACATATAAAATAGGCTTAATTTAAAATTAAAATTCTCAGTATCAGGAGTTTGTAATTGTGCCTGGTTTAAAAACAAAAGGCTTGCCCCGTATTGCAAGTAGGACCTAACAGTTTTGGCAAATTGTGGGTGGACACAGTAGACCTCTGCCACCTCCGTTAGGCGAATGTAGGCGTGTCGGTGTTTTATTGCTTTGTTTAGGATTTCCAAACACGTTCTTGACATTTTTCATGCAAAACTGGTGTGAAATTAAGGCAATAAAGTTTAAAAAACTGTAACCCGACTACGGAATAAACGCTAAAATATTGAGAAATTGTTTTCCTGTGACTTGGAATATATATAATATAGTCACTTGGTATTATATACTTTATATTGTACTATACGATACAAAACCAGAAAATCACGAATCATCACGCAAGATCCCTTGCGGGGTAGGCAGAGAGTACAGAGTTCCAACAGGTTCTTTCCTTACAGGCTTCCTCCATTCTTATAGTTCGTCTCATACACGCTCGCCGGTTACGGAGTCTCTTGAATATTGATTTGATTCATAAAAATGTAGCCTTTGTCAACCGGAAATAAGGAATCGATTGACAACTCATTCATTAAAATTAGATGAGTACTTTAGACGCTATGGTGGAACATACGTAAATACAAACATAGCATACATGGACTGCTAAAAATATAGCCCTTTCTTTTAGACTTTCCGTAGTCGGGTGTATCTATTAGTATATCAGGGCGGACCAAAGCAGGCTACACGAGTATGCTCTGTGGGAAATTGAATTTGTGCATTCCACCGAACTGGTGTGACGAAGGGTAGTACGTACCTCTTAATCTGCTTTATCCAATTAGGGAGTAGATGGACCGGTGTACTGTGCACGAATAATTTTACACAAGGTAATAATATCGAAATATAATGTTATCTCACTCAAGCTTAGAGTTTGTATAATAAAGATGAACGTGATACTATCTTTATCGCAAAAGAGGTTCCACGGTTCGACCTGAACGTTTTATATAAACCAGTGGTCGCCCATTGGTCGATATTCGACCTACTCTTTCATCGTTTGCTGGTTATGTTTGACATTCAGTAAGACGAAGAGTAAGAGAAGTATTATTTGTCTATAAATAATATTAAAACCACACAATATTAATCTATTCTCAATTTCACCACAGACTTTAACAGTAAACAAAAGCGTGCGTGTGTGTGCGTGCGTGTGTGTGTCAAATACATGGTAGTATGTGTAATGTTTTTTATTGATTTAATGTGTTTTATACATAATTTAAAAAAATATTAGCAGTCTGCACTCCTTCTCTATATAAACTATAAGTGTGGGAAATCTCATACTCCTCCGTCAGCCCAATTTTCGTAAAAAGGGGTACAAAGTTTTTGCTTCACGTATTAATATAATGATGATAATATAAATAAATTTTTATGTATTTTTCATTGAAAAATGAAACATTTATGTATCTTTCGATTTTCTTATTAATTCTACATGATGATAACTTTAATTATTATGATGAACGTACCTAAATTATATGTAAACTATTATTTATTTTATTTTATTTCACTTTTTTCCTAGTAAATTTTCTTTAGGTAGGTAAGCTGTTCGCCTGTAATAAAGCTTCACTCAACCAGTGCCTGTTTGTATGAATTTGACATTATGTTAGTTCAAGTAGAAATAACAAATTAATAATAGTAATGCGTATGATAAGATGTTAATATGTTTGAGTAAGTGATGAGAACATTATCCATTTTAGACATAATACCTACTGATTGTAACATACTGCGAGTGATCTCCATTATGGCGCTTGTACAGACACATAACGTATCGGCGGCGCGTGGCCGTGACTGTCGTCCTCAAACCGCGGCGGCATTTGTTCACATGCAATTTTTTCAATTGCATGTGAACTTTGCTATAAATTATTTTTATCGGAGAAGTTAACTCACTAGTATTCTAGCAATACCTGTAATGTCGAGTTACCAAATAATAATTAAAAACAATAGTGCATAGATATAATTTTAACCCACAAAAACGATTTTTTTCAAAAGTAGTGATGCTGAAAGAGTAAAAGATAATAGCTTGTGTTTCATCTTTGAATTCAATATTGCCACTGATTATATACTAAAATCTAGAACCTTCATTTGCTGCGGATATCCACTCATGAGTCTGTACGAACGATTAGAACCGCAATCTGCCCCATGCAATGATGACGCAACTTACCCTAAAATGTATCAGCATTGAAAATTAAGAAGTATTACACCCAGTTTACCTGCGACTCTAATCAGAGGGCTTAGCATGAAAAAAATTACGTTAGCGAGTTCATATGGCAACCTAGTCACACTACAAATTTACTAAATAAACACGAACGTGACAGCACGCTCACTCGCTAGCGTCACGTTAACTTTAATCTTTTGGTGTCAAGCCTTTAGGTCATCGGTCATTCCTGACTCCGTAAAACTACACAATTACAAGACTCCAACCGTTACATTATCAGCCTAGAGCACTCGCCTTCAAATGTTAATTAGCGAACACGGCATTTACACGAAAATTATAAGATACACACAAAAACCTCAGGTAACTGTTGCACAAAGGGTTAACAAGGTCAATTTATTGTTGCGAGGTGTCGATGTTGAAGGGCCGGAGAGGTGGTCACCAGCGTGCCTGTCAAGATAAGCATCGCAGCGGGTCCGATAACGTGGTAACGAGCCCTTACGTCCGCAGTAACGTCGCACACAAAACGCTACTGACTTATCTTGAATTTAATAGATTTTAATGAAATGAGATTGTTGCTAGCGTTGTACAAATATTGTATAAAAATATGATTGGTAGATTGTTGTTTGGGTTTTACTGGTTCGTTGCATTATTGGCGAATGGTGTTGTTGGCGGTTTTGTAGGCTTGGGTTCAAATTCTAGGTCAGAAAAAGTATTATAGTCTTTTTTAAAGAAATCGAATATTATAGTTAAAAATTTCAATTTTATTAAAATTTTAACTGTATGGTAATAATAGGTTTGCTTACTATTGCATTTGGGTATGTGGTTATTATGAGTAAAAAAACTGAAGACATCAGCCTTTAAAAATCGAATGTTACACTCTGTAAGAAAAAGGGATTTCGACTTACAATTTATTTATCCTTTACAACCTATTATTTATGCTTGTTTAACACCAAAACTTTATGTATATTTAGACTTAAACATCGAATATGTAGTTATTACAATTAATTTATAACACTCCAGTGTATCTATATCCAAGAATAATTTTTCAATGGATATCCTGCAGGTTTCTGTAGACAAGGCACATCTGTAGCTACATTATAAATAATTAAGTACACAATCTATAGCAATTCGTATAACAAAAATAGCTTTCTGACCGCACCGTATATCATAAGATAATAGTGGCAATGTATCTTTTTAAATGTCGAAGTAACAAAGGCCAATGTCTTAAAGAAAAATAAAATGCTCCAATAAATTAATTAGGGAACAAATTTAATATGAGTTAACAAATAAGTTGTGTCGGCGGCAGTACTTCCACTTACGGCTGATTGTAAACAGCTTTTAAAAAACTCCGTTGTCCCTCCTTTATCTTTGTTGCAGGTAGATACTAATTATATGTTATTATTTAATACAATGTTATTACCTACCTAGTGCCAGTCCCTTATAAAACGAATAAGACGTTGATAAACTGTTGAAATAACTTGAATACGTAGTAAAATGATATTTTAACTGCTATATCATTTTGTAAAGTTTGGAAACTTTCGACGCAAACTGTTATTTAAGTTTTAATTGTGGTTTGATTGTTGACCTGAGAATATCGCATTCATTATTCATGTATTCTAATTACCAAGGTACCTATCCAACTGACGCCGGGGCGTAATCATAAATTAACTATACTATTATTTGAATTGAATAAATGTTCTATTGTTATACGATACCTTATTATATCGAACGTTTCCTTTTATTTCAGTTGATTTTAAATAAAATGAATAAATAATTTATTCAGATTCACAGAGATTGGCCGCTACGGTCAGTATCTAGCAGTAAGAAATAAAAAAGTCACTGAATAATATAAAATTACTCAGTTAAATATGAAAATGATACTTGTTTTTTATTATTACAACGCCTGTTAAAATATTATAAATAAAATATGACTGCCGAGCATAAAACTTAAACGTCTACCGTTTCATGTTGTTTCACTTTATAGTCGAGTATCCGTAACGAGCACTAAGAAAATCATTAAAGTAATACACTCAGAATAATTACCAACAGTTATTAATGTTATCGGCAATACAGGAGCCAATCGAAATAACGGAGGTACTCCGTTCCATTATTAGTGCGCCCGAGGCTGCGACCGGTCAAAGACAATCCTTCGAGGCCTGGCGATCGCCGCGGGCAGTTTTTATTTGAGAATATTTTCCTAACTAATTAAAAGCGTTAAAATAAGAAGATAAAAACTCGCTTCGTTATCGAAGGCATCGACCCGCTTTTGTGTAGCGGGCAGCGGCCACCGGGGCTGCCGCGGACGCGCCCGCGCAGCGCGCCGCGCCCTCGCCGCGCCGGCGCTTACTCGCACTCAGTAATTAACTAAAACCGAGCCAATTCGCCCGGCGATGTATCGGTCGCGCAACAAAGGGTGCACAACTCTCGAAAAATTCACGTCCACGCATAAATTGCGGCCCACGCGGCCGCCTCGAACGCATTGTTTTGTCTATTGCTTCGTTTTTGCGAACAAACATTTTTTAACTCGCCAAGAGCCATTTGTACGAAATATTTTCTGGATAGTAGTTTGTTTTTTGATACAAAACATGTGCTATTCAAATATGTGGACGCAATACGTAGGTATTTTTAATTGTTACGTTGCCGAAATGATTCATCGCGTATGATAAACCCAAATAATTTTTCAGGTTATGCTAAACACACTATAAATTACTTATAGCTATTTTGAGCTAAAATGTCTGAGACATTTAAAAAAAAAAACATCGTCACGCCTATATTCCCCGGAGGGGGTGGCAGAGGTGTTCTGAGTAAACCCACGTTTCGCCGACGATGTTAGGTCCCATGTAATAGGGGGTGAGCCTATTGCCATATACCGGGCACAATTCCAGACTCCGGACTCATACTGGGAATTTTTCGTTAGAAAAACTACATTTGTCCGACCTAGGATTTGAACCCAGGACCTCGTGATCACAAAGCGATGCGCTTTGCACCAGACCAACGAGGCAGGCTGAGACATTTCAGGGTGAAAATATCGGCAAATAATATTAACTTGAGATATACAAGTGAATAGCCTCGTTGTTCTTAGGTACATAGTGTGACTGATGATCACGAGTTCCTGGGTTTGAATCGTATTGAGCAAGTAGTTTTTCTCTTGCAAGAATTTCCGTAGCAGTCTTGAGTCTGAAAGTGTCCCAATATGATAGTAAGAGGAACTACTACATCGGAACCTAACATCTTAGGTAATGTTTGAGTATAAAAAATATATCTCAAATAAAAAAAGCTTATTCCCACACGACGGCAAAGAGCTTTGTGCTTTTGTTTCTGTGCCGTATTTAAGCAATATCTATTACATATTTTACACACCACAAAACAGCAAACCGGCGCATCATTCCCATTGTCCTGTCATCCGAACTGACGGTGATATCAATATTGCGAATTAGTAAAAGTATCCCGTCCACTAGCAATTTATCAAATAACACAGAATCCTATTGTGGCATACCTATTGTCTTATCCGTGTATTGTCACTAACATTCCGAAATACATTCGGATAGTATCGATTTTAATCTGCCTACGCAATGAATACGTTCTACTGAAGCTTCTCAATATATCTGTAGTGGTATATTGTATCTATCTACCCATTTATATCATCACACCTTGCTCGCTCGCTTGTCGGGTAGGCAGAGAGTATAGAATCCCAACAGATTCTTTCCATACAGACTTCTCTGGCTTCCTCCACTCTCATAGTTCGTCGATTAAGAGACTTGTTATGGTATATTGTTATTTAAATGTAATATACGATAGGCTGTAGATTTGTATTATTATTGTATTCGTAAATGGAATACTAAATTATTCTTATTAATGATAAGAGTAGGTGTCTGAAAGAGATAGCTTTGAGTATAATACCGCCATTTTACGTTTATCTTAAATTTTATTGTATTTTCGTTTAGTGTACAATAAAGAGTATATTATCTATCTCAAGGGATGGTGGCAGAGATGTACTGTCTGTACCCACTTTTCGCCAGATATGTTAGTAACTAGAGTGATAGAGGCAACTCCGCTTCAATAATAGGATTTCTTCAATAGAAATATCAAATTCAGGACTTCATGATCGCTACTCGCCACTAGACCAACGAGGCAGTAATAATCCTACACTACTAAGGCCATGTTTGTTTTAACATATTTTTACTAATTAAGTTATACAGAGAGAGAAAGAGAGCCAGAGAGGTATGTAAGAAAAGAAATTGTTGGAACTCTGTACTCTCTGCCTACCCCGTGAGGGAGCCGGCGTGATGATATAGATTGATAGAAGTTATACAGAATAAGTTAGACAAAGTGAAAAATACCCTATCACACGGTGGGTATCTCTATATTGTATGTTTCGTTTGGCTTAAATGCGCGGGCGGGTCACTGCAAGCATGGGGCTACAACATAATATGTGTTGTAATTTTAGTCCTGGGTTCAAATCCTAGGTCGGACAAATGTAGTTTTTCTAACGAAAAATTCCCAGTATGAGTCCGGAGTCTGGAATTGTGCCTGGTGTATGAAAATAAGCTCGCCCCCTATTACATGGGATCTAAAATCGTCGGCGAAACGTGGGTTTACTCAGAACACCTCTGCCACCCCCTCCGGGGAATATAGGCGGGACGGTGTTTATTATTTAAGATGCATGTTATTGTGGATATCCACCATTGGTGAATATTAGAACCCACCAGCATGATGGTCACTACTATCGATGTAACAATTTTTTTTTTTTTTTTAATACAGCCTCTCTTAAGGAGATATTCACGTATCATTCGTGCGATCGAGAAAATATTTGCGGGTTATACAAAGATTTGTCCCGTGTTGAGATTGATCTTACGACTCCTCAATCCAGTGATCGGAGCAGTTTATGCGCTTAACCACTGGACTTAAAAATCGTCAACTGTATTATAATGTTTCCGATTACATATTTTTGTAGTGAAACTATCAGATCACAAAGACGATAAAGCGAATACCTCCAATAGGGTTAAATGTGTTCCATCTTACGTTTACGAATTATTAATCAAGTAGAGACTAACACCGTTATCTTTGGGCTCGCTAGGCACAGGCTATGACTTAACAATATAATATAGATCAAAAATATTCAGGATCAATCATAACAGCTAACGTAATTTTGTGTAGAACATAGTAATAGTTGTTTTAATTGTTCAGAGGACAGGTCCCTTACAAGATGGACCGATGATCTTGTGAAAATCCCAGGTTAAAGCTAGATATGTACAGAGCAAAGCTGTTGTGGTGATTTTGGGAGGTCTTAGTTCTAAAATGTGTGGGTGTATGTGTGAATGATCTATGCTGTTGGCCGCGGGGCCTTTACAGCTTCACCGGACAAGAGGGCGAATGTGCAAACACTACGCTCGAGCCAGAAGGGCAAGGGGGCAACTAGCTCAAGGGCGCCTCAAGGAGGAACGGCTTCGGCTTGGGCAGTCGCTATGGGGAGGTCATATACTAGGTGCCTCGCCGTGGTGCTATGCACCGGCCGGCGGGCAAGGAATTCTTCAACCTCGCCGGCGAGGTCGGTGTCTAATCCTGTGTGCGGAATCTGTATCCGAAAGAAGGGATACAAGGGTATTGGGAGGGTCGGTGAGAACATGCCGCGGACGGCGGTAACGGCTGATAGGAGAGGAGTTAGATTCGTAGTCGGCGGCGGCTACGATTAGCGGATTCCTATGATTGCAATAAAGGCGCAAATAGGTTCGAGACCGAGATCGGAATGGAGATCGTCGTTCCTTATGCACCACGGGGCTCCGGTAGATTAAACTGTTTGGAGTCTATCGATATGAGAGCGCGCAGCGTGCCCAAACACCTCACAAGCGTACATCATGATGGGCCGTACACAAGTTTTGTAAAGTGCCACCTTATTCCTAAGGGACATTTTACTCCGCTTGCAGATCATCGGGTAAAGACGACCAAGTACAAAGGCTGCTCGGTTACGGACTCGTTTGATGTGCGGTCCGAAGGTCATGGTATTGTTTAGGATGACCCCGAGATATTTTACCTATTCTGCAGTAGAAGTCTGTCGGCTGTTCGAAGCGCTGAGGACCGCGGTGTTCTTATGGATCACCAAGATTAAGAAGTATTCGTTTGGTCTGAGATGGGTGGATCGTTTGTGGTAATTTCATTTTCGAGTCTTCGTGCTTCGAAGGGCACATAAGGCCGTTGGTATTGGCTGCCACTCAATGTGGTAGACATTAAGCAAAGTTCCGGCCTTATAGGCTTGATAGATTCCAATATCAGGTGGATACAAACCTGGCTCGTCATATCCGCACTGGGTCCGCGTCGTGGAGTATAATCTGCTATCTCGTACCTTAATTTGTGAGAGGTTTTTGTCCAGCAGGTAAAGATTGATTTAGTGTATAAATTATTCAAGACTCTTTTCACCGCTCCGATTTGGTGATTATATATTTTCTATCCATCTATCTATCTATATCATCACGCCAGATCCCTTGCGGGGTACAGAGTTCCAACAGGTCCGGTTCCTTACAGACCTCTCTGGCGTCCTATATATTTTATTAATTATTTATCAAAGTAAGCAATTGTAAATCTAAGCCTTACCCAGTTTCGTGTCATATTATTATCATTATGTATTTATTCATAGCTAGAATAAATTAATAATAATATTTTGTTCTTAAAACAGTTTAATTTAATTTCAATTATTTTATAATCTTTATTAATTATAAGGAGCAAACATAAAAAAGTTATGAATGCGAAATGTACATTAAATATGTTAGCACGTGTAATTCTGCATACATATCTAAATGTTTAAAATACTCAAATATGAGAATTAAATGAGCAAAGTTGATGTAAAAAATATTATGCTCCAAATTATGAACTAAATAGTTGGTAGCCAAATATTTTTGAACTAATAATTAAAAAAAAGTGAGGTCAAAGAAAAAATATATTAACTTTTTATACCTAATCTATTTCGAAATCACAGTGACATTGTCTTTATCAGAAAAAAAATCAATTCATATCTATAAATAAAATAATAATTAAACATATGATCTCGGAACTTAGTAAAAATCCTACTAGAGTTTTATTTTTTTTTGTGAAATCCGTTTTTTATGGCTATCGTCGATTTTGATTTTATCGCGATATAAATCCAGATAATTAAGTGGTGTGACAAAAAATGGAGGCGTGATATGTTTTCGGACCGTCTACTCTTATAAAACTAGATGGTAATGAATGAACGGAGATAAGGCAAGATGAAGAGGATGGGTTCAGAGGACGTGGGACACGATGGCTCTTCGTGAATGAACATTTTGATGTCCCTGCGACTGCGTGTGTGCGAGCGAGACAGCGCTCAGAGGGCTTAACACGAACTGGTTGTCGTTAGCGTGCCATTATCGACTTGATATGCCATCCTTGTCACACTACCAACTTACTAAATAAAGATGAACGTGACAGCAAGATTTCTCGACCACGTCACTATACCGTCAAATAGTTTGTGTTTAGCACTCTGCTCTTACATGTATCGCGTGTACCCAAGCGTGTGTGACAAAGGTCGCTGGTGTAGAATGGCTTTAATTTTTTTTTTTATTGACACTTTGAAAAAGCCTTTTAAAGGGTATAAACACGTATTAAAATTTAAAAATTATAATATGCCCGAATAAAAAGGTAACACCACTAATTGATGTAACCCTTTTTTGTCGAGTTGCGTGATCTATATACATATTACGTTATAAGACTAAGTATTTTAATGGACAATTAAGAGTACAAGTATGTGATTTAAGTTTTTTTACTGTGAAATATAATTTTAATAATATTAGCCCTGTTAAGAAACTGCCCCACTGTTGGGCACGGGCCTCCTTTCAAACTGAGAGGGTTTAAGCTATAGTCTATAACGCTGGCCCAGTGCGGGTTGGCGAACTTCACACACCTTCGAGAAACTCTTAGGCATGCAGGTTTCCTTATGATGTTTTCCTTCACCGTTAAAGCAAGTGATAATTAATTTTCAATACACACATGCTTTCGAAAAGACAGGTGCGTGCCTGGGTTTGTACCCGAGACCTCTGACTTTGCAGTCCAACGGTCTAACCACTAGGCTATCACTGCTATTATATATTATAGTCATATAAACTGAAAATAATAAAACAAAAATGTACACCTACAAACAATTACTTACACAGAAATATCATTAGATACATATAATACATATTCACTTAACAGCCCAAAGTTATTCAAATGCGTACTTCGCTGCTTTGTAAATTGCACGATATTACAAACAAAGCGATAAACACATTCACCGGTGATACTTAGTTAAATTGCATGAAATTGTATGCAACCACTCATTAAACAGGTTGTATAAACCTCAAATTATACATTAAACCTTGTAAGGCGCTAATTAGTCGGGTTTTTACTACATTGTTACGCGTAACCCATTCTATTTTCTACCGATAGTTGGATTTTCATTATTAGACATGGATTTAAAGAGCATTGTTGATATTGAGTCTTGATGGTATTAAGCCTAGTTGGTATTGGGGAACGAAGTGCGGGTTGGCGATCATGAATTTTGAAGTGACAAGTGTGATTATCCCACAAAAATCAAAATTATTATTATGTATCTCGCTGAGATTCACGGGCTTTACCCGGACCTTTGAAAGGCTTGCGGGGGGACATGGGTCCAACACGTAGAGGCCCTTTGCGAGAAGTTAATATTATGTAAGCCAAATTATTATTATTGTTACTGTAGGTTATTTTATTCTGACTCTTACGTCTGATATTGCCGGCGACGATTTTTTTATCATCATCATCGGCCTATAAAATTGATTTGCCCATATGTGCATAATATTAGTATCAAAACTAATATTTGGTTTCCATTTTTTATCACGTACCATTTTTTAATCGGGAGAAATTCTTGAAGAAGAATTCGTGCTACGTTTAATATTGCTATATTATTATATACGTGCTCATTTCGTTTCCAAGGCGAGATTTCGTTAATTCCTGTGTGGAATTGTTTATGTTGTTAAAGAATATGCACTATGTAATTCGGTACGTTCAGAATTCACTGCTTATCTCCAGAATCAGCGACTTGCGTAGATATTATTGAAATATAAACAAAGGCTGCCTTGTTGCTCTAGCAGCGCATGATGTGGCTAGCCTCATGATGTTTGAATCCGATTTTTTCTATCAAAAAAGTAGCAGTAGTGGTACCAAATTAAACTAAGCAGTCCAGATTTAGAAACCGGAATTGTTGTAAAAGCAATAGCTTCGCTCTTTTTTACATCGGAACCTAACCTCGTCGGTCTAATAAGTGTCAGTTCAGTGTATGCGCCTCTTCCTCCCTCACTCGCCCGTACGAACGAGTTATTTTTCTATGTAAGCCACATTTTTTCTATACGAACTCCTTTTATGATTTTAGACACTGATATTATAACAGATATCGAATGCAGAATTTGGTGGCTCGTTCCACTTGCTTATCACTGTGTCTACACCGGTGCATGGTCGTCGCCGTAAACGATGACCGATAATGCAGACAATGTAAAACAAAATCGGTCAAAAATTTGTGCTAATCTATGACCGCGCCGCGTGGATAGGTAATTTTGATAATATTTTGTTATACAAAAATGTTCATTACCTTTCTACTTTCTAGTAGGAATATTATCGTATGTCGTGAGGTCATGTGTACATATGTCGTATAACGACCTTAAATTCACGGGGACAAAATACGATTTTGGACGAGGGTACTTCCTGTGATCTTTTTAAAATAGAACTATTTTAAGGTGTCGTCCTTACACCTCTACAAATCAATCCCGGGCCAGTATTGCCCACGTATTTCTCGCAAAAGTGTCCTCGACATCTCCATTGTTTGTTTTTTTAGGGAAACGTAAAGGGAATACCTTTGCCAGAAAGGGCTACTTAAATCCTTACTCTCTGCCTGCCCCGCAAGGGATCTGACGTGATGATGTAGAAAGCTAGATAGAAATCCTTAAATGTGCAATCAACAACAAATGGTCTATCCAGTTCTTCTCATCCAGTTACCCAACATAATATAATTAAAATTATAGAGTGAACGCGAATCTTCTGAGCTCAGTTTAGGTTCTTGTAAAAGGAGGAAGTAACCTGAAAACTATGCCGACGGCCTATTTTCTTGCGCCATCATACCAAAGTGCGTATCTCAATGTAAATAGTGTTTAACACAATCTACTCATAGCGTTTCTGCACCGGTACTGGAATTACAATACATTACTGCAATTACAATAGAAATTCACGCACTATTAACATTTATGGTATAGTAAAATGGACGATTCGCCATGTTCGACACATCTGATCCAAGAAAGTTTGGGAAGTAGTCAATCATTACTAGTGTCATTAGATTTCAGCATGTAATATACATAGGTACTCTAAACTATCAGTTACCATCAACGAAATTAGCTCTCGAACGATTGAAATATAATCTAACCCACTTAATAAAACAGAGCTGAATAGCTCCTGAATCCTAAGTCGGACAAATGTAGTTTTCTCTCAAAAATTCCCAGTATCAGCCCGGAGTCCATAATTGTGCCCGGTATATGGCAATAGACACGCCCCCTATTACATGGGACCTAACATCCTCGGTGAAAAGTGGGTGCACACAGTACACCATTGCCATCCCCACTTGAGGAATGTGTATTTCCCCAGGCCGGGCTGGTGTTTTAGAACTATTCAATTGATTCTGAAAACAAGTTGTCGGAAAGGGCCAAAAGTTTCTATATTAGTCGGAATGTATTTATTTATTTACTAGTTTCTGCCCGCGGCTTCGTCGGCGTTGACTTTAGACAGGAACCTTACATTTTTCGGGAAAAAAGAGGTAATAAACTATTCGGGTGCCAAATTTTATCCAAATCCATTCAGCTGTTTTTGCGTGATTAGCGTTGAAGTGACAAACATCTAAATATACAAACTTTTACATTTATCATAATAATAGGATTTATAATAATCCCATACTATAAGTAGATAATGATGATCCCATAGTTTTAGTATGAGTAGACGACCTAATGAAGGACGCGGGTAAAAGTAGATATATACAACAAAAAGCGACTATCTTTGGGGAAGGTAAGAACCTTCCCCAAAGATAGTCGGCTATAGGCAGGAAGGTCAATAGAGACCTGCGGTGGTCGTGTCTCGACTAAATAAGGATACTAATAGATAGCACTAGTAGTTACGAAGTACATCTCATCCGTTCTATAATCGGATATATATGAGGAAATCAAATGTCAGCCCACCCCTATAGATGTTTTGAAATCCATTGAATGATTGAATGATTGAATGATTGAATTTTAAAACTTGGTGATTTATGGTCGCGATTCCTCTTGTTCTGGGTGGAGACAAATTTCCAGTATTAAACTACGAAGAGGTGCCATTATTGTGGATGGCAAAGTAGCGCTTTTATACTTCTAGGTGGAGGCCCGTTTGGTAAGACTACTTCATAAACTCAATGTTCTTGTGTTACTTCTATATTTTAAGTGCAAACTACATTACGCTTATTGAGTCTTAATAAAATTATCCGAGTAATTCAGCGCGAAAATCCACCATTTTAAAATCGATTAGGCAGATTGTATTAGTACCTATTAGGTACTCATAATAGGACCATGATGTGTGCTGCTTGCGATTTATTTTTAATGTTGATTCTCGAAATACACTCCAGTCATGATCTGAATCGACGTTGATATTATTATGGATAATGTACAGTCACGAGCAATAATATTATGTAAGCATTGGAATAATTTGTCATAATAACGACTGATTTAAAAACACAAGTTTAAAAAAATAACCCTTACTTAGAGGTTATTCCTATGACATGGGTGTGTTTACAAATAAGAAATTCACGTACACAAACATCCAGAACAAAAAATGTATTTGTGCAAAAGACAGGTCGATCAAATGTTGATCAAAGATGTTACCGTGCGGGAATTGGAGCCGCGACTACTCGATCTACTGCAGATGCAGGGCGTTGCAGCCTAAGCTCTGAACCACTTGACTTAGCCGTCTGTTAAGTCTTAATAAACATGATTTTACAGTAACAAAGTTCTAAAATGCTTACTTATTACTCGTGAATATACCTGCTGAGTATTGCGATTAGTATGCCGCTATAGTAAAGTTGACTTCTTACAGACAACGCTGAAATCAAAAACATA
Organism: Phalera bucephala; assembly: GCA_905147815.2. NCBI lineage: Eukaryota > Metazoa > Arthropoda > Insecta > Lepidoptera > Notodontidae > Phalera > Phalera bucephala. Next base: position 18,782,386 of record LR990609.1, on the reverse strand, counting down.
GAAACATATGGATATGACATTTTATAATGTAAACTCGCGTGAAAAGAGAAAAGATACAAAGTACTGAATTCTAATAACTGGTAAGCCTTTCTATAATAACTAAATAAACACTTGCAATTTGTAGGCTTTTCGCTTGGGCTTAGGAGAAACAGCAAAATGCAGAAGAACTTGCCTTATAATATTTACTAGTGGTCGCCCATAGGTCGATATTCGACCTACTCTTTCATCGTTTGCTGTGTATGTTTGACATTCAGTAAGACTATAGACAAATAATATTAAAGACATCAATTTGACGTGTATTGTGTCAAATACGTGGTAGTCTATGTAATGTTTGTTTTATTGATTTAATGTATTTTTTATGTATAATAAAAAAAAAATATTAGTATTCCCCACTCCTTCTCTAAATAAACTATAAGTGTGGGAAATGAAAAACAAAAAAACTCCTTCGTCCGCGCAATTTTCGTAAAAAGTTCGTAAAAAATTTTTGCTTCACGTATTAATATAATGATGATTATTCGACTGAATGAAGTACGAACACACTGAAACGAATTGTAACAAGAAATTATGTTTCCAGATGTTCTATAACTAATTTTTTTCAAAAGGAGAATGTTCCATTAAAGGCGATAGTCCCATTGCCTGTCACTAACAACACATACCTTAACTTTAGTCAATTTGTTAATAAGTACAGGTTCTCTCTTGCTGTCGACCTGCCCATGTCAAGCTGCTAGCATTATCTATATCTAATCTCCAATTATAATTCGAGAGTGTACATTCACCGGGACATTTCCACGGAATCATCAAACTGAGACGCTGAGGGGAGAACCTCCTTAATATTATAATCTTATTCTAAACACAGAATATATTAAGGAGGAGTCAGCCCAAGTTGTTACAGTCTGAGCCGAGGTAGTGTGTACAATACTTGGATGTATACATATACATGTATTGACAATGTTACGTAGCGCATCATATTATCTGACAACGTTAAAAAGTATGCGCTCATATAAGAATATGTTCTACTTGACAATGTTTTGTCACGCATTTTTAATATCGTTTGGTTATACTTGAGTTAAGCTCCTTATAAAAAGTCTGTTCTGGCGTCCATTTAGCTTTAGATACTTTTAAAAGCATGAGATGATTTGAAAGCGGTTTTTTTTCGTGTAAAGTCTTAATTACATGGAAATGTGTCGAAGGTAATAAATAAATTAACTTCACAGGTATGTATTTTTTCAGCTTTTGTGGTTGGTTAAGAATTTAAAGAAAATATTATGCGTTGGCATATTTTAAATATTCCAAAGTATTTTTGTCACTTTTTCTTATTCTAACTATTGCAACACTAAGACGTTCCGTGAGTTATCGAAACTACAGAAAAAATGTAAGGAAAGTGTAAACAACTACTACTACATTAGTATATTACTAGTTTCGGCTCGCGACTTCGTCCGCGTTCTCTTAAGACAGGGACCTAACATTTTCCCCGGATAAAAAGTATCCCATGTGGTAATCCACGTAATAAACTATCTGTGTGCCAAATTTCGGTCCGGTCAGCGATTTTTGCGTGATTAAGTAACAAACATACATACAAACTTTCACATTTATAAAATTACGAGTAACATGATATTTACCTATTTCGATTTGTTATACATTTTATGTAGCAAACCAAGTAGAGTATCGTAACGTACTTTTTGACGTGTCAAGCACTCTATATACCCGCGTTATATATCCCTGAATGCAGCAGGGCAGCAATACTGGCGTCTTGGACGCCAACGTTGAGGTGATAAAGTTTGTCTTTACAAACACCATTTCTTCAACCTTTGGGCTAGGAGAGCTTACTCGTCATTTCGTGTGGTCCAAGAACTTTGACGAGTTTTATTGATGGGATGGTAATTTGACTTGCTATTGCCCTCCGGAAGAGAAAACAGCGACGTCAGTAGTCGACCAAAGGGGAAATTCAAATTCAAAACGATTTATTTCATACAGGCTGTCCATAGTGTTAATAGCAATCTTACTTACTGCTAGTGTTAGATGTAGACACAATGATTGGGCACATTAAATAAACGTGGTGTGGAGTTTCACCCAATGACGTAGCAGTTGGGAATCCTACCGATCCTTAAATACACTCAGAAGACTGCTGGTGCTGGTGCGAAGCCAGGATAATAAGGAAGTGCATCTTTTTCTCATTATGGCGTAAAAGTCATCCGTGTGCGCCTCCGCGAACATCCCGGATGCACTACAACGCCACGCTAGTCCAAATCGCTTTCGATTTAAAATCTTGGATATTTCCTCATCGGTCGACATGGCCCTTTGGTCAGAGAAAATAAATTTATTCGCGAGTAAATAAGCAAAATGAAAGTATATTTAATTCATGTGCGTAATAAAAGCGGAGTTTCTTTAAAATTTGATCTCTTTTAGTTTTAAAGTGCCTATATTAGTTAGATAAGGTGTTCAGACGTAAATACTCGTATAAGCGACGCTCTAGAAAATTTATTTAAATAAATAAATTTAAATAATTGATTACAGCAATTTCACCACGTTTATTTATAAAAAGACGAAATGGATCGCGCCAATAAATATCGGAATGGTATTGTTTCTAGAAGATTAATTTACAATAGTGATAAAACAGCAGTAAATATTTATAGTCCCTAAGAACAGATAATGTGTGCTGGACGCCGAATGCGATCTGGTTGATTTGAATGGAAAGTACCTATAAGTTGTTGTTTTGTATTCTGGCGGAGTTTATGAACCACATAATAGACGGAGTACTTAATAGTTATGGACTCCTTAAAATTTCGAATGTTTGTTTTTATTCCATGCTTCTGCCCGCGACTTCTTTCGCCTTGACTTTATGCAGGTCTAACATTTTAGAACTAATATTTTTCCGGAATTAGAGTATCCTATGTGTTAATCCAGGTAATGAAATATCTGTGTACCAAATTACATCCAAATCCGATCAGCCGTTTTTGCGTAATTAAGTAACAAACATACAAATTTCCAGATTTATAATGTTAATAGGATAGTAGGATTAAGTAGAATAACTAATACCCATATGACATTCAATCAAAATACCCTTAGTTGAAGCGAAAAACAGGCTACCATGTGACAGATATGTAAAAAGTATGCTCTCTTTCGCCCGACCGCATGGGCTAGTCACCACACACGTGGGGGAAAAGGACAACATGTTTATTACATTTATATATAAATAAATAAACACAGTCACGCCTATATTCCCCAAGCGGGGGTGGCAAAGGTGTACTGAGTACACCCTCTTCTCGCCGATGATACAGGTCCCATGTAATAGAGGGCGAGCCTATTGCCATATACTGGGCACAATTCCGGACTCCGGACTCTTACTGGGAAGTTTTTCGTTCGAAAAACTACATTTGTCCGACCTAGGATTTGTACCCAGGACCTCGTGATCACTAAGCGATGCGCTTTGCCACTAGATCAACGAAGTAGTAATTTATAAAAAATAAATATTAGCCCTGTTAAGAAATTGTCCCACTGTTGGGCACGGGCCTCCTCAAAAACTGAGAGGGTTTAGGCCATAGTCCACCACGCTGGCCCAGTGCGGGTTGGCGAACTTCACACACCTTCGAAACGCTCTTAGGCAGGTTTCCTAGCGATGTTTACCTTCACCGTTAAAGCAAGTGATAGTTAATTCTTAATACGCACATGCTTTCGAAGAGACAGAGGTGCGTGCCTGGGTTTGAACCCGAGACCTTTGACTTTGCAGTCCAACGGTCTAACCACTAGGCTATCACTGCTACTAAATAGTAATTTATATTAAATTTAAAATCACTAGTTTCTGCCAGCTACTTCTTCCGTGTTGATTTGAGACAGGAACCTTACATTTTTCCGAAATAAAAAGTATCCCATGTAGTTTTATCCAAATCCGTTCAGCCGTTTTTGCGTGATTAATACACAAATATTTAAATATCTAAACATACAAACTTTCACATTTATAATATTTGTAGGATAAAATAAACCGAGTCTTATCTGAAGGAAAAGTCAAGAGTCTCCGTAACCGGCGAGCGTGTATGAGACGAATTATGAGAGTCGAGGAGGCCAGAGAGGTATGTAAGGAAAGAACCTGTTGGAACTCTGTACTTTCTGCCTACCCCGCAAGGGATCTGGCGTTGTTATAGATAGATAGATAGATAAAATAAAAATATTTTTTTAGTCTCGTTTTTTATGAATTTGTATTCAGTATAACTAGTACAGATACTGCTGCAAATTCCGCCAGTACAAAACAACGGCCTGTATATTGCTGTCTGTAGTCGACTTTATAGTATTTGTCTTAGTTCTAACGAAACCTAGCAATGCGTAGATACAGTCATACAAGGATCTTTTGGCCCGTGGCTAAAATCGGAACTAACGCTGTCATCAATGAAATGTCACTTCATGACAGCCGTAGAGTTGCCGTTTGCTATGAAATTGCGGACTTACCTGTTGGAATATTTCCCTGGAAGTAGAATAATTTTCCTATATGATAACCCTAATTTCACACCTATGTCCCGCAATGTCAATGTCATCCACGCGCCAAAAGATCCTTGCCGCACTATAATTCCGTTTTACAATGCCAGTTTTTTTATGAAATTGAATCTTACAACCAGTTGTCGAGGGCTTTTTATTCTTTCTTAATAACTAGTTCGTAAAATGACTTTTCTTTGTACATAGCCTGATGCCAACAAGCAAACTCAGAAAGTCTAGTTTCGTTACGTTTCGACGGACGATTTAGCGCAGTAGTTAAGAGCTTAAACGGCTCCGCCCACTGTGTCTAATAGTCGCGGGTTCGATTCCCACACGGGACAAATCTTTGTGTGATCCACAATTATTTGATCCGGTCTGGGTATTTGTGTATGTGAATTTTTATGTTTGTAAACGCACCCACGACACAGGAATAAATCCTAGTGTGGCGCTAGGTTTAAAAAAAGAAGGTTAGAAAAGCACGAAAAGATTGACGTAAGCGAATCGAAATATCATCCTTGTCACATTACAGATTTACTAAATATACAAGAACGTGACAGCACGATTGCTCCCTCGTGCTGAGTAGCTTCCTCTGGTTAGATTGTCCATATGTATAACCTGCCAGTCCGAAATCCAGTGCACCGCCTGGATTTTGAACATTGGACACAAAAAAAGGATAATTGTTTTGTAAAAAGGCATAATAGACATCATTTTTAGCTGACAAACGACCACTGTACGACAAAAGCTTCCTATACAATTTTGAATTCTAAATCAAAATATTGTTCCGGTAACCGATGTTCGGAATGGCCAGCTCAACGAGACGGCAATTTCATAGGTCAAACTGAAAAAGATCATAAGTCAATTATCATAAATACTAGTTGGATATCGTACCTTATATTGGATATATCGTACCTAGTTAGGCCTATCGCATCTACAAGGTGTATCATCATTAATGCAAGACCTGAGACACGCCGATTAGATAATTGCTTTACAAATTAAATACAAAAATCAAATTTCCAAATTTAAAGTTATTTACCCTTTTTTAAGTTATATGAAACCCAATTAACAATTAAACTTATATGAAGAAATACATTTAAAAATCTCCACCTTTCTTTGAATCAAGAATAAAATTAGTTTTGACCGATGGAGTAACAGCTATTTTTGCAAATTAAAAAAAAAATTTAAGTTACATTAAAATTGTTGGCATGAATTTAGTTACTGATTTATAACTACTTTCAGGTCTTACGTTAATTATTTTACACGCTTGTTTAAACGAGTGTTCAAGTTCTGACTAACTCAAGTCCTCACATTACCTGAAACATCAAAGCATCCAGGTGAAAATTAATGGCATTTTTTTGCCTATTTGATATCATTTGGCTCAGTATCACATTCACTTCATATAATTCAAATTAATTTCATATAAATAGCACTTTAGCCCGTCTTCAGACTAAAACACATTATCTACTTTTAAAAATGCCACCTAGATTCGTGGTTATACGATGGGCACGCGTAATCGACGGGTTAACATTTCATTTACAAAACCTGCTACATTACAGTTTAATTGGGTTTGACATTTATAAATTCAATTGCTTTTGTAAATATTGTTTGTGACATTTCATGGTAACATTCGATTACCTGCCTACCTATACCGAAGAGTATCGATATGAAAATGATTTTGATATTGTTTGGTAATTTGTGGCAATTTTCAAGCTTGGTTAAAAAATTTAATTGGGATTGTATAGACGATCCTAACGACGATTTATGTGGAGTGGGTAGGCCCCCTACAAGATGGACCGATACCTGGTGAAGGTCGCGGGTAGAAGTTGGATGCGTACAGCACAAAGCCGGTCGTTGTGGCGGTCTTTAGGGGAGGCCTTTGTCCTGCAGTGGACGTCTTTCGGCTGAAGAAGAAGAAGACGACCCTAAAGAACGAAGTAACATATGCCAAACAAAACAAATGGCATTTGCAACTTTCATGTACTAAACTTTTTTGTATAGTTATACAAAATAATAGGAAGCTTTAAAAATTAGGATTAAAAGAAACCAAATTAAACTAAAAATAATCATGTCCTGTCTATAAAACCAATACCAAAATACGTCTGTATATTTTACGTTTATTAGCACTGTTTTTATGATTTTTCCTCTACCAGAAAATAACCCTTCTCTGGCTAGCAGCAGCCTAACTGACAAGAACTGTGGATGCTATAGATATCTCCATTTAAAAGAAAGTTCTCTTAGTTAAAATGGTATGGTAGAAGAGTACTGTCTCAATAAAACTACCGCTACTTGCGGTATTTGTTGCTGAAGTTATTCTTACAAGTTGCTCTTAATTCAGTTTGCGGTAACGAAACTATATCCTTAATCAATCTCCACACGGAACATTATGCTATAAAGTAACATGTATAGCTACCCTTTATCAGTCCCTGTCTATATCATCCTATCGTCAGGCCTAACTTCAGGTGTAAACTGTAACCCAAGCACCTTTGCTATATGCCGTCACACATAGCTGTGAAGAACCTCTGTAAACAACATCTAGATTACTTCCGAAATCTGTTTGCTTATACACGCCCTGTGGCGGAACCTCACTCTAAACAAATAGAAGTCTAATAAACCTCAGTTCAGTGGGTGTCGCACCAAACGGAGCCTTTGTATAATCGCTTTGTTGATTGCTAATTAATCGCGGATCGTTAAAGGCTGTTTGGAATTCACCCATCGTAACTATTCGATTGTGATGGGTTTATTTGTGGGGCTCAGATAATTTTACGATCAGTTTTAATATCGGAGAATGATATTCGAAATGCTCTAGGCAAGTTAATTATATATTTGAGTTTAATATCGCATTTTGGGAAGGCCCTTGCAAATATTGCAGTATTATTAGAGCGTTTTTTTGTATATTGTTCTTTTTATATACTAGGAATTATTCCTGTATCGTGAGTGAGTTACAAACATGAAATTCACATACACAAGCACCCAGACCGAAACAAACATTTGTATCTCTCACAAAGGTTTGTCCCGTGCGGGGATCAAACCACTGCGCCAAGCCTTTGTCAATTTCTCTATCGTTGTATACATTGTATTCTATTATCATGTTTAGTATTTGTTTATTTCTAAAGTTTGTAACGCTGGTGTTTATTAGCAATCTAGGAACCCGCTCTTCAAAGACTTTGTTTCCTTAGCGGCGTACTTGTTAGCAGAGAAAACAGATTTTGGAAGTGAGCACCTGATGTAGGTTTCGTCTAGATATGTTCTTTAGAAACATCCGCTTTAAAAGCAGATTAGACTAGTTTGCAAAACTATTCTTTTTAATTCTTTGTTAACACAGTAAAGGTCAAGTTCTATTTAATATTTTCTTCTACAAGCGTCTTTAGTTACTCGCAATTGTTGACAGTTAAATCCGCATTTAGCCTTCTTCCAAGGAATTGGTTCACAACAAAAGGAACCGTACTTCGATGCCTTTTGCCCGTGTATTTCTATCAGCTTTTGTTTCCAGAACTCTTAGTAAATCAAAATTTACTTAAAATGCATTGCCGTCGATTTTATACAATTATTGCAAACTGCTTGTTAAATCAACCGTAATGTATTATCCAAATTTGTACACATTAATATCGGCCCGACAATAGTACGTAAGGCCGATCGATTAGCTAATAACACCGCATCTACACCATGTAGATAGACAGGGCAGGTACAAGCAGACAATCAACGCCATGTGCAGATTTTCCCATAGGATCTCGTGACGTGTAAATGCATTTCTGGAGAGTTCGTCTTGAAAAGCTCTTAGCGTATCAGCCCCATAGCTACATATAAGACGTTCAAGTTGCATGCATCTGTTTAACAGTCTACGATTGTGATCTGCCTATAACCTTCTTTTTTGGTCGTTGCTTAATCTTTTCTTTCAAACGTTTGACTAGCTATAAACAGTGCATATTTATTTACGATAAGCTTGTTGTTTGGTGTCAATGTTTCACGACTCCTTTATGGGAATGTTTTAGGACGTGTTAAAATAGATAAAAGTTAAAAAGTCTGCTTGTGATATATTAATAATGATCCAAGTATTATATAGGCTGTTTGTTATCGTTTTCTATCCATCTATCTATATCATCACGCCACGCGTTCCCTTGCGGGGTAGGCAGAGAGTACAAAGTTCAACAGGTTCTTTCCTTGCAGACCTTTCTGGCTTCCTCCACTCTCATAGTTCGTCTCATACACGCTCGCCGGTTACGGAGACTCTTGACTCTTGTTATCGTTTTCTTGAATAATATTTTTAATTGTTATATTGCGTGTGTCCAAAGACTCCTTCATTATAAATTAGGTTTTGGTGTGAAATGTTAATAAAGTTGTCGGTTAGTAACGATAATTTAAGTTTACTTTTTTAAGAAATAAGAGGATCTTCTTTTGAAAATAACCTTTTGTTTGCTAGTGCATTAGTATCAACCTAGTTCTGCCCACTAAAACTACGATAGTTCCGCTTGTTCCCGTTAATAATTAGCTCCTTTTGGCGCAATCAAGTCCACAAACACGTGCCGGCTTGCCTCCCACATTATTTCGGGATTACCGGGATTTGTTATGCAGTCGGCTGATATTTTACTGAATTCTCCAAAATAGCACGGTAGAATTGGTAACTTCATAAAATTTTGTGCAAAATTCTTTACCATCGGACCACGAATAGAATATCAAATTAGTAGGTACTAGGTGTATGTTAGGTATTTTGTGGTCAATAACTTGTTTGAATCACATTCGATAAGAACACCGACGGCAATATCGAATAAAAAAGAATAATTATTTTTCGCTATTGTAACAAATAACAATTTCTGTATTTTTCTAAGTATTGTTTTGCCTTTTTGTGCCCAGGGCCAATATATACCTCCCCATAACGCCAAGCAAATATCGAAATATAAAAAATATTACGAATTAATCTGAAAATAATTTACTGCTACTTACTATTCTTTAAGAAAGGATTTTTTTCTGAGAAAGATAAACATAAATAATACTACTTGTCACGTTTTACATCTCTCTCTTTAAGAAAGATAGGGGATAGATATAATTTGAATTTAATCGTGCCGGGCAAAAAAATATTTTTGAAGTTAAAGCTATGAAGCACAAGGCTAAGTCATGCTACCTTCTAACCAAAAATTGTTAAAACAAATGGAGGCGTTTATTGAATTAATAAATATAACCAAAGTTCAGACGCCTTACTAATAGCTAACTTTCAACTAGCGTCGAGACCTCGCGTGTCTCGCACAGGGCCCTTATTCGTTATGACAAAACACGGCACGTTATGTTAACTTCGTGAAATGATGGAGTGGTCGTATTGTATGTTTGCTACTGGAGTACCATTTAACGATCACGAAGATAATGTCACGAGACGTGGTACGTATTTTACACAAAGTTGCTGAGATGTTATTTATATTTAAAGATGAAATTAATTGCTTATCAAATTCAAACCCAGATCAATTTTGCGTAAACCCTGCGGGGTCGCTTACAAATAGTCAATTTACATTTTTTTTTAATCTAATTTTACTACTTATCTACCATTGTATTTTTCATTCAATTCCCTTTTCTTCCTTTTTATTTTTTTCAATCATATTGTGTGGATAAAATGTTTAGGTTACAATTAAATAGTTTACGATCTAACTCTAGTGTGATGCCTTACGATCGAGGTATAATGATGTTATTTATAAAGAGTGTTTAAAGGATTTTACATGGACCAGTCCCTATAAGCATCACCCGTTCACGAGTATGAGAACTGGAGCAGCCATCTCTCCCCCGACCATATTGAAGGGAAGGAAGTGACCCACGCCAGACAGCCACCGCAAGCAAATACATTATAGTGTACATGATGCAATCTATCTTTATGATGAATGATTTTAGAATTTATTAATGTCATTTATTGATGACTACCTCGTTAGACTAGTGACAAATAATGCGCGTAGCAATCACGAGGTTCTGTGTTTCAAATCCTTGGATTTGTCCAAGGATTGGAACACAGGACTGTAACAGGATGACACAGGATTGTAATTTTTCAACAAACATATATCCACCATCAGTTCGGAGTCTGAAATTGAGCCTGGTACATCGGTATATATATATATATATATATATATATATGTATTGTATCCGTGTAGTCTCCTTCTTTATGGCTGATGTGGCAATGTTTTTTGAGTCTCCTGCTTTGCAAAGGATGGAAATGGAATTATTTTTCTTACTCCTCCTGTATTTCTTTCTAATTAAATGTGTTGCGGATTCCAAGACAATTAAAGCGCTTCCCGGGACGCCCTGAGAATTAAACCTTGGTGAGATCTAAGGAGACCATTGTGGATCCTGGCTTACAGGAGTTACAATGGTGGGAATGTGTAGCGGTCTTAGTCCCAATAAAAAAAGGCGTGACGGTGTGTTTATAATGTCACTTATAAAATTTCATCAGCAGGTAGTGTCATCTTTAAATTTAAAGAGCGTCTCTGCAACTGGGGTATGTCCCCTGTTGGGCTAATTAAAAAAACTGGCGATAAACAAACGTAAACGTCTGTAAACATACTTGACACGTGTACCGCAGATACAGAACAACTTAACACAAGTGGTTAGGATAAGATATTTCCTTTACATCCGGACGACATAAGACATTTTTTTCAAACGGTTACTGATTAGAAGTCCTTGAGTCCTTGAATAGTTGGCAGATGTTCGCTTTTAGATTTGTTTTATGTGGACGCTTATCGGAGAGGTCGTGGTTGTCGCAGTATTTGATTTATCATTTAATTAAGTGTAGGACTAAAGTAACGACTATAAGCGATACAAAAGTTCGTTGACGAATCTTTAGTTATGTAGTAAAAGATGATAATAATAATTCATACTAATATCAGAAAAACGAAAGTAACTCTGTCTATTTGTCTACCTTTTCACAAACAGCTGCACAGATATTGATCATATTCGGCAAGGGCATAGATTTTATCCAGGCGAAGGATATAGCCTACCATTTGGCTAAAACCCCCCGAAAGTTGTGAAATACAACAATACATAACAACAATAATTTATTATTATACAAGGTGTAACATAATAAACGCAAGACCTGAAAGTAGTTTGTTCTAAATCGATAACTGAATTGATTCCAACAATTTATACTTTATCTTTTTTTACTTGCAAAAAAATTTGTTACTCTTTTAGTGCACTGTAATAAACTAAATTTAATCAATACGGAGATTTTAAATGCATTTCTAAAACGTATTACTCAATACACACACATGCACGTACAAGTTTCATTGTTAATTGGGGTATAAAAGTGCTTGAAAAAAGGTAAATATAATTATGAATTTTGAAATTTGGTTTTCGTATTGAATTTGTAAAACAATTGTCTAATCGGGGTGTCTGGTCTTGCGTTATTTACGATATAGCGTTATTTTTAAGCCTGTATATAACACCCTTACGTTTTACTTTTGAGACAAAAAGGAGCCTATGTCCTGGATGAAAACCATGTCCTTTCAATCTTCCTCCGTCAAATTCGTTCTTCATCAATATTTGGTCAGCAGTTTGGGCGTGACATGGTAACAGACGCATAGACAGATAGGCAGACAGGCAGAGCTACTTTCAAATTTTAATATTAGTTTGGATTATTGTTTGCCTTTTTGGCCTTACTATAGGAAGAACAACTTAGTTAAATGCAGTATCTTGGAATAATAAATATTGAAAAGAATTTTGTTGATATTTGATAGAAAACATTTCATTATTTTGTTTACAAATAAGCAATTATCCGCGCATTCATAAGTCAGCTATAATAAATGAATTGCTAATCCCCCTTTTCAATTAAGTTGAAATAATTATATATCTTAACAAATATCAAAGTTTTCAGATGAACCGATTAATTATTAAACAAATGTAGGTCGAATTCTCGCACTAAGTAGTCGTCGTATACGTTGATTAATGACCACGAGGTTCTAACGACAAAAAATAGTGTTTTGTTCTTAGATAATGAGCGTTAACTTGATAAATAATTAATGGGGCCCGAGGCCAAAGATGTAACGTCCGATATAATGTCTTTTGATAAATTAATAAGGATGCCTCGCTGCTTTTGTAGAAAATATAACGTTATATCGCGTCTAGCATTGACTGGACTGAATTAAAATATTCGTCGAATTAACGTTCCTACCCGGCTATAATATTCTCGAGCGTTTAATTTAACAAGCTTTATTAGTTTACGTTGGTTGGTACATAAAATTAGCATGTTTATATACATTTTATTAGTAACTACTGAAATTCAAATAGTGGTAGGCATAGATCCCTTATCTATATACGTTGAATATGATTATTATTTTAAACTGGACCTCATCGTAACCCTCAGGAAAATCTCAATACCTCCAAACTGTTTTTCTGTTCCTTTCCTTAGATGAGTAAAAATAAATAATAAAAAAAGTAAACACAGTCACGCCTGTATTTCCCAAGAGGTGTTCTTGCACTTTTCGTTAAGCCCCATGTAACAGGGGGAGAGCCCATTGTTATTATACCGAGCACAAAATAAATAATCACTACTAATATCCGTTAATCTCATAATTTTTATATTTCCTTCAAATTCTATCAACAGGCGACAGGGCAATATCAACAAAAATGGCGTCGCGTCAGTGTGCGCCGGACCACGCACTGAGAAGACACGATAAACGGTCGCCGGCCAATTCAGCCCTGCCTATTCTACAGGCGAATTCAATTAACTGTACACGACGCGAGAGTAATAAATTCTCTAAACAATCAGAATTCGAGCCTTGGTAATATGTCCGTCCGGTTTGCATACGCATTGCGGCCCTGTATGTGTTTAATCAACGAATAAACACGGTGTTCGACGTACCTACACTGTCCGTCTATGTGAGTGCGCCCTTTTTTTCTCTCCGTCCCATAAAAAGGTTTATGTTCCCATTGTGAATGGGAAAGATTACTTTTTGGCATTTATTCGGGGAGACGGTTAATTAATGCGAATTACAAATGGCTGGTTATAGCTTTTGGGCGCTTTTTCTGTGCGGAAATATTATCGCGTTTCGTTGTAAGGTACGCTGAATGTTATTGATATTTATGATATTTTTGTTTAATGTTCTGTAGTACTAATTATAATTTAAAGCAAAATGTGTAGCGATGGCAAAATTAACATCAATGTTTAGTTCATATGATTGTCTGAGATAACATGAATTGTCTGGGATATATCGTGAAAGTTAAAACCTAGACTGGTTCTTTTGATTATTTCCTAAACTTATGTTAATCATCAACTCATCTTAATAACATCATATCAATTCAAAAACGTCTGTTTTAGGCCACGATATACCATAGGAGACGAGTGAAAACCTCTTAAGTGTCTAAAAAGAAACGCACACACCGACCGTCTTGCAGATCACATTTCAAAATGGCAGACTTTTATTTTGACCCGATTTGTATTTACAGTCATAGATGTTCTTGTTACCTATAATATGAGTTTGAGTAGGTTCAAGTTATGTGATATGAGTTTTTTAATTATACAAAAAATAAACCTATTTCGATAAAAAACAGAGTTACGAGATTTTAGCGCGTCGCCGACGATATGTCTTTGTATATAATTACAATACTGACGATATTCTAATCTTCTTTGACTTTCACTAATGTTAAGTTTGTGTATAACTTTGTCATATTTTTTTATGACCCACAAATGACCCACACCAGCATTTATACCTTTGTTGCAGATGCTTTTAAAGCTTAATATTCAGACTAAAATAAATGTTTTTGGGTCGCAAGAAATTGTCCCGTGCGGCGATCGAACCCGCAACTCCAATTCAATTCAATGAGTAAGTACCACGCTCTGTCCACTGAACTATGCCGTCGTATATTAAACACCTACATAAATGAAGAAAGTTGGTACTTGAAAGGAATCACATATTTATTTTTAGGGTGTAACGATTAGCTAATGATATCTATAATGACGGTATGTCTGTAACATCTTACATAACCATAAATAAAACGGCCAAATGCTATAAAGTTCCTAAACGTCTGTTAAAATGGAATATCGTGTTCTCAGTGGGGCGGGGGTGCGAGCAAGCAAAGCACATCTCCACAAATACGAAATACATTCGACAAACGCTCCGCGCAAGCTGTACTTTACCGCTACAGGGTCCTTTATTTATCTCCGTTAGTAGACACAGCATCAAATTGTAACGAAAGGATTATTCACGTAAGCGGATTAAACCCACTCTCCTAATTTATATCCGTGACTTGAACACCAACGGAGCGACTTGTTCAGAAATAATCTATTTTTAAAACGCTTTCTATGGAAATAGGAAGGATGCGAGTGTATTGGCGCCGCCGTACTCCGGCACTGCTGGCGGTGCGTAAAGGGTCGCGACCCGCAGCCTCCTCCATTATTCAACGCTAGTCTGAGGAAATACCTCCTTACCCGCTAATTCAGGCTTAATTAACCTTTATACGAGTCGCCGAGACGCCGCCGCCGCGACAGGCGTATCGCTCCACCGATTCCGTTATCTGATCCATCGTAAAAATTAATTACGTACACATGTTCATAAATATCTAAACTGCTAGCATTTACGGGCAACGTTCGCGGTGCTTCACGCGACCGCTCACGCACCGCCGCTGCCCGCGCAATTAGTGACTCGGGGCAAAAAGCAAACATGTCAACCACTACTTTATTTACTGTTGGTTTTTGTCCTACTTCCTGCCGTGAGAGAGAGACGCCTGGGCGCTCCTCGATATTCTAAAAATGCAAAATTGGCTCAAATTGCTTGTTATTAACGATGACAGATGTCTTGGCGCCAGCCCTTACCGCGGTACCCTCCGAATTCAAACCTTAACACGTTCCATTTAAGACTACTTTAGAATTGTCTCGATTGTAAATCTTTCCAGGCGACCGATCGGATGTGTTGATACTAGAGCTATGGATATGCAATTAGTGACACAAAGTCTTGTTTTTGTTCTTGGCGAGGAAAAATGAGATGTTGAGATATCGAAATTATAATTAAGCGGTGGAGTTGACTTTTACAACTGTTAATGTTGTGATCGTTTTAAAACTGAGAAATTATCGCTGGTTAACAAGAAATCAATAATATTGTGACGTCTAAAGTAATACTATTAAGTTATATTTACGATAGACTCTATTTCCAATTAAAGAGGCGGCCAATGACTTGATTACTTCTACTACGTATCGTAAAGTTTGAGATTGATGTATTGTTTAATAGGTAGGTATACTGTACCTATTTTTTGTTTTACTGTGTATCCTCGTTTAATACCTACCTAGTAATTACAGACAGTTATCTAGAATTAGCGGTAATTTGGTTTATGTTTTACGTTGGGTTATTTTTAAGATATCTGTTATCTTATGTTGCTGGCTATAACAAAAATGTATACAAGACTATATTATCCATCTCTGTGTGCAACTTAAGAGCAATATTTTAATTGAAATATGTATGTATTATTTTTTGTATTAACCTTTGTTGTTCCTGTGACTGCCTCGTTGGTCTAGTGGCAAAGCGCATCGCTTTGTGATCAGAAGGTTCTGGGTTCAAATCCTGGGTCGGACAAGTGTAGATTTTCTAACGAAAACTTCCCAGTACGAGTCCGGAGTCTGGAATTGTGCCCGGTATATGGCAATAGGCTCGCTCCCTATAACATGGGACCTAACATCGTCGGCAAAACGTGGGTGTGCTCAGTGAACCTCTGTCACCCCCGCTTGGTGAATATAGGCGTGACGGTGTTTTTTTAACCTTTGTTGTCTCACTGCTGGGAAAATTAGCCCTTAGACCTAAACTTTGTCGTGACAATCTGGATACTCTTCAAAAAGTTTTGCCAGAGATGGCCAATCATTGATCCATATGGAAGATATTTTATACATCTGAACTAAAATATTTTGAGCCTGATATTGATGGCAATAGCCTATACTCTCTAAATTTGAGAGGAGGCCCGTGCCCAACAGTGAGAGTTTCTTAACAGGGCTAATATTATTATTATAATGATGATAAAATTTCCCACCGTTTATTTTTAACTTCCTTAGGGTATATTTTTTAAATACTTTCCTTACTTACAATGTATGAGACATTGTTTTTCTATACATATTACCTACCTATTCCAAGTGAATCTCATATGGTTATATCTGCCCTTAATAATAATCAAACAAGTGTTTAAGTCCAGTATTTAGTGGGATCCAGTAATTAATATAATCGAATCCAAAACCAAGCATAACACTGCAAGACCTCAAGACACCGTGAGCTCATTCTGCGTAGATCGGACCAACAAAAACAAAAATAATTAAGAAGTTTGAGGGTACCCCGGAACAACTATGCCTTTTGGACGTCTAACACTTCAGTCCTTCCCGTGACCATGGGTGCGTGACCAAAGCACTCGGAACGTCGGGAACTTAAAAATCAAAATAAACCGCGATAAAATCCTAAAAAATAGTTTTATTTCATGTGTAATATTCGCGTAAATCTAAGAACTCAGTAACTGTTTAAGTTTTAGCACATGGTGTTTTTTCACTACCTACTTACCTCCTCATGGCGCAATTATTAAAAACCTACCGTTTTAATGGCTACCATCAAACTAATTGGAAAATTAACTCTTCAAACCACCTATAATTTATGGGACCTTTGATAATAATTAACTCCTGATACATTATCCTTTACCTTGTTTATTATCTAACTTAACGTTCTGGAAATAATTATTGTGTAAAATATCTATTGAAATAATTTTCCATTATATTGGTAAATGTTTTTAGAAGCAAACATCAGCTAATGTCGATACAAAACAATGGCGTGGTAGTTATGAAAGTTAAAAATAATAGGTATAAAACGACTGCCTCGTTGGTCTAGTGGCAAAGCGCATCGCTTGGTGATCACGAGGTCCTGTGTTCAAATTCTAGGTCGGACAAGTGAAGTTTTTCTAACGAAACAATTCCCAGTATGAGTCCGGAGTCTAGAATTGTGCCCGGTATATGGCAATAGGCTCGTCCCCTGTTACATGGGATCTAACATCGTTGGCGAAAAGTGGGTGTACTTAGTGACGGTGTGTTAAAATAATAGGAATACTTTTATATAAACTTACAGAATATACACGCACTCATAGTATTATGCGACCGCGGTGTTGCTAGCGTTTACCACGGGCTTAACTCAGCTATTGCTATTTTAAATAAAATGTAGTTCTCTGACATTAAAGTTGTTGAATTTTGACAAATTTGATAATCCTATAACTAACTGCCGTAATTATGGGTATCCATAGGCATTCCACTTGAAATATTTGTTGTTATTTGATGATCGGGTAAACAATGATAATATAATTGTTTGCTTTTCGGTACTCTGTTATTATTTTGACGGCCTTTTTTGACAATTTAAATGCAATGATCGTCTTTATATATCTTTAATAATACTGTTGATCATTTAGTAGACTTATGGCTCAATAAATGGTCATTACAGCCTATGATAATAACAAATTACCTAATAATAGCAGAGTTGAGGTCCAGGTTTAAGCAGCCTTCGGCTCGGTCGGTCTGTGATGGGTGAACATTTGTAGCATTTTCATATTCAAGCGTCTCCGTGTTTCTGAAAGCAAGATAGGCTATTGGTTCCGGTTACTACTTAATTTCGTAGTCGTTAAGGCAAATTAAAAGCGTTATAGTAGGCTTGATAAGTTCCAACAGCAGATGGTCACAAATCTGCCTTCACTGATCCGGACTAAGTCCGTTTCGTGGAATATGACCTGATCTCTCTCACCATGATGTGTAAGAGAAAGCTTCTGCCCAGAAGTGTAAACCGTATGGGCTGAATTATATTTCTTTATTTTTTATTTAAAATAAACATAGCCCCGCACTAGGATTTATTCCTGTGTCGTGGGTGCGTTTACAAACATGAAAATTAACATACACAAATAATTGTGGATCACACAAAGATTTGTCCCGTGCGGGAATCGAACCCGCGACTATTAGACACAGTGGGCGGAGCGGCTTAAGCTCTTAACCACTACGCTAAATCTTAACTATTCTACTAATATTATAAATGTGAAAGTTTGTATGTTTGGATGTTTGTTACTCAATCACGCAAAAATGGCTGAGCGGAATTTCATTGAAATTTGGAATACAGGTTGTTTATTACCTGGATTGACACATAGGATACTTTTAAAGACCGTGTCTTATCTGAAGGGCAAGTCAAGAGTCTCTGTGTCCGGCAAGCGTGTATGAGACGAACTGTGAGAGTGGAGGAAGCCAGAGAGGTTTGTAAAGAAAGAACCTGTTGGAACGCTGTACTCTCTGCCTACCCCGCGAGGGAGCTGGCGTGATGATATAGATAGATAGTGATATAATTATCCCAGATAAATTTTAGGTTCCTGTTTAAAGTCAACGCGGACAAAGTCACGGGCAGAAACTAGTGACCTAATTGTAGACAGACATGAAGGGAAATAATTATGAGAAAACATAATTAATATAACTAAATTTTTTACTCCTACAGCAGATAGGTTTATCTCATTTAGAACAAAATTTCTAAGCTAGACGGGTTTAACATTAGAAAGTGCACCTGAATATGTAATCTAGATCACATGTGAATAGTAAATTGATAATTAACAACAGTACAAAGAAAAAACCAGTCTAGACGTTGGTTACGCAAATTAATTAAATTAACTTATGCGAACTTCTTCATATTATATTATAAGTATAAAAATAAAAAAAGCAGTCATCGCTGTGATCTTTGCGGAAGCCTTTATTTAAATAGAAATAAGAAGTTCTTCAATCGACAAAAGACAAGTTAACTGAGCGCTTAGCATAAAAAAAAATATGTTAGCGTGACGCTAGCGAGTTGATATGCCATCCTGGTCACACTACAAATATCCTAAATAAAAATAAACGTGACATCATGATTACTCGCTAACGCGCCAAAGTTAAAGTTTTCGGCAGTGGCGGGGCAAGAGCTAAATTTGATGTGGGCAAATTATACTTCGCGAGGCCCTCGAGTGGCGCACGACGACGAATTATTATTAGATAGATAAATAATGACCGTATATCAAATTTAGAATAAAAACAAAGTGTCAATCAATCAATCAATCAGCCTGTCGTAGTCCACTGCTGGACATAGGCCTCTCCTAACACGCGCCATTGCACACGGTACTCCGCCTTCCGCATCCAGTCTGTCCCAGCGACCTTTTTGAGGTCGTCGGTCCATGTAGCTGGGGGCCGTCCTACCTTACGCTTACCAAGTCGCGGTCTCCACTCTAGGATACGCTTGCTCCATCGGCCGTCGGTCCTTCTGCAGATGTGACCAGCCCTTTGCCACTTTAACTTACTGAGTCTGCGACCTATGTCGGTAACTTTGGTTGTCGGATTACCTCGTTACGAATAGTAGAGTAGTTAAAAAATAAAGTGTATAGATAGGTAAATAATAAACCGTGAATAATCCGTAAAAGTAGTAATTTAAAATTTGGTATGTCAATTATAGTTATGGCTTTATGATGAATTATTTTTTTTTCGTTGCCTTCTTCAAGACGCGAGGCCCTTCCAACCGCGAGGCCGTAGGCGATGGCCCACGTCGCCCACGCCTTACGCCGCCTCTGGTTTTCGGGCTGAGCCCTCTGGTTACTCACTTCAGGGTATGAAGCTACAGTGTACGATTCCCAGTCTTCATAATGTTTTGAAGAAATTATACGATACTCGTTTTGAATCCTTCTAGATTATGAAGTAGGTAGAGTTCATTTCAAGAAACTTGATGTCCAAGCGGACCATTTACTATCGTATCTATTATATCTAAATAATATCTAATTTATCAAAAATAAGTAAATACTTAGCGTCACGCCTATATTCCCCGAACGGGGGTCGCAGGTGTGCACAAAGCCCTGACGACGTAGATCCTAAAGTACTAGGGGGCAAGCGTTGCTAATATCGGATACAGCTTCAAACTCCGGACTGCGACTGAAAATCACCCTTTGCCCGACCAAGTATTAGAACCCAGAACCTTGAATTCGCTACCCGCATCCACTAAAGCGCATGTATTTCGCAAGCGGGGGACGCAGAGATGTATGTATTTCGCCACAAATCGCTGTCAATGTAGATACTTATGTAGTAGGGGGCAAGCGTTGCATTATACCGGACCCTGTTCCAGACGCTGGACTGCGACTGAAAATCACTCTTTGTCCGACCAAGCATTCGAACTCAGAACCTTGTATTCGCTACTCTCATCTACCAGACCAACCAACTAATCTATCTATCTTTATCATCACGCCAATCTCCAACAAGTTCTTTCCTTCCATTCTTAAACAAATAAACCGATATAATATTACCCTATAACCAGAGTCCCCTCGTTCTAGGAAGAGGTTTACACGCAACATTGGAACATTTAGACAGCTGATTTTTATAAATGGCCGTCTCAATTGGATAAAAAAATAACCTAATTACAGTACCGTATTAATTAGCAGGTTGGCGTAAGAATAATTACGCACCTACAGTTATACACGGACCGCCTAATTAAAAATGTAACCCTTATAGATATTAAAAACGTTGGAATACCGGTTCATTACAAATTGTGTCTACGGTGTCTTTTAGTGTATTGTAGTAATTATTTAGTATATTATCTATCTATCTATATCTTCACACAGGTATGTAAGGAAAGAATCTGTTGGAACTCTGTACTCTGCCTACCCCGTAAGGGATCTGGCGTGATGATATAGATAGATAGACACAAGCTTCATATTTGGTGATAGACAATGATATCGGCATTAAGCACTGTGTACCCAACATAAACTTTTTTTTGAGCACTGTGGACTATTTAAGCTTTAGATATTTTTATTACTAAAGAATGTAGTCCCAGATTGGGAATTATTTCTGTAGTATAGGAGCGTTTAAAAACATGAAGTTCACAACCATCTAACCAGTAATAGACACTTGCGGGTGTAACAGAGATTTGTCCAGTGCAGGGATCTTATGGAACCTATGACTATACGATCCACCAAGCGAAG
The DNA here is from genome assembly GCA_905147815.2 of Phalera bucephala. Lineage (NCBI taxonomy): Eukaryota > Metazoa > Arthropoda > Insecta > Lepidoptera > Notodontidae > Phalera > Phalera bucephala. The sequence goes on along the minus strand of LR990609.1, from coordinate 18,760,990 downwards.
CGGATTACGTTCTTACCACTATGCCATGCTGTCGTACCTTCTTACCTTCATAATTGTTAGAGGTATAACATCTCTATATGACCCCTACATTTCTGTTACTGTCTTGTTACCTGTGAATTTCAGTACCTAGGCCTTTTTTTCTATTAAGATAATGTTTACTACAGTGTTATCATTCTTTGATCTTGTTAGATCTTGGCCTTATAATACGGACAAGAAATTTGGCTCCACATTTTTCCTAATCGCTAAGTGTGTCAGTTCTGCTGTTACACACGTAGCTACATTATTGTTACACGATTGTGTATCGCTAAAATTAACACAAAAAAAATATTGCATACTTAAATAAAAAGGGTACGACTTGGTACACCTTACAATAGTACCACAGGAGAAGCTGTTTTACTCATTACATTACACGTAGTATCACGGGAAAGGAAAATTTACTATCTAAGCACGATTGGACCCTTATTTGGTATGACTAACTTCGTCAAATGATCGGGAAGTCATATTCTATGAATATAGAAGCTAGTGGAATCACTAGAAATTTTATAGAGGTACCTACCCAATAAATAGTCCAAAACCAGGTGAATCTTTTGAAGAGTTAGTTTTGAGTGGCAGCTTATTTAACTCTATTATCACATAATTAGGCAGAGCGTATCAACAGAGTTTAGGTATAAAATATAGAGTTCCAAAATGTTCTTTTCTGACAGAATTAATTGCCTGCTCTTCTCTTATACAGACTGTGTACGGTGACTTATAGATTTAAAAAAAACATTTCGTATTTAAGTTTACCCGCGAGAGAAAAATACAATACTATCTAAATACCTACCGCGTGGTAGAGTATTATTTAATTCGATTAAGATAATAACGGGTGCTCATAAAAATTTTTTGCTGAAACATACATAGCGTGCTATAGTATTACTAGTTTCTGCCCGCGACTTCGTCCGCGTTGACTTTAAACAGGAAACTCACATTTTTCCGTCATGACAAGAATTTATTTATGTATTGAATTCTTTATACACTTATGTAAATAGGCGGACTTATACACGCCTAAGGCATTTTCTGCCAGTCTACCTTGAGGTGGTGTGGAAACAGCTGTGGTAGGTGTGAAAAAAGTATTCTATATTTTAGTCCAGGTAATAAACTATCTGTGTGCCAAATTTCATCCAAATCCGTTCTGCCGTTTTTGTGTGATTGAAACAAAATTGTTAGTTGTCGACAATCTCTAAAACTAGTTAACCAATTTTAATAATTTTTTCACTTTTAGGGAGCTGCACTATCCAGAAGCAAAATAGACCCGGTAGGTGGCGCTGTTGTCGACCAGGTGCGAAGCCACGTAAAATTGCTAGTGTAGATATAATAATTATGTAGATACTTTATTACATATCCATAAATTTCGCGAGAGTAAAAATCAACAGCATAGATTCGTCTCATTCACTGCCTCAAAATCTCTAACTCGTCCATCGGGCAAGTCACGACAGATTTTATCTTGCTAAGTTATTAATATCTATTAAAATCGTTTCTGTAACCGATAATTAGGTATCTAGTCAATCGCACATTGTTGATGCATCTACCTTTAAATATAGGTATCAAATGGCAATACTATTCTTAGAATTTGAATTAAAAAACATTGAATTAATACGCTGTATGTTATCTGACCTCAAAAAGGTCGCTGGGACAGACTGGATGCGGAAGGCGGAGGACCGTGTGCAATGGCGCGTGTTAGGAGAGGCCTATGTCCAGCAGTGGACTACGATAGGCTGATTGATTGATTGATTGATGTTATCTGATGGCCAAGTTAAGAGCCCATAATCAGTACATAAGTTAAATAAGTGAGAAAGTTCTCTAATTATCAAACCCTATACTCTCTACCTACCCCGAAAGGGATCTGGCGATATAGATAAATAACAATGAATTTAGGTGTTTAATCATCGATTTATTTTTACTAAATTCTCTCTCACTTCGTTAAGTGAGCCACCTTTGCCTAGCAGAGTATCAATATACAATGATTTATTACTTACTATGGGGCACAAAGATTCTATAGTGGAGACCACGTATTGGCAAGCGAGGACGACCGCCTGCCAGATGGACCGACGATCTCGTGAAGATCGCAGGAAGTCGTTGGATGCAGGTGTCATCAGACCGGTTGCGCGGAAAAGCGATTGGGGAGGCTTATGTTCAGAAGTGGACAAGTATAGGCTGAGATGATAATGATGATTACTTACTATTTTTTGTCTTCTACTCCTGTCTTGTGGTAGATAATATTTTATCTAAAACTAACTGTACCCGCAACTACGTTCGCGTTATTTTCAGGCGTATTTCACACCCTTTTTTGAGACAAAAGGTAGCCTTTGTCCTTTCCTTGGATGAAATTAATGTCCTTGTCGAATTTGATCAAAATCTGTTCAGCGGTTTGGACGTGAAAAGGTAGCAGACAAACAGACAGACAGAGTTACTTTCGAATTTATTATATTAGTATGAATTTTCAAATGCATTAGTTGTAATTACACTTGAATTTATGTTATTACATTTGGTACTCTATTTTCCATAGTCTCACATGACATGGTAAATAGATCTCGTATATCAATTAAATTTGCGGTAGGTATCTGCCGTACAATTCCTTGCCAATTTGTTTATTTTGTGTCTCGAACCATAAGGTGAATATAGTCTGAAGTAGAGTTATTTCATTTGTCACTCCGTTCTATGTTCTCCGTATATACAGAAAATATAAAATGAATATTTTCTACTTATAAGATAATTATATGCCAAAGTTTTTTTTGTGTCTTGAGCCATAAGGCTTTCGTGCCCTCAGCGTTAGAAGCGACACCTATCAGCGGGCGACTGAAACAGTTAGATGTGGAACTGCGCATTTACCCTTATTTCAGTTAGTACCGATGTGCTCCGTTTTCTTCTAACAAACAGGTAATATTTTCATTACGACTGATTAGTATCACTTTATCATATAATTGACGTAATGGAATTGTGATTAGTGTGAAAATTAAAGTGTTCATTGAAATAATCATATTTTTGACTTATGTTATTATTACATTCGCTATATCTAACCACGGAAGCTAATAGGAACCTGTGAATATGTATAAAAGTGATACCTAAGTATTTTATAGGAAAAATATTTAGTTATAATAAAGGATATATTTTTAACTAGTCACTTAATCGTTCTATTTTATGTCATAGATAACTTAATAAATTTTAATTATTTCGATTATTAATCGATTCAATATATTTATTTGTGAACAAAACGTATGTGTCTGTCCCGTGCGATTTGCAATTCATTTTTAATTATCAATAGAATAACTGCAATGAAATGTACCTACCTATTAGTACATTACAAAATAATACAGACAATAATTCAGACGAACTGTAAACCAGGCATGAATAAAATATACGGTATTATAAAAATACCTGAGATACAAATAACATAAAATGTATCAAATAGTTTACTTACTTAAAACCCCTAGGTACATACTAACATTTAAGCACCCAGTAGGTATTTTAACTAAACGACGCCACAAAGTTGCAGATAGCATAAAACTGCTTAACAAAATGCTCATATTGAATTGAATCTAATGTGAAAATGGCAGATGTTTTGTCGTTTCGAAACGTCCCCCATTTCAACCTACCTATATGTATAACCACATCAGTCTATCGATGAACAAAATAAAGCTGCGCGGCGACGCAGGTGGTAGAGTCTATAAAGTCAATTCTTAACTCTGCGTCGCGTTGTTCGTAAATCTGACGAGGTGAAACAACTTGTCCTCGGCCGAGCCATTTTTTGCCACTAGAGATTTGTTTGGCCGCGGTACAGGGCTGGTGGACTGTCTCGACGGAAACCCATAAACATGATCAAGTCGGACCGACTCTGCCGCTTTTTTCCAGTGCCCCACCCGGACGTGGGCGGGTATGATCGCGTAGGTGGGGCTTTTAAGTGGAGGGGATGGTGTCAGCCAATAGTGAGCTGACATTTTGTCTGGTGTTTCGAAAAGGACAGAATATTGGGACCGTCGTTGGTCGGTAGAGAGAGGCCCCGCCCTCGGGGAGGTGCGAAATTGGCCGTCTCCTACGGCGGAGGGGCGTCGGGCGTCGTACGCGCGCCAGTCGGTGTTTAGCCTCGATCGCGTAAGGAAGGTACTGGCCGGTCGCACACGCACGAGGGCCCGGCATGCGAAGCGCGCGCGCACCGGCCCGCTGACGCGCAGGAATGGCAGCGCGCCGCGCAGTCGCCGCGCACACAACCAACTGTGATACAATTAACATAATTTCGTATTAGCAGTAGTAGAGATATTTGTAGGAAATTAATACGTCCGTGCTATAGACTTTGAGAGACAGTGTTAAGTGTGAAGCCGCCCATATGATCGTCCCGATGGCAGCGTACGCGCAATTTGGCTACTCATATTCGCCCGCCTCGCAGGTTAGTAACTAATAAATATCTACTTAAACTTAGTACTGTTATCGGTATGTCTATACCAGCGTAGTTGTAAGGTAGATCGATATGTGAGTAGGTACTTAGACAAAGGAAGGCTCTTCCTCTCGGTTTTGCGGTATATATCATCTAAGATCATTTGTACTGTCGTATTTTAACTTTATTTAGGTTGTTTTAATAGATTTATTAGTAAGTAAATTGTGTAACGTTTGCCAACAAATATATCCGCTTTATTTAAAGGGCTCTCATTATCATGTAATTATAGTTTTCAAAATGCCATGTTGATGTTAACATGTTGATTAAAGTAATAGGTCAGATGCTAGGTAGGTATGTTTGATACCAGTTATAACTACTTAAGTAACATAGGTAGTGTTAGGTAACAGTTTTAATAAAAAACACACACCTTCACGCCTATATTCCTCAGAGGGGGTGGCAGAGGTGTACTGAGTACACCCACGTTTCGCCGACGATGTTAGGTCCCATGTAATAGGGGGCGAAACTATTGCCATAAATATAAAGAGTTTTAATAAAGCACTATAAATAGGTTGTTTGTCAATAAGTTAGAATATGAAGGGTAAAGTTTATTCTGATTTTTAATAATTACAATAGGTAATTATTAAAAAATTGCATATGGCTGCGAATCGATTATAACGCGGGTCAAAGAATATTCTTTTTACAGTTATTCTTGACTTTAAACCTTCTGCAACTTAGGCCTATTTTTGTTTACATATAAATCAAAGTTGACAAATAAAAACATTTGCAACTACATTTCTAACTACATTTAAATAAAGGATTAGTTATAAACTGTAAAAAAATAATTGGAATTTAGTATATATTTTGGGAGGTACCTATGCAAAACTACCGAGGTAAAGATCAATAGTTATTTGAATGTTGCAATTTGATAAGTTCAAATTACTTTTGGTGAACACAAAAATGAAACAAAGATATGCGGACACGTTTATATACCCCAAGCGAAGGTGGTACAGTTGTACTGTGTCCACCGACCGGTGACCCTATTGCCATAACATCAGCCACTATTGGTTGTTACTGAGAATTTTTGGACAGAATAGTCACTATGTCCGAACTAGGGTTGTGAGCCTTGTGATCGTAAGCCACACTATCAGACAAACAAAGTACATACCAATCCTTTCGCAGCCATATTTAATTTTTAAAAATAACTTATCGTAATTTTTAAGAATAAGATTAAACTTAAGCGACGTACGATTTAGCGCAGTGGTTAAGAGTTCGATTCCCGCAACGGATAAATTTTTGTGTGACCCACAATTATTTGTTTCGGTCTGGGAATAGTATATGTGAACTTTCATGTTTGTAAACGCACCCACGACACAGGAATAAATCCTAGTGTGGGGCAACGTTTTTCTTTTTAAATAAAATAGACAACATAGAAAAATGTCCACAAATCTTAGGTAGCATAACAATACGTCGACAACTCTTGTCCGTCGACAACTCTTGTACGTAGATCACTCAAACAATAACAACGTGGACAAATATAAGACTAACCTCTTAGCAAAAGCACCCCTCACTAGAGCTATGCGGCTAATTAATCAACTCCGCTAATTAACCAACAAAGGACGGACATATTTGAATTGTTTGAGTGAATTGCAATATTTTAGATATACTTTGTTATTCATAATTTGTATTATTGCATTTTTAATCTTTATTGTATGAATTTTTAATTTTGTGTATATTTTCCATTTAAATTATTTAGTTTATTCAAGGTGTAACGTAAATAACGCAAGCCCTCAGACACCCCGATTAGAGATTGCTTCATAAATTCAAAACGAAAACCAAATTTCCAATTTTAAAGATTTACACCCTTTTTTAAGCACTTTTATACCCCAATCAAATTTATTTTCATCAAGAATAATTTTAGTTTTTTGTAGCGCACTGAGGGAGTAAAATCAATTTTTGCAAATTTAACAAAATAGTATGGAAGATACTTTAAAAATTGTTGGAATCAATTCAGTTATCGATTTAGAACAAACTACTTTCAGGTCTTACCTTTATTATGTTTCACCTTGAATAATAATAATAATAATAAATACTTATCTACAAATTCTTTAGCGCACGGACAATTTAGCGCAGTGGTTAAGAGCTTAACCCGCTCCGCCCACTGTGTCTAATAGTCGTGGGTTCGATTCCCGCACAGGACAAGTCTTTGGGTGATCCAAAATTATTTGTTCCGGTCTGGGTATTTGTGTATGTGAATTTTCATGTTTATAAACACAGGAATTAATAAATATAAATGTGGGACTTGTTAAAAAAAAATCTGATTCTTAACCGAAACTTGAAACCGAAGTTCCCATTTAACCTCAACTTAACTAAACGAAACTTTAACCACTTAATCTTGCATTAATAAAAATGGCCTTAAGTGTAATATGAATTTGATACTCTATCGTTTTGTTGTGTAGTATTTAAGTATACTTAGGTATAATTAAGCTTAAGTAGGTGTTAAGTGAGACATTTGCTTTTGTACCTAAGTTTTATGTGTATTATACACATTTGTATCGTATTTATAGTTTTTTACTGCCCAAAGTATGCACTTAATTAAATATATGTAGTTACCTACCGAATACATATATAAGTATTATATCTTTGTCTTCTTATCTTAGCACATGGTACATACATACGTCTTGTAATCAAAAGTCCTGAGCTCAAGTCCTAGTTTGGACAATGAATTATTAAAATTTTCATAACAAAAAATTCCCAGTAGCAATTAGGAGTAATTAACACCTAGGACTCTCAATAAAATGTGGATATATAAAGCACACTTCTGTCGTCCCCGTGAAAGTAATCATAAGTGTTTAGTATTTATCATCAATGCTACGTAAAGATGAAACTAAAATTATGCATATACATCTGTATCTATTAATCCGTTATACATTATAGTTTATTTCATTTAAATAGACAAATGGTTTACATGTATACTTCTCTCCTGATGCCATAAACTCCCTCCTTTTCGATATAGATTCCACATACAGGATTACGCATGACTTCGCCGGCTAGGTCGAAGAATCCCTTACCCGCCGGTCGGTGCAGAGCATCACAGCGAGACACCTGGTACATGCCCTCCCCAATAGCGACAGCCCAAGCCGAAGCCGTTCCTCCTTGAGGCGCTCTTGAGCTAATTTCCCCTTGTCCTTCCGGGTGTACCGTTATTGTTGCAAGCTCGCCCACTTGGCTGGTGAATCAGTAAAGGACCCTTGGCATAGATCATTCACACTGTCAAAAATCAACATGTACTTATGTTTGGAAATAACGTTGGGCTAATTTATGTTACCATCTACACACACATAACTTTTTCAGCAATATGCGTCGACACGTACCCTATAGTTAAGTCGTCGTTAAGCTTGAGCTAATTTTGAAAAATGTAATTATAATTCAAAGATAGGATATTATTTAAAATACTTACATGTTTTTAAGTAGTGTGACCATACACTATGTGTATCAGGCGTAGGAATATAGGCTTGAGGGCTTAGCGTGGATAGTTTAATGTTATAGTGACGTTTGCTTGCCGCCAAGTCATCAATATCTAATAAATATTTAGTGTAAAAATCATGGCGTATCAACTCGATAGCGTTATAATACGAGGGCTAAACACAAACCATTTAACGTTATAGTAAGGTTGTCGAGAAATCGTGCGGTCATGTTCATCTTCGTTTAGTAAATATGCAGTGTAAAAATAGGATAGCATATCAACTCGATAGCGTTTTACTAACATCAATATATATGTTATATGTTCTGTGCAATGGTAGCTATGGAAATTAATCATACTAAATACATAGACTATTATCGTTACAGACCATTATAAAACTGGTTAATTTTTTTTATAAAAATAATAAAAATTTTTGTTGCTTGGTGGTGCGCAATAGCTACCTATGGCTGGAGAAACGCGATCTTAGTTTCGCAGCCTAAATCAGAATAATTGTACGTTTTTCAATAAATGACTGTTGTAGTCCGATACCAGGAATTGTGCCTAGTGTAATAGCTCACCTTCTAATATAGTGAGACCTAACATTGTTGGCGATATGCAGATATAGGTACACAGTATACATCCCTGCCAACTTTATTAAGGCATACAAACGTGACGATATCAATTGAGAATACTTACTTTTGCACTCTATCTTCATATATACGTACTTGCATTATCTATATACAGGATAGCTACATATTGTCTGGTTCCGCTATTTATCCGTTCGATAACATACACAGATTACAAAACGCAGACTACTTTCAAAAATACCTAGTCCCAAAAACCAAATATCAAATACAATATGGACCTTAACCTTAATAATTTTAATGTCATAAGATAATTAACCTAAAATTTTGAATTGAATTATTGAATCATATTTTAATAATTATGCGGTACTTATTTATGTCTTTATTAAAGTATTTTTCTTTAAATGTGGAGATTAAGCTTTCTGAGAAATTAAATTTGCTGGTATTTTATTCATAAAATTAAAAGGACTAGACCATTACGTTTTTATGTAATAATTAACCTAATTCTAAATACCCGCTTTATTAAATACAGAGGTTACTATGACTAAGTCCCAAAATACTATCATATTAACAACTCTACCGTACAAAGTTCGGTCATTCTGTCCCATGTTGTCTGTCACAGATGGTGTTTCTACTAATATCATCAATATTACCGGCCAATAAATTACTCGCGTTTCTATATTATCTCGTGACATTTTGATCACCTGTTGACATTGCACCGCCCGACGGCCGGTAGCTACCGCAAGCTACTAGGCGCAATTAAAGGTCTATTTTAAAAGAATATTATCTCGAATTAAATAGAGTACGTGTGATAGGGCTCTTTCTGAAGTCGAGCTAATGGAAGGCGGTTATGCGCGGTGTTAAGATACGCCTAAATGGACACAGGAATGATTGTCAGTGTTGTAAGAATGAGATTAGGACATAATTCGTGTTTGTCAAAAACTGTGTAGGTGGAAACAGGTTAAAAAAAATAGATTACATGTCTATTTTTTTAGCATGTGCAGCAAAGATGTACTCTGTACACCCACTTTTCAAAGACGATTTTAAGTCCCTTTAATAAAAACGTTTATTTAACAATTTCTTTTTTATATTTGTAAAGTGTTTTGTAGTAGAAGTCACTTAAACGAATATACAATATCAAATACGTGTAGGTTCTTAAGTAGGAGAGATTAGAAAGAAAGAAAGGTCAATAAGAAAAGAACCTATTGGAATTCTGTTATCTCTGCATCTGCATAGGTATCGCAATTTTAGAAGAGAGAGTCATCAAAAATACACTCTTCATATTTTCTCGAAGCTTTTGTGACGTACAATTGTTTCACAAGCTTTTGATTTTTCAATCATCATCAGAACTAAAAGTTATCTATCAACCAAATGATAACCTGACTAAATAAAAGAGTTAGACAAGTGAACTATTTAAATTACGCAACTGGATTTTTAAATTCGTTTATGTAGCGTACTAGCTACTACCCGCGGAAGTGCACGCGTGTAGTGTGTTATTTATTATGTAATTTCTTTATAAATTATTAATATGTGTTATTCTGATGTATAAATTATACTACTGTACAGTTTCATCAAAATCTGGTGTGCTTATATCGTGAAAGAATTACAAGCATACCTAAAAGCTTTCGCGTTTATTATATTATTAGGAATTTTATCCTATGAATAACTTTCATCAGATGGTTAAAAAATTAGCCCTTACTAATACAGATTGGGTGTATCAGACAGGTGATGACAGCTAGAACAAGTGAATTATTTTTATCTCATATAAGATTAATCAACATTAATATGCCAGCGGGCGCGCTGGCATGGACTCTCCCGTGGCGAATACCTACGCTGTGTGATTTTTCATAAATAAAAAATAATATACTATAATTTATATTAACAAGACCGTAGAACACAGCCACATCTTTCTGTGAAAAATAAAAAGCAAAAAAATCTTACAGGTTGTTGCTAACCATTTATCATGATAATAAGATTTGAAGAGTTCATGGTTAACTATCTAGAGAGACGTGTCACAGCCCTGTGGTTCTGCATTATTGGTGGCGATCACGAAGGTTAAGCAGCGTTCGACTCGGTCAGTCTGAGATCCGTGACCATTTGTGGCATTTCCGTTTTCAAGCGTCTCCCGTACTTGACATGGCACGTTCAGCTGTTGGTCCCGGTTACCACTACATTTGGCAGTCGCGAAGCCGAATTGGAAGCCTCATAGGTGGCTTGATAAGTTCCAACAGCGAACACCAAACCGCATTGGGTCTACGAGAATGACCTAATCTCTGTCACCTCGATTTGTCAGAGGCAAGTGCCCCGCTGTGGGACAGTATAGGCTAATTGATTTGATTCTGTCATGATAAGCTCTCTATCTATCTATCTATCTATATCATCACGCGAGATCCCTTGCGGGGTAGGCAGAGAGTACAGAGTTCCAACAGGTTCTTTCCTTACATACCTCTCTGGCTTCCTCCACTCTCATAGTTCGTCGCATACACGCTCGCCGGTTACAGAGACTCTTGACTTGTCCATCATGATAAGCTCCTTCAGTAAAAAAAATCCTAGTTGTTACAGACGAATTTAGTTAACTGTAGATAATTATATAATCTTCTTGAAGTGGTCGAGACCTCTTTATATTCTTAAGCTGATAATCTTTAGTTGTTAGATATAGAGTAAGTACCTATAGGTCCACGGATGTACCCAATACGTAAGTACATACCTACTAAGAAGATTTCAATAGAAAAACCCTGTAACATTGTCTAATCTAGATTTTGATCCTAGGAGCACGTGATTTTCAGCTGTATCATTCGCCACAAGACCAAGACATTATCAAGGTATTTTGAAATTAACTAGGATAATGATAAAAATAGATAGATTCCTTAATCGGATTTTAGAGAATCGTATTTCAAAATCGCGTACGCGTAGTAGAGTATAACTTTATTTATTTCTGTCACAATGTATGAGAGGGCGTTTATCCAACAGTGGGGCAGAATAGGCTGATGTATATATAAACCAAAACAAAATTCATTTTAAAGATATTCCATACATTTGTATTCTGATCTGTGTACAGCCGCGTTTATCAGTCGCTTATCTTGTGCGCACCACGTTATCTTCCCTTCTCTATCTAACCGTAGAAAATCACTTATGACGTTTTTGACGAACGGATTAACTGTTGCTATTCTCGGTAAAGCATGTAAAATAAATTTGTTTATACTCTTCCACTGCTGGGCAAAGGCTTTCTCACACAGATAGAGATGAGAGAGGATAAGGTGTGTACTTGGCCATAGTGTGTATTGGTGGAGGCAAGTTGGTGTAGTGGGTATCTGTTGTTGGAATTTACCAAGCACCCATCTTAGACTGAGTCGCGCGCTGTTTAACCTTGATGTTCTAGAGAACACCGCGGTCCTGCAGTACAAACGTCTTTTATGAATACGATAAATACTTAAGGTTTCAGTTAGCAGAGTAAAACATCACCGGGCTAGGTTTTTCCTGTAGTATATTAGCGCCATGCCTTTTATCTTCGGATATTGCATAAGAGTATAAACCATTAAAGCCGTTGTAACTTGTTGTTTTCAGTAAATACAAGCTTCAATCAAAGGAAAATTCATTTACATACAAATGTCTAAAGCCAAGGTTTCACTGCAAAATAGTGGAGCAGAACGGATTGCAAGAGCAAAGAAAGAACAAGCATACATACAGACGAACATAGAACCTCCTCCTTTTTTAAATTCGGTTAAAAATAGGTTTTAACTTCCACTAAGAAAGTTTTAATTATTTGCCTTCCATTTCCAAAGCGAATTGGCGCAGCGAGCCCGTTTTTAATTATTTTTACTCGATCAGCACTTTTCGCTTAACTCTTTCTTGGTGGAAACACTTCCATGAAGTTTACTGTTGCGTGTTAAACGGACTCGCGCAGAGGAAACCGGGATGGCTTTTCAATGAAAACGAAAGTCCATTTGAACAGTTTCGAGACAGGATTAGGCCAAAATAACTTGTTAGAAATGTATGGCATTCGCACTTTATATTTTCCATTCTAAGAAATGAGACACTTTAAAAATTCGCTCCTCATATGATTTATAATGTGGCGTCCCGTCCACATTTAACAAAAAATCGGAAAATACATAAATCTGTTGGTTCCGGCTCTTACTTTATGTGGTAGGCGTACTGCCAATTTAAAAAACTTTTTGGCAGCTTGAAAAGTTCCAACAGCATGTAGTCACAAATTGCCAATCTGGATTGTGTCTTCGTGGATTAGACCTCTCTCTTCCCTCGTTTTGTGGAAGAAGGTCTTAGGCCAGCAGTGAAACAGCTTAGGTTGATTGATTATTATATTATCTCATTGAAAGATAATTATCATGAACTGTGAATATTTCAATATGAATGTATTTATTAAAATAAAGACTCGTTCAAACTGAGCCAAATTTGTAACGCGACCATGTCCCGCTATAATAATTTTGCGTTGTGTTATTATAATTCAGTTTTATATTTAGTAACTAAACATATTGCTGATTACTATATTGTTTTGTAAAATGTCTTTATACTTCGAGGATTGTAACAGATTACAATAATGAATTATTTGGTTACAGTAGTTACTATAGCATAAAACATAATTATTCCATGCCATATTTTCATTTCTGTGAAAGAATTTTAATAAAAAATAAATGTGTAACCTTCAGTAAGTGAAACAAATTAAAATCGAACTTACGATTATTAACTGTTAAAATATATGTTAAGTTGTAATGAAATAGCGCCATACCAGGAAATGATCTAATATCTTTGGCACATATCTTTAACGATAAGATTACCTAATTATGTTCTTCGCAAAATATCGATAGCGTTATAATCATTTTAATCTGTGAAAGCTACATATAATATGTAGTTTTACTAACAAATTAATCTAATAATGTTTATTAATTAAGAATAGGTATTATAGTCTAGAAATGATTGTAGTAGGTACAGAAAATGGTATCGTGAGAATTACAGTTGTTGATTTCGTATTGATAGATTTTGTATCGCGATAATTATTGGTGTGTAAACAAACCCTTATTTGATGACGTAAAAATTTTTTTTCTATTCTGATTTGAAGCTAAAATTAAGCATTACTTATTAGAATTTTCAGTAAATATTTTCTAATTGGACACATTACACTCTTGTGGTTCTACTTGGAACAACCTCGTACCTGAGCGCGTTCCACTGTCTCTTTAACAAAGTTATTATAATCTTACTTTACTGAGATAAAGAGATATGGATGTACGTAAAGTAAAGTAAATGGTCTTGCTAAAGAGTTTTGCTTTATTGAAGTAACAAATAGGAACATCTTACACAGGAATCCGTTCACATTCTCGCACTGGCCAGTTTTATGTCTATTTTAATGTTACACGGATGGTTTAAGTGTAATCCAGGGATTGAAAATGATGGTTTGGTTTAGTGGATTAAAGCGTAGGGAATAACCGCGGGTTTGATCATCACAATTTGAGTGACCAATGTATGTTTGTTCCGTAAATTACAATTTTGTTTTTTAACGCACCCACGACACAGTAATCATTCATTGTGGGCTACATTTTATAATATGTATAGATAGATAGATAGACTTACGACTCTATCTATCTATCTATATTATCACGCCATATCCCTTGCGGGGTAGGCAGATAGTATACCTACATATTCTATAATATAGTCTGGCACAGGACCGGACTGAATAGCGTGATAGAGGTTCTCCTCTATCACCTAGGTAAGTCTCTACCTACGCTCAACAGTGGGTAGATACAGAATTGTTGATGATTATGATGATATATTAACGGCACAATATGTTTTCCACAACTCACTTTCGGTAAATACCTGATTACAAGGAATGACGCGTCACAATCAGTTTGCTTTCACAGTTGTATTGATAAGTACAAATACATTTTCGTCACTTATCTGAAGCGGCGGAAAACAAAGGAAAAGTAAGGCTTATCATTATATCTTTGACATAAATTAACATCTATACATAATGTACGAATTAGCTGTTAATGACTTATGTACTCGTGTTACAATTAAATAACACGCTTATACCACGGCTTAAAACGTTATCCGTGCGTCATTAGCTAACTCTTAATAGGGTTGTTAGAGACGTCAGATTTTTTTTAGGTTGGTAGTTACCTACTCTATCTATTGTGAGCTTCACGTAGCGTTGTGCAACCGCAGTATTCTTAGCGATTACCAAGGTTAAGCAGCGTGCAACTCGGGCGGCCCGAGATGGGCGACCGTTTGTGGCATTTTCATATTCAAGCGTATCCGTGCTTCGGAAGGCACACTAATCCTTTGGTCTCGGTTATCACGTAATGTGGTAGTCGTTAAGCAGAGTTGGAAGCCTTATAGGCGGCTTGTTAAGTTCCAATAGCAGGTGGCCACAAACCTACCTCCACCAATCCGCACTGGGTCCGCGTGGTGGAATATGATCTAATCTTTCTCACCTCAATTTGTAAGAGAAGGTCTTTGCCCAGCAGTGAGACAGTTACTATTATATATTATAGGAACCTATTCCAATTTATATAAATATTGTTTTGTATCGGTTATTTTTTAAACTATTCTTATATAAAAATGTTGTCCCACACTAGAAATTATTCCTGTATCGTGGGTGCGTTTACAAACACGAAATTCACATACAAGCATCCAGACCGAAACAAATATTTGAAGACCACAAAAAGATTTGTCCCGAGCGGGGTTCAGTGGGCAAAGCGGGTTGAGAAAAATGAGTAAAATGACCGAAAGAGTCTAAAAAAAATTGAGAGACGTGTGTAAAGTGTGTCTAAATAAAAAGGCCCAGCCACTGTTATGTATGGACCAACAACGCGAAATTTAGGCGTAATAGGTACTTCTTTGTCTACCCCTTAAGAGGAAAATGTACGGTATATTATAAGTAGGTACCTACGCAATTATAGTTACTAATAGATTAGTCTACACTCTACCACTGCTGCGAAAAGGCCTTCTCTCACTAATTAAGCTGAGAAGGATTATAATCATCGGACTCTTTTCCAGTGAACACCTTTACCGGACTCTTGATGGACCGGAGTCTAGTGGAGGTGTGCGAGCGTTTACCCCCCCCCCCCTCCACCCCTGCCGCCACCGCCGGCCGCGACATGTTCTCTCCGATCCCCCCGATGCTTTGTCATCCATTCTTTCCGCTCAGAATACGGGCGACGACGACGTAGTCGTAGATCCCCTCCCATAGCCGGCGGTTGACCGGTGCACTTAGTAGTGCACCCCGTCCCCCCACAGCGACTGTCTCAACCGAGGGCGCCTTTTCAAGGCGCCCTCGAGTTTGTCGCCCCTTGCCCTTCTGGTTCGAGCGTAGTGGTTGCACGCTCGCTCTTAAGTCCGGTGAAGCTGTAAAGGCCTCGCGGCCAACAGCGTACATCACTCACTCTGTGCGAGCGTGCAACCAGTATACTCCACTACTCGGGCCCAGTGCCAATTTAATTAGAGTCAGGCATGTGACCCCCTGACAAGCTCAAATAATAGAGTCAAAAAAATACTGACCTAATGCAATACTTAAAAATACGTACCTATCTATTTAAGACGTAACAAATAAGAAAACATTTAATATAATATTTGTAGATACTTAAAATTAATTAGAACAAACCTAAAAAGGTGGTGACTTCGATCGCCTATATAGATTAGGATTAAGCGTTAACATCTGTTCGTTTACACATCCTAATTTTCACTTTATGTCCATGGAATACAGTTCAAAATCACGTGGATTAACCACTGCCAGTTAATATCATTGGAGAGTAAATGTTGTGGTTCGCCGTTGTGTAACTAGAAGTTAATTTTCTGACACCCGCATAGCGGCTGATGTAAAAAATGTACAGGCATGTTCTCATTGTTATACAATAAATGATTCCGTAGGTATTTTAATAGATATCTGAAGGTTTAATATTTGATAAAAGAATTACGAATTGTTATAATATTATCAAAAAAAAACTAACTAGGTCATTTAAAAAAAATGAAGATATCATTATTCAAATGAAATGTTGTTGGTATAAAATGACAGGTACTATAACAATTTTACATATCTACATGTAACGCGGGCAGGTATTCACGACCATGTATGTATGTTCGCAACGGGAGGTCAGAGAACAATAAAGATCATAATGCATTGTTATTGAACAGTTTAATAAAGGTTAATTTTTCAAATAGATTATTAATTACCTTTAAAATTTAACCTGTGGTGATACATTTTGACCATTTGACTATTTATTCATAATAGTCTGATATTTACAATTAAAACGTGTGTATCTATTTAACTTTTAACCTATATCCTAATGCCACATTTGTTGCGGGCTAGACAGGGAGTACTGAGTTTTAACAGGCTTTTTATGTACGTGTATATTTTGAAATTGAAAACCAAAAACAAATCTTTTGCTATAGTATTAAAAAAAAGTGTCAAAAATAGTCCCAATTGTAATATAGCCCCGTGACAGATGAATGGGCGGACGGATTGACAAACGAGTTCCCACAAACGGGGTTCCGTTGTGACCTCTACGGAACTCTAAAAAATATCAAGATGGCGCCGTTCTGAACAAATAAGATCAGATAATGTTTTAGGGGCAGGTAAAGTTGACCCATGCGTTAAAAATGGTATATTTATTTTCGAAAAAAATAACCTTAATAAAACTTAGTTTTAAGTAGTACGCGTTTAATACTTTGGCAACAATTTACATATTCATTTTTGAAATTAAACTTGGTTAAATTCTTGTGGGATTAAAACTGGAGGTAATCCGTTTATCGGAGAGGCGATCTGGGTAGTCAGCTGTTTTCTACGTTTCCTTATTTTGATCAAAGATACGAATTTCACACTTATAAATATAACGGTAGAGCAAAGCGAATAATAAAAATCTTGTATAGGTGAAAATTGTGCGTAATTATAACAGCTCGTGGTAAGGGTAATACGGATTGAAGACTCATAGTAAATCTGTATGCAGAAAATAAATGAATCCGTAGAAATGAAACAGCAACATTGAATAGACATAAATAGCCATCTAGTTGTTATAGGATTTGACTGCGTTGTTGGTGTAGTGACCTAACATCGTCGGTGAAATGTGGTTATACCTATTACACCTCTGTCACCACCACTTGGAGTGCCTATGTATGCGTGAGGGCGTTTCTTTTCGGTCTAAAGGATTTCTTACACCTAAGTATTCACTAATTGATATTGTGCTCTAGAATTAACCTTGTGTCAATGTTATCATACGGATTTAGCGCAGTGGTTAAGAGCTTAAGCCGCTCTGCCCACTGCGTCTAATAGTCGCGGGTTCGAGTCCCGCACGGGACAAATCTTTGTGTGATCCACAATTATCTGTTCCGGTCTGGGTATTTGTGTATGTAAATTTTCATGTTTGTTAACGCACCCACGACACAGGAATAAATCCTAGTGTGGGGCTACGTTTTTTAAAAAAAAAGAAAAAAAAAAAGAAAAAGAATTTGAGACAAAGCATTTTATATACCCACCTAATGCGTGCAAGCAACATTGTGAACAACTGCCTTTTTAATTTCATGTACAATGAACGCGCGACTAACATTTGATATGACTTGTGAGTATCGCCGGCATATATATTATCACGCGAATTCTCTTTCGAGGCAGGCAGAGGCGACGTAGTTAGGTACTCTTTGGGCAGAGAAGAAAGAGTATCATCATATAATTAATTATATGATGATACTACGGATTTAAATCCTTTATCAGAAGTAACCTTTCTTTTTACAATTAATTTCAAGTCCTAGATTTAGACAAAAATAATTTTGACGATATTTCAATCGTATATAATTCATGAATGTTTTGTGCACATTTTAATCTAGATTCTTTTATTTTGGATCTGCGCAAAAAATCATCAGATGCGAAGTTGGAGATGATGTACAAAGTACTTATGTAAGTCTGACTAATAACACTTTGAGATGTAGGTTAAGGCTTTAGTTTCACATGACAATCTGAAAAGTACTGATTTCCAGTCGTTTTTAAACTGCGTTTTTTGCATCGCCATGTGACTGTGCACGCACGAGAACTACTAATTACTACTATTAATGTTTTTATTTCCTATTAGTAAACGAAAATATTTGTCTCATCATCTATATTAATAGAAAAATGAAAGAAAAAAATCATCGCTCTAGATTTCTTGCGCGATAGGGAGAGAGTACAGAGTCCCAACAGGTATTTTCCTTACAGACCTCTCTCGTTTCTTGCACTCTTATAGACAACAATCTCAAACACCTAAACACCATCGATTGGTGGCGGTTAAGGTTCAATTTTAGGGAAGCTTTATCAGTAGGATTGGGCCTCAGTTAAAAATGCTAGAGCAACATAAGTTTCTAAATTTATACAAACTTATCACTCGGTACATGGTTTGTTGAAACTGTGATCATCTGAAACCAGTGACATTGATCAGTTTGAGAAATAAATGATTGCAATAAAGAAATGACTTTATTTTAAAATGTCAAAAATAAAACTAATAAAACGAAAACCGACTCCAAAAGCAATAAATAATCGGTTACTTAGCACTGCCTCCAAATATTTGTTTTTAACTTTTTAAAGTCGGTTTTCCTTTTTTAAATATGTTTTTATTTTACAATTTTACGTGATGAGTTAATTAATTATTAATATTTATATATCTATATTATATTATTCTACTTAGTTCAACAGTAAGGTACCTACAGGATTGATATAATACTCATAATAACTGAATTTACACATTCGTGCTGTTTGCCGTCAAGGAGTCTCGTGGTGTATCTCCAATGTGAATTTTCTGAGATATTTTAAAATATACGTACAGCATTTTTAAAATGAACTGATTGAAGAATATATAAAATAGGTACACACCATTATAATTTATAAGAACTGGATTAAAATTCATATCGCAAAAAAGTTGTACTATATACCTACGAGGCATTAATTTGTAACAAATCGCTGTCACTTGGCGAAATCATTTCGTAGGTAAACTTATAGGTAATTATCTTCATAGAGTCCAAGTAATATAGATAACTCAAATGTAAATTATTCGTGAAGTTACATTGTAATCTGGAATTAAATTACCTTCACGCTCATCTCATCACGGTAATTAAAATATAATGATATTAAGGCATCGCTACCATCATTATGTTAACACATAAGGTAGTAAATTATCAACATCAAATAAGATCCATGAATCTGATTTAATATTTTTACAATAAACCAGATTTTTAGTAGTTTTTAAGCCAGAGAGGTCTGTCTGTAAAGAAAGAATCTGTTAGAACTCTGTACTCTCTGCCTACCCTGCAAGGGATCTGGCGTGATCTATCTATAGATAGAGAGAGAGAGATATAATAAAAAAAGATGAGTCATACAAGGATCCGGTGGCCTGAGGCCGAAATCGGAACGAACACTGTCATTAAATAAAATGTCACTTCATGAAAGTTGCAGAGTTGCCGTTTTATATGAAATTTGCCCGAGTTCTTTTTTTAATTAGTAATCGTGCCCCTGGAACTAGGAAAATTTTACTAAATGATAACCCTAATTTCACACCAACGCCCTGTCAATGTCATCCTACGGACCAAAATATCCTTATCGCACTATTTGAAAGTCTTTTGACTACAAGTCACCGCCATCTATGTACAGTAATTGATTTGCGGGTTACGATTTGTTATATCCATGGTGAGGTATCAAGATTTCCTATTTGACATTTTTATGACAAGCAATTGTATTATTTTAATGCACCTAAAATAAAAACATTTTTGTGTTAGCGTGTTAGTGCACTTAGGAGATCATCTCACTTCGCCGTGGATATGACCATAGGCGGTTGATTAATTTAAGTTGATCTGTAATATCTTGATTAATGATATTATCTTGAGTTAAGTTACAGATCAACTTAAATGTGTACAACATAGATGTTTGATTTACTGTAAATAATAATGCTTTCTTTTTTTATTAAAAAAAAACGTAGCCACACACTAGGATTTATTCCTGTGTCGTGGGCGCGTTTATAAACATGAAAATTAACATGCACAAATACCCAGACCGGAACCAATAATTGTGGATTACACAAAGATTTGTCCCGTGCGGGACTCGAACCCGTGACTATTAGACACAGTGGGCAGAGCGGCTGATATTATTTTCAGTAAATCAAACGTAGCCCCACACTAGTAATTATTCCTGTGTCATTAATGTGTTTACAAACATGAAATTCGCATGCACAGACACCCGAAACAAATATTTTTGGGGCCCACGAAAATTTGTCTCGTACGGGTATCGAACCCGCGACTACCGAATCCAGTGGAACAACACAAGCTCTTAACCGCTGGACCAAGCCGTCCGTCATGTGTAGAGTAGGCAAGTTCTGTTTGAATTAAACCCACGTGTGTAGCGCCCATAACAATTTTCCGTCTAATTGCACGTTCGCAATTGACCATTCAAGAATTCGATAGCAGTTAAAATAGTTAATAGCCAACCGATATCGACCCTTCGTAGGAAATCAAACAAACTCGAAAGAAAATTGAATTGCTTACGGGTACTAACGTTTCTGTGCACGATGTTTATTAACATTTTTTTATTTTTTTTTAAGTTTTATTTTTAACTCGACTGGATTTTCTATGTTTCTTATTAAATAAAATGTTGGTTTTATAAGTTTTTATTTTATTGCGGTTGAAACGTCTTTGAAATTTATTTTCAGGCTATGTTTTTTTAAGATTTGTAACTGCCCTTGCGTATAATAAAAGCAGTGATAGCCTAGTGGTTAGACCGTTGGACTGCAAAGTCAAAGGTCTCGGGTTCAAACCCAGGCACGCACCTCTGTCTTTTAGAAAGCATGTGCGTATTAAAAAAATAATTATCACTTGCTTTAACGGTGAAGGAAAAACATCGTGAGGAAACCTGCATGCCTAAGAGTTTCTCGAAGGTATGTAAAGTTCGCCAACCCGCACTAGGCCAGCGTGGTGGACTATGGCCTAAACCCTCTCAGTTTGAGAGGAGGCCCGTGCCCAGCAGTGGGACAGTTTCTTAACAGGGCTAATATTATTATATAATATTATTTGCGTATAATGTTAAGTAGAGTTTTCGTAGGACGTCTAAATAATGTTTCGGTGAAAAGATCGTGTATGTTTTTTCTTTATTGTAAACATTTTGTTAAATGTAAAGCTGTAAAATAAAGATTTATATTATTTTAAGGTACCCTTATCAGTGAGTAGATAGGTTTGTGTTCCAACTTGTGTCAGTCACTGTATTGAAATTAATTATTTATTATTATTAATATATAGTACATATATTGTCTTAGAAACACCGTCACGCCTATATTCCCCAGAGGGGGTAGCAGAGGTGTACTGAGTACACCCACGTTTCGCTGACGATGTTAGGTCCCATGTAATAGGGGGCGAGCCTATTGCCATATACCGGGCACAATTCCAGACTCCGGACTCATACTGGGAATTTTTCGTTAGAAAAACTACATTTGTCCGACCTAGGATTTGAACCCAGGACCTCGTGATCACAAAGCGATGCGCTTTGCCAGCGGACCAACGAGACAGTCTTACTTGAAAGTATATATTATACATTTACATACATAGAACCTGTTGGAACTCTGTACCCTCTTTCTACCCCGCAAGGGATTTGGCGTGAAGATATATATAGATACAAACATACATATTTTATCCTAGGTTGCTGGCAGCGGTTGGAAGTGGAGCCGATGACCGGGCTCAGTGGCAATTGTTGAGAGAGGTTTATGTCCAGCAGTGGACTTATGCAAGCTAATAATGATAATGACTTACGTCAGTAGTTACCCATGGTCTTAATCAAAGGCTCACCCTAACATCACTGTAATTTAAGGATGAAATACATATTAACATTTCCTTTATTTTGGTTACTGTAATCACAATTGTGTTACCAGATTAGTTAACATCCTCGTACTAAATTGAAAAATATAATTAGGCCGTATTCACATAACTGCCTGACTGCATTAAGATCAAGTTAATTTCCTCAACATGTATCTACGAACACTATTGCTGGGAAAGCTAGGGACTTTGCTAAGTATTACTATTATAGTTATGGGCCGTTGCAGGCCTACTGCTGATAAATAAGCCTTTTTATTTTTTCTCTCTCTGTTAGTGACAGGTGTTGCTATATATATACATCGAGTTAGTCTAAATTGATTTTGATTTCATCGCGTTTTATAGGTTCTTTAAAAAGGCCAATCTACATATCCGCACTGTTTCTCCGTGGCAGAGTATGACCTAGTTTCTCTCACTCCGATTTCTGAGAGAAGAATGTTTGCCCAATATTTCTTCTTCTTATCGTTTGGACGGCAAATATGCTATTTATATGGAAGCAGTCCAGAAGGTGGTCACATTGACTGCATTAACGGAGGCGGTCACGAAGTCCTGCTGCATTCAGGTGTTGGGGCAGAATACGATGCAAAGTGTTACACAGCACAAACTCTAACTCCACCTGAATACCTTTAAATCTACGTACAACGTCCTGGTTTCACATACTAGGTCGGACAAAAAAAAAATTTTCAGTAGAAAATTTTCTGCTAAATGCCAGAAGAAAGAATGACAAAACAGATATACAATGCAAAAGTGGAAGGATGTAGGTGCCGGGGAAGACCTAGACTATCTTACCATGACCAAATAGACCGTGTCTTATCTGAAGGGCAAGTCAAGAGTCTCCGTAACCGGTGAGTGTGTATGAGACGCACTATGAGAGTGGAGGAAGCCAGAGAGGTATGTAATGAAAGAACCTGTTGGAACTCTGTACTCTCTGCCTACCCTGCGAGGGAGCTGGCGTGATGATATAGATAGATAGATAGAAAATTTTCTAGTATTTATCCGAAGTCTGTCATTGTGCTCGGTACAATGGCAATAGGCTGCCCTATCATATGGGACTTACTTGGGACCCAACATCATCTATGAAAAGTACATACTACACCTCTGCTACCCCGATTGGGGAATATAGACGTAACGGTGTTTAGTTTTTTTTATTTACATATGCGTTATCGTAAGTATTGCAGTACATGTGTAATGTGCGTAGATCCTAACTACCAAAGCGACGTGAACGTCGTATGGAGTCCACCCTTTGTATGGTAATGCGTTCTTTGTTACGTGGCCACACCAATTATCCGGATAGTAAAGACAATTTAGCAATCGTGTTTCGACGTTTGGTGCAGGCTTCACCTGCGGCGTTTCTCGCGTTAATTGCATTTAAGACAATTAGTAGAGTAGAAAGTTTTTTTTGTTGGTTTCGGAATTATTGGCAGGTATTTGTAATACTGGTTAAATATCGAATATATATTCCATTTTATTTTTTGTAATGGGAAAAAGTAGAGTGTATGAAGCCAGAGAGGTCTGTGAGGAATAAACTTGTTGGAAATAATAAATTTGTTGGAAATGTTGGTACTCTTGGCCTACCCTGTGAGGGATATGACGTATGCTATAGAAAGAAGGAGCAACGAATCATTTGCTAAATGGAATAGTGTCACGACAAAAAACAATATTAGTATAAAGCAAGCTTTGTAATTGTAAATATTAGAGTTCTTATTAAAATATATATCTTCCTTTTGATTAGTGTTTTTATTGAATTGGGTCTGCAAAGTAAAGAAAATGTAGAGAAGGTAGTTATAAATATATTTTTTTGTCAAAAGTGAATTGTTTTTATTCATTGAGATTACAAATTTTTTATAGGTACTCTTATAGGTATAGTACGATAGCGTCTATCTTACAGTACGCAATAGGCAATTCGTGAAACAAAATTTATATTGGTTTGTGCTTTCGCTGTTTTGTCCATCATCTTGTGGTCAGCTCTTTGTCGCCTTTAGCGGATGACGGACGATTTAACGTAGTGGTTAAGAGTTTAAGCCACTACGCCCACTGTGTCTAATAGTTGCGGGTTCGATTCCGGCACGGGACAAATCTTTGTGTGATCCACAATTATTTGTTTTGGTCTGGGTGTTTGTGTATGTGAATTTCCATGTTTGTAAACGCACTCACGACACAGAAGTAAATCCTAGTGTGGAACAACGTTTTATATAAAGAAAAAAACCTATTATAATGTTACGTTGCTTTGCCTATATCAATAACTCCAAATCTTTTTAAATATAATTTTGATGTTATTAAAAAGAAAGTATTTAATCTGTTAATGATAATGAAACTGAAGCGGAAACTCATGGACATGTGCATTCTCCCCATACTCACTTACGGCGCACTGACCTGGTCTTTGACAAACGTGCAGAAGACCACACGCACAGTTTGCCAGCGTAACATGGAGCGCAGTATTCTAGGTATTAAACTTACATACCATGTCAAAAATAGTGTACTGCGGTCCATGACACAAATAGCCGATGTGGTCCAAAATGCTGCCAAGCTGAAATGGAATTGGGTTGGTCATGTCTGTCGCATGCCTGACACATCTTGGGCAAAAATAATCACCAACTGGGTTCCTCCCATTTTTAAACGGCGTCGCGGCAGGCCCAGGAGAAGATGGCGGGTCGAACTGGGCGCCTTTAAAAACGATTAGCGCTCAATAGCCCTACATACAGTAGAGTGGAGGAAATGGAGGGAGGCCTTTGCCCAGCAGTGAGACATTGTAGGCTAACTAATAATAATAAATTACGGCAATGGTATCAGTTTCGGGTTTAATGGGACAAATGAGAGTTGCTCAACGGGCCATAGATCGTGCCATGTTAGACATCACACTGAGCGACCGAATCAGAAATACGGAGATCCGCAAGAGAACTAAAGTGGAAGACGTCGGATCGCGTATATTTCGACTCAAGTTGAGATGGGCAGGACCCGTCACAAAATGTGGTGATGATAGGTGGAGTAGATCTTTGACCGAATGGTGGCCACGGAAGGGATATCGCAATCGAGGAAGGCCAGTACAAAGATGGGTCGATGATGTGATTAAGTGCGTTAGTAAGACCTGGCTAAGATTTGCTCAGGATAGGGATATATCCCCCTGCACCAACATCAGCAGGGGGGCCTTCGGGGATGCGGACGCAAGGGGCGGGGACCTTGAGCATCATTCACGAGCGACTCCGAGAAGGACGGCGGAATGGTGGAGACCACGTCACCGTAAGCACCGCGTGGGTGCAGGGGGTAGCGTGTCATTAAGCGGACTCTTCAGAGCGCGGCATAAGAGGGGCACCGGTGCGTTCCATACGGAGATCCCGAAGCCCCTCCAAAGTGCTAATATCGGCCACCCTAGGGTTTTTAGTCGGTAGGAATCCGACACGCCCCGCGAGCGTCCCTCGAGGCTTGCGGAAGGATTTTCCCCAGGTAAAAAAAAAGGACTAACGAAAATAAATTTATGTGGCCAACAAATGTTTGTTTCAAGGTGTTTGTGTGTCAATTTCATTTTTGTAAACGCACTCAAGACGGAATAATTCCTAGTGTTGAGTGAAACAAAAACACAATTTATTTATTAACTACACTTGTTAGTGAAACTCAAAAACAAATAAAAATTATGTTCCTAAACTAAAGGATTCGAGAACGTAAAACATTTTATTTATAACATTTATTTATTGTAGTAAGTGTACTTACTTGGAAGCTTCAAGTAAGGTGTCAAAAACCTTTATACTTACAAAAGATGTTGCTATTTTTTTTCAAATGAAATCCGTACCTACAAAGGCCTACAACATCAAGTCGTTTTTAATGAACAACTCATGTTATATCTCTCACAATTTTTTATCACTTTTATTTTTCTGACGCGCTGTCTTACTCGCACCTTAACATGCCTAATTATAAGTATAATTATCATTATCTTTACGTCTTACTTTCGGTTCTGTTTAGCTGTCAGTATGCTGCCTTATTTACATAAAAGCTGAAATACGCTAAAATTATTTTCACGAACGCTAATAAGGTCTGTATGTAGATTGTAGGTACTTATAGAATAATAAATATTGTATTCTTGAAAAGCTCATAAAGGCTAGTCTTCCGTTTATGTTAACCTTTTGAGTACAAAAAAAAAACGACTTAATAAAATTACCTCGTTTTACGCAAACTGTGAAGCGTAGTTTAGGAATAGAAAGTAATTTAGGAACAAAACAAAACGTACTTAGTGATAACTAGTTTCTGCCCGCGGCTTCGTCCGTGTTGACTTTAGACGGGAACCTTAATTTTTTCCGGGAGATAAAATTCATTCATCCAAATACGTCCATCCGTTCTTGCGTGATTGAGTAACAAACATACAAACTTTCACATTTATAATATGAAGTAGGATTTAAAAGAGACTAACAATGGTGTATTTTTTTAAGTTTGTATGCCAAATTAGGATTTAAATCACTATTACCTAACTTGTAAAATAGACACCTAGTGCCTTCACATTACAATGTTGAAATATAACTACATATTTTATGTATCATCACGCCAGATCCCTGACGGGGTAGGCGGAGAGTTTAGATTTTTTAAAATATTAACGCATATTAATTCAAAAATAATGATACCCATACTTGATAAAAATGCTTTATATTAAAATTCACTAATTAATTAAAGTAACCAATAATAAAATCATTAACTGTCTGTTTTTTGCCCTTTTTATAAATCCGTCTGTCATGTATCAGTGATATCAAAAACTTCTTATCACACAATAGACACCGGCATTTAGTTACCAATCAATAGTAAATATAATTAAACATGTACCTATCTAGTGGGCGCTCGTAGCGCTGTGCGACCGTGGTATTCTTACCGATTACCAAGGTTAAGCAGGGTTCGACTTGGTTGGCCCGAGATGGGTGACCATTTGTGGCATTTTCATATTCGAGCGTCTCCGTACTTCGGAAGGCACGTTAAGCCGTTGGTCCCGGCTATCACTTAATGTGGTAGTCGTTAAGCCGAGTTGGAAGCCTTATGGCGGCTTGATAAGTTCCAACAGCAGGTGGCCACAAACCTGCCTCCACCAATCCGCACTGGGTCTGCGTGGTGGAGTATGACCTGATCTCTCTCACCTCGATTTGTGTGAGAAGGCCTTTGCCCAGCAGTGGGCAGTATAGGCTGATATTATTATTATATTTTTATGTACCTGTCTACTTAAGCAAATAACTCGTACCTCCGTTTTTTTGATTAAATGTGAACCGTATTGAATTATTTATCTGTAATTACAGAACACTTCATACATGGAATATACAACTCGACTTACATGTTTTTTTACTATCTATCGAAGTACAGATGGAACAAATTGCTAATTGTCAAGACACTTCTTGCATACATTTATATTCGTACATTGTCATTTATTATTGAATGTCCTATACCAGAGCCATAAATTATGCTGGTTCGGAATAAAAACACAGCCATGTTTTGCGCCCACATCTACTGGTAATTATGCCAGTATATACTAGACATCTATACATATTATTAATTTGTAAATAACTTGTCTGTTTGTTTGTCTGTTACCATTTCACGCCCAAGCCGCTAAACAGCTTTCGATCAAATTCGACAAGGAAATATATTTTAGCCAGGGGAATCAGAATCAGAATTAGAATTTTATTATTCATGTAAACCATTACAGTATTTATGAATCGTCAGAAAAGTAAAAAAGACTATCACTACTTCGGAATGTTATGCCTGTGGAAAAAAGCGCAAGAAACTCCACGGTTAATCTTTTAAATAAGTATTTTTACATTTGGTTTTTCCATCTACATTTTGTATGGTAGGACATAGGCTACCTTTTATCTAAAAAAAAACTTGAAGTTGTGAAATACGCACCTGAATATAACGCAAACGAAGTTGCGGGTACAGCTTATTCATAAAACAGCCTGTACACTTCACCCACCATATAATTCAGTCAGTACATATCCAGGCTATATTCTTTGTACTAGATTAAAAGGGACAGTCCGGAAAATGGCCCAAAAAATAAAATCACAAGTATTAATGTAGTCTTATTTCGAATTAGTTCAATCCAACCATAACCAACGTGAAGACGCATTAAAAATTAAAAGATCTGAACTCTATCTCTCTCTCTATCTATTTATATCATCACGCCAGATCCCTTGCGGGGGAAGCAGAGAGTATAGAGTTCCAACAGGTTCTTTCCTTACAGACCTCTCTGGCTTACTCCACTCTAATAGATCTGAAGTCATTAATAAATAATTTAAATGTATTTAACTGTAATTTTCTATATCCTGTATGTAAATAAATATGATGTATATTTTTACAACTAAACTAATAACTTCAGTTGCTAACAATCAGTAACTTACTTTTTGCTAACTATAGATGCGTAAGTAGAATGTATTCCAACGCGGCCAATTTTTAGCGCTGTTCGTAATCCGTAATCTAGCACATTACCATAATACATTGATGTGTATATATGTAGGTAAGTTCTTGAAATTAAATTACAATAATAAAAATAATGTTAATCTGTCACACAAGCGGGCTCACTTACAAATGATACAATAACATATCTACGCAGGCCGAAGCGCGGCCGGCTGCGGTGAAATCATTATCATTAATTCCCCCGAATTTTGTGCGAACGCCAACGTTGTGCGTAAAGTGGATCCATTTATTTGGGAATCCGGTGGGAGGTCACGGCAAAAGTCCACAATAAAAGCCGGGTCCGGTAGCACAGTTTAATTGAGTCCCCCGACCTCATAATCCGCGCCTCCCGGCCCGCCCGCTAAATGTTATTTATAAGCGAAATTCCAAACAGCCGCCGGCCGCACCTACGCCGTGTTTAAATTTTAGCCTATTGCACCCCATTCTACCCGCCACTCTGGTGTGTTTCAGAAACGCGTCATTACTTTTACTGTTTTTCTTCGCGCTCGCTCTAAGCTGGTAATTAATTTGCGGCGATTATTGCTATTGCCTTTACGCTTGTTATTAAACTTGTCGATAATTTAAGATGGAACATGAATCTCAAATTGCGACGTTGCGCCCGATTGGTCTATCGCATGCGCTTAGATTGTATATTGTCGGAAACAATTACCCTGCGCTTTTCCATTTGGATCGTCAGCAATGTACGCTGCGCACACGGAGCACCCGCGTCTGCACATTCGTGTGAGTGCCTCGCTTTTTTATAATCCACCTCCACCGCAACTCGGGCATTTGGGCTCTTGAACAGTATAGACAATATTTTAAAAATAGACTTTAGCGCCCGCCGGTTTTAACGCTATTTTGTAAAGGTTAATTTGTGCCATTTTTTGTCCGATAATTACTGCCTTCTATAAAATATCTAATAACAGCCATTTTTATTTACCTATGTAACAAATTACGCGAACCTTTTTATTATTTGGCTATTAATCGTGGCTCCGTCGCAATTCCATCGGCTCGGTTAGTAATTAAACGATATACTCATCGGCTGATGACATTTTTATCCGTTACTTTTATAAGTTGTAAAGCGGCATTAACATACTTTTACACACTGTCGGTCACATACGTTGCAGAATTAATGCTCGATGTTCCATACATGTGGCGAGTGGGCCACTCGCGCGGCGAGAACTATAAACGTAGTGCGCGCTGAGTATTAACTGCTGGGAATTTGGCCATCGGTATTATCGGCGCAATCCGCTCAGTGGTAATTGAATGGAAGCGCATTAAATAACCATTAATTGTTGTCGCGAGCGCGATTGATATTTATCGGCGGTGCGATCTGTGGCCCCGTGCCGCCGGCGCATCTAACGCGGCCGCGCGTCGCCTGCCGCCCGACACGTCAGTGCGTCGTGTTTCGATCGCTTCGCACGCCGCCCTCCAACCCGTTTTCCGTGACAACGTGTGTCACGCACACACCTCATTTCAATTTTACTACAAGAATCGAGCCGTTTTATCGGGCCCTAACCGTATCATTGTTTTCGCGAATTCGTGTCCCGAGTTACCATGCTCCGCTCGACACTCCGACACCTAGTGTGACACCACACATTAATACCCACACGACATATTGTATATTACCTCGTGGACATGTTATACGACGCTCCGCACGGCACACCGAGCCACGCTACATAATAATATTATGTCATTGCAGTATAATGTACACTCGGGGACACATTACCGTAATGTAGAAAGGTGTAGAGTTTTAAAATAAAGAGGCATTCTAGTGTCGGTTACTGTCGGTTTTCACCGTTGGTATGCGCTCCGCGTTGCACTCTCTGAGGTGCAATATGAATTTGTACCGGTGCCATTCGAGAAGTCACGTGAATTCTGCGCCCGACTGTACACAGCTCAACGTCGGCCGCTCAGCGAGACAATTTTTCCGGCGCACCGCTGCAAAGCGCCACATTATATTTCCAAGGAATGGCGCTCGAAGATTTATGTTTATGATACGCATAATAGTGGCGTCAATTGAAAGCTGGCGGCGAAGGAGACGACCCCTTTTGTGTTCCGTCTCGATGGAAGATGTTTTGTGATGTCGTCACCCATTCTCCGATATTTAAATAGCGCTTAAGGGTCATTATGAGTGACCGTTTACAAAAAAATATACTTCAATGCGCTGCGTGGCTACGAGCCGCTACCGCTGTTACGCCTTACAAACGACTCCAATTGGGAGATTACTGACGTGTCAGGGTGGTGTATAATGATACTGTTAGAAGTGGTCGGACGAAGAGAGTGCTCAACGTTTGTGTGAGTAGCTACTGTTCGAAATGAGAAAATTTGCTGTTTAATAGTGGCGCAGTCAGGTGGAGTGGGCAGTTGGGCACGCATGGAGCGCCCCGCGCCCTGCGCCGTTCATATTTAAATACGACTCCCGTTCGTCAAGCGTCTCAAAAGAAACAAGAGTGGCGTTTACAGCCCAATCATTATAATGATCGGTTATCGATTTGCTGTATGGCGTGTTTTTCTAAAGGACCAAAATTTAGTGCGACCGATTACGCCGCCGCGCCGCCCGCCGGCTATTCCGTAATCTATTCCTACCGTGGTCACGATATCGTCGACTTATCTTGGTCGTTCGCTCTTATAATTTTGGAAAATTCATATAATAACATCTGATAACAATCTAATTATTATAATGTCCTCTTTAACATATCCCGTTGTAGGGCGAAATTGGAGCGAGAGACGGACCTTCCAGACGATATAATGCCTTCGCTAATGTAATGGAAATTGTGAGATCATCTTGATGCCTTTTAACTGTGCTTTTAAAATAAACACATTACTTCGGCTTTAGTGTCCGTCGGGTTTATGACGGTGCATTCCGTGCGAACCGCGCTTTTAATTCAAATGTACAGGTTGGACAGGTAGTCACTGTATTTCAATTAAAATAAATTGAAATCGGCGTAGGTAAAGTGGATCATGTTATTTTAATATCCGGAAAATTGGCGTGGGTTCAGGTGCCACCCTAGTTGTGGGCGCGTTGGCTATCTCCACAGTTATTGTGCCCCGTTGCGGATATCCTTACTGTCCTTAATAACTCCATAGAGCTTAAAGTGTTTCATGTTTGCTTGCTCTTATTTTAGACTTCAACGACTGTCGCACCGTATTCAAATTTTATCTTGCTTTGTAAAGGATATAATAACAAAGGTGATAAGGAAATATAAGGGAAATTAAGCCAGAGAGGTCTGTAAGGAAAGAACCCATTGGAATTCTGTACTCTCAGCCTAGTCCGCAAGGGATCTGGCGTAATATAGACAAGGGAATAAAGTGATCGTGTGTAAGTTCAGCTTCGTCTACTGTCCTTATTCGCTATAACTTGAGGCCTTAGCACCAAAATATTGTGTAAGTGTTGTCACGTTCATGTGTATTTAGTAAATTTGTAGTGTGACAAGGATGGTAAATCAACTCACTAGCGTGATGCTAATGTCAATGTTTTCATGCTAAGCCGATTAAACTCGTAACATATCCCGTTACGATAACTTCGGGTAATAATCTTTATATCCAGTGGCATAAAGAACACTATTACAAGATTATTTCACGAAATTATCGTAACGTGACATGTTACGTGTTTAATCGGAAGGATTAGCAAATTCGTTAGGGATATTGTCTGTGCTAGTATCAGACTTAACATAGAGTCCTTGTGATATTAGAAATTATTATTTGCTTATAATTAAACACGTAATCTTACGACCATATCTCTGTAAGGATGATCAGACGTAAATCGAAATAGTATAATTATAAGTCGTTCCGTTTCATGTTGTTTCACTGACTGTTATCTAGAAATATAATTCGATTCGTTTGTATCAGTATCGTGTGGCATGGAATGGATGAATAGATATTTGGTATTCATTTCAGTCGAAGTTCCATTTCCTATCTCTATTTATCAATATAATCACGCCAGATTCCATGCGAGGTGAGATAGTTGATTTTGATCCAACAGCTACTCAGTATGAAGTAAATTAATATGCTTACCCGATTCTAGTTAAGACCGTTTGACCAACCCACAAATGTTTGTTTCGGTCTGGGTGTATGTGTATGTGAATTTCGTGTTTGCTAATTTCTTATGGCCCACGGCAAAAATTGGAACTAACGCTGTCATCAAGTGAAATGTCTCTTCATGACAATCGCAGAGTTGCTGTTTGCTACGAAATTTGCCCAAGTTCTTTTTTAAATGAGTAACCGTGTTGACCCACCTGTTGAAATATCTCCTTGAAAGTAGGAAAATTTAACTAAATTGACCTCTGTCAATGTCCACTGGCCAAAAGATCCTTGTCACACTATAACTCTTTCATCATACCTATCACTTGTCCCTTATCCCTTTCGCACTCGTAGTACAAGTCACCAAATACGTCACACTTG
The DNA here is from genome assembly GCA_905147815.2 of Phalera bucephala. Taxonomy (NCBI): domain Eukaryota; kingdom Metazoa; phylum Arthropoda; class Insecta; order Lepidoptera; family Notodontidae; genus Phalera; species Phalera bucephala. The sequence continues at coordinate 18,727,908 of LR990609.1, read as the reverse complement.
AATCAATCGTATAAAAAATTAAAGAAATAAAAATAAACTGCATAGCACTTATATTGTGTGTATTGTGTACACCTGCTTTTCGCTAACGATCTTATGCCCCATGTAATAGGGGGTAAGTTTTTTTCATACCGAGCACAATGCCAGACTCTGGACTCATAATGAAAGTTTCTATTGAAAATCGCACATTCAGAACAGTAGTGACTTATCTCAAAAAAAAAATTTGGGAAACTAATCCGGCTTCAGGACTGAGGGACGCGGGTAGAGGGAGGGAAGTATCGTATTTTTTAATTCTACCATAAAAACGCCGCTGTTTTAATATTCACCAGATAGAGCGTACCTTTTAATTAGCCCTCTATGACCGTAACTAGATTTTATAGATTTTTAATTCTATACCGTTCTGAAGGTGCAAAATTACATTATGTCGGTCGAGGATTCGAAACCTCATGATTGCTAGCGCATTATTGGCCAGTAGACCAACGAGGCAATCTGTAGAGATAGAATCGCCGGCATTAATATTGCATAATGTCCACCGGTATGACAGCCGAGCCGGGATGCGCGGACGCTGTCGAATACGTCCGAATCTCATTAAACATTGACGCTAGACTGAGAGCTGCCTACCTCCCTTGCTACGCTTTCCCCTACACACAATGTTTGTAGGTGATATAGATTGTACCAGAATTTATGAAATAGGTATGTAGTATAAGGTATTTTTTTTTTAAATTAACTAACACTTGTTTTAACGGTGAAGGAAAACATCGCGAGGAAACCTGCATGCCTAAGAGTTTCTCGAAGGTGTGTGAAGTTAGCCAACCCGCACTGGGCCAGCGTGGTGGACTATGGCCTAAGCTCTCTCAGTTTGAGAAGAGGCCCGTACCCAACGGTGGGACAGTTTCTTAACAGGGCTAATATTATAAGGTATTTTCGGAGACTAAACCATATTACCCTATCTTTTAATCTATTGCAGTGCACAAGAATTTTTACTTTTTTTAAGTACCTAGCCAGTAGTAGTTATGGTCGACAAGGACCTTCCCGATTGTATTTTTCTCCTATTGTATGTTTTCCTCGGCCCGACGTCTCCACACACACGAAATGACAACACAAATTCTGTTTCATTTAAAATAATAAATAAAAAACAAATAATTTATATTAGGGTATTAATTATGTTCAGTATTACCAGTATGACTGGCTAAGTGACACGCATTTTGAGTCTGTTCCTATGTCACAACCGATAGCACCCTGTTCTGAACACATGAGGTTTCATTGTAAAACGTTTCTGTGTACAACGTTAAAGACTGTGATAAGTCAACTTGATTACAGGCATCTTGGGATTGTAATTGTTACTGATGTGAATTCCTCAAGAATACAATTGTATCCTTATTTTTTTTTCCACCAACCTATATACATCTAGGAGAACAAGCTACGTCCCATGTGTATTATATTTAGGTACATGCATAATCAATGAGCAGTTAAACCATAGACCGACCATTTGAGGGAGCTGTGATTAAAAAGTAATCGCTAAGTTTGTAGTTAATTAGTTTAGGTTGGTTTTAGTTTTAGGATCGGGGTTTGGGGGTTTTAAATGCATATTCAATCGGAAGTTAAACTCAAATCTAAATTTGCTTATTTAGACAATATCAGTGCTGAAAAAAAACATGGAATTAAAAAAAAACAGTTTTTTTTTGTTTTATTTGATTAAAATATGTCAAATTTATTAGTATTATTTTAGAAAAATAGTTTTATATCCAATAATAAAAAATGCCAATCATAATTATTTATATTTGGAGGAACGCCACTAGGAAGAAACCTATTTCGTCCAGTGGGATTTACTAGTGGGTTCCATGTATAAAAAGATTTTTTCCAACCTGCACCTTTTGATAAAGATATCAGAGCAATAACAATGATAATAAATAAATAAAAGTAGAAAAAAAATCTATACGTACGTAAACATGTTTCATTTTCTTTTTTTTTAAGTCATTGTATAAAATACATTTATTACACATATAATAAAAACAGTCGAAAGTACTATTTAAAACATGTTTTAAACACAGTGATTAAAACAAAATGTTTTTTTTTAACAAGCTTGGACAATATACACATTGGAACGTATATTTCTAATTATCACTAGTTTAGTTTAAACAGGTGTTTTGATTGAACTGATACATATCTAGTACAAAACTGATACACGGAATGAGTAAAAGAACATTTCTGTTTTCTCGGATGACTAAGAACAGACTAAATATCCTACTAACATTTTTTTTCTTTTTTTAAAATCGTAGCCCCACACTAGGATTTATTCCTGTGTCGTGGGTGCGTTTACAAATATGAAAATTCACAAACACAAATACCCAGACCGGAACAAATAATTGTGGATCACACAAAGATTTGTCCCGTCCGGGAATCGAACCCGCGACTATTAGACACTGTGAGTGGAGCAGCTCAAGCTCTTAACCACTGCGCTAAATCGTCGTTATAAATGTTTGGATGTTTGTTACTCAATCACGCAAAAACGTTTAGATGAAATTTGGCACACGGATAGATTATTACTAACTTTAACACATAGGATACTTTTTGACTGCCTCGTTGGTCTAATGGCAAAGCGCATCGCTTTGTGATCACGAGGTCCTGGGTTCAAATCCTAGGTCGGACAAGTGTAGATTTTCTAACGAAAACTTCCCATTAAGAGTCCGGAGTCTGGAATTGTGCCCGGTATATGGCAATAGGCTCACCCCATATTACATGGGACCTAACATCGTCGGCGAAATGTTGGTGTACTCAGTACACCTCTGCCACCCCCGCTTGGGGAATATAGGCGTGACGGTGTTACTTTTTAGCCTGGAAAAATGTTAGGTTCCTCTTAAAAGTCAACGCGGACAAAATCGCGGGCAAAAGCTAGTTGCTCATAAATCACAGGGAAAGCCTATAAATTTTGTACGAGTAACCCTAACGTTAAAGATGAGGCACTTACTAGCCCTGTGTAATAGTTACAACCCTTTGTCTAAACTAGCACGTGATAGTTTAGACAAAGGGTTCTGGTCAGGTCTGGGCGGATGAGCCAATTTCAAACTTGCACGGTCTAAGACCTCGCTAGAGCGCAAACAAAGGGATAGAATCAAAGATATTGTAGATAATGCCGCTTCTAAACCGCGACTCTATGTTTTATACATTGACCAATTAAAGCACATCTAAAAGAATTTTAGTTTAAAAGTTTATTATTATAACAATAAAAAGGATGATTAGGTTATACACCACTACGCGGACCCAGTGCAGATTGGCGGATGCAAGTTTGAGACCACCTGATGTAGGAACTTATCAAGGCCCTTATACGACTTCAAACTTGGCTTAAATACTACAAAATGAAGTGGTAACCTGGAGCAACGACTTCATGAGCCTTCCAAAGTACAGATATGCTCGAATATGAAATTCCATAAGCGGTCATCCATCTCAGACCAACCGTGCTGAACGCTGCTTAATACACAGCGCTATAAGTGCCTTAAAATGTATTATTAAATCCTCATAATACTAAAAGCACCTTCAAAACAAACGACATAAAAATGCGACGGTCACACATTTTTCAGTATAAGTGCAAAGATAAAACCAGTGTCAGGCCGGCTTCATATTAACAACTGTCCGGTCACTTCCACCCCCTCTTGAAACCATCTGATATCAACATAAAACATTAATACCAAACCCTCTCTTTGCTCAACACTCTTCATTTGACAGATTGGACTAAATTACCGAAGCTTTTTTTATTTAATTTAAGGGTAATAGAAATCTGTGGAGTACTACTCTCGGCTGTGTTTGCTCGGTCGCAGTGAGACCTCTTCCCGTCCAAGTAGTTTTTATTGGAAGTTTTGTTGACCGAAGTAGTCAAGCGTCGTAGAACTTCGGCCCCTCTGTACACAATGACATAATATTGCTTATATTTGATTTGATCAGCCCTCCGCACTGCGTAAGACTCGTTATTGGCGCTACCCTCCCTTTTTATTAGCTTATAAACACTCGTTACTTTTCTTAACGAGAGGTCGTTATTGTTGTATTTAATTAGCGGTGGAGGTGTTTAGATTTCAATCGCACTTACAGTATGGTTTTTGGAGGATTAATTTTACATATAATGCAGTTTGATAAGTTATTTTATTCAAAATAATACAAGAAAAAGATGGTCGATAAGCACTTAAAAGTATTTAGTTTAAGAGTAAAATGTTGGTACCTTTTGTCCTTGGTACCTTTTGTGATTGGTCCGGTTATTTCCTTCTAGTACGCTCCTTTTAACCCACTTCCATATAAACTAAAGTATATTAGCTAGGTAATACAATTGATCGAAGAACATCGGATTATTGAACTTCTAAAATTGCAAGCTAACCCGACTTAATCGTTAATTGATCAGCAATATTTTAGCTTTGTTATAGCTACACGAGAAATATAACCCACAATCTCAAATAAGTACCTACCAGCAATAAAGCCATATCTTATTTGACGCACTGTCTCTGTTCTAACCATATAATGACCGACGATTTAGCGCAATGGTTAAGAACTTAACCCGCTCCGTCCACTGTGTCTAATGGTCGCGGGTTCGATTTCTGCACGGGATAAATCTTTGTGTGATCCACAATTATTTCTTCCGGTCTAGGTATTTATGTATGTGAATTTTCATGTTTGTAAACGCACCCACAACATAGGAATTAAACCTATGTTAAAAAAAATGTGCATCCTTCCATCCTACTAACTATATAAACGCGAGAGTTTGTGAGGATGGATGTTTTTTACTCTTTGAATTAAACGGATTTTGATGAAACCTGACAGATATATAGCTTATACATCAGATTAAAACATTAGCATATTTATAAACATATTTCATAAGTTTGTGAGGATGAAAGTATAAACGTTTGATACACTTGCACGTCAAAACCACTAAATGGATTTTGATGAAACTGTACAGTAATATAGATTATACATTAGAATAACACACACATGCAAACGAAGTTGCTGGCAGTTGGTCGAAGCCACTATAACAGCCTATATACCGCCCATATGTTCCCATACTACGGTTTCAAAGAAAACGGCGCTACACCCTGCGATTATCGAGCGGCGCGATTGATATCGAAATCACAATTTCATACGTACACTATATCGTTATCCGTAATGACACCGCGTGTAGAGTACGTGTGTTATCTTCAACTATTACTAATTACACGAATGCACGCAAACGGTGATAATGGACAAGCCTTACCACGAATTTACACAGTAAATTTTCATTTTAGTTACGACATTAAGAAAACTACTCTTTTCAAAAGTTGTGTTACACTACACAACTTTTGAAGAGAGTAGTTTTCTTGCATGTCGGTTATCGTATCTGGAAGATGTTGTTATATTTTATTTTCAGATACTCACACCCCTGTATATTTATTAAACGTATTATTTAAACAATACAAAGTCAAGACTGAGAGGCCGGCGAGCGAGGATGAAATGAAGTATGAGAGTGGAGGAAGATCGAGAGTAAGGAAAGAAATCTGCACTCTCTGACTACCGATAGATAGATACATTTGAACAATACCTACATTAAGAAGTAGAAGATTTACCTGTTTAAACAGCGATATATTAATAAACAACAATCATACCGGACCTATTTTATAGAATAGATGCAGTGAAACAACTTTTAACAATTTAAATTTTGTTTTAAATCATGATGCTTTCTTTTTAATTGCCGTTCTTAAATTTACATTAATTTATGTAAAGTTTGAGATTGCTGTTTTATAATAGGTATAATAAAGTAATAAGAACCCATAGTAATAAGTCTGTTTCGAATTATGAGGGCGAAGGAGACGAGAGACGTTTTTATGAGAATAAGCTTTTGGTATTTTTTACTTTTTACCAATCCCGCATAGGATTGGCGTGATCTAGGTGTTTTTCCTGTGGATGATTACAGGATACCAAAAACGAGAAAAAAAAACAGTGCAATATAATCACCTGGGTGAATAGCTGCTGGGTGATCTTTGGACACTAATTAGTGGCTTATGGTACCTCAGGTGATATTACCCACGTAATTAAAGTGGAATAAATCGGTTACCATTAGATCAATATCAAAATAATTCATTTCAGATTTTAAGTTTTAGGTAGAAGATTTAGTTTGCTATTTAGAAATATTATCTAATGAAAATTTAGAGTGCAGTTTGTAGCCCTCCATTCCCATGTGGAGTTAAGGAGAAGGCCAACAAGCTCACAAGAGCCGTCCCCGAAGACCTCGCTCTGTTTAAAGAAAACAAGTTGGTACACTCAAACGGAGCGTCAGAGGTGAAGTGGGGCCCTTGTGTGCATAGTATCTTATGCTATTATTTCTAAGTCAACCCAGCCCCAATGTTTGACCAAATCTTTTGAGGTCCCTTTAATCTTTCACCGCCTAAACTACACTCGTATTTATTAAATAAAGAAATGCATATATGACATATTAAGTAGGCTGTTCTGCGTTGTTCGAACCCACTTTTTCATATCATTCAATGGATCCACGCTATTTGCTGTAGTGTTTACGGAGTGCTTTCGTCTATGGATCATTCAATTATTGTTCCGCTCTGTAAAAAAATAATTAAGCAGTTACAACTCTGGTTCTTTGTTACACCAAAATAAAAGTTATAGTTTGACGTTCTTTGATGGATGTAATTTTTATAAGTATGTAATAAAATGTTATAGTTGCTTTTTAGTATTAATGAAAAAAAGAACTGCCAGGCGGAAGTTTGGACTTACGTTATTCGTGCCCGCGCTGTAATTTTATTAGACGTAAATAATGCATTCACGCATTTGTATTATTATAGTTTATATAGTTTTTAGAATTCCATGCCTCAATCGGCAAAAACGGAACCCTTATAGGATAATTTTGCTGTCCATCAGTCTGTTGAATGATTAGGACCCTTTTTCTAAGGAATGGGTAAAGGTTTCAATTTGAAATTTTAGATACTTAAGTTTACAGGCACTTGGTGGTGTAAAAAAATTATGCTGTGTCAATTCAATCAAACGATATTTTTATATTTTAACTCACACATTAAACCTATACAGCACTTCCTATTGACCTAGAACCATGAAATTCGGAAAGAAGCAAGGTTTCAAAGTACAAGTAATTATATCATAGAAGAAGCAAAACACTTGATCTATTTGAAAAATCAAAAAAATATTGAACCCCCAGTGAGCGAATCTTATTCGCACTTGTCCTATTTTTTTGAGATGCACTAATTTTATTGCTATTAATTAATATTAACATTAGTCTCAGTTCGTAAATTATGATTATAATTTTATTTTGTGTTCTCTTGATTTCCATTTTGCCCACAAATACAAAACCATATTTGTCCTAAATGGCCAAGAAACTAAACATTCTGACAACAATAAAGATCATTTATATATAAATTCATTTTTACTCCAGTACAGTTCCTATTTATTTAAATAAATCAAACGCGACTATCCATTTAACTTACTCAATTATACATCATCATCGCATAATAAATGGTTTGAACGAAAAATAAAGGAAGTGAACGAGACTCGTCTATTTAAAATATCAACACGAAATTACTACGAGTTAAACAAGACGTTACGATTAACAAATTGTGCCGAACACATCGTTAGTTTGATCAGCAGAGCGCTAACTCGCCTCTTCATAATATGTGTACTAATTATTTCCACGAAGTAATTTGAGAGTCTCCAGCGGCCGGGCGATGGGCGCGTCACAAAGATTCTTAGATTAAGCGGATGCCCCTGATATTATCTTACCGCTCTGCCCTAGAAATGGAATTAATTTGCATTCGTTTAATAATAAACGTACAAGAAAGCGCTCCACTTGTTACGTGTGCTCAAATCGAGCGAGTAACAATCTTTTTAACTGTAAATTAGCTGTGGTCGTCGTGTTTAAGTTTTAGACGTCAAATATCGCCGATAATTTATTTAATTAGGTGGGGCACCTTGCATATCGATCAAGTCATGACAGCTTATCCCACAAGCCCCGATCTTAATTTTTGAGTGCTATATGACATACTAGATTTTGCCCGTGGCTTCGCCAGCATGTGCGGTCTTGGCCAGAGTGTGGGGCTAAAGCGGAGCGAGTGCAATACATATAACAAACGCTGACTGTGCTAGAACAGTCTCAGTATGTGCGATAATCACAGACGTTCCTGCTCGTGGTTTCTACACTAAAAGATCGTAGGGCTTAGGATGAAGACATCACACATGTTAGCTTACGCTACTCGATGGCGTTATCGCTATCGAGTAAGCGTCAGAGCACGTTTTCTCGGTTCTTCATTTGTGTATTTATTAAATTTGTTGTCTGGAATCCTTTTCAGACAGCATATTTACTATCATATCATCTCGTGTGAAAAGGATGGCATATCAACTCTACAGTGTTATGCTAACGGTTAAACGACGCTGTGGCTAACCGATCGCTTTTACCAACGAGCCCGTACCCTCGCTAGGTCCCGTGTCTCACTCTGTTCAAGGCCTATTATCTACATTAGGAGGAACAGTTTTCAGCTCCCCCTCAAATTTGTCAAAATATTTACTTAAACAATTTTGATCAAATATTCCCGTTTTAATTCAAATTTCAAGCTTTCCTAACTTCAAGATAACATCTAAATATATTCAGTTTATTTTTGCGAAATGGCGGTACAATCACACATGCAATAAAGTAAATGTTTTTCAGCTGATAAAGATGACTTAACAGTTATGGTTTATATCATTGCCTCTATGCACTGCCATAATGATAGGTAAATATATAGATTTCTCATAGTATTTTGAGTTAAGCCTACCCTTAGCAAATAGTAAGGCACTTACATGTACCCGTAACGCAATTTATAACGTTATTGAAATTCTTTGTTACTATTTACTAATAGACCAGCACCAGGTACATTAGCTCCGCCACAAGATGAGGTTAAAGAGTGAGCACCTACTTAAGTATAAGATTGACTAATTATCTAATTTCCTATCAATGTTATTAGAATATCGATCAAAATATTAAACCAACCATCTACCATACTCCGTATTACACCTGTACCTATTTAAACTGACCAAAGAGTGTCTATTAAGCGCAGTTAAAATGCAAATAAGTTTAAATCAACGCTATTTATACAGCACTAATGGTCCTTTAGTAGATGTTGCAATGCACAATTGCTATTTAAAGTAATACTTGCCTTTATTTACTCAGTTAAAAACAAGTATGAAACACGTATATATAATAAAATTGAAAAGTTATTACTTTAAGGTTTTTGTGTTATAACAAAATCTTCTTTTAGAAAGTTGATAGTTACTTAAATATATGGAATAATATAATAAATGATACAGTATAGGATAGGTGTGCGTTAATTGACGATATAATTGTGTATTATTTATCTTACCATAACCAAATAGACTATGTCTTATTTGAAGGGCAAGTCAAGCGTCTGCGTAATCAGCGAGCGTGTATGAGATGAGCTATGAGAGTGGAGAAAGCCAGAGAGGTCTGTAAGGAAAGAACCTGTTGAAGCTCTATACTTTCTGTCTACTACACTAGGGAATTGGCGTGATGATAAAGTTGAATAGATTATTTTTTATCCTGAATACAGCCACTGAGAAGTGGCGTGTATTTGGAGAGTGTTATGTCTAGCAGGAACTGCTATAAGCTGATTTATTTACCTATTAAAAGAGTGATGTGTGATTATTTGGGTTGGGGTCCAGAACGACCAGTTTGGTCTAGCTAGACCACACACGTGCATGTGAAATTTTTCTAATGCAACCAGTGCACCTAATATGATGACAAACGTAGTCACACTGGTTCCACAGTTTAGTGGGGCTATAATTTTTTAAAATAAACCGTTTTCATCTTTCTCTGACCAGATTATGAGTGAGACCTGTGCCCAGCAGTAGGACAATATAGGCTAAGAAAAAAAATCCTAATATGACGCAACGTCGTTTCATAAAATTGTGGACGAAGTATTCTCTCCCTATTCCATAGGGCATCTGCCGTGCTGTTATATATAGAAGAAGAGAAAGTATACTTGGGTAATAACAAAAACGTTGGTTACAGTTGCTAGTCGGCAGCAGCGGGGCGGGCGCAGGCGGCGCGGCCACCTCTCCGGATGGCGGGTCCAGCTCTGCGCCGCCGCTCTCGCCCGGCGGCTCCGGCGTGGCCGGCGGCGCGCTTTCTCCGGGCGCCGGCAGCCACGCCAGCACCCCCGCCGCCTCCTGCTGCGACACCCCCCGCCCCATCATCACAGATCCCGTCTCTGGCCAGACCGTCTGCTCGTGCCAGTACGACGGAGCCAGGCTCGCCCTCACATCCTACCCGCGCCTCTCCAGTGCAGCAGTGGGAGTTTACGGCACACCGTACCCTTCGACAGACCAGAACCCATACCCGAGCATTGGCGTCGACAGCTCGGCGTTTTATTCACCATTGGTAAGTTTATTGATGGAAATTGCTAGGAAGTATTATAATGGTATTGCGTCTCTTCTTTTGCTTAAGATTGTAAAAAGCAACTAATGATAAGACTTTTTGGCATGGTTCTTGCTGTTTGTTATGATGTTTCGGCACATTTCTATAGTAGATTTGTGGGTTACTTACTGTAGGTACCTATCAAAATGCCTATATGGTCATATATTTACCTACTTAATTGTAAAGATAAATTAAAGTAGGTATCAAGAATTAATAATTTGTATAGGTTGTCATATCTTGTAAAACAAGCATTAAGATTCAACTCCGCCGTCAAAAAGCAAATTACTGTCAATGTTTATCGAAGCTAATTGAGAAGCGTAAGGTACCTACGTACTTTATGCTAATGTCGCTGCGAACATCATAATCGGCAGTAGGCGAACCACACTCGGTACTGATACAGTTTATTTCGTAGTCGTTACTGCCCTCTGAATTGTCTGCCTCCTAAAACAGAACGAACAGACTGCAAATTGGTACGAATAGGTCGTTTGCCGTTTGCCCGTATACGAAGCAAGGTTTATCGCTCTCGACTGCGATACAACGTGTTTGGCTTTTCTGGTGTGGCGTGCGAGCCATCGGCGAACCGGTCCGGGAGCGCTGGGCCAGAAAACCACCGACACCTCGCGGACCCCGCCGCCCTGTCACGAAACATTAATATTTAAACTCAAAAAATAAATTCAAAAAGCGACCGCCATTATTATACCAATTACGCTTTATCTTGGTTCAGCTTTGTAGAATAAGTTTACGTAGTTTGAAACGACACGAAATCTCTCGTTTCGTATTCTCCTTCGGCCGTTTTAAAATTATGACAGTTGTTGAATGCGTTTTTCATAAATTGCAATAAGTATCCAATTTTGTGGTCGTCGGAACGGTCGGCGGTGCAGTTTGGTTTAACACCTTGTCTGAGCAAAGGGACAAATGGGCGGTCGGTTTTGCGGCATCCATGATCCTTATAAGGCAGTATAGTCGACAAAGAATCGTGCGTGTCGGAGCTACCGCGTGCTTTCAACCAACTTAGTAGCTGGCTCGTAAAGCTCGCAGTATAATCGCTGAGTTATTAAATTACTAAAAGATTTGTCCCGTTTCATGCGTCGCTATAAATCCTGTTTTATTCTTTACTCGTCACAATTGCAGCGATTCCCGTGTAACATATGTGAAATCCATTAAGCTTAGCCAAATCCTGTTGGAGGAAAAATGATCCTTTCTTTTTTGGAGACAATTTCAAGAGGCTTAGTTCCGAATTGACAAAAAGTTGTAGGTATTTATATAATTTTACAAGTAGATATTGAACTAAGCTTGACAACTTTAATTACTTAAATGATATTTTTTGCATTTGAACATTTAAATTTATCTACAAAAGTAGACATAACTACACAATATGAAGCTTCGAACCACGCTTTGCAATTTTATTCCGTTCAAAATGGGTACCAGCGGTTGCGTGTAGAAACGAATCTTGATTTAGCATTTGTACAGTGTAAGTATTTGACGCGCTTGAAAAGCTTAGGTAATCTTGTTGCCTACCCAAATTCGAGGTAAAACAATTTGTTAATTACCCTTATTAAAATCCTTTGAATAACATTCGGTACCTACGTGAACGTCGAAATAAATTAAAAGAAAATTAAAATTAAAGTTTACGGTTACAGTTTTCTTTTGACTGTCCGATGCGCAAAGGATACGCGCCTTTGTACAATTACGCTTGTTCTTTATTACGATTCCAAATCGTGTTACAACGGCCATCCTCTGCAGGAATCATATTTTTAGAACAAAAAAAAATGAGTTCATTCCACCCGTAATTATAATATCATGTGGCAACTCGTGTCGGTAATTGTGGATGCATCCTAAACCGCCGGCAGTGAGATCTCTATCTGTCATTTATTTAACGAAGTCTGTACGTACCTACGCTTTGTGACCCTGCATGTTTAATAACAGGTGTTTAAATGTATGTATACTGTCATTGTGTGTGCCCGTTCATACCTAACTCACGACAAGACCAGCCGGTTCCGTGCAAGCGACGATTTAGCGAACAATGACGACGCTCCACCACAAATACACTTGTGTCTGTTTCTGGCTATGTGTCTCCGTTCCGGTACACGGTGAAATGGACCTTAAGCTTAATGGTGTACAGTTTAATTTTCATCCATGTCGTCGTGAACCGTTGCGGGGGAAAATATTCAACTGCCATTTTTGTACACGCGCGACTCCGGTGGCGGCGTCTGTTCGCGTCGCGACTTACAATACGACCAGCGCCATCTATTGTATGCGTTTGATAATCAATAAAAGGGATTGTTTGTGTAACCGCGGTTTAATGACGTCACGTTGACTCGTTAATGTTATGATGATTTATTTACGCTGAGCTCTATTGGATTAGTAGAGTTTGTTGAAGCTTTCCACTTGTTTACAATAATGAATTTGAATAAAAAACATAACAGATGTTTTATGATAAGACAAGTCGTATGAAGATTTCCCTAGGAATGGAATAGTTGGCTAAATTATATATACTTACACAAATTGGAAAATAAATCAATTGCTTGAGTTAAGTCATTTCAAGTTGGTTTAGGTTAATTGACAACTTCTTCTTATCAGAAAAACCTAGTAGTTCAACCGGTAACATCGTACACTAGTTTTTATAGGAGTCCTGCTATATACTTTTGGGTCCTAATCCAACGTCGGAGTGTAATTGGTGTTGAATGTTTCAATAGTTTATGTTTTTCAGTAGCAATCTGGAGTCTGGGTATATGCTTGGTGTAATGACAATAGACTCACCCCTATGACATCGGGATCTTCCATCATCAGCTAAATGTTGATGCGCATAGTACACCTCTTTCACCACTACTTGGAGAACGGCGTAAAGATAACTTACTTTTTTTCATTTTAAAAATTGTGCCCTTTCTCAATCTTCTGAAAATATTACCGAAGTGACAGTCAGGTAGCGACTAATATAAATCATTACATTGTATCTACGCTATTTCACTGCGCAGCTCGACCGCCAGCGCAAAATTAATAACAACAACCACTTGCAATGCATAGCTTTACTTGTGAATTAAGGGCAAACATGTGTATGCTTCATAAAACATGATCAAAAGTATAATTTAACAAACTGGTGGCAAATCGTGAAGGGAGGCAATAAAATCTCTCATCGGCGATACACAGCATGTGCGCCGGCATGTGTCTTACACGTACATTTCTCACTCGTTTATTGCGAACGGAAACCCAACCCTACCCATCCACCATTATAACCCACTGATAGACATATGATGCGACGTACCAACTCAAAGGCAACGCAAGAAAGCGCAAACATGCCCACCATATCCAAAAACAAAAGAAAAAAACCTCATTCTTCATAAGAAAGCCCATCCTCATTTCATTATCACGATCAAATTAAAAGTTCGATAAGAAAACAGGAGAAACGTAAAAATAAGACTACCTTCGGCCGACTATAAAACGTAACAAAACGCCAATTTAAATACATCACTAATCTTAAGTCAAACAGAATAAGTTTAGAAAAAGAGACCAGAGATTCAATTAAAGGAGGGCGGGGGAGAGGGACGCGAGATGCGCAGGAGCCGAGGCGGGACAGGGAAGGAAAAAATAAATAAAAGTGAAGAGAAATCAGGCGAATTGAGAATAGCCATTAAGGTGTTAATGAGGGTCTTATTAAGCCGTCTACTCCCAGTGGGTGGTCCGGCTGAAGTACCCGCTTTGTTCATTAATCACCGCAGATTAAGTTTCGGCATAATTATCAAATGTGTATCGCGGCCAACAATGGACGATCACGTTGATAACGTCATCTTTTTGTTTTATTCGTGCACGTCGCTGTCGATATTCGGTTTATGTCACGTATTAATAATAATGGGGATGGTAAAATCAAGTTATTAAAATGTCCCTTTTTTATTTTGGGTCGTTTTACAGATGAGGTGATAAATAAAAAGAAATCTTGGAGACAATATTAAAAAGAGAGAAAATGGGTTTTGGGACGGTAATGGGACGCAAAATTAAAAAAAAATGTTGCTTTAAAATTAAGACTATTTTAAACTAAACATCAGTAATGTATAAGATTGAACGAGTGTTTCCTGAAATTAATAATGCAAGATTAATGTGTAGCATGACAATAAAACCCCTCTGAAAATGGGTACTTAATTTGAATGAGAACGCTTATTCTGAATGCCAATTGGACTAACAACCGACATTAATACGGTTTCTTAGTGCACATATTAAATAGCTTGAATAGCGCAAGAACTCATAACTGGATATAGTTTGTTTTTATCTATTGGATTAACTGCTGAAACTATATTAACGGTTATTCTCGCTTCATCTTTAAAGTAACCTAGAATATTAGCTATGAAATTAGTGTAGTTCCTTCTATTAAAGTATGGTTTATATAACAAAATCTGAAGGTCTCTCTCAAAATATATAAAAAAAATATTTTTTCTACTTCTAAGTTTTATTCCTGTATCTTATTTTATAAAACGAGTTTTCAAAAACGTGTTCAATATTTAAATTTATTTATGAGCATAGCCTAAGACATTTTATATCTTTATTTTTTCATCGTATTTAAATTGAAATCATAAATACAATTTCAGCGCTCACAATGACCTTAACGATTTCAATAATGCTGTCACAAACTTTAACGCGAATAATAACGCATTTAAATAGTTCGTAATAACATAAATATCTCAGTGTTCGTCTATTACTAACATTACTCTTTCGCCAATTAATTAGTCACAGACGACCTTGCTCCTGAGTAATGGCCACGCTTCATTTTATTTTCTTTTTAATTAGCCTCAGCGGGAAAAGAGAGTTAGATCTGAGCGCCCCATTAAAATTGAACTCTTAAAACAATCTGTATAAAGTTGAGAATCGAATTTGATATCAACACGTGAATATGTATGCGTTAGATTGTGAACATGTGTGTATGTGTCTGTACAAAAGTAGGAGTATTCTGTAAATGGATAAGCTATCTTTAGATTGGGCTGTATATTTAGATAGATAAGGTAAAGCATAATGGCTGTTTTATTTTGATAGAAGGCCCGCGTGCATTGATTTTACCGCGATACATAATTTTCGTGGGTCGACGTGAATTAATTGAATGTTAGATACCAACGCGATCGAGAATAGAATTTATTAGAAATAATTCAGAATACAGAATAGGCGCCTATGTTGTATATTGAAATAATAAAACTGGATTGGTTAATACACGATTTGAAATCATGTTATTTAATTTCCAGCGGTGAAAAACTTGTGACTAGTAGTGTACCGACGTATGCAATGGTTCTGCATCATAATGCGCCTGTTTACAATGTATTATCAGCAGCAAATACCATTGTAGCATATAAATTACCCGCAAAACAGCCACTGTCAAGTTTAATAACCGCGCCAATGAGCACTATGTGCAAATTAGAAATTTTAAATTTCCCTCACCTGTTATATTTGTGACGTTTAGTATGCAGGCCCGATAACATGTATGTTTTTGTATCCGCAAGTAATACAACGCGTATAAGTGTCGGTACATACGACCGCCATTGCTTTAATGATGCAACAGAGCGCCGGTGAAACGTGGGTGGGCTTATCAATAGGTACATCGACGATTTGACATAAATGCGTTATACTTAGATTACCTATGTGACAACCGATAAAATGTTGTAAAGCGCCGCCTAGCAGTGATTGACA
Source organism: Phalera bucephala (assembly GCA_905147815.2). Classification (NCBI taxonomy): domain Eukaryota; kingdom Metazoa; phylum Arthropoda; class Insecta; order Lepidoptera; family Notodontidae; genus Phalera; species Phalera bucephala. Next base: position 18,711,809 of record LR990609.1, on the reverse strand, counting down.
CCGCGTATGTTTACACTGTGATATCCTGGCGCAGATACACCTTCTGTATCGGCCGCCTTATCTGTAGAACATATAAGCGTTTTAACGATACGGCACAAACGAAAGATGGTCGAATCGCCGGCTAAAAATACATAGGGCCGATAAAAGCGGGACAGGGCCGAGGCGGGACGCGCTTTATAATAATTCAGCGGTGACCGTTATGGTCAGGCCCGCAACCCTCGTCTCACCTCGAAAGCGTTAATTGCTCCGCAAATATACTCATCTTCGCACTAAGCGTTTACTTGCCGGCTTTAATGAGTGGGCAAACAGCGCGCGGTGGCGGCGCGGTCGCGGTCAGCCGCGTTGACTCCGCCGCTAATAAATCTTCGGATTTTCCCCGATTTCCCGGCGTCCCGCGGCGCCTGCCGCCCTCCGTCCAATCCCGCGCCACTCTTATAAATTACCTACACGCTTTCGCTATAAATCACACAACGGTCGAGCTAAATGCATTTACTATTGTTTGAATACACCTCGAACACCACTATCGTGATCGATGTACTCGTGTGTCGATGCATATTTCATTCGGCAATCATTTTCGGCTCGGCTCGGACCGCGACTCATGGCAGACGTTAGTCAGCAATCTTGCCGCAGGAAATTTGTTGCGTCCCTTTGTTAGGTCCGGAACTGGAGGATATTATGATCGTTCCGTGTGAAGGCGTCCGCGATTAATCTTGAGCGAAAAGTTGGCCGCTCGCTTGACCTAAGGAAACGGTCTAATGCGCGATAATTGAAAGTTTTACGAAGACACGACGAGGGGTGGCAGCGTTTGAAAATAAACAATTATATCAAGCGTGCCGTTTACTGAGTGATCTGTGTCCACTTAACAATATAAAGGTGCTTATTTCGACGGTTATCTCGACCGGAAGTAAAAAAAAACGTGATCCAGGCGTAATTTTTGTCCGCCGCGCCCGCCGCCCGACGCGCTAAGCATTAGTCGAATAAAAACAAGGTGTCGATTAAACTTGAGATAGCTTTTAACTACGTTATTATTTAATTTTAAGTTTGTTTTAGGATAGCGTGGCTCCGTGTTGTGGAGCCCATTAGCATAATAAGAAAGTTTATAGAAGCAAATTATACAGCCGGCAAATATGTCGGCCATGTAAAGTATGTGTTTAGCAACATTATGTAAATTACATTTATGTATCTAATCAAATACGTAATTACTATCTTTTTCAGCAGTCATACCTCGGCGTAAGAAACGAATCACCAGGCACAGTTATACCGCGGCTATACATTTTAATGCTCTTTTTATTATATCCACGTACTGGTTCTATTAAACTATACACGTAAAAACTGCGATTACTTAATTCAGACGTCAATCCGCATAAGAAGATTACCTCGTAATTCAACAAAACACTTTTGACACTTCATTCCTTTTATAACAGTTTGCACAAAAAATCGAACAATTAACATTGAAATGGCAAAAATTTTACGCTATTTAAAATATTGTGACACTACTTCGTCGTAGTGTTGTGCCAGGTACGTTGTGATCGACGCAGGACCACCGGAGCAGCAGGGGCACTAATTCAAAACGGAATAAATGATACGTCACAGACAACAATGGCTCAATGAAAACGTCTCCGCGTGCAAGCGAAGCTACGATAGCTGCATTGTATATTCAGCGGAAAATAATCGCGGAATAGCGTTTTACAGTTGGTAAATTTGGAGTGAGTTTTTTGCGAGTTATTGTAGCGATTCGGACAGATGTCACGGGCAGGGAATCCGCGCCAACAATAGCGCCCCGGGGGCGCTTTGTCCTCTCCTCTCCGACCTCCCCGCGGCCACCATTAACGCTGACACCTCTAACATTCATTTCTGTATCAAAATAATACATATAATTTATTCAATTTATTTATAGCTATATTCAGTGTATAATAGTTATTGCTCTAAATGGTTTTTAATGTCCTTATTTTATAAGTAATTTATACGTGCAGTCGAGCTTTTACAGCTGCGTTTCACCCTCGAATGATGGCTATTAGCGGGACATCAGATAAATACGATAAAAGCGGGGTCCCGGAAACTCTTATGAGCTGCCTTACTCTGTGTTCCATTTTAATGAACGCTCGCTGCGTTATCATTAAATTAGTAATTTTTGTGTTTTAATTTAGACATGTACATTAGGCCGCTTGTTGATCGATACACACGTAAAAGTATTCTGGTAAAGCTATCGCAACTTTGGTAATGACTGAAAACTAAAGTTGTGGGCCGTGAATCTTTTATACGCGGTGGGTATATAACTTTCGTATTTGTGGATTAAGTAACAGCGGTAATGGAGACAGTTTTAGTGGAGTTAGGAGTTGTGGTAGATGAGAATTAAGAGATGTCTGTGCGGCGGGAAGAGGGCGCAGGGCGTCGCGCCGCGGCCGAATCAATCACGGAGGCTCAATAATTGATCGCTGGCGCGGCCGCGTCCCCCCGACCTAATTACCTCTCTCGCCCTCCACACGAGCACGGCTCATTAACAACCGTCTGTTGTTTGTTCTCCTAATTAAAGTGGAGCTTTATCGGTCTCGGGGCTCCGTCTAATTGATATCATTGCGAGCGTTTACGATCATTGAATTACGCCGGCCGCGATCGGTTACCGTCGGGTTCGGCAGTTAAACGTGACCGCACATTGTCTGTGTCTGAGCTCCAATTGACTTGTTTAATCCCGGTTTATTGTTTATTTATTTATGGTGGGCCGTCTGAGCGTCTCGCCATAGCTCCGCCGCACTGTTACCTCTCGATTAAGAGCACTCATCCGCGTCTTCACTAATTAGTAACGTACGTGACCTTTTTTGTTGTATTCCTTCGTATTACTTATTTTGCTATAATCTTCCAGATGACTAAAGCGCGGCTAGAAACTGCTCACGCGTACGAAATAACACCAACAGCTCGTTTCCAAATATTAAGGATCATTCGCTCAATTTCCAGTAATAAAGTGATGTAAAAACAAAATGTTTTTGATTAAGAACACAATATCATGCATAATAAAATAATATTAATTCGCTACCGTAAGAATAACTTTCGGTCTCCGAAGTGGAAAATAACCAATTTCGTTTAAATCACAATCTAGCAATTCTTTGATACCCGTGAAATTGCCGTAACGAAATAAATGTTAAATAAAACGTAAAATAAAATTATTGTGCCTCCACAAACAAATAATTGGAACGGGAACGTACCTAAAACGCCCGCGCCCGTCGCCGCTCGTTTTATGGCTTATTTGGGGGAAAGCTTTATTGAACTTAGCCATGTTGCGTGCGCGCCCAACGAATTCAGCACTTAATTCGTCCGGTCACGGTTGAGAATGGAGTAAGGGCGCGCGCACCGCGCACTGCGCCATGAAATGACCTTTTCGTTTGTATTCGCTTTATCCACTTATAGTCATTCATTTTTCCACTCGCTACAATTCACTTTTAGATTCCGCTGGTAGTGCTTCCTACCGTTATTATATTACAACATGAATAATTTTATTTGCGCTACAATTTAGTTGCGTTTCCTGCTGAAGAACGGGATTCCATAGAGTCGTATCATAGAGTACTAGTATCAGGTCGTTTAGAAGTGTCAGTCCGGTAAAGCGCAGTAGGCAATATCATGGCGTTTATGATGCAGAAAATGTTATCGCAGTACACGACACCGAAGTAAAATGATGCCTTTAACTGGCGCACAGTAGCCAGAAAGCTGAGTCGCGGGATGATGGAGAGGCGTCGATTTGGCAAGCCGTCGGGCCGCCGCGGCGCCTCGGGCTCGCCCGCCAGCTAACTCTAAGCGACTCCGACCACCGATGGGGTACGAATTTATGAACCGTCAAATAACTTATCACCAGTTTAATGCAATGAAATAAACGAGCCTTATTTATGAACCGCACAGATCAGTCGAACGTGAACTTTGTCTTTTTTGTTTCTAGGGTCGCCGTCGCTGCCTTTTATTTATGGATTTAGCGACGCGTGTGAATAACGTTAATAGTGGGGGCCAGCCCCTTTTCGCTACTGTTTATATTTATTTGGGGTCGGTGTAATGAGTCTATCTGGCGCGCTGACTCGCGGAGCCTGTGGAGAATTGATTAAAATGTTGTTAGATTCAGTCTTACGGAAAAGGGGGATGAATTGGTGCGAATAAGATTTTTTAAGGGTTAATAGATGAATACTTAGGTGGTTGTAGGTCTTAAATTAGGGAGCATTCAATGCAATTGTATGCAGTGATTACAACAAATTGTGAGCTATTAACCGTTGTTGCATTCGATAATAAGCTGTTTTAACGTCGGCCTCTGACGGAAATTTGCCTGTTTAGGTTTCCCTTAAACACAACTTATTCGTTTATTCATTTCAATTTCAGTATTGCGTAGGTTTATTACCGTCATTGCGACGTGCGGGAATGCAAAATTTAATATATAGATAATTACGTGTTATAAGCTATAACTGACACTAAGCCGTTCCTTTATAGCTCCCTAGGCAACCGTTAGTAAAAAAAATAATGCGCGTCGACGGATATGCATAGTGGCGTAAGTAATAATGGTATAATCATTAATGTTCGGTTGGCCACGTGCGTTCTCGAGACTCGGGGCTAATGTTGGGGGCGAGACCATCATCATTCATAGTTAGCGCGCCCCGACCTCAGAGGGAGCCACTGCCCTGTCACAGTCAGGAAAAGAAGCCATTTTGTATCACAGCACCACAAAAGAGTTGCGGTCGCGAATTTGTCACTGGCTTATTTGGTGGGGAAAGTGGCAAAAAGTGTAATGTTTACTTACACTATGATAGATATTAATGATAGTGCAATCATTCTCAGTTGTCGTCGGAGTCACCGCCGCGGTCGTGTCGCGTCGCGGATTGTGTGGGTGTCTTGTTGATTTTTGTTTTTGTTACAAGTTCGTTAGAACATTAATGTTGTTTTTTTTCTATTATTATTATAGTATTTGATAGGATATCATTTTTTTGAATTGGTATTTACTAAGATTAGCAAGCTGAAGTGTCAATGGGTGGGCCACATAGCGCGAAGATCGGACGGGTGTTAGGGCAGAAAGATTCTAGAGTGGAGACCATGCATTGGTAAGCGCAGCGTGGGACGACCGCCTGCCAGATGGACCGACGATCTTGTGAAAATCGCAGAAAGTCGTTGGATGTAGGTGGCATCGGACCGGTTACGCTGGAAAGCGATTGGGGAAGCCTATGTTCAGCAGTGGACAAGTATAGGCTGAGATGATGATGATGATGGTGAAGATCGCTATTTAGGTAGTTATCGATTGATCAAAGCCTAACCTAAATCGATTTACTAATATAAATGTACAAAATATTACTAGGCATCTAAATATTTGTTATTTTTTGAGTAAGTTTATATGTTGCATATATTAGTTAATATTATAATCTACCTCATGCCACATTTTATTTAATTACGATAAGCTGTTACGTAATTAAGAACTAAACTACAAACACCCAAACCTCCGAACTTACATTAATTGTTATACCTATTATTAAGTCATTTTTACAAGAGCCAAAAAGCCATTATTATTATTTTATTCAATTGGCATTGATAATTCGCCACACTTTTTTGGTAGATGTCTTTTTTAGTTACTTAAATGCATAAATGATTTAAGACAATACCACTTACTAGGTAAGTATCTAGAAGCTTAAGTCACTTGCTTTCACAATAATAAAACAGTCTATTTCATAAAATAGTACCGTATGTTGTACGCCGGTGGATATAATACAATAAAATAATATTAGCCCTGTTAAGAAACTGTCCCACCGTTGGGCACGGGCCTCCCCTCAAACTGAGAGGGTTTAGGCCATATTCCACCACGCAGGCCCAGTGCGGGTTGGCTAACTTTACACACTTTCGAGAAACTCTTAGGCATGCAGGTTTCCTTACGATGTTTCCCTTTACGTTAAAGCAAGTAATAGTTAATTTTATTAATACACACATGCTTTCGAAAAGGCAGAGGTGCGAGCTTGAGTTTGAACCCGAGACCCCTAACTTTGCAGTCCAACGGTCTAACCACTAGGCTATCACTGCACCGGTAGATATAAATTCAGCTTTAATTTACATTACTTAATAGTTTTGCACACGTTTTAATGTAAACTAAAGGGAGTATAATAAATATTTATTACACAAAAAACGAAACAAGAAACCAATCTAGAAAGTATTGCAATCAAGCACATTTTAATTTCCCACATATTTCAAAGTCGGGAGAATAAATAGACGTTTGCGTATAAAAACAACGAAATTAAATGAACCTTGCAATTTAAAACATCCAGATGTAGTGTTTTTTGTTCATTGGAGGCTATTTACGATATCCAGTCGATAGGAAAATTTGCAATTAATTTTCCTAGTGTATATACCTTTGGTTGTTTTTATAACTGATAATAAACCGTCAATTTTATACTTTAAACTCAGAAAGAATGGCCAAAAAAGGACTTACAAAGGTCTAAATTGCATTTTTTGCATCTACTACCGGACTGGAACGTTCGATCGAACGATCCACTGAGAAGATCCGACGAAAGACTCTGGAGTCTAGTCTTTTAACTTAAATGGTTTTATTGGCCTGGCATTTCTGTTAGGTTAGGTTCCAAAGGCCCACGTCGCCGTGAGCACCGCGTCGGTGCGGAGGGGAGGGGGAGCGTGTCATCAAGTCTCCCCCCGATGGCGGGCTCTTCAGAGCGCGGCACAAGAGGGGCATCGGTGCGTTCCATACGGATGTCGGCCACCCTGAGGTTTTCAGTCGGTAGGAATCCAACCTGCCCCGCGAGCTTCCCCTGTGGCTCGCGGAAGTCCTATGCAGGATTTTCTCCAGGAAAAAATACAAGTTCCAAAGGACCACCTTCTCAAAATGACTAAGTGGGTAGCCATTTTAGAAAAAAAAACATCAAAGAAAGTCGACGTTACAGAGAAATACCCATAACGTCCACTTTCATTTAAAGTATATTACAATATTTTACAAAATTTATACAATACGAGGCATGCCTTTTAAGTTTTGTCGTTTAAAGAAAAGAACACAACTAGAACCTTATAGTACTTTTTATTGTTTTTCAAAGTATTCACCACGTATCTTAATACACTTTTCCATTCGCTCAAACCAGTTATTATAACATTTATTCCACTCTAAAGTGGGGGTGTTCCAAATGGCTGACTTGAAAGCGTCGACTGCTTCTTCACCGGACCACGAAGACTTTTCTTAATTTTAGGAAATGTAAAGAAATCGTTAGGGCTTAGGTCAGGACTGTATGAAGGATGGTCAAGAATTTCTACTTTTTCCTGCTTCAAATACTCAATCGTTTGACGAGCGCTGTGTGAGCTTGCGTTGTCGTGGTGCAGGATGATGCGTCGCTTTGAGTTAGATTTTCGAAGTTCGGCGATGACTTTTGGTAAACAAACTATGGTATACCACTCTGCGTTAACCGTTCTACGATCTTCAAGTGCAATAGTCGCAACATGGCCGGTTTTTCCAACGAACGTGGCCACCATCTTCTTTGAAGTGCTTCGAGAACGAACAACTTTATTCGGCTTTGGCTCGTCTTGAAAGACCCAGATTGTAGATTGTTGTTTGGAATCAGGATCGTAGGCATAGATCCAAGATTCGTCACCACTGATGATGTAGTAGATGTGATTTGACTCTCCTCGGTTGAACCTTTGCAGAGTTTTTTTACACCATCTGACGCGGGCCGCCTTGTGATCGTCGGAAAGCAGATGCGGTATCCAACGGCAAACTAGCTTTCTCACACCAAGCGCTTCATGCAAGATCTTCTGAATGGTTGTCCCTGAGATGCCTAATAGAGCCTCTATCTCTCGATACGTCACATGACGATCTTCGAGAATTAGTTGTCTCACAGCAATGATGTTATCTTCAGTGAAGGCGGATCTTGGGCGTCCTTCGCGAGATTTGTCACTAACACTAGTATGTTCACGCTGGAATTCTAAATACCAGCGTTCGACAGTCCGCAGACATGGGGCTTCATTACTGAACACACATGTTAGCTCTTCAAAACACTAAAGCCGTGTCAGGCCTCTTCTAAAGTTGTAGAAAATTATTGCACGAACATTTTCCTTAGAAAGATTCATTTTCGTACGTAACCAGACAGATTCCAATCGACTGTGACTAAACAATAGCATTAATCCTAATACTTTCAACTGTTTTGAGATTCAAAATTTAAACACATTCGAATATAGAACAGTTCCAAATTCAAAATTGCCGGAAAATATTGAAACGACAGAACTTAAAAGGCATGCCTCGTAATAGTTTATACGATACTAATAACCACAGCGCGAGTGCATCAATTCGATGCAGTTACTCGCACCGTACAGTACAAGTACAGACGCATTAATTCGATTCGGCGAATATGTATGAAATGAACTATGAAAGAAGAGGAGCCGATCAAGAGATCGGAGAGAGGCAAGAGCCTCTCACTGTTGACTGTTTCCCCAGGATTATATATATAAAGCTATAATCGTGTTTACAAATCCACGGACAACTTGACAGGTGCAAATGTCAAAACAATAAAATGTAGAGATATAAATATTATCGACATACGTAAAATATTTTTATATTAGGATTGAATTTTACTCAATGTGCATTTAAACAATAAATAGTCCAGTAAATGAATTTATTTCGGGCGTATATACTGGAATTACTTATAGTTTATTAAGTAATCCAAATAGTGAATAAAATACTATATATATCTTTTTTACACCTTAAAAACATATTAAAAATAAGTTTTAGTTTTATAAGATTAATTTGAATTTTATTTCTATCATCGACCAAATAATGAATTGAGGTAGATGACTAATTAATGAGTGCCAAATCTTAACAACACTGTAAATATGTCAATTTATCCGTGGAAATGTGAACAGGGCTATTTGTGGTCACATTTCCACGGACAAATTATAGGATTTGCGCGGCAGTGACGAGCGAATAGTCAATTACAGCACAAAGCCGGTCTTCGTGGCGATTTTTGGGAGAAGCCTTCACAACATCGTGTCATTTTGCAAATGAGACATTATACGCCGAGAGGGTCGTCCAGTGGACATCTTTCGGCTGATCATGATGATGACGAAGGAAATAGAGAATATGAAACTAAAGTATTTTTCACATAGGATGGGTAGTGACAGTTCTAATTGCCAAACGAAATTATACTTTATTCAATGGCAATAAGAAGCATGATCGAACGAAATTAAATATTATTTTCGTTTGGCAATTAGAACTGTCACTACCCATCCTCCGTGAAAATACTATAGGCAAATTTTTCTCTCAAGGATAAGTAACTGTAACAATGCGCCCACATTTCGCCGAAGATGGCAGATTCCATTGTAATAAAGACTAGCCTATTGATATTACACTGGAAACCCCTGGCACAATTCCAGACTTTGAACTGAGAACACTGTCACGCTTATATTCCCTAAGCGGGGGTGGCAGAGTATTGAGTACACCCACTTTTATTGTGTATTGAGTTCACGCCGACGTTAGGTTCCATGTAATAGGGGCCAGCCAATTGCTATTTACCGGGCACAATTCCAGACTCCGGATTCATACTGGAAATGTCCAACCCAGGACCTCTAGATCACAAAGCGATGCGTTTTGCCACTAGACCAACGAGGAAGTCAAACTGAGAATTTTTCAATAAAATGTTTTTCTACCCCATTGAAGGATCTATACTGATGATTTGGTAATAGTACCATATCTATACTAATATTATAAAGAGGAAAGATTTATATTTTTGTATGTTAGTAACGAATGAACTCAAAAACTAATGGACCGATTTCAAAAATTCTTTCACCATTAGGAAGCTACCTTATCCAGAAATAACATAGGCTATGTAACATAGACCCGGTAGGTGGCGCTGTTGTCGACCGGGTACGAAGTCGCGGGAAACTGCTAATACTATATATTACTACACGAACCAAACATATTTCACTCTCCCTTACCTGAAAGAAGGTAAGTAAAGGAATCTACAAACCTTACTTAGGTGCACCTTTCTGCTTCTGTGGATATTTGCATCTCATTCTGGCTAATCGGTTAGTCGTGAGAGAGAGTAAGTCGTGGTTCAGCCCTGACCTTTCGCCTTTAACGCCATGAATGTGGTTTACCTAACAATTTGATTTTTAAAATATTTCTTTGTCTATTTGTTAATTTAAGAGCCTCCAGTGTAGATTTTGCATTAAGTAAACAATACTGAGTAATTCCAAGAGAATCTGATTGGTACTTGGAACGACATATGAAATACCACATAAGTATTTATCCTTGATTTCACTATCGAAATTTGTATAATGATTATCGGTTCCTATTATATGTTAAATTACTTTCTTTAACTGAAAGTATCAAATAATTTTAATCAAGTTGGTTATTTTTTTTTAGGCAAATGTAGCCCCTTACTAAGAATTACTCCAGAGCTGTGGGTGTGTTTAGTGACTGTTTACTGATCACTGAGGCGCTCGTAGCGCTACCGATCACTAAGATTAATCAGCGTTCGACTTGGTCGGCCTGAGATGGGTGACTGTTGTGGCATTTTCATATCCGAGCGTCTCCGTGCTTCGGAAGGCACGCTAAGGCGATGGTCCCGGCTATCACTTAATGTGGTAGTCGTTAAGCCAAGTTGAAAGCCTTATAGGCGGCTTGATAAGTTCCAACAGCCACAACCCTGCCTCCACCAATCCGCACTGGGTCCGCGTGGTGGAGTATGACCTGATCTATCTCACCTCGATTTGTGAGAGAATGCCTTTGCCCAGCAGTGGGCAGTATAGGCTGATAGTGTAGTGTGTATCGTGTGTGGATGTGTTTACTAACATAAAATTCACACACACAAACACCAAGAGCGAGATAAATGCTTGCGGGTCTCACAACATTGGTCCTGTGCGGGAACCAACCCACAACTTCTCGATCCAGTAGATGTAGCGGCGAAAGCTGGACCACTGGACCCAGCCGGTCGTGAGGACTCCAATCAAACATTTCGCTAAGATTGTGGATGATCTATCTATCTATCTATATTATCACAACAGATCTCTTGCGGAGTAGGCAGAGGGCACAAAGTTCCAAGACAGTGGATGATCACTTCGGACACATATATAAACATCTAAATATTTATTTTAATACAGTTACATTAGATCGTTTCAACAGTTTCCCTAAACAATATTTTTTAAACTTAAAAGGCCCCGAGTCAAGTTTTTGTACGCAATTATCACGAGCAGCGACACCTATAAATCGAATGACGTCACCAGTGAAAATAATTGTCCGCGCAGATAGCCCAGACAATTTGTCCAACCAATGACATGAACAAACAAGCCGTTTACTTACGACCACTATTAAGGCCAGGTCCTAAGCAATAATTATGTTATTATCTCACAAATACTCGTTACCATTCTAATAAGGTATGTAACGAGCCTCTCGTTATTTTTTTATTTATTTTTTTCGTCGTATATAATGTTGGCGTTACTTTTTATTGCTCAATTTACAAAGCATGTATCATTCTACTTATCTATGTAAACTCATTTCGTACAATGTTTTTACAGCTGATTATTTCTAATCTTACACTAGCTGTTTTGTGGGCACGTTGGAAATTATTAAAGGTTATTATCTTTAGCCGGAGAGGTATGTAAGGAAAGAACCTGTTGAAACTCTGTACTCTCTGCCTACCCCACAATGGAGCTGGCGTGATGATATAGATACATACATCTTAGTTTAGTTTTGAATACATTAACTCTAATCGAATTTCTAAAAAAGAAAAGTTGCTATCATCAGAAACATATAATCACAAAAAAATATATTTGAATTGTCCTCCATTTTGTTTATAAATGAATTAGAAATCAGTCCACAGAACCCAGAAAATAATTAATATATATCCTATTTTACTGGCTATAATAATAGCAGTGTACCGCACCTTATTGGGTATAAGGGCATAGGTATTAGCTTCACCAAACAATCACATATAATAACGTCCATGATCATGCATGCAGCATGAACTGTAAAGTCGTTCGCAAACAGCACTTTCCTTCAAGAAAATTTCCTTCTTACAAAACCGAAAAGAATCTTCGCCCAATGAACCCGTTAAGACCATCTAAGGCCAACAATACTACTCAACTCCAAACAGAAACTTCTGTAAATGAAAACAAACTACCCAAACAAACGCAACACGACATTTTCTCGTTTAAAGGGGGGGCACAAATAAGCTCTATGTTTTTATTCAGTTATCGCTACAGCCAACGCCACGTATCATAATGCTTTTCATTTTATTAACAGTCAGCTGGGGCGAGACAAGGGATCCCGAGGCGAGCTCCAATCGTTCACACTTTTAATTTAGTTGCTCCTAATGTATGCGGATAAGTGAGCAAAGAGGGTTACATCCCTACCTCACTGTTAAACAACTATCACGCGGAGGGTGCGTCTATCCTTAATAGTTTTCCCCTCTCTACCCATACATTATGCAAATTCGCCAGTGATATGTCTCCGGGTACACTTGGGACTTTTATTGTTGTTCGTGAGTTTATTCCCTTTTATTAAGTTAACTTTAATTAAATTGAAGCCGACGCATTTGTAAGGCTGATTGACTGAAAGGTATTAGCCGTCGAGATTTATCCGTTTACATGGCTTAACGGCGTGAGTGAGTGTAATAATTGTTGTTGAATTTGTGATCGCGTGATAATTTGATAGTAGTTAAGATGCTATGAAAGTCTTTAAGAAATATATATTGATGCAATCGTGGCTCGATTAGAAATCAAGCTTCTTGCTTGTTAAAATTATTACTTATTTAAAGAATTCGCCTTTGATTTATCAATTTGACAATGGCACTATGAAAATGGTCTGTTCGATAAATGAAGTAGAACTCAGAGATCTCGATCAAATATTGACTTTGGTCGCTTCATTTAACGTGAAATTTTTAACTTACTTAGACTTTATTCTTTATTTTTAAAGTTTAGCTTCAAATTCAGTGATTACTAATAGAAGAAAAAATGTCAGTGGCACAATTCCAGACACCGGACACATACTGAATTTTTTTTGTCGAGAAACTACATTTGTCCAACCTATGATTTGAACCCAGGACCTCGTAATCATAGAGCGATGCGCTTTGCCACTAGGTCAACGAGGCAGTCTTTATTATTATGATTCCCATATATTTGTTAGGAACTATTTTGGGTAACTATGCTGACTTGCAGTGCACTATTCAATGCCATTTTTAATGCCTGCCTTCTCGCTTATTTATGTTCTATATTAGACGATGTTTTGTAGGGTCAAATATTTATGTAATCCTCTTATTATGTTAGATTATTTTAAATCTCGACCAAATATTGACTTTGGGCGCTTCATTTAACGTAAAATTTTTAACTTACTTAAACCTTATTCTTTATTTTTAAAGTTTAGCTTCAAATTCAGTGATTACTAATATAAGAAAAAATGTCAGTGGCAGTATGGGGTTCGGAATTAAATATTTTTATTAACGGGCATAGGTTCTGCTCCGTACATTGGAGTGTAACGGTGTCGGTGAGCAGTAGTTGTATATAGTACACATGCTTACAAGTTTAGGGAATGATAGAACGGTGTTTATTTTTTTACTTCGATGCAAAGTTTGATCAAGGTAGTGGAGATGATCACAAATCTATCAGCACGATTCTACATTAACATACTTTGTAGCTTAATGAAAAAACTGGCGCATTAATAGCCATGTCAGGAATTATAAATGTAATATTTATTCAACAAACAGAGGGATGTTATTAAATGGTTTTTAATTAAAAATCCAAAGTGGCGTATTATTTTATCACAAGTTTTGTGGGCCCCTCGTGCGTATCCTGCACAGTAATTTGATAGATTATTAAAAGCTTACTTACTTAGATAAGCTGTTATTAATTAACATTTACGTCATACGCGCGAGTATAGATTGCGGTAAAAAATTACATGTTATGTTAAATTCTGTACTAGCTATTAATAGACCATGAATTCTGTTTCGCTTCTGTTTTAACAAACGTGTCTCTATGAATAGCGTGTACCTTCGCTATTTATAAATGCACATTTAAAAGCTCCTATTTATTAAACTTTAAAAATTTTTCAAGCGACATACACGTCATAGAAAAGTACCTAAGGGCCTAGCACGAAATAACTGGTGTTAGCGTGGCATGGTCGAGAAAGTTTCCTAATTTGCTAATAAATTTGTATTGAGGGAAGGATGGCATATCAACCGGATAGCGTTACGGTATCATCAATCTTTTCGTGTTAAGTCCTCTATAATGCAGAATGTCTGCTCTACAGGAGTGACTTAAGGGGTAAGCACAAATTGAAACGTTGTCGAGAAAGCGAGCTGTCAGGTTCATCTTTATTAAGTAAATTTTAGCGTGAACAGGATAGTATATTAACTCGAAAGCGGTGCGCTGACGTCAACCTGTTCGTACTAAGCCTTCTCAGGGTTTAGCAATGTACCGCAGCGTGCCGCTAGCGAGTTGATATGCCCTTCTTGTCATACTACAAATTTACTAAATAAACATCAAAATAATAGCACGCTTATTCGCTAACGTCCTTTTCGCTGACGATGTTAGGTCCCATGTAATAGGGGGCGAGCCGTAGCCACACACAAGGCACAATTCCAGACTCCGGACTCATACTGAAAAATTTTCGTAGAGAAACTACATTTGTCCAACCTAGGATTTGTACCTAGGTGATCACAAAGCGATGCGCTTTGCCACTAGATCAACGATGATTCCCATATATTTGTTAAGAACTTTATTTTGGGTAACTATGCTGACTTGCAGTGCACTATTCAATGACATTTTTAATGCCAGCCTTCTCGCTTATTTGTGTTCTATATTAGGCGATGTTTTGTAGGGTCAAATATTTATGTAATCCTCTTATGATGTTAGTTTATTTTAAAATTAAAGATTTTATAATGTCCTCACCACGGCTTCGTCCGCGTTGACTCTAGACAGGAACCTAACATTTTTCTGGAATAAAGAGTATCCTATGTGTTAATCCGGGTAATAAACTATCTGTGTACTATATTTCATCCAAATCTGATCAGCCGTTTTTGTGTGATTAAGTAACAAACATCCAAACTATACATCCAAAAATTTCAACCATTAATCTGTTCGTACCAAGCCTTCTAAACATTTTTTAAGGCAAAGTTTCTGAACCAATAATCAGTAGATATTAAAGTTAATGCGAAACGAAATAAACTGTATCAAAATATAAGCAAAGGCGGTTTAAGTCGCCGTCGTAACATTTGTTGATTGTGTCGTGCGGTATTTCAGAGCAACCCTTACGCGCTGAAGGAGGGCGGCGGCGAGATGTCTGCGTGGACTTCGGCTGGCCTCCAACCCTCCGGTGGCTACTACCCCTATGACCCGACGCTCGCAGCCTACGGGTAAGTCCCCAGGCTCCCAAAGACCCCCGAGGTCCGCCCGCGCCACTTTAGATAAAGCCCGCACCGCGTCCGGATTACCATAATACCACCCTATCGAGAGTTATCTGTCTAATAGATTGCAATGCGAAAGTCTCGTGTTTGTATTTGGCGAGTAGCGTTGACTTTAATGAATTTTGTTGTGTTGTGCATATGTGCTCCCTAACGCGTTTAGTGTTATTGAATTTGGACGCGTTTTAGTGACTGATGTGATAGTATTAAGTTTGTAGTTTTATGTATTTGTAATTCTCTTAGACCCCTCTAATCCCCATAAGTCCTATCAAATGATTCTGAAGTATTCACTGTACAGCACTACCTAATACTTATGATAAAATGTACGTACGTACTTTTTTCTAGGAAATATGGAGTTATGGTATGCAAATCGATATCAATTTTTGCGCATTTTCAAAAACACGGGATTTGGTCGCAATTTTTATACCTGATTTTCCGTCGTATAAAGCTGTATCATTGTTTATACAATGGTAATTTTTAGGTCAGCTCAACCATCTTATACTTAATATATTAAATCTAAAACCCTCGAACTTGTTTATCGAATACTAGCAGTTTTCTGCCGCACCCGGTCGACATTAGCGCCACCTACCGTGTCTTTGTTATATAGCCTGTGTTACTTCTCGATATTGTAGATTAGGTTTAAAATTATTAAAATCGATTCAGTAGTTTCACAGTTTATCGATTACAAACAAAGCTTGTCTCTTTAATATTTCAAAGGCCAAAATGAAAGAAAGTTCCAACATTCTCTTTCCGCATGAGTAAACTTACAACCAAGAATATTAATATAAATAGCCTAATGTTACAAAGGTTTATGTATCAGTATGCGTATTAAACTGATATGTTTATTACCTGTTCGATTTAGAACCTTGTCTGAACTGAAACCTGCCATCGTCTTAAATATTCGTCATTATGATCTGGGGTCTTATTCGCTATGACTGAACGCGGCGCGTTACGATAACTTAAGAAGTGAAATGATCGTGTAATTTTGGATGGGCCAGTAAGTTGTATAAAAATAATATTGCCAATTTCTTTTGCCTCAATTAAATAAATTATTAATATTATTTGTATGCCACTGGACTACCATTAAAAGATACAACAACAGCACTTCATCACGCCAGATTTCTCGCGGGGTAGACAGAGAGTACAGAGCCCCAACAGGTTCTTTCCTGACATACCTCTCTGGCTTCCTCCACTCGCATAGTTCGTCTCATACACGCTCGCCGGTTACGGAGACTCTGGACTTGTCCTTCAGATAAGACTCGGTCTATTTGGTCGTGGTAAGATCCTCCCCGGTACCTACATCGTTCCACTTTTGCATTGTATATCTGTTTTGTCATTATTTCTTTAAAAGACGATTTCTCCATTAACTACACACTACGTTATGTGTTTCATTGGTCATGGAGAATAAGATCTTGTCCATGTGTTTTGTTAGTTATTAGACCGAGCTTTAAGCCCGACGCGCGCCGGTTTCGTATTTCCCTTTCGAACATTGTCAAATCGCACGTAATTATTAACTTGACATACTTACTATACGCTGTCGTAAAAGCGGACAAGAGGAGATCCATATACATTAAGTATGACTGAACACAGACGCGTACATTGCACACAATTACCTCTGTACGTTCTGTAAACAAGCACATTGGTTATCTATAGTTTAAGGAATCATCTGATTAAACAAAATTACTATCATCTATCTCTGTGCTTATAAATATAAAGATATATTTTTTAAGCTTTCTATAAGTGAAATGTTAATTTCTTTGAACCAAGATATACAATTAAATTACACGGAAATGTGTATTTGCACTTTAAACGACCTTTTAATAATTCAACTTCAAATAAAAAATTCAACGGCGCCGATAAAGGATTCACACACGTATCCGCGCTAGGCAGTGCGTGTAGGCCGCAAGGGACAAATGACCGAGTAACCACTCCCGGTTGCCTCCGTCCCGTTCTGACAAGCGCGCGCCGCGCCCGCTGACAGAGACAGATGCCGCCACAACCATTCGCGCTAGAACTTGATTAATTCAGTTTTTCTTTTAAACGCGAACTCTCGACGCGTTGCTCTGACGTTTTCGGCAAACTTATCAACGTATCAGACTCGTCGGCGAACAAGGGTGGCCTCTTATTCAATTTTATTTATACCCCGTCGTCTACACGAACCTAACTATAAATCCCTACAGCTCATCATAACAGTGTCATAACAATGTATTATGCGGACGCATCAATTAAATATACGTTTCACGGCGCACTTGAAATTTATCCGTCCATGAATCACGTTGAAACTGCCCGAAAATAAAAACAAATCATGATACATCAAAGCGGAGTTATGCTGACAATTCGGCTGCGCTCGACTTAATATATAGCAGGCGGTGCGTTATAATCTAAAAATAATTAGAGGCGACATTAGTTTTTATGCGTAAAAAAGACGCGGTCGTACAGAATGGTGGCGGGACGGGTACGGAAATACTCCGTGATATATAGCGCGCGATGCTCAATTGTTCGCCGTGGAGCACGCATAGGGTGATCGCATTGTACGCTCGCCTCTGCATCTAACCACAGCCATACAATAAAATTCAGTAACGCAATAAAATACGTCCTCCAAAAGTGGGAAAACAAAACCGTTTTTGCGTTACACTTGTCGCGTGCCTACTAAAGAATTCATTTATTTGCAAGTGTAATTACACACGGCTGCCGACGAAATTGTTGTGTATTCATTTCAAAATAAAAACTCCATAAGAGGCCCATAAAACGTTCCGGGGGCTGCAATAAGTTAGCCGGGCCGAATAAATAGCCTAACAAAGAAATAAGTACGGTGAAAAGCGTACATAAGCAACAAAAGTTGGCTGCGAGCGTAGGCGCACTCGAGTTAAGTACCGTTGGTGTATTATTTGGAACAGCCTGTAATCTGCCACGCCCGCCGCGCGCCGAAATGAAAAATTACTCAGCTATTTTTAACACAAGTCTGGAGCACAGAAAACGTACAAAAATTAGAGAAAAGAGACGAAGGAGCACTTGTACCGCACCATTGAGTTCAAAACGCGCAGGAAATTACCGCGCCCCGAGCACCACGCTCGCTGGGAATTATTTTTGCCAACGATTTGGGTTGCTACTTTTTAAATAAGCCGGGTAAGGAGGCGGTTGTTAACGAGACGCCGCGCCCGTCACGTTTATGAGCGTTTAGCGAACATTTTGTCAAACACCATTCACACACGAACGAAGGAAAACGTGTCGGTGAGCCAGATTATTTTCTTTACGAATCGTTCTTAATATCGAATTGTTTAGATTACATGGGTTAACGTGCTCCTTTAAAGGCTTGATTTAGTGACATTGGATCATCATTACATAATATTAAGTCATTAACGAACTCGTAACTTTTGTTGTACATAATTATCATACAAACATAATTACCTGAGAACATAAGCATCGAATTTACTCATAGTACCTAGATATAAAAAATGCTCATAAATATTATATCTTTTTAACGTGCAAAAACTGAAACCTATTTCACAATTACCTGTGAGTCTGCCGATCATAATTAAAACATCAGACGGAGCGTACCACTGAGGTGTGAGTTCGTAATAAATGTATTTATAATGAATCGTACAAGCCCAGAGGAAGTCCACCTAATTAACTAATTACGCCAGCACTGCGTTATGATTGACACACGACGTCGATTGCTCCAACACGACTTATAACCTTACTTTATTGACAGCTTGACTTTTTTATAAAGCCTACATTGTAACGTCCATTATAAAAAGAAATTGCGATAGAACGCAGAATTCTACTTTTAAAAAATGATACTATATTTTATTAGTGCCAGATACAATTTAAAAAGACTAGCATGTATTGAATTGGTTTTTTATGTTACTGATTGTTATCGTAATGAATCTAATCTAAAAGAAATTATTTATTATAAGCCAATCTAAGATAAATGTGAAACATGTATAGTTGAGTTTCAGCGCCTTTCTATCTATCTATATCATCACGCCAGATCCCTTACGGGGTAGGCAGAGAGTACAGAGTTCCAACAGGCTCTTTCCTTACATACCTCTCTGGCTTCCTCTAATCTCATAACTCTCTTCAGCGTCTTTAATCTTAGATATATTATTTTCCAAAGATAGTGTTCAGACCAATAGTAACGCAGTAGTCTAAATTAACCGAGCTACATTAATAAGCTTTTCCTAGTCAAAAACATTTATCCCAGAAGAGAAAATCGGCAAATAATGTTAGGAAAACTGTATAATGAGGACTTCTTAAATAGAAATTTCTTCCCAAAGGCAAATAGTTACGTACTTATAATAGAGATTTCTTCCTAGAGCTAAAAACATTTTTGAAATATTTAAATAAGGGTTCTTTCGAGAGGCTAATTCAATTGTATGTGTTAAGTTCCCACTTAAGAACCGCAATGATAAAAATATAAACTTAGAGAAGAGAAGCCGCGTAGAGCTGTCTTCACTAATTACTTTCTTTTTTTTAGAAATAAATTACCTAATTCTGGGCAATTAAGCTATTTTTATGTAGGTATATTTTATTCTAAATAACCCCGGGCTAGATGCTTCGATTGCCTTTTCGTATGCATTCATAAAATTACAATTTTGCTGCCATTAAAAATTGAAATAAGGCCCTTATGGAATACTTAAAAATTTGATCGATACCATGAAGGGATTTACAGCTACAAAATTTAGTTAAATTATAAAATTTACGTTTGTGAATGTATTGAAATGAAAATAATATTATCCGAAATGGACTTTTTTGGCTATATTTTGTATATCATAAAATTATAAATACGTTAATTTTTTTTAATTACTCTGTTATTCCGCTACTTCAGCGTGTTAAAATATGCGAGTTTAATTACGAGGCGGGTCAATAAGTCCGTGACTTTTTGAATGAAACACAGGTTTTTAGATAAAACCTGTGTTTCAAGTTGTTTTATTTTTCAACATTGTCTCCTTTGAGTTCTATACACTTAGTCCAACGTTTCTCCAATTTTATTATCCCTTCCGAAAAATATGATTTGTCGAGGTCATCAAAATAGGCATTTGTTTGTGAGATGATTTCGTCGTTAGAGACAAATCTATTTCCGCCGAGCCTATCTTCAAGTTTGGGAACAAGAAATAGTCACTTGGGGCTAAATCTGGAGAATAGGGCGGATGAGGGAACAATTTGTAGCCCAATTCATGGATTTTTGCCATGGAAACTGCACATATATGCACCCTTGCATTGTCCTGGAAGGTGGAAATTAACTTTTTTCTTGGCCAAATGCGGTCGTTTTTTTCATTTCCTCGTTGAATCAACCCAACAAGTTGGTATAATATTCGCCACTGATTGTTTTCTCCTTTTGAAGGTAGTCAATGTGGATTATACCGCGTGAATCACAAAAAACGGTCGCCATGACTTTATTGGCTGACAAACCCACCTTTGCCTTCTTTGGCGCCGATTCATCCCGAGAAACCCACTATTTTGTCTGCTGTTTGGTCTCCGGTATGTTGTAGTGGATCCACGTTTCGTCCACGATTACAAAACGGCGCCAAAATTCGTCCATATTGCGGTTGAACAACGCCAAATATTCCTGCGAAATTGTCACACGGTTGCGTTTGTGGTCGATTGTGAGCAAACGTGGCACTCATCTTGCGGAAAGCTTTCTCCTACCCAAGTGATCATTCAAAATTGAAACCACTGAGCCATGATGCCTATGGCTTCCACAATCTCTCTCACTTTCAATCTCCGATTGTCCGAAACCATATCGTGATTTATTCAATTGTCTCGGATGTAGAGACCTTAACTGGGCGTCCAGAACGTTCGGCATCTTCCGTGCTTATACGGCCACATCGAAATTCAGTAAACCACTTCTTTACCATGGAAATGCAGAGTCCCCATAATATTTATCAAGCTCAGCCTTGGTTTGAGTGATGGTTTTTTCCGCTAAAATAATGCGTAATGAGCACTCGAAATTCACTTATTTCCATTTTTTTCTCAAAACGCGCGGTAGTCTGCTATCATCGGCTGCCAAACACAAACTAAATGACGCAGCTTGTTCATATTTGACAGGAGTCAACAGATAGTTGCCTGTTGACAGGAGCAGTGTTGCCATTTTAATTAAGAGGCGGGAAATTCAAAAGACACGGACTTATTGACCCGCCTTAGTACATTATACTTACTGAATTAGCAAATAAACATGTATTAAATAAAAATAACAACTTTAATTGCCTATAAACCTTCTGTGTTTTCTTATATAACTAACTCGTAAATCAGTCAAATTTGTCTATGAAGAACAAAATAAACTGAGCAGCTCTTCAAGCTACTTCAAGGTACTCGACGGGTGCTTCAGTTGCGAATCCTAATTCTAATACTCGACCGGGATCCCCACTGACGAGAGGAGGGGTATTACTTATGTACGCATTCATACATAGCTGTACGGTTTACGGGGAGGGCACGCCGAGTCCGCAATCCCCCAAGCGGGAGATCGTAAACCTTCGATACCGCGAATTGAATACTCTGCCAGCGCAAATATGTAGCGGCTTTGTAACCGCCCGCCCTACAACGGAGCTCTCCGCCGGCTGTCCTTTCAAATGCTACTCACGTATTTACTTCAGCGTTATGATTTATCTGTAATTAAACTATCTACTGTAATTCGTTGGCTTATATGTAAGTGTGGACAACATAATAACAGCTCTACTTATACAAAATGTAGATTTCGTAGACGCTCTCCCATTGCAAGTCGAATCGATAAATAAAAGACTTAAAAACTAAAAAGAGGAAACGTCACAAAATATTAATCCAGCCATTTATGTTAGCCACGTGACGCTATCCGAAGCTCAACTGTCAGATTCATTTTTGTCCTCAAATTAACAAAGATACAAAGTATTTCCGTTTTTGAAAGTATTAGGCGGAGCGGAGTGCGTGTGTTCTCACAGAGCCGGCGCGACGAGTAAGTGGACTGTCTAAATTAATTAACAAAGCTTAAAGGATCCGGCCCTCTCAGCGGCTTCAGAGCTGGGAATCGTTGGGACACCGACCAATCAATAAAACATTAAAGCAACAAAGCGCTGTTTTTCCCAACCCGCGCCGCTGTCGTCACTAACCGCTGTAGATTTCTGAAGAGCTTATTCGTGTTCAAACTAATGCGGTTCGGTTTCAGAGGCTTTGTGTGGACGCGTAACTGTCGCGCGTATTAATAATTTGCAATGCGCATTTCTTAACAATAATGCATAAAAAGAAAAGTTATATTCTTTATTTAAAAAAAAACATAAATGTAAAAAAGATGTAATATCAATTCTTACTGAAGTCGATCGGCCGGATCGGTGTAGAGCCCGTTTCACCGGGCGGCGGTCGTTTGGCGACTAGCAGGTACCGGTGATGTCCGGTGGGCAAGATGGCGTCGCGATCGATTGGTGGTGAGTACGCCCACGCAGCCCACGCCTGCGCTGCACCGCCCTGCACTTGCAACCGAGATGCAACTCCACGCCCTCTCCGTAGACGACCATTCTCGTACGACACTAAACTCTTCGTACGTAACCGAACGTAACACATCCGACTTGTTTTCTTTAGTCGATCTTTACTGATCGAAATATTAACTTATTGATATCGAATCGTATATCAATATTAAAAACATGAAAAGTAACAAAAGAACAAACGCTGTCAATTCTGCAAATCGTATTCTCGTCATGCATAATACGTCGGCGAAATCTGAGCGCGCGTTCGCGATACTCAACCATAAGCGGAACGCTCAGCATTGCAATTTGCACGAACATGAGGCGATGCGGGGCCATTTTTTGACTATTTTCACGCGCGAAACCTATTTATTGGGCCCCTTAGACCGCGCCTTAGTCATGTCGGCGAGAAAATCGAAGTCAGGTACGAACGCTGAGGGAGCCGGGGGAAGCCACAATTACGTTCAGAATGCGGATGCAAATGGGTCCGTAGGCTCTAAAAAGTGTACCGAATGTCGCTCGGTGCCACGATAGCTTTATTTTTGCTGCCGTTACGAGAAATCTATTGCCTCAAATAAAACTCCTATCTGTTACGAATTTAAAAGCCACTTTATTGCTCGCTGTAAACGATTCGACGCACGGACGATGTAACTAGCTAAAATATGTTGTAGGAATTAATATTGTAGTGTAGTAATATTGAATGTTTATATGATCGGTGAGTATTGCTGGAGGAATTTGTATGTTATGTTACGTATTAATAACATTACTTAAATTGTGCTGCATTGACACTTCCTTATATTTTATTCACGATATAATTGCACTTCTATTTATCACTCGCTAGAAAAATTTCTAGAAAATTTTGGAAATAAAACTAAAATATATCAGTCACTAAGGCGGCCGCCATTTCAATTGTGTCCATTTCATCCAAAGCGAAGGTTTTGTGGCTATGCTTAGGCCGGAAGCGTACTTTATCCTTTAGGTATATGTAAGTATAAACGTGTTTGTCGACAGATACGGAGCTGGGTACGATTTAGCTGCCAGGCGGAAAAACGCGACGCGGGAATCTACGGCGACGCTCAAGGCGTGGCTCAACGAGCACAAGAAGAACCCTTACCCGACGAAGGGCGAGAAGATAATGCTGGCGATCATCACCAAGATGACGCTCACCCAGGTGTCCACGTGGTTCGCCAACGCGCGCCGCCGCCTCAAGAAGGAGAACAAGATGACCTGGGAACCCAAAAATAAGACAGATGACGACGACGACACCATGCTTTCGGACGAAGAAAAAGAAAAGGATGAACAGGACGACAAAATAAAAACTCACAAAGGTTCGTTGAGTTCTTTTCCAACCCAACTTCGGATAGTCAACGATCATGACGTAAACATTCGAGATACGAAAACCCTCTCACAACTAAACGTTGACTGTCAGATGTTGATTTAATAAAGCTTTCACTATCTACGCATACCTTATGAATTGTCCGTTTATGCGTTGCGAATTGTTGAATGTTCATACGATGTAAACTGTAACGTTTGATAAATGCGAATGCGAATATACAATACTTGTGCAACAATATTTCACTAATTATGCTTCGACTGTGAGTAGTGTGTTATTTTCATGTACGAATTGCGCCAGTGTTGTTAACCGTTTAAAATTGCTTTAATTTTGTTGGTGTATAAATCGTCGAGTGAATTGGCATCGTGGCTGAGGGCCGGAGGGTGTGCGGCTCGGAGGAGGCGGGCGGGGGCGGTGGGGAAGCGGGGGCCGAGGTCTCAGGCGTGTAACTGTGCGTAACCGCTCCTCGGTGCCGGATTTCCTATTCGTAGTAAAGTGGGCGGCGCCCGGGCCCAAATTTCATATAACGCGTCTTCCGTTCGTCGCTACGACGGCCCGACGGAGGTCGCGTACAACTTGTCTGACGATCTGCCCTACTTCATGTTCTTGCCAAAGGATTTGTCGAGTTCGTGGATCGTTTCTTTTATGAGGATATTCCGTTGAACGTAAGTAAGTACGGTTTCGGGGATTTATAATGTGTGCCGATTGAACGTGGCGCCTTTTGTCGGCGATGTTTTGTTTGTTATACCTACATACTTGGATTATTTTCCTATAATTTGTCCGAGTAGCCGTGCTTAGGCTTTGTTATATTATGTTGTAAACATTGTGTCGTTTGTAAAGCGCGAGAGAGCAATAATAAAATCCAGATACGCATTCGTCACGGTTCGTGAGAAGCGGCGAGGGCGGCATTTGCGCCGCTTGTCAACAACATAAATTATAAGTAGGTATTTTTACAATAAAGATGGCTCCTACACGAGTGTTTTCGTAGTGAAGTTCACGCCACTAATGGGCGGGGGCGCGACGCGTGACGCCGGCATACGTTCCGTAATGAAGCCCGCTATTGTCGGTGGAGAGTGCTTAATTCGCGGCTTCTGTGGCCTCGTGCGGGGCCACTCGTCTCATACTCTTGATAAAAAGCTTCCAGTTTGAGTGCGGGAAAAGCGGAACCAATTTTATGTTCTTAATGTCAGTGCGCATTTCAAGTGGTGTATGGTTGTCGAACTTGATGTACTCTGCTTATAAAGTATATATAGTGCACGTTAGAGAGGGATATTGTAGTGTTTTAGGTCCGCCAGGGATCCGCCAGATCTCTGGCGGATCCCTGTAGTCCCTTAGTAGGCTAATGTATCATTATCGGGAAATTAATTTCGCGGGATTCCGAAAATTGTATCTGTGTTATGCTAATAAAATCAGAGGGTAGAGACGAGATCAAAGACATAACTACCGCAAATCCCTTTTTGAAAGAATTTTAAAAAGCCAGATAAATACGTTGAAATCCACCTACACCGTCCCACTCCGGCCCAAAGGCCTTTCTTATAGATCAAGATGAGAAAGATCTGTAAATAGATATTTAAACTGAATACCTATGACTTAATATATTCCGTATCTTAATTGTTGAAAATCAAAAAAAAATAATTTGCTTACTAACTAGTACGTACTACTGCTACGTATATGTACTACAATCAGCTCTTAAAAAAACTATAGTCATTGAAATCATAAAAATAAAGAAATATTAATTTACAAAAAGATTAAAATCTAAACGCGTTCGTAAAAGCAAATCCTTGTATTCCCAAAAGCTCTAGCGTTTAGTCGCAGTCGGACGTTTCTACAACAAAAAACGCACGACAGTGTGCGTAGTATTAAAGATACGCGTCCTGTGGCGGCTGCGCGATTTCTGAGCGCCGCGAGGATTCGTGCGACTGTCGGAAAGTTGGAGTTTTCCTTCCCACTATCAATATAAAATTTGAGATAAATATGTTGCCATTTTAATAACGCGAATTCATAGCAATATGATACCTTGGTGATGATATTCCTCAAGAAGATGTTATCAGGATAGCTTGAGTGGTAGAGGTGCATCGAAAGAGAGAAGAAATTGGAGAAGGCTGTATAATATAGAAGACTTGTTAATGGATAGAGACACTGAAAACCACAGAACAAAGAAGAAACTATTTCAACTCTTTGTTGACGATAGGTAGTAGAAAATTAAAGTAACATTTAATCATTTGATCAAGCTTTGATTAAAAATTCCTTGCGTTTTTTTAATTAATTTGATCGTTCTAATATTAATGTAAGGGTTAACAGGATCTTTCTAGAATTCTAGACAACTTACTATTTAAATTGAAATGCAAACTCATTCGAAGAGCTTAATAACATAAAAAAATCTGTCTAACCCTTCTATTGCCTACTAGACGCTCATCAAAATTCATTTTCGTAATCGAATGAATAATGTAGTTGAAATCTCTGATTAAAAGGTCATACGTTCATCTACTATATATGATGAGTAATCTTACTTAACAGTTTAACCCAATATTTCCAAAAAGAAATTCATAAGTTTCCTAAAATTAATAATTCTCACGGTAACGCAATCAAAAATGGCACATCGCAAGATTAACTGTTAATCAAACAACTTGGCGATGTACGTAATCCCTCCGCCGCACTGCAAACAAACCATTACATTTCTCACTAACATGCATACAGCCATTCTTTTACAAAAACGTCAATGTTACCGACGTGTAATATATCATTTTAAGTCACGGCAAACAATGCCAATATAAAAGCTTTCACACGCGATCCCTAGACCGTCGTCGGCAAACAAACATAGAAACTATCGGAGTTAAGCCACTCATGAATAAAAGCTTCATTTTCGGACCCTAACCAATAAATGTTAATTTTTGTCGCGAGTGTACGCGTTGCAAACATAATATTAATCCGGCGAGCGCTAATGGAAAACGAGTAGAAGTAACGTAAACAAGTGAGCGGCGCTCGGCGAGAAGCAATAAATTGCAATGACCTCAGCTGCAGAGTACAGGGTTGAAGCGCATGGTATCGAGAACACAGTATGGTAGCTGGGACGAAGCAGGCTGATGCCGCGCGAGTGTGCGTGTGCCCATAGTGCGGCATCTATAGGGTTGCCATTATGCCATATTTTTGGCTGCAAACGAACATAATGTCATATGCTCGGAACAAAAAAAAATGTCATTACATTTGTGATTTGACATTATTGTAGGTACGTATTTACTTAAAATACGGGACAAGGTGTGTTCCGAAGGGACATCAAAATTTATGAACAAATCCCGTTAAATATGGAACGGTTTGTAAGGCTACATGTGAATTTTGAATGCTTAGCACAAACAGAATGACATTAACATAACGCTATCGAGATGATATGCCATCCTTTTCACTCTACAAATTAAAATGAACATGACAGCACTCTTTTTCGACAACGTTACGATAACTCTATATGCTCTATATCACAGGACAAAGAATGTAGTAGGTAGTAGGTAATGTAGTAGAACGATACATCGCGCGTTTGTGTGTGTGTGTACGTGTTCAAGTAGTTGATAATGTAACGACAAAGTTCGCGTACTGTATTCTCTTTACACTGTCCTTGTGGGGTGTAAGGCCTAGGCGTGGGGCGCGGCCACTTACCGCGCACATTTCTGTTATCCTCCTGACATGAGCAACGCATTACGCATTAAAATCTAGTAAATTAAATGGTGGAAGATGCAATCATGGGTTGGGATGATGCTCTTACTCCCAGTTGCAGAGACGTGCTTTAAATATAAATATGACATTAATCACCAACCTATCTCTATAAAGTCTGATTTAAAGATATAATAGCTATTATGGTCATTTTAAAAATTTAAATAACGCATTTACTCCCTTAAGATAGGTATATCTTATTACTTCTAAACTATAACTTGTTATATTTAATGTATGATATCTTCAATAAATTTGAACACAAAGAATTGCGTACTACATGAGGGATTATCGAAACAATTTTCGGTTATATTTTGCAACATACTCAAAAGTATGTAAAGTAATTTGTATGGACCAAAATAATAAATATTCCTGTCTATATATATATATATATATATATATATATAATCAGATCTCTTGCGGGGTAGGCAAAATAGGTATGTTCTATATGTAGGGACACTACTACACCTGTAGAAATAATAAACTCAGCACCAGCATCATTTCGTTAGAACTATAAAAAATAAAATCTACTTTCGCGCTATTTACAATAAACAGAAAGAAACTGAATCAAAAGCCCATCAACCCCACTTAATCAACAGATCTTTTACTTTTTCATAAGTAAACAAATCCTAGACGTATTATTGCACCCTATACAAGGGGTTTTCTAAGTGCGAATGTGGGGAGACCGGGGTTTGAGGCGCCGCGAGGCACCGAGACGAGTTTTATACCCTAAGCTTATTCGCTATGACAAAAAGTGGTGCGGTACGTTACATTCTTGAATTGATCGTGTAGTTTTAATATGATTGTTTTTTACTTGAAACAAACCTATTTTTCAAATTTTTTTAGGTTTATTTTTGACGATATGATGTTCCCGACGTTTCGAAAAAAATAATTGTATGATTTCATGTGTATGTAATATTCGCGTTAACCTGAAAACTTCTATCTATCTATCTGTATCATTACGCCAGATCCCTTGCGAGGTAGGCAGAGAGTACTGAGTTCTCAAGGTATTGTCCTTACATACCTCTCTGGCTTCCTCCTCCAACTAAGAACTTAATTAAAAAATAAAAGTAGGGACTAGCCTCACTCCAGGAATTATTCCTTTGCATGGGTGCATTTACAAACATAAAATTCAGATAGACAAACATTCAGACCGAAAAAAGTACCTATACATATGTGAGTCACACAAAGATTTGTTCCGTGCGGGGATCGAACCTGTGACTACTCAATCCAGAGCGTGGCGAATTAAGCTCTTAACCACTAGTTATGCGTCATCGTGGTAATGGTATACTGTAAACCACTAGAGTACCTACCTACTAACCAACGATCATTTCAAAAAGTTATCGTAACGCACCACGTTACGTGTCTGGTCATAGCGAATAAACCCCTGTGACTTAGTAAGGAAAAGCCACTCCATTCCAAGTGTCCCATATCCCGCGTGCGCCATGGCTAAAATTTTCCTATTGCACATATTGCGTTACTTAGGGTTGTCATACTGAGACCCCAATTTTACTGCCAAAATTACTTTACTACCATCAAACGATCGTTTCACGAAGTTATCATAACGCGACGCGTTACGTGTCTGGTTATAGCAAATAAAAACCCTGCGACTTAGAAAGGGAAACCACTCCATTCCAAATGTGCACCGCTCTGATACGAGTACTTACACTTGTCCTATTTACCCCGCGCGCCATGGGTAAACATTTTCTCTTGCACATATTGCGTTACTTAGGATTGTGATATCGAAGACACAAATTTATTCCCAAAAAAAATTCTGCATAATCAAATCATAGCGGCCGATCAATATTCTAGGATTTAAACCCAATACCTCGTGATCGCAAAGCGCATTATTCGCCAAAGGACCAACAAGGCAGACAAAATTCGAAACAAGAAATATATTCTGTAACTGATAATAGCAAGATTCAAAAAGGAAAAAAAAATCTACTCCTAATAGAAATAGAAGCCGAGGGCAAGAGCATCGTACTCAGTGGCAACTGGAGAAACTTATATACCCAGCAGTGGGCTGCTTTAGCCTGATGATGAACTAGTAGAAAAATACAACGTCACTCCTATATTCCCCAAGCGGGGGTGGCAGAGGTGTACTGTGTACACCCACTTTACGCCGCCAATGTTAGGTCCCATGTAATAGGGGGCGAGCCTATTGCCATATACCGGGCACAATTCCAGACTCCAGATTCATACTCGAAAGAGTTCGGTAGAAAAACCTCTAAGGAATGCCACTACGTATTCAGATTTTAATTTGTGAACTTACCTACTTGAAACCTAATATAAAATCACACAATAAGCACAGCTGTCGCCAACATGCCCAACGAACGTCTCAGTAAATTTGCTAAGAAATTAACAAAACAATAACATTAAACATATTTCCAAAATAAAACATTACTAAATCGTCCATCGGCCGCTTATCTCCCGCCGTTGTGGGCCTTTATTAGATTAATACAATGAAAATTAAAACAATTTGCCGGATAAATATCTTCGCGCCGAGTATCAGTGGCGTCCCTATTTATCCCTAGTGAAGGGCAACGCGGATAACCCCTCTTAAAAGCTAGGAGCAGTCAGCATTAAATGGAATAAAGAGAATGAAGTCGAGCGGTCGCCCCTGCCGCCCGCCCCCGCCCCTTCGCGCCCTCCGTACATCCGCGCCTCTGAATTTCATTAGAGTCCCGAGGCCCGCCCCCGCCAAAACCCACTTTACAACGGAAAATAGCATTATGATAATACTTAGAGCCTTATACAATTGCTGAATAAACATTTTTGTGTACCTAATTGTACAATAACATCATTTTTTTCACGAGCAAGCAAGATTCTTCAGATTAATTTCATTATAATGATCTGTTGAACGATATTCTGCAGTGTTAAAAATTTACAGACAATATAAAACTCAACCAGACTCAAACCAGACATGTTATGGTACAACGACTTAACATAGAGTTTAATAGCATGTACATATTTACGACAAATGATTCGTTTTAAATTTTTTATCTAATTCAGTTGGGTACAGGGAGTTTTCTAGCATATTAGCTTTAGGTCTCGCACTAAACAACTCAACCTACACTAAACAAACTTCTATATCATTAAAAAGTCGTAGCAACGAAAAAAGTACTACAGAAAAAATTGAAACAAATAAGTTATTACTCCTATAAAAAAATCGGGTAGCTCGGTTGACCGTTAATTGTGTGGCGCACATTCCGTGGAGGAGTGCGGTGGCGCGGCGTGGTGCCGCGGGCGCGCCGGGAAATGCGAAATAAATGCTCGGCTTAAATACGAAAGGGATCGCCAGCGCCCGCGGCGGGGGCTCGCGCCCCAAAGTGGTATTTTCACTTCGCTAATCGGATAACCACTTAACGAATGGGTCACTGCACGCCTAACGTATTTTCACACGACTTTTCCGAAGGGAGCGCGAGATCCCACTTCTTACTAGCTAAAACTTACGTCCCGCTTGTAACGGTCACGATCCAATCCGCAACGCATCGATTTTTTTCGACGACATTTTAAGCTCTCTTTATTGTTGTCGCGTAAGTTACGGCGGCTATTGCGACTAATCTGATTGCAATGAGATCCGCTCACGTGTTTATTGCTGATCGGACTTAAAATATGATCGATGAATACGATTATCTTTACAGATGAGGAGCGCAAGGGTGACGAGATGCTGCAGGGTATGCACCACCAGATGCTGGGCTACGGGATAAAGGAGGAGACGAAGAGGGGCACTTCGGACTGCGGCGTGCCGATTCCCGCTTCAAAGCCGAAGATATGGTCGCTGGCAGATACGGCGGCATGCAAAACGCCACCACCGGCCGCTCAGCCTTGGCCGCAGCACTCGTACGGGCCGCTGGAGCGGACGGCGCCGGCGGAAGGCAGCTCCAACGGTTTCGCGCTGCCGGCGACGGCCGCAGCTAGCCCGGCCAGCGGCTCGTATGGTCGCTACGGCGGCTTCGCCGGCGGTCAGTACGGGGGCCAGCACCCGTGCGTGCACCCCGCCTCATTCCCTGACGTGCAAACCGATACGCCTCCTCAGACTCCTCCCAACATGAAGGTGCCTAGCGTCGCCAACCCTCTCGGCAGCGGTGGCGGCTCCGGCTACTGCTTCCCCCGGCACCAGCAGTCGCCGCAGCGCGACCCGTACCACAACCCGCACCACGCCGCCAACAACCATCAGCCCAATCAGCCGCACCACAACGAAGGATCTGCCGCCTTCAAGCCTTTTTATAAAAGGTTAATATCTCCAAATTAGTAACGACTGTTTCTTAGCTTAGCATTCGTGCTCCCTAACGGCCTAGGTTAAGGTTAAGGCGCCTCAAAGTTAACGTCGTGAAAAGAGTGCATGTTTCCCATTCCAGCTTACTACAGCATCCCAATGGTTTCGTGTCAGCCGTGTGAAAGTGGACCGCGGGCGACCAGCGGTGAGTTACAGACTGATTCAGATTGACGAGTTTGAATACCACCGCGGGACGACGCGACGCGCACATGTAAATGGGGACCGCGAACGTAACGTCGGAGTTATTGGAGATAAACTGAGTTGCGGTATGCGGAGACTCACTCGCTGGGGTGTCATGTCGGTAATTGAAAACAATGGAGTTGCGTCGAGGCGGAAGGGCGACGCGACTCGAGGGCGGCGAGATTGCAATCTTGCGTCATTTGTCATTGTCAGAGCGACGAGATCCGTACACCTACGCGCGCCGCTGACCTGCCCAAATTAGCTCTTTCTACGAACATGTTAACTCGCTGGTTGGTCACTATCGCTCGTAATGGATTCCGACTTTGATAATGTAATTCTTGAGTTGCTGTGGCAGATGCGATTTATCTCTAATATTGATGTTCTAGATTCAAAATGCGATTAGTCTTTTCATCTGATATCAAATTCATTCCAGACATAAAATATTAGGAACACTACGACTACGATCATTCATTATTAAAAAGTTAAAGAATAAGTAAAGGTATCACCGTGCGAAGACCGGTGCTATTCAGTTTCCAGCACCACATATTTCTGAGAGTCGTCAAAGATTTTCTAAGAAGAAATAGCGGAATCCGCGTCTCATTACAATAAATCGCATCGTGGCCACCACCGCACAGGACGGCATCGCCAAGAATTTTGTTTTAGCCAAACGCTCACAAATTCACATCTATAAGCCTTTTGTATTATTTTGGTTTTCACGCCTTTTTGTCCCTCGAATTCCTCGACGCGAAAATAACTTCTTATCGCGGCATTCCTTTAAAGTAGCCCCAAAAAGAAGGGACTTAAATCGTCAGTTTTTATTGTCGACTTAAATAACATTCCTGTATCGTTTTAGCTTATTATTTTCCTAAATGATGTCGCTACCGACTGGAGGTGCGGTCCATTTGAAATTATTATATCGCTGTTGTAATGTATATATTATACTAAGGATGGTGGCCGGAGAACGCAGGTACAGCATGTTCGCGGTCGTCCGCGGAGCTCCGCGGCACTCCTAACTCTAATCCCATTCACTGGGGCTGATTTAAATAAACACGAAGGGATTGTAGGAAAGACAAAAAACGTTAATGTCCAAGTGTACAATGAGTATTGTTGTTGGCGGACGCAGCCGGGCGGTCCGCGCCGCGCGGCGCCGATAACGCGCGCACCGCAGCGTGCGTGGGCGCAGAATCTCAATGGATCCTCTTCATTCACAACACTACCTCCGCATTAAAAGCTGCTTTACTTTTTTTCGACGCCCTAATCTTTCCCCTTATCTCTCGATCCTGACTCGGGTCCTTCTCCGTTTCATTCAGTCGCAGGTCGCTCGGACAACCTGTTTGACTTCTTTTTTCATTGACGCCGTACAAACTTTAGATGACCGCGGCCGAGGTCGAATTTTTATTTCTTTCACATTTCGGTTTTCCGGTCCGGGCGATTCGTTAATAAATTCTCAGATAATGAGACTGAACGTTTCGTCACCTCGTCTCGATTGGTTTAGATTTTTTCTTTTTGGGTTTATATGTGTGAACGCGGCGGCGGGCTCGCACCGTCGACGCCGCGATAGAATCGGAACAGCTATCGGAATGGACCTTCTTTTTTCTTAATTTAAAAACCGCTATTCTTTTTAGGGGATACTTTTATTGTTTTAAAATAAACCGAAATGACGCGCGTTACGAGCTGAGACGGTGAATGAATTCTGTCCTCGTTTAATGGTGGCCCTCTTTTGTTGCAGGTAAAGCTCGTGAAACCTGGGTCGCTGCACTACCCGTCGACCGCTTAGACTATCCGATGATCACAGTGGCACAGTGTTTCAGTTCAACGTCGAGGATGAGGCAGTCGGACCGCCTGCCGCCCGACTATACGACCAGGGCTGTAGAGCCGATTGTAAAATTTATTTATTTGGTACATTTATTTGTATAACGCATAGTGTAATTTTAAAAATTCTATAATCAATGCACAGATTATGATGATGTATAAATTTTTATAACGATTCGTTGAGTACTTAATTTGTTCCATGTGGTTACGTCTACGGTTGTCACTTAGTACTTATCGAACGAAACATTGTATGAAAATCGACGTTGCTCAGTATTTTTATAGATTTAAGAATATTACGGAGATAATATCCAAATTATTTATAGATACACGAAAAGCGCAATTATGTGTAAAATTAAATTTAACCGATATTGGTTTTAGTAAATTATTGTAAATTTATACATAAATAAATTCCGCGGGGCGCTCGTCGGGCGAGAGGGAATTATTTTTAATATTATTTCCACTAAGTTCTTCCACTTTACTTGAATTATTCGGAGCAATAAGATATTGGATAGTACGGGCCGGGTGCCGGGTACATTCAGCAACATAAGTTGCTTAACATTCCCAGTTATTTAAACCAGTCATACTCTTTATTTTACAAAAGTTTTAACGTCAAGACGTTAAAACAATCAATATATTCAGATCAACAAAAATAATAGATTTGACGCAAAACAAAGGTGTTAAAGCCATTTGAAGAACTGATAATGTTAAGTGACTTATGAACTTACTTGTGTTAATATGTTGCTGATCGTACATTTCATTCGGTGCACCGGCGCCCGCGCCTCTCTGCCACACAAATTGTTTATTTTTGTTAATAAACTAGATGAGTAGTCGATTAACAATCGTCGATTTGGTTATTGTTGTTGTCTTTGTATATATAAAAATGTTTTGTAGATTTTCTAATTTTAGTTTGTCGAGATGTGTACAAAGTAATTAGTATGATTTCGCCACGTTCGATGTTGTTGACGGACACTAATTATTATGAACCTTATAAATATTGTTTAAAAGTATTATTAGTATACATGTACATAAAATATATTCTGAATATTTTTTATTTTTAAATCGGTCGCAGTCACTTTCAGATCCAACTTACGATACCTAATATTTTTAGGTACATATAAGGAAGTTTTTTCAATGTGAGTTCTAGTAATGTGGGTAAATATAATTTGTATGATCTACTGGATACAGAATTTCGACGGAGGTTGAAATAGTTGGCGTAGTTTAAGAGATTCGAGGCCATACGTACATAAACTACCTAATGTGGCGAGTAGGTACGAGGATTGAAGGGAACTTTCTTTTATAGTTAGCGCTAAGGCGAGCACCCCAGCACAGGACGCGCAGTGGGCGTAGTGACAAAGGGGTGCTTACGATCCGCGTGAATATATCGGAGCTGTGAATATCTAAGAGACATGTTTCAGTACATTTTGTAACAAGTAAACATAGATACATCGATCGGTACTATAAGATAATTTATTAAGCAACTTGAATAGAAATAACACTTAATTTCCCCACATTAAGAAGTATTTTTCTCTGGTCACAAGTACATGCGCAATAGTTTGAGGCTTGTATTAATTGTTAGAGGTTCATCTGCAGCAGAATCATTGATGAGACAAAATTTTAATGTGACCAAATCGAATACATTCGCTTAATATTAAATGTTCTATATAGATATTTATAGAATATATACCTATTAATTATTATTATTATGAGTAAAATTATGTAATGATTGTAATTAAATCTTTATTTCAACGGTGTAAGTTTCATTTCGCTATTTTATCCCTTTGAGAAAACGACTTTTTGTTGATATAACAGGAATTACTATAATTAATAATTGAACAAAAAATATTATATACAAAAATGAATCAAAAAGGTAACAAACAAAAAAGCTGGCTGAGTTACCTCGCTGAATAGACGAACTAATTCCTTAAAGTGAGTTAGTCTTTCACTAGGATTCTATTGGACCTTAATATGAACTGCATTAAAGGCATATTTAAAAAAAAAATTACGGCGGTCAAAATGGATGCACTCCACATAGTCATGCCTAAATAATATATGTACCTATACTGGTACAGTATACTTTAAAACGTCCTTAAACCTAGTTTCGCGGGTTATGCCACTTGCATCTAAGCATCCAACTTGAGATACAACTAGAGATTTGTACATGTATGTATGTATACCCCATGGGTATGTATATCCCATGTAGACCTATCTCATATTTAACATGGAGATACGATAACTCAGGAGATGCGGCGCTTATTCGCATACATGGAAACATAATAAAAATCAGTTTAGAACTTCACATAACTTGATTTGTCAGAGTAAAAAAGGGTTATGATGTGTAGGCATGCATAATATGCGCTACATGAAGTGCAGAGTACGTAAATCAGTAGGTTTTAGTTGAGTAAAAAATTTAGAGAAAACAATGTAACGCTACTAAAATGTTAATGAAATAATTAACGAACTACTAGATTTTTTTCTCTATCGGAACATTGAATTCGTTCAGAAAAAGCAGACCACGAACCAAACGGCTCTCTTATTTATCTTAAAATGTTGAATAAGTTGAATTTATCAGCTCCATTTTATTAGAAGCCTCTGTCAGTTCAAACCTTTTTCCATTAAGTCGTAATTAACCTCTAATGAGACTGAACAGCTCGCGATAGAGAGCACATTTAACTCGTGGCTTAACCACTACCCGAAACGAAGTGAATTAAAAGAAACCCATTTTTGGTTCGATCTTGGTGTACTTACAAACAAAATGGGGTAAAAAGTCGATAATGAGGCGCTAAAAGTCGACCGGGGTCCCTCCCTCACCTCTTAAACAATACTTAAGGGCTAATAAAATGAACCTTTTTTTCAACTTCAGAATTATGGGGTAGGTACAGTCGCAACTCATCGGATTATGTTAATTAAAAGGTTTTAATTTATCGTTTATTGTTTAGGTGCGTTTCGCGATCAGTTTAACTATTCCGATTAAAGATTGTATTTTTATAAGCGGGGTTTTAAGTTAATTCAGAGCTTTTAAGTTGGTAAATATAGCGAGATATACGCCTAGAAAAAACATGTATTAGTCAAGTAATTAATTTATTAAGTAGCTACCTTAAAATCTTATACAATTCTCGTTAGGTATAATATGTAAGGATACGTCTGCTATAACAGACGCATAGTGCAGCAAGCGACTACGGGGTTCTGGATATATATAGACAGTGTTAGGTAGGTCTAACAGTGTTATTAAAAAAAATCTTTTTAAAAACTCTAAATAGCTATCCTGAAACTGGATTATTTAAGTATTTCTGATTAAAATAATCTAGGTACTTTCACCAACGTCTAAAGTACGACTCCCATCTATACAAACTCACAATTTGAAGAGAACAAATTACCACGCAGCAATGTTTCATCTAAAATAAACCCCAAACTATGTAGTATGAGGTAGGTACATACTCCAAAGAATCGTAAAAGTGTAAAGGTGGAAACTTTCCCTCGATTCGTTTTATAGTTAGGCTACTAGCACACTTACAGTGACAGTCAAGCGCCTAGCGGTTTGATAGATGAATCATTCAAATCAACACATTGCGTTTCATGCGCTCGGTTGTACCCTACCCTTTGATGATTTTTATTCGCATTCATAACGGTTAAGCTCTATAGCGCCTCCTGCAGTGGATGCATACCCTTTAAATTAAATATCGTCATCACTTTGTTTCAACCCTCTGAGTGAATTTATGGGATGAAATAACTTTACAAGAAAACTGGTTATCATCATTTGCCTATGGTCCTTTGCCTCCCACACAAGCCAGGTGTGGTTTAGATGATATAACTAGAGTAAGAGCTAGAGAAATACTGAGCTAGAGTAGTTGATTTTAGGATATACAACTTAATTATTTTTGAATAATTTTTTATGGCATTATTTTTCCCCCTTTACGTTTAGTGAAGGCAGGTTTTTGACCACCTGCTGTTAGAACTTATAATGCGTCATTAAGCGTATCCGTAATTTTAATGTATTCCGTAATTGTAATTAATGTTATAATATGGATTTATATCTGAAATAAATAAGTTAATTAAGGAGCCGTCCGACGAACGGCTTAACGTGCTTTCCGAAGCTAGACGACGCTTAGAAATGGAATTGCCACAAACGGTCAGTTTACCTTAGTGATCGCTAAAACACCTCGCAATTCTACGAGCGCTTTAAGTTTAACTCGCAATAAAATAGTACTAAACTCCAAACTATCACTTAAATTCGCATACGGTCCTATCGCCAAATTAACAGATCGTCGACGCATAAACCGGAACACAATATCGTCCATAAAATCTAGTCATTTGCAGAGCCAAACAAATCGAATTCCTCTCTATACTTAATCAAATCCGTTACTATAGCAATTGTACCTGCAATAAAACGTCCATTGCTAATAAAATGGTCATAAACATTGACAACACAAATAGTGACTAATAACCGGCGAAACCAATCAGAGTGGACTTGTCACACAAAATATATTTTATAGTTCGTACCTTTGCGGTGTGTCGCAGGCGATTGCTGGTAATAAAAATGTTTGATGTCGCAACCACTTTTGATTAATTAAATCAGTGTTGTCCTAACCATATTCGTGTATTTTGATACGTTTAGATCTCTCTCTCTCTCTCTCTCTCTCTCTCTCAAGTTGGAACCCTTATAGGCGGCTTAATGAGATCCAATGGCAGGTGGCCTGCCTCCATCATCCGCACTGGGTCTGCGTAATGAGATATGACCTCATCTCTCTCATCTCAATTTGTGAGTACAGGCCTTTCTCCAGCGGTGGGACAATATAGACTAATATTATTATTATTTCTCTCCTCGAAGTATCCAGATCCATTTAAAGGTCACATAATAATGGAAATGTTCTGACATAAGAATGTTATTTTTATAATGTTGTGTCAATTCGTTATCGGGGAGGCTTTTGTCTTGGAGAGGACGTCTCCGACTAATAACGTAGATTAATAAAATTGTAAAAAAAACCTTTCTATGCAGTTATTTTTGGTGTAATTAGTATAATTTAAAAAAATATTCTGTAATAAAATAAAATGTAATATTTATAGCTACTCCACAGAAGAACAAAAAGTTACAAAAAATAATAAAACTACAGATTCGTGTAGAGATGAATGGACGAAGTGATTCAAGAGGAAAGTTAATGTGTATAATTCACCCGTGCTAAGCCGGGACGAGTCGCTAGTCTTTTATAAACCTTATTAAATGAAAACTTTATTTTGATAAAAATAGCACCTGTTGGACCACTACAAAACTGTTGCCCAAAAATAAAGCAATATGCTTTAAACACAGATTTTTATGCAAATTTTCTTTTTTGATATTATTTTTTCAACCCTGCTGTATTTTCAAAGTAAATAACGGCCAAAGCAATATTTTTTCATAACCAGATACTGGGACAAAGTTGTATTTGTCTTAATGAAAACTTACCTTCCACCGTTTCGTACATCTATTAGGAAACTTGACAACCAAAAAACTGTAAGATTAAACTAAGATGTTCCTCCATCTTTGAGAGTGCATCGATTACTATGAAACTAATAAAGTGGGTTTAATACATGCAAACTACCGTTAGGAAACCAGGAAGTGGAGTTATTGTGTGACGAGCTACCAACCCGTGCCGACAGATGGCAGGCGCGGTCTTTCACGTGAGTACTAAAGCTAGGTTCAGAGGGCTTAGTACGAAAACTTTGACGTTAGTGTGACGCGAGCGAGTAATCGTGCTGTCACGGTCATTTTTATTTAGTAAGTTTAGTGTATTTGTCACTAGGGAAGCGAAATTGATATCAACTCAGTTGAGAGTCAGCTCACGTCATTTTTTTCGTGCTAAGCTCTAAGATATAGAGCTGTATTACTTAGGTGTTAGCCTGTTATATTGGTAAATACAGAGCTTGTGATATGATCTTTATCCATAAGATCACGCTAGATTTCTTGCAGGGTAGGCAGATCGTACTGTTTAAACAGGTTCTTTCGTGTGACATGGCAGTTTTGTAAAAAGCTACTAAAAATATATTGTTTTTTTTTATTTATCTTTACGCCATATATCTCGTTAATCAAAAAGATTAGTATTAAAATATGTATATTGGAATTTCACGTTTATAACCGTTCCCAAAACACAGGAATAATTCCTAGTTTGAAGCTATAAGGACAATATGATGTAAATACAATATAATAGAACCGATGATGCAATCAGGATTGTCTCTTCGAGAGTGAACTCTTTAACGATGAATGAGCTGGACACGAAATTTTGCATAATCGTACAAATATATAAGGACCCATTTATTAGGTACGATAATATTTATAAGTCTAGTTACTTTACAAAAGGAACAGAAATGCCTAGCTGTTGAATTCACTCCAAACAGGAATATCCAAGATGATCTTTTTCTATAGTCTTTACCTATTGGATTAAAGACATATTCACGAAAAAAAAACACTTGTCGTATTAGTATTAATGTTTTATAACTTAATTATCGGTTATCTTTATCACTCAATAAAATATATTGTGAAAGACGTACCACTTTGCGGTGCCTATTTGTTTCCAATAAAGTGTGCGCTGACCACCAAGGAAGTTTCGCAGACGACCCCTTGGCTGCATCGGCTATTGATTCCTTAATACAGTTTTACCGTACCGCTGTGTTTACATTACGAGTATCTAGGTCCGAGCTCTTGGTTACTAAACAAAAACAACCGACACTATTGCGCAAGAATTCTAAGACATAAAAAAAATATATGTCTATTATAAATCTTACACCATTACTATGGACGATTTGGTGCAGTGTTTAAAAGGCCAGAAGACGGTCTGCCCGCTGAATCGAATAGTCGATACTCGCATAGGACAAATCTATGTGTGACCCTCTAACGTTTGTTTCGATCTGGGTGTTTGTGTAAGTGATTTCGTGTTCGTAAACGTACCCACATAATAATTCCTAGTGAGGAGTTTTTTATACATCACAGCTTCGTCACTCACATGCAAGACCTCCTGCAGATCTTAGTCTAGTTCAGACCCCTTTGGTATTAACTTGTTTACAACTGAATCAACCAGCAGACAAAAACCAGTTCCGTAGTTGGGCAATTAGACTAAGTACCAAAATGACTGACTTTTGATGGAAACACTGTGATTTATAAGGCATATATTGCTGATTAGCACTCTTGAAACTGAAAACTGAAATTCAGATATACAGCCGTGGGAATCGAGGATGTAACAATTCGGTATCTTTATATTTGAGGACGCTCGGGTTGAACCCGGAGGGTCTATGCGGCTTCGATAAACAGCGGGACCAACCGCGCCCTCTGTCTCAGTAATTCAAATAAATATTTGGATTTCCGACGTCATTTCACTGCGTCGTGAATGTAATTACTCTATTGTTCGCAGGGAATGGGCCTTATTGCGACCGCAACTTTTTAAGATAATAAAATGTATTAGCTTTACGTCTCGACTAGGGGCCGATGTAAATGACTGTTCATTTTAACGCATGCATCTTCCTTCCCGTGATGCGTTCTATTTTTATGTTTTATCTATCTATATCATCACGCCAGATCCCTTGCGGGGAGGCAGAGAGTACAGAGTTCCAACAGGTTCTTTCCTTACATACGTCTATGGCTTCCTCCATTCTCATAGTTCGTCTTATACACGCTCACCGGTTACGGAGACTCTTGACTTTTTATGTTTTATTTTATTGTATTTTAAAATGCTACAGTTGCCAAGAACTACCATTGTAAAAAGATCTGAGGTTATGTATGATAGTAATTTCTACGGTTGCTAGCAAGGAGCGGCCAATTTACAAGCTTTTTTTTAACTTGCAAGCTGAAATAGAACCACTTTCTTCTATCCTATATATATATAGGATATATATATATATATATATATTTCATTACGCCAGATCCCTTGCGGCGTAAGCAGAGAGTACAGAGTTCTTCTATCCTACGGAGTTGAAATTCGTCATGTTGATCCACTTCCAATGACAATGCATTACACACTAGCATAGACACGAAAATTTGTATTCACATTTAATTTTGATTGGTCTTTTTAAATTGCTCTTTCGACTAGCCAGGTAAAAGCTTGTTTTATTACTATGAATTTACTAAATTATCATAATTTTTCCGTTTTTATATCACTTTCTTGCATTGGATTACACGGCGATTACATCTGAAGAATATACATTCTGATTTCGCCGGAACGTGCAATGATTATACATCGGCTACAAGCCTCGTGTGATTTAAAGCCCCATTTCAGTGTTACATTTAGAGCCTAAACAATGTTAAAATACAGGTGGCAGTCCACCTGTGCGGAGGTGTCGAACCTAATCACTTCAAGTTGGGGCGCGGAGGGGCAAATTTATTCATAACCTCACATTTATCACCGCAGGCCTCTCCGAATAGTTTTTCGCATGTACGAGAAAATTGCCGAGCCGAAATTCTATCACGGAGCGCGGGGAGGGCCCGGCGCGTTAGCATTTCGTGCACCTTGCCGAAACCGATAAATCAAACTATTGCGTAATATTGCCCCTATATGCATGCCGATCACTGCGGACCTCTTACATTTTATTTATTGCGCCACCAAACAGATTTTTATGAACGTTTTATGCGACCCCTGGCCGTCAGGCTCGTTTTAAGCATTTATCTTGATTCTAAACATTCCATAATTTGCTAAAAACACAAGTTGAACGACCCGGAAACATTTCGAGTCCGAAATAATTTCCCAGATCGACTCGCGATCGTCGCTCCAGATGTTAATCATCATATTTTGAGTCGTTATCGATCAATTTGTTAATTTGCCGTTTATCAAGTTATATAAAATTGTTTCACAGATTAAAAACGTATAGGACATAAAAGTCACATTTAATAAATTACACTTGTTTGCGTGCCGAGATATGCCTAATTATTTATTGTGACATAAAGTGTTAGACGTCATGTTATTAACTAAAATAGCCATCAATAAATCTCTATGACTTCGATAAATAGGTTTGGCCGGCGGTTCACGCCGATAACAAACTAGTGGCTACCAGATGTGTGGGGGGCGCGTATCGGCGCATCGATCGCTCCCCGCTCGAGATGTGATCGTCGGCATTCCTCCATCCCGACATCGGAGATAACTAAAAACATTACGTTTAATAATT
Source organism: Phalera bucephala (assembly GCA_905147815.2). Classification (NCBI taxonomy): domain Eukaryota; kingdom Metazoa; phylum Arthropoda; class Insecta; order Lepidoptera; family Notodontidae; genus Phalera; species Phalera bucephala. Next base: position 18,668,561 of record LR990609.1, on the reverse strand, counting down.
TATCTACAGCAATTCGTCTGCGCCCGGTTCCCTGTGTAAGCCGCACGGACACCTAACTATATCGAGAGACTAGATACTTCTCTTACAAATATTAATGCCATCAAAGATAAACGGATAACTACAATTTACGGTAGATACTTAACTGATAAAAAACGTCTATTATCTCTATATCTGTAAAGCGAGCCCTCAGATGGGGTCTAAAATCAATTTTAATATGTGTTCTTGTTTTGAGTTAGCCCTGAACGTTTTGAACAATTTACAATATTTATATCAATAACAATAACAATATTTCACCTCAATAAGCCATATATATGCTACAAATATATCAGATGCAAAGAAGGCAAAGTTGTCACCTGTGCGGAAAAACCGAGATCAAAGATTTGCTTCATTAATATTTCTATTGGAGTGGATACCAAAGTTCGGAATACTTTCACGGAGGAGTCGACGCATAATCTGGAGGAAATCAATGAGAAATTCCTACACGCCGCCGATAGGGCGCGATCCAAAGGAACTTTGGAGTCTAAATGAGTTCACCTTCAAGCGTGATTTGGTCTGCCGTACTTCACGTACGTACATAATATGCAAATCACTTGATGGATTATTATTTGTCAATGATTTATTAACTAGAGGCTGGATAAACGTATTCTTTGCTAGCTCAGTCTTAAACTAGGTTAACTTCAGCAGGACGTAGGTTCTTTCCTCTGAGACTTCGGCGATCTAATAGGTAAGTTGTTGAGCTAAATATTTGCCAGAGAGTAAATGGCCAACTGGAAATGAAGGGTAAAAGCATAAGACATTCAGTCGTTGTTGTATGCTTTGTTGTGCAGTCAAAGTTTTGCGGCTGATTAAGCTCAACCAAGCAAATTTTGATCAATAGAGAGCGAAAAACCAACCGAACAAAATTAGGCAGATTAAACAAAATTGTTACAAATTGTACCATATAAATCCAGAAAGAAAAGTAAAACACAGAATCTACGGTAAAATATTAGAAACTAAGCAGCCACATAAAATAATAGAAAACCACGTAGACAATATAAAACTATCATCTACCTATGTACTCTCTACTCTAGAGAATAAATTCATACGATTTCATAAAACCCTACAGCAAAGAATCCACACACTTGGTATTGACAGATCCCGACGTGAAATAAATCTAACGCAACGTGTGAAGATGAAACGAAAATCAAACTGAACAGGCTCAATAAAACAACGGCGCCAAATAATACTTTACAGCAACAAAGCCAAACTCAAAAGTAATAAGTAAAATGATGTTATAAAAACATAAAGTGATTTAGTTTTCACATTAACAAAAGCCGGACAAGACAACATAAATCGGACCCCGCCGCGTGAACTCCGGACTTGCTTCACTCATGCGCTTGGAACATGAACAAATACTTTATTGCGTTCATCGGAACATCCCTGGGAACACGTTGCGCGATCGATGAGTTACGGTACAGCGCGCCTGTCAATTTCGCGGTATAAAATTCCTCCTCGGACATGACAAAGGCAGCTGTCATCGTGTAGCTTGAAGGGTCGCCGCATCCCTCGAGGCTAAGCCCCCGCTGGCCGCAGGAGACACGCACGTCGTCCCAAACTCGCCTAATCCGCATCTACTCCACACATAAACCCATCTAATTGTTAATAAAAGGAGGAATTCGGAAGCGTGCGGTTACATCACTCAGATGGACTCTCTAATTGATTTTTACTGCCCTGCTAATTTAATGCGAGTTTATGGAGATAATCGGTGCTAAATATTGTTTAGCGCTAATTATGTGCAGCCTGCTTTTGCGATCGTTAGGGGTAGGTGTGGGGGAGGCAATTTTGTAGAGGCTTTGTCTGAGCTCCTATCGAGTATCTGAATGGCGTGCCTTTGTTTCAAGCTTGGTGTTTTCCGCTCACAAATTGATATTTCTGACGTCGCCAATGAAACGCGATGTTAAGTAACAGTATTTATGTAAATCATAATATTACTACTCGGGAATATAAATATTTTTTATTGTCTATTTATTTTTATCAGTTAAAAGTTATGTAGGTTCAACACAAAACCAATCTTTGAGGGAAGCTTTGACCTGCAGTCAACGTATTTAGGCTGTTGAATGAAGTTTTTTTTTGTTTTAGACGTCGTATTAGGTTCAGTATCATAAATTTTCTGATCGGAACTTGTAATCTAAATGTTCAAAGGGGCCATTAACTATATACATAATCTAAAAGTATACAAAGCCGCTTCAGCTAGAATATTAATATTATAGCTTTTAACAGCTCTGACAATATATTATTTAGTGAAGAGACCTAAATCTAGTTCGTCCGAATTAGATTTAGTGTAGAGACTATAATAAAATTACTGCTGGAATGGCATAACAATAGATGTCATAATGTTAGCTTTATGGTGACGCCTATACTACATCAAACATTATATTCTATTTCGAGCTCATCTCAATAACTCGGACAATATTTTTTGTGAAACGTCTTATTTTCTAGTGAATAAGAATTTGTTGGGACTCCTTGAACGTGTACAACATAATGTTATTATAATTTATGTCATACTAAGCAGGTGAAGATATACGAGCGGGTCATTCATTTTATTAAACATGTTTGCTAAGTCGATTTTGTTATTTTTTTGTCGCTCGGTTGTGGTCATCTATCACGCAGCGAGAGGGCGCTTTCTCGGCCAGCTCTTTATTATAGCCTCAATGATTTCCGGAGATGGTCGCTGGCGTCCACTCCAGTCCACTCCTCGTACTGTTCACACTATACCACATTTACATACAGACTTTTTAGGATACGTGGAAATATATGTTTTATAGGATTGCGAGTTCAAGGTTGGAGTGTGAAGAAGCAACTGAACTTTATGTCTACGTTTGTTAGGTTTGGAGTTGATTGAGATAGTGATTTTTTTTAGAAACTGCCCCAGAAGGCATGGATCAGATCGTCAATCAATCGAAGATCTCTGAAGTCGGATTCAGATTTGCATCATCCTAATTTATCAGCATCATTTGCATTGTTTTTAATACTTCTTACCTATATGGGGATGAGCCTATTTTATTTCAGCTGTTTGAACCACGAAGTATTTAATAGCGTACCACATACGCGTTCTTCTATGGGACGGGGTTTATCGAAAGCTGCAATTTGGATGTTTCACGTCTCAAGTGACGACCACGATATACATAGATACGTACTGGATACAATATAGTAGTCAAAAAACTTCACAAGTAAGATCTGTTTGTTCACTAAGTTTAATATCAACTAATTACTTTTAATAAATGAGTTCACACCCCTAAGAAACCTAATTTGGAGAAAGTGATCTACTGCCGCTAGCTTCCTACCCATCTACAAATGTACCCCGATGAAAGTCACTTAACCGCATATCCATAATACGCTCTATAAATAACCAGCCTTGTCAATTAATTTATTTCTGTCACACCACTACTATTCTCATAACGAGTCTTCACACGCAACTTTAAAATGTCGCCTTTCAAAATAAACCGGATTACCTACAGCAAAGATTGTAATCTATAGAACATTCCAGCAAAAGTGCCCCAAACACTTTTATAATAGACGGTGAAAAAGACAACAAAAGCATCGATTCCACTCGCAAAGATATATTTTGCGATATAATAAGAGAAACATTTTGCGCAAAATGCGAACATCGGGACCATCCATTATGTGACGTCGGCGGCAGACCGACCACCACTCGTCGAAGCACTTTGTATTAAGTCAACAAATCTAAAAACCATTCAAAGGACATTTGTTTCCATGAATAATAATATGTAAATACATTATTATATACACGCTTTGAGAGCTCTTGTGCCTACTTCGTAATACAGTGTTGCGCTGAAGTGGTATTGCTCTACAGTGGCCATTAAAAAGTGCTTTTTTTTTAAGTTTATTGTGGTAATGGACATTGTGGCCGTTTTTGTGATAATAGGTAAATGTGATTTTTAATCTTTCGTTCTTATTTCAGATGAGACGTGTTAAAGAGTTATCACTCTTTAACACGTCTCATAAAATATAAAATTAGACGGACTCAAGCGACCTTTTGGTGCGACCTTATCTCCACGGCGTTTAGTAATCCTCCCATAGCCCTCACTTATTTCCTATTTGTATACAAATACGAGTACTGCACAGGATCAGAGATCACACCTGCCTTGTCGGCGAGGGTAAAGAATGCCTTACCAGCTATTGACCAGTGTAAAACACCTCAAGCAACCTAGTTTATACGTTTCTTTATAGTAACTACGAAATCTAAGGCCGTTAATCCCTGGAATCACCCTTAAGCTACTTGCCTTCCAGCTGGATGGTGTGTGTTGCAAGCTTTTGCTCTATCATTTATTGAATCTGTAAACGCCCCACGGACACACGCACACACGCACACACGCATACACACACACACACACACACACACACACAAACACACACACACACACACACACACACACACTAACACACACACACACACACACACACACACACACACACATACATACACACACACAAACACACACACACAAGCGTACGACAAACGCACACATATCTAGTGTAAGACACAACGGCGGGTCAATCCCGCGAGTTTTACAGATTTTAATTTTCCTTTTGTCTTTACGGATCACGGAATGTTTTGTGTAGTGGTGCCCCGGGAGGCCGGCCCCCCGTCGCGGCTTCCTTCCTACATCGCCTCACTACAAAAAAAGCTTGTTATAAAAATGCACGAGGAACAAAAACGCTTACGTCGGGTGACAAGTGGCCTTTGTTTATAATATTTGTTGATTTGTTCAACTTGTTTATGGATGTTCGTAACACCTGATGACTGGGCTCTTTTGGAGCTTAAGAGCTAACGCATGGTGTGAGCAGAGTCTTTATCCGCTATAGTCATTTGAACGTAATGCGACGCGTTACGATAACTTTGTGAAATGCTCCTTGAATATCAGTGGCGTATAGAATACGATTCCATGATTATTTCACGATTATCGTAACACACCGTGTTGGGTCATAGTGAATAACCCAGACGTTCAACATGTGCGGTGCGGGATCACCTATTGGAGGTGATGTCACAACAATATGATTAAATTTTTACATTTTACAAGACTGTCTCAGGCCCGTATTAGGCAACATAAATCAGTCGTGAATCCAGTTTTAAAACTAACATTTTAGCACAAAAATCAGTTTATAAACCTAGATTCACGTTCTGTAATACGGGCCTTATATTTACAGCATCTCGAGGGGTCTGTAAGAAAATAACCTGTTGGAAATCAGTACTGTTTGACTGCCCGAAAGGGATTTGGCGTGATAATATAGATTATAGATATTATAGTGCAAGAAATCATATTATCACGCCACATTGTAAAATTATTTATGAAAACTGTATAACAACTACATTAATCATAAACATGCAGACTAGGAAGTCTAGTCTTGATTCATTCAGCGTTATTATATTCACGAGCAAATTAAAGCGACATGTCGGCGTCACGACACGAACGCAAACAAGTTGTAAAACTCCAACATTCGGGCGGACAACCGAAACCAGAGAATTTTATTAGCTGACACCTCGATATAAAGCGGTGTCATTATCGAGATATCATACTAATGTAGAATGTTAAATTTATCAAATATACGGTATTTGGATGAAAACATACAAGTTGACAACACGTGTAGTCCGCTATCTACGCGGACGGATCGGACGCCCTGCGGCGCGGGCTCGGCTCGCTGCATTACTCATCGTGACCTAATGGGCGGGGATAAATCATGTGTATATGTAAAAAAACATACAAAACAAACCCAGAAACGGGCCAATGTTGAATAAACAAAATTCATGGAAATGGGGACAAATCTGACAATGCGGAGTGCCGGTGGTCCGACTCCGCGGCTCGGCTGATCCATTTGCGAATCGGAACAATGACGTCATCACTCCGTCAATTGACGGACGCCCCTATTAATCGAGCATAAACCTCTGATTTACCTTTCACTTCCGTTTTGGGGTTTAACCTATAAATACTTCACGGATAAATAAAACTATTTTATAGGAAGTTATCGTGGTTTACTTATAGTTTTAAGTTCGCGAAATTTCGAGTGCTTTACAGCACTCATGGTCTCGGCAAAGACTGACGACCGAAATTACTGGTATGATGAAATCTGAAATCTAGTTTCGTGAAAAACTAAGAATCTAACGACATGCCTAACGCTGAGACTGATCTAATCTTTACCTATTCTGTTTCAGACAGGTTTTTTACAAACAATAACATAGCTATAATTAAAAATATTAATTTTACAACCTCTCCTGATAATATTGCAATGCACTTTTAACATGGCCACAATGAAACTTCCACTTCCACTATCGCAATAATACACTGTCATTTAAGGCCTATGCAAACTAAAGATAAGGAATTCTGAGCGTCGCCCAACAAAGATACGCGAACTCCCTCTAATGCGATTAAACAGAAAGTGCAACAAATTAAATTCTCCCACGCGAAACGTCCCTCGAATAAAGAAAGACATTACATCGGTGCCCAAATAGGAGTAATTCATAAAACTGAACGAGCCCTTTGATATGAAAATACGACTAATCCACGGCACGCGCTCCGAGCTACGGGAGGTGACCTATGTTTGTTTGCCTTCCATGATATTATGTTGTTATTTATTTATCATAACTTCAGAGTTTTCAATACTCTCGTCCAAATTTATTAATGCGTCGATCCTACACCATTATAAATTATAATTTATCCCGAGATTAATGAACATAAGTGTGTTATAATCATCGTGTGGTATTTATTTGAATATATCCCTTGAATCTTTGGAATGCTGTAAGTTTAAGCTTTATTGGTTGTATATTCGGTAACGAATTATGATGACACACACATAAAAGGGTTATGTCAAGCTAGAATCGGATTTTGTGAGCTGTGAAATATAATAAGCGATTATTTTGATGGTAGCCCCTAGGAGTCGTGTTATATCCTTGTAAGCCGGATGTGTAAAAAAATGATACACACGAGACACAAAATGTACTATTTTTTTTAACTTGGTAAGTGGATGGTATATTCCAGATTGTATATGGTATATTCTCTGTGTAATAATAATATTAGTCCTGTTAAGACACTGTCCTACCGTTGGGCACGGGCCTCCTCTCAAACTGAGAGGGTATGGTATACTCGGTGTGTACAAAATCTAATTACTTCAGTTCAGAATATTATAATGTTATGGATTTGTTTATGCATAACTATGCATAAATAAATAGAAATTCATCGTTGATAACTATCAACGATTAATATCTGACCTCTAATAAAACAAGTCTAATTTTTCTAAGGGCAATGTGTGTATACTTTGCAGACTACATGCAAGTCAACACTTACAAAATAATGAGTAACAGATACACGTCTAACCAATACAAATACTGACCATGGCTAAAACAAGGAACCCTTGGTTAAAGCTGCAATAGTACACACATATCATTAATTTATAAAATTAATTTACCTACATCGATGTGTCAATCTATTTTATTGATTTCAAATGTTTCCAATCCCTTTTCATCTTCTTCACGAAAGATTAGTGGCAGTTTCACCGGACCCAACAATCAGACAAACAAAATAAATAATTGTATTACTTAAAAATATGCAAATTAATTTTTAATTAACAATTTTATAACCTCTAGCGCAGTAAGAAATATTAAAAACGGATAAATGCATAATACGCACAATAACAAGAGAATTTACAACGTTCGTTAGGAACAACAATAATCGTTACATATATTAAAATAACAGTGAAAAGGCTGGGCTATTCTTTTAAAAGGGTATTATTAAAGTCATTTGAAACAGAGCACCTATTACGGGGGAAAATAATACGCCAAAACGTTGCGTTTTGTTATTTTAAAATGTTTCGATACTTACTTCAAAAGATGGTTGTGCGTCGCGGTCGACGTAAAAGACTCTTATTAATTTTATATTGATTTTGATTGTAAAAACCTTTTTTGTGGTTTTACAGCTGTAAAGGGTGGATAAAGTTATTATTGTTTGGTACTACTAAAAATTTATTTATTTATAGCCGTATGGAATTGAATGTTATTTCATGAAGTCATATTTTATTGTGTGCTCTTTACAAGTTAATATTTCTTAAGAGGGAGTTTAGTTGGTCCTGCAAAAGGTTTAAACGTTCCAGGTACAAAGTATCTTTAATACATAGTTGTACGATCCAATATAAAAGTAAATAGATACTCAAGTAAATAAAAATATATTTTATATTTGCTCTTTATTGTATTGTAGACACTAGGTTTCGTAGAAAGATATCATTAAGGTTCGTTTTCTGAGGCTCACAATCTTAAAGTACGATTTTCTAAATACTTATATCATCTCTAATATTTTCTGATTTCAACTGGATGGATGGATTACCCTGTTCAGAATAAGAGGGACTTTTTGTTGGAGTAGGATTGAGTATAAAATGTAATAGTAGGTATATTGCGTAAATAAGTTACCATAGTTTCTTTCAAATCAACTACAATAGCGGGTTAAATAGATAAGCTAGCAAATTATGTACTACCTTCAATAAAAGGGTTATACGACTCATCAAGGGGAGAGCAAGGTTAAAAAAAATAGATAGTTTAAAAAAATGCCGATGGTTCACTCTACGAATTCACGAGTTGAATTGACAGCCAAATAATATTTAAATATATTACCCTACTCTACGGTTTTAGTTTAAAGTTAAAGACATTATTTTATGTAGTTTGCAGAATGTATTTTATATAATAAATCCAATACAAACACACACACCGTATGTGTACAGTGTCTGTTTAAATTGCATCTTTGTTGTTACCTTTTAATCTATTTCTATAATAGTTTGCGCCTGCATGTATTCCGCTAGTAAAGCGGCAGATGTGAAATGTATGCATCCACATATACGACCTAGATTTCAAACCCCGGACCTCGTTATCGCCAGCTGCACTATGATCCACTAGACCAACGATACAGGCATATGTTATAAAATCTAAAACAATCAGTACAGTTCGCTTTTGTGATGATCCAAAATATTGAACTTACCAAAAATCACCCAAAACTTTTTTTTTAATTATTAGCCTTCGTTTAAAAAACAGTAAGGGGTTTTTGGCAGGAAATCGAAAAGTGATGTCGTCGATTTGTTTTAATTTCCAAAAATTGTGTTATTTCGAATTATAATGTGTAATATTGGTGGAATATTAACCATTATGTATTATTATATGTGCACGAGTGAAGGTAATTGTAACAAAGTGATAAAACGTGCCTTTTCAATGTCCCTCAAAACGGCCGTCGCTATTGGTATGTAAAGTATCCATCGCTTTACTATCCAGGGTGGGGCACTTCATCAATTTCATAATCATCTTTCTCATCAAGTTCATCGGGGAGTTGAATTAATTTAGAAATGAATATTCGTAATGCTTGACATTGGCAAAATACGCGTCGTCGTAATGCCATAAACATAAAAAAAAACAGGAAAATGGCAATTTTCTTTGTCATGTGTAAACTAAAAAAGTTAATATCGAGTACGACCATTTACTGATAATACATATCATACTAATATTTTAAACGTGAAACTTTGTGAGGATGTTGGATGTATGGATGTTTGTCACTCTTTCAAACAAAAAGTACCAAACAGGTGTTGAAGAAATTTTACAGTAATATAGCTCATACATCAGAATTACACATAGGCTATATTTTTATAAGCGATTTTTTTTATAAAAGCTCAACACTAAGTTGGTGCTGTGACGTTGGTTCGTTTACAAACATAAAATATACATACACACATATCCAGACCGAAACAAATATTTGTGGGTCAGCACCGGTGGGCGGAGCGGCTTAATCACTGGACTAAGCCGTCACAAAAAGATACATACGCAGACGAAGTCGCGGGCGGCCGTTAGTTTAAAATATGAACACAACTTTCTCGATAATCGATAGCCGAACTTATTGGACCGAATTATCTCTTCAATTCGGCTAAGTTTAGAACTAATGAAATCACCGCACGGCTCCACTCGACAATCATCATTAATTCCAATAATGAGAGTTGGAGCTACACGGGGCGTTCATGTCAGATCTAGTAAACATGACGGGGCCCCGCTATCGCGCCACCATCGATGATGTATCGATATGTGTATTTCATTAAGCACGTACGGATTTACGCGGATATAATCGATCACTGGATGCGACATGTATGAAATTTTGAAATGGAAAATGGGTTGGACTGCGCTCACCAAAAATTTGATATGAATAGTTGACAAAACTGATTTATTTACATACTTATCAAGTAGAATAGTATACTTATGATGAGTACTTCTAGTAATAATGACAAAATTGAATTGTTTTAAGCAATTTTGTTTTTCAGAGATGACGAGCTTTCAGTTTCAGATGAAACACAGAAAATAATAAATAGTTTTATATTTCGCGATAACTGCTGATTTTTAATGAGGATGTTAAAATCTTAATCGAGGTAAAAGTGAGATCCGATGTTTAAAGGGTTGTGGCTTTTGGTTGTTACTTTTGAAATCGTATCAATAACCTTGAATCTCGTGAAGCATGCTCTGTATTTTTTTAACGACCGTGTATAGAATCCATCCTTTTGTTTGTAAAAATGTTTCAACTTTGTGATAGGGTGGGGGTTTGTTACTGACATTATATAATTATATTCCAAAAAATCTAGAATAAAACTAGAGTTGTTCGTTATCTTAAATGCGTGTATCTTCAGCTGGAAGACGTCTACTGCGTATATTATATTCATAATTTCCCAAAACCACCACGAAGTCCGGTTTTATTTTATTTTATTTACTAAGGTAAAGGGAACATAAATTATGAAGAAATACAGAAGTTAATTATGCACAAATTAAAACAGCCTTCACCAGTTGAGTTTCCAATAATGAAAATAAAATATGTACGGTCGGTAGAATTGAAAAAAGAACTTATAAAAATGTCATTTAACAAATGTGTTGTCTAAATCTAAGTTCCTTTTTAAACCTTGGAAGTGACAAATAAAATAAATCATTTGTGTGCTGTATGCTTCTATCTTTTACTGGCGACTTTCACCAGGTAATGGTTTATTAAAAAGATATGCAACAAAAATTTCAAGAACATAAAAAATCGTTTTTACATATTCCGATAATCGTTTCAAACAATAAGCAACTGCGTCTCCTAACAACAAGTTTCAAATCTTATCGGACAACATACAAATGACTTTGAACTTTTACATGTCATATTTTTAACAGATTTACTAATTGACAATGTTGTTTCAAGATACGGTCTAATTAAATTTGTGGCACTAGCGGTCAGAGGCTATCGTGTACAAAAGTTATCTGTTCATTTATTGTATGTGTAACGTATCATGTGAGTGATGTAATCAGCGAGAAATTAAATTAATTGGGAATAAAACATGATAAGTTATGAAAAATATAAGTATGTTATACTTATCTACTGCTTTGTCTTGACACGTGTATGACTAGGTCATTTAGTGAGGGACATAATCTATATTCTGTGCTAAGGCTTTTCCTATTATATTTATAATTATTTGAACCTTTCTCAGAATCAGGAGCGCTATCCGTAGGTAGCCCTTTAGAATGCTTGCGCCGGAACATGCGGACGCCCTTCGCAAGTTCTAAGTATCTATGTATATCGTAATTCCAGATCCCTTGCGGCATAGACAGAGAATACAAAGTTTCAACTGGTTTTTTTCCATACAGACTTCTCGGTCTCGCGAGAGATAATATTATACAGGTAAGTTACCTGCTGAGATCAATTAATCCTACATTAAAAGGTTAATTTTGATCTCGTCTAAATGGCTAAACGTGTTTAGAAGAATTCCCGCAGAACAGTAGAAAATTAATTATAATAAAAAAATGTACAATATAATCATAAAAAACAGGTCGAGAATGAAATAACCGTATTATCAGAATAGGGGTATTTTTACACGTATAACAAAGAAACCTAAGCTATTAATGCATTATTATTAAGTCATATATTTTCAAAAGTGTGAGGTTCACCTGCGTATAAATAATGTGCTCACTGCCCATGCCAATCAGTGATCCCAACTAACTATGGTTAAGTCACAGCATTAGAATTAATGTACTGTACTCTCTGTACTCTCTGCCTACCCCGCAAGGGATCTGGCGTGAGGTTATAGATAGATAGATAGATTAGAATTAATAATTTACTGCTACCTATTAGACTGCCTTGTTGATCTAGTAACGCATAGTGCGGTCTTGGGTTAAATCCTAGAACGTACAAAGTATGATTTTTCTATCGAAAACTCTTCAAGTAACAAGACTAGCCAGTTGGAATTGTTCTAACATTTCCAGATCCCAGACTGCTTTTTGAGGACTTTTCGATAGAATCCATACTTTGTCTAAACTAGCATTTGAACTTAATATGCTTGCACCCTATCACTTCGACAACTGACATCATCGGTGATCACGTTTGCTACATCAGCCTGGAGAATATAGGTGTGACGCTATTTATTATTATTTTTAACTAAATATGTAGATCATCACGCCAGATCCCTTGCGGGGTATGCAAATAGTACACAGCTCCAAAAGGTACTTTTCTGAGATCAGCGCCATTAAAAAATTACAATATTTTAAATGACGCTTCTAGATAAAGTATAAATCTTTTATAGGGATGCATGGGTGGGTGTCCTTGACTGCTCCGCTCATCGATCATTATTCGAGACGCGTTCACTATAGCTGCACATTATAACATAAGACCAAATATTATATTCATAATAAATATATTACCTGATAATAATTTATATGTCTACCTATAATTATACAAAATTGTGGGCAAAATGAGTAGACACACTAGCAAATTCTGTTGCTTAGCTCCCAGTCAATAACAGCTCCATCTACCGTCTGTGTTACCGCTGGATAATGTAGCTTTCTAATGGTGAAAGAATTATTAAAACTAGTGGTCGCCCATTGGTCGAAATTCGACCATAATTAATTTAAATTAAAAGATTGAACATTATTAAGGTTCTATTGTCAAAGACTTCTATAATCACAGATTTCGCCAAGGCTACACTCTTAATTTGTCTATATTTTTCAAACTAATTATATGAAATTTAAATAAAAAACAAAGAATGATTAAAATAAAATAAATACCTTTTTTTTAATTTTTTTATTATTGTTACAAAAAAGCCAAAACGAATTAATGATACAAAACTTCTCTGTAAACAATGTTCTTTGTGAAAACTCTTTCGTCGTTTGCTGGTTATGTTTGACATTCAGTAAGACGATTATTAATCTATTTTCAATTTGAAGTGTATTGTGTCAAATACATGGTAGTGTGTGTAATGATTTTTATGCATAATTTAAAGAAAAATATTAGCTTTCTGCACTCCTTCTCTATATAAACTATAAGTGTGGGAAATTTCATACTCCTCCGTCCGCGCAATTTTCGAAAAAAGGGGTACATACTTACTTCACGTATTAATATAATGATGGGTTCAGTAGTTTTAGAATTTATCGATTACAAACCAAGAAAAAATCTGCAATTATGATTTCCCAAGATGTGCTCAATCGAGTGATTATTAGTATGATGAAAATCCTTCTTGATCTCAAAGGACTGACCATCTTCTGAAGATTCTTTCCCTGCGAAAGAGAAAAAACTAAAGTATAGAGGTCCTTAGTAACGGTAACGCATGGACATTTAACTGAAAGCTAAAGTTGTATCAAATAATAATCATTCTAGTAGTTACAGCACGGAGGCATTGGTAAAGCTGTGCAACAGCAGTGTTTGACTCGGTCGGACTGAGATAGGTGACCGTTTGTGACATTTTGATATTCGAGCCTCTCCGTGCTTCGGCACGTTAAGCCCGTGGTCCCGGCTACTACTGAAAGCGTCGTTAAGCCAAGTTCGAAGCCTTATAGGCGACTTTATAAGTTCCAACAGCAGGTGACCACAAACTTGCCTCTACTTATCTGCACTGTGTCCGCGTATCACGGTTACCGGGAATTGTCACGGCGTAAAGTTAGTTAAGTCCTGCTTGTGTATAGTTGACGAATTATCAGGTCGAACATTATAATCATTTAATGTAAATGATTGTATATTGATATATGATACTGTAGTGGTTTGAGTAAAGAGCAAGAAATAAATAACTTGTGCAATAATTGTAAACTACAACAGGCCTTGTGGAGAGCTCTAATACATATATTGTATTTTTTCCTTTTTAACCGACTTCAAAAAAGGAGGAGGTTCTCAATTCGACTGTATGTTTTTTTTTGTAAATAATTATGAATCGATATTGATAATTCTTTTTGCATTGATTCAGTATAGCTCCAAGGTAGTCCTATTTTAATTTCATCGCTATTGGACCTTGGACGTAGAAGATACACCAGCGAACTCCTTAACGACAAACAATACGAATGCGTAGATTAAGATAAGTTGGGTATTACGTCAATCCTATAGGTACCTTGCCATAGAACTAATCAGAATATTAATCGACTTCAAAAAAGGAGAGATTGACAATTCATCTGTGTTTTTTATAACGTCTTTATCTATGAACTGATTTTGATGATTCTTTTTGCGTTGGGTGCAGTATAGTTTCGAGGTGGTCCCATTTTAATGAAATCGGTGTTGAACTTTGTGACTTGGAAGATACGTTACTATGGTTATTATATGAATCCTACACACAATTCAGCAAAATAATATAAAAAGACACCTTTTTATACACATAAAAATGAGTAAATAATTCACTCGTCGCTTAAAATTGTAAAATAAAATTATTTTTTTAAAACAAGTAAACCAACTTTATAAAGTCAAGTAACCGACTACACGAGCCGGTACCGACTTCAAATATTTATTTGTTGATTTTTGAAGTTGGTTTACCATTATAATAAAAAGAATTTATTATAATAAAATATGTCTACATCTGTCTAATATACAAAAGTCTTCAAAGACTGAAAGCGATGAATGAAGGTGTACAAATGGGTGACTTAGTGGTAAACCATCTACTTGATGCAGATGACGCGGTTTTAATAGCGCCAACAGCCACTGATCTGCAAACACTAGTCACAGTTATGAAAGACGACTGCATGATCAATGGCTTACACTTGAATGTGAAGAAAACCAAGATTATGGTTTTTGAAAGGGAAGAAACCAGAACGAATGTAAGGATTGTGGTTGGTAACGATGTGCTGGAGCAAGTGAATGAGTTTGTATATCTTGGATGCGCCTTCAGTAAGGATGGGAAATACACCGCTGACATAGAGAGAAGAGTGAGTGCAGGGAACAGAGTGAATGGTGCGATGGGAAAGCTACTCGGGAGCCGGCACTTAAGCCATAAGGCGCAGCTGGCCATACATAACGGAGTTCTTGTCCCAACGCTGTTATATGGTAGCGAGAGCTGGGTATGTAAGAAGGAGAATGAAAGTAGGATAAATGCGGTAGAAATGCGAGCTCTGCGGAAGATGTGCGGAGTGAAGCTGCCCGACCGCATTAGCAACAGCATAGTAAGACAGCGAGTAGGTATGAAAGATAGTATCGGTGTAAAGATGAGAAAGGGCATGCTCCGTTGGTTCGGGCATATAGAAAGAATGCCAGAGGAAAGAATGACAAAACAGATATACAATGTGAAAGTGGAAGGATGCAGGTACCGGGGAAGACCTAGACTATCTTACCACGACCAAATAAACCGAGTCTTATCTGATGGAAAAGTCAAGAGTCTCCGTAACCGGCGAGCGTGTATGAGACAAACTATGAGAGTCGAGGAAGCCAGAGAGGTATGTAAGGAAAGAACCTGTTGGAACTCTGTACTCTCTGCCTACCCCGCAAGGGATCTGGCGTGAGGTTATAGATAGATAGATAGATAGATAGATAAAATATGTTTCCCAACAAAAGTTGGGAAATTAATGTTAGTAGGTATACGTTTGATAATCTTGAACAGCGGTTCTTTGTGACCTTAAAATCGATGGGCAGGGGTATATGAAGTGTTAAATGTATTCTGAGCAATGACTATCATTTTTAGTTTGCTCTTTCACAATTTTTCTACTAATAACGGAAAAATAAACATTTTAAGTGCTTTAAAGAGAGATCAACCAAAATTAAACAGTATACCCAGTAGATTATTATGATGTATTTAATTTTAATAATAATATTAGCCCTGTTAAGAAACTGTCCCACCGTTGGGAACGGGCCTCCTCGCAAACTGAGAGGTTTTAGGCCATAGTCCACCACGCTGGCCCAGTGTGGGTTGGCGAACGTAACACACGTCCGAGAAACTCTTAGGCATGCAGGTTTCCTCACGATGTTTTCCTTCACCGTTAAAGCAAATGATGAATAATTTTATACGCACATGTGTTCTAAAACACAGAGGTACGTGCCTGGGTTTGAACCCGAGACCTCTGACTTTGCAGTCCAACGGTCTAACCACTAGGCTATCACTGATTTTAATAGGCATAGTCTATTCCAATCAAACTTGAAACTTTTAAACAGACCATTACCATTTTTAGATGTTCTAGTTGTGATTGCAATCTTTAACATGTGTAATATGAAGGCGACAGTTTTTCCGAAGACATCGAACTGAAAATGTTGCTGCTGTTAACAAGAAATCGACGTTTTTACGTAGGGGGAAAACAGATTTAAAAAAAAAAGAAAATAGGGTAAGTACTTACTGTAATTTTTGTAAGTACCTAATGTAATTTCACCACACCTATAGGTTTCTTTTATTTTAAATTAACACTACTTTCATAGCAGTTAATTTAATTCGTATTATGACTACGTGACCCATTATAATATTATATATAATATTTTTATGCATATTAGAGTATTCATGAAAATAAGAAAGGCATTGCCACTTTAGAATATCATTCCTTTGGAGACCCAACATTACTCTTTTGAAATACATATAAGAGGTGTAACATAATTAACGCAAAACCTAAGAGTAGTTTATTCTAAATCGGTAACTGAATTGATTCCAACATTCCAATTTTTAGTACATCTTAATTTTTTTTCAAATTGCAATATATGCTGTTACTTCTTCAGTGCACTATAACATCTTAAATTTATTCTTGAGTTAAAACAATACGGATATTTTAAATGCATACCTAAAACGTATTTCTTCATACGCACACATATACACAACAAAAGGTACAAAAGATCTTAAAAAAAGAATGGCAAAAAAGTTTAGATTTGGATATTTGGTTTTCGTATTGAATGTGTGAAGGAATTGTCTAATCGGGGTGTCTGAGTTCTTGCTTTATTTACGATACACCTTGTATATAATTATTTGTAACATATAATATTGTTTGCCTCGTTGATATAGTTGCGAATAATGCGCGTAGCGATCATGATATCCTGAGTTCGAATCTAAAGTCGGACAATATATAATTTTTATTTAAACAAATTTCCAGTATCAATTCCAAGTCCGGCATTGTGATCAGTATAATAAAAATAGGCTCGCTACCTATAAACACTGTCTACGAAAAGTGGGTATATAGAGTGCACCTCTGCCACCCCCGCTCGGGGAATAAGGCGAGATGCTTTAATTGAAAAGTTGAGCGCCTGAGTCAAAAAATGCTGCAACATACTTGCGTTGTGTGAGGATCTACGCTATTTACCGCAGGCGCCGTGCGCCGGCGCATCCTGTCCCCATTGTTATGACTAAACACGGCGTGTTACGCTAAATCCGTGAAATGAGCGTGTAATGGTATTCTGGAGTACCATTAAACGATCATCTCACGAAGAAGTCGGAACGTTTCGCGTTACGTGTTTAATTGGTTACAGTGAATACCAGAACAATAATTTGATATTCGAACCGGATGTACGAAATTATGTTTGTGAATTCGTAATTTTTAAGTGCTCATTCCATTTTTATTGATGTTTTATATAAATTTTAAGCAGATACACGGGGCCAATTTTTGTAGTCATCATTTTATTACTACTAGGTGGGTAGGGTTTAATTTTATTAGTGTAGTACTAATGATAGGTACTATTGGTACGAACAATTAAAGTATATAAGGATTTTAGTACTTTGTCATAGTAACGTCTACATGCAGGTATCAGGTACTGCTCTGCTTATCTATAACTATGTATTATTATTTCTGACTGTATTACAAGTTACTTTATTTGGGATCTCAAGAACTACATTAAAATGTTGATGTTTGTAACTAGTATTTTACATTTCATTACTATCTCATGATCTATGGAACTTGACGAAAATTATTTTTCGTTCCATTTGTTAAAATAAATGTTAGTGTTGTGATAATATAAATAGATAAATACAAAAATATCTATATATTTATCTATCTGTATCTGATGGCAAAGAATACAGAATTCCAAAACGAAACATACATATTTTTTTAATACAAAATATCGAGCAGGTACATGTAAAATTGTAATCTACGGCCATCAGTGGTACAAATGCAGTGACATCTCATTTTACTGACAGCTTGACCAGACAATGTCCACCCGGTGGCATAACCATAGACACCCAAATAGAAGGTGAACTAAATTTATCTCGACGTAAATTCGCATCAGACTGGACACCTACCGCGCGCCCTGCGACGCAACTCTTGCGATCATTCCTCGCATTGTCCCATACATCTTCACTGACAATATTTTATACACCGACCCCTCATTTCACGGAATCCGGCGATATTACGGCAGACAACATTCGGACATGTAAGCAAACATCTTAATGTTTACTAATGAAACATTTCTAAATACATTGATTGATGATGTTAGCCTCGCACGGGTTTTGTGTTGGCTCGCATTATTCTATTCATAAGCCGCGCTGCGGGAAGCTGGACGTCAGCGTTGGTGGCTCAGCTATTGTTCGGTGCGGACACAATTCGGCAAACATTCGTGGTGCGCTTTTTTATCCTGTCGCTTTCCTTTCGAGTGGGTCATTTAAATTTCATGCGTATTTTAGCAAGATAGACGTCGCAGATGGATTTCCATTAGGAGTGAATGATTAAGAGGTCGGGAGTCGGGGGCTCAAGTCGGGCTCGTCTCGGGGGAACGTGTGGCCCCCTGACAGTGTGTGGTGCAGTGCTTGCAATTAACTCCTCTGTCGGGCATTATCTCGGCATTAGGTCGTCGTCGCAGGAGAAGCCCTCTCTGAGACAACGATCGGTTCGCACCGACGCCTGCCCTAATCGCCTCTAATGCTGGTCTAGGATAAACTAGAATTTTCTATTAAAGTGTGTACATAGTTTCTCATCTGGTTGCTTGCTTATTTAGGGGTACTTAATGCCCTTAAGGAAAAGAATATGTTCTAGCAAGGGCCACTAATTATGGCCTATAAATTGGCTTGGCTTGAAAAACTAAATGATTATCAAACGTATAGATGGCAATAAAATGTTATGTAGGTATGTACTAAAGATTATCAGACTGAATTACAAATCCTTTCTATTAACAAGCCCATTACTGGGCATAGCAATGACTTTAAATCTAAAATTGCTTCTTGACCTTTACCTGTTAACGTGGAACAAAGGATAATTTAAAATTAAAACATGACTCCTTCATTCCCAGCTTACCAAATATTAGTCAGTTAACACCAACAAAAGACGCAATCCAGTGGTGTAATACAGAACAAAAACTAGAAACGTCAACGGCTGTGATTGCCAATATAAAAGTTAATCACGTTAGTGCGCCGGGGTGGGCCGGGTGTCGCGATATCATTGTCCCAGGTTCGAGTCCCGGCCACCCCCCGCAAGGATTCGTTGCTTATTTAATGCAACGATGCACACGTAAACATCTAAATAACTTTTGTGTGACACTTCTCCCCTACCCTCTAATTTTACTAAGTAGCCGTATCTTTACAAATGTATTGGGGATGGAACATTCAAACCAAATGTGTTTTAGGAGCTGATTTGTTGTCTATTTCAATTGGAGCGAGGAGAAAACAGGAAGAAAAAATAAGACACTTTTTAGATCAATCATGTTGGTGCTATTTTAAGTAGTCGAGGTTGATGTTTCGAGAGACGGAAAAAGACATAACAATTAGGGTTGATGAGTTTATAAAAATTAATGTACCGCTATAAATAAGTAGCACGGCAGTGTCGGAAGCGTTGACTTCTACAAAATATGAAAGATACTTTTTGGCGCTTAAAATTATATCTTGAATAACCAAATAGACCGTGTTTATCGGAAGCGCAAGTCAAGTCTCCGTTGTCAAAAGAACCGGAAGCAGCCAAAGAGGTCTGTAAGGAACGAACCTGTTAGAACTTTGTACTCTTTGCCTAAGTCTGTACTCTTAGCCTAATCTGGCGTGATAGATAGAGGATTTTCTCTTTAGTTCGGGGTTTACCGATATTCTTGTTGATAAGGATTAGTCTCTATCTAGCCTTTATAAGCGACTTGATGGCGTTATTGGTTCAACGCGGCCACCGCTCTGTAGATGTGCAATGCCCTAATCTCGCACCCCACGGCTCCTGCCACTCTCCTGTCACAGCTTACGCAAACTGACAGCCACCCAATAATTCGTTACGAAAATGTGTTAATCGCAAACACTTTCACGGTTTACGACTCCGAATTAGATTAGTCCGATGACAATGGGTACATCTGTAGCTGAATCGGACTCGTCATATTTTGACAGGTATCGTCGCCTGTATACCCTCGTCTGCCCACATACACGTGTTAATATTCGCGAGTTCGAGTCTTTCCCAGAGATTTACAACAGCATACAACGCAGCTTGCAGAGTTTATACTAACAGCGGCGCTGAATCCAAATCTACGTAAGCGTACATCAACATTATGATTAAAGTATGATGGCACTCCGTATGGCCAGCGTCGCGGCTACACCGGTAATGTAATTTAGCTGGTCCAATAAGCTGTGGGTCCACGTCAGCCTTTTCTCCACACAAACGTAATGTTTTCACGCGGCGCGAACATTCATCCGATTGTCGTGAATTCGTTATCTTGTATTAGCGAGTGTGAGGTGATATTGAAAAAATAATACGTTTGGGATTTGACGGCACCCCATGTGCGCTCGGCAGCTTCCTTTTCACTGCAACGCTCCTATAAATGAAACGGGATGATAAATTTATTTAATGTATACAAATGTTTGGACATTTTTATTTTGCTGTCGTTTAGACGTAGGTAACATAATTTAGTTCACCATGTGTTACAACGTTAAAGTAGGAAGTGGAAAAAATGTTTTACGACTTGTGAGAGATAGTATGACAAACCGGCCGTTTTTCGTGTACGGTCCTGGCTATAGATAAACAAACTTTTTTTTTCTGTAGACGCAAAAAGGTAATAGATGATGCTATAGGATTGACTTGACAGTGGAATTGAGTCAATACAAAGCGTATAATTAGTGTTGTGATGCGTTATTTTGTGATGCTATAGATATTGTTCGAAAAGTCGTTTGTCGATTAAAGCAACGATATGGCTGGAATAAAAATTTGCAGGCTCATTAGTGAAGGTTTTAATTCGGGGTTTCCGTCTAATTGATCTCTGGCCGGGGTAATTATTCACAGGGGGTATATAAAGTAATTATTGCTGGGTAGCCCTTTTTCCTTGTCGCCAACCCCCCTGCCCCCCAGCTAATCACCGCCCGCGCCCGGTGTCGATGACGGCTGGCAACTGGCTCTTGGATCGCGATGACAGGATTTTAATATATTTTGTTGTTGTATGTAAATGGTCGTGCAGATGGCGTCGCATCTAACGGATGCTGCTCTTTATCCCCACATCGTTTGTAAAGTTCCGGCGCAGTGCTAAATTTTTATGCTTGTCTTACTGAGTTTAGGTTGGAAGAAAGAGGTTAGTATATTATAATACTTTTTTACATAGGGTGGGTAGCGTTAGTTCTAAATGCCAAACGAAATTAATATTTTATTCAATGCTGTTCAGGCATAAAACCATAAGTATAGACACCGGCCATGCCTCTTATTGCCATTGAATAAAGTATAATATTTTTTGACACTCACATCTGTCACAGTACCCACTTACATGAAAAATACTACAAACTTTCTAATTGTGAAAAAGAGATAATAACGGCAAAAAGATAACGTTACCTATCAGTGGATAGATACTTAAGAAAACCATTGCGATCAATATTTTTCTTAAACCATACACTATATTAAATGTCTAGGCATAAATTAAGCATTGTGGTTCATTTGCTTATTTAACACAGAATTCAAGTTTTGCGAAGGTTCACAATATTAAAAGAGAGATTATGAAATGTAGGCAAGTGCTACGATGAAAGCTACTACTGTATTTCACTGGTACTCTTTCGTTCATTATTTCTCACGCACTAACACCTAAATTTTAAGTAAACAAACCACTTCACAACATAATCACTAAGTATTCAACCAATAAGGTTAACAAACAATTACAAACCATAAATTAACATTAACCATAACTGCCTCAAAAAAACTGCGCAGGATGAAAAGGAGATTTATATTTGTTAAGGCTAAGTTGTTCGTCTTCATAAGGCTTGACGTTTCATTTCTGTCTAGGTAGGCCGACAAGTGCTAACCCTCGCAACCCCTCATCCCCCTCCTCCAGTCTCGAAGGGCTCCCCTTGTTATGCATAAAATTTTGTCTTATTACTTCCAACTTTGCTATTATATTTGACGAGACGGAGTTGGCAAGTTATTTTGTTATTAAAATTTTTGGCCAAAGACGGCGGCAAGATGAATCTAGTTCGAATGTAAATGCGAATGCTTAATTTATAAAGCAAGAACTTATTTGATTTAACAAACCTTTGGATCTGGGGATTAATGTCGGAAATTGGTGGGAGGAGGTAGACGGAGGTTCGTCGGCGTCGCGGGTAAGGACAACGGGATGGGTGGGTGTTACTTTATAGATATTTTGTTTGTATTAATGTTTTGGCGTTTGGGACGAGTTGATCTACAAGATGGCCTACATATTTAAAGATTCTGGTAAAATTTGGATGTGTTTAGCAAAAAGCGGGTCGTCGTGATGACCTTTGCGGACAAGCTACGTCCTGCAGTGGAACCCTTTTGGCTAATAACGATAATGTTTAATTTAGGTCAAAGTCTCTTTATAAAAGAGCTCAAAATATCAAACAAATTAATTTGCTAACCCTTAATAATTGGCATAAATATGTGAAGTGGATTAATTTGAAGGTTTTGGATGTTAGTATGGAATTACCCGAGCATAAGGTAATGAGAATTCGTTTTTATTTGAATTGTTTTAGAAGTTTATTTTCATGTAATAAATGTATTGTAAACGGATTCAGATTTAAGGGTATAGGTTTTTTTAGTACAACGTAGCTGCATACCAGGAATGTTTCTGCGTACTAGTTGGGTTTTTAAACATGGACTTTACACACACAAATAAACAGAACGAAACAAATCTTATCAGGTCACACAAAGATTTGTGTTGTTGGAATTTTTTTGATAGAATATGACACTTTATCCGACTTACAATTCGTGCCCAGTACCTCGTGATCGCTACGCGCATTATACGCCACTAGGCAGTCATTAACAATGTAGTATATACATGCATGATATCCGTTAAAACAACTGTTTCGCAATTCCGTACTTAAGTCTCAAGTCAAAACCGTTTATAAAACTAGTACGGCAACCACGAAACAGTGATGTGTGTGTTCGTACAATAAATTTCACTGATAAACTACTAATTTATTAGTGGATGTATTTAGCGGGTTCTTTTATAGACCATTATTTATACCTACAGTCGCACGCGCAGCCGGCGTAATTCAAGCGCGTCATGACACGTTATACTTCATGATACTTAATTGATATAAGTTGAGGTTTCTCTAGAAAACGGTTTTTAACATCGATATAGTATTTGTATTATATATAAAGGTGACAATTGAAAATGACGGACAATTTGCGCAGTGGTTAAGAGCTTAAGCCGCTCCGCCCACTGGGTTGAATAGTCGCGGGCTCGATTCCCGCACGGGATAAATCTTTGTGTGATCCACAATTATTTATTCCGGTCTGGGTATGTGTATGTTAATTTTCATGTTTTTAAATGCACTCACGAAACAGGAATTAGTCCTAGTGTTGGGATAAGTTTTTTTTTACCTTGACAATTGAAATTTGACGGACGATTTACCGCAGTGGTTAAGAGCTTAAGCCGCTGCGCCCACTGGGTTGAATAGTCGCGGGTTCGATTCCCGCACGGGACAAATCTTTGTGTGACCCACAATTATTTGTTTCGGTCTGCGTATGTGTATTTTCATGTTTGTAAACGCACCCATGACACAGGAATAAGTAATAGTGTTGGACTACTTTTTTAAATAAATAGAAAATAAATTAAAATTCGAAAAACCGCTCGAAAAATAATTAAGAAATATTTTACTCTTGATCTGTCATCTAGATATAGTCCAATTTTGCGTACGGTCAGCAACATAAGTCGCTTTATATCGCTTGCACCTATTGGTTTTGCATTAAATACTTTATTTTTGTCAAACCATACTAATATTACATATTCGAAAGTAACTAACTCTGTCTGTCGGTATGTTCTAATCTAAACAATCAAAAATAAACAGGGGATGGACATAGGCTACCTTTTGTTTAAAAAGACTTAAATATGAAATACACGCCCGAAAATAACGCGAACGAAATTGCGGGTACTGCTTGTCTGTATTTAACATATTTATCTATTGTATTTATCTATCTATATCATCTCGCCAGATCCCTTGGGGTAGGCAGAGAGTGCAGAGTTCCAACAGGTTCTTTCCTTACACTCTTTGGCTTCCTCCACTCTCATAGTTGGTCATAAACACGTTCGCCCGTTACGGAGACTCTTGTCTTGTCTTTCAGATAAGACACGGTCTATTTGGTCATGGTAAGATAGTCTAGGTCTTCCCCGGTACCTACATCCTTCCACTTTCGCATTGTATATCTGTTTTGTCGTTCTTTCTTCTAAAATTCTTTCTATATCCCCGAACGAAACCATTTGTATTTACGAGTATGTTGCTAATAATTAAGTTATGAGAATATTCACTTGCAGTTGTGAAATTAAGAGTATTCCAGGTTTGAAAATCTGAGAATGTTAGGCGACAGGCTGCTGACTGTACCATAACATGGATGGTTTTGTCAACATATTTTTATAATATAATATAATTATAATATAAGCCCTGTTAAGGAACTGTGCCACCGTTAGGTCCGAGCCTCCTCTCAAACTGAGGGGGCTTAGACTAAAGTCCACCACGCTGGCCCAGTGCGGGTTGGGAACTTCACACATCTTCGAGAAACTCTTAGGGCTTGCAGGTTTCCTCACGATGTTTTCCTTTACCGTTAAAGCAAGTGATAGTTAATTTAAAACACGCACATGTTTTCGAAAAGACAGAGGTGTGTGCCTGGGTTTGAACCCGAAACCTCTGACTTTGCAGTCCAACGGTCTAACCACTAGGCTATCACTGCTAATTTTTACACAAACACAAAGGGTAAATATATTTTTAAAGGTGTATATTTTTAAGATGTTTGTTAGCAACTATTTAATTGTAACTGAAAAATTGTATACACACAATATGATTAAAAAAAATAGAAAGGGAAAAAGAGAAAGAGAATTAACTAAAAAATACAAGCCCGCTGAGTTTCTTCGCCGGATCTTCTCATTGGAGGCCGCGTTCTGATCCGGTGGTAGATTAGTAGTTAAATGAGATTTAAAAAATTTCTTAATTGACTTTGCAAGCGCCCCCGCAGTTCTTATACAAAATAAATTATTTCAGTTTGAGTTTGAGTTCAAATATACCTAAATATATATACCTAAGTAGGTATATCTCGTGCTTGCTAAAGAAAAAATAAACAACGGTGTAGTAACCGGTAGATAACAAGAGTACACGCACGGATCTCAATCAAAGTACTCTGGGAACTAATAACCAAATGGCGAGATTGACAAATTATTTGGGAAATAATAAGCAAATGGCGAGATTGACAAATTTAAGCAAAATTCTGCAAGGTTTCTGTTCCATATTCCATACAAATATTCCTTTAAAAAAATATTGCTGTATCGTGGGTGCGTTTACAGACATGAAATTCACATACACAAACATCCAGACCGAAACAAATATTTGTGGGTCCCATAAAGATTTGTCCCGTGGCGATCGAACCTACGACTACAAGATCCAACTCAAGCTTTTAACCACTGAACACGCAAGCCGTCCGTCATAAGGAATCAGATTTCTTAAACGGGTATATCTTTTAATAATTCATTAAAATAATGATCAAAATCAGTTGTTTTGTGATACTTCCGATCTTAGAAACCACACTTTTAGATATGAAAAAAATACATATTTTTACTAATCATATTTATCATCATCATCATCATCATCATCTCAGCCTATACTTGTCCACTGTTGAACATAGGCCTCCCCAATCGCTTTCCAGCGTAACCGGTCCGATGCCACCTGCATCCAACGACTTCCTGCGATTTTCACAAGATCGTCGGTCCATCTGGCAGGCGGTCGTCCCACGCTGCGCTTGCCAATACGTGGCCTCCACTCTAGAATCTTTCTGCCCCAACGCCCGTCCGATCTACGCGCTATGTGGCCCGCCCATTGCCACTTCAGCTTGCTAATCTTCATTTATAGCTGTTAAAAATGAATACTAAGTATCAAATTCAAAAAGTTCCGTTTTTCAAGATTCAAGATTTATAACAACACTTTTACAATATAAAGTGACGTAAATGAGAATTGATGAGTTGGGAAGTTTCTTATCTCTATCTTATAATTAAGCATACAACGATTGCGATATCGATAATTATAAACCATAGATTATCGTAATATAAATCAATACGTTATAACGTATATAAACGTACGTAAAAAAAATAACATTATTAATTTAAAATGATATTCATTCCAAATATTTAAATAAGCACCAATTTTTGTAGGCATTTTATTCCATGGGTAATTTCGACGAGTTATAACAAAATGTTGCAAATAAACTTAGTTACATTAGCTAACCATGATTGAATATTGTATTTATTAGATATTATTAAAAGAATAAATAATTAATTAAACGTATCCGTTATCTTAATTGTTTATACGATGTATTTGTCATTAGTATGAGTATAGTTTTGACTATAAACAACTCTATATATTTATAAGTTACTTAAAAAAATAACTTCGAAAATCCTCAGTTGAAGCTTAAAATCGTAACGATACCTATCTAAAGAAAGAAATATTTCCGGGCATTGTTCGAACTTTTTCTCTGAGATAAGCTGTAGCTGTCTGCATTCTGACCATCCAGTAAGCCGTAATCAATCACTGTTTCTCTCCATTTTTTTCCTAATTGGACGTCGCAGGCAAGGACGCGGCGCGGCGCGGTGTGCGGAGACTCCAGTAAGCAACATCTGTTCCTTTTGTAGCGACAAATTAACACCGACTCGAGCAAACTGAGGCAATGCAACCAGCCATTTCCAGCTCGGAACGAGCCCTAAAGCTTCCCTTAAGCGCGACGCCAGCTGCTGGAGGCACTAAATTCTACGTTACAACGCTTTGTTTTAAAATTTGTAATCATTCTCACATTTTACGACGGTGAACGGTCCGTTTCGGAAAATTTGATACGACTATAAACCCTGTAATTGTGTTAGCATTCCAGTTAATTAAAAGTTATGAATTTAAAGGCGCACAGCTTTAGTGCTCTTTGACGCTCGCCGTCTGTATAAAACGGTCATATAAAACGTGATGAATTTCTTTTTAGTGCACCAAAGGAGAGTTTAGATAACGTTTAGGTAATGTTAATGAGCAAACAAAAAGCATTACGAGTCTTTTTGTCTAGCACTTTATATATCTTCAATTGTTACGACGCGCCATTTGGAGTGCAGCGCCGCGGCTTGAGCCGTAACGAGCCTCGTAATGTAAAGCGAGTATATTGAGTTACAAACGCGAGTTACAAACGCAAAGCTTTCTCTACTAAGCATCTGCTTACGTCATAAAAGTGTATTATGTCAATAAATTAAAAAAAATTGCCGAGTCAAAACATCTCTTTCCCACAGCGATTAAGCGGGAGAGTTATAAAGGGCGAACTGAAAACACTATGGAACAGTGAGTTATGAAAACAAATACACATTAAGAGTACGTACGAAATCTCGTACGACTAATGACGTTAAAAGCGAGGGGTAAGAGTAACATTGTTAACAGCCATAGCTCGGGTGTGTGCGCCAAAACTTGGGTACGGAGGCCATAAATACCGCAGCGGGGGGCGCCGGCGTCGGTAACAATAACCGCGACGTATGCTATGTTAACATTAGCCTGTACTTAATTCCTCGTAGCCCTAAACTCACTTAAGAGGGTAAGACTCCGTGACACGGTGTTAATTAAATAATTACTTTAAATAATAACTCGGCACCAAGGCCCGAGCAGTGCCCGTGCTAAGTACCAGCGTGTACATCGTTACTTGTTTGCGATTTGTAAACTAATGTTGTCATGTTTTCAGTGGTTCAATTTGATTGCTCAATCAATCAATCAATCAATCAGCCTATCGTAGTCCACTGCTGGACATAGGCCTCTCCTAACACGCGCCATTGCACACGGTCCCCCGCCTTCCGCATCCAGTCCGTCCCAGCGACCTTCTTGAGGTCGTCGGTCCATCTAGCTGGGGGCCGTCCTACCTTACGCTTACCAAGTCGCGGTCTCCACTCTAGGACACGCTTGCTCCATCGGCCGTCGGTCCTTCTGCAGATGTGACCAGCCCATTGCCACTTTAGCTTACTGAGTCTGCGAGCTATGTCGGTAACTTTGGTTCTTTGTCGGATTACCTCGTTACGAATTTTATCCTTCAAAGAGACGCCGATCATAGCTCGCTCCATAGCCCGCTGTGCGACTTTGAGTTTGTGGACTAGTCCCACTGTGAGTGTCCACGTCTCGGCCCCGTAAGTCATAACAGGTAGAACGCATTGGTTAAAGACTTTAGTCTTCAGGCATTGCGGTATAGGCGAAGCGAAAACGTGACGTAGTTTGCCAAATGTTGCCCAACCCAATTGGATCCTGCGGTTGATTTCTTTCTCGAAGTTGTTCCTACCAAATTGGACAACTTGTCCAAGGTAGACATACTCCCGAACAACTTCGAGCATCGAACCATCGACGTAGATCGGTCCCGGCGTAACATGCTCATTAAACATGATCTTGGTTTTATCCAAGTTCATGCCGAGACCGACACCTCGAGAGGCTCCATTTAGGCTATGCAGCATTCCGCTCAACTGTTCCAGTGACTCTGCCACGATGACGATATCATCGGCAAACCGAAGGTGTGAGATGTATTCGCCATTGATGTTAATGCCCCGCCCAGTCCAGTCCAGCGTCTTGAAGACGTCTTCGAGTGCATTGGTGAAGAGCTTGGGGGATATTACATCCCCCTGTCTTACCCCTCGATGCAGCTCGATCGGGTTGGTCTTTTGGCCCTGGAGCTGGACGGTCATTGTGGCGGTATCATACAGACATCTCAACACCTCGATATAGCGCCAATCGATGCCACATCGCTGCAGAGCATCCAAAACCGCCCAGGTTTCGATGGAGTCGAAGGCTTTCTCGTAGTCCACGAAAGCCATACACAGCGGCTGATTGTACTCTTCGGTCTTCTGTACAATCTGCCGAACAGTATGGATGTGGTCTACGGTGCTGTAGCCTTTTCGAAACCCGGCTTGTTCCGGTGGCTGGAACTCGTCAAGTCTTCTGGCGAGGCGGTTTGTGAGTACTCTCGAGAACAACTTGTAGACGTGGCTCAGGAGTGAGATGGGTCTGTAGTTCTTCAGCAAGGTTTTGTCACCTTTTTTGAAGAACAGAACCACCGCACTCCCGCTCCACGCTTGAGGTGTTAAGCCCTGGTGGATGACGGAATTAAAGAGACTCGCTAGCTTTTTCAGGATTGGAGTCCCGCCTGCTTTTAGGAGCTCAGTGGTGATTCCGTCATCGCCTGGCGACTTGTTGTTTTTGAGCTGCTCGAGAG
Source organism: Phalera bucephala (assembly GCA_905147815.2). Lineage (NCBI taxonomy): Eukaryota > Metazoa > Arthropoda > Insecta > Lepidoptera > Notodontidae > Phalera > Phalera bucephala. The sequence continues at coordinate 18,638,740 of LR990609.1, read as the reverse complement.
CCACTCTGACCTCGTCCTGGTTGACATCAGGGATGTCTTCCGTATCGTGGCGTGCTAGTGGGGCTCTGTGGTCGTCAGCGCTGGGTCTCGAGGGTTTAGCCATCCGTGATGCGTACAGGTCTTTGTAGAAACTCTCAATTTCCTCGAGTATCTCGAACTTGGAGGTCACGGTTTTGCCATCCGCTGTATTAAGTTTCGTCAGATGGGATCTACCTAGCTGGCGAGCGAAGACTTTGGTGCCTCTGTTCTGTTCAATCGCAGCCGCGATGGCGCGGGTGTTGGAACATCGGAGGTCACGTCGCACCCGCTTCCGGATCTTCCGGTTGAGGTTCCTCCCATCCGGCGAAGACGCCTGCGTGGATGACATTTCCCGTCTCTGCCTCATAAGTTCGAGAGTCTCGAGCGAGAGTTTAGACTCTCTGTTACCGCTTTTGCCGGGAAACACCCTTCGAGACACATCCTGTAGCGTTTTGACCACTGTGTCGGTTTTCTCGTCAACATTGCCTTCGGTTTCCAGCAGGTCGAAACGATTTTGAAGCTCCAGTTGGAACTTTTCGGACCCTAAAGCTATTTGAGGCGCAGTAGGTCTGAGAGTAGACCTCATCATGCGACGTCTTTCGGCCTTGAAGTCTATATTTAGAGCGCCTCGGACAAGTCGGTGATCGCTGCCGGTATTAAACCTGTTGATCACGGAGACGTCTCTAAATATAGACTTCCTGTCAGTCATGATGAAGTCTATCTCGTTCCTCGTCACAGTGTCGGGGCTTCGCCATGTTCACTTTCTATGAGGCTTCTTCTTAAAGAACGAATTCATCAAGAAGAGCCCCTGCGACTCCAGAAAGTTGACCAGCATCTGCCCCCTGTGGTTTCGGCGCCCGACGCCGTGGGGTCCGATTATCGTTTCGCCGCGTTCTTGTACTCCCACTTTGGCATTGAAGTCCCCCATAACAACGTTGTAGTGAGCCTTGGTGGTGCCATGTAATGCCTTGGCTATGTCTTCATACATGGCTTCGGCTATGTCGTCGCAGTATGTCGAGGTCGGCGCATATACCTGTACCACCTTCAGGGTGTACCTGTTGGTGATTTTAATTATGAGGTACGCTACCCGTGTCGACACACTGCTGACTTCCACAACGTTGTTAGTGAGAGCTTTGTTGACCAGGAAACCGACACCGCCCTGAGAGGGCCGATCACCTTCCCGAAAGTAAAACAGGTGGCCTGACTCAAGGGTTATCGTGTCCTCACCCTGTCTTCGGACTTCGGATAACCCCAATATGTGCCAGTTTATGCGACCTAGTTCTACCTCGAGTTCAGCGAGGTGTTGGTCCAGCCGTAGAGAGCGTCCATTGTACGTAGCCAGGGTCAGGTGTTTTTGGTAGCCTTGTGTCGTAGCCCGGAGATTCTTCGCACCCCCTGCCCCGCTGTTACCGCGACCGCTACCGTGGCAGCGGACAGCGGGACTACCGGGAACTGGGGGCCTTTGCGTTTGGTGTCTTAACATATTAAGAGGTTTTTGGCCTACTATACCACGCTGGCCAGACGGGTTGGTATAGGGTTTGTTTCAAATTTTCCTTTTCTGGTCGTTGATCGGATGACGTTACTACCTTTGGTGGACTCTTACCACCAGCCAAGCAAAAGTATGGCTACTGGGGCATTCTAAGTTTTTCTTTCGCTTCCAGCCCAGTAAGGAAGAAATTGCTGTTACCTAAAATTTGTTTTCTCACTTTTTCTGTTGCTTCTTTCTAACTGTGAGAGACAACATCGCTAGGAAACATTTATTACAAAATTATTTCAAAATACATGTGAAAAATGTACTTATCAAATAATTCAAAACTTTAACTTTGCAATAATATATTTTGTTTAGTCCATAAAAAGCAATCACACACATCATATCTATTTGTCAGAATTGCTTATAGGTTCGATTTTATACCTTACTGTGCTAGTATTGGTGCAAAAACCCTACATATGGGTGTTTTATGAATCTAGGGCCGTACATATCCCATCCTATGAAGAAAAAAGTAGTATCTATATTAATATTCTAGATAAAATGGTGAACCTTATAATAAAATAAGTCACGAAGTGAGAGTTTCCACGGAGAGATAAGTCCACTGCAGACGGTTTTAGGTGTATTGCACATATTTCAAAGTTACCTCACTGTTAAAATAGTATCCAGTCTGCCCACACATATTTCAAGCACAAAGATCAGACGTTACAATAAATAAATATGCAAAGTATTATTTAATAAACTATGCTTTTATCCTATTATAGCAAACTCAGTAACCGCCAAATATAAATCAATGAGAATGGTAAAAAAAGAGAGAGCTTTTTTTTTTTTTTAAACGTTGCCCCACACTAGGATTAATTCCTGTGTCGTGGGTGCGTTTACAAACATGAAAATTCACATACACAAATACCCAGACCGGAGCAAATAATTGTGGATCACACAAAGATTTGTCCCGTGCGGGAATCGAACCCGCGACTATTAGACACAGTGGGCGGGGCGGGCTATGCCCTTAACCACTGCGCTAAATCGTCCGTCAATGCTGTAACGAAAGAACCTATTTAAACTCAATACTCTTTGCCTACTCCGCATGAGATTCGGCATGATATAGGTAAGAAGTTATTGCAAAATGAAATAAAAAAGAAAATCTCTTCATGCGTCTGCAGTGATTATGTATATCTTTTTAGTTTTATTATTACAACTCGTTGTTGTCCCACTGTTAAGCAAAGGTGTACTTCTATTTTTCTTCTCCTCTCCGTTAATTCCTATATCAGGCCAGCATCTTGAAAAGGTATCCAGGTCAACTCATCATCACGGTCTCGATTTACCAAGTTGCCTTCTCTGTGGTTTAACTTTATCATATCAATAAGAGTGTATGTAAATATCTAACTTTATATACTAGAGTAAACTAAAAGAGAAATCTTTATATATATAATAATTAGCCTAAATTATAAAAAAAAAATCGTCGAAGACTAATATCTATAGACCACATCAATAATTATGCAGATATAAGCCGCAATTAATTCCAGTAATAAATCAAATAATCTATTTTGTAACAAAAATAAATTTCCCGTAAATAACGCTAGGTTTTATAATTATCTTTACAATATAACGTTTAACCATTTATTAAATTATTCCACTGTCATAAACGTGTGGATGTGTGATTGTTCGGATGACGCGGATACATACCTACGTCATTCAAACAATGAAATATTTAATGTAGTTAACACCTCCTATAATAATTTACAAATTCTATTTAAAACTCGAAATTTAAATGAAAACGATTGGACGTTTAAATAGTATAATGTAAATTTAATGTAATTAATTACCTCCTATTTAAGATCGAATGATCGTTTGCATCAAAAATTCGTAAGTGCTTATTTTTGTAAAAACAGTAAATAATTTGAGCGGCCCGGCGCACACGGCGGGTGTTATTTGTTCATTAGGGCGGGCCCCGATGCTATGTAAAGCCTACCCTCAAGCACCTACTCTATTGACTTTCTTCCGTCACTTTCTTATCGAGTTATGATAAATGGTCCTCCCTACAACGCAAACACGACCCTGTACCAACTCGCAAGCGTACAGTTTCGTGCACCACCGTCTAGTGAGCATAATTCGTTTCACCGCATCGACGCTACTTCTTAAATAATAAAAGCTCTTTGTAAAACTTTCCCTCCTTGAGCGCTGTAAAGCTTTTCGGTATCCAGTAATTAATATTCATGGAGGCTCGTGCCGGAGGGGCCGTGTAATTAATAAACTTATATGATACTTTTGTTTACAGTGTCATTCCTGAAACGCAGGGGAGCTTCGTGAACGCCCGTGTTTGTCCCGTTGTTCAGTCGAGTCGCGTCTCCCTCTTTATATAGTTACTTTTGATGCCGTCGACAGTCCTCGAAGAAAATTGGAGGCGAGACGCTCGGTGAGAGTGTAAGCCTGCCTCTATCGGGGTGTTCGGTATAAAATGAGGTCCTAAAATAAATTAATGCTTCATATCAACGAGAGACAAGTATCGTTTAATTTAATTTGAAGGCTCAAGTAATTCGACAAAACTTCTGTAATAAAATTATCGAGCATTGACCGTGGTTGGTGATAACGGCGAGTGGGTGTGGAGCGGCGCGGGCGCGCGACCGGACACCGCTCGCCATGTTAATACACGTAAACCGAGATAATCCATAAAACTCACAAAAGGTGCCGAGTTGTCTTCACGGCGCGCCCGGTTGCACGAAAGCGAAACTCTCGGTTAATCTAGGATTTTCTTTAGATTATCCAACAGGTTAACACCGATGGTCGTCCTGGGAAACAATTTCTGCATTTACATAATATGTATATTAATTTTTGTGAGATTAGATCTTAAAATACATAGAAGTTAAATATTTTGCCACTTTGATAAAATCGTTTTATACATGCAAATAATATGAATACATAATTTTAAAATACTAATTATGGTAAGTAGGTATATAATTAAGTAGATAATAATCTGGAAAAACTGTGAACAAATGCAAATAAGTATCCATTGCCAAATGTTAATAACGTGCATTGCTTATTCATCAGCGAAACGTAATCCCCCCGAAGCACTTAAGCACTTAGCGCAAACATATCGATTCTCAATATGCGTCGCTAACGCCCCGGGGACACTGTCACAATGTAAAAAACGCGAGTGAGTCGCGCTCTGCGTACTGCGTCATCCATTCACTCATTTGTCCTCTTGTGCGGTGAGTGCCGAACAGCGCCAAACGAGAGTTAAACTAGGGTTAAACTTGGAGGGTCCACCCGACCTCATAATATTATAACGTGTAAAGAGTAAAAGAGTCGGCGTTATCTTCTACACAGGCCCGATTCCTGACCACTTTAATGGGAAAAGCATGTTAGAATTAAACTAAACAAAGACGACGCATCAATTAGGGGCTCTTCTCGTTTTTTTACCCTTTTTTCAAAAAGGCTTTAACTTTTTAAAGCTTGTACGTTGACCAGCCGGCGCTCGAGGTCGTTCGTTATTTTTACTGACTTATTTGATTAGATCAATCTTAATGATTCTTGTATGGATTTCAATTAAGTAAGATAAAATGATACGGAGATGTAAAACGCTGCAAACATTAAAATTTTGGATCGTACCAAAGATGAGAGCACCGTAGCAGCTGAAGCACGCCAATATTTCTGCTAAACATGTAGAATAAATTGCAAGTCAATAAAATTTATATATCGTTGGCTTACAATAAAATGTGTATTCCATTGTCACTTCACGATATCGAGTTAATTTGATTGCCTTAATGGCACTCTAAAACCCTATATTGCAATATAGACATAAAGGTTATCGTCGTGCCACTAAACAGGACTTCGATCATACTAAAAAATGAAGTGCAATAAAACGGAGAGGATGTATCCGCTGTAATTAAGATGAAGTAAATATATGGAACGCATTGACGGATCGTAAAGCTAAAGGATTCAAACAACAAACTGCAAGACGGCCTTTACGACGACGGCCGAACCACTTTTATTGTTGTTGTAAAATTCACTATCCATTATTAATTATTACAGACATCATTAATCTACTAATCTATTTAAGGGCGTGCGATAAGAATCTCATTTAAAGTATTGAATGAAGAGTGTTCGTAGTGGACTTGAGATAGGCTTAAATTAGCTGCCGGGACCGTGTCAGAAGTGAACGCTCATCCACATTTGAAACGAAACCTTATTTCATTGTACTTTTGATTCAATTTGTGGTGTGGGGATTTGTTATTAGGGCGTATAGTAATGGTTAATATGGTGGCTGATTTATTACAGGTCGGTGTTTAAACGACAAATGCATCGCAACAGATAGGAGCGACATGTCCTACATTGGAGGACCGATGTTGACCACTATACGCAGCGCATACACGCCTCACCGTCCGCAGATTTATCTCAAGATGGAACTAATTTTATTTTTACGCTAGTGATGTAAAGAAAAATTAACTAATTAAATCTAAATAATAAGCGTAGATTAGCTAGACGTTTTTGAAATAATTTTAGTAATAGACATGTTGCTGATATAATAAAAATAATTTCATGCTTACTGACTGAACTCGCAAAAACGAGTTTTTATGTTACAAGTCATAATGTCATAGTAACGCATTAGGACAGTTCTGTAATGTTAATTGTGTATATGAACATTATATAAATAAATGTTATAAAGGTTAAACATTATACATCTTAGAACACTACACACACAATTGTATAATAAATAGACTGATATTATAAAGACTCTACGAGTACGAGTATAACCAGTGATGAGTTATAGCAATTAATCAATCGTTTCATTTAGTACAATAATAACAAAGTCAACCAGTTAGGGCGTTTTATATTTGACCATTTTATCGTGGACTTCACAACAGTGCGCAGTCGTCATCAATGATTTCTTAACTAAAGTGTGAAAATAGTACGGTCATATACGCTAAATTACCTTACTATGAAAATCTCGTTACCCGGCTTTATTCAGTCGCACAGTATCTCAGTCGCACAGTATCTCAGTCGCACAGTATCTCAGTCGCACAGTATCTCAGAAGATAACTCATATTATAGTTAAGGTCTTCTATATGTATACGTTTCATTTCTAATAATTTTATTTTCTATACCTTTGTATACAATAAAGAATAAAGAATTTTAATGTGACGCATATATAATATTAGCCCTGTTAAGAAACTGCCCCACCATTGGGTACGGGCCTCCTCTCAAGCTGAGAGGGTTTAAGCTACCACGCTGGCCCAGTACGGGTTGGCGAACTTCACACACCTTCGAGAAACTCTTAGCTCTTAGGCATGCAGGTTTCCTCACGATGTTTTCCTTCACCGTTAAAGCAAGTGATAATTAATTTTAATACGCACATGCTTTCGAAAAGACAGAGGTGCGTGCCTGGGTTTGAACCCGAGACTTCTGAGTTTGTGGTCCAACGGTCTAACCACTAGGCTATCGCTGCTATAATGTGACATAATCGAGAACATTTATTAACGATCATCTTCTGTATTTTAGACATTAAAACATAATCTACTACTAATGTAAACGATTTATGTATTACGTTATCATTTTCCAACCACGTATTTCCTTTTTCAGTTACTACTAAATTATTTTATACCTACTAAAACGCACAAACATTGGTCGTCAATGACTGTTGCGGACGATAAATTCACTGTCGTGTCCTACCAGCCAAAAATAACCTATGCACAAAGCTTTTAACTGATTACATTTTGGTCCATCAAACTTTTGGCTTTGAAATAACCATCGTCAAGTACATTGCTAAACAAATTTGTTTGCGACTACTGTTAGTTCAAATATGTTAGCTCAAATATATTGATAATAAATACTAAGTAACGAAAATAAGCTTAAGTAATAAATTTCTGAACTTAATTTGGTACTTACATTTTATACGTAACAATTAAAGTCATTCACATGGTCATACACATATTACTTTATGTGTAAATAATTCACTTCTAATCTGAAAATTCAATTTCAATTCAGGTTGTAACATTACCTTTTTTTATTACATACAAATATTGTAAAGTTAGTTTTATATTTCAATTTTTAATACTTAAGTTAACAAAGTTAAAAATGTTTATTTTATTTTATAGCATAGAAATAATTTAGGCACTATACCGTGTGTAGCGGGCTACCTCGAGAACCGGATGCGAGTTTCTTTGAGACATAATCTTTACAACAAAACTGTGATCGCATCACATACTAACGAACCAGCACACACGAGATAGATTTAAGTAGCACAGATTATAGAACGTGTCGCTGTAGGATTTATCAGTATCATAACAGGGCCTTTTGTTATGAACTGTACTATACGAGTTTAATCTCATAACGGTTATTTTGGGGCAGTCGTTAAAAACCATCATTTGTATTGTTTACTTGATTAATCTGTACCTGAAGTGATCAATTTTGTGTTTTATCTGATGTACAGGCACGAGTAAAAATATGTTAACACTGTAGTAATTTATCATGTTTGAAAACTCCTAAGTTAATAATGGTTGAATTCGATATTTAATTATTATGTCTGATTTTCCAAATAAATGTATATCATCACGCCAGATCCCTTGCGGGGTAGACAGAGAGTACAGAGTTCAAACAGGTTATTTCCATACATACCTCGCTGGCTTCCTCCACTCTCCTAAATTTTAATATGAGTTAAATATACATACACACGTTATTAAAATAATAATCGGTCAAGTAAATCAGGCTAGTGCAATGAGGGTTAGTCTTAAAAGATTTATATATTTCTGTCTGGGCTGTTTAGCGTTTCTAGTCGTTTTTCAAGGCAACAATAAAATAGTGATGCATTAAATTTAACATAGTAACAGGGTGGTATTTATAGATATAATTTAAGTGCGGGAATATTTTGATTTCATTTTTAAAAGTTTGGCTACAGTATTACGTTTTTTCAATTGATTGGTGTATTACGCTTTTTATAAAATAGTCCAAAAGCTAAAGTTCATTATTAAAAAAGAAACCCGCCGATAATCTTTAAGGTGTAGTATTACCCAACTAAGTATAACCTCAAAAATACAAGATAATTGCGTAAATTATCATTAGTCCAACGGTTACTAAAAACAAAAACAATTTGCCGGCGGCATCTTGTAAATATTATTAATTATAATTTCTAGCGTTCACTTTATGTTCATGAAGCGTTTTATAACATATAAATTACTATAAATAGATGAAACAAAGAGCATAATATATAAATATATTTCTACATTTGTCCTATATTCATATTGCTAAATTACAACAACTAGCTTAGTATCAAAACCACTGAAACATCCGTAGACAAATCATATAAACATGACAATAAATACATTTAACAAACTAAATATTAAAACAGAAAACAACTAGAATAGATACCCAAAATACGTTTTTAAATTTGCCCTATCGATACATATTACCAGCCTACAACAAACTTAGTATCGAAAGCATAAATCATCCGTATATAAAACATATTTTAATTTTAATGATTTTTTTTTTTTTTTTTAAAACGTAGCCCCACACTAGGATTTATTCCTGTGTCGTGGGTGCGTTTACAAACATGAAAATTCACATACACAAATACCCAGACCGAAACAAATAATTGTGGATCACACAAAGATTTGTCCCGTGCGGGACTCGAACCCGCGACTATTAGACGCAGTGGGCAGAGCGGCTTAAGCTCTTAACCACTGCGCTAAATCGTCCGTAATTCAATCAACAGTATAAAAACAAGACAGAAAAAAAAATGATCTGATACCTAAAACACGTTTTCTAAATTTGCTCTATCTATATACATATTGCCAACCTACAACTAGCTTAGCATCGAAAGCATAGAATTATCTGTAGACAAAACATATTTTAATGGTAAAGAATGCAATCAACAGTATGAAAATAAAACAGAAAAATAATTTAATAGATACCTAAAATACGTTTTCTAAATTTGCCCTATCTATACACATTATAACAGGGCTCTATTGAGGCTTCCTCGCTTCTGGCATTGATGACTTCTAGGCAATCATGCCCCAAAAATCGGCCTCAATTGTGAGAAGGTTGCAAGGAAGCACCAATGGATGTCCTCCAAAGAAGTGCCGATCTTTATGTCAATACTAACATAGTTCGCAAATCTAAATAATTTACTAACCTTATAATGTTTTAAATTTCTAATATGGTCTGTGTTGTCTGAAATAAAAGATTTTTATTTTTTTAATTTAAGTACATATTACCAACCTACAACTAACTTAGTATCGAAAGCATAGAATCATCCGTAGACAAAAAATATTTTAATTTTAATGAATACTATCAACAGTATGAATATAAAGCAGAAAAAATATAATAGATACCTAAAATACGTTTTCTAAATGTGTATGCATATTACCAACGTTTGTTGGTAATAATCTAGAATAGGAATAATCTAGAATGATTCAATTATATGATTCAATGGTTTCTGCACTAAGGTAGTTGTAGAACTAGCTAAGTATTGAAACCAATGAATCATCCTTAAAAATATAATATTTTAATGACTATGAATACAATCAACAATCTAAAAATTAAAACAGAAAATTAATAGAATACATACTTAAATAAGTATTATTAGGTCGTTTAAAATAAAAATAAAACTTTGAATACAACCCCTACACGTAATCCCAATTGCTGCAGTTAAATTACTTTGCCCTTATAAATAACTAACATCAGTTTACAATTTACATACTTAATCAACGGTTTAACTCTAGTTAGGTATTCATAAAAAATAATAGAATAGATAGGTAATAGAAGCTTAGCGATTAAAAATGGAAAGAAAACGAATGTTTATATTATTCTTATGAATATGCTATTGATTGTCAAGCTGTTAGGCACAATGTGATCGGATGGCAGCTTTGCGCAAATTATTTCAATTTACTGTTATTAAATCAGATATAGTATCGAAACATTACCACATCGTACATACAAAAATCACATAAATTAATAATTTTAATAATAATAAGAGAAACAGCTATTTCACAATTACATTATAACATAACAAATTCTAATTCAATTAACAAAAACAAACAAAATATATGTGCAACTTAAATTATTATAAATAACTGCATTTCAGTCATTTCCCTGATTATAATATTACAAAATTAAATTACAATAAATAAAAATAATAATTGGAAATTAATTTTTATAATAAATGAATTTCAAATAGGTAATTTAATAGGTGTGTCACAAAATTTTTATATCATTAAAATAAAAAGGGAATTTGACTCAGATGCAATCCCTCCCATCTCTGCAAACACGGTGAGTCCCAACGCTCGCTCAACACGTTTAGAATCCCAGTAGTACTCCCGCGTATACTACTCCAGAGTGAGGCAGCCCGCTTTCTGATGATGGTAAAGAAATCGTCAGTTCGCGCCTCGGCAAACATGGCAGACGTGCTACAGAACCGCGGCAGTCCTAGTAGGATTCTAAACGCATTTTTGTACTGGACACGCAGGGCGCTGTTTGATCGCCGCGTGTTGTTAGTCCACAGGCAACACCACATAGAATATTACATTCATAGTCTACTATGCGGACCCAGTAAGAATTGGTTAAGGTTTTTTGTGCATAATTATTTCAATTTAGTGATGTTATTAGTAAATTTGCAAAGTAATAGTAACGTCAAAACATTTTAACGTCGTACATACAAAGGTTATGTAGATAGATGAGTTTATACTTTCCCAGTGCTGAGTAAAGCATGTTCTCATGAAATAAAATACTATGCTTGTCACCTATATCACAATGTTGACCTGTGATTTGGTAGAATTGATAGAGGTAAGTTTGTGCGTCTAGAACTTATCAAGCCGCTTATAAGGCTTTCAACTTGATTTAACGACTACAATCTGAAGAGGCAAGAGGTGCCTAGGGATTTAGGGTCAGAGAGATAGAGACGCTCAAAATTGGAAACCCCATATACGGTCACCCATCACAGATTGACCGAGTCCAACACTGCTTAACCATGGTAATCGCTATAGACACTGCGTACCATGACGCTACAAGCGTCTCTACAAACACTACATAAACGGGGGAAAAATGGTGTCTAAAAGGAAAGAAACTGTTGGAACTCTGCACTCCCTGCCTACCCACAAGGGATCTGGCGTGATAGTATAGATAGATATAAACAATGATCTCATACGTACATAATATGCTTTGCATTAACTACATCAAATTTCTTACAAATGTAAAACATAAATGATGTTTCGCATTAAGTAAATTAAATATGTTTCAAATCAGTAGTGCTTCGCATTAAGTACCGCAAATTTCTTACAATTAAACATATGAGTAATGCCTTACAATAAAAACATGTAATTTACAAAACAAAAACATAATTCCACTGAAATTAACGAACAGTTAATCTTTACGTTCACCCGTAAGTACCCAACGCATATCGTAGTTGGCGAGTCTCGCTGTACTATTGTGTTGAACTACCTATAGAGTATTGTACGGACGAGATTGCTGTTCACCTCTGTATGTACCTGAGGGGAGGGGGTTCCGGGGGGTGGAGGCGGAATGAGGGAGAGGGGGATGCATTGCTTGCTTCGCTATTCCGCGCCACCACATAGTTTTGTTCGCAAGCTCTCATCGGGGCAAGCTTAAGGCTCAGCTCTCACTAATTGGACGTTTTCAAGTGTCTGTTACCGGGTACTAGAATTAACAATACATTGTGTTCGTTAGAAATGCTCCCGAATCTGCACGTGAATGTGTCGAAATAATACTCTTTGAAATGTATTAATTGTGTTGCCGGGGGCGAACACGCGTATTTTTATTGAAATATTTTTGCAGTTTGACCTATACAAATTTTGGAGGGCCGGCTTGATAATTATAAATATTTTTACAAGCAAGCAACGATGATGCAAACAATACTAGCTGTCGACTAAATGTTGCCAATTAGGAGAAGACAACACAATATTCTGTACAAAGATTTCAATGATTTCTAATACTTTAGTTCAGGACATTACATAAGGCACGCCCCCGTCATGTTGGGACTAAAAAAATGTCCTTGATGCTAACATTAAGGACATATTATGCTGTGTACATAAATGGGCCTAAGAGGTCTAACACATACAAATAATATTTCAATTTTATAATCCTTATCTACGAGGTAACTTGAATTGTTACTTGTGTTGAACTCGAATTAAAGTCGAATAATGCGACTAGCGAGTCTGGGTTCAAATCCTAGGACAAAGTGTTATTAAGACTGTTTTATGAAAAAAATCTTAGAAGTCTGGAATGGTGCTCAGTATAATTGAAATAGGCTCGCCCCCTTGGAACCTAACATTGCGGGCGAAATATAAGTGTACACAATACCCATCTGCCACATATAGTTGAGAGAATTACTCTTCCAATTTGTTTTTGTTACTAAATGCAATCATCGTCATACGAACATCCCATACTCGTCCTCTATCTCACACTACCTGACAACTCACAATTAAGCATGTTCTATTGCATTAAAAAAAAATTTACAATAAAAAACATTTCTTAATCATCTACCATTTTGACACACATATTACTCCATTCAATACTGGAACTGTACACGCAATGTGCGGTTTGTCTTTTGAAATGTAATCAAATTAAGTTCTGTACCAATTTCTTCTCCAGTTTACTAAGTGAGTGCATTTGTTTTGTCGTATTTACACTTTGTTCTCTTCGGTCTTGACACCGATTCACTTCCTTTCAAACACGTTAATTGACATACAAATATTGGGCGAAGTTTTTAATTTATTTTGTTCGTACTTTGATGGCTTGCAAATAAAAAATGTGATCACGTAAGCTAAGTGAAAACTGCTAGAGTTTTTATAATTGAAAATTCGTTACGCCCTAATTACATTCTCCTAGAGGAGGTAGTAGACGTTTATTGTATCTACCTGCATTTGCTGACGATCAGATCACGCCAGATCCCTTGCAGAGGAGGCCAACAGGTTCATTCCTTACAGATGTCTCTGACTTCTTCCACTCTCATAGTTCGTCTCATACACGCTCGCCGGTTACGCAGACTACAAAGTCGCCGGTTCTGATAGGTCATACATAACACGGTACATTAGGGTGCGAGCCTAACGCTATATACCGAGTATAATTCCAAACTGCACTGCTGCTAAGAGTTTTGAAATACTAATGGCTCAACCTATGGTTTAAATAAAAGACCTCATGACCTCCAACCAAAACATACACTGCTAGAATCATACCTATAGAAATTTCATTATAATTTTTATTAAATATTATCTGTATGATCCATATGCATTTTGTTTTAAACTAAATATTAGTGAACGTTGTGAAACTTGTATTTCTTAATGAACCCTTAAGAAAACAAAACAGGGCAATATTTTCTGGAAAAAAAATAATTGGCTGTCTGCTGCCAAAAGTTGACACTAACAGGTCACACTACACTACCCACTTTACTTCTTCTTCTTACATAATTATTTCTTCTGACGTACTTTGTACTAAGTAGTGTGCAATTGCAGAAGCCTATGTCCAGCATTGAACTGCTATAGACTGTTGATATGATAATGTAATTACAAGGGAACAGCCAAAAACGAGGTCATTTTAATTGCATTGTAGGATGCCTTCATCAAGTCCAGCTACGTGAAGGTGTTTGCACGACATAAGATAGGACTATCAATTATCATTTAGGTTAGCGTACAAATACCCCAGATTAGTACTATTATCAATCTATAAGTGGCATAATATATACTAAAATATAAAATACATAGCTACCACCGTCTCTTGCCCTTAAACCGGAGCCCAGCGGAACTTCTCCCGCTCAGGTCTTGTTAAACGCCGCCGCCCCGCAGCTTAAAGCAATTTGCAAGAGTTCATAGAGCCGGCTGTTTGTTCCACGCTTTTATTAAAAGCTCTTGCCGTTTGTGCGAATGCAAATTGTTAGCTATATTAAAATGTCTAAATAATAACGGCCGGTGAACAACTAATTTGGTAATGCAACTGACCGCAGCACCTAATTTTAAGGTACGAGTATGTATAGCCGATTTTTGGTGCATCGTCTTTATTATTTGTAGGGAAAATTGTAAATTGCCAGATGCTCTAAGATTTAAAATGTGAGGTTCTGCCGTCAACTGTGGTTATACTGAGGCACGTTCTTGATTTTGATTTCTTTAATGGGTAGACAATGCAGATTTTTTAATGATTGTCAAAATTTTTAAGCAACTTTGGTATGGTGCTCCATGTCTACATTTCGTAGTAGGTACTATAAGTACTGTCCATTTTATAATAAATAAATAATCATTTTACACCTATATCAATATTATTCCACACCTAAGCAAATGCCACCTATCACACAATCCAATCCAAGAAAAAATAGCATTTAAATATTAAAAAACAAATCAAGAATCTCCGTAACCGGCAAGCCTATATTTGATGAACTAAAAGAGCGCAGGAAGCTAGAGAATTCAGTAAGGAACCTGTAGGAAATATGTACTCTCTGCCTACCGCACAACGGAATTGTCTGATAATATAGACATATAGATAGAAAAATCAAGTCCAATTAAAACTACCACCACCAAACAAAATGCTAGAAATGTAACAACAAAAGTTGAAAAACTTAAGCTCAAGACACGCTTACAGTTAAGAACTAATCCGCAGTGAGCGAAATGGGAGACACGAGCAAGAACCGATAGTTCATACAGAGAGAACGGTTACTATCACAAACAAAAACATACCCTATTCTGAAAAATGTAGATATCATTTTCCTTTGGTGGAGTTAGTTGGCGCCACATGTGAACTCGGGACACCGAGAAGGAACTTTTCAGATTCGCAATCACGCCGAGCGAGAGTTTGGAGTAAGTACTCAGTTTAACGTGAACCGTGGTAAGGTAGTTTCACATAGTACATAGTGTTGTGAATAATTGTGTCAGGTTGTATTCAGGGGTATAAGGGTGCGGGTAGATGTTGTGAGATATTATAAGTTTCTTTTTTTTTAATTTATTTGCTTACTAGCTGTTACCCGCGGATATGCATGCGTTTATACTGTGATATCTTTATACCCCGCAATGGATCTGGCATGCCGATATAGATGGAGAGATCTTTATATATTATAGCCTATGTGTTATTCTGACCTATAAGCTATACTAGTGCAAAGTTTCAACAAAATACGTTTAGAAGTTTTTGCGTGAAAGAGTAACAAACATAAATCCTCTTAACAACCGACTAAAAATGGCAAGACTAAGTTAGTTTATGATTATTTAGATGCAGAAAAAAATAATGACAGTCAAATCTTTGCACAAATACGTTAAAATACTAACTTTTATACTCATGGATTGGTATCAATGAGTGACAAAAATTGTATTTTAATTTATGGTTAATGGTGTACGTGGCTAGATATCCATGTAACCATAGATTAAACAAAAAGCATAAAGCTAAAACATGGTGTACAATGACATACATTCCGAGATAAATTAGATTGAATATATAAAATGGACAATTTTAAGTACTTCAAATTTGTCCATATACAATACGAGTATATTGCTGAATTTATGCAAAATTCGCGCGCTCGTAGCGATGTGCGACCGCGGTGTTCTTACCGATCACCAAGGTTAAGCAGCGTTCGACTCGGTCGGCCTGAGATGGGTGACCGTTTGTGGCATTTCATATTCGAGCGTCTCCGTGCTTCGGAAGGCACGTTAAGCCGTTGGTCCCGGTTACCACTTAATGTGGTAGTCGTTAAGCCGAGTTGGAAGCCTTAAAGGTGGCTTGATAAGTTCCAACAGCAGGTGGGCACAAACCTGCCTCCACCAATCCGCACTGGGTCCGCGTGGTGGAGTATGACCCAATCTCTCTCACCTCAATTTGTGAGAGAAGGCCTTTGCCCAGCAGTGGGCAGTATAGGCTGATATTATATGCAAAATAAATGATGTAAGTTCATGCTAGCTAAGCGAACTAGTGATGCTAAATTTATTTGGCTTTTAATAATAATAAGTCTCTGACTTCGTCACAGCTTAAAATATTTATTTCACTGACTTCGGAATTTCTCAAAGATTGTGCGCTCATCAAGTGGCGGAATGTCGCCAAGTGTTCGCCGTAATGTACGCAGGTTTAGTCTCGATTAACTTGAGGTTTGTAGACGCGCCGACTCCGTCTGCTAAACTTTCCGATTGTTCGCCAACACTGCAATATGAACCCCGCCTTAGAGAATTGCCACACTGATAGCGAAAATATTGTGATGCTATATACAAATGTGACTAAATTGTTACTATTATTAATGTATCTTGATTCACAGGTTTTAGTCAGACCTTCGAATAGCTTGCATGCAGGCAGGAGGTCAAGACATCTAAGTATACTAATAAAAAATAACTGTACAAAGTGTCCCGTTGCTTCCATGTCCCAGTCCCAGTCCCATGGCAACGGTCTTCTCTCTCAAATCGAGGTCGTTTGTGAATATTTTTTATTAGAAGAGTATTATTAAAGATTAATTTCCGAATTGCTTTGTAATATATTGGCTTCAATTGTTTCTGTTAGTTTTGATTGTTACAGAGAGTATACCGATTCTGGGTCGAGATGAAAATGAGATTAAAGAATTGCAACCAATTATCAAGAAGCTTATAACTGTTGAAATTACTCCGGTACCCAATACGAGTAACATAAAATACCCAAAATAATATCAGTATATTATGGTCGGAATACCAACAGAGTAATCCCGAATATTTTATTTTATTTATTAAAATGTTAGCAGTATGTTTTACATTATGTTAAAATTGTGATGTCATACAGTAGAATGCAGTATCATATAGCGAGCTATAAAACTACGCATGCTAGCTTTTCATGTGCCCTATACTTTATCCACCCTTCTTTCTTGTACAAACTGGCGGGGAAAATGAAAGAAGCAAAATGAGACCGTGTGATAAAAGAATCTGTTTCAGACGATAACGTTACGGTTTTATCTAATTTACTTTTGTTTATTAAAACTTTAAATATCCCAAACAAATATTAGTTCATACATTTTAAGGCGCTGTTGGTTTTGTTTAGATTAACTTAAGTTATTTAGCTCGGACGTTTTTGGTAGATAATTTTAGTGGCTAAAATCAAGTGTAAGTCTATTTTTTATAGAACCGCTGTACGAGGCATGCCTTTTAAGTTTTGTCGTTTGAAGAAAAAAACACAACTAGAACCTTATAGTACTTTTTATTGTTTTTCAAAGTATTCACCACGTAGCTTAATACACTTTTCCATTCGCTCAAACCAGTTATTATAACATTTATTCTACTCTAAAGTGGGGGTGTTCAAAATGGCTGACTTGAAAGCGTCGACTGCTTCTTCACCGGACTGGAACCTTTGACCACAAAGACTTTTCTTAATTTTAGGAAATGTAAAGAAATCGTTAGGGCTTAGGTCAGGACTGTATGTAGGATGGTCAAGAATTTCTACTTTTTCCTGCTTCAAATACTCAATCGTTTGACGAGCACTGTGTGAGCTTGCGTTGTTGTGGTGCAGGATGATGCGTCGCTTTGAGTTAGATTTTCGAAGTTCGGCGATGACTTGTGGTAAACAAGCTGTGGTATACCACTCTGCGTTAACCTTTCTATGATCTTCAAGTGCAATAGTCGCAACATGGCCGGTTTTTCCAACGAACGTGGCCACCATCTTCTTTGAAGTGCTTCGAGAACGAACAACTTTAGTCGGCTTTGGCTCGTCTTGAAAGACCCAGATTGTAGATTGTTGTTTGGAATCAGGATCGTAGGCACAGATCCAAGATTCGTCACCACTGATGATGTAGTAGACGTGATTTGACTCTCCTCGGTTGAACCTTTGCAGAGTTTTCTTACACCATCTGACGCGGGCCGCCTTGTGATCGTCGGAAAGCAGATGCGGTATCCAACGGCAAACTAGCTTTCTCACACCAAGGGCTTCATGCAAGATCTTCAGAAATGGAGAATGGAGAAATGGTTGTCCCTGAGATGGCTAATAGAACCTCTATCTCACGATACGTCACATGACGATCTTCGAGAATTAGTTGTCTCACAGCAATGATGTTATCTTCAGTGAAGGCGGATTTTGGGCGTCCTTGGCGAGATTTGTCACTAACACTAGTATGTCCACGCTGGAATTCTAAATACCAGCGTTCGACAGTCCGCAGACATGGGGCTTCATCATTGAACACAGATGTTAGCTCTTCAAAATACTGAAGCCGTGTCAGGCCTCTTCTAAAGTTGTAGAAAATTATTGCACGAACATTTTCCTTAGAAAAATTCATTTTCGTACGTAACCTAACAGATTCCAATCGACGCTGTGACTAAACAATAGCATTAATCCTAATACTTTCAACTGTTTTGAGATTCAAAATTTAAACACATTCGAATATAGAACAGTTCCAAATTCAAAATTGCCGGGAAATATGGAAACGACAGAACTTAAAATTGTTGATGTTAGCGTGACGCTGGTGTTCATGTTTATTTAGTAAATTTTAAGTGTGACAAGCATCAAATCAAATCAAATTTATTTGTGCATAAACAAAATTAACATATTATTAATATTGATGGTTCCCTAACTAGGCGATTACCTGTATCTTAGAAGCCAGAGTTACACGTTAGTATTATACAGCTATGCACCAAACTTAAAACAAATATTCTAGTAAAATGAGCGTAGCTTGACTAATAAAGAATCTATAAACATATTACGATTATAAATCAAATAAGAAAGAGTCAAGAGTCATCAAGTCAAGTGTCTCCGTAACCGGCGAGCGTGTATGAGACGAACTATGAGAGTGGAGGAAGCCAGAGAGATATATAAGGAAAGGACCTGTTGGAACTCTGTGCTCTCTGCTTACCCCGCAATGGATCTGGCGTGATGACATAGATAGATAGAATTAAGAAAGAACAAAAAAGAATTTAAAGAAACATAATTGGTATGATGTATAAACTCGCTCATTTTGCTGCAGATTCGATTCTATTTTAAAAGTAACTGCTAACAATAAAAATGGATTTGTTATGTAACCTATTTAAGCTAGATCTCTAACGCTACAAGGGATCTAGCGTGATGATATAGATGGATTAATTTTGAAGGAATGCGCCACATATCTCTAAATCAAACAAGTGCTAAAAATAGCAAATATATCCAATGGCATAAAAGTAATTACCACCTTAAGCTATATCCTACACACATATTACTATAGTACCTTAAACATTTTGTGGCAACATCCTCCAAAATCCATTTATGTTCTTTATACTACGCCTCAAAATCATAAACCAGACTTTCTTAATCATCTTCGCAATAATAGCATTCTATCAGCAACAACCGTTATTAGCATACACACTTAGGACAGCATAGTTAACAAGCCACCCTATACTTACCGCCCTTACTTCGTGTATAATTTGTAGCGATATACGATCAACTACAGAATTATCCAGTTATTATTTATACTCAAAACGAATCATACTTCACCCTAAGCCAACAATTATGTCATTAAAATAACGGCGCGAATTTTAAAGAAGAGTTCTACTAGTTATAAAGACCCGCAACAACCTCGTTAAAGGCTGTTCGCACATTACTACCCCTTTCTTTCATGAATTTTTATGGTATTTGGGGGTACAGATTATAGCATGATTGTGCGATGCATGCAATTATCCGTTACTTAATATATCACTTGAATGTAGTGTAGTAGTCTTAACCTTGACCTCACCAACAACCGCTTATACTTATACAATTATGGAAAACTTAGGCTAATACCGTAGATACATCAAGACATAAGAAATGAGAAAAAAAGAAATACTAGTATACAAAATCAAATAAAAAATGAGATCTATCTATCTATCATCACGACAGCTCCCTTGCAGGGTAGGCGGAGAGTACAGAGTTCCAACAGGTTCTTTCCTTACATACTTCTCTGGCTTCATCCACTCTCATAGCTCGTCTCATACACGTTTGCCGGTAACAGAGACTCTTGACTTGTCCTTCAAAAATGTCAAATATTAAAACGTCGGTGTTAAAGCAGTGATAGCCTAGTGGTTAGACCGTTGGACTGCAAAGTCAAAGGTCTCGGGTTCAAACCCAGGCATGCACCTCTGTCTTTTCGAAAGCATGTGCTTATTAAAAATTAATTATCACTTGCTTTAACGGTGAAGGAAAACATCGTGAGGAAACCTGCATGCCTAAGAGTTTCTCGAAGGTGTGTGAAGTTCGCCAATCCGCACTAGGCCAGCGTGGTGGACTATGGCCTAAACCCTCTCAGTTTGAGAGGAGGCCCGTGCCCAACAGTGGGACAGTTTCTTAACAGGGCTAATATTATTATTTTAAATTCAGTAAAATATACTATTTCCAGATAATTGGATTAGCAGGTGACCATTACTAATTAAAAATAAAACTTGGGTAAATTACATAGCAAACATCAACTTCGCGACTGACATGAAGTGAAATTTCACTTGATGACAGCTATAATTCCGATTTTGGCCGTGTGATGTGATGTTCCCGTGTGTTGACAGCCCATATACATTTGTACCCATTTGATTTGTCTACGCGCAACTCCTAGATATCAAAGTCTCCAGTGTTGCCACATTTCACTCGCATCTAAATGGTAATAAAAATCCAATTTTAAAAAATTTAACTTCCATTTGACGGCGTGTGTGTGACGAATGAAAATCGAGCAAAAGGGGTCGTCAACCCCTTCTTTAAAGCCGACGCATTAGTGCAACAATCTGTGTCCAAAATTATGGTGACAGACACTTTTTATAGCAGCCTCGTAATATTATATTATGAAAGCAAATTAATTTATTGCCACGTTAATAAAGAGAGACATAATTTTTAAATTGGTTAGTAACGTGTTGAGTTCCGTCAGAGAATTGTGACGGGCTAAAAATGTCTATTAGGCCAATATGACGGCTCGGATTGACGGCGTGATTTATATTTAGATGTACACGCTGCTTTAATGTGGCCGTTTGGTATTCATTGAAATCTACTATTTAGGAATTATGATTCTAGTTTTGGATATATATCGTATATGAGCTGTTTAAAATAAATAGGTTTTGTTCGACTAGGTATATTGTTGGTAATTTTAATCCTATAATATGATTGAGAAATAAATTAAACTGTATGCAGTGTGATAGTAATAATCTCACTCCTAATTATATGGGGCCTTGGCTTGGGCGGCGAAATGTAGGTGTATATAGTACACCAATGTCATTCCCGCTAGAGGAATATAGAAATGACGGTTTATATCAAATTTAACTTACACGTCAAGACACAATACCTAAGTATTGTGTCTAATTATAGGAAGAATGTAGTATATTTTTTTGTATCAAGTAAGGAGTAGTGGTACCTAATAAAACTTCGTTGCTATTTATTATGACACATTGTAATTGCGTATATCAATAAAAATTATAAGACAATAAACATAAATTGATACGCAATGATAATGCGTGATCGGTGCCGTCCCCTCCGCGCAAACAACCACATCGGCAAATAATACTTCGCTCCTAATTCTCACACGAGCGTAAACCAATTGGATTGAAGTAATTTACGAGTTAAATCTAAAAATATGTCTTTTCCATGGCGTCCCGGCCTCGTCACAGATGGCTACACAATAACCTTACCATAGACCCTTTCAGAGGGGGACGTCACTTATTTTATAAAGTTTGAATAAGATTTTAAAAAGCTGAGTGAGGTTTATGGAAACATTTGAGTGGAAAACGCCGGGGATATTGTTTTGGAAGTTTGTGAAAACTCAGTTACGCCACCCCATGACTATTGACTTCTCTTCGTGCGTTACACGTTTTTATTTCGATATTGTTCTTTTGGATTTGTTTAAAAAAATAATGGAAAACAGAGTTTAAAATTGCGCTAGATAAGTTTGAGCTCCTGTACTTTTGAAGGGTTAAAACATTTGTAGGACGACAAAAATAAAAGTGCAATTGCGTGGTAAATTTCTATTGAGAAAAGGTGCTTTGTGTAGTGTTTCTGTCTAAAATCACTGTATAGGCAAGATTATTACTTTTTTGATCAATCATAAACAGGACAACATATTACAAGGAAATTAAGATAGCAAATTATTTGCGGCTTATTTAAATAACAAAAAATATTTACTTGAAATAAAAAGTAACTTAAAATTAATTCTACTTAAAAGCTAAATGAAGAATGTAGTAACTGCAAATAAATTACCAACTTTACCATTCAACGTTCAATATCATTTTGCTTATACTGGCAACTTTTGACAATATACCAACGATTCAAAAGGAAAAAAAACATAAATCGAGCACCCACCTATAACAAAAGGGCCATTTTCGGAGATTCATCTCCTAAAATATACGGTACATTACAATGAGACATCGATATCAAAGAAACATGACTTGGAGATATGTAAGTACGCCATTAACCACCCCAGGCTGTGTCCACTCGAATGGCGGCAATGATTGGTGCTCATCCCGGATCAGCGCAGCCCAGAACCTCGCAGCGTAACGCAATAAAACTTTATTTTGTTAGACTTACTTTTTATATCCTTACCGTAGCATATTTCCCTGGACACGGTAAGGCAGAGAGTTCACTAAAGCATCTGCTTTATCCTACCATATAGCTAGGGTAGAAAGAGACGAAGATACGTGTTCAATCTACATACGTATATACGCATGCAGGTACGTCATATGTATGTTCAGCAATATACTTGTCTTCCATCTATATATCATCACGCCAGGTCTCTTGTGAATATACTTTACGTATTTATCAATTTCGTCGTAATTCTATTTTTAGCTACTAAGTATAAACCACTATAACTAGGCATAATACCTTTCTTCTATAGACTTATTTAAAATCCATTCAACTTAGTAAAACTATTAGGAATAGATAAAGCCACCGGTAAACAAACCTAAGAGCCTAGTCAAGGCAGCCTTGTTCTGACCACGTGGCTTTACGTTACAAAATTTCATTCCCATACATTTTTTGTTGTCATATCGACTATAGAAAAAGATGTTGCCAAGTCAACTTGGCAACATATTTTTTCATGTTTTTATTTAACTTGCAATGTTAGTGTGTCTGTCTGTGTCATCATCATCATCATCATCTCAGCCTATACTTGTCCACTGCTGAACATAGGCCTCCCCAATCGCTTTCCAGCGTAACCGGTCCGATGCCACCTGCATCCAACGACTTCCTGCGATTTTCACAAGATCGTCGGTCCATCTGGCAGGTGGTCGTCCCACGCTGCGCTTGCCAATACGTGGTCTCCACTCTAGAATCTTTCTGCCCCAACGCCCGTCCGATCTTCGCGCTATGTGGCCCGCCCATTGCCACTTGAGCTTGCTAATCTTAACGGCTGTCTGTGTAACCGGTTCAAAATCTTGAGATCCATTTTTCAAGCACTTGCGGTATATGATTGAGCTAAAATTGGCCAACACATCTAAATACGATGACAATGCAATAATATTGTACCATGGAGCTGGTCTGATGATGGAGTCGGAAGGTAGCCATAGGAACAAATGAAATATACAGCGTAACTCCTTTGTGTTTGGGGTTGTTAGATGGGTAGTGACAAATTTGTATAGTTACAATCAGACAGTGTTCAGGGTTTGATAATGAAGCCAATGGTACCACCCAACTACATAATATAACCCCGCTATGTTTGGGCGTTACATTTGTCTTGATGAGTAACTTAGACCCGGATGGTGTCCAGGGTCTGATGATAGAGCTGGAAAGAAGCTAGAACTCCTCAACTAAGCACGGCATCTTCGTCGTGTTTTCGCTGTAATAGATTGTTTTAAATAAAATATTATGAAAAAATACAGAATACGTATAATACTCCAATCGCTAACTACACTTTTCAAAATATGATAACAAGTTACAAAAGATGCAATGATGTACCTAGTGCTAGCAACCTTGTAGACAATACGGACAATTTTAGAACACATAATAAATACTTGATACGCAATTTATACGTGTCCGGTGTTCACAATAGTGTATCGCATCCCTTAAGATCAGTTTGCGCGAGTAATTCAGTATAGTAACGTTACGTGACCCCCAAACGATGTTCGGGACGTGTTTGTACTATTGCCTGAGGCCTCCCTCTTTGCTACTCGGCTGAGAAGTATCACTACGATTTTGTATGACTAGACTTACATATATGTAGATATTCCAATGGTATATTTTATAAAATGTATGAAAGTATGTGTGGGTGTACTCTGTAGAATATAGGCGTGTTTTGACCGTGAAGGTGTTTATCTATAGAAATTTTATTTGTATGACATTTTGATTTTATTTATATGCGCTTTGAAAGAAGAGAACCAGTTTTTGTTCGAATACTCTTTAAACAAAACAATAAGAAAAAATAATCACTTCGATAGATCACAGGGGAAGTACTCTTTATATACCTCGTAAGGGGTCTGTCAGGACGATATAAATATGTATTTAACTTTTTGAAATCTAATTCTGCTGAAAGCACTATTAACAATATTATCTGATGAAAGAAGCGAACGTATTTCAGAGTGCTCTTTGTGTTTAATCGATTTCTACGCTTAAGTTCCTCAAAAGCTATTTCTATTGATTCTACCCTGGAGCTCGAGTGTTTTAAATCTATTGATTGCATTCCTTCGGACACTCGGTCTCTAGAGGATACCAACTACCAACCTGCTTTTATACTTTTATAGTCTTTATGAGATTAAAAACAGAAATGGAAGGAATAGGAAGGAAAGAAAAACGTATTTGTTCTAAAATAGCTTCTTCATGAGCTTTCATAATTTTCATATTTGAGCGTCATCTTGCTTTAGTGGGTCCTATGACCTATTCTTACCTCGATTTGCGACAGTTTTCTTTGTCTATCAGTGGAACAGAATAATCTAAATATGAAATGAAAACTACCCACAGATCTAAAATTCTAAAATTACATCCGGAAAATTATTCAAGGGGCGTTCGAAGTATAAATACACCGATTTATGCAGCTCTACGCCGGCGGATATTAATATAAACTAAATAGTCTAGACAACTATCCGCTTTGAAATAACCTGGAACTAAACAACCTCTCGTCCAATACCTCGATACCTCGAGTCTCGGGAAAGGCAGGATGTTAAATCATAAATAGACTGTTCAATAAACATGAATGTGATAATACGCTCTTGGCAACGTCACTGTAAAGTGAATTGTAGTCTTTTCTGAGGGCATAGGATGAACAGATTGACGTTAGCGCAAAGCTGTCGAGTTGATATGCCATCCTTTTTACACTAAGCATTAGCTAAATAAACATGAGTGTGACAGGACACTTTTTTGGCAGCGTCACGGTAGCGTCGAATGGTTGGTGCCCCTCTGGTAGTTTCCTCGGTCTGCACTTTGATCATCTTTATTCTGTCGGCGTTCGATGGCGGGTCTCATCTCTCGCCCTTTTCCGCCGATGGGCTATGTCATTATCAACGCTTTTTGCCGCCATAACTGGCCGCAACCTCGAGAGCCTGTCCCGTTGTCTACCTACCAACTTTATGTAACACATACGTGAGGAAAATTACCTTTTTAGTAGTGAATTACTGTTCCTACGATCGGTGTAAAGTTTGCGCTGGGTGTTTGATTGGAGCTACATTTTACGGTAGCGGCAGTTTAATCCAATTTGGTTAGAATTTGAAATTCTCTTAATAGGAGTGGCAGAGCTGTACCGTGTGCACCTATATATTAGACAATCTAGGGTCCTAATGTAATAAGAAGCGATTCGGTGTTTGTTGATTTGGCGCAGTGTTTAAGAGCTTAAGCCGCTCCTTCCAGTGGAACGAATAGTCGCGGGTTCGATTTCCGCACGGGACGAACTTTGTGTGACCCACAATTGTTTGTTTCGGTCTGGGTATTTGTGTATGTGAAATCCTAGAATAAGGCAACGTTTTTTTATAAAAAAAAAAATTAAAAAAGTTGGCGCTGGGTGTGTGATTAGGGCTACAGTTACAATGAGTGCAGGTTTTAAGTAGGGTGGTAGAGTTGTACTGCGAACACGATATCGGTGATGGCTTGACGATGTGAGATCCCAATGCTATGCCTGCTTGGATGCAGGCATGACGGTGTTTATTGATCTACATTAATATTATAAAGAGGAATAATTTGTATTTTTGTAACGTATAAACTGAAAAACTACTGGACCGATTTAAAAAATTCTTTCCGGAAGTAACATAGGCTACATAACATAGACCCGGTAGGTGGCGCTGTTGTCGACCGGGTACGAAGTCGCGGGAAACTGCTACATTTTTATAAATACAAATATTTTACACACACTGCATCGTTGGTAAAGCAGCGTGTAAGACTGACTCTTTGGTCTAGTGGTATAAAATGTGCGTAGCGATCACGAGGTTCTGGGTCCAAACCGTAGGTCGGACAAAATCTTATATTTATTCTAAGGCCAAAATGTAGTTTTTTAATCAAAAAATTCCTATTATCAATTCGGAATTGTGCTCGGTAGCATAGCAATAAAATCACCCCCTATTGATTGGGACCCAACATCGTCAGCGATTAGTGAGCGTACTCAGTACACTTATGCCATCCCGTCTTGTAAAATATAAGCGTGACGGAGTTTATTTTTCTATCTATCTATCTATATCATCACGCCAGATCCCTTGCGGGGTAGGCAGAGAGTACAGAGTTCCAACAGGTGCTTTCATTACATACCTCTCTGGCTTCCTCCACTCTCATAGTTCGTCTCATACACGCCCGCCGGTTACGGAGACTCTTGACTTTAGTTTATTATTGATTTTTTTAACATTGAATTTGTAAATAAACTATGTCTAATCTAAGGGCAAGACAAGAGAGAGAGAGAGAGAGTGGAGAAAGCCAGAGAAGTCTGCAAGGAAAGAACCTGCTGAAACTCTATACTCTCTGCCTACCCCGGAAGGGATCTGGTGTGATGGATAGATAGATAGAAAGATTGATTTTGTAAACTTTAAAGAGGATTTATTTACTAAATACCTATCATATTCACGCCAGATCCCTTGCGGGGTAGGCAGAAAGTACAGAGTTCCAACAGGTTCTTTCCTAACATACATCTCTGACTTCCTCCACTCTCATAGTTCGTCTAATAAATATAAGTACGCAATATAAAGATAGTCTAGAAAATTTGTCATTCTGATTGAAATACTCGTAAGTACCACATAGAGCGCGTCATTCACTATATTTACTATGTACTAAACGACGGGTCGGGCTTACACGTGAAAAGATAATATAATTTTTATGTTTCCTCAACTGTTAGTATGCATAATAGTATTATTTTTATAGCGAACTGTAACTATAAATTACAGTTTGATTTATTAGTAGTAACTTGTACTCAAATAAAATTATCGCACGCTTGAGGTAACGGCGATAATTTTTGAATAAACTTTAATACTTCGGCGATCGCCACATGTGAAGACTGCGTTTTAAATATGTTAATATCACGGCATTTTTAATTGTTAGTTGGTGATGATTACTGGTAAATGTCTATAATCACGCTAGATATCTCGCGGGGTAAGCAGTGATAGCCTTGTGGTTAGACCGTTGGACTCCAATGTCAGAGCTCTCGGGGTACAGGCACGCACCTCTGTCTTCTCGAAAGCATGTGCGTATTAAAAATTTACTATCACTTGCTTTAACGGTGAAGGAAAACATCGTGAGGAATCCTGCATGCCTAAGAGTTTCTCGAAGGTGTGTGAAGTTCGCCAACCCGCACTGGGCCAGCGTGGTGGACTATGGCCTAAACCCTCTCAGTTTAAAAGGAGGCTCATGCCCGACGGGGGGACAGTTTCTCAAAAAGGGCTAGTATTATTATGTATATATTTATTAAGTACAATTTCTTATAAAATATATATAAAAATACAAAATACAAATATTCTTATATCTATTGTATAAAAAAAAATGTGCTCCACCGACAGCAAGGTCTACGACCCAAGCTACCGGTGGTCAGGGCTCCAAAGAGAGGAACCTCCTCACAATGCGCGCCGTGTCCAACATTGCTGCCTTCTGCATGAGGCCCTTCACCCAACTGCCTAGCGAGAGCTTCTCTAGGTGTTCATCGAAGCTCTTCGCTATAAGGCCGTTGACTGACATTATAATTATTATTATTAAGCTGAGAGTACAGAGTATAAGCAGGGTCCTTAGAAAACCCTTAGTCTGGTACCTAAATGTGATGTTAGTTGGTATTTCACAATACATATTTTTCTTCTTGAAAAATTAAAACTAAACGGCTTATTTCAATCTAAAAACACCATCACGCCTAGATAATATGTATATTACCCAAACGTATGTAGAAGAGGTGTACTTAGTACACTCACATGTCGTCAGCGACGTTAGGTCACAGTGTTACAAGGAGCAAGTCCATTGTCATTATACCAGGCGTGATACCAGACTCTCTACCGCTGTTGAGACTTATAAAGTAATTATTTTTCAGGCCGTTTTTTGAACTGTCATTATTAATCTAGTGCAAATACGATATCGATGATAACAATACATACGATTGTACCGCTCTGAAGTTCGCTTTTGCGCCCTCCGCGCTATTAATTTAAACGATTACAGCGACTTCAGAGAGGCACAGATATAATCGACGTCGTGTATCTTGATACCAACGAGATAAAAGCGTGAAATAAGGTTTAAAATTACGCTTAGTTAAAAATGTTTCATCTGTTCTTGTGTCGTTGGTAAGCACCGACCACAAGAATTTTATGACCGCCACACACCGCAACGGCTTGACATAAATGCAATTCAAAGGGCTCTTCTCGAAAATATTGACGTTAGCGTGGCGCTACCGAGTAAGCGTGCTGTCACGTTCATGATTATTTAGTAAATTTTTAGTATGACAAGGATAGCATATCATCTCGCTAGCTTTACGTTAACGTCAATTTTTTTGTGCTTAGCTCACTGAGGAAAGTACGTAATGAAATATAAGTTTTATAAATGGATCTGTCCCATTGCCTTTGAGCATACAGGATGGTTTGTAAACTTAAATCAGAGCAATCAAAGATCGAGCATTTTGACTTCACTCACACACTCCCGAATTTCATTTGGTAATGCTGGTCTTTGTTAATGGTGCCAAAATTGTATTTATTAATTGCATTACATTACCTGTCAGCTGTACGAGCATATTATTTGCGTCGAGTTTTTTTTGTAATTTTTGTGAAGGTATACACGGCGTGTCCGAGACGTAGAGCGCCTACAATGATTCACTTTGAAATTTGACTTTATGCGATATAATATTAAGTCCAAATTTCAATGCTTTACTTTATGTTCGGTTAATAATGATTCGTTAGGGTGTAAAACAGCCCTTATTAAATAATCTGTGTTGATAATACTAAAATTAATGAGATTGGCGAAATTATAAGACAACTTTTAAACAGTAAAGCGTAGCTAATATGAAAATTAGAATGTTGAATTATAAGAACATTCTTATTAATTATTATATTAAAAATAATTAAATATCTAAAAGTTCTTTCATCAAATAATAGCCTTCATAAGAGTTAATAGTAATATGACTGTTACCAAATATAAATATAAACCACAGTTAAATAATTAAAACAAATGAACCATCATACATCACTGTCGCGGTCGGGACCACTGATAGACTATAGCCGCAAGACCACTGTTCATGTTAAACGTATTCCCAATAGTGTGACATGTTTATTCGCCGCCACTGAAAGCCTTTCCAGGGAAAGGAGTAAAATGAAAAGTAGACACGGGTCCGATAAATAATTGAAGGCTTTGATAGAGCATCGGGAATTCCAGGTCGAAATACCGCCCGGCTGGATCTAGAGGGAGCCATCCTTCAAACCACCCTCCGCAGCTACTGAATTATTCCGCAATAACACACTTGTTATAGACATTTCTCGAGGAGTGATACTTTTATGATTTACTCCAACTTTTATTGGCACTTAAAGGAAGTATACGATTTATTTCCCGTTCAATATAAGGTGCTGGAGTATATCATTTTTTGAGTCGGTCCCGAGCCTCGGAGGGCGATCGGAACGATTGGGCGTCACACACCATTTATGCTTCGACCGTTATGATGTTTCGTCGCGTTTTTACTGACGTGAATTATGTTACAGTTTAAAATAATAGTTTCGTTGACTCGTAATCGATCGATCGTATTACGTTATTGCACTTTTTATTATATATAAATGCATGGCAAGTCATTTGATGACCGCTTGGTCGAGTGGATACTGCATAGGCTGCTCCGGTCACTGGATCGAGTACTCGCAGGTTTGGAGCCAAAACTTGGTGTGATCCACAAATATTTTTATCTAGGTGTATGTAGATGTGAATTCCGTGATCATAGACGCACCTGCTGTACA
This sequence comes from Phalera bucephala, assembly GCA_905147815.2. Lineage (NCBI taxonomy): Eukaryota > Metazoa > Arthropoda > Insecta > Lepidoptera > Notodontidae > Phalera > Phalera bucephala. The sequence continues at coordinate 18,608,035 of LR990609.1, read as the reverse complement.
GGTAGAATTATAAGAGTGGGACTACCTTTAAAAATATACATACAAACTAATTATACCATATGTAAGTACCTATTTGCTTTACTGCAAATCAAATAAATCTACAGGTTTTCTAGTACTGCCTAACTGTTCTTAGCATATGGGTAATTTTTCAATGGTAAGCACGAAGGAGAGGCTCTCGAGAGCGCATACACGTACAACTTTTATTCATAATTTATGCGGATATCGTAAGTATATTCGAGTGTTAAAACGGTCTAAATTAATTCCCACCATTCTGGGAAATGATGAAGTATGTACCATGTGAAGTGTTTGTACGGTATTCGAGTCGAGAGGGTTATATTAAAAAGTAGGTAGGCACTCGTGGTACTTGAGAGCAGAATCTAGTGTTGGCTGAGCGGCCAGGAGCCAGCTGACATGATATTCGTAGAAAGGCACGTGTACCACGTCTCATGTCGAAGCGTGATGTATATCGTGAGCCGATCACAAATTATTATACGAGAACATTAAACTGCTGTACATTGTGCTTTATTGACGTCACTTCCGCGGCAATAAAAACGACTTGTCTCGAAAATGCATAATTTGTACGACAGTCACGCGCATTACGCTACTAAACGGTGTCTTTGAGAACACATTTCACACTAAAGTCTGCCGGGGCTGCCTTTCGATCATAGATAAAGCTTTGTTTTATGCGTTCGAATTATCATCGGCAACTGCTTGTTTATGGCTCCGGGAATATTAATATTTCTTTATATCTAACACGCACGCACCGGCTCCACCCTCGGTGCGGCGTATTATTCCATAAACGATTTCAATATCCTCGCATTGCTCTACATCAATGCATAAACAACACATGCTCTATAGTCGGAGAAGGGTTATTGTTGGTGGAAAAACAAAAACGTTTCGAGATTTCATTTTTTTGTTCGGCCCCGCGGTATCTTTTGTGACAAAACATTTCTAGCGAATCCATTAATTAGTGAGATATACGACACACCCGCAGCCTTCGGCGCTCAATTATAGCCAGACCTTTGACGCTTGATTAATTCCGACACAGAACTGACCTATAACAGTTTACTGATTACGATCTAATCGATTCAAAGGGCCGCGCTTTCCATATGCCGGTTTGAATAAAAGCTTAAAATTCCCTGGATGCCGATCGAGAAAAACAATAACTGAGGTGGATAAGGACGGAACGGGGGCAGTGTCACGTAATAGGTTCAGCTTCCGGTGCGTTTATCAAAAAATTTATTTGGACATTCCTAGCGTGCCGCTGCTCTCTCGCCGCTCGGTGTGTCGGCATTCAATTTATCTATAACGCTGAAAATGCCGGAGACGGGCTCCGTTATTGCGGGGTGCTCTCCACCGTCGGCGGACTACGCACTTCCGCTATGCCAATGATTTATAGCCGCTTACGGCATTTGCGGCGTTTAACTGTGTGTTGTCCGACCCATTGTCCAGGCATCGGCGAATATGGACGGCGATGATTCCTGAATTATGACCGGGGGTCGGTCGGGGACAATTTTTGATTTCTACTCCTAATGCGGGGTCAACGTGTGCTTTGTCGAACTTTAATCTGTTGGCGTCGCCCAAACTCGACGTTGATTTGTTTGCGATACGATTCGTCCTGCTATTGTCGTCAAACGTTTTTAAAAAATAGATGAACGTATTTTATATTCGATTGTTGGTGCCGGAAGTGTTAGAGATAAATTTTAACAGCGCTCTTTGTTGTCAGACTGGCCGTGTGTAAATAACCGGATATTAGTAGCACAATGTCAATTTTAGTATCGTTAAATTTGGTTTGGGCGGTTATAGGAAGCGCCAAAGCATCAATTATAGCACATGCTGAATAAAGATAGTATGGATTGCTGAGAAAATAGAAAAGTCACGCCTAAATACACTTGTTATGTAAACATGATTGTATATTTATGCTTGATTATTTTATATATAAAAAACTTATTAATCAAACGCAGAATATAGAAAGATGTATCTCTCACTGCATCCAACCGATAATCAATCAATATGACTATTCAAATTTAAAATTCTTATCAAAATCAAATCGGTGTTTTGGTTTTTGTGTGATACCGAAATAAACAGCCAACAAAAATATTATTTTTTTTGTTGGGAATTTGACTTCTAAGATTCGATCTAAATCAATTTAGTTTCAAATGTCTCCCAACCATCCCTTTTTGGAGATAGCCGTAATGATATGGTGTGGTTGCTATGATCTATCTTGCGGGGTATGCAGAACTCTCATAGTTCGTCTCATACGCGTACACCGGTTACGGAAACTTGACTATGACATAAGGAAAATAACTAACAATTTAAAAATATTTTTCCTTCAGATGTATAAGGCAAGCCGTGAAGAGGACGGAGGCTATCGTCCTTTATCGCTTGCGTTTGGCTCCGTATAGCGGTATTTGTGACGCACAATAACTTATCACACACTCTGGAGTGCGTGCGGTGTATGAATATTAATGTATCGATGGCATTTACAGGACAAATTGCAATGGAATGATTAATTACGTGGCGTATAGTTCAAATATTTCGAACCAAACTTTGGGCGTGAACTTCTACAGGTTTGGAACCATGTAGTAATATATTATTCCCCAAGTGGGAGTGGCAGAGGTGCACTATGTACACTCATTATTCACCGACAATGATAGGTCCCATGTAATTCTGAGCGATTCTATTGCCATTTTACCGGGCACAATTCCAAACTCCGGACTCATACTGGAAATATTTCTATTGAAAAATCACCATTTGCCGACCTAGAACATATTGATTTACTAAATTAAATAAATATTTGTAATGGCTATGAAAGGCAGAGGTGTAATAGAGGCTTTCTTTTTAGTTGAGTATGGGCTTTAGGCTAAAATCTTGAAGCTTCCCTAACTTCCTTTGAGGGAATTTTTGGATGTATGTGCGACACCACATTTTGTCACTAACGTCACTCTAAGGTCCGTATGTTCGTGCTAAGTATCGTCAAAGAGCACCCAACACCTTCGCTACGGTAGATGGTTTTCGCAAGTACAAAATAACCACGGTAACCTTTTCCGTAAGATTTCCTCTTATACGGCGACAAGTTAGTTCCAATTACGAAGATATCATCTGTCATTACTCTTCTTTCAAACAGGTCTCTTTCTAAATCGAAATTGTGTTTCGACTTAATCGACTGTCAGTAATTTTGTTTACGTTCTGGTACGCATCTGGTACTTCTCAGGCAATTTAAAAAAAAAATCTTTGGTACTTATCACGCTATTTGCTGCCACCATAACGTAACATTATTATCTCCATGACCAGCTACCTCCTCTTCAGGTGTATTATTGATAAAATGTGTCTGTAAGACCATCAAAGAGCACACTTTCACATGTAATATTTACAATTATCGCATGGATCGCATTAATGATTTTGTAAAATATAAAAATGTATGTATCTAAACAAAAAATGATGAAAAAAATGAATGGAGAATAAACAAAAAAGACAAGCCCGCTGAGTTTCTCGCCGGATCATCTCACTGGAGGCCGCGTTCCGATCCGGTAGTAGATTAGTAAGTTAAAAAAAGAAAATGTAAATATGACACTTTGTAAACACCTCCGCAGGGTTTATGCAAAATCAACGATTTGAGTTTGAATTACAGCTAGCGCGTCAAATTTTCTGGTGCATCAAATAATATATCGCTTTGTAGACAGGAGATTTGCAGTTCAAAATCGTCAGCAAACAGCCGCTATTAGCCTACTCCCTAGCTAAAGTGCAGATAGATGCCTATAGTCCAAAATAAGTACGTAGTCGTGTGACACACCCCGGCTGTTCTCACGCGCCACTCTAACCCTGTCAACAGTTCGTCACTCTGTCATCGTGACACTTAGTTAATATAATATAAAACTATTTCAAATACGCTTCAACATTAAATTTGGTGCAAAGAGCTTTGTTCTTACCGATTGTCCATGTGTGTTTGATTCAAAATCCCTTTGATGTTTGCTAACCTTTTTTGGAAGATTACAGTTTAAGGAGTAAGGCAATATTTTTGGATATATGAATGGGCTTTTCCATGAAATATATCTTATATCTATTTGTGTGATGCTTAAGAGGAAATTGTGTCAGGTATTTACTTAAAATATGATTTAGTTTTTTTCTCATACTTATTGTAATGACCTACGGTACTCTATCATATTCGTGATTTTGTCATCGAAACAATGGACTAACATTACATAGTGTAAATATTTTTTAAATTCTTTCTGAAATACATACAAGCAGAATCAAATACTTAATGCACCAAACATTACTGATTACTTTACACGCCCTTTTAAACTTAAATACATCGGTTTTATGTATGTGGAACTTGCTACAAAATAACACATAAACATGTTCCTTCATATAGATCTTATCTTCAGCCATTGCAGTCACCATCAGAGCACAATTTCAACACATTAGAATGCAGTAAATAAAACAATCTAGGCAACAAAAGTTCATTGCTAATAGATCTCGGCGCTACATCACGAGTCGAGTCATGCGAAGCCCCGTATATTGCACATAACTATGTTCATTTCTCGTTAGCCAGTAATAAAAGGCAAGCACAAAAACGTCCAAGCATTTCGAGTGCCAATTAAATCGCCACAAACATCCTGTAAGCCGAGATTATCGTATCGTAACAAGCATCGGAAACCTGCCCACTCCTCTCACACTGAATAAATTAAATAAAAACCCAATATAAAATAAATTAGAAATTGTTACACCACTGCTTCAGCGCTGTCCTGCCTCGGGTTGGCTCATTAACTCTGCGCATAAGCGGAACTCACTTGGCGAGGAACCATTTATATTTTATTCATATTTCATGTCTTAGAGATAATTTTGAGGCGTACGATTTGGCTTCCATTGTACTTATTTGTTTGAGTTAATTAATAGTTCTGAGAATAGGTGGCACTGCCTGTGTAGTTACACACGCACACGTCAACCGCGAGTAAGATATTTGCTTTGCATTCAACTATGGAAAGATAAGCCAAGATAGGTATAGACACAAACCATTAAGCATAATATAATATCTGTCTATTTATATCATCACGCCAGATTCCTTGTGGGGTAGCAGAGAGTACAGAGTTCCAACAGGTTCTATCCTTACAGATATTCTGATTTACTCCACTGGTTATGAAGGTCACGCGCTTATTATGAAGACCCTTGACAGCTCTTCAGATAAGACGTGGTCTATTTTTGGGCATGGTAAGGTAGTCTAGGTCTTCCCTGGTACCTACATCCTTCCACTTTCGCATTATATACCTATCTGTTTTATCATTTCTTCAGACATTATTTCTATAATATAATAAGTTTTTTTCAATCAGTCATATACATACGTTTTCTATTCTGTGTTTCAATAGTAGTGGTATTTCTAATACGGTATCTATATGTGGGATATGTGGACGTTTCGGCTGGATCCTGAGTGAAGACTATCATAGATTTATACGTAATTAAATTTTAAAATAAATAATGTTTAAATTAAGGTCCAGATGAAGAGAAAATCATAATGATTATATGCTCTTTGGTAAGAACAATTGTAGGACTTAATATTGTAAGACGTACAATGACCAATTTCTATCTATTTATATCATCACGCCAGATCCCTTTCGGAGCAGGCAGAAAATACAGAGTTCCAATAGGTTCTATCCTTAGAGACCTCTCTGACTTCCAATTACCAATTTCATTATAATGTTAATTTAAATTAAAAATAAACCACTTTTGTCTCTAATCTATTCCACAACTTACGAAATCCGTTAGAAATGAATCACCTAATTCTTCTTTTTTTTTTGGTGACGATGGTTCATGTTTCTCCCACTAAGTGGCTAGCTGAATCGCGCCATCCATGGCCATGCTCAGATCGTCCCTTGTACAGGTGGTGGGGCACAAAGGGTAGACCCGAAAGTACGACATAGTCTGTGAGGTTACAGTACAATCATAGGCTGTTAAAGAACATCGTCGAAAATGGCCCAAGACCCAACAAACAAGTGACCGATACCATTATCGAAAATAGATAAAACATTTATATATTTTATTCTGGGAGTTTCAAATATCCGTATGTAACGGACAATTGGTATTTTAAACCAAATATTTCAAAGTACTGTAAGTACTTAAATCTAAGTCGCCGGCATCTTTTCGCAATGTCAACGATGGTATTGTACTACGATCGGAGATGTCAATCCTATCAATCGGTTATATTCCATTACGATTACATTCAACCATAATCGATTTGGCTATTTCTAATATATTTTTTGGCTATTTCTAATATATTTTTACATAACGATTTTACAGGTGTATTGTTGGCTACTAAATTATGACCCCAAAATCTAATACTTCTTTGCAATAAGGCAATTCCCCGTTGACATTGCCCGTTTGATAATAAACGCTTGAAAATAATTTACAGGTGACTACAAGCATTTTTTCATTGCTGTTGGTTCTGGGGCGAATCATGTATGGATGCAGAACAATCTCCTTTGGATCTCAGCACCCTCATGTGCACAGATTTTGCCTGCATCTATCTACCAGAGTTCGGATTGCCGATTTGATGATTTCCCCACCGGATATGGTAGTTCTTAATTTTTCTACATTACTCAAAGTGCACTACACTATTTAATATTTTTTCTAGTACTCACTAGATAGTAAATAAAATAACCCTTAGTAGAAGCGAAGAATACCCTACCACAAAGTAGGTGTGTAGATGGCACCATATTCTTTGTTTTTTTTTTACACTGTCACGCCTATATTCCCCAGAGGGGGTGGCAGAGGTGTACTGAGTACACCCACGTTTCGCCGACGATGTTAGGTTCCATGTACGCCCCCTATGGACGAGCCTATTGCCATATACCGGGCACAAATCCAGACTCCGGACTCAAACTGGGAATTTTTCCTTAGAAAAACTACATTTGTCCGACCTAGGATTTGAACCCAGGACCTCGTGATCACAAAGCGATGCGCTTCGCCACCAGACCAACGAGGCAGTAATTTTTTTATGAATTAGTATTCAGTATTAACGGAGCAGATTCTCCTACAAATTTGGCGAAGACACAAAAGGCAAAGTTTTGTACTATGATATGATTCTTGATAATATGTATGCTTAAACATACCTTATGTAAATATGCTAAAGACTAACTTATCCTATGGAGTGAGTTTAAATATTAACGTTGCCGGTTTCAACATTCTTAATTTTTAAGTATTGTTAGAGGTAAATTATTTACGTCATTTCACGTCCTTTGAAGTGTTGAATAAGACATTATACATTAGTTGATAAGCTGATTAATTGTGAGGAATTTTATTTTAATTATTTAAACAAACGAACAGTAGCGGTATGAATATTAAATTGAAATAATAAATTAAGTTAGCCTGCAACTTTTCTGCAATTAGTTACAGCAGTAAAATTTGTGATTATTTAATAACAAATTTTACTACATATTTAACATAATAAATAAACACCGTTACGCGTACATTCCTCAAGCGGAGTAGCAGAGGTGTACTGGGTACACCCACTTTTCGCCGACGATGTTAGTTCCTATGTAATAGAGGTCGAGCCAATTCCAGTCTCCGGACTGTTACTGGGAATTTTTCGATGGGGAAACTACATTTGTCCGACCCAGGATTTAAACCCAGGACCTCGTGAACGCAAAGTACATTGTTCGCCACTAGACCAACGAGGCAGTATATATTTATATACATAAACGTCATAGTATTGTTGAAATAAATTTAAACGGAATATAATATAGTTACTTCCTCATTTTTCAAAGAACAATTTATTCTTGAAGCGTACTTAAATACGTTTTTGAATATTACAGTAGATATTAACCTATTGTCTTATTTAATGAATATGTAAATAAATATTTCTTATTTGTTTAATATAGTTGAAATTCAATTTTGCTGGGAAATTTTATTGTTAAATCAATGCAATAATCTTTTACACAAATTTGTAAGGTTGCTGAACAATCTATACAAGATAACATAATATTTGATATGTTACGAAGAGATAAATGTTATAATTCACTATTAAGGGGAAATTCAATACAAAACGACTTTCACTTTTTTTATACTGTTTGATAGAGACTATAGAAGTACCGAGTTATTGTGCGTTGATTTATATTCAGTTCGATAAAACGAAAAATATAGCTTGACCTCACCCTTAATACGTGAATGGCTACTACGTTTACTACTACTAAAAAGTCAATCTGTCTGGTTTTGATCCAATTTACTATCTATCTGTATCATCACGCTGGATAACTTGCGCGATGGACAGAGTACAGAGGACCTTACAGACCTCTCTGGCTTCCTCCACTCACATAGTTAGTCTTAAACACGCTCGCCGGTTACGGACACTTTTCACTTAATCCACTGGAAGTATTTTTTCTCGAAACAAACGCGGTAACAACTTGTTTGGTCAAAATTGTTACACACACTAATTTATTTGATAATTTAACTTACATTTATTTTTAATTTAACTTAGTTTTACTGAACTCTTATTCGCTTTGACCAACTAAACACGCAACGCGCGCGTTACGAATATTCGTCAAATGGTTGTTTACTGGTGCTTCTGTGGCATACAGAATACCATTATGCAATAATTTCACAAAGTTATCATAATGCGCCGCGTTTAGTCATAGTGACTAAGGCCTCTGTATAGACTAATTTATCGGAACAGATCATTTAGACTTTTTGGCGGGAAATCGAAGAGTGATGTTGTCAATTTGTTTTAATTTCCAAAACTTGTGTTATTTCGAATTATAATGTGTTGTTGGAATATTAAAAATTATGTGTTCCTATATGTGCATGAGTGAAGGTAATTGTAACAAAGTGATAAAACGTGCCTTTTCGATTTCCCTCAAAACGGCCGTCGCAATTGGTATGTAAAGTATCCATCACTTTACTATCCAGGGTGGGGCACTTCATCAATTTCATTATCATCTTCGTCATCAAGTTCATTGGGTAGTTGAATTAATTTAGAAATGAATATTCGACGAGCTATGAGAGTGGAGGAAGCCAGAGAGGTATGTAAGGAAAGAACCTGTTGGAACTCTGTACTCTCTGCCTACCCCGCGAGGGAGCTGGCGTGATGATATAGATAGATAGATAGATAGAATATTCGTAAACTTTGTACAATGGCATAACGTAAACTCAATTGCCACGAAAAAAAAAAAATAGATCATTTACACTACTCACTATATCAGTGGACAAAAAAAACGTATTTTTTTATTTTAATATACTATGACAACATTAGCGCATTGGTTAAGAAGTTATGCTGCTCCACTCAATGTGTCTAATAGTCGCGGGTTTGATTCCCGCACGGGACAAATCTTTGTGTGATCCACAATTATTTGTTCCGGTCTGGATATTTGTGAATGTGATTTTTCATGTTTGTAAACGCACCCACGACACAGGAATAAAACCAAGTGTGGGGCTACGCTTTAAAAAAAAATCGAGAAAGGTCAATCAATTACCTAATCGCGGAGTTACTTGTGATACTTCTACAGGAAAAACATTCTAAAGCGGATGTAGATTTTATTACTTTCATGGCGAATTAGACAATGTTCTACTAACTGTACCCGAAACATCGTTCGCGTTATTTTCAGACGTATATTTCAGACACTTAAGTTTTTTTGAGACGAGATGTAGCCTATGTCCTTCCCCTGGATAAAACCTATTTCCTTGACAAAATTGATCAAAATCTTTTCAGCGGTTTAGGCGTGGAAAGGTAACAGACATACAGAATTTCGTTCAAATTTATAATATTAGGAGAGATTAATCCTTTATATACATATATACAATGCGAAAATGGAAGGATGTAGGTACCGGGGAAGTCCAGTATTATCTTACCACATCCAAATATACCGAGTCTTATTTGAAGGACAAGTCAAGAGTATCCTTAACCGGTGAGCGTGTATGAGACGAACTATGAGAGTGGAGGAAGCCCGAGAGCCATGTAAGGAAAGAACCTGTTGGAACTCTGTACTCTCTGCCTACCCTGCAAGGGATCTGCGTAATGATATAGAATTAATTCTTTATATGAATTGGACCTGATTCTGAAATCTCGGCTCACAAATCAAACAACTCGAAACATTTCCGATATCCTTGTACCACTTGCATCTCTACCATAAGATTTTATTATTTACTCTCGTTTTTATTATAATCATCAATCCATCCAATCGCAATACCTTAGCTTTTGTTCATCATCTATTTGCTACTGATGCTGAATTTTTTTATGCAAAATTATAAATCGTCTCGTAGAATAAGTTTTGTTACTCATGGTAGGGCTATCCACAGATCATAATCGTATCCTGACTGTATTTTTAAATTTTCTGGTAAAAATATACACTGTATTAAAGTTATAACCTAAAATACTTTTTAGATTACTTAAATATATAACCTAACTGGGATATCATAATAATTGTACCGAATTTTTGTAGAAATAGACTAAAAAATCCTGAAAATCGTTACTCCTGTCACGTCCTCTCTACGTTTCCTAAAAATATTAAGAAAAAACTAACTTACCATCTATTAAATTCTTTTATCGGTAAGATTAATTGTTGACGGAACTATGTGAGTGTAGAAAGCCAGAGAGGTCTGTAAGGAAATACCCTGTTGGAACTCTGTACTCTCTGCCTACCCCGCAAGGTATCTGATGTGATGATATAGATAAATAGTAATCTATTTATCTATATCATCACACCAGATCCCTTTGTTGATTAAAAAAAATATGTATTATACTTTGTGTGTTTATGATATTTCAATTCTAAATCTATGTTGTTTCTTGCGCTATTTTTTTTTTTATACCTAGCCCCACACTAGGCTTTATTCCTGTGTCGTGGGTGCGTTTACAAACATGAAAATTCATAAACAAATACCCAGACCGGAACAAATAATTGTGGATCACACAAAGATTTGTCCGGTGCGGTAATCGAACCCGCGACTATTCGACACAGTGGGCGGAGCAGCTCAAGCTCTTAACCACTGCGCTAAATCGTCCGTCATGTGTGTCTATGTTCTTACTCCACTGACATATTACTTATGTCTCCACCGGAATATTCCAAATATATAATAGAACATTCTAGAGGCATGTGTCTACGTTATCATGAGAGTAGGTCGCCCTTTCGTTGCTCTAGTTCCAAATTACAAATATAAACTTTTGATTCCCCTGACTGTGTTTCATTAGATCCTTGATTATTAATCTATCTATATTATCACGCCAGATCCCTTGCAGAGCAAGTAGAGGGTACAAAGTGAGTGAGTTGATTATCAATACCGTGTATAAATTATATTTCAAAACTGTATTATTAATTGTTACCAAAATATTATTAATTAAAAAAATATATTTTAACTGCATCCTTAGTCTAGTGATCACGATCACGAGGTCCTGGGTTTGAATCCTAAGTTGGACAAAGTGAAATTTTTCGATAGCAAATTGTCCAGTATCAGTCCGGAGTCCGACGTTGTGCCCGGTAAAATGGCAATAGACTCTCCCCTACAACATGGGACTTAGCATCGTTTGTTAAAAGTGGGTACAGTACACCTATGCCACCCTCGCTTGGGTATAAGCGTGACTGTGTAAATATAAATATAATAAAACTTTACCAACATAAAAATATTATGTAGAGATTGAGGTGAAATAATTAGTCCATTATCAGCTGAGACACATTCACCGCAGGATATATGCCTCTCTCCTCTAAAGATCATCATGACTTTGGGCTGAAACTCTACGTACACCTCCACGTACACCCTTGGATTCCTTCTCTGGAATAAGGATGATTACTGAAGCTGGAATAGCTGAGCTGTAAAGAAGAAAAAAACTACAAAATATTTAACCACACACACTCCCATACACATACTCAACACAGTAATGACGATGACAAAATACATCTCTGCTGCGGAAAGTCAGAGACTGCATGGGACTAAGCAGGCTGCTGCCTCAGCATATTGCTACGTCATAAAAACTTATAGTGCGTCGCTAGTATTCTGGCAGCACCTATTAAATGGTGTAGAAGACTTTGTCCACTGCTGGACAAAAGAAGTCGCCGTCTTTCAGCTTAAGGTAGATGGAGAACGAGTTGATGTGTACTAACTTAGTCGGTTTCATATTCACGCTGGCCAAGGGTCGTCTTCCATTATTACCCTTTTTAATGGGAATGGACAAGCTCACCTTTCCACCATTTTAACTCCTGTAAGCCAGGATCCACAATGGCCTTCTTAAATGACACCAATGTTTGAACCTTGGGGTGTCCCGGGAAGCGCTTTGTCTTGGAAAGCGCAAGGAATAGAAAAACTAAAGTTCCACTTCCCTCCTTTGCAAAGCGGGAGACACAAAATTTTTGCAGATGAGCCATAGACAAGTAGACTACAACTAGGATACACCTAGTTGTATATTATTAGCCTGCCAGATTATTTATTGTGGAAAGTATATATCAAATACCAGACTCAAAAAAAATATTTTGTTACATAGGAATATTCGCAGTGACTAGCCTAAACTTTAGTTTGTTTTTGCTTCACACTAGTAATTATTCCTGTGTCGTGAGTGCGTTTACAAATATGAAATTTACATACACAAACCAGACCGAAACAAATATTTTTGGTACTCACAAAGACTTAACTCGTGCGGTGACCGAACCCGCAACTACTTGATCTAGTAGGCGAAGCGGCTTAAGCTCTTAACCACTGGACTAAGCCGTCCATTTTACTGGTACTGGAACCGTTTTCATTTATCACTACGTATGACCTTCTCTCCTTCTCTGGAACCAGGATCATTGCTGTAGCTGGGATAGCAGTGCTTTAGGTATGATACTATGAAGTGCAGTGGCGTGTATTACATATATTCAATTAAACAGTACCTACCGCAGTATAATATACTGAATGTAGGTCATCATCATCATCAATCAGCCTGTATCTGCTGAGTGTAGCCCTCTCCTATAACACGTCCTTCGTTCCGGTCCTTTTTTTATATTATAATAATAATGATTTATTTCTGATCAATATTTACATCCATTTTGTTAGTAACAATTTGTCTTAATAACTATGTTAGTAATAAATTTCGCATCATATTTTTTTTCTTTATCTTGCGATATAGACTTTTGCTAGTCTTGAGCAGTGGGTATAAACTTTTATCCAATGCTCAAGAAATGGATTGTCCATTTTACTTATCAATGCTTTCAGGATACCGTTGGAGCTTTCACGCATCCTTCCATCCAGCCTTCCATTATGATGGGGGAAATCCTGCATAGGATATCCGCTCGCCTTTGGGGGAAGCGAGCTAAATTCCCCACTGTGCTCCAGTTCGTCGATGTGGCCGGGGCGGGTTATGGGAACGCATAAGCAACCAACCGCGACCCACCAGCGACCTTCCACTATTGTGGAAATCCACTCTTGGCGGAAATGCTTTCCACACACTTCATTGAGGGGCGTGCCGGGAGCACGTGGCACGCACTTCCTCCCGAGGGCCAGTTATTGGGTGCAGGCGATGGGCAACCCGCTTCCCATTACTCGCAAATCCTTATCAAGGCGGCAATAAGTTGGCGTAGGCACGCTGTCGCCGCTTTGTTCTGCGACGAGGGAGCGGATCAGCCAGAGGGTCAGCCTCCCTCGCTCGCTCCGCCGCCTCTTTCAGCGGTATGACCACTTCAAAGAAGGTTACCGCCGCCTCTCTTCGTTCTGGTGCTAAGCTAAGTTATTTTACCGTTTACCAGCCACGTTTGAATGTAGGTATGTTATTAATTACTATACTTAAATACGTAGAGCAATTGCATTCTTATGAGGTAGGCATTGCTTGTTGCCTATATGAAGTGCATGCCACTGAAGAAGTATACCATTCACGCTCTGCAAGGCTCGTCTTCCAGGTACATTATCAGCCTGATAGCTTAAATATTATGAAAAGTTCATATCGAGCACCAAACTCAAAAATAGGTACATTTCATGACTAAGACTGCAAGAGCATTACCTAAGTATATGCTGTATTTAAAAATATTATCATAATATTACACTTGTTTCTAATATGAAACTCAACTAACCCACAATCCAACGGGTTGCATAGTTTGGTGGGGCTATGATTCATAACATTGCGAATTAGCTTGTTTTTCTAAATAAATAAATAATTCGCTGTGACTAACCTCAAACTTAGGTATTTCCATATTCATTTGAATGGCTCTCAATACTCAGGAACCTCTGTATCTGGCGGTTTGTGTGTGTTCCTGTTTGTTTTGATCGCGCGAGGATGCGGCCAAGACAATGATCGAACAAATAGGGGTTTGTCACGCAACCCGCGCCTAATCAGGGATCGACGGTGTTCCGGAGCGCTACCCGACAACGTTTATTTATGCCTCGCCGATATCGAACGACAGTTTTTATTACCAGACTGCGCCCGTTATAATTCATACTGTATTGTGCGTATTTAATGAGACGGTTTTTAATGTTGTTTTACCGGCAAGGTAGCTCGAATCGTATATAATAATAATAAGCTTCATTCACATAGTCCTTGTTCTCTTTATATAATTTGATAATAGTCCTTGCATCTGCTGGCCAGTTCGCTGTTTACATTTCTTCATTTTTAGCAATTCATCGCAAAGGTGACTTATATCGAGGGGTGGCGTCCTGACGGCCTGAAATACATGTTCTCACCTAGTTTAGGCACCAGACTCCCACAACTTTTATGTAAAACTAATGCAACTACTTGTTATCTCTGTGGTGGTTAATAAAGCATTATTATTATATTTAACTTCTCGCAAAAAGGCCTTTACGTGTTGGACCCATATCCCGGATAAAACCAGTTAATGTCAGCGAGATAATCATAATATATCCTATCCTTAATTATTAATATATTCCAATGTGTAAAATATAAGACTTTTGGATTCATAAAAAAATGTATCTAATATTAAAAATAGTTTACCCAATTTTCCTCTATGGAGCAGAAGCGTGGATTGGAGAGATAGAACAGAAAATAGACTCCTTTGAGACGTGGTGGGAGACCATAAGAACGAATAAGTCAATTCTAGAACAGCTAAACATTAGAACTAGACTCTCAGCGATCTGTTACCAGCGTATTCTCGGATACTTCTGTAATATTGCCCACCGGCAGTCAGACAAGATTGGAAGGGTGGACGGAAAAAGACCGCGCGGCCGATCATCTATCTATATCCGCCCGCCCGCCCCGCCTGCCTGACCGCGCGGCCGATATCTAGCCGTTGGCGTGATCAAATCACTGCTCTTACAGAGCTTTCTGCAACAATGCTTTAAGAGCTGTTGTCTGAATGTCTGAGTCTGAATGTTCGCCGAAGCACATGTGGACTGCTTTTTTGTAAACATGCGCAAGCGGTGAACGTCGTTGCTGCGAAAGGTGCGGGCCAGCCGCAACAGTATCTTTAACGCATTGGCAGAGAGGTTTGTCTATCAGTACTTGAACCACTGCAACATGGTTCATTAACTGCATTATTTTAATATTATATAATAGACCTTGAAATCTAAAATAAATAAATAATCTATATCATCACGCCAGATCCCTTGCAGGGTAGGCAGAAAGTACACAGTGCCAACAAGTTCTTTCCTTACATACCTATCAGACTTCCTCCACTCTCATAGTTCGTCTCATACACGCTCGCCGGTTACGGAGACTCTACACTTGCCCTTCAGATAAGACACTGTGTCTTTGGTCATGGTGAGATAGTTAAGGTCTTCCTCGGTACCTACATCCTTCCACTTTCGCATTGTATATCTGTTTTGTCATTCTTTAGATACAATATAATAATTAAAATATGTTATCATTGAAAGGTAGCATAAAGTCTACACTTTCGGAATGATACTGTAATTTTTTGATAGAATAACTACTAAATAGTAGCAAACGAAAAATTACATTATCATTCGGTACAATAGTAATAGGTTCGTTCCCTTACTACACTGGTATCTAGCATCGTCTGCCTAAAGTTGGTGTATACAATACAACTTTGCCAGTCCCTTAGGGAATATAGGCATCACGGTGTTTATTTTTATCACTACATATTATATAAGAAAGTCCCCCCGAGGTGTCTGTCTGAATATCTGACCGCGATAAACTTAATAACTACCAAACGGATTTTCATACGGTTTTCACCAATGGACGGAGTGATTCAAGAGAAAAGTTTGTGTGTAATTCACCCGTGCGAAGCCGGGGTAGGTCGCTAGTCCGTAATAATTGTTGCATTTGCATTTAAAAGTATTAGTTTTCGTGTGATTCATTCTATAAATTATTTTTAATGCAGAAAACCTGTCAATGCTTAATGTAAAATCGATGTTACGTCAGTCTAAAAGTTTTAAGAAAAAGATTAACTTTGATTCGTCTAAAATTTGGCATATTCAGACAATTATTTAAAGTGGGGCATTTTTATTCAATATAAATTCAATATGTTTCCATAAACAAAGTTGGCTGGGAAATCTTTGAATTTGCACTTTAAAATTAGAATATAAAATAAAAAACATTATACAGAAAAATAAAGTTTCATTTACCCAGCAGTATTTACTAAAATGTAGTCTAATAATCTAGTTCAAGACGTGTCAAATACTATTTTAACAAATTTTTGACAAAACCAAGTCACAATACCCATATCCACCCACTAACAACGAGTCCGATAGCTCGGACAATACAATAAAACGCCTGCAACAAAATGACTAACATACTGAATGTAATATCGTAAATATGCTCAGTTAAATTACCCATGCGTTCTTTGAACTGAATTCACTTGCAGTTTCATTATCAAAGTTTTAATTTAGATGTTTAACGTCGTTTGTATCTTAATTTGGCTTTGTTATCGACAGTACTCACATTTATACTAAATTCGCAGTTAGTTTTTAGGTTATAAAAGTAAATACTCCCTTACTAATTTAATATTTTTTCTCGCTTCTCTCTTCACTCTATCTTGCACCTCTCATTTATTTTTTTATAAATCTATGTGCAAATAATTATTGTAGCTTGCTTCTGATGAAATGATTGTTCTCGAAATAACTTATAAATTTTTTTGATTCGTTGTCATATTCTAAAATAATATACTTGAGACAATCAAAATGGATTATGTAGTAAATTACACACACTTCTTATACACAGTCTTTTAGTAAGACGATGAAGTGTAAAATTTTTGTTTATTATAACGGCCTTTACCCCCAAAGGGATGGTGTGATAATATAGATAAATATATTATAGCAACCAAGCCTCTTAATAACTTCCCTTTCAAGTTTTGTATTAAAAAATGGTAATTAACTATTAAATGTAAACAGGAATCTTGGTATAAATAAATATACAGGGGGACCCGTTGAGCTGAGTTCTGGATCCTGGATGGATCTGGATCCTTGGAAACATGCCAACAATTTTTGATTTAAAGAGCATGAAAAGAAAATCCTTCAAGAATGAGCTTTAAACATATAGAACCTACATATATAGTAAAATTAATAAAAAAGCATTTAACATTTCTCTTATAATTTTGACTCTAGAATAGTGCAATACTGCAATGAAACAGCTTATGGGTTTTCAAACATAAATTCCAATCCAGGTCCTTTTTTCAAAATCTTTGAGTGTTATTTCTCTTAGCTCAAAATTATCTAATAGTAGTATACCTATCTAATAGTTTAAGAGTACCTAACTGACACTGGTCTATCTCGATACAGCAGCCGGTATTTACATAAATTTTAATGTTTTCTATTAATATTAAGTACACTTTACAATATGAAAAAGGTAAGTCATGGTTTAGTGACCATTATTTGCCTTTTATTAAATATTACCCTGATAATGGTCACATACACGATTTTACATAACCAAAAAGAATTTCACGCTTTAAAACTCGGTTTCTAACAGCGTCATCACAAGAATGTACACTACATCTTATCATAAACGAAATTGAACCCGCAGTCAACACTTGCGCCGACGCAAATAAAGATGACAATAAAATACTTCAAATAAAGATATTATAACGTCTCAATTACTGAGACGGGTTCCCTCGGTTGTCATTCACAAAATTAAAGGTACTCTAAAGAGCATAATAAACAAAGTAACACAAAATATTTATAATGAATCGTAAAGCTGTTACCGTGAGGTGAATCTCCTCGGTGTTCGTGGTAGTCTTAATGCATGATTACTCGTTCCTCCCACTTCGCGGCCGGCTATCATTGGCTCCCAGCGCGCAGTCGCCGCCTCCACTCCTGAGCACACTCTACTTCAAAACAACTCCATCCACTCAATAAACAAGTCTTGAAGTCCATTGTCTCCGCACCATTATGCCGTCACATCGACATGTACCTACCGCGAACCCGTCATAGATCTGTTAGAAATAAATAACAAAAAACATCAGGGCTCGGGGCGTAGCTACTCATTAGATCCACTTCTTAAATAAATAACACTTAGAAGATAGTTCATTTTATAGTTTTGATTTGAGACCGTAATTTCGTTGGTGATTTTGAAGTCAAATGCGATTGAAGCTGTTTTTATCGCATCTCGCAGAAAGTCTGTGGTTAATTGATCACCGATGCCGGTAAGAGGATCAAGGGCATACAAGTTCTGTAGCGGTTAGGGTCAACAGTGTGAAATGTGGCGCCGACGGGAGGACGTCGCGGGGGGAGGCGAGCCCCACGGGGCGGGGGACTAGCGCCTCCGCGGGAATAAAACCACCGTTTGCCGCCGCCGCCTGCGCTTCCCCTACAGCAAAAAGTCGAAGACGGAACGAGGCGACAACCACAGACGCTCGCCTCCGCGCTGCCGCGGATAAAATCGACATAGAATTAAAGAAAAATACAAAAATCACTCATTGTTCTCATAAAATGAATGTGCTGGGAGTTGAATGTGAGGCTTTTTGTGAAAATATTCTCATACTTTTAAATGGGGTCTCGTGTGGCGCCTCCTAATGATTTGTCCTTTTTGCGGCGGCGATGCGCGCGCGCCGCCGCTCGATCCGGACAACTCTAGGCTTTTGGTGTGTCGGCGCTTGTCACACTTCAACCTTTTTGTTTCACTGTTTCGGATGTAAATTAAACAGTTTAGGCGGCATTGTTCCCAAAAACGGTGAGGAAATAAAAAGAAAATTATTATTATTGATTTTGGCTTATTTAATCTGTTTGCCTTTTTGTAGATGGGTACATATACTTAACGTAGTATATTTTTTCGTTATTTATTATTATTAACTCTTTTGTCTTTAAAAAAACCTACCTCGTGTCGTGGTTGCGCGGGTAACCGAAACAAACCTTTGTGGGCCACACACAGATTGTTTCCGTGAGGGGATTGAACCTGTAACCGCTTGTTTCTTTGAGCGGAACACTTTACGATCTTGCCATTAGTCCACGTTCGTGAATCAAGGTTTATTTCATCTAGTTTTAGAAATGTTCAGAAACTGTTCAGAAATTAATAGTCTGTTATATGTATTCCTTTCTTGAAACCAACTGTTTGGACAACAATATTCCCATTTGTTATCTATATCATCACGTCAGATCAGAAAGTACGGATTTCAAACAGATTGTTTTCTTACAGACCTCTCTAGCTTCCTCCACTCTCGTGTATTTTTTATTTAACAATATAACTTGTATGTGCGTGCAGCAAAGGGCAGAAACAAATGGAAAGCCTTAGAGGAGGCCTTTGTCGAAAGACAAGCTGTAAAAAGAGGAGAACAACCGAATGCCGCGACTACAGTTTAGTTTAAGTTAATTACTTTTCTACTCTATTTTTGATTTGTGTTTGAATATTTGTCAAATAAGTTAAAGATTAACAGCAATAAAGGCTAAAATAAGCCTTTTATTTATTTATAACTTGTATATAAACATATTAAAACATTGTCGTTGAACGTAAATTTTACAGAGATGGTGAGTAATAACATTTACGGATACTTAAATTGTCTCAGCCATTGATACCGAAGTAAAAATAAATGAAAGTATTTCATATAAAGCCAATCCAAGTATTCCTTCATAATATTACATATATGGTTTTCCATCAAATAAATAAATATTTTTATAACCCTATCCTCGTACCGTCGAAGGCTTACATTTTCTGCGCTTCCGTATGAAATGATTTACAATTTGGGATGTCTCAGGCAGGGTAAGCAAGTTTATGTGATTAAAGACTATGTTTCTTTCTTCACCATACTGCGATTTATCTCCGTGGTGGTTTATGGCCTAATCTATAAATGAAGGCCATTGCCTCTCTGTTAGAAGTATCCATTATTTGGAACTGATCTGTATAAAGATTCAAATGGAGGAAAAGTCCACTAGGATCCATCAATGGAGCCATCCGATGGATTCAAGTGGACTTACAAGTTTGGCTGACTGACTTATTGTTGGTACAAGGATTCTCTTTCTCTTGAGAGAAGTTGCATCCATAAGCACAAGCCGGAAACAAGTGCTTACGAAGTGGATTATGATATTCACAACCTGTGCCATAGATAGATATTCTTAGACAATTTTTATTCCTAGAGTTGCGTTTACGAACACGGGCAAACTTAAGACAAAGCTTTTTTTATTTATCTGTACATATCATTACGCCAGATCTCTTGCGGAGTAGGCAGAGAGTTAAGGGTTCCATCAAAGCTTTTTTCTTCGCTATAACACAAATAACTGCAACTATGGTTAAATAAAAGAAATAACTAATGTAATTTTACCAAACTGGATTTATTACTGCTACGTTGGTATTATGCACGATATGGCTGGGTATCCTGGGTTCGTGGGTTCAATTCGTAAGTCAAAGTGCTATTGAAGTTTTTTTATCTAAAAAATCTGGTATAGCTTGCCCCTATTATATTGGAACTTTACATTGTTGGTGATATGCTTATCCCACTGGATATGGGATGGATCGATTATGCCCCATTTATACCATTCCATAATACTAAAAATACTATAGGTGGTATGCAACTTGATTGATTACCTCTTCTGTGATAACTATGAATACTTACATACATTACCTTTGTGCAATAAAGACTTTCCTATTCTTTTTTAAAAAACGTAGCCGCACTCTAGGTTTTATTTCTGTATCGTGGGTACGTTTACAAACATAAAAAATCAGACACACAAATACCCAGACCGGAACAAATTGTGGATCACACAAAGATCTGTTCCGTGCGGAACTCGAACCCGCAACTATTAGACACAGTGGGCGGAGCGGATTAAGCTCTTAACCACTGCGCTAGATCGTCTGTCAAGACTATAATACATAATGCGCAATCACACACTATTTAAAGCATCCAATTCAAAACTAACACAAACTAAAGTTCAACCAGATGTTCCAAATATTTTTAATCAGCCAATACACAAAACGGTTGTGGCTGAAACCGTCACAAACTTCCCGGTGCTGGGCCGTTATTCGCTATGACTAAATGCGGCACGTTACGATAACTTCATGAAACAATCGTGTAATGGTTCTGTATGCCATTTGACCACCATTAAGTGATCAATCAAAGCAGTGATAGCCTAGTGGTTAGACCGTTGGACTGCAAAGTCAGAGGTCTCGGATTCAAACACAGGCAACGCACCTTTGTGTTTTCGAAAGCAGGTGCGTATTCAAAATTCTGATCACTTGCTTAAACGGTGAAGGAAAACATGGCCAAACTATCAAACCAACTGGCCTAAGAGTTTCTCGAAGGTGTGTGCAGTTCGCCAACCCGCACTGGGCCAGCGTGGTGGACTATGGCCTAAACCCTCTCAGTTTGAGAGGAGGCCCGTGCCCAACGGTGGGGCAGTTTCTTACCAGGGCTAATATTATAAGTGATCATTACACAAAGTTATCTTAACATGCCGATTTACGTATCAAATTGATCTTAGCGAATAAGGGTCCAAGGCAGAAACCTGATTGTTCTTACCGACCGTCCCAAAGCCCTTACATCCCTTCTTTCGGATACAGATACTGCACACAGGATCAGGCACCGTCCTCGCCGGCGAGGTTATTGCAATTTTAATAGAATTGTTGATCATTGACATCAGACAATTGTTAGTTTTGACAGTTTTCAATCTACAAATTCAATGCTTTCCAACTCTTATGGTACCTATCAATAATTGTTATGGTTTTCCATTGTCATAGGTACCAGTTCAAACAATTGTCGACTTTTGGCAGAATAACATTCAACGATTTTTGTAGCATGTCATAATTACAAAACGCGTTAAAATAGCAGACTTGGGGCACTGAAAACGTGCTATCACTGTCATCTTTATTTAGTTTATTTTAGTGTGAAAAGGACAGCATATCAATTCGCTAGCATCTCGCTAACGTCAATATTTTTGTGCTAAGTTTAAAATCTCGCTCAGCTATTATTATTTATTTTTCTTTCTCTTCTACCTCATTTTCTACCTCATCTTTTCTCTGTAAATGAGAGAACCATGTAACTATTCTCACGAATATTATAACTAGGTTAATTTAATTTAGACTCAATGTAGTATCAGCTACATTTTTCTCCCATACCCCACAACAAAACGTAGATGGAAAAAATTGTGAAAATTCTATTTTAAAAGAGTAACCGTGACTCTACCTCGGAATGACATTTCGAAGCGGTGGTAGAGTCTCTGTTACATTTCTGACGATTCACATATACTGTAATGGTTTATATGAATAAAAAATATTCTGGTTCTGCTTCGCTAACGTTAATCTTTTCGTACTAAGCTCTCTGGTCCCTCTATGTCTTTATGTGCATAAACGTTCATTTACCCACAATACAAGGCGATAGCGTGGCGATGCGGTTTCAAAAGTAGGAATAAATAATACAAACCTAGCAGGCTGAGTCGTGACACGAAGTCTTTCACTAATGGAGCGTCGACTTAAGTAGCGTGGTACCCTCCAATCAAGATCCTTCGTTAGTTTTCCCCCCTTTTTTATTAAACATTATGATAAACCCAAATATAACACGACAATTTGCTTACGCGTCGAAGTTGATAAGCCTCACTAAGTCTTTGCTAGTTTCCCTGAAAACGAGTAGATATTCTCATTTTAAAGGTAGACCTAGGAAAACAGGAATGCTAAAATGTTATTCCGAAATTGTTACCTTATGACTTATCGCATCAAATTTTTAATGGTATGAAGGCGAGGAATAAACACGTAGTCCAAGACAAGTCTTAGATTCAAAGATCATATTTACGTAAAATGGATGAACATTGGGATTTTTTTTGAACTAAAAGCTCTCATTTAAATTAAAAGCTCTTTAAACTTCTATATTTTATTTTCATTAATGAAACAAAAACGGTATGCGGCCACTTATTGAAGATTCGAGTCCTTAATTGTGAATGAAAACCGAGGTTTTCGTTGAGGCCACACAAGAGAACAGTAGGAGTGAAGTTATCTAAAATTGATGGGGTTAATCTCAAAACGATACTTTGTCGTGTGTCAATAGACGCATCCTCTGTCGGCCGCAAGATAATAGATACAGAATGCTATTACCTACGTGTAGTTTGGATTAGGTTTGATGGGTTCCTGTTGCATTTTAAAGCGACCACTCGAAAGCTCATTAATATTCGATCTGTTTAATTTCTATTTTCTAACTACGTTATTTTTCGTCGACATTATGTTTCGATGTCGATCGCGTCGCGTGACACGGCAAAGTAAGTCACAGCAAAAGTTTGACTTGTTGCCCTAATTTCATTTCACTGTATATTTTTTGTTTCAGGCTTTATGTGAATTGAGTTTTTGATTTATTCTGTACCTACCTTCCAATAAGTTACGGTCGGCTAATTCATTTTTTGTTATCGTCGTAAACACGATTTTGTCATCAAAGTGAAATAATCAGGGTTATGTATCTCACGATATGTATGTACGTGTGTAGCGGTGTAGGTATCTCGTTGACAAATTAGGCATTTGTATGTTTCGTTTTCATTGAACGATATACATAAGTATACAATAAAATGTAGGTAGATATAACACGCCTATAATTTATTATGTATGCGACGTGTCTCGATAGTTAAAATTTTATTAATTTAATGCAAATATAAAAATATACATATTTGGAATATTTAGCACGTCTTATGAACTTCTATCTACTATCATTATGTAAGCAGAAGTAGATATATAATAAAAAGGCATAAATGACCATTGAACTAATTGAACTCATTGGTTGACCTTGTAACACTTCTACAGGTACTTTTGATAATGCACATACCTACCTAGTCAGTGCCCAAATCTAGCTCTGCATTGTATGTTTTTCGTGCTGTGACAAATAAATATTTTCTTTCTTCCTTTTTGATTTCAATCTCCGGAATCTCTATCGCGTAAGCAGGCAGCCATTAATGTAATAATAAAAGTTGAGGATTCTGCCGAAAGTGGCTGTTAAATTTCTTACTGTTGCCATTTTATTACACTGCCAAGTCTTGGTTTAATACGCGTCCAAAAAATGTAAACAAAAAATAGGCGCCACCAGAGAGAATCCCAACTTGATGTACAGCAGTCAGAACCTTATTATATCGTGTAGTGTATTTTTTATATGTAGGTATCTTTTGGAGACCCGGGTTTTGTGTTAAAATACACACCTAAGTATCATTAGCTATAAACACACTTCTTTGTGTCTACCTTTGGAAGAAATAAGGGCAATAAAGTGGGAAGATTGAGGTACCGAACGGATATAGGCCAAGTATGGAGTTGGCTTAAGTCACAATAGACTTAACTGAAATAATTACGTCGCGACTCCACAATTTACAGCAACAGTAATGATAAAGTTGAATAATATTTTATGTTCAATTTATTGTATACACAGCTAGCCGCTATGTATTTACAATCTTGTAATTAACGTTTATTGATAGTGCGTTTAATCGATCTATGAATCTTATCTGTTCACCGGATACACTTCGATGGAGCGATAGCCGTTTCCATATAATGTTAGCATATAAATCCTTTGAGCGACAAAGGAGTTGCGCCTACGCAAGTCGCCAGTGCCAGTGACCCCCTCCCCGCCGCGCCGCGCGCCCCGCCCCGCGCGTACTGCCGGGCCCCGGTTTACTGTGGCGCCTTATTATGTTACCTTTGTTTTCAAATTTAATTGGCTCCTCAAAGATAACTTATCTTGATAATAAACGACGACCAATAAACCGGAGGTCGAGAACAACTGACTGTTCCTGCAGATAAGATTGCGCCTGAGTGATGTCTCGTAGTATCCAATTCTACAAAATATGAACGCATCAAGGTTTTAATGGATTTAAGTTTACAAATTAGTTGAGCAGTGTTTGAATAATTTGCATAAATTTCATATTCGGGGCTATTTTTTGTGAATATACTTACAGCTAGTTAAGGTTGGATAATGTAAGAACCGGTTATATGCAACTTGGACTGTAATTTTATTTAGTAAACAGAAATATTTTTTAATATCATATGAATATCAGCCTATATACAGTCCTACTGACGGGCAAAGGCCTTCTTTCACAATTTAAATTAAGAAAGTATATAATTTTTATATTTTTTTCCGCTGCCGTAAATATTGGTTTACCAACGACGATTCGAATAGCACATGAACCAAGTACCTATTATGTTTACAGTGAATTACAAATACGTTATTACCGATTACACGGAGGAAGTTCCGAGGTCAAGTTGGATTTACGTGGAATATTTAACATAGCCGCTATCGTATTATAATAAGGTGTGTGACCTGGAGCTTGCGACAATCTCTTACACTGTTTTGGCTGCAGATACGTATAATTATTTAATATATTAATCTTAACACAAATTATATTGGTAATGCAATTTATGCAGAATCGCTTTGTTTATTTATTTCGAAATTGCAAATTTATACACACCGTCATGCCTAAATAAGCACGCTCCGAGCAGGGAAAGCAGAGGTGTACTGTGTGTACCCACTTTTGGCCGACTATGTTAGATCCCATGTGGTGATGGCAGGTGGAGTAGAGCCCTGACAGAATAGTTGCCACAAAAAGGATTTCATAATCGTGGAAGGTCAATACAAAGATAGGGATGATGGAGTTAAGATTGGTAAGACCTGACCAAGGGCATCAGGATAGGGATGTGTAGTAAAAGAGAGGAGGTTTATGCCCTGCAGTGGGTAGAATAAGCTGGAAATGATGATGACTTTGAAGTAATATATATACGTAACACGAGATCCTGAGTTGAAATCTAAGGTCGAATATTTTGGATAGGGTAATTCTTCTATTAAAAAATTCTCAGTATTATTAGTCCGAAGTCTGGAATTGGATAATAGCAACAGACTCGACTTTTCTCGTTTGCTTCATTCAGCGTGCTAATGGGGCTGCCACGTCACTGTTGCACCTCTTTTATGTTCGAGGAGGTTCACACAGATGGATTTGCTGCCGTCATACGTAAGCTCTGCGCCTCCATACTTCAATGGATACGCGACAGTCCCAACACCATCCTGCGCATGTTGGGGACCCGGTGGAAGTAATCGGTGCTAATCCACCGGCTACGATTGCTTGCAGTCAAGTAACTGTGTTTTTTACTGACGTCATTGGAGACCACTGGTCTAAACAAATCTCATAATTCCAAATGTCACTAACAATATTTTTAAGTTTAAATTGTTACTAACCACTGTATGGATTTCTGTTTCCCGAAATAAATGAGTTATTATTATTATAGCCAAGATGACCCCCCACAAATCTTGAACTATTGTTGTAACTACTCATTGCAACCACAACAGCGACGATATTTATACGTTATTTAGATTTTGTCGTTTGACAGAATCTTAATCACCACTGTATTCAAAACACCTGATAATAAATACACAATAACCGATATCGCTACCAAAAACAACCTAATATCGAAATGATATTGTTTTTATGAAAAAAATAATGGAACGGAGTATCATGACTGATAAATTCATTAAGTAAAGTGCAAAACGTGATAGGTAGAAGAAATAGGTGAAAATTACATTGATAATTATTGATTAGAATCTTTTATAATCGCTGTCCAAACTTTTTAGGGGCATAACTCGAAAATATTGTCATTTGAGTCAGTGCTCTATTTCAGTATTGTAAAGCTTAAAATCTTCTGTCCTCGTTTTTAAGTTATGTCGTATTTTTGCGATACTCATGTGTCCTCCAGTAGTCTATAAGGCATTAGTAGTAAAAAATGTAATTTACTTGAAAGCATTATCACAACCATTACTACTGAAAAGGGGGCAGATACGTTTAAAAGAAATTGATAGGACCCTGGATAGTAGATCTATATCGATATAATATTATTTGTCAAGACAAATCTAACGAGCCCAAATACATCGAGGTTATCTTATATAGTCCTATGGCAACTTGCCGGCTCCATTATCAAACCAAATTTCATGGCACTATATTGTTGCAGCGAAGTCACATATGTAAGAATGCCAAATTTTAGCTCAATCGAATACCACCAGCAAGTACTTGAAAAATGTATTAAAAATTTTGAATGGACTGACAGACATACGAACAAAGCTTATCAATTTATAGTTATCTATCTATATCATCACGCCAGATCCCTTGCGGGGTACGCAGATAATACAGAGTTTCAACATGTTCTTTCCTTTCAGTACTCTCTGGCTTCCTCTACTCTCATAGCTGAAGGTAACTAAAACCTTTAAAAAAGGTGTGTGGCCATATGCTGTTGGAACGTACCAAGACGCCCATGTGGGTTTCAACTTCACAAAGACTTGTATTATAGAAAGTACATTTACAAAATATATATTATTCTTATTTTAAGCAGTGATAGCCTAGTGGTTAGACCGTTGGAGTGCAAAGACAGAGTTCTCGGGTTCAAACCCAGGCACGCACCGCCGTCTTTTCGAAAGCACGTGCGTATTAAAAAATACATATCACGTGATTTAATGGTATAGAAAAACATCGTGAGAAAACCGCATGCCTAAGAGTTTCACGAAGGTGTGTGAAGTTCGCCAACCCGCACTGGGCCAGCGTGATGGACTATGGCCTAAACCCTCTCGGTTTGAGGTTAGGCCCGTGCCCAACGGCAGGACAGTTTCTTAACAGGGTCAATGTTATATTACTTATGTTATTCTTATATAACACATGCAAGCATTTAATAACCGCGCGATATGATATACATACATAATATTTAATTAGGCGACTACGGAAAAGGGGTCGCTTCCATTGACCCCATGTTCATTGTGTACTGTTTAATTAGTAATTCCAATACATATTACATATTCATTAATGTATCATTAAATTTTGTTAAAGCTTCAAGAATATACGATTAAAATTAGTTGTTTTTGTTGTACAGTATTTTTTGACTTTTTTTGACTGATTTATTTTTATAAAGCTAGGTCATTGTTAGTGGACAAATAAAATTCAATACGGAAGAATTTATAATTTTTAATGGTTTTAGACCTTTGAATATGAACATTATTTAGAGGAAACTTACTAATGTAGCCCTACTAGAGGAAAGCAAACAGGAAAAGGTTTACAAGACCTCTTCTCACTTGTAGTCAAACTCATATCATAATCATCATCATCATCATCTCAGCCTATACTTGTCCACTGCTAAACATAGGCCTCCCCAACCGCTTTCCAGCGTAACCGGTCCGATGCCACCTGCATACAACGACTTCCAGCGATTTTCACAAGATCGTCGGTCCATCTGGCAGGCGTTCGTCCTACGCTACGCTTGCCAATACGTGGTCTCCACTCTAGAATCTTTATGCCCCAACGCCCGTCAGATGTTTGCGCTATGTGGCCCGCCCATTGCCACTTCAGCTTGCTGATCCTGAGGGATATGTCAGTGACCTTGGTTCTTCTACAAATCTTCTAATTCCTGATTCGATCACGTAGAGAAACGCCGAGCATAGCTCTTTCCATAGCTCGCTGAACAACTATGAGTTTTTTATGAGACCTATTGTAAGACACATATCATAATATATAATAATAATAATATCAGCCTATTCTTTCCCACTGCTGGGCAAAGACCTTTGCTCACAAAAGGAGGTGAGAGAAATTAGGTCATACTTCGCAAAGCAGACCCAGAGCGGATTGGTGAAAATAGATTTGTGGTCACAGGCTGTTGGAACTTACCAAGCCGCCCATGTGGCTTCCATATTGGTTTAACGACGACCCTCTATACGGGGAGTCTGTGGGTTAGCTGAACATTGAAATCGCTAAATGTCCTGCGCGTACAATATGCTGATGGGGTTGCCGCGATGTTGCAGTGCATCAGCTATGTTCCCTGAAGCGAGGGTCGATGGTTTTGATGCTATCTGGAGAAAACGACCTTGCTCCGTGTTGAATCGTATTCGTGGATGCAATAATAGTATTCTAAAAGTAATAGTTGAACAATACGACTCCTTTATAGAGGGTAGGTTAGTAAAAAGGGTGTACTCTCCATTCATCACGTATATAAATTATATGACGGCTATATACAAGCTGAACTGATTAGGTAATGGTATCTGATTGGGATGTGTATTTGTATCCTGGTTGTAGAATTCTATATTTAATTGTAATTGTATGTTACTAACATTTAGACCTTAAGCCTACTAACCGATAACAGACCATATTGTTGTTTCACGAAATAAATTAATTAAAATGGAAAGATGGAAAGAACTTTTACGTTTATAATATTAATTGAATGTGAAAGTTTGTATGTTTGTTACTCAATCTCGCAAAAATGGTTAAATTTTGGCACCCAGATAGTTCATTTCATAGTTTCTGTTTAAAGTCACGCAGGCGAAGTCGCGGACAGAAGCTAGTTCATTATAATTATACTGAGAATTAAAATCAGTTACACTACCCAGTTTTCAGTTGTAGTCCGAGTAAGTAATAAGAAATTAAATCTGTCACTGTAAAGTCCTATTCTTACACTTATGTACACCTATTATGAAAATTCTGACCAGTTTTTAATCGATATCCCACTGGAATGAATGATGAATGATAAACAATCATGTTCAGTATGATCGAATGTAGACATACCTTAGATGATCGGGATTAGCATATACCCAGAGAATTTCACTACTTCCAAAAACATGTTCGATTCGGTTAGGTCCGGGCTTGCTCATAATATTAGCCCCGTTAAGAAACTGTCCCACTGTTGTGTACAGGCCTCCTCTCAAACTGAGAGGATTTAGGTCATAGTCCACCACGCTGGCCCAGAGCGGGTTGGCAAACTTCACACACCTTCGAGAAACTCATAGGCATGCAGGTTTCCTCACGATGTTTTCCTTCACCGGGCTTACTCGTTGGTTCACTTTCATCAGACTATCCTTATGCGATATATATACCATACACTCTGAGAAGACTGGAAAACTTATCTACCATTCATTCAAAACCTTATAATACTGAATACTGAACCTTTTCAAACAGAATCATATAAAACAAAGTCCCCCACAACACGTCTGTCTGTCTGTCTGAACGCGATAAACTCAATAACTATCGACCGGATTTTCATACCGTTTTCACTATTGGACTGAGTGATTCAATAGAAAGGTTTATGTGTATAATTCACCCATGCGAAGCCGGGGCGGGTCGCTTGTACTTTAAAAAACCTTATGCTTATTCAACTGAATGATAGAAGGACAGCCTAGTGGTAAGACCGTTAGACTGCAAAGTCTGAGGTCTTGGGTTCAAACCCAGGCACGCACCGCAGTCTTTTCGAAAGCATGTGCGTATTTAAAATTAACTATCACTTGCTTCAACGGTAAAGGAAAACATCGTGAAGAAATGTGCATGCCTGAGAGTTTCTCAAAGTGTGTGTGAAGTTCGCCAACACGCACTGATCCAGCGTGGTGGAGGAGGCTCGTGCCCAACGGTGGTTATTATTAGTTATTCAACCGAAAGAGGTCCAATGCAAGACAAAGGCCTCATCAGACTACCAACTTTGCACAGTATGCATCCAGCTTTAACCTGATATCTTCACCAAGCAACCAGTCCATCTTGTAGGGAGCTTGTCCGCACCATGTGATTTTTAGGCACCAAAAAATACAATAGGGGGTGAGCCTATTGCCGTATACCGGGCACAATTCCAGACTCCGGACTTACTACGGACTACTATGTAAGAAGGAGAATGAAAGTAGGATAAATGCAGTCGAAATGCGAGCTCTGCGGACGACGTGCGAAGTGAAGCTGACCGACCGTATTCGCAACACTGCGGTAAGAAAGCGAGTAGGTATGAATAGTATCAGTGTAAAGATGAGAAAGGGTTATGCTCCGCTGGTTCGGACATATAGAAAGAATGTCGGATGAAAGAATGACAAAATAGATATACAATGCGAAAGTGGAAGGTTGTAGGTACCGGGGAAGACCTAAACTATCTCACCATGACCAAAATAGACCGAGTCTTATTTCAAGGACAAGTCAAGGCTCGGTAATCTATGAGAGTGGAGGAAGCCAGAGAGGTATGTAAGGAAAGAACCTGTTGTAACTCTGTACTCTCTGCTTTCCCCGCAAGAGATCTGGCGTGATAATATAGATAGCCTACGGACAACTTTTCGTTAGAATAACTAAATTTTTCCGACTTAGGATATGAACCCAGGACCTCGTGCTCACAAAGCGATGCGCTTTGCCGCTGGACTAACGAGGCAGCGGATAGGTAGTTTATAGATATATATCATCATCATCATCATCTCAGCCTATACTTGTCCACTGCTGAACATAGGCCTCCCCAATCGCTTTCCAGCGTAACCGGTCCGATGCCACCTGCATCCAACGACTTCCTGCGATTTTCACAAGATCGTCGGTCCATCTGGCAGGCGGTCGTCCCACACTGCGCTTGCCAATACGTGGTCTCCACTCTAGAATCTTTCTGCCCCAACGCCCGTCCGATCTACGCGCTATGTGGCCCGCCCATTGCCACTTCAGCTTGCTAATCTTAACGGCTATGTCGGTGACCTTGGTTCTTCTACGAATCTCCTCATTCCTGATTCGATCGCGTAGAGAAACGCCGAGCATAGCTCTCTCCATAGCTCGCTGAGCAACTCTGAGCTTTTTTATGAGACCTATAGTAAGAGACCACGTCTCTGATCCATATATCATCACTGGTAACACACACTGACTAAAAACTTTAGTCTTAAGGCACTGAGGTATTTTGGATGAGAAGATGTTGCGCAGTTTCCCGAACGCTGCCCAGCCGAGTTGGATTCGTCGATTGACCTCTCTCTCAAAGTTGGACCTACCTAACCGGACTACCTGTCCCAGGTAAATGTATTCGTCGACAACTTCAAGAGTAGAGTTCCCAACGGTGAGTGCGGTGGGTACGACATGGACGTTACACATTATTTTCGTTTTGTCCATGTTCATTTTAAGACCCACTTGTTGAGATACTCTGTTGAGGTCACCGAGCATTCGTCCTAGATCTTCCAGCGACTCCGCCACGACCACAATGTCGTCGGCAAATCGAAGGTGAGTGATGTATTCGCCATTGATGTTGATGCCAAGTCCTTGCCATTCCAAGAGCTTGAAGGCGTCCTCTAAGGTGGCCGTAAACAGTTTCGGAGAAATGACGTCTCCCTGCCTTACTCCTCTTTTTATGGGGATCGCCTTCGTGCAATGCCCCTGTACTCGGACTGACATGGTGGCGTTATTATACAAGCACTTCAACACTTCAATGTACCGATAGTCAATGCGGCATCGCTGGAGAGATCTAAGAACCGCCCAAGTCTCGATCGAATCGAAGGCTTTCTCATAGTCCACAAACGCCAAGCATAGTGGCCGATTATACTCCTCGGTCTTCTGTATAATCTGCCGCAGCGTATGTATGTGGTCTATGGTACTAAAGCCTTTCCGGAAACCGGCTTGTTCGGGAGGCTGGAAGTCATCAAGCCTGCGTTCGAGACGATTCGTGATGACTCTCGAAAACAACTTATAAACATGGCTCAGCAGTGTGATGGGCCTATAATTCTTCAGTAAAGTGTTATCACCTTTCTTAAAAAACAGTACCACCACTCCCCTGTTCCATGCTTCCGGCGTTTTCTCTTCGAGCAAGACGGAATTAAACAGCCTCTGAAGGACTTTAAGTACCGGCGTTCCGCCCGCTTTCAGAAGCTCTGCGGTAATTCCGTCTTCGCCTGGTGCTTTGTTATTTTTGAGTTGTTTGAGAGCCATCGTAATCTCGTACAGGCTGATGTCCAGGATATCTTCAGTGTAGTGTCGGGTTAGCTTGGCTCTTGGGTCTTTTACCAAGTCAACAACAGGTTCAGCTACTGAGGTGTACAACTGCCCATAGAACCTCTCTATCTCCCTGAGCACCTCTGACCTATTCGACGTTACGTTTCCGTCCTCCGTCTTCAGCTTCGTCAACTGGCTTTGCCCAATAGACGCGTCTCTTGCGAACACTTTGGAGCCCTTGTTCTGTGCTATGGTCTCCTCAATACGCCTTGTATTGAAGGACCGTAAATCGTGACGCAAGGACTTCAGTATCTGTCCATTGAGCTGCCTATAGGACTTAGCATCATCGGAGGTTTGGAGCGTCATGGAACGTCGCTCAGCCATGAGATTTCGGGTGGAGTTAGATAGTTTTTGAGGTCTATTTTTACGGTGGGGCTTATAATACTTGGACCCGACCGTATGGACAGTCTCTACCAGCCTGTTGTTGATTTCGTCCACTGATGCGCTGCTGTCTAGCAATTCGAAGCGGTTTGCCAATTCGAGTTGAAAGTTCTCGGGGTTTTGGATGTGTGCATAAGAAGGTCGGAGCGTAGACTTCATCAGACGCGATCTTTCCATTTTGACATTAATATTTAATGTGCCTCTGACCATTCGGTGATCACTGCCGGTTTTTACCCTGTGAATCACGGAGACATCATTAAATATTTGTCGCCTGGTGCTCATGATGAAGTCTATCTCATTTTTTGTGGAACCATCAGGGCTCATCCAGGTCCATTTTCTATGAGGCGGCTTCCGGAAGAAAGAGTTCATCATAAAGAGTCCCTCCTTCTCCAGATATTCGGCCAGCCTCTGACCCCTGGGGTTGCGCTGCCCATATCCAAATTGCCCCACTCTCAACTCATCATCGCCCCGTTTGCCCAGCCGCGCATTGAAGTCACCCATAACCACTGTAAAGTGTGCTTTGGAAGTATGTATGGCTCTACTAATGTCCTCATACATTACTTCGACGTCATCATCTGAGTATGCCGAGGTCGGTGCGTAGACCTGTATGACCTTCAGCGAATATCTTTTGGATATTCTGAGTATCAGGTACGCTACCCTGCTCGACACACTAGTGATGGACACAATGTTGTCTATGAGTGACTTGTGGACGATAAATCCGACACCACCTTGGGACTGCTGTTCACCCTCCCGGTAGTAAAACAAGTTGCCGGATTTTAAGGTTATCGTGTCCTCGCCCTTTCTTCGGACCTCCGATAAACCAACAATATTCCACCGCAACTTGTTTATCTCTTCTTCCAGCTCAACAAGCTTCTCATCTGTCCTTAACGTGCGTGCATTGTATGTCACCAGGGCCAATTTTCGATGTTGGTGGTAGCCGAATCTCTGCCGGAGATTCTTAGCACCCCTTGTCCTGTCGTTACCATAGCTGCTACCGTGGCCAGGACGAACAGGACCGCCGGGGACTAGGGGCCTGGTTTTATTCTTATCTTCCATTTTAATAAATTGGGGATGTTTGCCATACTCGCCACGCCTGGCAGGCGGGTTGGCGAGCGCAGTTTTTGATGGTAGAAGTGTTAAGGGAACGCTGCTGCCCATTCCCTAGTTTTCCCTTAGTCGCCTTGTACGACACCCGATGGGATGAGATGGGTTGGTCCTATTCTAAGCCGGGAACCACGCGGCGTATAGATATATATCGAAAACCCTAATAGTTATCTTTCACGCTAAACTACGAGTGACAAACGAAAATGAGTTTCTCGATAACAATCTCTAGCAGTAAAAAGCAATATAAAGAATAGTTGACCGAGGAGTGATAAAACGTCACACAAAAAAAATGTATTCCAAAATATTGCCGGCCCCACAATTTATTACCGCTTTTAGCAAAAGGTTTGTTGTTTACAAGACATCTTTTATTTAAATCTTAATTTACGATTTCTCATTCAACAACATAAAGATAAGCTGGATTTAGAAGGCTAATAGTTGTAAAAAAAGGTATTTCCATTAAAGATTGCCCAAGCGGAAACTGTGGTGATTCCTACTATTAATCATGTCGAGATCTGGTTTAGAGCTATCCGACTATATTGAGGAAGAGTACGTCCAATTAACCTATGTTTTAAAAACCTTCGATCGTCCTTTATTTTAGAAGGATCCAAAAAGTGGAATTCTATTAATGCTAAAAATCTTTGAGATAAGAACGAAATTAAACTAACACCAATTTAATGAGTGTAATCTATACACTTTTAATAGAATTAATTATTTATCACCTACCCAAACATAAAATTATAAAAGATAAAAAATAAATAAGTTGGCTAATAGAATAAATATTAATCATAATCTGAATAAAATGCTGTTGTAAAATCAACCTAGACAACTTATAAATATTAAAAAAACCTAAAACGATGTAATAAAGTGTAAAATTTTAAAACGTTTTATAAAAACGGCACTAGTTCGCTACCTGTTTCGTAGTCGTAAAATCGGCTATAATTTTAGTGGCAATCGTTTGCCGAGATAACTGATAACACAGTTCGCCTTACAGGGACCATAATATAATAGTTATTAAGGATACAGACGGCCAGACTTACTTAGCATATCATTAAAATCAAAAGTTAGTAGACCGAAGAGTACTTATGTATAGGTAATAAGGAAAAGACAGTGAGTAAAGTCTATCCCTCATTCAGAATGTCATATTTATGAAAAAAAGGAGCAAGAAACTCCACGGTTACTCTTTCGGAACCTCGAAAGAAGTTATATATTTGAGCCGTTTAGGGTAGATACTCTGGGTCCGTGGGGTCCTGGTGCTCATCGCATATTTTGCGATTTGGCAAAAGCGCTGGTCGAAGTAACAGGTGACTCGAGGTCTGGCTCAACTCGCACAAAGGTTACGCATTGTTATTCAACGTGGCAATGCTGCCCGCCTTCTAGGCACCCTGCCAAGCGACAGCGATTTGGCACAAATTTATTTCTTGTAAAAACTTTGTAAATATTTTTGGTTTATTTTATTTATTTATTTTTTGTTTTATTTTATACCTAGCTTTTAACTTGTAAATAATCGTTCCTCAGTGTTATTTTCTTTTTAGTTATTTAAAAATCTTATGTTCTTGTAAATAAATAATAAAAATATTAAGAATGGTTATAGATGAGGTCATTTATATTCGGTAAGTTTGTAGAAAAACTTTTTATGTTAGAAGACCATTAAGGCTGAGGCTACCTCAAGCGAAGCAAATATGAAAACCTTGAAAGAAGCTTAATTTGAGTCGTTTAGGGTAGATACTCAGGGTCCGTGGGGTCATACGTACACCCTTTTCTATAAACATAGTCTTAAGAATTTACTTCGCCGAGTAATGTCATTTGCTTAAAATTCTATACTTAGCCAAGAAAACTTTTGACAGTTTCTGAACCATTTCTCAACTATAGAATAAAAATGATGTACTAAGTAAATACTTTAGTAAAAGTAACTACTTAGACATGTTTATTGATACGGGTGCTAGTGCTGCATAGTTTATTATGCAAAGTCAAATTGCTGGTCAAAGTAATAGGTGGCCAGAGGGCTAGCTTATACTTCACAAAGTCCGATCTATGCAGAACAAGTTTAGATCCTCGAAACTTCAGCAAATTAAAATCAAAAATTAATCGGGATAAGTTTCATAAATGTACAGAATCATCAACCTCATTTTCATCCCGTAGCCACCCAATGCCGAGTAGGTCACTTCCATGGATTTTTAATTGAAAGAAAATCATGTTTTGTCAACCTTGAAATCCACCTGACTTGAAATATGCACTTGAAATAGTCTAAAGACCAGCTCAAACGGGGGTGGAAGAAATGTATTGTAAACGTCCATATTTTGCCGATTATGTTAAGTCACAATATAATAAGGGGCGAGCCTATTGCCATTACATTGAGTATGAATCCAGACTGTAGGCTGCTACTGAGATAGTTTGATAGAAAAACCTTAACAACGCATTGTTCAAACTAGGAACCTAACTAAAACCTTTGTTATGTACTATTAGATCTACGAGGCAGTTGATGTGAACACAATTATGACAGGAGGTTAAGGACGAACTGATTAAGGTTAGCGTAACCACGCATAGCGCAATCGAGTTGATATGCCATCCTTATCACTCTACAAATTTACTAAATAAAGATGAACGTGATAGCACGCTTTCTCATAGAAATCCTCTAATCCTAGCCGCCGCCGACTACGAACCTAACTTCCCTCCTATTAGCCGCTACCGCCGTCCGCGGCATATTCTCAGCGATCCTCCCGATGCCTTTAAATCCCTTCTTTCTTATACAGATACCGCACACAGGATCAGACACTGACCTCGCCGGCGAGGTCGAAGAATCCCTTGCCCGCCGGCCGGTGCAGAGCACCACGGCGAGACACCTAGTATACGCCCTCTCCCATAGCGACTACCCAAGCCGAGGCCGTTCCTTCTTGAGGCGCCCTTGAGCTAGTTGCGCACACACATACAGAACGCTTTCTCGACAACGTTACTCCAACTTTAATCTGTTGACAATCTTAAATTGGTTACATACTCGTGGTTCAAACTTATAAAATTGCGAATAAGGTCGATAAGTTGAAACTACTTCTCACCTCTAAAACAATGGGGCCATTGTGTGGTACCGATTTTTGGGATAGTCCGAGAGGTGGCACCTACTAAATACTAATATTATTATCGAGTATAAGTAACGCGTGGTGGAGTGTGATTATGCTCTTTCACTTAGAATTAAGAAAGAAGGCTCATTGTTCAGCTGTGGGATAGTCCATGCCAATTTATTATTAATAATTATTACGATATATACTTACATGATTGGAGACTTGATGAGGAGCGCAATTGGCGGAGGGAATTGGACCGTCACGGAGTGATGGCCCAGAACAGAAAGCATGAAGACATCGATGTTAGTGTAACGCTATCAAAAAAGCGTGCTGTCAACTTCATCTGCATTTAGTAATGTGAAAAGGATGGCATATTAACTAATAATATCACGCTAACGTCAATGTCTTCATGCTAAGTCCTCTGGAAGGAAACCCATAAGCAGACCATCAGCTGTATGGAGCGATGATATCATGAGGGCGGCCGGCAAATAGCAAAATAAACAAGCACAGGACCGGTACGAATGACCTGATAGAAGAGAGGCCTACACGTGGAGTAGGTAGATAGATATAGTTTGATTGATGATAATCCTACTGATATGATAAACGAGAAAGTTTGTGAGGATGGATGGATTTAAGGTATTTCTAACGTTTTTAAAAAAAAAAAATGGTCGGATTTTATAACATAATATAAGCTAGGATAACTTATAAACAGAATAAAAACGCGTGCGCAGCCGCGTGCAACGGGTACTGACTATTATAAGTTATAAAAATATTTTTAAGCATATCCTTATCTTAAAAAGATACGGGTTTATTTTCCAGGATTACTTAGTAAGTGGACCTTTAATATTTCTCAGTCAATGCAACTAAAAACTAGCGTAAAGTTCCGTTGATATCACCCGTTCGTACATCCATGCTATCGTAACCTAAAAAGAACAGCTCTAAACTCCTCATCTATTTACTAGACGGTGCATTCGTATGTAATATCGTACGCCAGGTCCTTTGCGGTGCAGAGCGTACAATGTACCGACCGCTCTCATAGTTCGTCTCAAACACGTGACGGTTACGGAGACTCTTGAATGGGCCTTGGTGTTCTTAGTCATGATGAGGTAGTTTAGGTCTTCCCCAGGACCTACATCCTATCGCATAGTATATCTGTTAAGCTTAATAGTTTTATTGCCATATAATATTGATGTTTAAAGTAATACGTTTCTGTATACAACTCCGGGACTACATAACTTATTCGGGTTTTGTTAAACACAATTGAACCGACAGTATTAATAAAAACACATTACCCTAAATACCCAAAATTATGTCACACAACATTGTTATAAATTCATGAATAAGTTTACTTGATGGGTCACCTGTGATAAGAAATACTTTTTTGTCTTCAAGGTCACTTGTAGACAGATATATTCGTCACTATCTACTAACGATGGTAGGTGCCAATAAGAGTGGACAAGCCAATGGCCGTGCTTAACACTAATAGATTGACGGTAGCGTGTCGTTGTCGAGAAAGCGTGCTATAACGTACATCTTTATTTAGTAAATTTGCAGTGTGAAAAGAATGGTTTATCAAAGCAAAATCGTTACAGTACTCGTATCCTTAATCTGTGCTTGGTTCTCAGCTCTTCATAGTTCAATCAAGTTCTGGTAGTTCTCGCGATTATCAAAGAAAAGATCATTATTGATCAACGTTATTGTTAGTTTCAGCTTTTTCCCTTTCAGTAAGTTTTTTTTTCACGGTTATATGCGCTTTTTGTAATGCTTTATCCAGAATAATATAATGTTACTGATGTTTCTGTAGTTCACAGGTATTTGTTTAAGCCTTGACAAAAATCGTACCTGTCTGTGCGTGCAAGCTTTACTCAAAAACTACTGGTGTCAATTGGTCAATTTGTCCCAAAAAGAGCTGTGCAGGTGTCCATAGCGTGCACCAAGGTTTAGCAACTTTCGGTTAAGCAACCCTCGGTCAGTTTTCGAGGAGAGACCGACCAGTGGATAAATGTCATAAAGACATTTACAAGTAGGCCTCCGTGCTTTGGAAGGCATGTAAATCCGTCGGTCACGGTTACTACTTCATTCGGTAGTCATTAGTCTAAGTTGAAAGCCTTATGGGTGGCTTAATAAGTTCTAACAGCAGATGGCTCCAAACTAGTCTCCATCAATCCGCTTTGGATCCGCGCGGCAAGTATGACATATATGTACTTTCTCACCTCGCTATACGACAAAAGTCTTTGCCCAGAATTCGGATTTTATAACTAAGGGTTAACGCTAGCTAGTAGACCATCCTTGTCATAGCACTAATTTAATAAACAAACATGAACATGGCAGCACGCTTACTCGCTAAATTTACGGTACTGTCAATCTTAAGGTGGTAAGCCCTCTGGCTTCTCACAAAAATCATATATATATACCTACTAAAATATTCGCGAGAGTGAACCCAGCGAACGGTAGTAAACAATAATTTAGTCAGTGATGTTAGGCAATTTTAAAGTTATAAACACAAAATAAACCTCGTTACACTTTGCTTTGATGGCAGCCCTTATTTATATTGGGTTGTCCTGACGAAGGGTCACCGGTCACCGAAGCGGCCCAAAACTAACAAAGTACTCATTTGAATTGCCAATTACAAAATTATGAATATTTGCATTGCTATTAATCCGACGGTAACCGTTTAAATTTCCTGTAGGTACAGTTTTATTTAGTTATGAACAAACGTTACAGGTAAATCAACTAACAAGTAAACCACAAAAACTAGGCACCTATTAAAGATGGATATGAAACTCCAATATCTTTTTCGAACGCAAATTTGGTCCTAAAGAATGTCAGAAATGTCATGATATCATGCCTTCCCTCCTTCTCCGACCAAAAGACTTTCATTTCGTAGATCTCTTACAAAAATAACCACAATGACTGGCTTTTTACTGTATGCATCCAGCTTTTACCTGCGGCTTTCGTCAGGTCATATGATTGATTTCATATAATCAATAGTAATGTAAAAGTATATTGAGAAGCAGCTGAATTCTCATTGCTTGAAATCATCTAATTCTTAAAGTTTTTGGTAAAAATATACACCGGGTTAAGATTGGACCAGTGGCATAAGTATGGTTAACCAGATGCTAATCTAAACATAGTTAACTAAGCAGGCGTTAAAACAAAATTGGAATAATAATAGGCAAGCAGAAGCTTATTTAGTTAAGTTTAACTCATGAAACTGGAATTATTAGACAGCTGTTGGATTTTCAATAGATAAATACAAGTCTGTTGGCCGTAAACTATTTTGATACCGTATAAACATCAGGAAAAAGACGGCAACATTAGTTGGAGCGGTGAGGCGCAGTCCCAACAGCATACTGAAGGTTGTGGCGGAAGACATTGCCTCCCCTATGTGGCAATGTCTAATAAAAAGATGCATGGTAGTGAACCAACTTAATTTATTTTAATTTAATTTGATTTAATTTAATTTACTGAGTTCTTAGATTTACGCGAATATTACACATGAAATAAAACTATTTTTTCGGATTTTATCGCGGTTTATTTTGATTTTTAAGTTTGGTTTATAGAAAAAAGAAAAAAGACCCATACTGATAGGTACTTAAATGGTGAATCTCACCACCATCCATCACAGTTAGCTACTGTGGGTAAATCTTTGTTTCAGAGAGCACAAGGGATCTGTGACAAGAAACATCTGGCTGCCGAGCTTCAACATGTCAAGCAAGTCCTGTACGACAATAAGCTTCGAGTCCCACGCCAACGTCACAGTGACCGAGTGAAACCAGCCACAGTCGAGCGTCTCCCTGCTGTACTACCTTACATAAGAGGAGTCACAGACAAGATTGGCTACATCTTGAAGCGTGCTTCAATTAAAACATTTTATAAGCCGCCAAAGAAGATCAGTCAGTTTTTACCATCTGTCAAGTGTCACATCCCTCTTCAAGATGCAGGAGTATACAAGCTTGATTGTGAATGTGGTCTCTCTTACATAGGACAAACAAAAAGACCAGTAAAAACTCGGGTTAAAGAACACATAGCTGACCTAAAACACCGTCGCTCAAAGAAGTCTGCAGTCTGTGAACATGTCCTTGACCGCACCCGCCATAACATCAGATTTGATAGACCACAAATCCTCGTGAAAGAACACCGATTCCTACCAAGGATGGTTCGCGAGGCTATTGAAATTAAAAAACATCCTAATTTCAATAGAGAAGATGGCTGGGTGCTTCCATCGTCTTGGGATCCAGTAATTAATATAATCAAATCTAAAACCAAGCATAACACTGCAAGACCTCAAGACACCTTGAGCTCATTCTGCGTAGATCGGACCAACAAAAACAAAAATAATTAAGAAGTTTGAGGGTACCCCGGAACAACTATGCCTTTTGGACGTCTAACACCTCAGTCCTTCCCGTGACCATGGGTGCTGCAAAGCACTCGAAACGTCGGGAACTTAAAAATCAAAATAAACCGCGATAAAATCCGAAAAAATAGTTTTATTAATTTAATTTGTTTTAATTTCATTTAATATGATTTATTTTTACTAACTCCTAGAATTTAAGCTAACTAACAAATAATGGATCAATGTTATCTACGCGAATAAATGAATTATTATTATTAATTATTATAAGCTGTAGCTATCTTAATTAAGTTATATGTGTATATATACGTACTTTCATAGCCTTTGTTCGACAACCCACTTAAACTCAAAAGATTAATTAAATAACGAGAGTAACTTGAAGATATTAGTAAGAGAAATTATATTGCACTACCTGGTTCGACTATTGGTGTATAGTATAAAGAATATATATAAGAAAACAAGGATCTGGATTTAATAAATAGTAAGTATAATTTCTCTATATTCTTTTAATAGCTGAATGAATGAATGAATGAAATATTTATTTATAAAAACATAGGTAAAAAATTAGAAGGTAAGTACATTATTTTAGTTCAACTATGTTTCACCATAATGGAATAAAATCATTAATTTAATAATCCAGCACATAAAAGCAACAACATATAATTTATAATGAGAATTTCGCAGAACAACCAATCGCTTTAAAATGATACTATCATTATATATAATATATAATAAAAAGAGAGAGATAAAATACAAGAAAGAAACATCAAATACTGCTATCGTATAAATAGTCATTTATAGCATATTAGCATTTTTCAATTAAAAATGTCGTCGATTTTGATTTAAATTCCTTATCAATTTAATGTTATTAGAATCTTATCATATACGCACTTAGCCATTCTTAACACACTCGTAAATGCAACCGCACCTTTGCATTTAGTTTTATTACATATAAGATTTTTGTAATACTGTCTAATACGTTGTCCCTTACGCGAACAAATAAAATCATATTTTGTTTAACAAACATTGCAGTTTCTAGAATATAAAGTGACGGCATTGTCAATCACTTTAATTGGTTTAAAAAGGCTTACAACTCTGTATGTCTGTCAAAGTCTATCATTTCTAAGCCAAACTTTGCTCTTACACATCGTTTTTGCGCCTTAAATACTATATCCTTATCAGTGCAAATTTACAAAAAAAATATTGAGATGGCTGTAATTGTGAGCTATATAATAACAGTAGGTTCACTCTATGTTCTTGGGACCGAATATCGTTGGCAATATATGAGTGTACAAAATCCTCTCTGCCACTCCTATTTGGGAGATATATGCGTGTTGGTATTTATGCATATTGCAATTGATTAAATCCCGAATCGTCGAATTGCGTAATTTTCGTAGTTAACCGACACTCTCTTTTCTCTTAACAGTGTTTGTGTTTTTATTGGATTTAATAGTTTTTTGCGATAATAATCGCAACTCCTGACCGATGTAGATGTGCGTATCTTAATTCATTGTAATTCCATGTCAATGTTGCAATAACGACCGGCATATTAGATTAATTTTAATGCATTTTTTAATTAAACTTTATGTAGAAACTACTAGTTAATGGTACTTTATTATTACCATACTAGGTAGATATTATGTCTTTCATTTTAATATAGACGTGTTATCGCTTAATATAATATTATTATAGTTCTTGATCCATGAAAACGTGGGGGAGACTTTTGTGTTGAAGTAAGACATATAGACTAAAGTCTATTTGATTATATGCAAAAAAGGTACTTTCCTCTTAATAATCACATAACGTATGAGAGATTAAGTCATACTCTAGTTCGCGGACCCAGTTTAGATTGTCGGAGGCACGTTTATTGCTACCTTGGTGGTTGAAACTTATCTGGCCGCCTATAAGAATTTCAACACGGCTTAACGACTACAACATTGAACAAAAATCGGCACAACAGCTTAACTTCTTCCGAATTACGAAGACTCTCCAATCTGTTAATGCAACTAATGACCTCACATCTCACACTGACCGAGCCTTTTTTTACGTGGGGAAATCCTCATGGACTTCCACCAACCTCAGTGAGAGCTGACGGGGCATGTCGGACTCTTACCGACTAAAACCCCACGGTAGCCGGCATCAACACTTCGGGGAGGGGCTCCGGGATCTCCGTTAGGAACACACCGGTACCCTTCTGTGTCAGTGTCGTGCTCCAAAGAGCTCGCCTTCGGGGGGGCAGGCCTACCGCCTATGGATCCGCTTCCCCGCTGCACCGTCGCGGTGCTCACGGTGGCATGAGCCACACCACGCCGCCGTCCTCTTCGGTACACTGACCATGCCTAACGTAACTTAACCTTGAGGATTCGGTAAAGTTAAATTGAAAAGGAAAAGTAGAGACTTTTCCTTTTCAATTTAGCTTTCTTATTTTTTTATAATTTACCATTAAAAATAATATATGCGCCACCTGCAATAGCGTTTATTTGCAAAAGGTTGCACATTTAGTAGTTCTCCTTAACCCGAAATACTGTATGATTGTACTGTAAATCTTAAATAGATAAACAATGAACTTTGAAATAATAAATATAGCGATCGTTTTCAGGCAGCTCTTAATTTGGCGAAAATGTGAAAATACTACGCGTGACCTAAATTACTTAAAATACGCAAGAATTCAGCCACCATAATTAGATTACTTTACAAATCTAATGAAAAACCCGACCTTTTATTTTATTACGAAACATGTACTTATGTGTTTATTTAAGATAATTTTTTTGAGATGCAATTGCTTTGAATTATGATTTAATTTTGTTAAATACAGGAGACTAAACAGTGGCAACAATTTTCTCTAATTAAAAAAATGAATCGACTCAATTGACTATTTAGTAAAAACTAGTTTCAGGTTTTAGGTTAATTAAGTTACCCGTTTTATATCAGATCAGACAGCTGTGAATGCACATAAGGGTAAAAAGTAGAGATAGTCAGTATATCCC
Source organism: Phalera bucephala (assembly GCA_905147815.2). Taxonomy (NCBI): domain Eukaryota; kingdom Metazoa; phylum Arthropoda; class Insecta; order Lepidoptera; family Notodontidae; genus Phalera; species Phalera bucephala. The sequence continues at coordinate 18,563,156 of LR990609.1, read as the reverse complement.
CGTAGTCAGTGCAGGGAAAGGGCGTTATCTAGTCTCCCTTATTTTTTATAAGTGAAGCGATAGTTGGTTAATTGAAAGCTTCCCTCGTAAATACGACGTCCAACTTGCGTCTCTGGATTTCTAGAAAACTATCACTTGCTCGGTGAAGGAAAACATGCTAAAAAGGTTATGTTAGGAAGAGCTAAGCTGGTGACATAAAATACAGGTTGTACTTAAATTTAACTATTAATCAGTGTCCTCTGATAGTCTGTAATACGTTTCCAGGCAAAAACTTAATATGTAAATTTAGATAAAAAGTTAACACAATAATATTTTGATACATATTCTTTTCTAACTCCTCGAATTGTGAGAGAAAGCCCAGTCCATTAAGGCTGTTATTATTACATATTCTTTAAAAATGTTGTTATTATTATACACTGCGAGCTCACCCCAGCAGGTGCAAGGCCTATTCCTTTAAATTAAGTATATATGATATATAATTATTAAGAGAACAGGAGCTACAGGAAATAGATAGACTATATTTATTAGTATTTAAAAATTTGTATCTGGCTGAGTTTCACGGTCTTTTCCGGAGTTTTAGAAGGTTTGCGCGAGACCATGGGTTAAACACGTAGAGAACCTTTAAAAAAGTGACTGTTATTTAAGTCACCTACTAAGAATTAAGAAAGATAAACAGCAAATTGACTCCAGCAAGTGCAAGGACTTCTGTGAATATGACAGGACAATCAGTCTGTGACTACAGACAGAAATTGTTAAGCGATAAACACCAAAAAGTGGGCAGGGGAGTTGCTACAATATCTTCTTTAACCTATTTCATCCCACTGCTGGGCAAAGATCTCTCCCATGACTTAAGAAAAAATATTTTTTTAATGCTACTTTGCCGTGCTGGAGAAACAGAGCTATAAACTATAAACCTTATAGCTTTCCTACGGCAAAGAGTAAAATTATATTTGATTTGTTAAGATACTATGGTATGCGTCCAGCTTACCACTCAAAGAATATCTATCTATCAATATCATCACGCCAGATCCCTTGCGGGGTAGGCAGAGAGTACAGAGTTTTTTTCCTTACATACCTCTCTGGCTTCCTCCACTTATAGTTCATCTCATACACGCTCGGTTACGGATACTCTGTCTATTTGGTCATGGTAAGATAGTCTAGGTCTTCCTTGGTACCTACATCCTGCCACTTTCCCAATGTATATCTGTTTTGTCATTCTTTCCTCTGATATTCTTTCTATATGCCCGAACCAACGGAGCTTACCCTTTCTCATCTTTACACCAGTACTATCTTTCATACCTATTCGCTTTCTTACTACGCTGTTGCGAATACGGTCGGTCAGCTTCACTCCGCACATCTTCCGCAGAAATCATAATAATAGTGTTAGCGGCAGTAAATAAAGATCGGTTATGACAGATCTTTATTTACCTAATACCTTAGTCACATAAAGGTAGAGTGTTGTAGATTAAAACGAATAGCGTGGTGTAAGAAAGTCTTACATTCAGTGGTGGATAGATATAGGCTGATTAAGATGGAAATGATGATATCACATGTTCACTTCCATAACCCTTCGGCAAAAGTTAGGACATCATTTATTAAACCAGTATCTATGAACAACGACGGACAACAGTTTGACGGACGATTTAGTGCAGTGGTTAAGAGCTTGAGCTGTTCCGCCCACTGTGTCGAATAGTCGCGGGTTCTATTCCCGCACGGGACAAATCTTTGTGTGATCCACAATTATTTGTTCCGGTCTGGGTATTTGTTTGTGAATTTTCATGTTTGTAAACGCACCCACGACACAGGAATAAATCCTAGTGTGGGGCTACGTTTAAAAAAAAAAAAAAAAAAATAATACCTTCATGTATCGCAACCAGCTTATCGTATACTCTCACATTTCTTCTACAAAATTGTTTTATACGTATAAGGAGGAGAACTCTTTTGCTATACTTAATATTATTCCAGTATTATTTTATTTAATCATCACTAAGCTTATCAGCCGAAAGACATCCATTTCAGGATAAATGTAAGTTCAACTTTTTTATGATACTATTAAGCATAGTTTTCTTCATGGTTTCGTAAGCTTCTCTTCGAGTAATATATTCCGCAAAAAATTAGTTAATATTTACTTACTTAAATTATTTAAATATGTATAACCATGAATATAGTATAATTATATTTATTTAGTTAATTATTTCCATTATAAATGGTAAGAGTAATAAATAAATCTGAAACCCCTTTTCGTGTGTAAATTACTTATACGCAATTACTATGTTAAATATAGTATTATTTATTGTTGTGTTTACGCTTTTAACTTTGATTTATTTAAGCACTTCATATTTGTTATTTAAATAATATTTTGTTCTTAGATGAAAATAAAACAATTATTACGGCACATTAAACTCAAAACAATTAAAATGCTAAGTACAGAAGACATACAAATTATAATCACAATATGATAAAGAATCATTATAATATCATTAACATACATATATTCCCAGCTATATTTCTTGGATAATTAGCAATATTTAAAGAAATAAACATTCCTCACTTTTATGTGGGAGTTGCAGAAGTGTACGGTGTTCACTCATAATTTAGCATATTTCCAACATACCTGAGCACACCTTATTCTAGCTTCCGCTACAAAACATGTTTCTATAGAAATCTCACAAAAGAACTTTGTTCAATCTAAAATTTGAATCCAGTATCTTGTAATTGCCACACCATGCGCCACTTATAGGATCTTTCCCTATAACATTGGGACCTTGGTCTACGAAATGTAGGTGTGCAGATTACACCTCTGTCACTCCCACTTAATACGGACATGATGGCGTAAATTAATATCAACCTACACTGTCCCACTGCCAGCATTGAGAGAAGGCTTCTACCAGGAGAGACCTTCACTAAAAAATCGAGAGTGTGGATTAGTGGACGCAGTTTGTGGCCACTTGCTGTTGGAACTTATCAAGCCGTCTTTAAGGCATCCAAATCGGATTAACGACTACCACACTAAGTGGTGACCGGACCCGAACAACAGCGTGCCTTCCCAAGCACGGAGACGCTCGAATATGAAAATATCACAAACGGTCACCCATCTCAGGCTGACCGAGTTGAACGCTGCTTAACCTTGGTGATCAGTAAGTACACAGTGGTCGCATAATGCATTATTTTATCAAAATCTTTAGAAAAAAGTTCTTAAATTTACGCTAATATTACCTATGATATAAAACTATTTTTCGGATTTTAGCGGTGGTCACGGAAACGATTGACGTCCAATAGTCGTTGTTATTGAGTAAAACTTTAACACTTTTTAATTATATTTGTTTGACATAATAACTAAATAGAACCACAGTACACGAAACCACCAAAATAGTTTTTTATCCTCAAAAAGTTGAAATAAAGAAGATATCGAAGTTGGCGAGACGTTATCGCATTAATACGCCATCATTTTCACACACAAATTTACTAATTACAGATGACAGTGACAGCACGCTTTCTCGATAAACTTACACGAACAGATTAACGTTACCGTAACGTCATCAAAAGGCGTTCCGTTACATTTATCTTAATTAAGTGAATTTTTACCTTCATGTCAATCTGTTCATGCTAAGCCCTCAAAGAGCTTAACCGAACGAATTGACGCCTTTGCACCGTTACGAAAGCGTTTTATTACGTTCATATTTAAATAGCAAATTTAGTAAAAAGGATGATGTAGTTCAATAACGTTACTCTAACGTCAATTTTTTCGTCATAAGCTAGCTAATTACACGGAAAATCTATAAAAAAACTCATAAAAGCGTAGTGTATTGATGAAAGTACCAAAACAAACAAGTTTAGAAACAGACAGGATCGTTTAATCAGTCTATGTTGCAGACGCGGCCGAGTGGAGGCGGTGGGGGGAGGGGGCCCTACCTTCCACTAAATGACCATCCCTCTACTCTGTTAACCCGTGCCACCGTATCCACAAACAGTATACTCGGTGAGAGCGGCAAACAACATCGGCGTTATACTATCTTATAGATTTGGCATTATATTTTTATTTTTGTTCTTTAGGGATCTGGCGAGATAATATAGAGATAGATAATATAGGTAGAGAACAACTTAAGTCCCAAAGTATGAATCATCACCACAACGTGGATACGTTTAAAAATATGTCAATTTATATAAACACATGCTCGAACCAAAATATATAAACGAGTCATAAAAGTTTTGTCCCGTGCGAGGATCGAACCTGCAACTACTTACTCGTTGAGAAAACACAATAATATTAACAGATAACTGACATAGTTTAGCATGGTACCTTTTTTTTTTTCAAATAACTGTGATAAGAAATATTAAAACCAAAATAGAAAGAGGAATAAGGTTCCCCTGGATGGTGTACAAAACTACTGAGCTAGTAAAAATGATTTAACCTATCAAAATTGTCACGGCCTTAAAATTATTTTCTTGTATTTTTATTTATCATAAAACAACACATATGTGGGGCTAACCTAAATTAACCCACGGCACAGGAATAATAAAATTATACCCGTGCCGTGAGTGCGTTTAGTTAAAAATTAAATTCAAATACACAAACACCCAGACCGAAACAAATATTTATGGGTCACGCAAATATTGGTCCCGTGCTAGGATCGAACCTGCAACCACACGATCTAGTGGTTGGAGTCGTTTAAGTTCAAAATTCGTGTGTTCGTATTACAAAATATAGATTTTTAGCTATTCAAGTAAAAGTTAGACTATCTATTTTTACAAACTACCAGAAAGTTTTATTTTCATACTTTAAGCTTTACCTACAGAGTAATGTTACCTTCATCGTAAATAGCCTTTATTCAAATTAAGATTACACCCATATATTATAAACCACTAACAATGGTTTCGCAATAGTTTCACACATTAAAATGATGTCTGTCATAAATAATAAAAATTAAACAGTGCCTTGTAGATAAGCTTTTAAACTAACAAAGGGGGTTCATTTAAATATTATCAAGTAATTGGGAAAATTGCTATGTGGATGTAAATAATATGTGACATAACATGGATGTCGCTTTTACCACTATTTTTTACTAAAATTACGCTCACCTATCGAAGCCAAAGTGTATTCGTGTGTAACTGGAATATAAAAACGTAGATCTAAGCAATAACCTCTTGACATTATTGTAAAATTGTTGAGAAAACGTGCTGTCTCATTTATCCTTGTTTAGTAAATTTGTAGATTAAAAAGGATGGCGTATCAACTTGATAGCACTAACTTCATTTTGGTTAATAAATCCATGCTTCAATCTGTCCGTGCTAAGCGCTCAGTGGAACAAGCACAAATAATTTGACTGTATCGTAACGTTATCAAGAAAGCGTGCTGTTACATTTATCTTTTTTAGTAAACTTTTAATATAACAAAAATCGCATATCAACTTGTATCGTTACTCTAACGTCAATCTTTCCGCGCTTAGCTCTCAGTGAGAAAATAAGTGTAACGTTGTCAAGAAAGCATATACTCACGATCATCTTTTATAGAGTATCTATCTTTATCATTACCCCAGATTCCTTGTGAGGTAGGCAGAGAGTACTGAGTTCCAATAGGTTCTTTCCTTACAGACCTCCCTAGCTTCATCCACTCTCATAGTTCGTCTCATACATGCTTGCCGGTTACGGAGACTCTTAACTTGACCTTCGGATAAGACACGGTATTTTTTAGTAATTTTTATTGTAATAAGCATAGCATGGCAACTTAAAAACATCATACTAATGTCAATCTGTCCATGCTAAGCCCTCAGTGAGCTAAAAGAGTAACGTTATCAAGAAGCGTCAAGTAACGTTCATCTTTATTTAGTAATTTTTTAGAATAGAAAGGGTGGCAGGTCACATCAATAAACCTTGCTTAGCCCTCAGGTGAATCCTAAAAGCTGTTGATTCCAAAATGTTAAAGTCGCGTCGTGGACGATAAAGCGCATTCCATTTCTTTTAAAGGAAAACAATTATACATTTGCTAAGCTAATTGTGCTAAGCTGCACATTAAATAGGTACGTAAATATTAATCACTTGGAAAAAGAAACATACAATCCTAAATCAGCCGCACACAAAGTACGTTGATTTTCGAGTTAGATAAAAATATATTAATACAATTTTCTCAATTGTAAAAAATACGTTTTAACCTAAGCAATCTAGTGATTTTTTTGGGTTACATATGTATTTTTAACTTTAACCGCGTCAAGTTTTACGTAAGAAAATTGAATAAATCATAAATTAAATAAAACTATTTTTCAGACTTTATCGCGGTTTATTTTTGATGCACCCATGGTCACGTGTCCATGGGTGCTGCAAAGCACTCGAAACGCCGGGAACTTAAAAATCAAAAATTACCTCAGTTGAACTCAGTATATACATAAACATAAATAGATTTAACCGAATACTGAGGACTAAGCACAAACTGTTTGACGTTATCGTAACGTTATCAAGAAAACCTGCTGTCACGTTCATGTTTATTTAGTAAATTTGTAGTATGAAAACCTAAATTTCGGCAGCTAATAGTGATGATTATGATCTTTTGTACTTAGGTATATTGGCAGAAGAAGAAAATGTTGATCGGTGGCCTGTATGAAAATCCCTAAATTAACTTTGACCCCAGGTAGGTCGCTACAAAACGTCACCTGGCAGAATAGGCCGTAATCGATTCATCTCATTTTAAATCTCAGATATTAGAGCATCAAAGTCGACCTAAGATCTCACACCCTGTACGGATGTTACCATGTTACACTTGCTTATGTACTGTAAATTCCCCAGAGTTGAGCAATAATTAATTGTGAAAATATTAAGTTGCAATTAAAATATTTTGGATTTCGTCGCGGCTTATTTTGTGGTTCTAAATTGCCCGATGTTTCGAGTGCGCTACAGGACCCATAATCACCGAAGGGACTGAGGCGTTTGACGTTCAAAAGTTATTGTTATTCCGGTGTACCTTAGGGAAATTAATTTAATTGCAAATGAAGTTCCAATTGATTGATCCTACAATTTAAGAATGCCCAACACTAATTCCCATTAACTTGAACGCATTAAGACCTTCACAAAGCAACGGACGACGCCATGCATATATCCACTTTATGGGTACTAGGACTCTTTTACAAAATTAGGTACGTTCTTAAGCGGACTTCTTAGTCTAGAAGGTATCAAAAGAACCTATCAAAACAATCTTTTTAGCCTAGATATAAATAGTTCACTTTAATTTATTTATAGACCTTGCCATCAACTCGATAAGGATACTTTAATTGATAATGGTTCTACGAAGTTGTAGCTCTATGGCATATCCCCCCGTGTTATTTCCTCGCTCGCCCGTCGGGGCCGGTTGGAACCCCCGACCGCCCGGATTCATTTCTGGTTTCGCTACTCTTTTGTCTTAAACTGTTTTTGCAACTTGTCCTCCCAAGAAAATGTTTACCCACTTACCCGATATGTGCTCGAAACTAAGTTCATAGATAAGTAATTAATTTATAAATCAATAAATTGATTTCCGATCCCACTAATACTAAGATAAAAATAAACACACTTTTTACCGATGGTGTTCGGTCCAATTTAATTGGGGGCGAGCCTATTGTCACTATATCGCCCATAATGCCAGATTCGGGACTGATACTGGGAATTTTCTATAGAAAAATTACACATTTGGCAGATTTAGGATGGTGGTTTAACCAGGGGCATTGTGATCGCTACGCGCATTATTTGCCATTAGACCAACGAGGCAGTCAATGCAAAGACTGTCTTTGTACAAAAATGTTTATTTACATAATATTGTTAAATCTTTTGTGGGGTAAACAGAGAGTAGAGAGTACAGACTTCTTTTGCTTCAAACCTCTCTCGCTTCTTCCACTCTTGAAGTTTGTCATATATACGCTCCAAGCCTTAAAACATATATATCTATCTATATTATTGCGTCAGATCCCTTGCGTTGTAGGCAGAGAGTACAGAGTACCAACAGGTTATAAAAATTATGTTCTATGGAAACAAAAACAAACTTAGTTCGGTATCCTTTGTCCCCGAGTCGTATAATGTCAATGAGTAATTTAAAATACTCGACAATTGGATATTAAGGTGATTCACTTCGCTTACTTATCGGTAATAAGGGTGATGGAAATGATAATTGCTTAAGCGTCTCTACATTACTGTGGCTTTTCACAGGTCTTCATATATTGATCAAAGAGTACTCTGTGGTTTAATACATTTAAAAATATTTGCAGGTAGTGCTGCGGTACTACGCTGCTCTTACCAATTACTAGGGTGCAGCAGTGTTCAACTCGGTCGCTCTGAGGTGGGTGACACTTTGTAGCATTTTCATTCTTAAGTGCCTCCGCAATCCGGAAGACATGTTAAGCGATCGGTACCCACGTGGTGGGGTTAACGCCAAGTTGAAAGCCATGTGGGTTGTTTGATAAATTGCAACACCAGGTGGCCACCTGACTCCATCTATCCGCACTCGGCTCGCGTTTTGCAGTATGATCTAATCTCTCTCACCTCGATTTGTGAGAATAGGGCATTCCCTAGCAGTGCGACCGAACTCGTGACGGCTCGATCCAGTGGGCAAAGGCCTTTCGTCATTTATTATTAGACATACAAATACTCTACTAACTTTTTAAAATAATAGTATACGAACCGTCCTTTACATAATGTAACAGTATAAATGTAAATGCAATATAATTACCTACTTAATTGAAACCTGCATAATCTGGAAAGTCAACGCACCGGTCACGTCACCAATCGAAGTAAACATATTAAAATTCAATGTTTGCCCGTTTAATGAACTGCAGTAGTAATTGTCAACTAAGTGGTTTCTATCTGATAGAGTAAGGTTCTCTTTCAATACCTTCAATTAAAGTCTGAAATGGACTAATTGACAATAAAGGTTTGGTCAAAAAACCGACGGAGCGCGACGGAAGCGCTGGGCTACGCTCGGTCGGCGGTCGGCAGCGGTCGTATTGGAGTCTCGCTCGCTCTGGGCTTATTTTGTAATCACGTCGAGTGCGATGGCGGCGGGTCGTGACGTTTGCCGTCGCGCCGAGCGGGGCTACGCTGTGTGGTGTCTCCCGTATATTTCAGTACATTACAACTCCCCAAACCGCGCCACCGCCGCGCTCCCGTCGCGCTGCGTCGGCTATGTGGCAAAACCTTTAAAGTTGCAAGACGGTAACGCTAATCGAGAAGTAGCTAACCAAAACTTTACTCGGTTTTGGAAAAGGCCCTAAGGCTGAGGTTTTTAGCTCACATTTTGTACAAATTTCGCATAATGTGCGGAGAGATCAGCTGGATTCGAATCGAAGTCGGACAAATGTAGTTTTTTATCGAAAAAAAAGGATCAAAGTCTTGAATTGTGACCGATATATGGCAATAGGCTCGCCCTGTATTATGCGGCAACTAACATCGTGAAGGAAAAGTGGGTGTACGCTATAGACCTCTTTCACCTTCGCTTTGGGAATATAAGCGTCACAACGTTTATCTCAGTATCAATCCGGAGCTCGGAATTGTGGCTGGTATAGCGGCAATAGATATGCTCTCTCGCCATTGGGACCTAAAATCTTCGGTGATAAGCAGATGGACACGGTACATCTCCGCCACCCCTTCTTGGGAAATATAGGAGTGAGGATTTTGGGTAACGAAAATATGGTCTTCTTCCCTCGGCAGTTAACTTTGTGGCCCTAGGCTCAAAGCTCACGTCCAGGGGCATAACACGAAGAACTTGAAATTAGCGTGATACCAACGAATTGATATGCCATCCTTTTCATACTACAAATTTACTAAATAAACATGAACGTAACAGCACACTTTTTCGATAACGTTACTTGAGCGTTAATCTTTTTGTGCTAAACCCGTAGATTTCCCTGTTAGTTCCCCGACACTGACCACGGCAATATGTTGGGTCTTGAACAAATTAACGGTATTGGCAGATATATTTAATATTGGAGAGCTTAGAATGGCCTCCCCTGGATTAAATTATGATATGAAATTAAGGGAATCTACTTTGACTACCTTTTCAGTGATATTATCTTCGGAAGGGGGGGCATTAATGTTCATAACACTATACGTAGTTCAATTATTTTCTCATTCGCTGGAAGAGCCGACATAAAGCTGCTTGTCCACTGTGGCGTAGGATATGCATGGAGAAGTCAAGCGCGCTTGCTCGGCGTTCATACCACATATTCGTGCGTATAACGTGTATATTTTACTGTTTTCTCAAGGAAAACGTAGTCCCGCCCTGGCAAATATTCCTGTGTTGTGGGTGCGTTAATAAATATAAAATTCACATACACTAATTCCCTGACTCAAACGTAAGTGGGACTCATATAAAAATGTCTTTTGGGGAATCGAATTAAGCTCTAACTACTAAACTAAGATTTCGTATATTGCTGTAGATAATCATGCAAAGTGGAGCTAAGTACACAAGTGTTCATTCGCTGAAATTGATAAATACCTTCATGTCAAATATCTTTTTTCTTTTTACACGCCAGGAAAATATTATGTTTTCTTTTTACGATAGATCAATAGTAAAGGTAGCGCTATTTTTCTATCACGTTACTACGAGGTATTACTTACTAGTAAGTAAGACTTCATAAGTTCCAACAGCAGGTGGCAACAAACCTGCCTCCACCAATCCGCACTTGGCCAGCGTGGTGCAGTATGACCTAACTTGTCTCACCTCAATTTTTGAGAAAAGACCTTTTCCCCAGCAGTAGGAGAGTATAGACTGGTATTATTATTATTATTAATGTCGATCGAGGAGCCTATCTCAGAAATGTACTCACCCTCTATACTATCGTAGGCTCTATAAAATTATTTTAGTAGTACCTAGTAAAATATTAATGTTTTAGAATATGAATATGTTACCTACTTACGTAGAATTTACTAAGACACAGTAGACTTCAACTGAGGCAATAAATTGGAGCATATACAGGTCCTTATTACACAAAAGAACATCAACACAAGATGAACCTATTAAGCAACGTGGTATGCAGGAACTGCCGTACAGAAACTGAAACCATGAAGCACATCCTCTGCAACTGCGACGCACTAGAAGCGACTGGTAATGGCGGCTCTACCCCCCTCCTAGAATCTACAATTTAGTACAGGGAGTATGAGGATCTTCAGGTACGTAAGATCACCAGGGCAAGGACAGCACAGAAGATCCCATCGGGTCGAAGTGCGCCTGAGGACTCCTCAGACCGCTAAGCCAACAATAAGATAAGTTAAGATAAGATAAGATACTTACGTAGATATGTTATTTTGTATCATACAAATCGCCATTCGCTACTACCTTTATATCAAGCATTGGCTGAATATAAAGTACCGCTGCTTGAAGAGCCCCAACTTAAATTAAATTTGAGGAATAACCGAATAAATATAAAAGTAACACAACATAAATGCTACAACGATATAATGTACTGATCACAAAAAACAAACACATATCTGTTTAGGACATAAGTATTTAAATCATCGTCTCCTTATCGAAATCTATCCTCAGGAGTTGGAGTATCCAATATGTGGATAACCGCGCGCATTCGAGGCACAGTTCAAAAGCGAGAATAGGGCATGACAAATCCACACGAAGGCATATCGCGATGAGGGAGATACCCACAGGTATACTAGCTAAGTATTTGCCGGCAATAAGCCCCGGCGCACACCCCCCGCGCCCCGCTCAAACAACCGTACACCCACGGACTCTCGGTCTACTCATTTCGTATGCAATTTTATTCATTATTTGTAATCTACTTCAATCGAATAGGGTCTCAGTATAAATCACTTTTAGGATTTGCTGGATAGGACGTATGTAGATTGACGCTTTTAGCGTGATATTTAAATGCAATGCGTCTTTGTCCCGGTACACACGCTAATAAAGCCAGCCTTCCACGAATTCGATATGTATGAGCTCCACGTCAGAAACTCATTTGACTAAAACAAATAACGCTCACTTTTATTTTCTTATGCGCTCGCCTTTTAAGATGCCGATGCGTCTTACAATTTTATTTCGATTTAGAGGTATAGAGGTTGTGTGTGTGTATGGCACCTACTAAAGATCACGTGGCCCCAAAATCAAAGGAAGAACCCGTAATGATTTGTTGTGGCTACAGACAGACGAACTCAAAGATAAATGATCTGAAAAATAATATTATGACAACGTGTTTATTGCAGACTTATTATGCCGACGCCAAAACACACCTTGCGTATTTATGAGGGGCGTTTATACGACAAGCGATGCAAATAAATATATTACTCGCTCTTTGATATTATTTTCAGGTATACGGTGATTTTGGAAAAACCCAAGTACAAATTATCTATCCTAATATTATAAGCACGCAAAACTTTGTGAGGACGGATGGATATATGGATGTTTGTTACTTTTTCCCGCAAAACGCTACTGAACGGATGTTGTTGCAACTTTACGGTAATATAGCTTCTACATCAGAACAACACATAGGATTTATAAAAATATTATTACATTGTAATCACGAGGTCTTGGGTTCAAATCCTAGATCGGACAAGTGTAGTTTTTTCTAACGCAAACTTCCCAGTACGAGTCCGGAGTGTGGAATTGTGCCCGGTATATGGCAATACACTCGACCCCTATTACATGGGACCTAACATCGTCGGCGAAACGTGCGTGTACTCAGTACACCTCTGCCACCCTCACTTGGGGAATATAGGCGTGACGGTGTGTTATTACAAAATAAACACGTGCGTAGCCGCGGGTAAACGGCTAGTTTAAAATAGTTGTGTGGTGTGTGAATGATCTTCGTTGTTGGCCACTAGGCCTTTGCATCTTCGCTGAGCAAGAAGACGAGCGTACAACCACTACACCAGCCAGATAGTTTAAAACAGTTACATAGCGAATACGTTCACTTGTTTGGAAAATCAATGAGAACATTGCAAGAGGATATTTCGCCTTCAAACAGATGTTTAGAAACTTCAAATAGTATAGCAAGTTATATTCGTTAAGAGTATCTGTAAAGTAGTGCTCGTTTCGCTCGTTTCGCGATCGGCAAAGTTAAGTAGCAGTCGGCTTGATCAGTATAAGATAGGTGACTGTTTGTGGAACTTCTATATACAAACATCTACGGGCTTCGGAAGGGACGCTAAGCCTTATGCGTCAATTTCGTTCATCGTATACTAGATAATGTGATAATCAGTCACATTATCTAGTATACGATGAACGAAATTGAAAGCATTATGGTCGGCTTGGTAGTTCCAACAGCAGGTGACCCTGCCTTCATCAAACCAAATGAGGTTTGTATAGTAGAGTATGACCTATTTTCTCTCTACATCTGTAAGAGAAGGGATTTGTCTAGAAATAGGATACTAATTTTGGGTTGAGTCATATGGGTAAATCAATTTTGAAATATCACCACTTCGTTAGGTAATACATAAATTCTAATGGAGTTTATTCTAAATCTTATCTGTTTATACTAGAATTTGATATAGGCAATTGTGGTCCAGTTTTCTCACACTTAGAACAATTGGTGATTGCCGCATAATATATTATGCTACTTATATTTTAGACAATACCAACAATAATACCTGGCGCTTTTAAGATTTAAAATGGCTGATTGTTTTGTTAGTCTAGGGGTATATTATAATGTGGCTAACGATTATAAGGTGCTAGGTTTGAAGCATATTTTGGACAAAATGTTATTGCGGTTTTACGGCCGTTCTCAATAACCTATTGATCGCTTACTGTCAGTGAAAATATCTATCCCTAGTAACTAGTAGTTCGAAGCAAAGATTATAATAATTCTATATAGTTCGGAGCATGAAATTATACCCAGTCAACAGGTTTGCATTAGGATTGTTATTGCACTGAGACAACATCAACGGCGAAATTTGGGCGTATAGAGTACACCCTTTGCCATCTTTACTTGGGGAATTAAATCGTGTCTGCTTTCTATTGAATTTAAAAAATGACTTTTAAATTTATACCTAGATACAAAATTAATAAAAATAAGGATAATCGGTCCAGATTAATCATATGGACAAAAAATGCAAAATCAGAATAAACAACAAATAATATATTTAGCAGTCATAAATGTAGGGTTAGCAGGTATAATGTAAAAAAAAAACCGTTACGCCTATAATCCCAAAGCGGGGGTGGCAGAGGTGTACCGAGTACACCCACCCCCACAGTGGGTGTACTCAGTCGGTATAATGTATATTGATAAACTGCAGAAATTTAAGACCGGTGTAACTTAGAATGGTGAAAATGTTTGCAAATATTTTAAGCACAAGTTTATTAACTTTGAATAAGTTTTATAAAGTCACTACTTAACGGAACGGAGCGACCGTTTCTGAAATTGCGAATAATGTAACAGATACCGACACCTGACATATACACTTTTATAAATGTAGGACTGAATATGCACGGTATTATTTTGGTAATCCTGGAGCAAAAGCCCAGGTGATATATCTAATGTCTGCTGTTCACTGGTAGGAAAAAAATTAAAGAAGAACACTGCATAGATAAGTAACATCTCCATAACACTTATTTCGTGCATTAAAAACACCGACACAACTCGCAAGATTACATTGAAGGGCGGTGCAGCTCGTCAGCTGGCCGGTAGATACCTTCGGTGTTCCGTATTTTCACCCTAACTATGATTTTTATTTTTTATTTTACTTTTTTAGGAGCATAAACAGTAATACATTGGGTGTTACTTAATAATATGAAAAGCTTTTTTTTTAAACGTAGCCCCCACACTACGATTTATTCGTGTATCGTGGGTGCGTTTACAAACATGAACACTCACATACACAAATACCCAGACCGGAACAAATAATTGTGGATCACACAAAGATTTGTCCCGTGCCCACACGGGACAAATCGAACCCGCGACTATTAGACACAGTAGGCGGAGCGGCTTAAGCTCTTAACCACTGCGCTAAATCGTCCGTCAGTGATAGACAACTTAAATGTACTATAGTATTTTGCATATAGGATAGGTAGTGACAATTATAAATGCCAAACGAAATTAATATTTAATTCAATGGTGTTAATACCATAAGTATAGAAACGGGTCATGCCTCTTATTGCCATTGAATAAAGTATAATTTCGTTTGGAATTTAGAACTGTCATTACCCATCCTATGTGAGAAACACTATACCCACTACAATATCCACAAATTAATTTAGTGATATACGTATATCTTAAACTAGAGGGCTACATAAATAAATACGAAAAGATAAAGAAAAAAAATATAAATGACATAAAAAAACCGCCAACATCAAAAAAAAGAAATATCCGCTCAAAAGCAATAAATACCAATAGGCCAATGCCAGAAGCTATTGCCGTTGATCTAGTATTTTGATAATTTGTGTTTTAAATTGTGAAAGTATGATATTTGAATAATAGATAGATGTCACTTATTGAAAGATTCTTTTTATTCATATTTGTATTACCAGTGTCACTTGGGCTTTCGCTCTCCGACGCCTGAAAATGCGCCATTTAATCCTTGTGTATTTAATACTGTGTGACAAAACAGATATATAACGCGAAAGTGGACGGATGTAGGTGCTATGACCAGGACCAAATAGACCGTGTCTTATCTGAAGGGCAAATCAGGAGTCTCCGTAACCGGCGAGCGTGTATGAGACGAACTATGAGAGTGGAGGAAGCCAGAGAGGTCAGTAAGGGAAGAGCCTGTTGGAACTCTATACTCTCTGCCTACAATCAAGGGAACTGGCGAGATGATATAGATAGATAGATACTCGTAGATAGTAATTATGTATAGTTACTGAAGGTTGTGTCGGAAGGCATTTGGTACCTATCCTGTGTGTCAATTTCTAATAAAGATATGTATTGAAATAATAATAATAATATCACCCATCACCGTCCCACTGCCAGGCAAAGGCCTTCTCCCACAAATCGAGGTGAAAGAGATCAGTTCATGCTCAACCACGCGGACCCAGTGCGAAATGGTAGAAGCAGTTTTGTGGCCACCCGCATTTGGAACTTATCAAGCTGCCTATGAGGCTTCCAACTCCAAAAGAGAATTAATTTGATTTCTACTAATACCTATATTTAATCTTACTAACAAATTATGGATCAGTTTTATGCATCTACCTATATCATCACGCCAGATCCATTGCGAGGTAGGCAATTATATTTAGTATTAGAGTAGTAAATGAGAAAACTAGGCCTTGATATAAATTGTTACACACTGTCACGCCTATATTCCCCATCGGGGGTGGCAGAGGTATAATGTCGTCACCCACTTTTCGCCGACGACGTCCCGTGTAATAGGGGGCGAGCCTATTCCAATTCCAGACTCCGCCGCACTGATACTGGGATTTTTTTGATAGAGAAACTACATTTGTGCGACCTAGGATTTGAATCCAGGACCACGTGATCGTCACTAGACCAACAGGACAGTACATTTTTACCACGGGTGTTAGTTTATGTTTAATTAAAACTTAAACTTATATATCTTGCTCGTTTTAAATTATTCTCCCATACACTATGATCATAATACTACATAAAAGAAATGTAAAACTCTCATCTTTGAATGAGTAATCGTGAAGTATTTTGCCTTTCTTCTCGACTGAAACGATATTCCGAACAGATGGTAGAATTTTAAATCATCACTAGCATTTTTGACTATTTGTAAGTACACATTTTGTGTACACATCTAAATCAATAAAAAATGATTTTGAGTAGGAACTACGTTATTTAGACTATATTGGACAATAAGAAGGATTGTTAGAAGAGGGGCTTTTGTCTTACAGTAGGACTACTTTAAGACGAAAGCCCGTCTTCTTCCGTACTAGTGCAAGCGAATGTTATCCTCATTATAATATAATATTTACAGCATAATTATAATAGATATGTAAACGCATCTTTACTACAGAAGGGATCGTCAGACATAATCATTGCAATTAACCAATCTAGCTTAATCCTTGGTAACAAAGTAGGCAGCAGCAATGATAGCCTAGTGGTTAGACCGATGGACTGCAAAGGCTTTTCGAAAACGTGTGCGCATTAAATAAATAATTATCACTTGCTTGAACGGTGAAGGAAAACGTCGTGAGGAAACCTGCATGCCTAAGAGTTTCTCGAAGGTGTGAGAAGTTCGCCAACCCGCACTGGGCCAGCGTGGTGGACTATGGCCTAAGCCCTCTCAGTTTGAGAGAAGGCCCGTGCCCAACGGTGGGACAGTTTCTTAGCAGTGCTAACATTAATATTATTATTAAGGTTACAAAGTGAGATTTGAATAAAACTCTTTTTGGATTTTATCGCGGTTTATTTTTGATTTTTAAATTCCCGGCGTTTCGAGTGCTCTGCAGCACCATTGGTCATGGGATGGACTGAAGTTTTTGACGTCCAAAAGGCATAGTTATTCCAGGGTCCTCTTAAACTTCTTAAGTATTTTTGTTGGTCCGATCTACGCAGAATGAGCGCACGGTGCCTTAGGGTCTCGAAGTGTTATGCTCGGTTATAGATTTAATTATATTCATTACCGGATCCCAAGTTCATGCAAGCACCCAGCTATCTTCTCTATGGAAATTAGGACTTTTTCTAATTTCAATAGCCTCGTGAGCCCTTACTAGGAATTGGTATTCTTTCACGAGGATTTGAAGTCTATTAAAACTGATGTTATGGCGGATGCGGTCAAGGACATATTCACGGCCTGCAGATTCCTTTAATCGACGGTGTTTTAATAATAATAATAACTTATTTAATTCAGGCAACAGAAATTGGCAAAAATATATTTATACAACTTACTGGCCGATAGAATAAATACCTTACAGACTAACATACATATAATAATATATTGAAATTATAATCTAAATAACATGTATTTTCGGCGACATGTTGTGTACAGGGGTGTCTCTCAGTCTTCCACGAAATCTTCTGATTACGACACCCCTCGGCCAGAAATCCTCGCTCATGAAGGTCTCCAGCTTGGCAGTGGGAACTCGCACCACAAAGGAATTGAAAACCGCATTGTGTTGCGAATTCAGCTTCTCGACTCTCAGAGTATACAAGGACTTCTTGCGGGCATACTCCACAATGTCATCGGCTTTGGTGGTGTAGTGTAGCCGTGACAAGTACAGCAGCTTTTTTTTTACTTTTTTTTTATAAAAACGTAGCCCCACACTAGGATTATTCCTGTGTCGTGGGTGCGTTTACAAACATGAAAATTCACAAACAAATACCCAGACCGGAACAAATAATTGTGGATCACATAAAGATTTGTCCCGTGCGGGAATCGAACCCGCGACTATTCGACACAGTGGGCGGAGCAGCTTAAGCTCTTAACCACTGCGCTAAATCGTCCGGCAGCGGTACCGCTGAACGCAGGAGTGTGCCATCTTCGTCCGGTGCAGACCCACGCCGGTTTCTTCGAGGAGGCCTCTTCTTCTTCTCCACCTTGATGAAGCCTTCCTCATCAACTTGACCCTTGGTGGGGCACTTTAGGTGCCTTCCCAGTTGTCCCTTCTGGTGCGCGCGGGGCCGTAGTAACAGCCGGCGACTCATCGGCCGACTCAAAACTGCCGACGGATGCATTTTGCGCCCCTCGTGCGACCTACATTCGGGGCTAGCGCCACGCAATGACGCAACCTCTTTCTGTAGTTCGTGGATGGTAGTTTCCGAAGCCTCTAACCTGAATTAAACCTTGGCCAGACTAGACTTCAGGGTGTTTATGTCCTTCATTAGCCTGGTGACATCGACGTGGTCGAATATGACGGGGGGGCAGCCTGTGCAGCTACTTCGCCACAGAGGCGGGCACGTCGTCGGGATCTGTCTCCTTCAGCAGGGTGATGATGTCCTAGAGACTTGTCTTGCCCTTTTCGTCCTTCCTGCGGGTTGGTATGCAATTGCTCATCCCGAACTATTGGTACAGCAGCACCTTCGCACTGCCGATTTCTTCATATTTGAAGTTAGTCTTGCAAATCTGGAAGATGCTAACTTCATCCATGGTGTCGATGGCGTGCTGTAGAAACCTTACAACTGCCAACACCTCGTTGGCTATGAGTTTTTCCGAACTCATAGCGGCAACCGTGCAGCGGCTATAGCCGCGCAAATTGCAAATTATAAATAATTCGTAAATGCAACGTGGCACGTCCGAATCCGAGCGCGCACTGCCCTGCACTGCACTGCACTGTTTTAGGTCAGCTACATGTTCTTTTACACAAGTTTTTACCGGTCTTTTTGTTTGTCCTATCTAAGAGGGACCACATTTACAATCAAGCTTGTATACTCCTGCGCCTTATAGAGGAATGTGACACTGGACTTGAGGTGGTAGAAATTGACTGATCTTCTTCAGCGGCTAATGACATTTTTAATTGCAGCACGCTTCAACGTGTAGCCAATCTTGTCCGTAACTCCTCTTATATGAAGTAGTAAAGCAGCACGTCGTGAACTTAAAAATCAAAAATAAACCGTTATTAAATCCAAAATCTAGTTTTATTTCATTTGTAATTTTCACGTAAATATAGGAACTCAACAGCGTCATCACACTTTTGAGTTCTTATTTAAAACGCCGTGATTTTTTTTCATAAAACGTCGCGTTTACTGTAATAATTCCTATAGGAACTACAGTATTAAACTATACAAATACAAAATCCTATACTGAAAAAAGAAATCTGTGGGCCACACAAATTGCCTGCGACAAATCGATCCAGTGAGCCGACCGCCTTACAACTAAAAACTCAAGTGGTAGATTGTAATTATTTTTCTATCTCAATTACCTACAAAACTTCTACGAAACCAATGAGTGTCATAGGTAAGTGTTCTCCTTTCCCTCCAAAATTTAATAATTTATTCCCTACAACAATCAAAAATATATTCCTTACGCGTCCCCGTATTTTATCAAGTAAGTCTCAACATTAATACTATGATTAAAAATACATTTTATAGGTTATCTACATAAAATATGCTACTTCATTAAAAGGTGGAGATACTTATAGAATAGGTACATTATATTAAACTGTTTACGTCTGCGTAAGATGGACGTCAACGAGTGCCTATAAATAGGCTAATATGGCAACTGTAAATGAATAAAGTGAAGGCTGTAATGGACAACCTGTCACTGCATCCCTACGGGAAGTATGTCAATTAACACCGTAAACATTTTTTGTTAATTTTCTAATACACCGGCGGTATTAGCAAGCTCTACAATTAACCGTAATAAAACGCGTCTATTGATATAAAATAATGTTTTCTTTCATACACTTAGCATTCGGTTTAATTATTATTTTTATTCCTAATTTAAAACCTCACACAGCTATTTGAGAATGGTTTATAAAACCATTAATTAAAACAATAAAAACGTAGACGTGTTGAAATTTTAATGGTTAATATCTGTGCGTCTCATAAAAAAAGGAATCGGGCGAACGCCATCGAGATTTTACCGAGCAGAGATAGGTAATGTACAAGTGTCGTTAAGTACAATGCGGTGTCGGTGAGGCGCGGTAATGAGTCAAAGGATTAAGGTCAGGGCTCAGTGATGGCCGACCGCGGGCGCGGCGGCGGAGCGAGAGCGTGGCGTGTGGCGTCAGCGAGAGCGTCGCGATGAGTGACTTTGGCTCGGCGTCGCGCGCCGCTCGACCCAATTGGTCGGCCGCTGGCGGCCCGCCCAGGGGAGGGGGCCACGCACACAACCTCACCTTCACCTAAGATAATTTATTTTATGTTACACCGTTTGAATATTTTATATCTGTGTGAGTTTTTTCGGTCGGTATGCGTTCAGTGTGAAATATTCGCGCGATAAGAAAGAAGAGGGGAACAGATCGATCGGGGACGTTGCGCTTTTTATTTCGATACTTGGTTATGTTATTGTCATAGTTTAATTGTAGATTGTAATCTGTTTTAATTCTCTTGCACGACTGCTGTGAATTGAGGCACTTGGTTGTGTTTCTTTTTGAAATGTAGATATACATTGTGAATCCATTTGTGTACAACTTGTTTACAGCTGGGACGTAACCTACATTAAATGGCACATACACTTATGTAACTAATGATAAAGTTATACTGTAATCATAACAATAAACATCTAGGTACCAAGTTTCCTTTTAGTAGGGAAATTAATGACTGATGAAAGTTTAATTCTCGACGTGTATCTATAGAAGTTCATAAATGAAACGATTCGAAAAGTTTATATCAAAGCGAGGACCACTTGTGTTGTCGCTACAACTTTATGTAGGTTCATACGTAATACAGATGCCGAATGAAACACATTCAAAAGACCGTTTAATACTGTCACCGCAAACATGTTTCCACCGCTAAAGCGGCCCCAGTAATATAAGCTATCGAGTACACAACAGGCCACAACCGCCGCCTTTCCAAGCAGGCTCCTATAGCTAACCGACTACGTTTCACATGGCAGGAAAATAAAAATTACAAATGTTGTGGTTACCTTTAATCAAATGCAAAGCTATCATTAAGTCGACGCTTCGGCAAACTCGCTCGTCGTGCGCATCGTCACTGTTAATTATCACAATATATATGTATAAAATAAAATAAAAGAGACCGCTTCGTACCAATACTAACATAAAAAATACGAGAAAAGAAAGAGAAGCTTTAAAAAAGAAAGGAGTGCATCTACCCCCACCTCCGGCCGCCCCCACCGCGGCGGGCCGCCCCTGCGGCGGGCGCCACCCACAGCACCGCAAAAATCGAGAGCGTCGACGGCGGCGCGGGGTCAAACGGCGACGCGAGCGTGAAAAGAAGGAACGGTGTGCGAGCGTCACGCACACAAGTACGAGTGTGCGTGTGCGCGCCGAGAGGGACGGACGACGCGAGAACGGGACGGCGGCGCCAATTACTATCACCTGGCGGGCAGCTACCGCATTACCCACTGCCGCCGCGCGCGCGACCACGCGCCCGCTGCACCACGCGGCTCGCTCCGCTCCTGTGACGCTCCGGTACCCCGAGTCCACATCGCAATCGATATTCGCATCGCCGCGACTGGCCACCGGCGCGAGTGCATCCCGTACCAGCCCGCAGACTCGCCCCCGGGAATGCACCGCGCGACTCACCCCGACTTGGGAGTAGTGACAGCGCGCAACATGCAACTGTGAAGTGTGTGCGGACAGTGACACAGACATAACGCTAAACGTGATTATTTACAAGTTTACAGCGGTTTACATAGTGAAAGATGACATCCCAGTTCGCCTTCAGAGGATCTCCACCGAATCAGGTAAATTTACGTTTATTTACGTTTGATGAAAAGTAAAATGTTTTGTTTAATTATTCTATTTTCCTATGATGTTCAATTTAACAAAACGTTTTAATAAATTTGCAGTGCGATATTAGTTGTATTTCGTGATTCATTGTTGTGATACTTTTTTAATAATGCATTAAAGTGATATGTTTACGTGGTTACTTAATTTTCAACTTCATAAAAATATTTTTCATAATCAATTAATCGTGTTCTATATTCGTAAAGGACGGCTTATTTTATTTCTGATTACGTACTAGAATATCTCAATATTCTTAAAGGCAATGTTTATATCAAAAACAGAAAAATATAAAATGTGTATTAGTCGAGTCGAATGCACTTCTGTCCGCGTCTGTAAGAGTTATAGATTTCAAAATAATATAATATACTGATAGGTTCTGAAACTAAAAACAAATTTATAAGTATTTACAATTAAAAGAAAACTTTTCTAAAATTATTATAAATTGCTAAATACTCATATAACGTTACAGTGGTTCAGCTATACCTTTTTTAATTCTACAATATAATCTTTTCACACGAAACAAACAGACCCATTTGAACCTTTAAATATACTAATGTTTATATGGTTTAATTTATTAATGTGTCTTGGATAAGTAAAATTTACTAATGCCTTTTTAGTAATGAACTAGCTTCCAGTCGAACGACGCAAGAGCTATAAAAACAAATTTGTCTAGGTTCATACAAATATAACGAATGGAGTAAGTTATGTATGTAATCATAGTTAATACAGATGCCGATCACTTTGTAGAGATACTAGTTTTGTTTCTAATCTGCAGTCATGATTTTCCATAGTGTTACAAGTTTTTTCTCTATGGGACATAACTAATAATGTAGTGTCTACGTGTCTATTTCCTTCCTGTAAGTCTTCACATCTGGAACATTTATTTTAAAAATTAGGACGAGATTTTTAAAAACGTAAACAAATAGAATACTTATTATTATGTACCAAAAAATAAAATACGAACCATTTAATACGGAACAAAAACAGAGGTTCTTATTAATAATAGCAGTCTTTACTAAAAAGCAAATCTAAAAAATTAAACAAAAAGAAAACAGCTTATAGCATACATTTATTCAAAATCATATATTATTCAGAACTTGAAACTATATCTAGTTGATACAAAGTTAAACATGCTCGGGTATCATCTACTTAACTACGAATCCAAATAAAGGCTCACTATAATTAATAATATTTATCGAATGCCGTCGCAGTTATATTTTTTACGCGGCATCATTGGCATTACCTGTATATTCCGTATTCAAACTTCTTTTTTAAATTTAGAAGCTATTAGTACTAAACCAATAATTGAGCACGTAAATTATTTCGTGTCAAAATTAAAATTGTTTAAAAAAAAACCTGTTTCAGAATGATTCATACTAAATTAAGGTAGGTACTGAAATAACGGTCATGTTTAATTTGCACAAAGAACAAAAACTTAATTAGATAAATATCTAGATCAGTTTTTTTGGGGTATACAATTATTTTTATAAAGTACCTCTATCCCAAAGCTTGTGAAACATTTTATTTACTGTAATAGTAAAAACGAATTCAACAAAGTAACCAATAAAAATGACTGATAATATATTTAGTGTGAAGACATAATATAGAACAGTACATAATGTTATAAGTCATAACATAAAGCATACAGCTGTTAGTCCATAAAATTGTTACTTATCTAACCGATAGTGACCAATTTCATAAACTTTAAACAAATTTTTACGACTTAGTCCAATTAAATCAGAATTTGGGCATAAACAAGATAACAATAATTAACTTCTATCATTAATTTTGACATACACACACAAATCAATAGAAAACTATGTCAAATTAGAAGGTATCAGTGAAAGATTAATAGAAATAAATATGCAAAATTATACATTTCTATTAATCACTAGTAGCTCTTTGGCCTTACAAAAAATATTTGATTGAAAAGTTAAAAATCTCATAAACGAAGGTTAAAACATTTGGCGGACCGGGAATACTAGTTTTTTTTAACTGGAAGTAATTTATATTTCGATACCGGTAATAAAATGGACGACGGATGTCAATTACAGAAACTGTGGATAATACAACCCGAACGTATAATTTATATAGGTATCGATGTATAATCTATATAATTAGTTAGAAAATAAAACATGATTATCAGTAATGGTAAAAACTATTGTTTAGCCGGTTGGAACGGGTTTTTATGTAAATTTATTTATAAAATCAGGCCTAAATGTTCTTTGTCTGCTACAAGCTTAACCATGTTGCAATATGTCAAATCTTATATGGATTAATGTGATTTTTTTTGTTATTACGACACAGTTCGTGTTGTTAATTGTTTTATAATGGGATTCTCGTGTTCATTTTCTATCATTTTGATAGCTCCTGTTTCTGATTTCCGAATCTTGATGCGCATTCAAACATTAGTTATATTTTGATTTGGTAAAAGTGGTCTTTCCGCCTACTTGTAATTCCTAGAGCTACAATATCAATGCTATTTCTGGGCTTCAGTGATTTAGTATTCTAGTCAATAATTATTATTTGATGTCTTACAACATTAACAAAAATTGAGAACAACTTCGGAAATTATGTTTAACATCTTAAGATATTTAAAAAAACAAAACTGATGATAGTGGGCCTGTAATACTGATCGGACTGTGGTCTTAGTCTGTAAACTCAGCGTATTTTTTTCGATTTTGATATACCTAAAGAATCATAAAGGAAACACCAGTAGGTAGTAAAATGAAGACAAATGCTAATATAATCCTGCCTGCCTAAGTAGAGTAAAAAACGAAATTCACATCCCTCATACTAAGAACAAGCACAGAATTAATGCTCATACCGTAATACTATGCTTAACCTACAGTGTAAGGTCACAATTTGGTTGCATAGTACTTCTATTGACGAATGATACTAATAATATCAGGCAATGCTGTCAAATTGCTGGGCAAGGACCTTCTCTCACAAATTTGATTGAGTCAGACCCCACCACGCGGACCCAGTGCAGATAGGTGGAGGCAGGTTTGTGGCCACCCGCTGTTAGAACTTAGCAGAACTTATAAGGCTCCCAACCTGGCTTAACGACTTCCACATTAAGTAGTAACTTCCGAAGCACGGAGACGCTCGAATATGAAAATGCTACAATCGGTCACCCATTTCAGACCGACCGCATCGTTCCTTAACCTACAAACGCTAAGAACATCGCGGTCGCACAGCGCGTCGAGCGTTACTACCTTTTTTTTGGTTAGAGCCCAATTTAACCTCCGTGTATTACTACCAGTACCATTAATTAGTGTACTTGATGGGTTTTGCCGAATTCAAACTAAATTATTTTCTAGAGACCTAAAGCTCATACGAATCTTTTAGACTCGACAGTTTTGTTGCTTTTTATATGGCTGCAGTCAATTAAATGCGCGATTATTATATCGTAATCGGGTGTTAAAATCACTAAATCACAATGGTTGAGTCGCAAAATCGCTGGTTGCCAATGCTAAAAGTACCGTGTGTACTTTAAAGACATCTACAAGACATCAATTCTGTATTACTATTTTATTAGGACACAAATTAGGTTAACAACAAAATCGATACAAAGTTTATCACATAATCCAATAATATCACATAACTTCATCATTTGAAACCGGACACAATATCTCGAGTGGACGTGATTCATTAATGCGTTATTAGATTCACTGTCACCCTTATTTGCTATCTGATAACAGTTTATTAAATTTCACCGTTGTTATATTAATATTGAAATGTTAATACTTATCTGACAAACGGTCGGTTTTTGTCTGTTATAATTAAAATAGTGAAGTTCGTATACACGGTGCGATGTTAATAAAGATACGGAGTGATTCGGTCAGCGGGCTAGTGCGTGCACCATCTACTTTTGCTATCTTCGTGATAAGAGGGACTCCCTCCATGGCAAGGGGATTATCCTCATTATTCCACCCACATTTTCGGAACTTAAGCCCCCGCGCACAATTCGACGTCACATTCCGAGACTAACAACACTCAATAATCAAAATTCCTCTCTCGCTCTAACGCTCTCCTATTTTTTCCATGTCATAATACGACACCGTCGTAAACTTTGCCTTTAAATACGCTTACTTAATAAGAATTTAAGTTTTATTTTTCCCCCTTTTCTTGAATAGCAGCACGGTCCCATTGCTTTCATGGTACGTTTTTATTTAAATAGCAATTAACTCCAAGAATGGGCTGTAAACATTAATGTTGCGTTGTATCGTTCGTTTCAAGACCTCGGACATGCTAAATCTCGGATGGCATCATTTTACTTATACATATAAATATATTAAAAAAAATATATCAAATTTAGACAGACAAAAAATGTTATAGCATGCTTTATGACCGGTAACCATATCTGTCACTTTCTAATAAACAGTCTAAATAGCGTTAATTTCCAATACTGCTGTACAATTTTACATTTCAATGCCTAACTCTTTTACTTCATTATACCCCATCCATTAAGAAGTACAACTTTAAAATCAAGGCCACTCTAAACTGAAAAAAAACAAGTAGATATCTTTCTTTGCAATAATTGAATATTTTTCCATATCAACATTGTGATTAAAAATAATGACAGACGTGGCACATCAAATAAGAATGTAAATAATAAGAAACTATGTATGTACTTTATCTACGCACGTTATATACGCTTTCATTTAGTAAACAAGCTGGAACAAAAGACTACAAAGTTGTTTTTATTTAGGTCATACCAGTCTCGTCAAGCTTGCGTTGTGAGCGTCAAGTTGCAGATTATATTTTGTGAGCGCTTCGCGGCGCAAGCGAGTTAGGTGGAACATACCTATCTACATTTGTGTGATATTTGACGAGGGTAGTGGAAGTACCTACCACCAGATTTTGTATGTACTCGTACGTTAATGACCGAATTTATTTTGGCCGCGTATTGGATTTAGAGTGGAATGTAACTTGGACTTGCTAACGGAATGTAACTTGGATTTGAAAGAAAGTGTTGGGTACACTATTAACAATTTTTTTTATCAAATTGTAAGATAGGATGGTCGTGAATTTTGTTTTATAGGACAGGTGTGTATGGAAGATAAACTTTGTTCCTAGAAAAATCAAGTATATTGTTTTTATTTCAAATATTTTGTATGCTTGCATTGCTACGAGTACATTTGAAAATCTTGCGCAGGAACGTGGGTCCAACATGTAGAGACCCTTGGGAAATTGTTATACGTTTATGGATAGAGTTAAAAGTTTATGCAGATGAGGGTTAGATAGACATAAAACTGGCCATCGCATAGGGATTAAGATATTCATTATTACTAATATTCAACCATTTTGGCTTTGGCGGTTGGGGCGTGAAATGATTTGTGCTTAGCTCACTCTACATTTTTCGTTTTTCTATTAGTATTTACGAGTGTAGAAACTCAGGTTCCAAAGCCTGTAACTTTAGCATGAATCTTTTGACGTTATAGTAGTATTGTCAAGAAACTGTACTGTCAGGTTCGTCTTTATTTGGTAAATTTGTGGTATGAATATAATATATCAACTCAATAGAGTTACACTAACGTCAGTCTGTCCATTCTAAGTTTTCTGTAAAGACTGTCGCGGAGGTGTAAGAGAGCCCACCTGCCTTACAACTATCGAGTTTATAAACCATCCTTTTCGCCCAACAAATTTCTTAAGTAAAGATGATCGACAGCATGCTCTCTCGATAGCGTTACGATAGCGTCAAGTGGTTCGTGCTAAGCCCTTTACTCATTGGGTTGTGGTCGCCCGCTAGCCAACACGCGTGCACGACCTCGGCTCACGTAAACCGAAAAACAAAACCAACACCATTCATTTAACTTCATAATGAGCCATGAACAATCTTCGTCATTTTTGCAGTTTGCATTCGACCGCTCGGTGACCCCTTTTTGTTCGGAATTGTAATTTAACGTTTGGTACCCCGTTTCACTTTTAATAATGCGTACCTAATAAAAACTCATGATTAAGTAAATGTTCCTCTGGCAACCTATTGTTCTTAACACAACCAATGTTCAATGGTATGCACCGTGTATACATTTCTGTAATATAATATCGCACCGCAGTTTACTAATTACTTTTGTAATTTTTCCATCGTATTTCTTTAACTTCTTAATGAATCGATAAAATTAATATAACTATGACCCGTCTTAGATAATGATGAACATTAAAAAACAAAGTAATGTATGAAAGAAACACTAAATTTTCATTAAATCACTTTAAACTTGTGTAACTGAGATCCACATAAATGGTATGGGTACATAAAATTAGGATTAAAATGTGGCGAAACGTTAGCTTCTTAAATAGTTATCATTTTGTAAAATCTGAATTCATTTTAAGCCAAAACGTATTATAATTTCTCGTTTAACACTTGCGGGGCCTTAAATTGAGACCAAAAATCTTTTTGTAAGACACCGTACCGTAAACCCGACACCTTATCGGCCGACCCCGAAATCACCGTGGAGGGATCCCTGCACCCACCGGCTCGCCCTAATCAGATAGGTGAATGAGACGTTCACTTCTCGGAAACTTTAATTAATTTCTCCGAAATGAAGGGCGTGCGCTGTTCACGCGGTTAGTAAATTTTGTAGTCTCTCGTTACGGCGGCGACGAATTGTGATAGTGTTTCTCATACTAAAGCGCGGGCGCAACCGGATTCGCCGCCGCATGTGTGCGTGCGCCGTACGCTCGCCGACGAGCACACTCTGGCCATTTCGAGCATACCAACCCGCCGTATCGCCCCTTCAAATATGAATCTTCCTCGCTCGCGATAAAGGTCAATTCGCTCCTACATTCTAGTAGCCAGTTGGATGGAACCCCAAGCTACGTTACGACACTTTGATGATAATAAAACTTTTCGCGTTCAAATGTGGCAATGAAAAAAACGGTGTTAGCGAGTTATGTTGTGATTAATAAGAATATACAGTAATTCTTATGTATGACCGCATAAAATTATAGATTTTGCCGTCACATAAGAGCGGTGTCGCATGTCCCACAGGAATGTGCTATGCTATAAGATTTACATCGTGATAGGCTTTATGTTTCCAACTTGTTTCATTTTACACTGCATAAGCTGAGATATGAATATGCAGCAAGCCCGCAAAGGAATTAAAATTAACGGTGTTAACGACGCATTTCTACCGCGGCGTATAGCATATAAATAGCTACAGTAAAAAAATAATATTAATTGACAGAAAAATGACTTTCGAAAAATCTACATATACTTTAACGTCTTTATTCGTGAACGTAAAAAGTTTTAAAAAAAAATTCCACTTTTTTTTTCTCAGTTTTCTCCAGCCATTATTTACTGGTACATTAGAGATTAACAAAAATATTTCGAGAAAACAAACGTTGAGACAACTGTAATACATGAATAAACAGGCGCTTGCGGCGCGTCAAGACCACAGATCTTTCGTTAGTGGTCCTAATCAGACGCGCCATAGAGAGTCGTGAAACTTTATTACCAACATTGTGAACTTAAAATACACATGTATGACAATTACTGGCGGTGTCTCGCCCACGGGCGTGTGTGCGACGGATGAGGTGCTCACATATCATTAGTTCACACCTCGTCGCCTCCGAATCGTCCGCGGAGCGTCGTCGCTACAGAGCCGCTCTTGTGACACACTGCTACGGAGGCCGATAAACCGAACTAACTAATTTAAGTAAGATCGGTAAAACGAACAATTTTTTTTTTGTTGTTTACCTATTTTGTCACAATGCTGAGCAAAGGTCTCCCCCATAATCTTATTCGTGGACCTGTGATTAGACATCTTTTTGAAAAGTATCCATAATACTTATCTAGAAATAAATTAGTAAGTTCGCTACACCGGTCTCCGCAGCACAGGTCCTTTTTTGTAATTAATCGTAGCTCCATGTTAGGGATTATTGTTGTATCATGGGTGTGTTTACAAATACGAAATTCACATACTCAAACACCCAGACCGAAACAAATATTTGTGGATCACGTAAAAATTAGTCCCGTGCGGGGATCGAACACGCGACTACCCGATCCATTGAGCGAAGCGGCTTACGCTCTTAACCACTGAACCAACTCGTCTGTCGAGTTATAAGTTATATATGTTGTTAATTAATATTTATTAACTTTTTGACTTGCTGTATGTTAGCTAACCAAATACCTATTCAATTAAAAATGTGCAATGCCACTTAATCGTCGTAAGATGTACATATGTACCCAAAAGACTAGTTGGATTTCCTCTTGCATTAATTGCATTGAATTTCGGGAAATATTCATGTGCGGTCACTTTCCGCGCCGTTAGATCTAGGTATGTAAGCAAACTATTATTTATACAAACATGTACCTGTCTGTAATTAAAAATCTGTACGGGATATTTTATTGCTTATAATATCAATGTATAAGGACATGTGTAGTAAGAGGCTTATTATGGATATACCGAAATAACACTAGCCTAACAAAATAATTTGATGTCGGGAAGCTCGATAACAAAGTCATCGGTGTGGCACGCGTTTCACTTGACACTCTCAATATGTCCTGTAAATAGAGCAAACACAGAAATATCAACACCAAGACCAAGAGTTAATGCAAAATTGAATAAGCTCTACAATTTATACGTAGAGTTCATGCTACGAAAAACATAAAAACTTATGTAGATAGATATAAACCGTTAAAAATCTGCAGAGGAAGTCTACATCAGTGTTTTGTAGAAAATCGTCTATGGTTTTCTCATTATATTAATTTATTGAAAACAGTTAAAGTTCAGGTCATGACATTTAATCAGAGATCAGCTGTTCATAATTGTTGACTCCGTATTATACTTGCATGATTTAAAGTTACTGTAGGATCTTTTAGATTAATGATTTGTAGCATGATGATGAGAATGATTAGAGGCAAAATAATCATATTTCTGACTAAAGCTAGTCCAGATTAAACACGATATACTTATCTCTTTTGGACTAAGAACTAAAAAACTAATTTTAAACATAGCAATTCCTCAACTAGCCATACATCACTATCACACACATCCAGGTGCATGATTTGTATATCTCAACAATATGAATAACGAGTTACTATGAGTAACCTATACACAGGCATTTCTCATCCCGCAATAACGCACAAATGTTTCGCAGCACATCCTGACGTCCGCTAAAGTATGCTATTCCCAATAAATTACTATACGCAGTGGGTAATTTTGCACAGAGTTATTTTGGTAACACAGTTGTCGATTAGTGGGCAACGACACTACGCAATAAAGGCTCGCCGGCAACTGCACGGGATGTTTTGAATCGCCACCGCTTTAATGGCCGCTGTATTAACCGATAATTCAAATTTCGAAGCCCCTCTTCCACTTCTAAACAAGCAACGCCTGACACAACACACGATACAAACTCATAATATCGATTTTAATTAAAATCGATTGATAAGCTAGTCGATTTTGCGAAAACCGGAATAAAGATGCTCGTAGCTTTATTTATAGAATGTTGTATTTAAAAAAGACTGTTGTCTATTAAAAGTAACACGAATTGTTACGCATATAAGTAGATAACAGCGAAAATAAATAGATACTCGTTTATTTGCAACAAATGCATGAAATAAATGTTATTCAAACCGGTTACAGTCGATTACCCGCCACTAATAAATACTAGGAGCTGATTCTTCAATCATCGGATACCTATTAGAAATTATTCATGAGATAGCATACCTACAAAATCTTTGTGTGATTCACAAATGTTTTATTCGGCCTGGGTATTTGTGTATGTGAATTTCGTGTTGTAAACGCACCCACGACACAGGAATTGTTCTTAGTGTGAGGCTACGTTTTTTAAAAGTGAAGAAGAAAACTAACATAAATTTAAAATTACAGTTTTATGAGTAAAATACTTCAATGGTCTCACTTCTAAATTCAGACAGACAATTTAGCACGAACTGATTGACGTTTCTGCAGCGTTGACAAAAAACCGCGCTGTCCCGTACAAATTTGAGTGTAAAAAGGATTGCATCTCTGGTTAGTTTATGGATAACACGTTAATCAGATGATCGTTATCCAAATCATGCGCAAATTCTGATAAGAGTGTAGAAAAAATCATTTCAAAATTACTATATTTGACTTAAATTTAGTACTTTAGAATCAATAGTTTATACAGTAAAAATTACTTGTAGTTTGGACTTCAATTTTTTTTTGCTTCAAAATATCATGTAAGGTATAATTTTATTTTACCAGTTATTACTACTATAATTACATCTTTAACTCGAGTAACATTTATTTTATTTAGTGAGGTAGTTCAGTAAGAGAAACTATTACTTTTAATTATTGTCAATAGCGGCATTTTTTATAAAATAAAAAGTCTTAAAAGCATATAGGGCACTGGTCGCTATAAATATTTATTGGAAATAATTAATTAAATAGCGAGTCTTGAAGGCGATCTTTGAAAGTATCTACACTATGATGATAGTTACGTAATTTATCTAACAAAAATAATGGCTCATTCCATAAAAGTGGCAGTAGAGACAAAGCGAATTATGGAAATATACCGTAAAATATTTTTATACAATGCACTCTAAAATAACAATAAAAACATCAAAATATTCTAATCCCTCAATATGAAATTTGTAATAACAATCAAAATGACACATTCCAATTGAAACCCAATTATCTACATCCGATTTAAAATAAAAGGACGCAATTGTACAAAGTTCCGATCACGTCAATCTAATTCCAGTGCTAACGTATTGTGGGAATGTTTGCGACCGCGTCACAGGGGTATTAAGCAGAATAATGGCCCGGTTATTAATAGACAAGTACCCGAGCACTAGCACATGTTTATTCCGTAACGGGGCCAATAAATCTCGCTGAACAATCTGAAACAACTTCATTAGCGAAATCAACGGGCGCATGAGCCTCGACGGATGATTGAAGACACATGACCCAAAGTCCCGAGATAATGAGTCGTATTCCACATGTGAACCTATATCGGGTGAAAAGGAACAGGTAAAACTTTGCTTCGCCCGCATTTGCGGACGCGATCAAGTGTGACGGCGAGCTCTCCGGTTGCTCTCGAAAAGAGTTGCAATTTTATGAATGA
The DNA here is from genome assembly GCA_905147815.2 of Phalera bucephala. Lineage (NCBI taxonomy): Eukaryota > Metazoa > Arthropoda > Insecta > Lepidoptera > Notodontidae > Phalera > Phalera bucephala. The sequence goes on along the minus strand of LR990609.1, from coordinate 18,529,891 downwards.
GTTGTTTGAATGAAATACAATAATAATACGGCGCTGGCCGCGAACCGAGGCGGAAAGTGCCGGGGACGTGTACGTGTCCGAATCGCCATTTAAACGTACATAATATTTGGTCCGACGTTAAAGATTTCAGCTCCCCATAAAACACTTAATAATATTGTATTTCGATTTACAACGCACCGCCACGCGCTGTTGTGTTGTGCTCAATTTTCGTTCGCGTAAGGTGAATTCGTAAGTCTTATTAAATTAGCAAGCCGTACGTTTAGTGTACAAATTCTCGGCATCTTTGGTATTTAATTTTGCTTGTGAAATTGACATCATATACGCGATTGAAGTGCCATTGATTTGACAAGTCATTGATTAAGAGATACAACTAAAAAGCAAGATAAGCTAAATCAAACTTTTTATTAGTTAAAATAGAGTGCGTATTCAAACACTAAAATGTTGAGTTAGGTCATTGTTGTATTAGTGAAGTATTAGTTAGATAAATCAGTACGTTGTAATGTCTGTACTATGTTCTAAAACAGCGCCAGTTATTGTTAGTAAGATGTTATTTACAACATACTATTATGTGAGTCAATTAATTTTGATTAATATCTATTACAGACAAAGAACTGCACTATCTCTGCAAAATCAGAACATAATACTAATTCGGTTACGTAAATTCACACAACTGCGATTTAAGAATTGATAATTTGAAAACATAACTATTGTTTCTTACACACTAAGTGAATCTAAAACGGTATATAATTATGATATATAATCACAATAATAGCCGTTTGGCTTCGTCTGTACCGAATGTTCTGTTGTATAATTAAATTTTATAATGTAGGAACAAAAAACGGAACCACTCGGATATCTTTCACCCACATAGCTTACAGATCATTCGATAAGAAGCCACTATTATAATTCGCCGACACTGTTTTATAACATTTTTTACAGCCGCGTCCAAATAGTGGTTGGTAATGTAACCATATACAATGTGTTGCAAATTGAGACTCAAACTCAAATAATTTATTTTGTATAAGCCCTGCGGGGCGCTTACGAATAGTCAATTTACATTTTTTTTAATCTAGTTTCACTACCACTACACCTTTTACTAATCTACCACCGGATCGGAACGTGGCTTCCACTAAGAAGATCTGGCGAAGAAACTCAGCGGGCTTGTCTTTTTTATTTACTTCTCTTTTTTCTTCGTTTTTTTTTCAATCATATTGTGTGGGTACAATGTTTACAATTAAATAGTTTACGATCTAGCCTTACGATCCAGTGTGATGCCTTACGATCGAGATATGAATCTATTAATGTTATCTGTAAAGAGTGTCTAAAGGATTCCAGATGGACCAGTCCTCACAAGCAGCACCCATTCACGAATATGACTGCTGAACCAGCCATGACTCCCCTCTACCATATTGGAGGGAAAGGAGTGACCCGCGCCAGACTGTAGCCAAAATTTAATGATTTAATAATTTAAATGATCCTGGGTTCGAATCTTAGGTAGGTAATAATTTATAGTAATGTCAGCCTATACTGTCCCACTGCGAGCAAAGGCCTTCTCTCACAAATTTGGCTAATTGAGGCCATACTCCATCACGCGGACCCAGTGAGGATTGGTGAAAGCAGGTTTGTGGCCACCTAGGTAAAGCAAAATGTAGTTTTGCGATAGAAAATTATCAGTACCAGTCCGGAGTCTGGTATTACTTACACACTACTTCAGGGCAATGTGTTTGGCCCAAAATAAGAAAACGTCATTTCTCTATGTACTTGTGATAGTGATTTTATTACATTGCTTTCCATATAAAGTCAAGGTTCAAAAGATGAGAAAGGGTATGACCTGTTAGTTGGTGCATCTAGAAAGAATGTCGGAAGAGAGAATGCCAAAATCTAAAAAAAGATAGGATGTACGTACCAGGAAGACCTAGACTATCTTACCATAACCAAATAGACCGTGTCTTATCTGAAGTCAAGTCAATCCATCTTTATTTAAATCAAGTTGTCTGTCACGCAAAGATCGGTCGAAAGAGCGGTCACAGGGAATAAATAATTTTGCTCTATATTACATGTTAATGAGAAAATGTTGTTCTAAAAAATCCTCAAACATCTCCTGCCTCTTTCATTGTTGAAGTTTCAGCGGACTTTAGTCTCGACTCAAAAAATACAGAATCAGTTTTTGTGTTTTCAAATATTTCTTTTGCATTTCGGTTATCTTTCTGCTGGTAGCTATATTCTTCCATTTTCATATCGTAGAATTTCATCTGTTTCATTAGACTTACATATCATTTATATATAAATGAATACAATTTTAAATAAATGAATATACGTAAATAAATCCCCCTGTACTTGTCCCGCCACTCCCACACTGTCGGAAGAATTTTATATTAATATTCATTCATTATCATTATACACCATTATTACGTATTTATCTTTACATTACCGCTGTTAAGTATTAGAATACAGTCGGCGGTTCCCTTTCAATATTTATTCTTCCCTAATTCCACCCTAATTAGGTAAGGTGTGAATTTCTTGAACGGCATTATACATTTCGAGGGTGGGCCGATTTCGTGGCGTTATCTATATGAATATCTTGACGCAGGATGCGGTCGAAATAGACACCTACCCTGCCCCGTGACCCACCATGTAATTGTCCAATTAAAGTCAAAATTTTATGTAAATATCCCAACTAAATAACACACAGAAGTTGAATTTATTACGGCAGGCTGTATTGCCGATACGTCTACGGCTTAACGGTCGCAATTGATCGATCACCGCATAACAAAATTTGCGGACCCGATACAAATTTTACGAGGAATAATAAATGTCACACTGCGGGTATATCTTAGACCGTTAAAAATGATGGAAGAAATATCGAGTAAGTGCTTAATTAATTAATTTTCCCATTCACGCGAGCCGCCAAGGTGTGCCGTAATTAAAGCTGGATCACACGATACGCTAGCGATTCATTGTGTAGATCGGCGATGATCTATCATACTTTGTCAATGTGTATCATGTATTATTTTTATTCGTTTTAAATTGAATAATGAGACGGACAGATGTTTTTTGTGTGTAGATTAAAGAGGTGACAACATTGTTAGCTGTTTGGGTTGGGGCTTTAACGCCCGTTAAGTGACTTCGAGTTATTACGGCTATCGCCTAGTCGACGAGTATTTTCATGATTGTAAAAAGTTCACGTTGAAGATTAAAAAAAGAACTTTTTGTAGTGTAAATTATCAAAGCAAAAAAAATAAAAGCGATCATTGATAATGATGCTTTACTTAACAATTTAATGTATGTACAAGCACACGCATATAAGCGACGACGACTCGGTCTAGTGGTCAAAGCGTAAGCCGTCGCGACTACGATCCCCAAACTTGACAAACCTTTGTATGATACAAACACTTGTTTTAGTCTAGGTATTACTAGAACTGAAATAATTTCTGGGGACATTTCAACATTCTTTTTATTATCTATCACTATCTATATCATCACACCAGATCCCTTGCGGGGTAGGCAGAGAGTACAGAGTTCCAACAGGTTCTTTCCTTACATACCTCTCTGGCTTCCTCCACTCTCATAGTTCGTCTCATACACGCTCGCCGGTTACGGAGACTCTTGACTTCTTCTTCTTTATTAATAAAAAGACACAGAACATTCTTTTTTATTAATAAAAAGATGTTGTCATCATCGTCTTCTTTAATTACTGTAAGTGGCTTTTGGGTGTACTAATTAAGTAAATAAATAAAATAAAATGTGTTTATTTCAACCCACCACCTTTGCATTTTAACGTTGAACTTCAGCTTTTTCTAATATTCTCATACTTCGTATTTTACATGGTCGCTGATTATGAAGACTTCTCCATGTAATTGCTGCATATTAGCACTAGGATACCAAAAAACCTCCTAATCCTAATGCAAAATGGGCCATTAAGCAAAAAACGGCGTTAATGCTTATTTTATTCAGCTCCATGAACGTCTAAAACATCTTAATAGAATCGAAAGAGGGTACAGTAATATGGCTGTTAAACAAATTATTTTATTATTGATCTTAATCTGCAGCAATTAACCCAGTGTATACTCGTGTAAAAAATACACCAGACCCGTGTAACGCGTACACGCTTTTCTCAAGACAAGGAATGTAAACGCGAGCGCAAGCTGGCGTGACGTCTGCGCCGCACCTTATCTGCCGATCTATCAAATTGTGATGCTTTTTCTTCCGCCAAGTATGTGCGAAAAAGTTTAGGCAAGAATATTACCTCCCACATTATTCCGCGAATTGATTATTATCATCACTGTTATTATTTTACTTTATGAGTTCATATAGATTTTCTGTTAAACCAGCGTTTTGTCCTTATTCGAAAAATTTTAATGACGGTTCACCTCATACACTAACAAAGGTTGACAGAGATTTACTCTGTACTGACGACGTTAGGTCCAAATATAATAGGGGGTATTTCTATTACCATTAGGTATACCGGGCACAATGCGAGACTCCGGACAGATACTGGAAATTTATATATATATATATATAATACCTAGGATTTGAAAACAAGCTTTGTGCACGCTATCTCACATATTATCCTCAGGTATTTAATTCGTTTTTTTTTTCTTTTTAAACGTCGCCCCACACTAGGATTTATTCCTGTGTCGTGAGTGCTTTTATCACATGAAAATTCACATACACAAATACCCAGACTGAAAGAAATAATTTTGGGTCACACATAGATTTATCCCGTCCGGGAATCGACCCCGCTACTATTAGACACACTTGGCGGAGTGGCTTAAGCTCTGACCACTGCGATCGACGTCAATATATTTCTTTATTAATAGAATTCTGTAAATAAAAAAAATTGCTGGAAAAAGTCTGTATCTGGTATGGGATTTGTACTTGTGGTCACCATATCCTGCAAAGACAAAATAATTCGCTAAACATTCGCATAATTCATTAAATCTAGTCACCGACATAAATCACTGAACATTCAGAATTTTTCAAATCGTTAATACTCTTTATTTGACAAATGTTGACGAACATAGTCAAAAGCAAATATTAGTAAAATATTCAAATATTATGTAGACCAACAAATATCATGTTTATGATACAAAACAAAAATGTGTAAGCAATTCGAAGAACTGAGAATATTCGTTGACTTATGTCGTTGACCGTACAAGTTGGTTGCAAGGTAGTTTACGATTATTTAAATCAACAGCGTCTCAAATTGACAACAAGGAGTTAGGGATGTTCTAGACAATAGCTGACTTTGGTGCAGCTTAAAGTAGGTAAAGTGGGGGCATAAAGTGATCTTGACAGCCCTCACCCGCGCCTTACGTATATGGCTAGCTACACACGTAACGATTAACTGGTCCATATCTATATAGATAGCAAATCTATATATATTTATAGTGATTATCATGTAAAAGCTTAAAAACAAACGTAGAGGTTGCTAAGTAATTTTTAATATTAAACTTTAATAAGAGTTGCAGTACTGCTCTGTATCAGTGTATCCCGTGTATTCAATAACTTTTTAAATATCACATAAGGCAGGAATGACAATAACATTGTCATTCCTGCATTGTATATGACAATGGAAAATTGGTACGATGTAGGTACCGGGGAGGGCCTAAATTATCTTAACATGACCCAAAAGACTGTATTTTATCTTATGGGCAAATCAAGACTCTTTGTAACCAGCAGGCATGTTTATGACAACTATGACAGTAGAGGAACCGAAAGAGGCCCTTAAGGAAATAACCTGTTAGAAATCCAAAACGGTCGTAATATATATATGATAGATATATTATGTATAATTGTACACGTTTGTCGTTACGTGTGTGGCTAGCATTATGCGCGGATATTGTTAGGGGCAGTACCGAGTGCGCCTCTGCGGACACCACCAGCCTCCAACTACGCAACAACACGTGAACTTATCTCGACCTTATCAGAGAACTAAACATTAGCAAGAATTTCCAAATTATTATTGTGCACCGGTAACCTTATCGTAAATTTAATACTTTAATGATGTCTGCGAGGACCGACTTTCATAAAAAAGCCCGTCGTACCTGGACAAAAGGCATCGCCCGGCGTCACCCACGGTTAGTTAAGCGAACGGCGACATGTCATCGATATTTTTTGCCCGGCTGATGTCTTTAACGAAATTCATGTCATTGGGTCCGATTTCTCTAAGATTAACTTTTTTACATTATTTAACAAATAGATCGGACCCTTATACGGTCGAATATTCAGTTACATGGTTTAACACTTAAAAGGGCTTAACGACTCTAACACATCCTGCGGGTTACGATAAAAAAGACGACAAAAAGAGAATACTTTTCGTGTTTGTTTTTTAAAAGATGTCTGCTGAAGATAAGGTGCAGCGGCACTTTAATCCTCCAACCGTCCGATATTTGAAAAGGATATGATGACAACTTTTTTGTACTCTTTATCTAATAAGCACACATAACCAATACTTACTTAAAGACGTACTTATTCCCTGACTTGGTCGATGTTGATAAATGAAAACGATGTATTTAGTTACTTGTCATGTTTTCATACCGTTTCGAGAACTGTCGCGGTTAGCGGCGCGCTGGCGGCGGAGCCGCCGAATAGAGAGCGTCTCTGAGTATCAGATGTTTTGATTAGAACCACTTAACTGTCACAGCTCTCATGAATAGAGCGCATGTATCCGTAGGTTATCACACCGAAACAGTCGCGATGTAGATGCACTTAAACATACTCGCCATTAAGAATACACATACAAATATTAACTCATCCTAATTAAAGTATCCAATTATCTGTTGTAATTAAGCATTCAATGTACAGAAACAAAGGCTATTATAACACAAAAACCTGATTAGTTCCGTTGTTTTAAACAAGTTTTCTTGTTCTATGTTTTTTTTTCTTACGGCAAGCAATTCATATTCAATTGCAACTGTTAATACGTACGTTGCGGGCAAGAACTGCGAGCATGATGTATTACACCGACCGAGTAACTGACTCCGACGATCTGTTTACACACAACTTAATTAGCTAGCTATAGAAAAAATATTCGATATACTTCATAATCACGCTTCATGTAACCACCGAGGCAGACCTACGAATCGCGTAGTAACATACAACAACAAATTTGCAAACAAAATCTTTACACACATGAACCCACCAATGCCGCCTGACCGAATAAATAGGACGCTGTAATTATGTCATTCCATCCAACATACTCATATCGTTTGAACGGATTGAATCCCTTTTAAGCACCGGCGTCGATTTCAGCCACATCCCCCTATAGATCGATATGATCTCTATTGCCATAGGCCTTAGGTCGAATGAGCGATTCGACGTGAACACCTACAGACCCTGGAATCCGCGATACATACACAATGTTAGCGAGCAAGGATTAAATAACTATGCAGGGTATGTAATGTAGGTAATGCAGGGATTCGACGTTTAACGGCTTCGGGATTACCTCAATAATTCCCTTAACACAACAAATGTTTTTAGCCGTGGCGGTGCGAGTGTGCGTACCGATGCCATAGGTCTCCGAATTGTACGAGTCGATAAGGTGGGGAATGGCGAGAGCGCGTGCTTAGGGCGACTGAAGCCATAGGACTCCGCGCGAGGCGGGTCACAGCTCCAGCTTAGCCACACTCAACCGCGCCGGGAACTTACTAGGCTTATGTTCCAACAACACCGCCTCTTTAAATAATTAAAGGTTATGACACACAGGGCCTCGGCCGAGGTTACAGCGATAAAACAATTTTATTACAATCCAATAACATCCGTTAACACATTCAACTTATCGCAGTTATAAAAAAATATATACCAAAACGTTATTTGCCGAAAAATATCCTATAATAACACGTGAAAGAGTACAAAAGACGTATTAATTATGATTTTCTGTTGAGAAAAAACCTGTCGGAGTTGTATAAGAACGGACGGGTCGCGTTTCTCGGTTTCTAATCCCATTGAAACTACAATGAATGTCGGACGGCTGCGACCATTTTTCAATTCAATGACAAATATTTAGAAAGTTATTTACCCGCGTGCGAGCCTGCCGTATGTTCAATTAAAAGGACGATCTCGACTCGCGTCTTCGGCATTATAATCGGACAACGGCCGGATGTTTATTTTGCGACCGCGTTATCGATTCAGGTAGGCCGGCAAATAAATCTATTACGACAACAATATGTCCGCCCAGCCCGCTCCCATTGTCATTAATTTTAAATCTTCAATCGCATCATATTAGTACTGCTCGCGGCGGAGCATAAATATTCTTTTAATAAATACGACGATTCAAAGGGGTTTTTGGGCCGTTGCAAATTTGCGTACCGTACACGAGGGCTGACGACGCGGCCGACACGCCCAGAGCCCTGCCTTTTCGCACATTAAATACTCATTTACTATCCATCAATTATTTAATGCAAATTTCCGATGCATTAACCACTTAAGCATATCACTGGCATTATTGGCATTGCGATCGTCGCTGCGCGTACGGAGGCCTCCTGTATCGTGTTGTGTCTGCAAAGCGAAGGTGAAAACGCGCCATAAAGGCATTTCAAAATTTACAACTTACAGAGCACCATCTCGACAGCCTCCAACAGTCCGCCGCCGGCGCAGGCGGGAATGAGCGCAGGCGCGGGTGGCGCAGGCGCGGCGCGGCCGAGCTCGCCCGCGGCCCCCGCGCCCCGCTGCTGCGACACTGGACGCGCTATATTCCAGGACCCTATCACTGGCCAGACAGTATGCTCGTGCCAGTACGAGTTTCTCAACTACCAAAGGCTCGCCTCTGGCATGCCACTGTCAATGTACAGCGCTCCGTACTCGGACGCCGCGGCGGCTGCGACGGCTGGCATGGCGGCCTACTTCCCCGCCCTGGCAGCTGATCAACCGCCCTTTTACACTAACGCCGTAAGTATCTATACATTAGGTGATCTATCAATTATCAATCTTCTTTTGCGACTTGTTAATTTTTTAGTTTGAGAACATTTGCAATCTTTCCCAGATCTTTTAGAAAAAGTAGATATTAATATAACGATAGTCTAATCGATTCGCTATCGATTAGGTATAAAATGTTTTGAAAACAAATTTAAACATCACACCGATATTAGCAAAACACATTCGCGGATAACAAAGCAAGTCAAACATACAGATAGGGCCTTAAAAATATGCTAATGAATACCCATATTTCATTAATTACAAGTGTCCCAGTTGTAGTGTAGTCGCGTGAAATAACAATGTCATTCGGTAGAGTTTTCAATTTTATGCGGCGGATTCATGCGGTCCATATGATAATCGGACACTAGTGTCGAAACCAATCATGAATTAGGGATATCGAATTGAATTGCAAATAAAAGGAGAATTAATTCAAGTTTTTTCTGTTTTACACGGTAGCAAATATATCAACCACTTAATTTCCTTTAGTAATTTGCTATTGAATCAATTTTTTTGCTGTCAAAATACTCGTTTGTCAAAATCGAATTCACATTCAGTTTTATTTTACAAATAATTTGAATTAGGAATAAAAATAAATGAAAGGTAGAGTATGGTTCAAGAAGAGAACTAGATTTTTTCCGCGACTTGCGTAAACCTAGCGCATTGAAAATAATATATAATATGATCTGACTTGAAAACTTCGATATGTTGGGTGTAATTTGATAGAGGCGCTTGTAGCGCTATAGTACTGTTTGTATGTAGCGATCACTAAGGTTCCATTTTTAAGCGTCTTCATGCTTCGGAAGATAGTTCAAGAGGTTGTTTCGGTTACTACTTAACGTGGCAGTATTTAAGCCAAGTGCCTTATATGCGGTTTAAAAGATCTCAACAGCAGATGGCCACAAACCTGCCTTCACCAATCCGCACTGAATCCGCGTGATAGAGTATTACCCATTCTCTTTCACCACGACTTGTGAGAGGCTTTATTCAAGCTATATGTTTTTCCTATATTCCCAATAACGATCAAACGTGATCCAATCGATTGGACTAAATAGTAGGACCACACGGTCACAGGGAATCTCATTTTTTACTTAGAATATTATTAAATATTTTCCAAATGTCCGAATATCCTGTTAAAATTAGTTCATTACTTTTTGCATAAACAAACATACGATATTAAAAATATTAATATATAAAATAAACTAAAAAATTATTCTGAGATAGTATTTATTTATTCATCTTGCATGTAGACGTAGAAATAGTATAGACAGATTTTATCGATCGTTTGTATCGTTTTAGGTACCTCGGGGCAAAGATACAAGTCGAGTTTAAGTAAAATGGCTTTCTTCAATTCGTTATCTAAGCTTTGTGTTCTCGGATTTCCAGTTTAGAATACTAAGTGAATGTGGTCGTTGCTAACCAATAATAAAGAGAAGGTAGATAGTGTAGATACTACTACATTTATGAGCTACCTATGTAAGTAGATACATTACACAGATACTACGACTCATATGATAAGTAATAGGTATATTTAAATGTTTACAATAATACCGCACGAACACATAACTTTGGATCTAATCAAAACTACTAACAACAAAAATATATATACCTACTTTATTCTGTTTTAATTATTTTATGAACTTGATTGAAAATCGTTAATAATATCGATATGACTTAAATTTTCCAATAAATTAATCCTATTTGATAAAATAAATAAAATGCTCTCGTTTCCTGTGAAATAGAAAATTACACATAGAAACTATATCGTGGTAATAAATAACATTAAAAATCTTTTATAAAAAAAGGTAAACCGACTTCAAAAAGCAAAAAAATAAATATTTGAAGTCGGTGCTGGTTGGTGCAGTCGGTTACTTGGCACCGACTTCAAATATTTATTTTTTTGCTTTTTGAAGTCGGTTTACCTTTTTTTATAAAAGATTTTGATTTTACAATTTTAAGTGACCAGTGAATTATTCTATAGTAGGGTACCTATAGGATTGACGTAATACCCATAATATCTCAATTTACACATGCCTATTGTTTGTCGTTAAGGAGTTCCCTGGTGTATCTTCTAAGTCCAAGGTCCAATGTCAATAAAATTAATATGGGACCACCTTGGAGATATACTGAACTGAAATATCGCTGAACATACATAAAAAAAAAAAAGCATACATTCAACCGAACATAGAACCTCCTCCTTTTTGAAGTCGGTTAAAAATACTTTGTTTCCTCTCTCTCTTTCTCTGTATATTTTATTATAATGTCAGAGGATATCGGCCAAACAAATTTATAGTAGAAATCTCATCTAACTTAAGGGACTAGCACGTTTAATGAACAATTTTCTTATCGAAATACTATTATTTGTAAAGTCGTATTAATATGTTTTCTAATCGATCGTCTCAAAAACACTTCTAATCTATTTAGTAAATAGTGGCAATTTAAAATAATAAATCTATAATTTGCTTACTCGTAAAATAAATTTGACACCAAGGTCATTTACCACGAAATACTTATTATATCTTTCAATTTCATTAAGTAAATACTCTATTAATATGGTAGTACAGAATAGTTACGCTTTAGGGCTATCAGAAGCAGCGCGACAAGTCATATTACGAATTTTGTCGCCCTAAGCGTGATATAATTTGCCTTTCGTGCTAGCATGGCGTACATGACAACAGTTTGATACGAAAAAACTCGTTTGAAGAATTGTATTGTATTTATATATCTATCTTTAACCTCACGCCAGATCCCTTGCGGGGTAGGCAGAGAGTACAGAGTTCCAACAGGTTCTTTCCTTACATACCTCTCTGGCTTCCTCGACTCTCATAGTTCGTCGCATACACGCTCGCCGGTTACGGAGACTCTTGACTTTTCCTTCAGATAAGACTCGGTTTATTTGGTCGTGGTAAGATAGTCTAGGTCTTCCCCGGTACCTGCATCCTTCCACTTTCACATTGTATATCTGTTTTGTTATTCTTTCCTCTGGCATTCTTTCTATATGCCCGAACCAACGGAGCATGCCCTTTCTCACCTTTACACCGACACTATCTTTCATACCTACTGGCTGTCTTACTACGCTGTTGCTAATGCCGTCGGTCAGCTTCACTCCACACATCTTCCGCAGAGCTCGCATTTCTACCGCATTTATCCTACTTTCATTCTCCTTCTTACATACCCAGCTCTCGCTACCATATAACAGCGTTGGGACAAGAACTCCGTTATGTATGGCCAGCTGCGCCTTATGGCTTAAGTGCCGGCTCCCAAGTAGCTTTCCCATCGCTCCATTCACTCTGTTCCCTGCACTCACTATTCTCTCTATGTCAGCGGTGTATTTCCCATCCTTACTGAAGGCGCATCCAAGATATACAAACTCATTCACTTGCTCCAGCACATCGTTACCAACCACAATCCTTACATACGTTCTGGTTTCTTCCCTTTTAAAAACCATAATCTTGGTTTTCTTCACATTCAAGTATAAGCCATTGATCATGCAGTCGTCTTTCATAACTGTGACTAGTGTTTGCAGATCAGTGGCTGTTGGCGCTATTAAAACCGCGTCATCTGCATAAAGTAGATGGTTTACCACTAAGTCACCCATTTGTACACCTTCATTCATCGCTTTCAGTCTTTGAAGACTTTTATCCAGATATATTATAAACAGTCGAGCGGAGAACACGCAACCCTGCTTGACGCCGATTTTAACGTCAAACCAGGGTGACCTGTTACCACCCACCCGTACGCATGCCTTGCAGTCCACATAAGTGGACTGGACGGCTCGCAACAGAGTGCCATCTATACCATACTCTGGCAAAATGTCCCAAAGTCTCTTTCGCACAACTCTGTCAAATGCCTTCTCCAGATCTACAAAACCGCAGAAAACCTTCCGCCCCACTGCCAGATGCTTCTCTACGATGTTGCGGAGGGAGAAGACTTGATCCGAACATCCTCTTCCAGACCTGAAACCCCCTTGTGCCTCGCACAACATTCCATCGGACTTCACGCGCATTCTCCGTTCAATAATTTTACCGTACACCTTGGCTGCCAAGCTGATCAAACTGATGGCTCTGTAATTGGAGCAGTCATATTGTGAACCCTTGCCTTTATACAAGGGTACTATGACTGCGCGGCGCCAATCTGTAGGGACTCTACCGGTCCTCCAGCAAAGGTTTGCAAGGGCCCGGAAAGCGTCCCGGACGCAAGTTCCACCATATTTGATCATCTCGGCAGATATCATGTCTACTCCCGCAGCTTTACCGTTTTTCATACTTCCTATCGCCCATTCAACTTCTTCCATAGTTATGTCCTCCGTTGATTCTGGTGCCGCAATCTCGCCTCTGGGCACGTCTGCGGCATCAGCATCCGGGTCATCTCCATATATTTCTCTAAAATATTCACTCCACCGGTTTAGCACAGCTTGTGTGTCTGCAAGAATGTCAACCATCTTTAGATTTTATCCTTTCCATTCTGGAGCCTGACGAATCACCTCGAGCCTTTCTCACCTTGCTCCAAAAGAGTTTGGTGTTGTTCTCGAAGTTCTTCGCCAGCCTCTCCTCCTCAACCATACTGGCTCTATATTATTGTTATATTTATTTATCTCGTTTAAATTTACAGATTTTACCCGGACGTTTGAAAGGCTTGCATTGGGACATGGATCCAACTTGTTAGATTGTACTAAACGATTTACAAATAGAGGTAGTGGCCCTTTGAGAATAGTTAATGTGAGGCACTACTGGGCAAAGGCCTCGCTCCATCATTTCCATTATACTCTATTTGGGTTTATTGAAAACCAATCATTTCTAAGAGCGCCCAATTCATCCGGCCATCTCCTGAACCTGCCGCGATAACGTTTACAAGAGGAACTCAGTTGATAATTGTTTTTGTCTAAGATGAGTTCGGCATGCAACAGACGTGATCCCAATCCCATTGACATGTAAACGAGAGTTTGACTTACGTGCGAATCACGATATAAGTCTTTTCTTCCGTGCTAGTTTTTCTGGGCATTTTAACAAGTCGCAAGCGTTTCGTTTCGATTCTCTTATCGCATCGTTAGTGAATTGTTCTGACCACATGAGTTTTCGAAGCAAAATGTCATTCCTATAAATTTTCTTTTCGTTTTCTATTAGCGTTTACGACTATAGAAAGTCCATTTGGTTACAGACACTGAGCTTGACTTTTAAACTCATACGTAGGACGACAAATCTTATGTCTAGTCCGACAAAATCCGTTTTATTTGTCTTGCCACCAGTGGCAACCCTGCTGCTGCTCTTACCAAAGAATGAGGCGTGTATTCAATTTCAGTATAATAAAATATATAGATATAGTCAGGGCAAATCACCTCATGGGTTGGTGTTTACGAACCAAAGTGCGTACTTACACAGAACTAGTTGTATGACAGGTTTTGTTCTATCTCGCTTAGTAAGCGAACAGGTAATTTAATATTTTATTGTTATAGAGATAATGACGTTAAAGAGAACCCTTTTTATCGGATGCTGCTATACCAATTGATTTCGTACGCAAAATAGGTATTTCATGTTAAATAAATTGATACAAATAATTTGAGTATTCGTATTATGAACATATTATTATTATAATTCCAAACGTAGAAAAATATAAAAGAGTACCAGAGGAGTTTCTTGTTCTTCTTCTCCGCACGAATAACATTCCGAAGTCATTCCGATTAATAAGAGTACTATAATATTTTACATGAAAAAAATTTTCTGATTGAGGTATGATGTTTTTTCGCATTTTTATTTGTGAATCGTTTAGTAAAAATCTAGCAAAAATATTATATTACTTCGCATTTCCTCTCAAACATGTGTATATGTACATATCTACATAACTTTGTACTCAAAGCAATATATATTAAATTTCTCCTAACAGTTATTGGTACGGTATTTTTTATTTATAAAAAGCAAATAGTGACATATTTCTAATTCACAATATCATCTTAATATACTCTATTTTACTCTATAATCGTGTCCATTTACTTATCTGAACTGTATCAAATCTTTAGTTATTTTTATATTACTGGTAAATCAGTCACACCTCGTTTCTAAACATAACGTTATTCAAGCCGCCTAATCTTATTAAACTATGACTGAAATTAATTACGTCCACAACAGCTTATAGTCACGTCATCGTTTGAAGGCGAGATATCATCAACGAAAGGGATTATAGGCATCTACAGCAGAGCAGCTTTACTTTTTGTCACTTTTTTCTCTCCATACCCTACTACAAAAGGTATTACGTTAAAATAATTAGGATCCGATGTCAAAATAGTACCTCGATAGATAGTTATAAGACTCCCTCACGGCGTTAAGTAGCCTTCACAATAAGGTTTACGATATAAGTAATAATACATATAAATTAGAATCATAAGCCGTTGATGCATGTTCTTTTGTCCACGGCATCAAAAATAAGTTGTATCAGTCCGGCCGAGTTCAATAACTTAATATGTTTAACGATTCCTTCCTTGGGACTTAACGTTTGAAGTCCCATCGGTTTCGTGTCCCGGTTATAAATTATAAAGAATAATGCAGCTAGCGACTTAATTACGTACAGTGAATATGGCCGAATCCGACAGAATAAAAAATGAAAGCGTAGAACAAATCTTTGTTTACATAATATTCATAACAAACAACATTAAAACGTAGGACTCTCGCTTCGCACGTCGAATCTAATAAGAAAGTATCATAAAAGCACTCCCTGTGTTAGTGTGCCGGAGAGCGTGGGGGAGACGTTGAATGATAATGATCATAACAACATAAAAGTAGCCACGCCACCTAATATATGACGCGTACTAAAACTTTTTGAGGAAGGTGTTAAAAGCGGTGAACGTGTCCCGGCAGATGATTCAATCATTCATGAAGATATGATCATACATCATCAGTGGCGAAAGTGTTAACTCCGGCCGACGCTTTCAATGGGACCCTGCCTCACGGTTTTTTTAGTTAACGCCTTTTATTTTGTCTATAATTTATTATTTCATCCCGGCTCGGGGTATCCGCGCTCTAAACTCGTGTTTTTGTCGTACTTCATTGTTTGGTGTTTTAGTTATCGGATTATAACGTGTTTGTTTACACTTTTAAAGGTTTAACCTCTGTAAACAGACATAAAAATTCTCTAATGACAAACGGAAAATTTAATGTGTCAAAATATTTAACGGCTTAGCCGCTATAATCGCTTTCATTCGCATATAATGGCGACCGGCGCGGGAAACGTGCGTTATAATATTGGAAAAATATCAATTTATACTTCTAAAGAAGTGACCCGAAATAAATCATGGCGCCGCTACTGGTCATAACAGATTTGTGTTTAACGTCTGCCACGATTTATGATAATCGGAATGTCTATAGAACCGATGTTGTATAAAACGTATTAATAAAAATATATACAAAGAAATTAATACGAATATTATTTATATTCGCATAATTTTGTGGAGATTTATTTAGCAGACGTTCGATGTGAAAAATTTCATCCGCTAATTTTACTTACGAGAATATGCGCTATTAATAATAAAATAATATTAATAATATAAGTCCTGTTAAGAAACTGCCCCACTATTGGGCACGGGCCTCCTCTCAAACTGAGAGGGCTTAGGCCATAGTCCACCACGCTGGCCTAGTGCGGGGTGGTGAACTTCACACACCTTCGAGAAACTCTTAGGCATGCAGGTGGTTTTTCCTTTACCGTTAAAGCAAGTGATGATTAATTTTGCGCGATTAGCAAAGTATAATGAGGACCAAAATGACCTCACCAATGTTTGAAAATCATTTTGGCCTGAAATGCATTATGGTAGGATTTACGATACGATTTTTCAAATGCAAAATGACCTGTGTTAATTTTGTTAGTAGGCCAATCTTGAATTGTCAGTATACATGGTTCAATAATATCAAAAAGTTAGTTGTTGTATCCATCGAGCGAGAAGTCGTCTATCTACTTAGTGGCCACTAAGTAGATGACGATGACGTCCACAGCGCTACCTGCGTTTGCGTGTTCACCGCATTGCTCGCCGGATTAAACCTATACCTTCCATAAAAATATATACCAAGCTAGTTCAACACGCTAATGTTAATGGGTTTAAAGCTAGGTTCCATTAATATTGATACCAATAAAGATCAAGAGCAGACGTTTCTTGTGTTCAAATTGTTTCGTCGGGTTACCATTATGGCTATCAATTATCGTGATGTCGAGATTTTATATGTGAGAAAAAATTATAGGAATATTTAAATAATGTTATACATCTAATTTTTAACAGTTTATAGGTAAGCCATTAAAACGCAACTAAGCTTTACTACCTACACGTCTTATAATATTATCTAAAATATTGCGCAACGTTTGCGATGGGCAGTAATAAATAAATATCGTTACAACAGAATAATAAATCCAAGTACCCAGATTCGCGTTACGGCTTAGTCCGATTATTTGAAGTAACAGAAAACTGGAATTATATCAGAAAGGTCGCAGCAACAAAGAGCGACAGCGCGACTGGATTACGCTGTCGTACTTGAGTAAAATTTATTATCGGATTTTCGATTCGGCCACCAATGAAGTTGTTGGACAACAAAATCTTTTGATAGATTTATCCTGGCTGACCGCATTAAGACTTACTCCTGAGTTATTTTTAATGCCTCCATAAATTTTTGGACCCATAGTGACAGTACTGCTTTAAAAGACCACTCCCGCGCATCCCGTAACGTATTGCAGCCCCAATACTTATAAAACACAACGAATCAAAAACAAAGACAACATTCTCGTTTAAAGGTTCATTCATTTGTTTATCTTAAGAACATAAAAGAAAGCAAAGTTCAACAATCCCAAAACGAAAAAATACGATACATTTGTCGACCGAAAGATGATTGATGCACTCTTCTCGTATCTTTGCCCATTAAGTAATAATAGTTAAGACCGAAACGCCAAAGTGATCGATCAAGAAATCAATCCGACGAGGATCATTTTCGTTATGGATTATGTTGGAGCTACCGGAAACTACGAAGGAGTTATTAATACGTTGCTGTTTAATATATGACTTTATTTGTTTTTGCTTATTATTATTTAGTTACTAATGTATATTTTCTCTCATAGGCCGCCGGAATAGAGCTTAAAGAAAACCTTGCAGCGAGCGCGGCTACATGGCCGTACCCCACAGTTTATCACCCTTACGACGCGGCGTTCGCCGGATACCCTTTTAACGGGTGAGTTATAATTTCTAACTAATGCAATAAACATCACTATAGAGTCCTTTCTAAAATTCATGCACCTCCGGAGGCCCCTCGCCGCCCAACTCGGCAGACAGCAATAGGAAATTCAGCGTCTGGCGTAATTAATTATTGTGTAAGTCGCGATTGAAGCCAATAGCGGAATATCCACGGCATTTTACAGTTAATTCCCTGACGGCTACAATATCGACAGTATAGACGTGCAAATCTCCAAAAAACGGAGTAAAAAATCAACATAAACCCAGCTCCTCCCTGCACTGTCACTCTACATTCTCTGTCGCTGCCTCCATCGTTCTTTTTGTTGGCTACGCTGATACGTCGATCTAAAAGGCAAATGCCACTTTTGTGCATATCAATTGCATTAGAGTTAGCTGTAGGTTTTACCTCTTATACTGTATTGCAAACTCGATTTTTAAAGGGAGTATTGGAGCGTGTTATTTTTAGAAAAATCATACTTTCTACGATCGTATGTCGGCGGTATCCTCAAACGTAACTGAAACACGCACGACTACTACACAGTTCTTCATTAGGCAGTTGATTTCATTGACATTTCCGTCCATTGTAGACCAGCATTTTCACAGATAATTATTAATATTTACCGTTCAATTCAAAGGTGTTTTAACAAGCTGTCAGTAATGTTACATCGTCGAATGTAGTATGATTAACTTTCATTTAATTAAATAAATTGATGCTGATAATCATAGGTACCTAATAGGTATACAAATGATAAGAAATTACTGAAAAGCGAATAGCGGGTTGTGTGTTACACAGAATTGGATTACTACAACTACTACAAAAGAGAGCTATGAATTATATAGATCCACATCTCTTTCTTATGATAAAGTAAGATTATAGTGTGTAGTCCCACAGCTGCCTAATTTTACAATATCATGATTTAGACTTTGAAATTTTTCTATGGAAGCTGTATAGTTCTGATTAAATAGTGACTTAATAGCTATATTAACGTAAGTCATATTTAAGGTAGACAGAAAGAACTACTAACAGACTCATACTTGCGTACTTGAGAAAAAAAATTTTAGTTTACAAAAATTCTGAATAGTTTACTATTTCTATCTATTATACATTCGAAATCCCAGACTCGATGAAAAATTCCCAGTATGAGTACGGAGTCTGGAATTGTGCCCGGTATTTGGCAATAGGCTCGCCCCCTATAACATGGGACCTAATATCGTCGGCGAAACGTGGGTGTACTCAGTACACCTCTGCCCCCCCCGCTTGGGGAATATAAGCGTGACGGTGTTTTATCTATTATAGACTAGTCTCTAGTTCGTTCTAAACTACCAATCTTCTTATTTTTTCCACAACTGCAACTTATGTACTTTATTATGTAGAATAAAAATGATGGTAAACCGATGCTCGAGTGTAGGGTGTAAGGTATCGATGTATCGTCTACTACGTCCCTCTATACTGACACACACACCAACGGAAAAATGTCATTAAGTCCGAAACAGACTAATAACATAGTTATTGAGCTTAAAGCAAAATGTATTACCAGAAAGCATAATGGATTCCATTTGATATAGTTAGAGTGGAATTGAAACCTGATGGCTTAGCACGGACAGATTGACGTAAGCGTGTAGCTATTTAGTTAATCTGCTATCCTTTTCAAACTTCAAATTCACTAAATAATCTTGAAGGTGGCAACACGCTTTTTCGACAACATTATGATGATGTCAAATGGATTTTGCTTAGCGCTCTGATGCGTTTGTATAGTTAGTTCAAGTAATTAGCATTGTTTTGTTATCTATTAATCTTTATTCAAATAACGAAAATCTTTCAGAAGTATGATTTTTGAATGCCTTTCGACTTGGCTTTTGATTTAAGTATAATTCAAATAACAAAATATGTATTATTAACTCAGTTCAAAAATGAACAAGGTTCTCAATTCAACTATAACCCCTCATACTAATAAACATTGTATTACGGCGGAATAGTTATACAGTGCTTTGTTTTCTTCTTTCGAATGTCAAATTACATATGACAGAAACGAAGAAATCAGTGGGTAAACCCTCTTTTGGACGGACGCTTCTTCAACGAGCGTTGCTGAAGCTCTGCACAGCGCTTTTAAAAATATGTACTGTTAGTTATTTAAGTGCCCGTTCGAACGTAGGGTAACTATTCACCCGTTATACAAAGTTTATTAGTTAGGCTGTATATTTTTTTTGTACAGGAGTATTCGATATTTCATCACTTAAACGTCACTTATCTTCAAATGTAATTGACAGAAAGTATAGCCTTCTTTCAATTATCAATTAGCGGAACTCCAATATATTCATCTAAAAGATCGTTATCTTTATATCGATATATTAAAAAAATATATCTAATAATGTCTCTTCTAAACACAAAAGTATGCCGCTCGATTTTTCAAAATAACCATTAGTTATTTTGGAGTCTTTACATTATACATTATCGTAATCGGCGTAAACCTACCTATGTAGATAGAAGTCGATACAGTCAACACGCTTCGCTTATGTAAACTGATAGCGGCGAACTGTAAAGGCTACAAAACATGAGTTTATTAGATAATTATGAATGTTGTATCAGATTATCGAAACTGTGGCGGTGTTTGTAGGGCGCTGAGCACACGGGAAGTGGAAATTGCAAGTAGACATGTTTGATATCCTCTCGACCCTACACGATCTTACAGAAATAGTCAGAAATGTCTGTAACTTTTTGATTCTGATCATTGTACCCTATCTGCTTCGTAATGTATTAATTACCACACTAACAACAAGAAATAAAACGAGTTTTCGGATTTTATCGCAGTTTATTTTTGATTTTTATACTCCCGACGTTTTGAGTTCTTTGCAGCCCGGGGTCAGTCACGAGGACTGACAGACCTCAGGACTGAGGTGTTAGACGTCCAAAAGGCATAATTATTCCGGGGTACCCTCAAACTTCTTAATTGTTTTTGTTATATATCTTAGTTATTATATGAATAAAATAAACCGCGATAAAACCGAAAAATAGTGTTATTTCATGTGTAATATCTGCGTAAATCTAAAAACTCAATATGCTAACAAAGACATGTTTAATGCGTTCATTGAGAGGCGGCATCGTCTTATTATTTCGAATTTTGACGCAGGCGTAAACTCGAACGTTAAAAGTGGAGCAGAATTAGAATCACGGAATAAAAGTCATTCATAGTAATTATTCTTACCAATTATTGTCATTAATAGAATGGGCAATGTGTCTTGGCAATTCTAGGAAATTAATGATTTGATATTGATTTCACTGTCAGACTACCAAATGTCAAGCCTTTTAGGGGTTTAGTCATTAACCATCTGACTAAGGCCTTTGAAGTCGAAGATACCAACATTCTTAAGACTATTGTCTAGCTTCCAATAGCATCCAGGTCAAACGAATTCTTTATCGACATCGCATCAGAGTACCACCTCCTTAAACTATACCTTACTTGTTATTAGATTTAGTCCCCTATTATGACCGGCCAGAGATGGGCAAAATTTAATCAGATTAATGATTACAATTCCATTTTGTAATATTCAATCATGATTCAAGATTAAAAGTAAAGTAGTAATCGTTGAAGATTACAATATGTAATTTTAATCTATCTATTTATCTATCTATAACATCACGCCAGATCCCTTGCGAGGTAGGCAGAGAGTACAGAGTTCCAACAGGTTCTTTCCTTACATACCTCTCTGGCTTCCTCGACTCTCATAGTTCGTCTCATACACGCTCGCCGGTTACGGAGACTCTTGACTTTTCCTTCAGATAAGACTCGGTTTATTTGGTCGTGGTAAGATAGTCTAGGTCTTCCCCGGTACCTGCATCCTTCCATTTTCACATTGTATATCTGTTTTGTCATTCTTTCCTCTGGCATTCTTTCTATATGCCCGAACCAACGGAGCATGCCCTTTCTCCTCTTTACACCGATACTATCTTTCATACCCACTCGCTTTCTTACTACGCTGTTGCTAATGCGGTCGGTCAGCTTAATTGTTATTGTTAATCATTAATATACCATCACGCCTCTATTCCCCAAGCGGGGGTGGTTAATCATTAATCTGATTACATTCTGCCCATCTCTGTGATCGGCTATGAGTCCAGTTTACAGTGGGAAAAATAGATCGTTAATTCGCTTCCACATAGGCGTTTAGGTATAATAATTTTAAAAATCCTTATTCCACCCAAACGACCTTAGACAAACTTATAGATATAAGTTTATTGCCGTGAGCTTAATCGTTGCAGGTTTTACTATCCCAATAAATTTTTGCAATATACTCGAGAAATGCAAGAAATAACTTTACTTTCATAATGTCAGTAGCTCTACCTTCACTTATCAGATAATTTCTAAAACTACAGCTTACAAAGAACGTAACTAGTATTTTTTGTTGCCGAAATAACGCCTATGTCGTATTTACCACAGTGTGAGCGATGCCTAAAAACTTTATCTGATTTTACATTCTCACCTTTTCCGGTGTGAGCTTCTAAAGCAACAAACATTTATATATTATGTTGCTCTCAAATCGGTTACTTAAATTAACATTTTCTTGTTTTTTTACCTCGGATCTGAGTATTTATGACCTTTACAGTTTTACGTATTATCACCGCTTCCAGTTCATTCTACCCACCGCAGAGCATAAGCTTCCTCTCTCTTACGCCACATATCCCTATCCTAAATCAATCTTGGCCAGGTCTTACCTTCACTTAACCACATCATCGACCCATCTGTGTACTGGCTTTCCACGCTTGCAATATGTGTTCCGCGGCCATCATTCTTACGTATAGTCTTATTTAAAAGATAACAACTTGAAAGCTGAAAACTTTACTTACACAAACAATGACGGACGATTTAGCGCAGAGCTAGAGCCGCTTCGCCCACTGTAATAGTCGCGGGTTCGATTTCCGCACAGGACAAACTTTTGTGTGACCCACAATTATTTATTTTAGTCTGGGTATTTGTATGTGTGAATTTTCATGTTTGTAAACGCACCCACGACACAGGAATAAAGCCTAATGTGGGGGTACGTTTTTAAAAAGAGACAAAATAAATAAAAATTGGATGCTTAACTCTGCTCTAAGGTCTAATCGGAATAAATTAAGTTATAAAACAAGCATAAAGATGGAAAGCTGTAGCCGCAAAGAAAATACATTTTTGCCATAGAAACACTTCATTAGTTTTACGCCTTAGTGCTTTGTACATGGTATTTTTTCACCACCGTCGGCGTAACCCGATTGATCGTGTAACAAGAATACGAAAGTTAATTTAATCATGGCGGCATTCTCATGGATCGTTTTTGTTGCGTGCTCAACACGCCATAACTCATAATTATAATTAGCAATGATTCCATGTCAATGTGATGAGGAAACATCTTTTTTGCTACGTTAATGGGTAGATATGATCCTTTTAATGGGCGTTTTTAGAAACATTCATTGAATAATATAAATAGTTTAGAAGATAACTGACACATTTTTCGTGCGCGGCCCTATATGGATGAACCAACGAACCTAATTCGTCAGTTCCATAATGTTACCATATTAACTCACTCACGATTGAGCAAAGAACATAATGTAATCACTTTGTTTTTGTTGGGCTCCGCTGTTTTTTTGTTTTTTACAAACAAATTAATAGCCAATCACGATTCAGAACTAAAGCGAATCAGAACACTGACTTAAATGACAGAAAGCTGCACAGGGGAAGTGTTCTACTTTTAAAGAAATGTCAAAACGTGAATAACGAACTCACATTCTTAATAGTTACCGAATAGTATATACTCAATAAGTACAATATGGCTTAGTACCTAATAACAACACGATAGATGGAGTTGGGGAAAGCCAGTAGAGACAGTACCAGTGGAGCTGGAGAGTGAGAGAACACAGAGCCAGAAATATTGCGTATCCGATAGAATATAATCTGTTGACTTGCGCGGTAGCGGGCGCGGTGACAGAAGCGTGTGGGTCGCCGCAAGCTGTTGTAGAAAGTAGCAAAAGTCGTCGCTCACTATCTAGGCCTAAAAGTGTGGCCATGATGAGCGAATAGAAGCGATTTACGGCCGCTTATTGTCTTAAAATATTATTGTATTATAATTCTACAGTTAGTAGGCAAATCTATCCTTGACTTAAATAATGAAACCGTTTTGAATGGAACACCTTGTTACACCCCCCAAAGTAACTTCGCACATGAATATTTAGACACGTGTTGCGATTGACGATTTCAAAGTTTTGAGTTCCAGTCGTAGATTGGACAAATGTTATTAAGGTTTTTCTATGGAGAAATTAGCTAGGAAAAAACTCAGTAGCAGTTTGAAGTGATTTGAACCTAGGTCTTCGTGATCGTGAGCCGCACAATTCACCATTCTTAGACACCATGAGACCAACGAGACAATTATAACGAGTGTTTTTTCTATAAATATTAGTTTAATTACCACTACACACAGAATCAGCACATTAACACATCCGAAATACTAATTAGATACTTGTTTCACATTTCCAAATTAATGCCTGCACAGAAATAAATATACAATTAACATCGTACCTACCCACCAATCCAGAATCCATAAAATAACAGTTAAGATAATATTATATTAAATTTAAAGAAAACGAATGTAGAAAATTTATAATATATGTTGATTATGTAAAAACAGCGAATGAATATAAGTTAATTAACAGTTTTATAACGCGCTAATAGATTAGCGCTATTAATAAAGGAATGGTATGATTTATCCGTTTTTAATTGCAGCGCTGTGCACCGACGCTGCGCTAACTTAACTTAATGAATATAGATTACGAATGAAACTAAGTTGGATGGGTTCCTAGCGCATCGATCCTTGTTTCTAACGGTTAGGTATTGTTCTCATTAATCAATGTAATATAATATTAAATGAAAAGGATTGGGTTGATTTAAAGACGATATTATACGATACAGTGTTGGTTTGTAAAGATAGTGAAGGTAAGATGATGGATCTGCCTCCGTATCCAACTTTACTTTGGTTGTTCGCTACTTTCTTTGTATGTACTATTTGCTACAGTATTTAACGTTAGTAAAAATTAGTCCCAATTCCAATAATAACCTATTTGTCCACCGTTTACTGATCATTCTGACTATGTCAAGCTTGTACGATGAACAAAAACACACATTACAATTATTCGGTACTAGCAGGTAAAACACGAAAATGAAAAATGTTTTGCGAATGACATTTTACAACGGCACGTCACGTAGTCAGAACAATACGCTATCTACAGATGGACGTTAGCGTAACGCAATCGAGATGATATACCATCCTTTTCACACTTAACATTTACAAAATAAACATGAACGTGACAACACGCTTTCTCAACAGCTTTACTATATCGTTAAATTGTTTAAGCCTCTGAGGGCTTAGTACGAATAGACTGATGTTAGCATAACGTTATCCAGATATCAAGTTGTCACGTTCATCTTTAGTTAGCAAAGGTGTAGTGTAACAAGGGTGGCATATCAACTTGATAGTACTACGCTTACGATAATCTGATCGTGCTCGTACAGTACATTTTTCTGTTTTCTACTAACGTTAACGGCTGTAGAAAGTCATGTTAGATACAAAGCCTATAATTTTCAATTCCAAATCACCGCATCCGCTTCCAGCCGAGGCAGTCTTCAAAAATAAAGCAAGTTAGTTCTAATTTCCTAAAAATGAATAATATATTAGCCCTGTTAAGAAACTGTCCCACTGTTGGGCACGGGCCTCCTCTCAAACTGAGAGGACTTTGGAGGCTTAGGCCATAGTCCACCACGCTGGCCCAGTGCGGGTTGGCGAACTTTACACACCTTCAAGAAACTCTTAGGCATGCAGGTTTCCTCACGATGTTTTCCTTCACCGTTAAAGCAAGTGATAAAAAATTTTAATACGCACATGCTTTCGAAAAGACAGAGGTGCGTGCCTGGGTTTGAACCCGAGACCTTTGACTTTGCAGTCCAACCGTCTAACCATTAGGCTATCACTGCCTTCTCTAATTTCCTAATAACTTAAATTCAAATTAAATCGAATTTTGCATCCTGTATTAGATGCGTGCAATATATTGTCGATATCTATCATTACTTGCTTAACAGCGAACAGTAATAAAAAAACGTGTCTGTTGTAAATACGGCTGCTAATACATTTACTTTGCCGAGTTCTGGTGTAGAAAAAATAACTAACGAATGGCTTGTTAAATAGCCCGTACTGTACAGTAAGTGTCTCATAAATGAAGTAACTTGGCCGCTAATGAATTAGTACTAATGTGTTACTACCGTGAACGTTTGAAAACTCTTGCGTTCAACGATATAAATAGTGTGCGATGCTTGGTGCACTTGCTATAATTCAAGATAGTAACTCAGAGAGGTCTGTAAGGATTCCTGCTGGAACTCTGGGAGGTAGAAGACCTGGCTGATGATAAAGATTGATAGATAAATAAAAATGATCTATCTTTCTATATCATCACGCCAGATCCCTTACGGGGTAGGCAGAGAGTACAGATAAAAATGATTTTTGGTATATTATAATGATTTTTGCTATATTTTCACTATTTATTTTTGCTTTGTAGTTTGCATGGCCCTGTATTACTCAAGTGATAGGAGTGCTATCCGTTGAAGGATATAGGGTCATGCAAATTTTCTACTTTTACCATCAAAGATCGGCGACTTAGTTGCCTTTTGGAAGCTCTTTGCCGTATCCAAACATATACATTGACATACATACAAACTCCAGACGTAGTAATCATTAATTATAAATATTCGATTTTTGGATGATCGATGCAGCGATTGAACTCAACAATGCGCTGATTTTAAAATGACTATGAAACGCATATACTATCACGCTATGCAATTGGTAAGACTTACGATTTTGTACCACTGGCAAATACGGCAAATTGCCAAAACGCAATATGGAATTGATACATTCGCAAAATTCACGATCGCCTATACTAAAGGTATTGTGTCTGTAAGATAGGAGATCGGTTTGAGCCTCCAGAAGCAATGACTTCACATTCCCCGAAATAACACGTTAACAGGCAAAACCATGCAACAATAGTCTACTAAAAACGCTCTACCAATAACTAATAAAAATTTCGAAATACCAAGCTAATTCGAGGCAATTACAATTAATTAGACGGCGCACAACTCGAGCGCAAAACATGAGCCATTCACGGTATTTCCACTCGCTATTATAATAGATGATAGCCAGGAGTCACGTTTAACCTGAACACCCACAGCGATCCAAATCGGCGAGAGCAGATAGAATATAAATCACACTTGAGTCGTGAAATAACAAGCGTTAAGTAACACAATTAAAACGTTGTAGAATGAGAGAGGCGTTTCACTAATAACGAGGTAATAGGAGGTTTGGGTAAGCGACGACGCGGCAGGTGCGAGCTGGGAAGGTGAGCGCCGATACGTATCTTTCCTTAATCACTCGCGGCGGCACAATCTATAATGATATGTACTAAATAAACACAAGGACGGACCGCAATTAAGTATATTTAACTACGTTACCAGCTCGGAAACATGGAGGTGAATTAAATAGGTTCTTTTTTTACCAAGCTATCGGAGACAACCCAGGTGCG
The DNA here is from genome assembly GCA_905147815.2 of Phalera bucephala. Classification (NCBI taxonomy): domain Eukaryota; kingdom Metazoa; phylum Arthropoda; class Insecta; order Lepidoptera; family Notodontidae; genus Phalera; species Phalera bucephala. The sequence goes on along the minus strand of LR990609.1, from coordinate 18,502,196 downwards.
TCAGTGATAGGACATAATTAGTAGGTTTTAAGCACGAGAATGTTACCGTCGGTTATCGTTTTATCGTTGTTACTTTCCTGTTCGTGTAGTACAGCGTAGTTCTGTACTTATTCAACGATAACATTGTGTTACATATGTATGTATAAATTATACTAATCGTGGGCATACCTACTTATTTATATCCTACTAAGAATTCAAACGGGAAATTTTGTAAGGATGGGTGGCCGTTACTATATCTATATGTTCATGCCAGATCTCCTGCGATGTAGGCAGAGAGTACAGAGTTCTAAGAGGTTCTTTCTAAACAGATCGGGTTATTCCACTTTCATAGTTCGTCTCATACACGCTCGCCGATTAAGGAGACTCTTGACTTCTTTACATGAGACACGTTATATTTGGTAAGATATTCCATCTTCCCCTGTACGTACTTCCTTCCACTTTCGCATTCTATACCGTTGTGTCATTCTTTCTTCCGACATTCTTTCTATATGCCCGAACCACAGGAGCATAAAATCTTAACGTTACTCTTTCACGAAAAACTACTGAACGAATTGTGATGGAATTTTACAATAATATATCTTATACATCAGAACATAACTTATAAAGTACCTATGCGATGAAGTCGCGTTAGTAATCTAAAGAAACGTCATGGATTTTAATTGTTACGATTTTGCTTGAGTAATGTTGACAAACACTTTGGTTATAATTTCCCTAAGGAAGTCATAAATAGTGGCGGCGTCAGCTTTCTAACTAATTATTTTAAATTAATCAACAAATTTACAAAACTTATTATTATACTTAAAATATTTGAACGTAATAAAAGTAATTTTAATTACTGTAGATTATTAACTATGAATGCGTGTAGAGTTTACACGTAACTTAAAATAGGTTTATGTTAGTAATCGTTAAAATATAGTACACCGAAGTAATAAAATCAACTCTATTTTTAATGCGAATTGTCATGGAATAGAATTCGAATTGTTCGAATTGCAATAGATATTAAAATCATCAAGGAACCAAAACATATTATCTCTATCCATCTATCTACATCATCACGCCAGCTCCCTTGCGGGGTAGGCAGAGAGTACAGAGTTCCAACAGGTTCTTTCCTTACATACCTCTCTGGCTTCCTTCACTCTCATAGTACGTCTCATACACGCTCGCCGGTTACGGAGACTCTTGCCTTACCCTTCAGATAAGACACGGTCTATTTGGTCATGGTCATAGCACCTACATCCTTCCACTTTCGCATTATATATCTATTTTGTCATTCTTTCTTCTGACATTCTTTCTATATGCCCGAACCAACGGAGCATACCCTTTATAGTATATACCCCTGCATAGTAGGGTTTGCCTTATTTTTATCACCGCAATTTGTGAGAGACCTTTATCCATCTGTAGGACCAAACCGCATCATAGATCCTATGGTTTTATTTGTAACCGTGATCCCAGATCCACGTGGAAGATTATGGGGGAGACTTTTGCCCAGCAGAGGGACACAACAGGTCAACAAAAAACCCGTGATTAAGACGAACTTTGTCAGTAGAATTGTCAAAAAAACTATTAGCAGACTCTACCACGATCGCAAGGATAATTTATACATACAAAATTATGTTCTAAATATTCCAACGTATATTAACCAATATATTATTATACCAAAGTGTAGTTACAACTAACTATCATATATAAATAGTATTAAGTTATATTTGTAACGCCAACAAGCAATACATTACCAAACATCCGTTAATGTAATGTAAAATAATGTAATAGAAAATCCGTGTTTGTATTTAGTTCTGTGTATATCGGACCAACAAATAAAATAATTAAGAAGTGTGAATACATTAACTTTTGGACGGCAAACACCTCAGTCCCTCCCGTGACCATGGGTGTTGTAAGCACAATTTTGAAAAAAATACAACAAATATGGTTATTAAAAAGACCAGTTAAATAAAAGACATTAAGTGAAAAGACAAGCCCGCTGAGTTTCTCGGTTGTAGATTAAAGGTTTCGCCACATAGCCGACGCAGCGCGACGGGAACGCGACGGTGGCGCAGCTTGGGAAGTTGTAATGTACTGAAATGTACGGGACACGCCACACAGCGCAGCCGCGCTCGGCCTGACGGCAAACGTCACGAACGAACGTAGCCGAGTACTTCCGTCGCGCTCCGTCGGCTATTTGACCAAACCTGTAAAAAATTTAATTATGTTGACGTTTGTAAGTTCTTTTTATTGGCTTATACAAATAAATAATTTGGGTCTCAGACTTTGTAAAGCACTTCAAACGTCAGGAACTTAAAAGCAAAATAAACCGCGATAAAATCCGATAAATAGTTTTATTTAATTTAATTCAAATCCGTATTTGTATTTTGTAATCGAACATCTAAAACTATACATTGACTGTATTAGCCCCACCATCGTTCGTAATACGATACGATGAACATTATGCTTGAGTTTCTGAGTTGTTAAGCTATAAAACACCAAATAAAATACATGTTAATTCATGCGGACGACAAAATTGACAGTTACCATATATCGTTTATGAATACAGATTTGTAGGCGCATAAATTGCGTAAGCGGCGAACTGAGAATCCGTACTAATATAATAAATTCGAAAGTAATTCTGTCCGTCTGTTTGTGTGTTACCTTTTCACGCTTAAAGCGGCAAGGACATATATTTTATCCAGAGGAAGGACATAGGCAACCTTGATCCCAAAAAAAAAAGATTGAACGGAGTTGCGGGCACGGCTAGTTCGTTATAAGAACATTATATAATGGATCTTATTTCGTATGACAAATTAAACACGGTGCGTTACGATAACTTGATGAAATGATTCTTCACTCGTACGCCAGTGGCAAACAAAATACCACTACGCGATTATTTCACCAAGTTATTATGACGCGCCACATTTGGTCATAGCGAATGGCCCTAAAAGCCAGTCAAGAGTCTCCGTAACCAGCTAGCGTGTATGAGACGAGTAGATAAAATGACAGTGGAGGAAGCTGGAGTGGTCTGTAAAGAAATAAGGATCTAAGGAACTCTGTACTCTCTGCCTACCCCGCAAGGGATCTGGCGTGATTATGTAGAGGGATAGATAGATATTTTTTCTAACCTAAAACTAGATAATAGTAAAAGTAAATTGATTTTGATTAAGTAAAATGGTCAGAAAAAAGGCTTCGAATCGCTTTCTACCGTAACTGGTCCGATGCCACCTGCATCCAACGACTTCCTGCAATCTTTACAAGATCGTCGGTCCATCTGGCAGGCGGCCGTCCCACATGCGCTTGCCAATACGTGGTCTCCACTCTAGAATCTTTCTGCCCCAACGTGCGTCCGATATTCGCGCTATGTGGCCCGCCCATTGCCACTCCAGCTTGCTAATCCTATGGTCAATGTCGGTGGCCTTGGTCACCCAGATGGTTAAAATGGAATCTATCTATCTATCTAAATCATCACGCCACCCCTTATGGGGTAGGCAGAGAGTACAGAGTTCCAACAGGTTCTTTCCTTACGTACCTCTCTGGCTTCCTCCACTCTCATAGTTCGTCTCATACACGCTCACCGGTTACGGAGACTCTTGACTTGGACTTCAAATGGAATAAACCGTATTATTTTATTTTTTAACTAAGTAACTCCACGGTTGCTAACTGTTGACTATCCTTAACCTTTTTAAAACAATGTCATATTCTTAATAGAGAAAATTATTTTATTATAATAAAGATTATGAAAAAGTTTGCTATCATGGGATAGCATATCACTATTCAGGTGGGGATTCACAAACATTACCAAGCTGGGGTGTTTATACGGTGTAACCCATCGATAAATTAACAATTTGCTAAAACTACCTGAGAAAGATCTGAAGTCATTAATCTATATATCTATTTGATCACGCCAAATCCCTTGTGTGATAGACGAAATTTAAAACTTTTTTTACAGTTATTACATATTATTTTTACAGTTATTAACAACGAGTAGGCCAAACGAGGCCTCTATTTGGCTGTCATCTTGTTTGTGATCCGTAATTTGGTGCGAATAATATTTCTATGGTATAACCCAAACGATGTCTCACCTCGTTTCATGCTCTGCGTGCCCTAACACCCTACGCAGCAAAACTTGGTCCATATAACATGTTTACCTTCAAGCTAAGAATTAGGATACTAAGCTAAGCTAGCAATTCAAATGATGTATTCTACTAGCTTTGATGTTCCATTCATTTCAATAAAGGGCATGTCACGTAAATAGAGGACGCGCTACATAGGCCGGGCACATGCGATAGTTCATACGAAATTCCGACAAAGTGAAAAGGTACAATAAGTTCTTTTACAGCATTTCCAATATTCACAGCCTATAGGGCGTATAAACACGTTGTGATTTAATTATTATTTTAGTAACTTATCGCTTGTATTGCATGTATGAGACGAAATAAGAGAGTGGGGGAAGCCAGAGAAATTTGGAATTATAGAACCTAATGGAATTATACTATGCATACCCCGCAAGGGATATGGTAATGATGATAGCAGCATGCATATACAACAAATAGAATCAGAATACAATTTAATCATGTAAACCATTGTAGTATTTATGAATCTTCATAAAAATAACAAAGACTCTACCTCCACTTCGGATGGTTATTCCTATGGAGAAGTAGAGCAAAAAATCTCCATAAGTAGAAGTTATCGACCTAAATGACAGTTTTTCCTCTTATGTTTGCGTATAATAATAATAAAATTGCTTTTCGGATTTTCACGCTGCCTGTATGATCAGAAAAGTAACAAAAACTATACTTCTACTTCGGAATGGCATTCCTGTGGAGAAAAACGGCAAGAATCTGCACGGAATAAATATCGAATTAACCAACAATTTTTCTTTTAATTTTACAAGCTTTTATTTAACTTACAATGTTCGTATGTCTGTCTGTCTGTCAGTCCGGTTCAAATCTTGTGTTCAATTTTTAAGCACTTGCAGGTATCCGATTAATCTGAAATTAGGCATACGTATGTAAAGTTGGCGACAATGCAATAATATGGTATCATGGAGCTGGTCTGATACTGGAGTCGGAAAGTAGCCATAGGAACTTGGAACCATAAAACGTAACACCTTGTGTTTAGGCTTGTTAGATTGGTAGTGTTCAAGGTCTGATGATGAAGCTGAAAGATGGCATATGGAACCACCCAACTACTCAATATAACCCCGCCGTATTTGGACTCGTTGGATTTGTCTTGACGAGTACTTTAGACCCGGATGGTTTCCAAGGTCTGATGACGGAGCCGGAAGGAAGCCATAGGAACTCTTCAACTAAGCAAGATATCTTTGTTGTGTTTCTGCTATAAAATCTTCTTTTTAAAAAGGCCTTTTTAAATTAAAATTCTTAACTACTAACCACATATTGGCGTATGATAGTAATAAAACCGCTTGTTGGATATTTTCCCTGCCAGTATCATTAGAAAAGTTACAAAAACTGTGCTGCCATTTTGGATAGTAATAGAAAAGAAGAGCACGTAACTCCACGGAATAAATATCGAAGTTATCAAACTAACCAATAATTGTCCTCTTAATTTTTAAGTACTAACCACAACTCGGTATCATAATAATAAAATCGTTTGTTGGTTCCCGCTGCCACTTCGTCAGCTTTTCTTACTCTATCACGAATTCAGATTGTCATTCCTGTAGAGAAAAGGGCAAGAAACTCCAGGAAACAAACTTTTACTCTTGATTATTAAGTACCAACCGCAACTTGATATGATAATAATAAAATCGCTTGTCGGATCTTCTCGCCGCCAATTAGCCGGGGGCAGTCTTGCCTCGAATGAAGAGTGACACCGACCTTGTCCCCGGAACGACTACAAACAAACCCTCTTAGCCCCTCCCTGTCTGGTCTCGGCGTGAATTGTATAATGGAAAATATTGTCAATTCATATTATTACAATATATATATACACACGTGGTTTCTTACTATAGCTCTCATAAAAAAGCTCAGAGTTGCACAGCGAGCTATGGAAAGAGTTACGTTCCGCGTTTCTCTACGTGATCGAATCAGAAATTAGGATATTTGTAGAAGAACTAAGTTCACCGACGTAACCCATAGGGTTAGTAAGCTGAAGTGGCAATTGGCAGGCCACATAGCGTGAAGATCGGACGGGCGTTGGGGCAGTAAGATTCTAGAGACCACGTATTAGCAAGCGCAGCGTGGGACGGCCGCCTGCCAGATGGACCGACGATCTTGTAAAGATCGCAGGAAAAGGATCTGTTCAGCAGTGGACGAGTATAGGCTGAGATGGTGATATTACACTGTACTTCATTAAATCGTAGGTTTATCTCTGTCTATTGCCAGATGGCTTAGCCAAGTGGCAAGCATTTTGTTTCTTCTGTCTTGACACAATCATTTATTTTCCATCATGACTTTTCTTTGTAAAATGTCTTTCCCATCGTTTTTTTTTTCATTTTCTATTAGCGTTAACGACTGTAGAAAGTCCAAATGGCTACAAGTCCAGAGGGCTTAAACATGAGAATTTTGATATTAGCGTGACGCTAGCGAGTAATCGTAAATTTGTAGTGGACCAAAGACAGCATATCAACTTGCTTGCTGTCACGGTAACGTCAATCTTTTTGTCCTAAGCTCTCTGATCCCTTGTCAGGTTAGGTTTAATCGTACGAAAATAGTTTCTATATATACACGTCAATTTAAACTCGTTAACTATACCATTTCTCTCGAAAATTTCGCTTTGTTATGTTAAGAAAATTAATTTAATTGTTGGCCATAAGCTACATTATAATATTATTAGTATATGTAATTATCAAAAAATATACTCTAGTTTTTATTTAATATCTAGGTTGCTGAAACTAGAAAATCACCTCATAACATTGTGTCAAAACGACTGATAGGTTACAATGTTAAGGCTAACTTGTTCCACGATTAAAAAGCTACTTTATTTTGATTTAAATACATAGTACCTAAAAATATATTGTTTTATAGTAACTAGTTTCAATTAAATAATCCTGATCATGATCATAAGAAATTTAGACTACCGAACTTGACGTCTACGATTGCCGTTAAAAGAATTAAATATGACAATTGCACATAATTTAATGATAATATATCCGGCCGTCTTAGAATACAATGGGCTCCGTAGGGTTCCTGATATCCTGGTTGCTTTATTGGCTCAAGGTTACCAATTCATTTTACTGCCATCGACACTAGTTACCTAAAATGCATAATATTATAGTCGTCTTGGCGGTGGATAGATATAAACCACATTTATGTGTAAATCAATTATGATATTTTTTATTTAGAATAAAGCAAACAATACAACAGTGGAAAGAGCTGAATTATTATAAACTAAAAAATATATTCTGTGGTACTTAAGTACGTCTATATATCTATATCATCACGCCAGATCCCTTGCGGGGTAGGCAGAGGGTACAGAGCTCCAACAGGTTCTTTACAAACAAAACATGACATGAACAAAAAATGATTTTACAAGAATTAAATCTTTTTAGCACCAATAAAAAATAGGTGTAATTAATTCAAGTTCAAAATAGTAGAAGAGTATTTAACGAAATGCAATGAAAAAAAACTAAAAGGTCTAAAAAGAATATCTTTGTGACAATATCTAAACTATCGTCAACAATTAGTTACTTAAACAACACAAAAACGAAAGTATTGTCCCTTGAACCGTGTTAGTCACAAAATCAGTTTCCATTAATATAAATAGGAAATATCAGGTATCAGATCTTTAGATTCTCGACATCCGAAATACGATTCTGTGTCGAGAATCGATAAATGTTTGTATATCGATGGCCGATCGAAATTTATTTAAAATCCCCGGGCGGGATGGTCGCGCCGACGCCCATAGTAGGGTATAGTCCGTTAGTCGTTGGGCGACAGTCGGCAGCCGACCGCCTCGTGACCAGTGTAACAACCAACACCGACACTTCCGTCCACCGACATAATTACAAACGGAAAATTCAACTACACCATACAAAAGTAGACGAATTTCGTTGAAGCAAGTGTTAAAACACGGGTGGGGGATAGTATTCCGCTCACGTATCAGTCTATTTGGCCTCCGTCCGATATTGTGCACACAAAGTAACGATTACTCATGCCCGCCGAAGTTTATTTACGACAGGAAGAAATTGCGATTGTATTCTCTTAATGGTTATAACTTCCCAATATGAAGCCCGTCCGTGCTTGTTTGCACGAAATATTTATCTGTACATACATACAAAGGTATCATAACTAAGTGGTAATTTTAGAACTGGTTCTACTGTTTTTTGGGTCGTTGATTTAACATTGTATATTATATTGTTTTTCTAAATAAATAATAGCGGTACAAAGTCACATAATGGTTTATTAATTAATATTAAATTTGATTTTCCAAAAGTTGAATTTTGAATTTCATAGACACAAGTAAATTCTTAATAACTAAACTGGTATTAACTAATACTGGCAAATCATTCCACAAAGCCTGTCTTGTGGAGGTGTATTAATATCCATACTTCCATACTAATAACATAAATGCGAAAGTAGCTCTGTCTGTCTGTCTAGATAGACAGACGGACAGATGTCCGTTTATCTCTGTCTGTTTATCTTTTACTTTTTCACGCCCAAACCGCTGAACAGATTTTAATGAAATTCGGCAAGGAAGTAAATCTTATCCACGGGAAGGATATATACTACCTTTTATCTCAAAAAAGGTTAAGAGTGTGAAATACACGCCTGAAAATAACGCGAACCAAGTTGCGAGTACAACTAGTATGACTATAAATTGGAATTTTAATAGTATTTTTTTATACTTGCGACATTGCTTAGTTGATCTTCTCGCATATATTGTTGCGATCAGGTGGTCTTGGATTCGAATATTAGGTGGGACAAATAAAATAAAACTATCAGTTGCAATTCTAGAATTGTGCCCGGTATGCAATAGGCAATAGGTTCGTCCTTTACATCCAAACTTAAACTCATTATCAAAATGTAGGTGTTCACAGTACACCTCTACTACGCCCGCTCATATATTTTTATTTGTTAATAGAACAATGCGTTGAATCTTGGTGTGATGTGGACGGTCCCCCTATTTTTCTTCAAATCTCTTGGGTATTGAGCGGGTAGCGTTAGGTAGTGAAGTTAAGAAGGTTTAACGTTCACAATTTGTCAATCACGATCTCTAAGGAGTTGAGAGAAGATTCCCTACCTTTCCGCAGTGTGCAAGCTGTGACAATACAAATTGCTGGAACGTATACCGTCTCCTAGTATCACTTGAATAAATTTGAATTAATCCTCTGGGTTCTTATTCGCTATGACAAACTCGGTGCGTTACGAAATACACCGTCACGCCTATATTCCCCAAGCGGGGGTAGCAGAGGTGTACTGAGTACACCCACGTTTCGCCGACGATGTTAGGTCCCATGTAATAGGGGGCGAGCCTAATGCCATATACCGGGCGCAATTCCAGACACCGGAATGTACTGGGAAGTTTTCGTTAGAAAAACTACACTTGTCTGACCTAGGATTTGAACCCAGGACCTCGTGCTTACAAAGCGATGCGCTTTGCCACTAGACCAACGAGGCAGTCAAACGAAAACGAAACATTCGTGAAATGATCGTGTAATGGTATTCTGTTATGCTACTATATTTTTTACATAGGATGGGTAGTGACAATTCTAATTGACAAACGAAATTAATATTCAATTCAATGATGTTAAGGCATAAAACAATAACTATAGAAACGGGTTATGCCTCTTATTGCTATTGAATAAAGTATAATTTCGTTTGGCAATTAGAACTGTCACTACCCATCCTGTGTGAAAAATACTATAGTGTACCACTAAATGATCATTTCATAGTGTTTGTTTGGTCGTAGTGAATAAGGGCCCGGTTTGTGACTTGTGAAAAGACTACACGTGTTTCTAATTATAAGACCGTTTCGCCTGCATTCCCCAAGCGGGGATAGCAGAGGTGTAATGCGGACACCCACTTTTCGCCGACAATGTTAGTTTCCATGTAATAGAGGTCGGCCTATTGCCATATACCGGGCACAACTCCAGACTCCAGACTGATACTAGGAATTTTCCGATGGAAAAACTATATTTGTCCGATCTAGGATTTGAACCCAGGAGCTCGTGATCACACAGCGCACCATTCACCACTAGACCAACGAGGGAATCAAGGCAGTGTTACTTTTTACTTAAGAAAATAATTAATTACAATACAACCAGGTTAAATAGATAAGCACGTGACATGACGTGTCAACCGCCTAATGGGGAAAGAGTAATTTAAAGGCAGTTAATAGTAGGCATTACGTAAACCAGTTAGTTAAAGCTTATAAGGGTTACATGTTATATAATTGATTACAATATTTGATACAACTAGTAAAACGTACAACTGTTATTACACGAAAAAAAACCTACTTTCGCGTTACGCACTGTCATACCTACTAAATTCACTACTACAATAACCAAGGTAAAACATAAATAGCGCCATGCCTATATTCACCAGTGGGGGAGACGGTGTACTATATACACCCTTATATTGCCGACAATATAAGGTCTCAATTTAATAAAAGGTGAGCCTATGGCTGCCGCCTGCCGGTCCTTAAGAATGTATCTATAGAAAAGCCACTCTAGAATTAAAACTTAGACCTACTAGACCAACCAGTCAACTAGGTAGTTGAAGGTATTGACTTTAATTATAAATATATGCATAAAAATAGTAGGCTTTAAATAACGCGGTATCCTTTACGGACGACAAAAACCCACTTTTAACATTTATCAACGCACCGATCAATTTCACATATTGATGTCGCGGCGGTCGAAGGGCCATGCGTCATCCGCGGCGTACGCGCAGCGATAATAAGAGCCGGTCATACACGTACCCTCACGTTTTCTGTGTGGCCAGTCCATTCCGGACATTATGTCATCCGTACACACTTGCGCAGGCGGCATCGGCATGTACTGACACGGTCCCCGCTTCGCCTATAGCTACAGCACACAGTTAATCGTGGATACGTGTACAGACAACGATTTACAGGACAAAGTGCCAGTCCTCCCGTGTATTACCAATCTATGGAACAATAAAGAGAACGCGCTTAGGCATATAAATGAGCGTTGGCGTATGCAGGGGACGCCGCGCGTGCCATTAGTACGCTGGACTCGGTTCGGAGTAATTGACCGACGGGCTAATTTCATTCTAGGCGCATTGGAAGCTTCCTCTTTCCTTTTTCCTATCGGTCAGCAGCGGCCACGAGCTCGACATGAATGTGCTTATTCAACTTAATTAAAAATATACGTATCATGAGTCAACGGTCGAGCTGTCCGGGTAGTTTTATGGGGTTTGTGTGATGGTATTTTTGGATTTTAGGCTTCGGTTTGTAGAGTGTACATATCTCATGTGTAAATGCGATGAGTTCTGTGCTTAGATTTTTATTACATTTTTAATGCCTTAATGGCCAAAGGAACGTAAATGATTTAGTCAAAATTATCTCACACATTATGGGCATTGGTTTACTCTGCGTATATTGTATTAGTTGATATAAGATCCATAAAAAATATGTAAACTAAGTATTGATTAGGACAGTGAAGTATGATGAGTGACTAGCTATGGTAGTTGACAAAAAGATAAAAATAAGTATTTACTAATTTACAATAATGATCAACAATGATCAAAAATTGTAAAAAAAATAACTTATTGTGGATTTCTTTATTATTATATCTTCATCATACTTACAAGTTTTATTTAAAACGCCTATAATATTCGGTTGCAAAAATCAAAATATTAAGACCATTATTTTCGGTAGTATTTTATTTGAAGGTTGCTAGACTTCTTATAAATTTAATTGTACTAGTGGACGCCCATTGGTCAAAATTCGACCATAATTAATTTAAATTGTAAGTTTGAACATTATTAAGGCTCTATTGTCAAAGACTCTACTTCTATAATCACAGATTTCGCCAAGGCTATACTGTTAATTAGGATTTTTTTTTTCAAACAAATTATATAAAATTAAAATAAAAAAAAAAACATAAAATGATTAAAATAAAGAATACTTTATTTTATTTTTTTTTAAACTAATAACCAAAAAGAAAATGCTGCCCATTGAACTTGACATACATATTTCGATAATTTAATTACTGATACAAAACTTCTCTGTAAACGATGTTTTTTGTATAAACTCTTTCATCGTTTGCTGGTTATGTTTGACATTCAGTAAGACTATAGACAAATAATATTAAAGACAAACAACATTAATCTATTCTTAGTTTGAAGTGTATTGTGTCAAATACATAGTAGTGTGTGTAATGTTTTTTTTATTAATTCAATGTATTTTTTACGCATAATTTAAAAAAAATATTAGCATTCTACACTCCTTCTCTATATAAACTATAAGTGTGGGAATTTTCATACTCCTCCGTCCGCGCAATTTTCGTAAAAAGGGGTACAAAGTTTTTGCTTCACGTATTAATATAATGATGATAATAACTGCTCCTTGATAATTTCGGTACAATGTATTATGTCCAGTTTATGTCACACTTAACTAATAGTATTATAAGAACACTTTTTCAGAATTTACATATATCTTATATTTTTGTAAGCGTACATGGTAATATCGTTACGAATGCAACAATGACTCAACTAAAGATGTTTATTACTAAAATTGGCATTCTAATTTCAAAGTCATAAAGTTTAATTTGCATTTTTCCTGTTCTTTAGTTGAGTCGCTATTTCATTCAACCAGCAATATGTATTAAGTACTTAATGTTGTAACAGTCCGTAATACCCTATACGAATAGTTAATTGGGCACGTCTATTAGAACTAAAAGCTTCTGTGTGCTAACAGTAAACTATTTACCCCTAGAGAAGAACTCCGAGCTATCTAGGTTCAATAACCTTAATTGATGATCGATAAAGTACCTATAAAACTGGTTCTGACCGGGTGGTTAGGTAATGGAGTATACAGGTGATTCGGAATTGGGGGTATCATGACGAAAGTCGTAACATATACGGCAGTCTAAGCATTTGTTTCACAGCGTTTTTTGTTTTCGTGAAATATGTTTTTCGTTTTCAATACAAATTGATCAGCTGGTCCCAATTCCAAATCATATCGTATTGGTATCAGATACCGGAGGTTACATCGTAATTGACTAGTTTATTATACTAGAAACAAACTTGTCTGCTATTTTTGGGATTTTGTTTTCTTATAAAAACGTAACCCCACTCTAGGAATTATTCCTGTGTCGTGGGTGCGATTACAAACATGAGATTCACATGCACATACACTCCGACCGGAACAAATATTTTTGAGTCACACAAAGATTTGACCCGTGCGGGAATCGAACCCGCTACTTCTCGATCCAGTGGGCGGAACAACTCAAGCTCTTAACCACTGAACCAAGCTGTCCGTCAATGTGTTTATATGGAATGTGTTTAAGTGGAATGTTTTTATATAAGGTATAATTAACGTAAGTGTGCTAAGACGAATATATGTTTTATTTAAAAAAAATTATACTGTTTAAAAATGATCTTATTGATAAAGCATATACTACTAAAATTACATGAAATAAAATACTACAAATCAACTTGATTTTGATCAAAATTTACTCTTTTGTAACCATATTTTAACTTCCCCATAAATTAACATTATTATAAGCAAGATAATTGATTAATTTAAACCTTGATTAATACTAAAAACTATTCGGGATCTATAAATTCAGTATTACCCACAATAGTCGGGTCGTCACAGAAATAAATGTATAACTCCGGGAATTTTTGCAAAAGATTAATGATGTCAAAGATCAGTTACTAACAAAGTATAGATCAACCACAAACTTGAGATAGCACTTCGTTATGTCGGCGGTTGATTGATTGCAAGCATTATCTACCTGACGTCATCCAAAAGCCTGGCCCCAAACTAATTGACAAAGCGCAGTAAATGTTTTAAGCTACTCCAATCTATAATCTATTCCAATCAAACTTTAAAACGTTGTAAACGAACCATCACCATTCTTAGATGTTTTAGTTGTAATTGTAATCTGTAACAAGTGTGATATGAAAGTGACAGTATTTCCGAAGACATCGAAATGAAAATGCTGTTACCAAGAAATCAACGTTTTTATGTTGAGAGTAAAAAATTTAAATATTTGGTTGGAATAGATTATATATAACGTCAGAAACCTAGGGTAGAAAGCGGATAATATAGAGTTCCAACAAGTTCTTTCCTTACAGAGCTTTCTGGCTTCCTCCACTATTTGTCATTTGTCATTGGTCTTATAATATGAGCTGCGAGCTTAGCATTAAAACATTGACGTTAGCATTAGCTAGCGAGTAAGCGTGCTGGCTAATCATGTTTATTTAATAAATTTTTAGTGTGTTAAGATGACATATCAACTCGCTAGCGTCACGCTGACGTTAAAGTTTTCACCTTAGGCCCGGTTCTCTCTCTCAGTTCGATTTATGAGAGGCCCTTGCCTAGTATTGAAACAATCTATCTAAAGTCTATCTACAATTAAACTTTAAAACTTTTTAAACAAACCATCATCATTTTTATATAGCAAGTGTAATATGAAGCCTGGCCCAAACTAATTGACAAAGCGCAGTAAATGTTTTAAGCTACTCCAATCTATAGTCTATTCCAATTAAACTTTAAAACATTGTAAACGAACCATCACCATTCTTAGATGTTTTAGTTGTAATTGTAATCTGTAACAAGTGTGATATGAAGGCGACAGTATTTCCGAAGACATCGAAATGAAAATGCTGTTAGCAAAAAATCAACGTTTTTATGTTGAGTGAAAAACGTTTTAAATTGTGATTGGAATAGATTATATCTATATCATCACGCCAGATCCCTTGAGAGTTAGGCAGAGAGTACTAAGTTCCAACAGGTTATTTTCTTACAGATCTCTCTGGCTTCCTCCTCGTCTTATTGGGACCATGTAGGCTCATAAGCCTATGTATGATGTAAGCGCATGTAATCTAACACGGAACCGATTTGCGGTTCCTTGACCGATGTATGAGCAACAAGCGATAGGTTTGGCTTGCACCTTGTAGAGTTTGTTATGTTGGTCGTGTTTTGGTCACCCTGATCGACCCATCATGTTGTGTACTCTAGTATACATTGAACAGATCTGACGTGTATAAACTTAAAAGCTTATTAACTACTATATATCCCAGAAAAGAAAGACTGGCTCGTCGGTCTAGTGGCGAATTATGTGCTTTTGGATAACGAGGTCCTGGGTTCAAATTCTAGGTCCTACTCCCAGTACACTTATTCCCAGTATCAGTCCAGAGTCTGGAATTGTGCCCGGACTCGCCGCCTATTATATAGGACCTAACATTGTCGGCGAAAAGTGGGTGCACACAGTACACCTCTGCCACCCCCGATTGGGGAAATAGATGTGACAGTGTTTCTTTTTATATTTTTTTTTGAACACAAAAGATTTTTAAGCATGCATAATTAGCAACATCGGACGAAAAACGTCTACTGCAGTACAATAAATTAATCATAATGTAGAGAGAAAAGTTGTTTTTGTCGATGTAAGAATATCACGCACATAGTTCATTCCGATCTTGGTCTCGAACCTATTCGCACCTATATTAAAAAGGCGACAACCTGTTACTTCACGCCGCCGCCGACTATCAGCGGAAACTGACTCCCCTCCTATCAGCCACTACTGCCACCAGCGGTATATTCACACTGACCCTTTCGATACCCTTACTTCCCCTCTTTCGATACCGCCCACAGAATCAGACACGAACCTTGCCGGCGGCCGATGCACGGCACCACGACGAAACAACTAGTATATTCCTACCTGGGGGTAACGACTGCCTAAGCCGAGGCCGTTCCTCCTTGAGGCACCCTTGAGCTAGTTGCCCCCTCTAACTTCTAGCTCGAGCGTAGTGGTTGCACGCTCGCCCTTTTGTGCATAAAAACTGTAAATGCACACACAGCATGCATATAGATATATGGTGTCCATCCTAATTTTGTCTAAGCTACTATACATACAATTCCTATAACACTGTGGAACACGTATTTCAAAGGAATATCTTTGAGTAATGTAGTAAGTGTATGTTAGTATCTCCATATTATTATCTAAATAGCTTTTACCCGCGTCTTAGTCCACGTTGACTTTAGACAAACACCTAATATGTTTCCGGGATACAAAGTATCCTATATATTAATCCAGGTAATATACTATCTGGGTGCCAAAGGACATTGTTCTGCGCCCATACATGATTTGCCCCAGAACCAACAGTAATGAAAAAATACTTGCATGATTTCAAATCACCCATATATTCTCTTAAGACATTTATTATTAAACGGACAAGCGGAGGAATCGCAATATTGCACAAACATTATTCGATTTTGAGGTTATAATTCAGTAGCCATTAATACATATGAGGTTATATTGTGTGTGTTGACATTTAGTAAAGATATCGGCGACTTCAATATAAGTACTTACAATACTTTGAAATATTCGTTTTAGATTGTAAATTGTCCGATAGATACAGATATTTGCCATTATTTAAAAAAAATAGATAAATTATGATGGCATGCGTCAAATGTTTGTTGGTTCTGGGGTAATTTTCGACAATGTCCTTTTATCCAACTCCGTTCAGATGTTGTTGCATGTTTGAGTTACAAACAATTAAACACAAACTTTTACATTTATAATATCAGTAGGATATGTAAGTATATTTTTGCATACATGACATTGCCACATAGTGCGAGGATACTCAGTCAATTGATAGAATTATAAAAAAAAATATTCTCACTTTAAATGTTGAGACACTTGAAAATTTAATATAGTTACTAAGCGAATGAGTTTATCGAAAACGTCTATAATTGTTTATTTATTTAGCTCTTCAACAAAGAGTACACCAATAATATAAATTTAACTAAATCTACGTGGCCCGTCCATTACTTAAAGAAGAGCTCAGCCTTCATTCAAGCAAGTATTTGACTATGAAACTCAATAGCTAAATAGTAAAAATTAAGTTATAGTTGTATATTTTTTCTTTTGTTTGTAATGTAAATATTCTTTCAATTAAATTCGTTTGCAACATAAAGTAAAATAAAATAAGAATTAACAAAGAGAAAACAAAAAAATATATATTAAGGAATTTACTAATAAAATATACTCACGTTTCGCCGACGATGTTAGGTCCCATGTAATAGGGGGCGAGCCTATTGCCATATACCGGGCACAATTCCAGACTCCGGAATCGTACTGGGAAGTTTTCGTTACAAAAACTACACTTGACCGACCTAGGATCTGAACCCAGGACCTCGTGATCACAAAGCGATGCGCTTTGCCACTAGACCAACGAGGCAAAATATAAAGGAGCGTCAATACATTGACACAATATCATCGTGTCTTCCTTAGTCCGACTAAATGTACAAATACAAAAACTGATATTGTATTATCTCCAAAACATGTTATTCAACTTATTTCTATTGAAAACTAAATACATCGTGGAATTATACGGAACAGCTAAATAAAGGTATAATTAAAAATTACAGAAGCTACATAATTACGTTAGTTTTTTATTGAGGCGGCGACATTTTGGGGACCTTGAACTGTTCTATGACGCTCTAATTATATAAAGATAACAAGCTACAACAGGCAATAAAACTATTTTTCGGATTTTATCATTCTGCGTAGACCGGACCAACATAAATTTAAAAAAAAATTTAAAAAAAAGATAATGCCGTAACTTCATACTAGGATTTATTCCTGTGCCGTGGGTGCGTTTACAAACATGAAAACTAGCATACACAAATACCCAGACCCGAACAAATAATTGTGGATCACACAAAGAATTGTCCCGAGCGGGAATCGAACCCGCGACTATTAAACACAATAGGCGAAGCGTCTTAAGCTCTTTACCACTGCGCTAAATCGTCCGTCTGCCTATGCCTTTTGGACGTCTAACACCTCAGTCCTTCCCGCGACCATAGGTATTGCAAAGTACTAGAAAGGTCGGGAACTTAAAAATCAAAAATAAACCGCGCTAAGGTCCGAAATATACTTTTATTTTATATTTTCCTTAAAACGAATATACAAAGTTAAGTGTTTGGGTCATTCATCGTTAAAGAGTTCACTCCCGAAGATACATCTTTAATGCATCATCGGTTCATGCAAGAAATCATATCTGAGTGTCTATATCGAATGTGTATAATTAATTTTTGGGGCGTGCTATTAACGCCTAAATAGTTTCTTCATGAGGGGACGATTCCGAGTCCATCATCAGTTCATGAAGGAATTTATATGTAGGCAAAATCATCAATCATTTTGAACGTAACATTACAGCTTGCGACTAACAAGAACAAAAATAATAATGTTTTCTGGTTTATTCCGCGATAATCCCGGATAATTTCATTTCTCCGGGATAAAAAGAATCTAATATTTTAAGTTAAAGTATAAATTATTACCATACCACATTTCACTGAACTCCGTTCGGTAATTTTTGTGTGATTGAAACACATAGAGACAGACAGACAGACAGACAAACAAATGTCGATAAGGAAGTGTAAACCAATTAAAATTTCCAAAAAATATTCAATGTGTAAATATGGCTCGCTTAAAGTTTTATTATATGTATAGAAGACGCCTAGATAAAACTCTACCTACTACTGGGAGATATTGCAAATTTGTCATCATAATATAGATCTTATTTAAGTAAGTATATTGTTACAGCGATGTAAGACATCTTAAAAATACATTTTTTACATATAAATTAACTTTGTACATTACTGGTGATAAGAAATAGATTAAGTTAAGTAAAAAGCAAAGACTTCTGTAATTCTGTGGAAAAAGATCGTAAGAAGTTTATTAGTCTTCTATCGAGAAGACTATGAGGGACTTTAGGCGGATAAAATGTTGGTCTGAGCCACACAGAATGAGCTAGCTGTATCCTGAACATCGGAAAAACCACGATAAAATCTATAAAAATAGTTTTATTTCAAGGGTAATATTGGGTAAATGTAAAAACTGAACACGCTGCTCAATTTCATGTCTACTACTTCGCTTACTGCTGAGGTTTACATTCTCGCGCTGGCCAGTTTCATGTCTACTTCTTTGCTTACTGCCCCAGCCTTATTCTCGCACAGGCTAGTTTCATGTCCATTGCTTTGCCCACTGCCATGCCAGTGGACTGAATGTAATTCAGAGGTAGTACTGGAAGCCTTTTGTCAATATCCTTATCGTGGTTCCTAGTAACTTCAAGTAATATATATCTATATGCGTCAGTAATTAAGTAAGTATTATATCAATAAGTACATCACAAACGCGACGTTCTACATTAAAACTAATAAAAAATAACGTCATAAAAATTATAACACAACAAATTACATCGTACTTCTGATACCTATTTCCATACATATTTTTACCATCGGGGTACATTTTATGACTTAGATAAACTTATGGACGATAAACCCTTGCAACTGGCCAATAATTTTATTCGTCGATCACGAAACATTGGTTGCGTAACGTAAAAGGAACATAAGAATCGTTGCGAAACAATGACTACTCACGGTATAAAATTTAATGTTCTCATCGATATTAATAATATGTCAGTAATAAAATGAGACGTGACCTCAGATAGCAAGTGAACCGTGGTCGCGACACTTAATTTTCACTAGTTTATACGTTCTACATATGGCGTCTTGTGAGGTCCGCGGCTATCTCGTCAGCGGCGCCAGCGCGCCCAGCCAGCGGCCCGCAGGACGTAAGGGCATGCTTAAACTAGACTATTGAAGTTCTAGAACTTTCTTCCAAACTGACCCCTTTTTTTTGGAATTCGGCACATTAAAAACTTTCGTACAATAGTAAGTAACCTTTAAATCTTTTTATTATTGTATTAATGAAGCAGAGCTTAGCTGATAAAGCGAAAAGGAAATGTTATTTATACAAAAAATATATCGCAAAAATATCAGGGAAATACGTTATTATCTCCCGTGTCCCACTAAACAACACAGCAATAAGGATGATACATTTAATATAGATAAGTAAGTTCTTTATTATTGTACCTACACATTATCTATCAAAAACTTACGAAAACAATGAGCAATGAGACGTATTTTCCAATTCAATCTGTTTAATAAAATGTTCCTTATTTTAGTATAATTCATTATTCAATAATGAATTACACAAAATGATCACATAAATTAGCTAACTTATTAGTTAATTAAACTGTGTGCGGTTTTACGCCCGTAATCCTTCGTTCATTAAGCCATGATCTGTAGTATTTGGGTGTATCCAGATAAACTTGACCTCTACTTAGTACTCACCCGCGTACTGCGGAGAGGTCATACTGTATCTCCACTTCTGTCAACCAATTTTGATCAAAATGTTATTTTTTTTTAATATGGTCTCAAGCAACTTAATAGTGTAAGTCCTATCAAAATGGGTACATTTATTTGTTGTTAATGCCAATATATAGAGCAGAAACGTTTAATGTGAACAGCTGACAATTTTGTTTAAGGTGATATTATAAAATTGAAAAATGTATCAATATTGCGTTCTTCAATAAAAAATAACTTACAAGATCTTTTTTACAAAGAAATACAACTTACAACGGCTTTTGAGTTTTTCAGTAGTACACATGAGAAGGTAATACTAATTAACATGAGTTTTAAGCTCGCATGCGAAATTAGTTGACGTAGTTTTTAATTAAAATTAAAGAATAGTTTGTATTAAGTATTTCGATGCATCTTATTACTTACTAAACTATCCGTGAAAGTCCACACGTGAAAGTTCTAAAAAGTCTATATATCGTGGTAACAATAAAATACAGTAACAGTATTTAACCACATGACGTATTTGTAAATGACAAAATATTAGAATTCCTTTGAAATAACAACATCATTGGTTATATCATACACTCTTATCGCGTCCACCCGGTATATACAATATTAAAAAACTTGGTCTTATTAATGTCCCTTTGTCAATGTTTGTAAATGTAAGTATTGAAATCTTCTGTAAACGCGACGTGGTTTATTTTTATTTTGGTTTTAAAAATTAAATATGATAACTGAAGAGTAATTAACAAAATTCTGTTATATGCTCATAGTCTGCCCATAGTTCTACATTAAAATATCTCGATAGAGAGAGAGAGGTTATATATTGACACGTTTGTATGATTGAAATATATATGATGTTAAAAATTTTAGACCGCCTATCGAAAACATGTAAAATCAAATAATATTTAATTTTCATAGTAAAAGCAAGCGCAGCGTGGGACGACCGCCTGCCAGATGGACCGACGATCTTGTGAAAATCGCAGGAAGTCGTTGGATGCAGGTGGCATCGGACCGGTTACGTTGGAAAGCGATTGGGGAGGCCTATGTTCAGCAGTGGACAAGTATAGGCTTAGATGATGATGATGATGATGATGAGTAAAAAATAACACTTACATAGTACAGAAATAGGTACATATATTCAGAAATAACCTAATTTGTATATCCTAATGAACGGAAAATTTCTCTATTGTTGTGACAAATTTAATGTACCTATTTTTCGTTAGTCATAGTTAACGCTTCACGTGATTATAATAAAATCAGATTTACGCCGCCCCTCACACTTGCTATTGTTGTTCAACACCAATTAATGAGTGATTAACTTACAAATTGGACACAATCCTAAGATAATGCATATAAATAAACCAAATAGTCCTGTTTTCTGCGAATATATGTAACAATCGCAACTTGTAGCCCGTGTTTTTAATCAAACTTTAAAGCTTCATTTAACTAATCAAATTCTGGGCTGCTCCTATATAAAGATTTCTAAACCTCAATTTAATTATCATCATTTTGGGTCTTATCTGAAGGACAAGTCAAGACTCTTCGTAACCGGCGATCATGTATGAGACGAACTATGAGAGTGGAGGAAGCCAGAGAGGTATGTAAGGTAAGAACCTATTGGAACTCTGTACTCTCTGCCTACCCCGCCAGGGTTCAGGCGTGATGATATAGATAGATAGATTTTGGGGCGTTTTTATATAATTACTAACGGCCCGCCCCGACTTCGCACCGGTGAATTATACACATGAACCTTCCTCTAGAATCACTCCATCTTTTTATCGCATTCAGACAGACTGACAAATGCGGAGTATTTTTTTTTTTAATTTAAATATGTGATGATGCTCCTACATAAAGATTTCCAAACTTCAATTTAATTATCATCTGTCTATGCCGTCGAAAACATAAGAAGAGGGTCATAATCGTCAGCCATAGCGGCTCACAGTTAGACCTCTAAAGGCCTATGCCTCTCAAATTTTACGCCGCGTTATAATCCTTGACTCCTCTTATCCAATTTCTGCCAACTGCCCTTTATCATCGCTGCACCGAAAGAGAGTCTTGTATTACGTGTGCAAATCTAGTGTCTCAACTTTAAAACTGGTTTACCTCAGCGGTATTGGTTCTTCATCCAAGGTTGCTAGTCTACTGCCAGTTCAGCTTACAATAAATGATATTTTACAATAAATCTTCATCATCATCAGCCATCACTCATCTAAGTACTGACCGCGCCTAACGTTGCTTCACCTTGGTGATCGGACGAGAACCGGTGTATTCAACGTGGTATGGATGTTGGCAGCATCATCGGTCTGTAGGAACACGTATTATATTTTCACGAGACGGGCTCCAGCAAGCCCCACATCTCCGACCAGTGCTAATGTGTAATAAACGACGTAACATGAATAATTGGATTTTAATTAATCGTTTCACCAGTATCTAGTAATGGGATTAAGCTTACTCACGACAAACCTATAGCAGTTCAATGTGTCTTCTCGAATACCATGGCACTGTGTACGTTTCTTAGCTACTCTCATCCTAGTTCTGCCAGCCGTACGCAGACCATCGCTTCACTAATAGATACAATAAATACAATACAATAGATCGATGTATCAAAACTTATCAGTACTGTCAAGTTACGAAAAATCTCTTACATTCTTTCTAGAGAAAAAATATATCCAATAGTTACAGGTATAAAAATTCTCAAGGAATAAGAAGCATGTTTCGAACATACAAGATATGAGCATAATGTTATTTCGTATATAAATACTTATAATAATCTTGAATCTGCAGAATTCGTTTTGGTTATACGATGTCTACATACAATATCAAAAATACTTATATGGATAGACGACGACTTGATCTAGCGCTTAGAGCGTGGGCTGCTCCGCTTACTGAATTAAGTAGGCTCGGGTTCGATCCGTGCACGTGACAAATCTTTGTGTGACCCCATAAATGTTTTTTCTGATCTGGATATTTGTGTATGTGAATTTCATTTTTGTAATGCACTCGACCATGGCAAATGAACCTAGTGTGGGCCTGTGTTTTGTTAAAAAAAAAGATAATGGAGAACTATGAGAGTGGACGATTAGGATTAGAACAAATAAACTCATTCTCTAATTCGTCTTCGGGCTGATTTTCCAATCATCAAGTCATAGTTATCCATTAAGTCAATTATAACATGACTATGGCCGATTTCAATATTCAACTCAAGGATGGATTTGCTTACTGTCAGTAGAATTTTGACAGATTTCCATACAAAATATGTCAAAGTTCTATCCGTAGTAGGTAAATCTATCCTTGGGGGTTTTGGCGGGAAATCGAAGAGTGATGTTGTCAATTTGTTTATATTCCAAAACTTGTGTTATTTCGAATTATAATGTGTAATGTTGGTGGAATATTAACCATTATGTATTCCTATACGTGCACGAGTGAAGGTAATTGTAACAAACTGATAAAACGTGCGTTTATGATTTCCCTCAAAACGGCCGTCGCAATTGGTATGTAAAGTGTCCATCACTTTACTATCCAGGGTGGGGCACTTTATCAATTTCATTATCATCTTTGTCATCAAGTTCATTGGGGAGTTGAATTAATTTAAAACTGAATATTCGAAAACTTTGTACAATGGCATAATGTAAACGCAATAGTCACACAAAAGAAATCTATCCTTTAGTAGAATACTGAAACCGGTCGTAAATAAAAATTATTAACAATAGCATACTTTTATTAATATAACTATAGTTTTCAATTTATCTTGTGATCTTCACTTGTTTGATGATAGAAAAAAAAACCCCTGGTAAAGCTGACTTATCAATTATATTAGCCCTGTTAAGAAACTGTCCCACTGCTGGGCACGGGCCTCCTCACAAACTGAGAGGGTTTAGGCCATAGTCCACCACGCTGGCCCAGTGCGGGTTGGCGAACTTCACACACCTTCGAGAAACTCTTAGGCATGCAGGTTTCCTCACGATGTTTTCCTTCACCGTTAAAGCAAGTGATAATTAATTTTAAATACGCACATGCTTTCGAAAACACAGAGGTGCGTGCCTGGGTTTGAACCCGAGACCTCTAAGTTTGCAGTCCAACGGTCTAACCACTAGACTTATCAATAACTGTTCTTAAAAAATATAACATAAATGACGTCATTAATATCGATGACGCAATATGTCAAGTCCAAAAGGTGCAAAGTCCAATTGGACAAGAGTATACTCTATCCCCGCCCTTACACTGCCATGTAGGTAGACGTCCAGATGATTGACGCTTGATAAATAGCATGTGTTGACATCTCCGCAGCGAGAGTCGAACATTGATAAGTCTTTGGGAGGTCGTAAACAAATTTACAACAACAAAATAAACACGACGATTTATCGGGCCAATAATGTACTTGCATTCGATTTGTTTTATTTGAACAAATAAGTGTTGGAATATTTATTTATCGGTTTCGTTGAAAGATTATTTTGATGAATGTTAATGATTTATCTATTTTTATCATCACGCCGATTCCTTATGGGGTAGGCTGAAAGTACCGAGTTCCAACAGGTTCTCAACGTTACAGACAGGAATCATCTGTCTAAATTCAGATGTGTTTAGGTGAATATAGGCATCATTTTTATTCGTTCCATAATAATCTCAGTTCGAAAGGATTTATTTGAAAACCCGACGCAGAGTAAAAGTATTATTTAAATAGTACGTGTTTTGCTTTCATTGAACGCTTATATCCTGGAGACAGAAGAAAGAGCCATGAAGTACTGAAAGAAGAATATTTAAGTATAGGATTCTTATCTAATAAAGCTACTATAAGAAATTAAATGTTATAAGTTAAATGCTTAACAAACAAATCTATCGTTTGTTTTAACTATTAGGTTACAAAAGGTTGAAACATATTTTATAGTTATTTTATACATAAAACATATAAATTGACTGCCTCATTGGTTTAATGGTGAATATTGTGCTTTGCGATCACGATGTCTTGGGTTCAATGAATCGGAAAAAAAGAACTTTTACTATAGAAAACCTCCCAGTATCAGTCCGAAGTTTGGTATTGTGCCCCGTAAATGGCAAGAGGCTCGCCCCCTATTACATGGGGCCTAACATCATCAGTGAAAAGTGGGTGTACACAATACACCTCTGCCACCCCCGCCCGGCGAATATAGGCGTGACGGTGTAAAACTTATAAGTATTACATTGAATCAAAAATAGTAATGTAAGCAAGAAACAATAGATGACTTATCACTGACCCTACACAACGTAATATTATCGCAAATAATACATTTCAGAACATAAACGCATCCAATATCGATACAAAGTATTTTCTATATATAAAATTTAAAAATAAATATTGTTTAAATTATCACCCCATTACAATGAATAACAATTACATTCTCCTATCATACTTTCTGCGTGTAATGAAATATATTAAAAAACTGTGATAGTCTAGTGGTTAGACCGTTAGTCTGCAAAGTCAGAGGTCTCGGGTTAAAGCCCAGACCTCTATCTTTTCGAAGGCATGTGCCTATTAAAAATTAACTATCACTTGCTTTAACGTTGAAGAAAGACATCGTGAGGAAACCTGCCTAAGAGTTTCTCGAAGGTTCAAAATATAGCCAATCATGTATCAAATTTCTTAGGGTCATTAAACTACTGTCGGACACTAAACATTAGTATGGGTGATATACACTTAAAGAATCTTCCATTTATTAATTCCATAAATACCTTATACAGTTCATTAGAAATATTTAAAAAATATCCAAATAGGCCTAGCCGTCCGCAAAGATTGCGCTTACTAACTAAATTTTTATTGATATACTAGTTTCTGCCCGCTTCATCCGCGTTGACTTTAGACAGGAACCTTACTTTATTTTCGGAATAAAAAGCATTGTATGTTCTAATCCAGGTAATTAAATATGCGTACCAAATATCACTCAAATCCGATCAGCCGTTTTTGCGTGATTGAGTAACACATACAAACTTTCACATTTATAATATTAGTAGGGTATAGATAATACAGAATTATTCGATAATAACTTGACGCTAATACGTCCTAATTGACATCTTTATCAAAACCTACTATATAATTTAAACATATTACAGATATAATTCATTTTCGCACAATCGTGTTGACGCATTTAGGATGAAGTGGCATTTCACGCTCATAATATCTTTTTTGTTACCTTCTGTTAATTTCCAAAATATAAGCTTTTGAGTTACAAAAGAAATTGAATTAACACCATCACGCCTATTTCCCAAGTTAGGGTGCCAGAGGCGTTCTGAATGAACAACCACATATATAATACAATAACCTCAAATGCTAGTATTCATGGCCACTGATCATATTTCCTAGTTTAAATAGGAATCTATCAATTTTTTTTAATAAACGATATCTGAAACCTAGTCTCAAGCTTTCTGTTAAAGGCCGTGAGATAAATAAACTCATTCTAAATATTTTTTTTACAATGGCTCCGTCTAATGACCATATCGTAGGCTGCTCCACTCATCAAATCGATTATTCGCGGGTTCATTGCACATCACAAATTTTATTTATTTTTGGGTAACATACAACATGTACACACCTTAAATTAGAAAACATTAATTTTATACATAAATCAATTGACGGACGATTTAGCTTAGTAGTAAAGAGCTTAAGCCGCTCCGCCCACTGTGTCTAATAGTCGCGGGTTCGATTCCCGCACGGGACAAATCTTCGCGTGATCCACAATTATTTATTTCGGTCTGGGTATTTGTGTATGTAAATTTTAATGTATGTAAACGCACCCACGACACAGGAATAAATCCTAGTATGGGCTACGATTCTTCAAAACACAAAAAAAATGGTTTTCCACTATTAATGGGTACGTATGAAATTTAAAAAGGCTGTAAAATAAAGCAAATTATAACCGAAACTCCAGAGAAGGGATCTCAACTATTAAAAAAATGCAAATAGAACAGAAACCAATATATAAAAAGAAAATCTAATAATAGAAGTAACATATTCTTATACCTACTTAGCTACTTTCTTTTGTAATATTTTTTAAGAGCATGAATTTGGCAATTATACATATCCAAATTAGAGTAATCATTTTCATTATTCCTACACACACGGTACAAAAAATTATTAGTTGTGAATTGAGATTCTTACTTAAATGAAATTGGCAACATTATTTGTTCTCTAGTCATCGTGTATATTTTTTCTTTAAAAAACGTAGCTCACGTTTGGTTTTATTCCTGTGTCGTAGGTGCGTTTACAAACATCGAAATTCACAAAGATACAAATAATTATGGGTCACACAAAGATATTTTCCGTGCGGGATTCGAACCCGCCACTATTAGACACAGTGGGCGGAGCTGTTTAAGCTCTTAACCACTGCGCTAAATCTGCCGTATAATTTATCGAACGTAAAATTAGACGAACCTATGAGAGATAAGGAGGTGAGAGGTCTGTAAGTAAAGAATCTATTGGGGCCTGATACGTCTGACTACCTCGCAATAGATCAGGCATGAAGATATAGATATATTGTAAAATAAGTAAAACTAAACGTACATATTTTTGATACAACCAAGAGACCCTAAAAAGATTAGAATTATACTTTCTTCATACCTACCATTATAAAAATATCACAAAATGTACAACACTTGATCGATCATTCTTATCGCGGTTTTAGACAATGCCATATCTAATGCAGTGGGAAAATCTACAATACTTCCTATACCAACTTCAACAACTAATAAGGGGTCTTATTCACTAATGGCCGGTTTCAATATTCAACGAGGGATAGATTTTCTTACTGTCGGTAGAATTATGACAGATTTTCCATACAAAATATGACAAAGGACATTGTTCTGCGCCCATACATGATTTGCCCAAGAACCAACAGCAATGAAAAAATACTTGTATGATTTCAAATTACCCATTAATTCTCTTAAGACATTTATTACTAAACGGACAAGCGGGGGAATCGCAATATTGCACACAAAGTATTAGATTTTGAGGTTATAATTCAGTAGCCATAAATACATCTGAGCTTATATTCTACGTTGACATTCAGTAAAGATGTCGGCGACTTCGATATAAGTACTTACAATACTTTGAAATATTCGTTTTGGATTGCGAATTGTCCGTGAGATACAGATATTTGCCATTAATTTAATAAAATAGATAAATAATAATGGCATGGATCAAATTTTTGTTGGTTCTGGGGCAATTTTTGACTATGTCCTTTCTATACGTAGTAAGCAAATCTATCCTCGAGTTAAATATTGAAACCGGCCGTAAGATAACTTCGTGTATTGATCGTGGAATAGTATTCTGTAGGTCAACCCGATATTTCGCGAACGCGTCCAATCATAGAAATCCGCTAATCGTAGCCGCCGCCGACTACAAACTTAACTCCCCTTCTATCAGCCGCTACCGCCGTCCGCGGCATGTTCTTACCGACCCTCCCGATGCCCTTACATCCCTTATTTCGAATACAGATACCGCACACAGGATCAGACACCGACCTCGCCGGCGAGGTCGAAGAATCGCTTGCCCGCTGACCGGTGTAGAGCACCACGGCGAGACACCTAGTATACGCCCTCCCCCATAGCGACTGCCCAAGCAGAGGCCGTTCCTCCTTGAGGCGCCCTTGTTGTCCCCTTGCCCTTCTGGCTCGAGCGTAGTGGTTGCACGATCGCCCTCTTGTCCGGTGAAGCTGTAAAGGCCCCGCGGCCAATAACGTAGATTATTCACACACACACACACACACACAAAATTATTCTGTAGGCTACTGGCACAATTAATTAAAAGACTTTATTGATGCCACTCGATCTTGTTTCTTATAAGGATCAAAAACCTCTACTGAACAAATTGAGCTTAGAGTACTAGAAAAGTCAGATATCGCAATTTTTTTTCCAATACATTTTATAGGAATTCAGTGTGGATCCAATAACCTATACAGTCATACAAGAATCTTTTGGCCCGCGACCAAAATTTGAACTAACGCTGACATCAAGTGAAATCTCACTTTATGACAGTTGAAAAGTTACCGTTTGCTATAAAATTTACCAAAGTTCATTTTTTTAATTAGTAACGGTGCGGACCCCTGTTGAAATATTTTACTGAAAGTAGGAAAATTTTATAACACACCAACGCCCCCCTGCCAATGCCATTTACGGGCCAATATAACCTTGTCGCAAACTATTTCATTCAATCAAAAACTTTATTTACATGTCAGTTTAAGTCTGTTAAGAATAATAGGTCAGACTACTTACAACAAATTCAATACAAGTAGGGTACATAAAAATATCTAAGTCTGAGCATAGCCTAAGCATTCTTGTGACCCTTGTGAATGCGAAACAAAGACCCAATAAATAAGATAACGGTAAACTTGACTCATTGTCCAGGCTTCAAAGAGATTTAATTCGAGATTGTGAGTACATCCATTATATTTTATAGACAATCGTTTAGCTAGTTAAACTATCCAGCTATGCCTGCTTGGTCTAGTGGTAACGATACATTTTTCGTACTAGATCACGGCCTAGGTCCTAGGTCGGAAAAATTTAATTTTGCGTTCGAAAAATTCCCAATATCAGTCTGGAGCCTGGAATACTGACCGGTATATAGCAATAGGCTTACTCCCTATGGGACCCTGTGCAAAAAGTGAGTGTACACAGTACACCTCTGCCAGCCCCGCTTAGTGAATATAGGCGTGATGATGTTTATATTACGGATCACGAACAATATGATAGCCAAAACCGGCCACAAATATGGCCGTGGGCTTACGTCGAATTAGTTCGATCCAACCATAGTCAATGTGAGGACGGTTTAAAAAGCTAGTGTGCTAACATTAATAAATAACTAACTAACGACCCGCCCCGTCTTCGCACGGGTGAATTAGTTATTTTGTTGCTTTTTTTGTTTGTAATTAGGTTCCAATAACAAATTTTCTTTAATTATTGTAGTAAACTTAAAAAATAAAAACGATTTTTTTTTCTCAAAACGGTGGAGATGGAGTGTGTGACGCACCGCCCTAATATATATAAGGTAGCGCATAAGATTTAGCTTAGTATATTAAACATTATTGCACCAACAAGACGTTTCATTCGTCACACCCAGTCGCCCTAAATATTGGAAATCAAAGTATATCCTAGGATACACTTACGCTTCTAACTCGTAGCTGGCAACTATAGAAATCACTACTACCTATCCTAACCCGTCCCCACGTTAACTATAGTTGGATCTAACTAATTCGAAATAAGACCACGGCCATATTTGTATTCTTAATTTCCGAGCCGTTTCTGACCGTCACCTTTTATATATGATGTATACCTGTTGAACTCTGTACTCTCTGCCTACCCCACAAGGGATCTGGCCTAATGATAAAAAAGATAGATGAATAGCGAGGTATAATGCGAGTGGCGATTATGAGTTACAGAGTCGGACAAAAAGTGCTTTTTCGATTGAAAAATTGTCAGTTGCAGTCTGTAGATTAGAATTTCGTCCGGCAATAGCTCGACCCCATTACATTGAGACTTAACATCTTCGGCGTCATGGACTGTCCATGTGATCGACATTCGCATTTACCATATTATTCAAACTAGTGTCCTCATCATCATCTCCCTAATCGCTCTCCAGCGCAACTGGTCCGCATCCAACGACTTCCTGCGATTAGTACTAATGTACCTGAACTTAAAGTTCTTTTTGTCCTGAACTTAAAGTTCTTTGTTCTGACCAGTGACCCTAGACAAGTTACTAGCATTTGTATCAATTGTCTTTCCGCAATAGACAGTGCTTTGTTCTGACCACGTGACCTGGCATTGTAAAAATAAAATGTCATTTCCGTAAAGAGCGCTTAACATTAACAAGTGAACAAACAAGACAAGAAAACAACGTTTTACTGTTAAGTTGATACGCTATCTTTTTCACATTACTATATAATAATATTAGCCCTGTTAAGAAACTGTCCCACGGTTGGGCACGGGCCTCCTCTCAAACTGAGAGGGTTTAGGCCATAGTCCACCACGCTGGCCCAGTGCGGGTTGGCGAACTTCACACACCTTCGAGAAACTCTGCAGGTTTCCTCACGATGTTTTCCTTCACCGTTAAAGCAAGTGGCAATTAATTTTTGATACGCACATACTTCCGAAAAGACAGAGGTGCGTGCCTGGGTTTGAACCCGAGACCTCTGACTTTGCCGTCCAACGCTTAGAGCGCCACTAGGCTATCACTGCTTTTCACATGACTAATTTACTAAATAAAGTTGAACGTGACAGCAAGCTTTCTCGCCATATCATGATAACGTCTATTCGTGCAAATCCTCAATTTTCTATTAGCGTTATTCACTGTAGAAAGTGGACTTGGCTACAAGTCCTGAAACTCAAATATACATTGCTATAAAAATTTATAAAAATTGTTTTAAAAAATATTATTAAAAACATATTGTTATAAAGATCATGCAGTTTTCCATATTTCCGTGTATTTTACATGGAAATATATTTCTATATTCTGCAATTATATGACGTGTTAATACTGTGTTCAGAGATGAAGACGACAAAGCAAATTAAACATCTTTGATTGTTTTGTACACATAATTGTATGGCATGTTAGTTATTCTGTGATAATAAACTATTCGCTTTTAGAAGCATTCATTAAAAATAATTATACATAAAAATGGTAAGTAGGTTTCTTTTTATGTTTCTTCTTTTACGTAGGTCTATACTTTTTATTTGTAGTATTTTTCATGATGGCTACTGTTAGATTTAAATAGTATTACGATTATAAAGAAATGTTAACGTATCTATCCGTAATGCGTAAATGATCCGGCGGAACGGTTTGAGCTAGTGGTCCGATCTGCGTAGATACATAAGAAATGTTTTTGTGATCCAAATAATTATCCCTAGTGTAGGGCTATATTTATTTAAAAATGGAAAAAAATAGCAAAATACCGTCCTAATATATAAAGCGAACTTTGTGAACTAGTCACGCTGTTGCTTATAAGCATGCACGCGTTTCAGTTAGAATATTATAGAAAAAATATCTAATACGATAACTTTAAACTTCACTCAGGAAATAAATAGTAATAGAGTTTTTATGTTATTTATTATAATTAATAACATAAAAACGTTGTTTTCAATCCCGCAAGGGTTCTGGTGTGATAGAAAATTAGTGAGTTTGGGTTAGTTAAGTATGAAATAATAAATACCCACTATATCGATCAAATGACAAGAGAGTAGTTATCACCGCGACCTACCCATAGTCACATCAAGTTGTCACACCGGTGGGACAACCGATTTTATTTACCCATAGTCACACCAAGCCATCCACAGTCGACACATATCACAATAAAAAATCATCGTCATCATGTTCGCGCAAGCGTGTCCGTTACTTGAGTAAAAGCTCGTAATTTAAACAAATCGTATTCATTTGAGCCGTTCTCACGTACTAACAAGCGTCTCTCATATCGCGCTTGCGCAGATTCACTTACATTCACTTTGATTTTAATTGCATACCACGACAATATTATTGTTATAATTGTTAAATTAATTAAAACAACTCACTGTGCCAGTATCTCGTATATTAATACTTTATCATCTACGCAAACGGCCGGGTCAAGACACGAGTTAAACAGAAAAATAATTTGCCACAGATAAACAGCACAAGTTATGCCTTGTTTTTGTTAGTTTCGAGAGGGCACAAGAAGAGATTGGTACACGAAAAGATTTTATACAATACTGACGTTCATTGAGCGGCAAAACTTTACTAATCAATTTAACAAAATGAAATCTTTATAACGGATACTTTCGCGTTTTCTGCGGTAGGTAATCGTCGACTATATCAACCTTGGCTCTCTATACTATGTAAACAGTGTGATGTACTTAACGTATCATTTCACCGGAAATGACGCAGGTAATTCGAAACTATAATAAAAGCATTCTAAACCGTCACCCCTTATTAGAAAAACAAAGATGGCGCGCTCGAGCACCGGTGGTGGGTTTACGCTTCGTTTGCCGCGTGACATGCGCCGCCCAGGCCTCCAGATAACACGCCCTTCATACCACCTCAGCTAACGATTGGCCCTCATTTCAATTTTCCACAGTCGAAAATATTCGGTTAGTTACGTCTGTTACACGCGTACCTCGCAATCATTTACGTTTTTGGCTATAAACCGAGCTCCCCGGGCCGCAGTTGTTTCTATTAGGGGTTTTTGTGCATGGAGCTGACCAATTAGTCGTCGGATAGCATGTTCGGGTGGCAGCCATCGGGTAACATGGAGTCGTGCGGTTCGCCGTAATAGCGCGTTGCCGGCTGGTAATGTGTTTTTGGCGTGCCACGCGCCCCGCCGCCCTATCTACCCACCATTATTTAGAACCTGTATTGTACCTTTTAAAACTTCGTTCATAACCCGAGATTGGTCGTTGCGTGCCCCATTTCTATATTACGACGACGAATAATTAGCTTTATCAGATGTCATTTTTATGAACATGTTAATTTACCAGCAGCATGAAAGGCGATGTTTGTGTTGAAAACGTTTCTTTCTTTCCTAAGTAATTTCGTATTTATTGCTGTGTGTAGTCAACCGGGGTTATTATGTCGAATTATTGTTATATACGATCCCAAGTCAAAATCGAAGATAATTGTCGGCGGTTTAAAATACTATCGAATTGACACGGAAATACGATACTGCGCTTAAGATAGGATCTCGGAGCGTTTTTACACAAAAACTGTCACCGTGCATTAGGCGCGTCTTTTGAATTTCATAGTTGGGGGAATACGCTGTTGACGAAATCTTTGAAGCGTAAGAAAAAGGTGTACTTCTATTACCTCACAAAATATCGCACCGTGTAATTGTATATGGGTGGGGGCTTGTCATTGGTGTATTCAAACTGTGAAGTAATATTACCCGCGGAGGCTGCGCCGGCGACGCGGCGTGATCACTCACACAAAAACGAGTATACAGTTACATTACACTACATATCTGTTTTATTCGTCAGATTATTAGTTTGAAATATGTATTACTGTGGCAGTTAACTAAACAATATATTGTTTGCTAATTTCAACAAATTAATATGTGTATTGTTAGCATGACGTCTACCTACCTTAGTGTATAGTTTTTGTTTTATTAGTACGTTTTTAGCGATTTAAAATTACACTTGAAGGAGATTGAAGTCGTTTAATATAGATTTGTATGTTAATTTTTAAGTAGGTAGGAGAATAGTTAGTAATAATGTCAGTGACTCAATTAAGTACGTAATTGGTACGTGTAATTATTATAAGCACATGCAAGAGATAAAATAAATATTTTTTTGGAAAAGCAATTGGATTTAAGTGTATATTAAATCCAGATATTATTGATTGTAAACAAAACTTATCGTTACTATGTCATATTTGGTAATTCTACAATTAATAGATATACCTACCATACTACTACGAATATACCTATATACTACGTAATAGGTCTCATAAAAAAGCTCAGAGTTGCTCAGCGAGCTATGGAAAGAGCTATGCTCGGCTTTTCCCTACGTGATCGAATCAGAAATGAGGCGATTCGTAGAAGAACCAAGGTCACCGACATAGCCCATAGGATAAGTAAGCTGAAGTGGCAATGAGCGGGCCACATAGCGCGAAGATCGGACGGGCGTTGGGGCAGAAAAATTCTAAAGTGGAGACCACGTATTGCCAAGCGCAGCGTGGGACGGCCACCTACCAGATGGACCGTCGATCTTGTGAGGATTGCAGGAAGTCGATGGATGCAAGTAGCATCGGACCGACTACGCTGGAGAGCGATTGAGGAGACCTATGTTCAGCAGTGGACAAATATAGGCTGATATGATGACCTACCGTACGCTTTCCGTAGACACAAAATTACTAAAAAGCTCTCTATTGCGGATACGGCTTTTAATATTTTATTTACATTTACTAATATACCTACCAATAAATTAACACCATAACATATCAATTAAATATACCGTATGCTTGTGTGTAGTTCTAAGCGACGTCTATTTGCAAATGGATAATAACATTGCACAGTTCAGGCCAATAATGTAAATTGATTCCATCGATTTAGGCACACCGCATCGCCGCCAAAGTGCTCTAATTCGCTATGACCGATTAAACAGGTAACGCGGCACGTTACGATAAATATGTGAAATGATTGTTCAGGCTCCATCGGTGGCTGTCGCGCGCCACCTCCTTTGGTATCTACCGCGCAAACGAAGGTGGTCCGAGGCCGCCACAATTTGTACACGTTTCTCTTTACACAATCTTTCTGCTGTACACGTCTTGTGTAGTAGTAGCGAGTAGCTGCCACCGGTGCCTTGTTGCAGTCACTAAATGGCAGACACGAGTGGTAGATACTGAGTCGCGAGTAGCCGCCACGCGCTACACGTGTGCGGTGAGTCCATACGAAACGTATGTAAAATCATGTCAACTGATTGTCGCTAGCCACCGGTGGCTGTGGTTGGTGGCTCATTTTCGCAGTCTTAATGGTACTCCGGTGACATACAATATACAATTACGCTATCATTTCACCAAGTTATCGTAACGCGCCGCGTTTGGTTATAGCGAATAAGGCCTAGTGTGGCCCACGCATTATCATAGCATCCATTAACAATAACAGCTACGGTATGTTCACGTATGTTATAGTAATGTAGGGCATCTATATCTGAAGCCATTATTCGGCCTTGGGTTATAAACTAAATTTTTTCAAGTGTGGTCGCAGTTGCGTCCTAAATGCAGTTATTTGGAACCATTGACTTTTTGGAATTGAAGAATTCGAATTTGGAATGATAAAATTTGGAATTCTGTAGAATTATTACACCGTCTTGCCTATATTTCCCAAGCGGGGATGGCAGAGGTGTACTGAGTACACCCACGTTCCGCCGACGATGTTAGGTCCCATGTAATAAGGGGCGAGCCTATTGACATATACCGGGCACAATTCCAGACTCCGGACTCATACTAGGAAGTGTATTCGTTAGAAAAACTCCATTTGTCCGACCTAGGATTTGAACTCAGGACCTCGTGATCACCGAGCGATGCGCTTTGCCTCTAGACCAACGAGGCAGCCATAGAATTATTAAATATTTTAATTTTTCCCTAAAAATCAATAATAGTGCTACAAGGATATTTTGGCCTGTGGATGACATTGACAGGGGCGTTGGTGTGAAGCTTTCTTACTGCCAGGGAAATATTTCAACAGGTGGTTCAGCACGGTTACTAATAAAAAAAAGAACTTGGGTAAATTTCATCAATCAATCAGCCTATCGTAGTCCACTGCTGGACATAGGCCTCTCCTAACACGCGCCATTGCACACGGTCCTCCGCCTTCCGCATCCAGTCTGTCCCAGCGACCTTTTTGAGGTCGTCGGTCCATCTAGCTGGGGGCCGTCCTACCTCACGCTTACCAAATCGCAGTCTCCACTCTAGGACACGCTTGCTCCATCGGCCGTCGGTCCTTCTGCAGATGTGACCAGCCCATTGCCACTTTAGCTTACTGAGTCTGCGAGCTATGTCGGTAACTTTGGTTCTTTGTCGGATTACCTCGTTACGAATTTTATCCTTCAAAGAGACGCCGAGCATAGCTCGCTCCATAGCCCGCTGTGCGACTTTGAATTTGTGGACTAGTCCCACTGTGAGTGGCCACGTCTCGAGTGGTAAATTTCATAGCAAATGGCAACTCTGTGACTGTCATGAAGTGACATTTTTCTGGATGACAGCGCCATTTCCGATTTTGGCCGCGGGCCAAAATATCCTAGCATAACTACTGATATTGATAAGTGTATTTGGAACAAAATGTCTCCAAACTAACAGTTAAAAGTTTGTGCTTGTAAGAAGTTTTTAAGGGATTAATGCTGTTGTTGATAAAAGAATCACATGATTACATTACCTCCATTTCAGTTGTATATGATCTTTAGGTTTTTTTATGAAAAACTAGTCTCTTCTGTACGTGGAGCCGACAAAATTGAATGATGACTGATCCATCCATCTATACACGGTTTTCCGTTTCAAACCTTTCAAGTATATTAATACATGTTTAGATATACCACCTAACTCCCCTCCTATCAGCCGCTACCGCCGTCCGCGGCGTGTTTTCACTGACCCTCCCGATGCCCTTACATCCCTTCTTTCGGATACAAATACCGCACACAGGATCAGACATCAACCTCGCCGGTGAGGTCGAAGAATCTCTTGCCCGCCGGCCGGTGCAGAGAACCACGGCGAGACACCTAGTATACGCCGTCCCCCATAGCGACTGCCCAAGCCGAGGCCGTTCCTCCTTGAGGCGCCCTTGAGCTAGTTGCCCTTCTGGCTCGAGCGTAGTGGTGGCACGCTCGCCCTCTTGTCCGGTGATGCTGTAAAGACCCCGCGGCCAACAGCGTAGATCATTTACACACACACACCATTATAAAATATTTTCAAATGTTCTGAAAAATATGGAAAGTAATTTTGTTAGCAAAATACCCTCTAAGTGTATTCAGGTGTACAACATAGCCCACAATGGGGACTTTTCCTGTGTCGTGGGTGCGTTTACAATCATGAAATTCACATGCACAAAATACCAGACCAAAACAAATATTTGTGGGTCACCCAAAGATTTGTCCCGTGCGGGAATCGAACCTACTATTAGACACAGTGGGCGGAGCGACTTAAGCTCTTTACCACTGCGCTAAATCGTTCGTCAATTTATTTATGTATAAGTTAATGTATTCAAATTTAAGGTGTATTACATATTGCATGTATCCCAAAAATAAATAAAATTTGTGATATGCAATAACCCGAGACGGAGCCATTGTAAAAAAATATTTAGAATGAAATTTTATTTTCTCACAACCTTAAACAGAAAGCTTGAGACTAGGTTTCAAATATCATTTATTAAAAAAAAAGACAGTTTCCTATTTAAACCAGGAAATATGATCAGTGGCCATGAATACTAGCATTTGAGGTTATTATATTGTATATGTGGTTGTTCACTCAGTACGCCTCTGGCGCTACTGGGGGAATAGGCGTGATGGTGTTAATTCATTTTCATTTGTAACTCAAAAGCTTATAATATCAGCCTATACTGCCCACTGCTGGGCAAAGGCCTTCTCTCACAAATCGAGGTGGGAGAGGTTAGGTCATACTCCACCACGCGGACCCAGTGCGGATTGGTGGAGGCAGGTTTGTGGCCACCTGCTGTTGGAACTTATCAAGCCTTTAAGGCTTCCAACTCAGCTTAACGACTACCACATTAAGTGGTAACCGGGACCAACGGCTTAACGTGCCTTCCGAAGCACGGAGACGCTCGAATATGAAAATGCCACAAACGGTCACCCATCTCAGGCCGACCGCTGCTTAACCTTGGTGATTGGTAAGAACACCGCGGTCGCACAGCGCTACGAGCGCCTAAAAAGATATAACGAGCGTGAAATGCCACTTCATCCTAAATGCGTGATTACTCTTCTACTACAACTACTACTAGATTCAGTGGGCGAAGCGACTCAAGCTCTTAACCACTGGGCCAAGCCGTCCGACTATTATTATATATTATTTCTTTCAAAATATCTGTTCGAGTCCGTAACACTATACTGCGTTCCAAAACTGGCATTTTAGACGTGGGCTACAAGACTGCCAAGCTCAAGTGGGGATGGGCGGGTCATTTGAGCAGAATAAGCCCAGATAGGTGGGCAAAAATCACTACCGAATGGCGACCAGATGGACACCGACGCCGGGGAAGACCTAGAAAAAGATGGCGCGGCGATGACGGATATGGCCCAGGATCGGGTTAAGTAGAGAATCATGGGAGAGACCTTTGCCCAGAAGTGGGACGAAAGAAGTTATTAAAAAAAATCCATAATTATAGTATCCAAATCTTCAATCTCATCTCTTGACGGATGATTTAGCGCAGTGGTTAAGAGCTTAAGCCGCCCCACCCACTGTTTCTAATAGTCGCGGGTTCGATTCCCGCACGGGACAAATCTTTGTGTGATCCACAATTATTTGTTCCGGTCTGGGTATTTGTGTATGTGAATTTTCATGTTTGTAAACGCACCCACGATACAGGAATAAATCCTAGTGTGGGGCTACGTTATAAAAAAAATATATATATATATATATTGTAATAAACACAGTCACGCCTATATTCCCAAAGCGGGAGTGGCAGAGGTGTACTGAGTACACCCACTTTTCGCCGACGATATTGGGTCCCACGTAATAGCGGGCGGGCCTATTGCCATATACCGGGCACAATTTCCGACTGCGGTCATACTGGGAAGATTTGGTTAGAAAAGCTACATTTTTCCGACCTAGGCTTTGAACCCAGGAGTTCGTGATCACTAAGCGATGCGCTTTACCACTAGATCAACGAGGCAGTCATTAGATGATAATAAATAAAAATAAGGTAAGAGCCAAAAAACGATAAAAGATTTATATGGGGTGAAACTCTTTTGGAACACCGTACTCTCTGCCTACCCCGCAAGGGATCTGGCGTGATGATATAGATAGAGATAGATAGAAACTCTTTTACACTTTAATTAATTTATCAAAGCAGTGTACTAAGCTGAAAGTAGACAATTTCGCAAAACCTAGTCGAATGCTTTGGTAGCACAACTCAAAAATATTATCATAAGAGTAAACATTCTAATTTTAAAACTATTAGGCTCAATTTTGCATGGTGTTTTGTTTTTTAGTTGTGCCGCTATATCATTCGGCCAGAGTTGATTTTTCTACTTACTTTTACTTTCTACGTCATTTTTGACCATAGTAAACGAAGCCATAATTGATTAAACAATAAATTCTCGCGGATCAAGTGAAATTCGCTTGACTGACTAAATAGTGCGTTAATGTCCGGTAACCGACGGAGATTTCACCAGATGTTCTGCTAAGTTTCTCCTTCACTTAAAAAGCGTAATTATACAAGAGGTAAACATGTTCATTGAAATTTTAGATCGCAAGAACATTAACACTGGTCCCTCGCTTGTTTTTGTAGTGTAGGCGATGCGGTTCACAATTTAATTTTGTAGTTTTTTTACTAAAAGGCTGTTAATTTGCTTGTGCTGGCTGCAGTCTACCATTATTAAGTGTCTTTCTAGACTAGAGTACCTTATTTTATTTCTAGTTTTTTTATCAATACTCTCCGTCCCTTATGTGAGGGCAAGTCAAGAGTGGAGGAAGCCAGAGATGTCTGTAAGGAAAGAACCTGTAGGAACTCTGTCTCTGTGTTTACAAGATAATAGAAGATATAGATAGTTGGTTTTTTTTCTAGTAAATGATAAACATATTTGAATATACTATTGGAGTTAAGATTTCATTCAATATAAATGTAATACTATTAATTTATACAGCTTTTATAGGCGTTTACATAATGATTTATGTCGTAGACTAGTTTCAGCCCGCAACTTCGCCTGCGTTGACTTTAGACCTAATGCCTACAACAAGAAAGTACCTTAT
Organism: Phalera bucephala; assembly: GCA_905147815.2. Classification (NCBI taxonomy): domain Eukaryota; kingdom Metazoa; phylum Arthropoda; class Insecta; order Lepidoptera; family Notodontidae; genus Phalera; species Phalera bucephala. The sequence goes on along the minus strand of LR990609.1, from coordinate 18,461,509 downwards.
GTGTTAATCCAGGTAAAATACTATCTGTGTGCCAAATTTCATCCAAACCCGTTCAACCGTTTTTGCGTTGAGTAACAAACATGCAAACTTTCACATTTATAATTCTTCGTCTTCTGGTGCCTCTCCAACTAGTGAAGGTTGGCTATCAATTTTTGGAATTCGTCCTTATCCTGTGCGGCACGAAAGAGCTGTACCGCGCTAGAAGTTCCCGTCCACTCCCGGTTGTTACGGAGCCACGACTTCTTTCTGCGACCCACACGCCATTAACCGGGTAACATTTATAATATTAGTGGGATTAATTGATCTCATTTTTAGTCTTTGTCTTCATATTTACTGAATATGTTAATGTTAGTTTTTCTAATTAGTTTCTTCTGTCTATCTATCTATATCATCAAGCTAGATCACTTGCGGGGTAGGCAGAGAGTACAGAGTTCCGACAGGTTCTTTCCTTACATATCTCTCTGGCTTCCTCCACTCTCATAGTGCTTCTCATACACTCTCGGCTGTCACGGAGACTCTTGACTTCTCCTTCAGATTAGAAATGGACTATTTAGTCATGGTAAGATAGTCTAGGTCTTCCCCGGTACCTACCATTAGTTTCTTGTACTCACAAATTTATGTTTTGGAGTAGCTTTACATAATTCTGTTAATTATAAAATTATCCTTCTTTCGACTACCAGTTGGTCTTATAAAACTATTGTTATTGGAGCATAATCGTTTTATAATGGCGTGTGTGACGTCTATTATATTCTATTCCAGCCGGTCTCCCTCCATTTTCCATGCTTATGATCTTCTCGTTTCTTCCCAGGATGCCAACATATTTAAATTTGGAGTTTCTTGCCCTTCTTCTCCACAGGAATGACATTCCGAAGTGGTAGAGTCTTTGTTACTTTTCTGACGATTCATAAATACTGTAATGGCTTACATGAATAAAAAATACTCTGATTCTGATTCTAAATGTGTGTGTGAAATCTTATACAATAGGTACTTTCTACATGCATGACTATTTCCTGATTGATTTTGAAAAAAGCTCAAGGATACTAAAAAAAATTACTTCGCAACTATATTCGCCATACGAATCTAGCAATGCTTTCCGTATACTAACATACTCGTATCACCAACAATATTAATACAATAGGGGGAAAGAAAGCCTATTGCCATGATACCGGTTTCAATTCCAGAATCCGGATAGTTACTGAGAATTTTTCTTAAAAAGAACTACTCTTTATCCGATCTAGAGTTCGCAGCTAAGAATGCAAGATCATCAACGGGGTAATAGTTCTGATGGTATATATGTCTGTATATACAAAAGTTATTGAAAATAAATCCACTGTCACAATATCAAGTTCTGTGCTCAATGGTAAATAGATTATACACCATTAATTACCTTTACATAATTGAAACACAATGAACCTATGTAACCAGTTTACATGTATCCGCTTATGCAACAGGTAGCATTATTATGACATACTATAACAGCCGAACAACTTCCATTCCTGGACAAAAGACTCTCCTAAGGATCGACACGAGGGCCGTTTACCTCTACGCATCCAGACAACTACCACTCCAAAAGATGTTAATCTCACAGAAGCCTGGGAAACCAAACTAAAAAGTTTTATCTCACAAAATCAATAATATTAATACCAAAAAAACATTGCCAAAGAAGTGAATAAAATAAAATGGAATATTACCAGTGTCCGTATTACGGCGTGAAATGTCACCGCTATGGTACGCGGTGTCCTGCACCAAGGGTATTACAAACAAACGTTCCAGGGCCCGTATTCGCTATGACCGTTACGTGACGCGTTAAGATTACTTCGTGAAATGATTGTTCAAATCGTAGAAATCGTAATAATAACACACTAGAAGACGTATAGCCGCATGAACTTGTCGCCACAAATGTGGGAATTATCACAAAATGGTTCATAACTGCGCATAGAAAATTTGGCCTCTGCATCACATGCATTAGTCGCATGGGATGTAGTGGCCCAATTTGGTATGAAAGTCTTCTAAAACTTGTAACTGTTCTTATAAGGGAATAATATAATTCATCGAAAAATATTTTTACAGCAATAATGTAAATGTATGCGAGTTGCTCAGCGAGCTATGGAGAGAGCTATGCTCGGCGTTTCTCTACGCGATCGAATCAGGAATGAGGAGATTCGTAGAAGAACCAAGGTCACCGACATAGCCGTTAAGATTAGCAAGCTGAAGTGGCAATGGGCGGGCCACATAGCGCGTAGATCGGACGGGCGTTGGGGCAGAAAGATTCTAGAGTGGAGACCACGTATTGGCAAGCGCAGCGTGGGACGACCGCCTGCCAGATGGACCGACGATCTTGTGAAAATCGCAGGAAGTCGTTGGATGCAGGTGGCATCGGACCGGTTACGCTGGAAAGCGATTGGGGAGGCCTATGTTCAGCAGTGGACAAGTATAGGCTGAGATGATGATGATGATGATGATGATGATGCGAGTCAGCGTCCATTTTTTTCAAACTTTTTTTCAAAAGTTAAAACATTTACCATAATTGTGATGACACAATTATTAAAAATGTTTAATGATATATATCTTAAGTACTAAAGTTATTGTGATGTAACAAACATGTTTACCCAATAAAGAGAAAAAAAACTGTATATGTATGGTAAAGTTACGGCGATAGTGGTTTTGACAAAAGTCGCTATTTCACTTCTAGTGTTTTATTATTACGATTTCTGTAGTTCAAATGATACTCCAGTAGCATAACATGATCATTTCACGAAGTTATCGTAACGCGCTGTGTTTAATCTTAACGAATAAGTGCGCTGACCGCGGATACTCATTCTTTTACCTTTATTTCATTATTATGAGTCCCAATTCGCGCCCGCCCAGTACCGCCCGGTTTTATTGGATTATCTGTACCTACTAGTACAACATACAATCTATCAGCGATTCTGTACAATGGAAGTGATATTGATTTTGTACTTTTATGTGACATGCAGTAGTGTTTTTGTTGTAGTTTTAAAACTTTACATCGAATCAACACGACTTGGAGTAAAATAATTAAAATAACTATCAGACTATGCTGGAAAAAATATGCTAAATGATAAAAAATATTTCACCGACTTCTAAAATAAGAAATTGTAAGGAAAATGATGATAATGAGTTTTGGTAACTGTACCAATTCATCTTTTTTTCATCTGAGTCGAGATACTGTTCGACTGTGCATGTATGGTTATGATCATTAGATCCTGATAATAATCATCAACGCTTTTCTTTAGTTGGTTAATTTTTTATGTTCATGTTCAAAAACGCTGGTCTGAATCTTGTGTTTAAAACATTTACAAAAAAGATTATAGCGCCATTTCGAAACAAATTTATTATTTATTAGAATATATTAGCCAATTTCCGTCGAAACCGCATACTATTATTCAAAAGGCAGTGCATAAAATTGAAATGTACGGCATCACCGCGGATTACTCTAATAACAACTACAGAAAGTGTGAGCAATATTTTTGTGTTTATCTCATTTTTATGAGTTTAAGTAGGAAGCATGAGGTGGCACCAGAGATAGGGATTTAATTGAAGGCGTCGGTATAGAGGGTGGGAAGCCGCATCCCCGCGGGGCGCGAGCACGCCACGGGGGTAGCAAAATAATAAAAAAATAGAGCTCGCAGACCGATCCCCGCAAGCTCGGGTGCTGTGAAACTGGCACGCCGTGGATAAATGAAGCTTTTTTGTTTTTGAAATACGCCTAAGCTTGGCGTCGCTCTACTTTTGTATTGTCACTCCAATTCTATGGATGTTAGTTCATTCATAGAGGGCGCTCCGGCGCGAGCATCATTAAATTTATGTCGTCTTTAAGCGGCGTTTTCTCCTCAAATTATCATATAGTACGCCCGTTCTGCTTTTCAATTTATTTTAAATGTTACTTAAGCGATTTTGTTTTGGTAATTGTTATTCTTTCTACATAAAGGTAATGGGAACCGTTTATATTTGAACCTGTTTATCACTGACGAGCTTACATAATGTAATTAAGTGCAATTTAATTGCGAGACATAGACCATTTTGAAAATGATAATAATTGTTTTTGCCCATTTTACCTCGTGTCAGATATTTTAAACTGCAAGAATCTGAATCAAAAATAACTTATTTTGCAAATATGATATATTAAATAGCATATGACCTAACCCTTGGCCACATTAACTTTCAGCTGATAACCCGATAGTATTTAAATAATCTTTGATTAATACCTACAAATATTGCACAACTATTGAGACGAAATACTCCTCACCTATTGCCTCAAATATTAATTAAAACCAAAACAAAACGAAAACAATTTCCCATCGTATTTATTTACGAGGATTTCATTCGATGGGGTCGACGAGAATTAAGTCAACAGCGAACTTAACAATGGAGTGAGTTCATTTGACGAGGTATTAACTGAATTGTGTCCATACTACTTGGTGTTAAGACTTAGAATCTATTGCGGAGTGGTGTTGCAAGGGTCGCTGCCCGTCACTTCTGCTATTTAAGTGACAGTTTTATTAATTTCCCATACTACTCATCCCCGTTTTCCACCCCAGTCGATTTTTGACAGCGCAGATGAAGCATATGGCGCAGTTGGTTTGCACCAGCATCGTATAGAGTTCTAAAACTTATAACAAGAATCAACTTTATTAGATATTGAACTTACTCTATCAGTGCAACACTTTTTCGCGTTTTACTGGGTTCTTTAGGAGGTTCAGGCACCTGAGATTATTAACAGTAATAAGTAATAAAGCACCACGTAAAAGTATGTACGTAAACTATTAATATTTGTCCAAGTCGACAGTAGTATAACCATCGGTAAATAAATGATTGAACTTGGTTCTTATACTTTAAGCACCTGCTATTGGCCAACTTATCCTCAACAAAGTACAGGTTATTGTTTCGATAAATCATGAGCGCAAACGTTTCTTCAATTTGTTTACTATTGTCTTCTTAAGGAATCGTACAAATTTAGCAAAACTTGTTTAGGAATTTTATATCCACCAAGTATTAATGACGAATAGTCTACTCTGTGAAATGCAATATGTCAAATGCAAGACTGCCACGAATCCAAACTCCTAGCCGATGATGACAGCCGTTATTCAGTAGACGGGACAGACAGACCATACTATTTCCCGAAATTATGCCAACTTTAAAAACATTTCAATTTCAAACCTAACATTTGCAGCGCCAAATTGAATAAGTAACATTATTAAAAACTTACGAGATACATTTATTAGAGGAACGTCTATAAAGTTTACCGAAAACTCATTTATGTAGTCACGCGACAAGCCGTGAATGAAGCTTAATAGATCCGATACGGGAACTGCATAGCAATAAAGATAGTACAATTCAAATAATGGCGTATGGTCCACCAACAAATACGTTCGTAGCTGTCTGAGATAAGCTGCAGCTTAACGCCGGCGCAGCAGCCGATGGCTTATCTCGATTTCAATTATTATGCTGGAGCTTTCATTGGTTCGGTGCGCCGACCGCGGGGCGGGTGCGTTGGGGGTTGGGGCGGCATCCAGACCCGTTATCTGAAATCTCACCCAAATCACACTTTACCATTATACGCTTGATTGCATCTGTGTAAATTTTGCACTGACTAGCGGTTCTAATAAAAATGTTTGAATAGCCCAAGTTAAATTGAACGCTCAATATTTTTCATGTAAATGCCACTAAAGATTAATTATGTATGGAAATTTTGTTTAAATTGATACCAATATTTAAAAACTAGTAATTATGAAATGTATAATCCATAGCTCCTGAAGAAAATAGTAACAAATAGATGACAAAATGCTTCGACTGTATTGATAAATTTGATAATTTAGAACACTAATTTTAAGATTCTAAAAATCTTTGATATACATAAATTATATTGTTTGTTTGCAATCAATTTAGCACATTACACAAACGGAAAGTGTTCCATGTGTGTAATATGCTAAATTGATTATAGTAGTGACCGTCACATCCTTTTAAACATGTCATTAATAGTAGGTACTTATAGGAAGAGTACCTAGCTATATCACTAGCTTCTGATGTTTCGAACATTAGTAGCTATCAGCTTGCTTATCCCAAGGTAATAAAATTCATTTTGCATTGTTCTAGATATGGAATGGACCTCAATGGAGCAAGGAGAAAAAATGCAACTCGAGAAACGACAAGCACGCTCAAGGCGTGGCTCAACGAGCACAAGAAGAACCCTTACCCGACGAAGGGCGAGAAGATAATGCTAGCGATAATCACCAAGATGACGCTCACCCAGGTGTCCACGTGGTTCGCCAACGCGCGCCGCCGCCTCAAGAAGGAGAATAAGATGACCTGGGAGCCAAGAAATAGAGTCGACGATGACGACAATAATAATGACGACGATGACCATAAAAGTAACGACGGGAAAGATGGACTCGGTATGTATTATTATTTTATCATTACTATGAAATTGTTGTATACATCCAGCTTTTACCCGCGACCTTCGCCAGGTCATAGATCCATCTTGTGAGAGACCCATCGCTTCGTCCTGCTATAGACTTTCTGCAAAAAATAATTATGATTATGTAATAACCATTTTAATCCTAAACCATTTATTTTACTTTCCCTTTGCCTTATACCATGTATTTTATTTTAGATGGGAAAGACTCTGGAACTGGCTCCAGTGAGGACGGCGATAGACCGCAGCAAAGATTGGACATGCTGGGACAAAGAACAGAATCTGAATGGTCTGAGTCTCGCGCGGATAGCGGTCCCGAGTCCCCTGAGCCTTACGAGAGACCAATTCACCCCGCATTCCAGCATTTACCTTCCCGCGCCCCGCCTGGCAGCACGCCAGCATCGGCTAAGCCGAGAATATGGTCGCTAGCAGACATGGCGAGCAAAGAAGGAGATGCGCCGACACCGCCTTCGTCTGCGTCGGCGTTCTACCAGTCGGCGGCGGCCGCCGCTGCGGCCCGGCTCGCCCACCCCTACGGCCGGCCAGAGCTCTACCGCGGCCTCTACCCCCCGACCCATCCGGCGGACGTCGCTCTCCTCGAGTACTCTCGCTCCCTAGCCCTGGCTGCCCCTGCGCCCGCGCCCCCAGCCCCTTCGCCCTCCTCTTCATCCACCTCGTCGCTGGCCGAGCCCCCGCCCCCTCCCCGCGCCTGACCACCAGCCCCCCGCCCGCCGCTGGCGCATCGACAATAACCGCGATCTCTCTCGACGAGTGCCGCGAAGGCATTCCCTGTAAATAGCGATAGACTAATATAAATATGTATACATACGTATAAATACGTGATAATAATTACTATGCACCGGTAGAGAAGCTTAGATTTGTGATAGTGGACACAAGGCTAGCGACGCCGCCGCCCGCGCGCCGCGCCGTGAGGTTGACAACTCGCAAACGACGTCGGCGCAGCGCCCGCGCCGACCGACCGACAATACTAGGTGCTATACAAGTTGGACCTTGCGACATGTTGCTGTAGTTCTTATTGGAGGTGGTTAAACGAAGTGATTTTATTCAAAAATAGGTATTAATATGTGTTACGTTTCTTATAGATAAACAACACTGTTTTAGACTATCATTTGTACGTAGTGTAAATTATTATGTTCAGATATTCTCTTTATATTTAGTGCCTAATTACGTCCAGTGTTTTCTATTGTTTGATAGTTTCATAAAATATCTATCTAACATTCGAATTGTAATATTTATTGATACGAGGTCAGTAGTTATAACGAATTTTAAATATAAGTTTTTATATCAACAAAATATCAATGATTAATTACAGATTTGTTGAAGATTTCGTGAAATCTGTCAAGTAATTTTCTAGTCAGGAGACTATGATCGTCTGTTTTAAACATCTGTGAAATTTCACTCTATCATTTACGTACCAATTTGTCTGTGAAGGTATAATTTATCAATAGTTTAAGTACGGCTGGCTTATCGCACATTGCGAAATATTAAAATGATGAATGTACACGGAACAGTATAAAATACAGATAATATTATACCCGTAACATAATGTTATGGTAAGTAGGTAAAGTGGAAAACTTTTAATCATGTGGGACCACCGAATCGTGAATGCGGTATAGCCCGTGTTTCCTGCGAAACTAAAATAATTACCCTCCAAATAAAAGTTGCTCACTACATAATTGTAGTAAATTTATTGTAATAATTAAAATAACTAGCATACATTTCAACATTTATTTGCATATCGCAACGGACAACGGTTTTAACGATTCAAAAATACCGTTACGGAGATGTGTTCGCGCAACCATTATAATATACAACCAGCATACAATTGTCTTTGTTTTGTTTAATTATCAATAGAAAAATTCCTTGTGGCTTAATTAATTAATGTAAGTAATTTGGAAATACTTAAAAAGTACATCGATGATAATTTAGATTGGGACGTTTCTCGGCGCATTGTTTAAAGTTTCATTTATGAGCGTAATTTGGTATGAGTACGTTCATAGCAAGATTTTATTGACAATTATAATCAAAGATAAAGGTGGCCAGTATCTAGGCGAACGACTGCATAAAGAAAAAAATAATATTTACATATACTACATAAACCGTCTTATCTTGGCTGTCACTAAACTCCAGTCTTTACATAGAATGTCTTCGGGTAAACTGGCCAAACCCCACATCTAGTACACCAATATACTAAAAGTGTATGAGAACATATCAATTAATAAAGAATTCTCTTCTTTATTTCAAGGATATAAAAGTCCTTATTGTTGATATAAAAGTCCACAATAACCCGTCCCAATTAATTTCTAAATAGTTTATCCATAAATATGTAAATATTCTACATAAGTGATGTAGGCGATATGTCACGATTTTTTTCTTATTCCTAACCATAAGTGCAGTCTAATTTGAACTTTACAATAGATGGTTCAAGGTAGATTTTGTGTTGATGCCAGCCCTACATAAACTAGAAAGAACTGCTCGTATCTCTCGTAATATTTACCCAAGATTTGTCTCTCCCCATTATTTTGACATTACTTAATCTAAAATGGCCTTGTATACTTGTAAACGTTAAAATAATGTATATTGACAGTTCGTTTCTAAACAATGTATAATACCCTTTTTATTTTTCAATATTGTAGAGACTGAAAGTCCAAAATTGAGTCTATAGTTTTGTACATACGTCACTGTTGTAAGTATACATATATTGTAATAATAACTTGAGTATTTAAGAGAGGTAAATGCAATAAATTTTCTGTATTAGGTCCTTTTGATGTAAATAAACTTGGACAGAAGATGTGAATCTTACGGTAGATATGTAAACAACGAAGTGTATTCGAAAAAAAATAGCCGACCCACAAAAATATTTGTTTTCTGTAAATAACTAATTCACTTTTAATATATATATATATATATATGTGTATAAAAATACTTTATATTATAACAGTAATATCAAAAATATACATATAGATGATTAAGCAAGATGTAGAGTCAGAAATTATCATCACATGGGATAAGTTTAAATACAAAGTAACTGTTGTTAAAATTATGACCTATTGTATTATTTTGTTAGCTTCGAACGTCTTTTAACCGTTTCTCCAGAAGGTGTGTGAATAGATGCAATAAAATTTAATACAGAAATATTTATGTGGTTTGTATTGTTTCACCCTGACATAACAAGTGCGTACCTACTTTCTTTCTATGAGTGTAATTACTCGTTTGGTATTACACACACGCACACACATTACTAAATGTTTAAGACCATTCAAATATTATATCTCGTTTTTATGATTTCTTTACACGACATTTTGAACAGGGCTTGAGTTTCCATAAAAAACGATTAATTTATTAAGCACTCAACTATTTCAAGTTACACCATACATTCCATAACTTTTTTACAATTAGTGGCCCTAATTTATAATGTATGTATGATTTAATGTATTATAAAAATAAAAACAAAACTGCTTTAACGAAGGTTTAATCCACCACGTGGCCACTCACCGTTAGAACTGATTTAAATTCCAAGCAAGTAGCCACAAATTTGCCTCCAACAATCCGCACTAGGTCCGCCTGATGGGTAGGTTACACCCTAAAGGCTTTACGCGGGACTAACTACCACCTTAAGAGGTAACCTGAACCAAAAGCTTATTGTACCATTCGAAGCATGGGAACGCTTGAAAATGCGTCCGAAATGTCATCCATCTCAGACCAATCAATCGATGAACGATCGAAAGCTACCTTAACCTTGATGTTTGCAAAAACAAAGCGGTCCTAAATGAATAAGGAGCAAGGAGCAATTATAATCTATTGTCGAATAATATAACGCCGGCAATATGTTGTCGTCTAGCTAGCAACACCGCACAAGTCGAATTTAGCCAATTTCGACGTTTGAATAGCAATGGGTGCATTTTTACACGCCCTTTGATCTACCTATTCTTCCCGTCGATTCAAGCCAATCAACATATCAGCGGCGTTACTAGTAATTATGTGTTACAATATTTAAACACAAGCGGAAGTACACTGCCTGAATTTAAAGTCACAAGTATGTGATCCTAGTTTATGGTCAAGGGACCTAAAACTTTTCTACCATGCTATACCTACTTTATATCTTTAAATAATGTAAGTAACAAACTTGTCAACTTATAATACAGAAGCCTGTGCCGTCCCACCCCTGATCAAAAGGTTACAAATTTAGGTGAGAGAGATTAGGTCATACTGAATACTGACGGACGATTTAGCGCTGTGGTAAAGAGCTTAAGCCGATTCACGAGCGATCACGGGTTCGATTCCCGCACGGGACAAATCTTTGTGTGATCTACAATTATTTGTTCCGGTCTGGGTATTTGTGTATGTAAATTTTCATGTTTGTAAACGCACCCACGACACAGGAATTAATCCTAACGTGGGACAACGTAAAAAAAAAATACTCTATAGCACGCACATTGGGTCCGCTTATTGTGCGCACTGTTGTAACTTATCAGGCCTCCCATTAAGGCTTCCAACTTGGCTTAACGACAATGCATTACGTCATAACAAGGACTAACAGCTTAACGTGCCTTCCGAAGTACGAAGGCGCTCGAATATGAAAATGCCACAAACGGTCACCCATTTCAGACTGACCGAATCGAACACCACGGTCTCGCAGTGCTACGAGGGCCTCAATTAAGCCTTAATTCCTTTTATAATCGTAAAATAAAACATATTTTTCTGTAAAGTAGCAGGCTATTACTTGGGCAGTGTTGTTCGCTAGATGATGACGGTAAGTCATATTAGCGACCCACAAAGCGATAGCCCAAGCGCACCTGGGCCCTTATTCGTTATAACCAAATGCGATACGCGATACGATAACTTCGTGAAAAGATTGTGTAATGTATTCTGTATACCCCTGGAGCAGTGTTGCCAACCCGTCTTAGAGTAAAACTACAAACACGCTGAAAAAAATGTGTAGAAAACTGTGAATGTTGATTAAAGAGCTGTATATCTACTTTTACGTTACTACGTTTTTCTTTTTTTAGTAACACGATTTTATTAACTTGGCGCCTATCTATCTATGTAACGGAATCTTTTAACATAATTCTCACCAACTTCAAGACGTCTGATCAAATTGAAAAGTTGCACACCTATTAAGTACCGAAGACAATATAATGATTTGATAACTTTGTCCTAATACCCTGAATAAGATGATCAGAATAAAAAAAATCTTAAATAAAAAAACTACAGATTTGCAGACCTAAACTGAAAACTGAGAAGATTGTCAAAACACTGTAAATCTGCAGTTATAACTGTAGGGTTGGCTACAGTGCTCTGGAGTACTAGTAAACAATCATACCACCAACTTGTCATAACGCACCGTGTTACGTGTATAATTGGTCATAGCGAATAAGAGCCCTGTGCGCGTCGTCTCGCGTGCCAACATGTTCCACATCGTAATTTCGTTGTTATTATGACTTTATTAAATAAAAGACTTTATATTCCGAATTTGTCTCAAAATATGAAACAACTCGCTTTTATCAGCCGCTTTATTGTAGTCTGTTTTTGAATCAGTTAATCAGCAGTTTCATCAACAGAAAGGGTAAGTTATTGTTGAAATTCACAGGGTGTCTGGATACTTCGGCAGTTACACCCGTATCTATAAACACGTCTAAGTAGGTGCTTTTTCTCAAGAATTTATTAAGTATATCATTTTTATTCTATAGTTGAGAAACGGTTTAATAATTCTCAAAAGTTAGATTTCTTAATCAAGTATAGAATTTTAAAAACATGTAATATAGCTCAGTTCACAACAACCATCAACTTTTACGAGTACGTCATCGACATTGGTAAACACCTACTTGATTTGAAAAATTTCTTTAATAAGATTTGATCGTCGGTCGACACTATTTTTTTTTACTTATCGGCTTACTACTTATAAGCGGACTACAATTTGTACTTACACTTTCTTTTTAAAACATGTCAAGTGGGTTACGTTAACACTTTTAAAGAAGTCGTATTTTTTTCAGAACAAATTTCGCAATTTTGAATAGAGTTGTAGTATTTATGATCTAAGGTTTAATTTACATTTTATTTTCATTTATTTGGATTAATTTTTATACATACATTCTTAGTTTAGCTTTCTATATAGGTTCATCATGATCTCAGCTTATTTCGTACACTGCATTACTTACATATGCCTCTTAGGCATTGTCTGATTGTTACCCTACTTCTTATACAGTTATAAGGTACTAGACATGCGTTATTCTGCTCACCGCCATATTGGCAAAACTGCAGAGTATAATGAGCATTATTATTTGTGTACAGCAAAAATTGTCCGTCTCTAAGAATATGCGATTTCGTGACTTATATTCTTTTTCTTTCTGAGTGAAAACATCGTCCAGTAGCTTATGATTTTATTTTAAAAAAATCACTTTAATATTCCCTCAGCGGGGGTCGTAGTGGTGTACTGTGTACTCCCACTTTTCGCAAAAGATATTAAGTCCCAATTTTATAACGGTCGAACCTCTTGCCGGCACAATACCAGACTCCAGACTGATAGTAAGAATTTTTAGATAGAAAATATTAGTCCGACTTAGAATTCGAATCCTCCTCGTTAAGCGGATTACTCACCACCAGACTGATAAAGGTTTGGTCAAATAGCTGACGGAGCACGACAGGAGCGTGACAGAAGCGCTCGTCTACGTTCGGTCGTGACGTTTGCCGTCGTGCCGAGCGGGGCTGCGCTGTGTGGCGTCTCCCGTACATTTCAGTACATTACAACTCCCCAAGCCGCTATAATCAATTATTGACTGAATAGTTGGTAGCAGCCATCAAGTCCTGTTGTGTGCAGGTGCTGGGGCACGCAGAACACGATATAAGGTACAATAATATCCCACATCACATGACCCATTTATTTATTTGGAACATAAAACAAGATACACCGAACATGTTGGCGTAATTTATTTGTGAAAAAATTATTAAAGATCCTTAGCAATATGAACCTAAGTGCAATAATGTAAGAACGAGTAAGTAACTTGACGGTAAAAGCACATACTTTATTGACTAACTATCGCGAAATCCAGAGGGAACACGCTTACAGATTTACGTTAGCGTAATGCTATCGAATTGATATGTCATCCTTTTTACTTTACCAATTTACCGAATAAAGATGAACGTAACAGGACGCTTTCTCAGTCGAGAAACGTAACTATCACCTAAAAACCTAAGTTCTTTTTCTTTTTGCTGACCTTTATCCATTTCATCACACCAGATTTCTTGCAGGGTAGGCAGACAATACAGATTTCCAACTGGTTCTTTCCTTACAACCCCCTTTTAAATATATTATAGAGAATTCTAAAACAAATTAACCAAAAAAAATTGTTTGACTACTATCGCTAGGAATAAAAAAAAAATCTTTTCCGGATAACTCGGACTCTCTTTTTACTAGAATTTCGAATCAATTATCGCCATCACTTCGAGCTCGTTACATACTTTCCAGGGCATAAGCTTCCTCCGTCTTACGCCAAACCCTATCCTGAGCCAATCTTGGCCAGGTCCCCCCACATCAATCGAATGAACTTTTCGAATCAATACAAAGCAAAATACTTGTCTCCTAAAGTTCCATCCGTTGCACGGAAGCCGAACGAACGACTAAATAAATCCAAATATACAGTGTACCTTATTACTGCTGCCCCCGACCAGTTATTCATAGTTTACAATAAATCAATCACCAATTACGAACAGACTCTTAGTTATAGATATATTATGACACCTCAACGCGCCATCCGCCTAATTAGTCATCAAAGGTTTTCAGCGTTAAACACTTTATTATGAAAGTGCACAAATTTTCACGAACGTAATTGGGGTGAGTCTAACAAAATACGCATAAATCATATTAAAAGTGGATTACTTTGATGTGATGGTGTCCGGAGTGACGTCATCGCCAACTGATATCATTAGCGAAATGGTATAGTGAAGCAACTAAAAAAACGGACACGGGAAATCAAGCTTTGTGACATTGAAATTAGAGTGCTAATTCAAGGAAAGATATTTTTGGGTTAGGTCGTTATTACATTTGGCCATAGATATGTCGTACACTCGTTATTTACTCACGTACACTAGATGAAAGGCGAATACAAAATAAATAAACAAATCATGAGCTAGCGGCGTTGCGATCGAATTATAATCGAATTATATCAGGCGCTTGAGTACTGCGTGGCTGAACTGATCTTAGCGACCACAAAGATCAAACAGCGTTCAGGTCAGTCAGTCTGAGATGGATGACCGCTCGAGCCATTTATGAATAAGAGCTTCTCCCTGCAGCGGAAGGTGTTAATGCATCGGCCGCGGTTACCATATCATGTGGTGGTCATTAAGCTTAGTAAGGACCTTATAAGTCTTGATAAGTCTCAACTGCAGATGGCCAGAAACCTATCATCTCCACCAACCCGCAGTTGGTATGCGTGGTGGAGTATTTACGTATACTCTGTAATCGGAACACCTTTGCAACCAACAGTGGCACAGAATATACTGATTATTAATGTTTTTTTTTAAATGTATCCCCGCACTAGGAATTATTCTTAGTCGTAGAAGTCTTTACCAATATTAAGGACATTGTCGAAAAGTGCTCCAGAACCAACAAACATTTGACCCATGCCATCATAATTTATCTATTTTATTAAAATAATGGCAAATATCCGTATATAACGGACAATTTGCAATCTAAAACGAATATATTAAAGTATTGTAAGTACTATATCGAAGTCGCTGACATCTTTACTGAATGTCAACACACACCATATAACCTCATATGTGTTAATGACTACTGAATTATAACCTCAAAATCGAATACTTTTTGTGCAATATTGCGTTTCCCCCGCTTGTCCGTTTAATAATAAATGCCTTAAAAGACTTAATGGGTGATTTGAAATCATACGAGTATTTTTTCATTGCTGTTGGTTCTAGGGTAAATCATGTATGGGCGCAGAACAATGTCCTTTAAACACACAAACACCCAAACCAAAAACAAAAATCTGTGGGTCACACAAAGAACACGCGCCTTCTCAATCTAGTGGGCGGAGCGGGTTAAGCTCTTAACCAATGGACTAAGCCATCTGACACATGTTATTATTAAGTATAAATTTGGAGGATAGCTTGGTCAAGTGGTGAGAGCGAAGGCCGCTCTATTTATTAGTTGAACTAGTCACGGGCTTAATCGCAACAAGAAGAAAATACAACCAGAGATGGGTGAAATATAATCAGATTAATGATTAACCACCCCCACTTGGGGAATATAGGCGTGATGGTGTATTAATAATTAACTATTACAGTTACCAAAGCTTATGTAAGGAAAGAGCCTGTTGAAACTCAGTACTCTCTGCCTACCCCGTAAGGGATCTGGCGTGATGATATAAATAGATAGATAGATTAAATTTTTTACGATTACGCTTTTAATCTTAAATCATTATTCAATATCAATATCAATCATATTAAATATTTCAAAATGCAATTGTAATTATCAATCTGATTACACTTTGCCCATCTCTGTGTAGAAACTACAAATGCTTCTGGCCTAGGTGTTTATAAATGTGAATTTCATGTTTTTACACTCGCCACATAAATAATTCCTAGTGTTAGGATATGTTTGGTGAAGAAGACAAATTGTAGATATGGTTTAAATTAGTTAAAGTTACTGCCTCTTTAGTGTAATGATGCTTAGTAGAGCTGGCGAACTTAGTACTCGATGCTTAGTACTCCTGGAATCGAATCTTAGGTGTTGTTAAAATGTTAATATATGGATATTGCACATTTTGCTATAGTTTTTAAAGGGACTGTAAGCCAGAATCCACAATGGTCTCTTTAAATGACACCAAGGTTCAAAACCTTGGGGTGTCCCGGGAAGCGCTTTAACTGTCTTGGAACCCGCAACAAATTTAATTAGAAAGACAAACAGGAGGAGTAAGAAAAATAAAAATCCACTTCCCTCCTTTGCAAAGCGGGATATACCAAAAAATAGCAGACCAGCCATAGAAAAGGCGACTACGACTAGGACAAGCCCCAACGGGGCTTATCCTAGTTGTAGTCTCCTTCTAAAAGCTCCACGGATACGAAAAAATATTAACAGGCCCTTCTTGTGAGCCTCATGTTTGATCTAATAATAGGTATGGCAACGCTTGAACGCACGGACAATAACCCGAGTTTCTACAAGATCCGTGTAGTAGATTACCCCAGACGTATTTCGCAGACTGTTTAACATAATGGTAAGCTCGTTGTGCCAGAGACTGCACTCCCAAAGAACGTGCTCTGCTGATTGTTCATACTCGTAGTTAGACTTTGAGAGAGTTTAGATGTTTAAAAGAGAATAATTTACTCTTAAAGTTGCCATGTTCGGTGAGAAATAGAGCCACACAATGGTCACCCTCCAGCCATGTTCTCGCCAAACGCTCACGTACGGACGGAAAAAACAGGAACATTTTGCTATAATTGTCAAAAATAACTTCAACAATTCCAGACTACGATAACTGACATTTGTTCATACAGAAACCCCACTAATACTTTTGTCTGTGCCACTAGACCAACGAGGTAGGGAGAAAACTTTAATGACAATCTAAATAAAAATTAGTGGCTCTACAAAACCGCCTTTTTGTTTTTTATTTAGTTTTTTTTAAATATAGCCCCACACTAGGATTTATTCCTGTGTCGTGGGTGCGTTTACAAACATGAAAATTTACATACACAAATACCCAGACCGGAACAAATAATTGTGGATCACACAAAAATTTGTCCCGTGCGGGAATCGAACCCGCGACTATTAGACACAGTGGGCAGAGCGGCTTAAGCTCTTAACAACTGCGCTAAATCGTCCGTCGAATTCGATAAGGGGCCTACAACTCAATAACTAGCACGTGTTCACCCTTAATATAGTTTAATTAAAACTTAACGATTTACTTATCATAGATTGTAACGTGAGTTATGAAGTGTTTATAACAGACCATGAATATTTAGCAAAACGAAACTTAATCCATAACAAAGCCAACAAAAAAAAATCAAATGCGCCTTGATTTTTGTTTAATCGTACCCCTACACTGGGATTTATTCCGTGTCGTGAGTAAGTTTACAAACATGAAAATTCATATACACAATTACCCAGACCGAAACAAATAGTTGTGGGTCACACAAAGATTCGTCCCGTGCGGGAATCGAACCCGCGACTATTCGACCCAGTGGGCTGAGCTGTTTAAGTTCTTAACCACTGCTCCAAATCGTCTGGCAAATGTCAATGTCCTTAAGAAACAAATACGGGCTAAACCATATCGCCCGAAAAATTTTAAAGTCTTAATTCATTAGGGTGAAAATGTCCCGTTACACAAGTCGCTGGTGACGTCAGACGATAACGGGCAACGTTGGACGACGTCACCCAACAAATGTCTCGCGATTTGTTTCGCCCACATTTGTTTGGTCGGTTGCATCATGTCCCACGAAGAGATTTCATACATCGTTCGTCCATACTATTCCTTAACACACGTTACGAGGCGGCGACCAGAAACAGGTTGCGGGATAGGTTGCTAGAACGATTTTTTTAAGACTGGTCTATGCGTAAAAATACGCTATTCTTAAAGGCTGTAGTAATAACTAGGTAGTTCTTTTCAATTAAAACGTAAGCTCTCATAATTTAAATTAGTACAAAAATAAAAGCGAAAGCTAGAGCCAGAGGTCTGTAAGCAAAAACCTGTTGGAACTCCAGATCTCTCAGCCCGTGTGAGATCTGGCGTGGCGATATAGATAGAATGATTGACAAAAAAAATTAAAGGGATGGCAGAGTTGTTCTCAATGCGATCGTATTGTCTTCATACCGGGCACAATTTTAGATTCCAGACTGTTACAGAGAATACCTTGATAGAAGAACCTCAATAACATTTTCCGATCCTAAACCTCGTGATCACCAGCTGCGGACACTAGCAGGCATTGCGCAACTAGACTAACGAGGCAGTCATTCCGATATATCTTTACCGACCACAATTCGGTCTTTCCGTGCCCCATATTCCGCCATCAACTATTCCCACCGTCATGAGTCACAGAAGTCAACTGAAAAGTTACCATCCTTAAGCGAGTCGCCAATACTATCAAACATTCCGGGACGATCCTCAAGTGGTAATATTGTTACAAGACCCGATATTCACTTTCCCAAAGCCAATCAACATATTTATACCGTGACTCAGAAGTAAACTTCATAACTCAATTACAAAGTCTCACGCGGCAATCACGCGGTATTGTCACCCCGAGGTTCCCGCTTTGTTGTATATTTACCGGTCTGAATCACCGTCACTCGCTCGCCATAATAAACCTATCGAAACGATTCAATAAGTTAAAAAGCAAATTCTAACGTCCCATCGCTATGACTCGAAGATTTCATTCAAACTCGTGAGAGATACGCTGACCGATATGAAAAAAGGCTAAGTTATTTTTACAAAGGCACTCTGAGAGCATCGTGTTGTGTAAATAGTCCGACATGTTTCTATAACAAAGAAATCTTAATAGCCGATGACGGGTAAAAGTCAATATAACAATCTACGGGTTGATTGCTCATAATTCCATGCGCACTCGCCGAGGTGCTGCCTAATAAAACTGATTTCCATGTGAATCGACATCACGAAGGCTCTCGAAAATTTGTAAGTTATGTTTCTGTTTATAGGATTAGCATAAAACATGGTTATCTATTGCATACCTGGTTACTAAAGCGTTGTTCGAACGTCGCGATACAGTCTCGATGTACGAAGTATTCTGCACGCAAATATGGACTTTAATATAATAAAGATTACGGTCGTATTTTGGCGTCAGGCTCGTGGAGAATCCTTGAGGCAGGAATTCCGATTTCGTAGCGGCGACTGCTATGCCATCTAAAATATTGGACATCTCCATCTTGGTTGGTGTTTTGCTCTTTCTTTGGTCACAAACAATGAGTCGGGATCGTCAAGGGAATGTATGCATACTTTAAAATACGTTAAAACCTTTCTCCCACGTGGATAAGTATAATTTAAGTAAACCATGTGAGAAAGAATTAGTATTCTGTTATGGTTTATTTGTTTACACTGGATGCTTGTTGCAGTTTCGAAAATGCTGAGTATTTGTCGTGCATAAATGATTGACATCAATGAGAAAAGAACAGTACAACATTTCTATATAGTGATAAATTTCTCTCTCGGTTGAAGTAAGATACATGAGTCATCATTGATATAAAAAAAAAAATCAAATTACTATGGACATGTGTGAGAGACAAAAGATTTATTCAAAAAAGGAATCTGTCAGTTACCAATACGTTAAGAAAAGAACACAATGGTGCAACCAATATGCAATGATGCAACACGAGACGATTGTAACTTGCAACAAATCACAAACATCTACCCATTATTGAAATCTACACTGTTTTTTTTATTTCTTTTTGACAATATTTTTGTAGCTAATTGAATATATAACATTAAAATGTTTGCCCGTGAATTTTATACAATCCGACTAGAAGAGTGCAATAAGAATATTGAACCCAAACCAGATGAATTGAACTCTCCTCGGATCGATACTACGGAGAGGACAAAGTGTATCTTGAGTTCTATGTTGATCAAACATCTTATATCCTTCTATGTTATACATGCTTTGCAAACATGGAAGGTCTGCTAAAATCGAATCCCTGTGTTTTTGCGTGCTACAAGAACAAACAGTTAAAAGTTCAATTTTTTTTAAGATTGTCTCGTTTTCACAATCTTAATAGTCGAAAGCTACATTTTTTAGTATATTCGATGTACAGACACGTCCCTTTTAGAGTTTTATAAGCTAGTCACAAACCTGTCTGGCTCACAGAAGTTGGCAAACATGTTGCAGCAACTTGTTTCACAACATTATAATTTATAGCCCATAAGAACCCTATTAAGCTTAATACGTCTTTTAGTCTCAGATTATGTCTACAGTAGGGGCGCTCGTAGCGCTGTGCGATCGCGGTGTTCTCAGCGATTATCAAGGTTAAGTAACGTACAGGTTGATCGGTCTGAGGTGGGTGACCGTTTATGGCATCATATTCAAGCGCCTCCATGTTTTAGAAGGTGCGTTAAGACGTTGTTCCCGGCTACCACATAAAATGGTAGTAGTTAAGGCAGGTTGGAAGCCTTATAGGTGGCTTGAGAAGTTCCAAAAGCAGGTGGCCACAAACCTGCCTCCACCAATCCGTGGGTCCGCGTGGTGGAGTATGACCTAATCTTTCTCACCTCGATTTGTGAGAGAAGGCCTTTGCCCAGCAGTAGGTCAGAATAGGCTAATTTATCATTATATTAGGTCTGCTAACCGCCGTTGTTTTAAATGTTATTTACAAATTCAATTCAATTATTAATTTAGAGTAAATCTTGTCATAATATGGATGTTTCCCTGATAAATGTTAATACAATAAACAAATAAATTAGGACTACCTTTCGTATTATCATTCAGTATAAAATTGTCTTTTGTTCGTGTCTTATTTTTGATCGACTAAGGTTGGCAAGAAGTCCTTTTTATGGATTTAATTTAATCTATAAACCCCGTCAATGGCGACAAACTTAACCTCATATCATAATCCTCGATGTCCAAAAATAACTGCACGAAATGTGGGTGTACTTTGTCCGCCTTTGGGAAAATCAGCGGAAGAAGTATGCGAATATCTAATTTCATAACTCAAAGTCCGCCTAAGTTTGGTTTGAGAATGAAACTAGGATTTTTTGTAAAAGAATAAATTTATTCTACTGATTAAACCATACTCTGTACTTACAAGACACTTATCTTGAATATAATTCTCAAATCAGAAGCTACTATAGAAGACCAAGACTCGCCAATATCGTGTTATACAGGTTACAATATATAATATGGGGCAAGCCTATTTTTGAAGACAAGCTGCCGTTTGTTATTAGTCCGAAAGAGTACCTTAAGAGTACCTAAAATTAGTATAAACTGACCTTTATTACTACTTTTTTCTCCCTAATAAGCTGGTACTAATATAATGGTAATAAGCTGGTCTTTCAACATGTCGCTTCCAGTGCGTGTGAAATGTTCAGCTAGTGGACTAGTTTCAACGTTACACAAACGTGTAACGATAATACGAGTATAACACAGTTGCAATGATTAGGAGAATTGTTGGGTGGGGACACGTCTTTATTAAGTAGACGATATAAATAAGAAGCATCCCACTAACATTATAATTGCGAAAGTTTGTGAGAATGGATGGTTGTATGGATGTTTGTTTGGTCCTGTTTCAAGCAAAAACTGTTGAACAGACTTTAATGAATCTTTACAATCATATAGCTATACATCAGTAATTGATAAAGATATTTCAAAATAAATATGTGCCCAGCTGCCGGTTACAGCTAGTAAGAATTAGTATATTAATCATTTAATAAGATGACGCCAGTTATTAGAACTACTTACGCAGGCAGGACGATAATTAAAAAACTACAATAATAATGCACATTTTCTTATTAAGCACTATATAAAACTTAATAATACTCTCCCCTTATAATTAGATATGAATTTTAACATATGTACATAATAATATACATAATTAAAAAGTAAAAGTAAAAGAAAACAACATTAATGTATGTATTACTGTGTTAATTAATTTCTAACGATGAAAAAATATCTAACGAGTGATTATGATAAAATATGACGCGCACACGCAAGATGTGTGTACGGTTACGAACATGAATTTCACATAACTGTAGATACCTACCCGAACACCCAGGCCAAAAAATATACTTTTTTTATTTTTCCTGTAAATTAATAAGCATTTTGAGCTCTTTTCTGAAACAAATTACAGCATTGTCAGGGCTAAGCAAAAAATATGTAACGTTATAGTAACGTTGTCGAGAGTTTGTGCTGAGGACTTAGTACGAAATAATTGATGTGTGTGTGTGAATGATGTACGCTGTTGGCCGCGAGGCCTTTACAGCTTCACCGGACTTAAAGGCGAGCGTGCAACCACTACGCTCTAGCCAGCCAGAAGGGCAAGAGGCGACATACTCGAGGGCGCCTCGAAGAGGCGCCCTCGGTTGGGACAGTCGCTGTAGGGGGACGGGTGCACTACTAAGTGCACCGGTCAACCGCCGGCTATGGGAGGGGATCTACTACTACGTCGTCATCGCCCGTATTCTGAGCGGAAAGAAGGGATGACAAAGCATCGGGGGGGTCGGTGAGAACATGTCGCGGCCGGCGGTGGCGGCAGGGGTCGGGGGGGAGATCGTAGTCGGCGGTGGCTACGATTAACGGATTCGCATGGGTAGATGCGTTCGCGAAGTGACGTGTTGACGCCTTTTTAATAAAGGCGCGAATAGGTTCGAGACCTAGATCGGAGTGGAGGTCGACGTTCCGTACGAACCAGGGGGCTCCTACGGCTTTACGGAGGAAGCGGTTTTGAACCACTTGGAGTTTATCGATGTGAGAGGGGGCCGAATGCCCGAACACAACACACGCATAAGTCATGATGGGTCGAACGCAAGTTTTGTAAAGTGTCACCTTATTTCTAAGGGACATTTTACTCCGCTTGCAGATTAACGAATGGAGACGACCGAGCACAAATGATGCTCGGTGACGGACCCGCTTGATGTGCGGGCCGAAGGACATGGTACTGTTTAGGGTGACCCCTAGATATTTGACCTCTTTGACCCAGGGAATGGGTCGGTCGAACATGGTCACTTGGCCGAGATTACTTCTAGGGCGGCGCAGGGAGTGGCGCGGGGTGGCACCTCTGGAGAAGAACACCGCAGCGCTCTTGTCCGGGTTCACCTCAATACGCCACTTCCTGAACCAATTCCCTAGGGAATTGGCGGATACCTGAAGGTGTCTGGTAATGAAACCCTTATTCCTATGCGAGACGTAGAGAGCGGTATCATCCGCGAATAGGGCTAGATGCGCCTTACTCGAACGAGGAATGTCGTTCGTGTAAAGGCTAAACAGGAGCGGAGAGAGAACTGAGCCCTGTGGGTCTCCAGCACTGATGGAGTGGGAAGTGGAGCGCGTCATTTCGACGCGATAACGGAAGGTGCGATTCGACAAGAAGTCTCGTAAGATGAGCACGAGTCTGTCCGGCACACCCAATTGGTAGAGCTTGTAGACCAAGCCGTTGTGCCAGACTTTGTCGAATGCCTTCGTGACATCTAGGAAGAGGGCGCCCGTGTAGATGGGTTTGGGTCTATTGAGACCGGAGAGGATGTGCTCCGTGATGCGGTGCACTTGGTGGACGCAAGAGTGTTTGGCTCGAAAGCCAAACTGCTCGTCGATAAGGATACCCCTGGACGTTACGAAGTCTTTGAGCCTCGCCAGAAGTAGGCGCTCGTATATCTTGGCCAGGGAGTTGAGGAGACTGATAGGGCGGTGGCTCGCGGGGAGATTGCGAGGTTTGCCGGGCTTGGGAATGCCTATGACGTCCGCCTCCTTCCACTTAGCGGGGAAGGTGCAGTTCGCCATGGCGGCGTTCAATATGGCCACTAAGAGGCAGATGAGTTGGGCGGGCAGGCATTTGAGAACGAGATTCGAAATGCCGTCAGAGCCGGGGGCTTTTATAGTTTTGAGACCCATAATTAGATCTTCGACCTCCGTTTGGGTGATAGGAGGTAAGGAATCGACGGGGGGGAGGGATGCCCTGCGCTTGACTTCCCTGTCGACCGCGTCGACGTGGGACTGGTCGACGGATTGAGAGCTGGGGGCGCACTGGCTCTCGAGGGAGTCGGCGAGAAGCTCGGCCTTTTCGTCGTCGTCGAAGGCTGGGGGTGCGCCTGAAGGGCGGGGAAATAATTGATATTAGCGAGATCCTGGCGAGGTAACATACTATCATTGCCACACTAAAAAAATTACTAAATAAACATAAACGTGTCATAGCGCTTACCTGATAGCGTTACGCTAACGTCAGTTTTTTCGTTCGAAGCACTCTAAAATTGTGATGCCACATTCAGCTTTAATTGGTAAATTTTTAGCGTGAAAAGGATAGCATATCCTCTGAATAGCGTTAATATAATGCCAATCAGTACATGAAGTATTTGAATATATTGATTATTATATAGTGATCCAAATTCCTTTAACTGCTTTATTAGGGTCTAGCAGTTTCCCGCGGCTTCGCTCCCGGTCAACAACAGCGCCACCTACCGGGTCTATCTTACTTCTGGATAAAATAGCTTTCTAATGTTTAAAGAATTATTTAACCTGGTTCAGTAGTTCTCTACTCTCAAAAACTAAATCTAAATCAAAACATCAATTTCTATATTGTAGGCATCCTACAGCCCTACCATTGAACTCGGGTCCCACCCAATTCTACGGGGCATCTGAATGATAGCTTGTAATTTTTTTTTGCAAGCATACCATGTCATCGGAACGATTGTGGTCGGTTCCCTATGATTTATCGATGTCCATATTACAAATACGACACAACATTATGCGATTCTTTATTTCTTCTTTAAGCCATTATTAGTATTCCACCAACAATCCTGTCTCGCGATGGTTTTGTCATACCGACTAAATGTTATTTTGTTGGAATTTCAAATAAACAATTGCTGGAGTTTTTTTTTAGGTTTTATTTGCGAAATAAATTAATGCGGATCTTCAATCAGCGGTGACCAAGACCAATGGCATATTTAGGCCGACTCATGAATTAAAACCAGCGATTATGTTTTCTCTGTTCGTCAAATACATCTTAATTTGTACCTTATTATTGAAACAATTAGATTGAGCGCATTATACGAATGTTTCTTGTTTATTCTATAGATTTTTTTAATATGAATCATGTATATTTTACAGGTGAATCTTGGATAGCGCGTACCTACAGATAATGAATATTTAGGTATGAAGCGTGGAATGATTGACTTCAAGTGAATGTAGATACGTACTGTGCATGTATAGAATAATGAACTTAGTGAACTAATATCTCTAGTAAACTATACCATCGGGTCCTGTAGCCAAGTTGATTTTAAACCCTAGTTAAAAGAAAATTATAAACTAAACCATATACGGAAGTAACATTTTCCAAGAAAAGTCATGTGGTCTCAATTGGCATTGTACATTGCGAAAAGAGAATAGCTATAAAATGCTTGCAACTTGAGGAGGCCAACATACATAGTTTGGCCTACCTACATATTAATATTTTACGTATGTAGGTATGTAGTTGATTTTATTTCTTCACATAGAGTATTCAAAATAGAAATGGCATTCCCGCGCTTAGCTTTTAATAGATGTAGACTAAACTTCGATTACAGGTTTCATAGATACGTGTGTTAGTTTGTGAATCTATTTTTCAGTGTGTATTCCTAAAATATATCAGTTGTTTGGTATTTTGTAGATGTGTAGGTAGTTACTATGCCTGTTTGACTTGCCCTTTTTGCCAAAAAAATTGGCAAAAAAAACCGTTGTTTGACGATAAAGTCATCCCTATTTAAATTTTCTACGCTTGGTTATATTGCGTAACTAGCCTCCATTACAGATTTTGACAAGTCAACATAAATAAGGAATCCAAGTTAATTATTAATACACATTATAATCTATATAATCAGAGAGGTCTGTAAGGAAAGAACCTATTGGAACTCTACTCTCCGTCTATCCCTTAAGGGATCTAGTGTGATAGTATAGACAGATAAATACATAACTCTTTATTGTGCACCAATAAGATAGATCTCAAAATAACAAAAAGGACTAAGAGTAACACAAAGGGCGGCCAGATAGGTAGCCTTTCTATCATCGTCACGGGATACACAATACTTCTAGAGCGTCAGTAGATTTTATTCTAGCATATATATCCTGCTTCTTTCAACTGAGAACATTCTGGGACTTACGTTAATAACGTCTCAATAATAATGCATATTACCTCCATGCCAAAAGGGTACCGATGGACGCAGTCACTGCTTCACAATGTAAAAAATAACCACTCTCCCCTCAATGGCAGCCACTTGAGAGATAAATTGACAAGGATTGACACTTATCACGTACAATGGTACGTCCGATGACGTAACATCACTGAAGAATGACTCGTAAAGCGCTACACACAGACTAATATTGATTTACATTATATATGAACATATATCCTACGCTAAAGATTGATATATTATTTTTACTAGTTTAGAGGTGGTAGTATGAAAAAACAAAAAAATTAACAGCACCGTAGTGTGAAATAAAACTATTTTACGGATTTTATCGCGGTTTATTTTTTTTATTTTTAGTTCCCGACGTTAGAAAAATAAACCGCGATAAAATCCGTAAAATAGTTTTATTTCATGTGTAATATTCGCGTAAATCTAAGAACTCAATAAGCACCGTAGTGATTATATTCTCTTTGAGCACAACTAGGTATGCAGTCTTATTTTGAATTAAGGTACGGTCAAACCAAGCGTTAAACCGCGGTGGCGTGCACGGTTTGTGTGTGTGTGTGTGTATGTGTGTGTGTGTGTGTGTGTGTGTGTGTATGTGAATGATCTACGCTGTTGGCCGCGGGGCCTTTACAGCTTCACCGGACAAGAGGGCGAGCGTGCAACCACTACGCTCGAGCCAGAAGGGCAAGGGGGCAACGCTCGAGGCCGCCTCAAGGAGGAACGGCCTCGGCTTGGACAGTCGCTATGGGGGAGGGCGTATACTAGGTGTATCGCCGTGGTGCTCTGCACCGGCCGGCGGGCAAGGGATTCTTCGACCTCGCCGGCGAGGTCGGTATTAGATCCTGTGTGCGGTATCTGTATCCGAAAGAAGGGATGTAAGGGCATCCGGAGGGTCGGTGAAAACATGCCACGGACGGCGGTAGCGGTTGATAGGAGGGGAGTTGGGTTCGTAGTCGGCGGCGGCTACGATTAGCGGATTACTATGATAGGACGCGTTCGCAAAATATCGGGTAGTCGCCTTTTTAATAAAGGCGCGAATAGGTTCGAGATCAAGATCAGAATGGTGATCTACATTCCGTATGAACAACGGGGCCCCGACGGCTTATCGAAGGAGGAAACGGGATTCAACCATTTGGAGTCCAACCAGATCAACGGGTAAAGACGACCGAGGACAAAGGCTGCTCGGTTACGGACTCGCTTGATGTGTGGTCCTAAGGTCATGGTATTGTTTAGGGTGACCACTAGATTTTTGACCTGCTTGACCTAGGGAAAAGTTAGATCCAACATGGTCACTTGACCGAGATTACTTCTGGGGTGGCGCAGGGAGGAGCGCAGGGTCGCTCCTCTGGAGAAGAACATAGCAGCGCTCTTGTTCGGGTTCACCTCAATACGCCTCTTCCTGAACCAACCCCCTAGGGTATTGGTGGCTGCCTAAAGGTTTCTGGTAATGAAACACTTATTCCTATGCGAGACATAGAGAGCGGTATCATCCGCGAATAGGGCTAGATGCACCTTACTCGAACGAGGAATATCGTTCGTGTAAAGGCTGAATAGGAGGGGGGAGAGAGCTGAGCCTTGTGGGACACCAGCATATATGGAGTGGGGGGTAGAGCACGCTATTTCGACGCGATACCGAAAGGCGCAATTCTACAGGAAGTCTCGTAAGATGAGCAGGAGTCTGTCTGGCACACCCATTTGGTAAAGCTTGTAGATCAAGCCGTTGTGCCAGACTTCGAACGCCTTCGCGACATCGAAGAAAAGGGCACCCGTGTAGACGCGTTTGGGTTTGTTGAGTCCAGTCAGGATGTGCTCCGTGATGCGGTGCACTTGATGGACGCGACGAGTGTTTGGCTCGAAAATCAAACTGCTCATTGATGAGAATACTCTTGAACGATACAAAGTTTTTGAGCCGTGCTCTCGTAGATCTTTGCCAGGTCGTCGACATCAGTCTGGGTAATAGGGGGTAAGGAATCGCTGGGGGGGAGGGACGCCCTGCGCTCGACTTCCATGTCGATTGAATCGACATGAGCCGAGTCAACGGGAAGAGAGCTGGGAGTGCACTGGCTCTCGAGGGTGTCGGCGAGAAGCTCGGCCTTTTTGCCGTCATCCAAGGCTGGGATTGCGCCTGAGGGGCTGGTCAGCGGGGGCGGGTTAGCGGGGGCGTGTCAGACATAGAGTCGGATTTAAGGGTACGCGCCAGCTTCCAGTAAGCCAGATGTGATAGCGTAAATCCCTCTAAGAAGTCACTCCAGCGATCATCCCGGACCTCCGCGACACGACGCTTTACATCAAGTACGCGTTACGCGTTGTAAGGCGCGCATCCGAACCAGGTTGGCTTCGGTGGGGTAGGAGACGTACGCTCGGACTGAGGCAGTTTTAGCCCGAATAAGTTCCCTAACATCGTCAGGCAGTCTAAAGCAGTTGAGATCCTCCGCCTCGACTTATTTTGATGACCGACTGACAGCTGATTGGATATGGGCGGTGAAGGCATTTACAGCCTGATCGGTGTCTTGAGGGGACGGGGTGGAGTCCGAGCTGAAAGGAAGGGAGGGTGAGTCGGCATCTGCTAAGGCTGTACTTAGTGCACCGTCTTCTTGAGCGGCTGGAGGGTGGACGGAGGACCGAGTCGCATGACTACAGGTCTGTGGTCAGAGTCCAGCTCATGGACTATCTTCAAGGAGCGCAACCGTACGCCCTTCAGAAGTGCCATGTCCAGGACATCAGGACGGTGGTCGATGTTGTCCGGATAGTGACTGGGGTGCATAGGCGCGATGACGTCAAAGTCGAGCTGGTCGACCTGGGCGTCAAGGCTCCTACCGGCTTAGGGCGGGAAGGTCTTAAATCCATTATGGATTGTAGGGGCGATGGGTTTTAAGGGAGGCCATGGCGTCGTGAACGTCCATGTACGTCATAAGCAGGGTGAATTGGCGCGTCTACTAGCTGGGAGGACCAGCTAGTAGACCGGAGTAGTGCAGATGTGGGAATGGCAGAGGTGTACTCTTACTGTATATGCCGGCATATTTCTGATGATGTTAGGTCCCAATTCTATAGCGAGTTTATTGCCACTGTAGAAATCACAATCACACAATCCGGAGTCTCCAGACTCCAGATTTTTCGATAGAAAGACCACTTAGTCCGATCTAGGATTCGATATCAGCGTTTTATGAGCCACTGGTAGACCGACGCGGCAGTTCTCACTAATGTTATTAAAACAAAATTATCTATATTATTTTGTCTCGAGCGTGTATGCAGCCTAACAGCCATGTAATACAAACACGAACAAAGTAAGTAACATAAAATCGATACACTCGAAAGTGATACCTGACAATAAAATACATTTTATTGAGCATTAGAAGGCAATATTATGTGTATATTTGAATAATCTATTAAATTGTCACACTGCCGTCAGTATAATATACTACTCCGTAATAGTAAGTATTAACTTGTGGGATCTGACGTGGTGATATACAAACATGTACCTAACTTATATGACGCGAAACCTTAAACACCCGAATTATGATTGTACTACATAAAATCTAAAATTGCAGAATATTTCGCAATTTTTCACCAAACTGAGCTAAAACTTTTAGCACTCTGCTAGAATGGCTGTTGAAATGCTGACCAGGTGGTCATTGTTTTATACAGAAAAAGAACTATTGTATCCCTGAAAGTCTGTTGTTAAATTTTGTTAAAAGACCTTTTTTAATTTAAAAGCTTGTTTGTAACATGCTTCTATAGCAATAACACAAGGAAGATATTTAAAGAGTTCGTCGGATTTAGCGCAGTGGTTAAGAGTTTTAGCCGCTCCGCCCACTGTGTCTAATAGTCGCGGTTTTGATTCCCGCACGGGACAAATCTTTGTGTAATCCACAATTATTTGTACCGGTCTGGGTATTTGTGTATGTAAATTTCGATGTTTGTAAACACACCCACGACACAGGAATAAATCCTAGTGTGGGGCTACGTTTTCTTTAAAGAAAAGAATGAATGAAAAGTTCCTATGGCTTCCTTCTGGCTCTGTCATCAGATCTTGGACACTATCCGTTCTACAGGTCAGTACAACTGGAACTGTCCAGTTTGAAGAGTTAATTACCAGTTATAGCAATTTAGGTAATTTAAGCATGTAAAAATTAACATAATATATATTAAAAACTACTTAGTATCGATTTAGTCCTTGATTTAAAACAAGTCATTTTTTCATGATAATCCCTCAAGTCTTTCATTATTTATGTTATATCTTGTAGATACATGTATAGATAGTAAGTATAAAAATCTGGAAACAATATCGCGAATATTAACGACAAACCGGCGGAATTGGCATCAGAGAATCCTCACAAGTGCTCGTGATAAATCTCTTCCAGCACGCATGGCAATTAATTGGATGGCGACACTTCAACGCGCGGTGCTGGGTCTTTATGCGGTCAAGCGGTAATTCTCTGCAGCCCCCGCTTGCGACCAATTTTTACTTCACGTGGTATATGCTCTAGGATTGTGCTTTATGATTGCCTCTATTATGTCTTCCTTTTCTTGAATACTTTCCGAGTATGTAATCTTTGAAGTATTTAAGCAGCTATCTATGCAAAAACTTTTTTTTCGAACTACGCAGCCGGTTCCTGCATGATTAGGTGATTGTCGCTTAGATATACAAAACATGAAATGGTGGAAATTTCAGGCATCGCAATGTTCGAGAAGTAAAAGATTTTTCTCACCAAATCCCTCCTATCACTCTTTAAAAATATAAAATTACAATATACTTACTTAATCTACAAATACCTTCCACAAAACTATCCATTGTGAAAAATTTTCTTAACTGTCCCGCAACCATCTCCTTTCTCAGATTATAATGAAATACAAATGAATAGAATTAATTTAGTCAGTTACCTTATTATACACAAATGAATGTGTTTCGAGATTCGCCAGGTACCCATACTTAGTAAAAGAACAGTTGTTTTCTTAATGAGCTAATGCAGGCAGTAAACCGTTTTATGTCTTTCTTTATAGTTTGCTTGAATTAACTAAGCACTGTAACACATTATTAAAATTTTTAGTTCGTTAGTTACATTATGTGCGCCACGAATTTCACGCGCAATTATATGTTAATATATGTATACCACGATAAACATATACAACAAAAATATAATCTCGTGATTATGCTAAATCTTTAAACGGGTCCTCGTAGAATCAGGGCGTGAAGTTCCAATTTTCATTTAGCGGCGCACTGCGTTATTTGAAAGTAACCCTAAATCCCGCGTCCTCCGTGCAGATAAGTCTTAATTTGCATATTAACGAGAAACTTTGCATCGGCAATACCGAAAAATTCCAGAGGTCGAGTGCGAACGGACAGGTGGTAAGGACTAATGCCGGAATATTTCTCAAATCCGCCACCGCGCGGGCCAGTCGGCGCGCGTCGCCATGTTGTCGCCCGTGATAGCGCGCGGCGCGGGAGCTTCGCTCGCAGCGACTCTTTAATACCGTGACCGTAAGTATTTTAATCCTCAACATTATCCTGTTTGTATTATTGTACCACGACATAAAAGTACACGTCGACACCGCGGCCCGAGGCTGAATAAAATGCTCGACTTGACGAGCTCTCGACCCGTGGATAATTACGTGAACAAACAGAGGAGCCGTATGATAACTACCAGGCGATATTAGAAACACCTCATTAGGTCTTTAAGCTGAGATGACAGCTCTATAAATAGTGGACGGGCGTCTTCTAAGAGTATAGATTTTTTCGTTTATTTTCGAATTGTCGAAGCTAAAAGAGAGCGTTTGTAGCGGGAAGGTGGTGCGATGACAAAACATCTGTTCTATGTGTGGGAGCCCGCGGCTATTCCGACTAAATCGTTTACCGCGTCCGCGACACCCCGTAAACGAGCTTAATACTATACTCGATGACAAA
Organism: Phalera bucephala; assembly: GCA_905147815.2. Classification (NCBI taxonomy): domain Eukaryota; kingdom Metazoa; phylum Arthropoda; class Insecta; order Lepidoptera; family Notodontidae; genus Phalera; species Phalera bucephala. The sequence goes on along the minus strand of LR990609.1, from coordinate 18,429,327 downwards.
TATAATCTTTGCTCTGAAGCTTGACTTGACACTGTTGTTATTCCGAGAAACGGAAAGATTTATTTTTACTCAAAGAGCTAAATATTCAGGTGAAAGATATCTGTGAGGGCGTTGTTTGGCCGACTCGTTAAATCTGTCGGCGGTGTCGCAGCTTCTGTGTAATCGCGCCAATGATACCGAAAAATCTGCCCGGATTTCATTGCTTTGATATTCGCTTTCAAAGAAGGAATAACATTTTAATATTGAACCTTCTAGACGTTGTGACTGGTATTGATCACATCAATGGAGTCAGTTATAGGTATCTATTTCCTGCGGTTGCTGTGTTCGGGTTTTAAATTAAAATTCCAAGAATATTGTAGGAGATTAAGGAGGAAATTATATACAACATATATCTACAAGAATTATTTTTTCAATAAGCAGCAAATTTCTCAAATGAAGTGTCAGTCTCTTAATCACTTAAAAAAATATCAATTTCCAATACCAGAGATCACTTAACATTAATTGCTACATTGATCTCAAAAAGCTTAGCTACTTATGACGGAATGTTATGGTCGCCATAACAAATAGCTAGGATAATTTTAAACAAGCAAACAGTTTTCACTACATTAGGAACTGACGCATACCATACATGCAGCTAATGCAATTTTGCACACCAGATTGTGCTATATAGAGTCATTGTATAATGCACATCTTCCTCAACCAAGCTGAGTTTCTACATACGTTAAAGTCAATAGTTAAAACGCAGACATTGGAAAAAATGTACGTGAATGACATTTTATGATGAAAAGTCACGTTCTCAGAAGGATGCACTATCGATTGCAGAAAGACAACAGATACCAAATGCTTCCAAGTTGACTAGACCCGCAGGTCTGTTATTTGTGGTAAATTTGAAGATATGCTGTCATTGCTTTACCTTACTTGGTCTGCATCTTATAGATACACTTCAATTGTGTATATACTATCGATCCGCCCTAGCTTCGCACGGGTGAATTATACACATTAACCTTCCTCTTGAATCACTGTGGCAATTGGTGAAAACCGTATGAAATCCGTTAGGTGGTTATTAAGTTTATCGCGTTCAAACAGACAGACAGACGCAGCGGGGGGACTTCGTTTTATAATAAATATGTAGTGACGATGTCAAAAAAATTACAGGACTTACATTATACATGGAAATTTCTTGGGGTCTCGATTGCAAAAAGAACATAGGTACAAAATCCTGCAACCTGGAATTTAAATTTATTCTATCCTGATATCGATTCCTTTGCTCAGTCTGCATCACACACTCAACTTTATACATCATCTCTAGCAAGAGAGCTTAAAATTACGTACCAGACACTTAACTTAGGAATAGTACGAATAAACTCATCATCGTGATAAACGTCATATACGAATATGTTTGCAACTTGAAGTAAAATAAGACCTGAGAAGACTAAAAATTCCGCTAAAACGAAATCTTAACTGTCGTCGATTGATGTTTTTATACTGCAGTCATATATAAAACGTGCTCCGGAGTTTTGTTAATGAGCTACTGCGAAAAAAACGTAAATTTGTACTCTATGCACTACACGAAATATATGGAATAGAGACCGAAGCTCTATTCCATATATTACAAAAAAAAAGGAATACAGGAAGGGGGACAGGAGGTAAAAGGAATACAGGATTAAACGAAATTTTCTCGATAGAAATAATCTAAAATTATGTCAATAGAGATGACTTTAGATGTTTTTTGTTTCAATCAACGCGAACTGCTAAAGAACTAATCTCTTTCTTGCAAAGCAGTTTTTTATTTCATTGTGCAGTTTTATTTATAAAATGATAAAATTTGTTTTTGCACATACGTCATTTATTTCCGAGCGCGCGACCAATATATCCGTCCCTTATTATTCTTTTGTAAAGTATTTGCATCACTGTCACTCTCCCGGTCCATAAATGGAGTATCGCGGTAAGCTCTTAATAGAATTGAAGTCCTGTGCTGGGTTACATTTTTTACAGGTGAGCACGGGCGGCGAGATTTTTCTCGCACGGGTAAGGTTTTGTTGGCTCGTGATTCGAGTCTTCTACGCAAATCAAAATAGTCTCGTCAATACGTCAATAAAATAAAATTCTAGAAACCATTTTTCCTAATGTCAAACTATTGTCACAGCACGCTAGCAAGTAAGACAGATATCTCACACCTAGGGCTACAAAATCCGTAACACGCACGTGACTTGACCTTACTCGCTATGACCAATACGTAACGATGCGCGTTACGATAACTTCGCGTAATGATCATATAACGGCGTTTGGTCATAGGCAATAAGAGGCCAGAGGGCCTAGATAACTTAAAATAAACAATTATTACCATTTCATTACAACCAGCGGACCCCAAATACGAAGCGTATAAAAACACAATGGCGATTAACCTCCTCTAAGATATTTTTTGAATGGGCCTTCACTTTGTGTAATAAAGAACTCGTTCATAATTAGCGCTGTATATTAAATAATGTCTAAAACGTGATAATAAGGAAGTAATGTAAGCAAGATCGTTATAATAATACATAGAGATTTCTTTATGTGTACAACTAAATGAGTGAGCGTGGTATTAATTACTTTACAGCTGCTGTTATCTTGTATAAATACAGCTAGGTTTACGGTAGTGAGGATGTTTCGGCTATCTCAAGTGTTAACGTAGGGTGTTATCCGTACTCTCATTGTAAATTCGAAAGTAACTCTGTCTGTTTGTCGGTTACCTTTTCACGCTTAAACCGCTGATCAGATTTTTAGGAAGCTCAGTTAGAAGGGCATAGGCTACTTTTAATCTCAAAAAATAACACTTCAGGGTGTGTGGGTGAGGGGATGAAAGTTTATATAGGGAACCCATCGTTATTCAAGTTAGGTATATGAAAGAGATAGAGTTTTGGTAAGAAATAGAAGACTACGTGTTACGGCGTTTTTGAAAAATCATCCCTCAGGAAGAAAAACACTAATATACCTCTGTCATATTATAAAATAACCGCGTGAGCAGCCACGGCAGAGTTTATCAACAAATTAGCGACCCGCCCTGGCTTCGCACAGGTAGATTATACAGTAAACCTTCCTCTTGAATTACTGCGTCCATCGGTGAAAGCCGTATGAAATCCGTTCAGTAGTTATTGAGTTTATCGCCTTCAGACAGACCGACGGGCGCAGCGGGGGGAATTTGTTTTATAATATGTAATGAGAGTGATAGTGATACTGCCTACCGTTATTTCTATATTCCCTAAGCGGAGGTGGCAAAGGGGTATATGTACACCCACTTTTCGCCAACGATGTTTGGTTCCTTGCGGCGATAGACGAGCTTATATACCGATCATCATTCCAGACTCCTCAAAAAAAAACTCGAAAAAAACTCCCAGTGTCAGTTCGAACACTGCGAGTTTTTTTAAATAGAAAAGCTACATTTGTCCGATCTAAGATTTGAACCAAGGATCTCCTGATTTCAAAGCGCATTATTCCCCACTGAAGCACCGAGGCTGTCCTTGATGTTATTTGTACAAATGATCATTGCGTTACTCTAGTTGGGGAGTCGATTTGTTACGACAACCAGGGCCTGTAGACAAGACAGTGAACTATCTGATCCGCCACACATTCCCACCACTGTAACTCCTGTAAGCCAGGATCCCTGGTCTTCTTAGATAACATCCAGTTTTGACCCTTGGGGTGTCCCGGGGAACGCTTTAATTGGCTTGGCACCCGCAACAAATTTATTTAGAAAGGATAGAATACAGGAGGAGTAGGTAAAAATAAAATTATACTTCCCTCCTTTGCAAAGCGGGAGGCACAAAAATTGGCAGATCAGCCATAGAAAAGGAGAACACTTGCACCCGACAAACCCCTTGCTGACGAATGTTAGCCAGAGAGGTCTGTAAGGAAAGAACTTGTTGGAACTCTGTACTCTCTGCCTACCCCGGAAGGAAATTGGCGTGATGACATAGATAGATAGACGAATGTAAAGTTACTTATGTTGCTAAATGTACATCACGGACCTGTCTGTCTGTTTTATTTAGATCTAAGACCAGCATAGACGAATGCAAGCCATATTTACAAATAATTTAATAATCACTCCATTTAGCGCAGTGGTTAAGAGCTTAAGCCGCTCCGGCCGCTGTGTCTAATAGTCGCGGGTTCGATTCCCGCACGGGACAAATCTTTGTGTGACGCACAGTTATTTGTTTCGGTCTGGGTATTTGTGTATGTGAATTTTAATGTTTGTAAACGCACCCACGATACAGGTGTAAATCATAGTGTGGAGCCATGTCTTTAAAATGCCAGTTAGGTAATTCTCAATTAGCGTTACTTGACAATTAATATTGGTAAGTTTAACCGTTAGACAGGGCTACTCAAAGATAGTGAAATTCGTACATAGATTTACTTGCAACTTTAATTGACATTTAGACTTTACACAAGGGTGGTGAAAGGGACAATTAGATTTGACCCTTTTAATTTATATATTTCATTAATATACACTTTTAATTTATCAACGTGCGCAAATAAAAGCGTATTAAGGGTACATTAGAAAATTGTGAAGCTGATACCAATAATAATGAATATAAACAGTCGTTATTACACTGAAGCAATTTAAGTTATCCAATATTAATAATATAACTTTTTTTAGAACTAGTGAGGTGTATACAAGATGGACAGAATGGTATATCGATGGGTCTTATGTTTATGCCCGATGATAGCTTAGTACTGCCTGCCTCGTTGGTCTTGTGGCAAAGCGCATCGCTTGGTAATCACGCGGTCCTGGGTTCAAATTCTAGGTCGGACAAATAGAGTTTTTCTAACGAAAACTTCCCAGTATGAGTCCGGAGTCTGGAATTGTGCCCGATATGGCAATAGGCTCGCCCCCTATTATATGGGACCTAACATCGTCGGCGAAAAGTGGGGGTACTCAGTATACCTCTGCCACCACCGCTTGGGGAATATAGGCGTGACGGTGTGTGATAGCTTAGTAATTTTATAGAAGATTAATATTTTATTTTGTTTGCGTTCTAGCATCAGATGCTGTTCTTTGAAAACCTCTCCTTTTTAATTTTTTTATCCTATGTGTCGGTGCCGTGCCAAATTATATGATAAAGGAGAGCAGTTCAGAGAATTATATGTGATGTACTTTCTGTATCCTCAATGTGGCAGTCGTTAAGGCAAGTTGTAAGCCCTACAGGCAGCTTGATAAGTTCCAAAAACAGGTGGCTGGAAACTTGCCTCCACCAATCCGCACCGGATCTGAGTGGTAGAGTATGACCTAATCTCTCTCACCCTGATTAGTGAAAAAGACCTAAGGACAGAACAGGCTAATTTATTAAACCTACGTGACTTAACTCTGTACTAGGCAAAACTTGGTAACTTTATTAAGATACAAATGAAACTACGACAGTTTGCTTCATCAACAGCAACTCACGTAACACAAAGAAGGATATTATAATGATTCTCTCTACCCTTAATTATGTGCATAATTATCACACAAAGGATATTTATTCGATAAAATCGCACCTTTACTATGTAGAACTAAGAAAAAAAGGTTCTAATAGATAAATCTACGAATAAAATAATCTATATAAGCGTATTATAATGGGAACTCATCACTTTAACGTACGGAACGCTTCGCCATACGTAATTACCTGTTACCTGACCAGTGCAAACTAATTTAATTAACATTATATTGTTGTGGTGGATAAACCTATTAAGATATACTTTTTTTCCTCTCAGTTAAATGACGTGTGAACAGTACCTTGTTAAGTTTATTTGATACTAGCTATTGCGTGTGGCTTCGCTAACGATTACGTACACCATTTTAGATTTTTAAATCGATGACATGTTAGCGTTGATATCTTAGCTTCGCGGTTGAACACCGTCACGCCTATATTCCCCAAGCGGGGGTGGCAGAGGTGTACCGAGCACACCCACGTTTCGCCGACGATGTTAGGTATTATGCAATGGGGGCGAGCCTATTGCCATATACCGGGCACAATTCCAGACTCTGAACTCATCTGGAAATTATTCGTTAGAAAAACTACATTCGTCCAACCTAGGATTTGAACCCAGGACCTCGTGATCACTAAGCGATGCGCTTTGCCACTAGACCAACGAGGCAGTCAAAAATCTATTAACCTGTTAAGCTACAAAGCTTGTCAAAGAAATACACATGTACCCAGTATACATTCCAGACTTGTAATGGGAAGTTTTCGTTAGAAAAACTACACTTGTCCGACCTAGGATATGAACCCAGGACCTCATGATCACAAAGCGATGCGCTTTGCCAAAGCGCTTCGCGGTTGATATAACTCAAAAACGATGCTAATGCGGGTCATGTTATATGTCCATATTATATTGGGCATGAATTATCTGTATCTGTAGTGTGTAGTGATGATATATGGATCAGAGACGTGGTCTCTTACAATAGGTCTCATAAAAAATCTCAGAGTTGCTCAGCGAGCTATGGAGAGAGCTATGCTCGACGTTTCTCTACGCGATCGAATCAGGAATGAGGAGATTCGTAGAAGAACCAAGGTCACCGACATAGCCCTTAAGATTAGCAAGCTGAAGTGGCAATGGGCGGGCCACATAGCGCGTAGATCGGACGGGCGTTGGGGCAGAAAGATTCTAGAGTGGAGACCACGTATTGGCAAGCGCAGCGTGGGACGACCGCCTGCCAGATGGACCGACGATCTTGTGAAAATCGCAGGAAGTCGTTGGATGCAGGTGGCATCGGACCGGTTACGCTGGAAAGCGATTGGGGAGGCCTATGTTCAGCAGTGGACAAGTGTAGGCTGAAATGATGATGATGATGATATCTGTATCTATACAACTATATACGAGCTCTGCGGAAGATATGGGGTGTGAAGCTGACCGACCGTATTCGCAAGATAGCAAGTAGGTATGAAAGATAGTATTGGTGTAAAGATGAGAAAGGGTTCTCCGTTGGTTCGGACATATAGAAAGAATGTCAGAAGAAAGAATGACTATACAGATATACAATGCAAAAGTGGAAGGATGTAAGTGCAATGCATGATCAAATAGACCGAGTCTTATCGGAAGGACAAGTCAAGAGTCTCCGTAACCGGCGAGCGTGTATGAGACAAACTGTAAGAGTGGAGAAAGCCAGAGAGGTATGTAAAGAAAGAACCTGTTGGAACTCTGTACTCTCTGCCTACCCCGCAAGGGATCTAGCGTGATGATGATATGATGATATATATACTAACCACATCATCACGCCAGATCCCATGCGGGGTAGAGTAAGAGTACAGAAGTATACTAATAGAGTATATAAATTGAAATCGCCCGCCGCGTTTATTCTATATACGTAGGTTCTAGTCTCAAAAAATATTGCATGGATTTTCATCAACAAACAGACTGATACACACAAAAGATTCACATAGGTATATGATTTATGAATATTTTGTACAAATTGGGCGAATTGTTTTTTTTTGTTATTATATGAAGTAGGGGCGGGTCGGTACTATTATGGGTAGAAATCGAGTCTGACGTTTTGATATATTAAGTAAAAAGTATATAAATATATATCTATTTCTATACATTTAGTTATTATAATAATAATATCAGCCTATACTGTACTGCTGGGCCAACCCCTTCTGTCACTAATCGAGGTGGAAGAGATTAGGTCATACTCCACCACGCGGCTCCACCAGAAGTGGCAGTGGCAGGTTTGTGGTCATCAGCCGTTGGAATTTATTAAGCCGCCTATATGACTTCCTACTTGGCTTAACGACTACCACGTTACGTGGTAACCGGGATCGAATATGAAGTGCCACAAACGGTCACCCATCTCATGGCGACCGAGTCGAACGCTGCTTAACCTTAGTAATCGCTAATCACTCCGCGGTCGCACAGCGCTACGGGCGCCTTTAAGTTATTAGCATTAAATTATATTACTTGGATATATATTTGTGCCTTGACTACACAAAACTGCCTTGTTAGCTACCCATAGTAATGGGAAATCACGTGGGTTCGAGGCCTAGGTCAAATAAAGGTGTTTATATCTAAAATTCTCAATGGCAGTCTGGAGTCCGGAATTGTGCCTGGTAGCATTATACCTAACATATTTGGCGCTGTTTAGGTGTACACAATTCCATGCCCCCTCTCTCGGTCTAAAATTTCGCTCCGAAAACCTTCAAGAGTTTCGTGTCATTGTTCCCACCAGAAGTACTGTTACAGTGCTGCGAATATCTGACATTCACAATTAGAGTAATTAACATCTGTACCTTTTTATTAAATTAAATGTATTATTTCTTTTTGTTTTGGCCTGGGTTCCCCGCTGTTTTGTGAAACATACATGACTCGTAAATATAACCGTAAACGCTATTCAAAATTAAAAAATAAACACGGTCACGCCTATATACCCTAAACGGGGGTGGCAGAGTGCTGTCTACACGCACTTTTTTCCACCAAAGTCAACCAGACAACCTGCTATGTTAAAAGGTATGAGCCTATTACCATATCACAGTGTTAGACCCCGGAATGATACTGGATTTTTTTATACAGTAAACGTTAGAAGGCCTCGTGATCGCTACTCACAGTATTCGCCACCTGATAAGTGAGGCAGTCTTATGTAATATTTTACTAATACAATATATCTACATATCTGCCGCATGTGGGATGCGTTTTGGGCTAAAACAAGCACACAGTGGGTGCCACCAGGCGGAAAACGACAGCGTGGCAGGCGCAGAAAGAGTTGGCGAGACGAGCTAGACTCCTACGACAAGGACTGGCATCAGCTTTTACTGTACCGGGACAAGTGGAAGAAAGGAGTGGAGGCCTTCGCCTTGCAGTAGGACAGTATAGGCTTATAATAATAATATATCTAGGTTGTTATTGCTTTGGATGACACTCTTATATTGAGTTTCGGCAGGCGTCAAGATTTTTTATAACTGGCGTGTGTAATACCGAACCCGGACGAGACATAAATCTTTTAAGAAACAAAGAAATGTAAAATTCTAAAAACATTATATCTAGTAAAATTTATGCTTCGACACCTCAAACGGAGACACAAATTAAAACCAACAATGACAAGTAATTATAACACTAGAACAACCACTCGTTTTCTTAGCAGAAAGCAAACGACACAATCTGATAACATAACGTATGTTTAATTACGTTTTAAAGCAAACGCATCGGCCACTTCTGACGACAGGCCTAATGTATTCCGGCATAGCTTAAACAATACGGGCTTTATTAAAATGCGTATTAAAACATATCTTGGAACGAACAAAGGTCGTTCACACAAGCCCGGCTTCCACAAACCGCGTGTGCGACCGTGACCGCTCGGCTTCCCTCGACAGTTTTTAATATTTTTTTCGTGTACAAACAAAAGCATTCTGACGACTCTACATCCCGGGCGCTGGGCCGACGAGTTTTAATCACTCGGAAACATTAAACTTTCGCACATTGACTAAGTAGCCGGGACGACGCATAACGACGTGTTGTGACTTTTCAATGCGTGTCACCGTCCGCCCGCGAGCTCTTCATAGTTTCTCAACCGCGGCGGCGGCATTAACCGCCTAACGGCGCGCTCGACTAAAAACTGTCTCCGTAAGTAGGTAGTTAAGAATCCGCTGTACCATTTATTTACAAGAGTGAATCCGTCTTAGAAAAACTAGCGTTCAAAATTATTAATGGTTTGTTTGAATGGTGCGTCACGCGGCTCATTGTTGGCTCGCACTCCGTCCGGATGCGTCCGCTGACACTAATTATTCCCATAGTGCTTGAATGATAGATTGCCCTGGACAAATCACTTCTAGCCACACTCCCAAAGAGTAATAAAAAACGTCGTGTGATTAGTTTTTTAAGTCGGGGCCCACCGATTGTCAAAGAACGTGGGCTTGTACCGTTTGTCGAAAGAGGCAATATGTTACTGTAGAGTCGGGATGTCCGCGATGCTATCGTACGCACACTATTCTGTCAGATTGGTAAACTTTAATCCTATTCAAAATTATACACATCAAACGAAATTACTTATATAATGTTGATATTTTAAATTCCATGACTAATCTCTTGTTTATCATTTTCCTACAATAGAGAAATTTGTGTGTACGCTTTATGTTGGCCGGTGTTGGTGTGTGCGTGTATGTAAATGCGGTAGCGCCGATGTGCGCCAGTAGAATACACTTCGTGGAGTGCTTAGTGGTAGCAGGTGGGCTTCTAATTAAGAATTTGCTATCTCGAATGTCGGCTAATTATGTACCTCCGCTGGTCGCATGTGTAAACACCTGATTATTTCTAAATAAGCCGTCGGTTTAAGTACTTTATTCGCTCTAGTTTCTATAAATAAAACATCAGCCAACCTTTCGATATTGTTTATCTTATCAGTTGCCCGCAATCGTACAAAAGAATAGACTAATAATGTGGGCTTTTACGTTCATACCGAAACCACAAAGTTGTGTTTTTCATTCAAGTTACCAACGTTTTCTGTAGATTTAGTTAGAGATACCTTAGAGTTGACCTATCAACCTCAAACAAAGTAACGGAGATAACATAACAAATCGCTTCGGTAACTGCGATACTAACTGAAACGATAGCGCCGGGCTGAGCCCGCGCCGCGCCGCCGCCGCCGCGCACTGCGCCCAATGAAATATTATCTTCCGTGTGACTTACGGGTACTGGCCTCCCGGCCGAGCATAATGACATTTTAGTATTACAACATTTTATCTACACGAGACGAAAAGTTCCAAGATAAGTTAAACGCCAACTGGTATATTGTTTCAGAAAGTTGACAGCCGATGTAATTTGTTAATGTCAGCCGGCGTTTGCGGCGGCCGGCGACACGGCGGTATCTGCGCCCGCGCCGACCTGACGTAACCTAAAAATACACGGCGACACTTCGCCCCAACTTCTTGCCTATCTGTCGTAATGATTTAAATAATGAGATTTATCATTGTGTGCACAAACGCATACAAATATTATCTGGCATTAGCTACCGAATAAAGTATCGATAATAATTCACCTGTTAGTTTAAAATCCATTTTGTGTAAGATACTACCATTAAACTTAACTAAAAATCTGAATGACACATAATAGATGTTCGTGATAAACGTCGAGCCACCGCCTACACGGTTTATCCTCGATCGTATGCTAGATTTGAGAGATGAATGATCGCTGTGAATGATTTCCCTGAGCAATTTGCCACGGAATATAATCATTTGACATATTAAGCGCTGGTTACTAACTAATAGACATCATTTGATTTTTTTACTACTCTACTTAGATGGAAGCATACTAGGGAAAATATAGGAACTAGAGTTGTATCGATTTGACCTCTACTGTATACTCTACAATAATCAGCGTATGGTGATTTAGTTATCATCGTTCGATCGATATGGTGATGATAATTTGAGAAGGCAACTTGGGGTCACCTAAGCAAAAATTCTATTTTAAATAAAAATAATTTGATTTAGTTCTTCTATGGGGGAGGTATTTGTACAGCAGTAGATGTCTTTAGCTGTTCAAAAAATCTTCTGTTCCTTGTGATAATGAGTGTTAGTTCTAAGAATATGTAGAGCTCCCCTCATATCGTTAACAGATGTTTTAATAGAGAATATTATTATTTAAAGGTATACGAAATCCAGTGATGTAATCACAGGCCTATAGACTGGCAAAATTACGTAAAGAACCTAGGTATTTGATACCGAACTACTTTGGGTCCATGTCTCTATATGAGACCACCCATTGGATATCATTGAATCACATAATAATTCTGGACTATTTTACGGTAAGTAGGGTTTTGAAACACCTCCTGATTTTTGTTCCTCAAAAATATGAATATAATGTATTAAGGCATTGAATAATACTAAAATACCAATTTAGTACCGAATACAAGGAGTTAATCTAACGAAAAGTGTACCGCGTTAATTAATTAAGCAATCAAAATAACGTTTTCACGTGTCATAGCACCAATCCGGGGCTCTCATATCGTGATTTATTCGTAAAAAGATTATCCCTAATCCCCAGGGGGCCGCCCTGATAGCTCTGTATCGCGGCCGCTCTCGTTTTCAAATAAGTAAATTAACGTGGAATTGAATTAAGTTTCGTCCCGAGTCGAGATTATGGCGATTTACCGAGATTATCCGAATGTGTTAAATGTCGCTGTTGGGATGTTACGGGCGTGGGTCAGACCCATTGTTTAATTATAGATAGTGCTCCGGTATACCGCCGTTCTCTACCTACTCATATTTATGTTTTATACGAGGAGGCACCTTTTTATAGCCTTATTGTGGACGCGGTCCGAAATAATGCGATAATATCGGATCATTTAGTTGTTTAATTGCTACTTATATAGTAGTTTCGGTTTTGTATGCTATGAATATGTATGTATGTTTTTTCTTTCCAGACGGTTTGATGCGTTACAGAATTTTAACGCTGAATTTATTATACAAATAATAGTTATACACCCGACCATTTTACTAGATGGTAATTTGCGCGTTTTAATTATTCTCATGTTAAATAGAATTTTGACCTGTTCAATGTATAATTAGTGCTATTTTTATTTATTTCGTTTATTTGTTACCCAATTACTGTACTTCACACTTGTAATATATAACGTTCTTCAACTTTTTATAATGCCAAAAATTATTACATATCATTAACATTACGTATCATATAATTTTTGACATTATACAAAGTTATATTTATTAAGATTAAAGATCCTAACAATAAAATCTTAAACCTTAACAAATATTAGCCTTCATTTATCCATTTCTGACTGATTAATACTAGTAGTGGTTTAAGTATTTCCAAACAAACACAAAGCAGGTAGACTTGTTATTAAAATGATATTACACAATTAACTATTAAATTGTGAGTCTGTCACACTGACTTCCTCCACTATGAGACTAAAGGAAGTCAGAGAGATATGTAAGGAAAGAAACTGTTGGAACTCTGTACTCTCTGCCTACCCCACACGGAATCTAGGGCGTGCTGATATAGATAGACAGTTTACACTTGTATTTTTTTTCATAGAATATTCTTGTATCATCGCGCCAGATACACTGTGGTAATTCTTTTCATAGAATACTTTTTCGTATTAAAAGGAACGGACTACCTAGGCTACAGAGGTATATTTAGCTACATCTGTCTATATCATCTCGCCATATCCCTTGGGGGTAGGCAGAGAGTACATAGTTCCTACAGGTTCTTTCCTTACAGACCTCTCTAGCTTCCACTCTCATAGTTCGCCTTATACACGCTCGCCGGTTACGGAGACTCCTGAATGCTCTCAGAAATGAATTCTTAAAGTCTACATTTACATATTAACAGCTATGACTGTACAGAAAAAAGCAACAAGTAACTCAGAGGCACTGACGAAAACGGGTCGCTTTAAAACAATTTATTATAAATAATATTACTTTCACAGACACCACGTTATTGTTTGAAGCAGGACAACACAAGCGCTTTAAGTTGTTATCGCTTCATCTCATGAAACAAGATTTATGCCGTGTACAGTTCTATCGATCAGTGACAATCTTTAAGGCCTAGATTTACAAGAAAACCGTTGAGTATTGAGAAAAAGAACATAAGAAACCACGACTTGGTCCAGTTGATAAGAGCTTAAGTTGCCTCGCCCACTGGATCGTCGCGGAATCGAACCCCGCATGAGACAAATCTTTGTGTGACCCACAAATATTTGTTTCGGTCTGGGTGTTTGTGTACGTACGTTTCATGTTTGTAAACGCCCCCATGACATAAAATAGTAACAAGCTTAGGGCTTCGCTTTTTTCGCTTTACCGTAACACCTATATTCCCCAGGCGGGGGTAGCAGAGGTGTACTGAGTACACCCACGTTTCGCCGACGATGTTAGGTCCCATGAAATAGGGGGCGAGCCTATTGCCATATATTTTTCGTTAGAAAAACTACATTTGTCCGACCTAGGATTTAATCACAAGGCGATGTGCTTTGGCACTAAACCAACGAAGCAGGCTTTTTTTTAAGCTACAGTATACTATACAAAACAATATACTTCATTGTATACAAAAAATGAAATCACAAAAAGAAATAAAAATATTAATACGTTATTGGTAGAGGAGACCGGGGACAATTTAAAACAAATTTTATTTCAACCGTGTGTAGTGAAGTTCCTGTTGTAGCCACATACCTAATATTTATAGCATTAAAAGGTTTCTTATCTAGCTTCTAAATATATACAATCTAAGCCTCTATCTTGAATACTTAACTTAAAATCACCTATAAAAGAAGACCGGCGATAGTGGTTCCATCGACCCCAGCTAAAGGATGGTTAAAACATTACGTAGATCAACTGAAACATTTGAAATATTTCAAGACCTACTGAAGGTTTTTGATAAGTTTCAACAATTCTCTACAGATAAACGGCTAAAACCGCTTAAAGAAATTTTTACCAAGCATCCTTTAAAATAGGTAAAGAATAGAGTATTCATGGACAAAAACATGCGGTTATATTTTATGAGTGATTTCTTCAAATGTACATTTGATATGATAGAAATATTAATCTTAGCTAAGCTTATCTTTAAAAGCAGTACGGATCTTTGATACAATATGTAATATTTCCACAACAAAAAAATACTTGAGTGTGATATTTACAATTTAAAAGCTAATTATGACTATTTAGCATGTCATTCAGCTCCGCCTGCTGTGCCAAATAGTCACGAGTTCGATTCCCGCACGAGACAAATTTTTGTGTTCCCCAATATTTTCATTTTTATAAACGCACCCACGACACAGGGATAAATCCTAGTGTGGGGGCTAAGTTTTTTTTTTACAAAAAAGAAATGAAACATAAGTATAAAAAATTAAGCCGTAATCCACACCTGTACAAAGATCAAGAGTGAAATTTAAGCCCTGTCAATTTCTTTTCACTAAAAGTTTAAATTGTAAGTTCAATCAATCCAAACTATTTCAAAAATATAATTTCTTATTAAAGTTTCTAAAGAAATGCGTCATACATCTTTTTTTAACAATACAATAGTACTAACTTATGTTGTATCTCCGTTAGCTTTGTTACTACCAGGCAATTACATAAATCTGTTGTCCACATACCGTAAGGTTTCCATTTCGATGGGTACATCTCTATGTTAATGTAGAGTTGATTTTCTCAACCCATTTCTTTATTACAAAGATTTATATGTGTTAGTTTAAACAAAGCGGACATCTTACACTTTTTAGATCACTATCTATTCATAACACTACGGCTGCGAATAAAATGGTTCAGCAATATAATTTTAACGTTCATACAACATATATGAATGTTAAACGACATAATGAAATTAAACAGGCGACTGGACCTTTCATTCAAAGAAAAACAATTTAATTTTACTTTTTGTATACGAAATCGAACTCATTGAATGGGCCATGTTCGAGTCGAAGGCGCAGCGTAAGTTTTTAGGAAGTCTTTTTTTTCCTTTTAACAGTTAGGATTTTTTTTTTCTTTTAGCGGGACCGAGTCTTGGCGTGTTCGAGGCTCGGTAGCTATCGTAAAGCCGCGTAGAGATCAACGGCGATAATTGAAAAAACGTTACGACTGCTGAATCTTAACACCGATTTAAAACGGCGATGGATAAATTAAAAGAATTCTCCCCCCGGACGATTGTTTTTCTTTCCGATACTTTGGCTCCGATTCGAGCGATAAGCGTGTTCTGAGCGAACTTTATGTTCTGATTGTACTTGTGTACATTGTGTGTAGGTGGCGATGCGGCGTGCGGTTTATCAGCTTCTTTTAATTAAAAACAAAATGTATTACGATTAAAGGACATTAATCGACTTAGTTTCTGTAAATCTCGACGCTCTCAAATTCAATTAGTGGTTGGAAACATAATGATTCTTTTTTTCAGTTGAATGTGAGTTTTATTGTTATATTTATATATTTTTTTTCTGTAATGCACACTGTTTGATTTTTTCAATGCAAATTCAGGGTTCCATGAATTCAAAATAAATACTCAAAGCAACTTACATCTATCAGTAAAGTACCTAACATATTCATCATATTACATTTAAAAAGATTATTTTTACAAGAAATCTTGTATTCATTAAGAAACGTCAACATCACATGACTAAACATAACCTAAAAATAACAATACAAACGTAACGATTCCTTCACCCAGCCATCCAACCAGCTCTCCCATTCAAATGGAACAATTCCTTACAACTTAACACCCTGAGTAGTCAAAATTTTGTGTTATAAAAGGCGGGGGTGTACGGCACGAACATAATTCACAAAAATTGTGAGCAGTTAATGTCGTCCCGAGCCTGAGGGCGACATAATCATCCGCGAAACTAAATTTAATGCTAATAGCACTTTTTAAAATAAAACCCTGGCAGGGTTGGCTGCCTAGTGGCATTATTTAAAGTGATTTTAATTATGTTGAAAGCAGATGACAGCGGGTTCCCTCCTCTTCATTGTCCGACCGCGAACCTACCTCCAATGAGAGTAGATTGACCATATTAGCTGGTTTGGATGCTGTGATATCTCGAAAGTAACGCCGTTATAATTTAACATGAGTTTATTCCAGGCAACAAGCATGCCGTTATTAAAAATAGTATTTACACCCAGTTGTAGAAAACTTATCGTTAACACTTCATGACATATATAATAATATTAGCTCTGTTAAAAGCTGCCCCATCGTTGGGCACGGGCCACCTCTCAAACTGAGAGGGTTTAGGCCATAGTCCCCACGCTCGCCCAGTGCGGGTTGACTTCTGGACTTCATGACATAAAGCGTAATTATCACTAGTGAGTTCCTTATTTTGATGTAAAATTTGTCGTAATTTTTATGCAATGATTAATTAATAAATTAGCAAATGATGTCATCTTTAAAATTCAGAGAAGTTCTCTGCTTTTGGGCATTAAGTATTAACTATAGAGAATATATTATAAGATCGATTACTGCCATAAACAATAATCGGCATTATCGATAGACTCGTAATTGTAATATGCAGTCATGCAAGAATCTTTTGGCCCGCGGTCAAAATCAGAACTAACGATGGCATCAAGTGATATATCACTGCATGACAGTCGCCGAGTTGCCGTTTGCTATGAAATTAAGCCAAGTTCTTTTTTTAATTAGTAACCCACCTAATGAAATATTTCCTTGAAAGTAGGAAAATTGTACTAAATTATAACCCCAATTTTACACCAACGCCCTGTCAATGTCATGATCCATGCCCTGGGCCCAAAAATCCTTGTAACTTGTAACACATCTGTGTTCTGGATATTGGTCTATGAATTTACACAAGTGAAGGTCTTTTGATGACAGTAAAGGTGAGGACATTGGGATAACGATATAATAATGTAGACAAAAAATTAATGGTCATAGTCATGACCAATATTTTAGACCTATATGGAACACGCGAAATCGCTTCCTATCGCCTGAACATAGCATCACAGAGGTGATGTATATCAAGTAGTGTAATTCTTATACTTCTGACATACTTCTCGTTACACCTCAGAAGAAGAGGTCTCTTCCTGAAGGAGGACAGTGCGAAGAGGGTAAAAGAGATTTCAGCTTATTCTGTTCACATCTTAGAAGATTATGTAAAACACAAAAATTAACAATGTACACGTATCCCATAATAATTAATTGTTTTGATGGCAGAGGTTTGACGTCTAGTTTTGGATATTTTCTAAGATGATATATCTATTTCATCACAATAGATCCCTTGCGGGATAGCCAATGATTATAAACATCAAACATTTGTGATTATAAAATGATTATAGACATTATTACGATGTACGTAATAAGTTTCAAAGCCTTTATAAATAATAGGTATTTTCTTCCAGAATGCCATCGATTCTACTAGAACAGTCATAATTTGCATAAGCCTATGTATTCTTTTGTTTGTCATTAATCATTATAGCTTACCAGTAGGTAATTTGCTGACGACTGCCCACGCGCCGTACACAATACCAATTTGACATAATATTTTTCACGAAAATGATGATATAGTAGTTCCCTGCCCCTCAGATAATCGTTATTACCTTAATATAGAATGGAAAAGTAGCAGGATACAGGTACAGAAGAAGACCTACATTATCTTACCGTAAGCAAACAGACTGTCTCATCTGATGGATGAAAAAGTCTCCGTAGTCGGCAACCGCCTATGACACAAACTATGAGAGTGGAAGAAGCAAATGAGGTGTGTATAGAAGGAATCCGTTGTAATTCTCTCAATGCCTAAACCACAAGGGATTTGAAATAGTAATATAGATAGACAGAGAATGTGAATCCGTTACTAAGAACCAATTCAGAGGAGTTCAGAAGATTCTCAGCTCACCATGGAAAAGACTAAGATCAGCTGCGATATATGGTACATAGTACAACTTTGCTACACCCCTCTTGAGTGCATGACGGTTGTTTTATCAATTGCTACCTATTTTAGAAGTATCTTCAAAATCTGATGTCTAAAAAAGCTATGAGAAATATATGACCGGATTCTAATTTTATAATTCAAGATAATCGCCACTTAAGTCTGGTAAACTATATTTGTGTATAGGTAATATTAGTTTTGACATTATCTTCGAATGCTTAAAAACATACCGGACATTAACAACTGGTCAACATAAATTTTGTTACCTTTTATATTATGATCTAGACTATTGTATGCAAATCCACTATTTATAAATAATGCAAATTCATGATCAGTTTAAAATAAATATAATATTAAAGATTTTAAAATAACACTCTTAACATCATTGCGATTTAATATTTGAAGTGCGGTTATGTATTAAAGACTTATCGTATATAATGTCAGACTAATCGTATCGTATCATTAAGTATAATTTTTTCCTTGTGTGGACTGCTAAAAAGTATAACATTATATAATAAATGTACATAATATTATATATTCAGTCAAACAAATATCAGCTATTACTTTATTACTGTTCGTTTTCTCCTTTATTTATCCCTGATACTCTGTACTCTCTGGCTACTCACAAAGGATTTGCCGTGATGATAGGTACAGAAAGACTAGGCTTAGGTACTTGTAGTATAAAAAAATAATATTTTGACCTCATAGCAGTTACCTATAATTATGTTCCATACTTATTGGAATAAGCCATCAATGAAATTTAGACCGCCTCGTTGATTTGGCTCGTACTGTACCATGCGATCACGAGGTTCAAGGTACAAATGCTAGGTCGGAAAATGTATTTATTGAGATTATATTGGGACAACACCGACGGCGAATTGTAGGTGTACATAGTACACTTCTGCTACCCGGGTTTGCAGAATAAAGGTGTGATGCTATGAAATTCTTGAGAGCATTTTTACGATATCATAGTGATAATTTAGTCAGATATTTTATTCTTTTGAAATGTTGAACTAAGGTATGATATCGCAAATTAAAGAATTTTATCTAAATTTTTATAGCTAAATGCAGCTTTCGTTTTGCAATGTTAAATATGGCTGGAGTTATCAAGAGCTGATAACCGATCTCAGAAGCTTCCAACATTCGTAAGGCGTTTACTTAACAGTTTTATTATATGCCCTTTTAAAAAAATAGAATGACGGTCATGCCGAACATTCGTCATATTATCACATTTCATCTTTTAGTAACCATTAGGTCGGTTGCAAAATCACTACGTTACTTGTGTCCTGAAACTGATATTCTTGTTATTACTTAAGCGACGTTAATAACATGAGTCAAAAAGGAAAATATTTTTAGCGAAATTTAATTTATCATTGCAAAATATATAGTTACATACATTGAGATATTATGTACTACATACATACTAGTTCTCTAGTCTGCACCTCAATCATTTTTTCCAGCATACGTTAGAGAATATAGGCTGGTACTCTAACACAATTTATGCCAAGCGCTCACCGCAAGGTGACATAGTTATATGCACATAGTTGCTGATTTTTTGTAATATGCGTTAAAGTGGCATATAGGCATATAGGCAAGTACTCTAGCGGCGACGACCCGATATTTTGCGAACGCGTCCAATCATAGAAATCCGCTAATCGTAGCTGCCGCCGACTACGAACCTAACTCCCCTCCTATCGGCCGCTACCGCCGTCCACGGTATGTTCTCACGGAACCTCCCGATGCCCTTACTTCTTCTTTCGGATACAGATACCGCACACAGGATCAGACACTGACCTCGCCGGCGAGGTCGAAGAATCTCTTCCCCGCCGGCCGGTGTAGAGCACCACGGCGAGACACCTAGTATACGCCCTCCCCCATAGCGACTGCCCAAGCCGAGTCCGTTCCTCCTTGAGGCGCCCTTGAGTTAGTTGCCCTTCTGGCTCGAGCGTAGTGGTTACACGCTCGTCCTATTGTCCGGTGAAGCTGTAAATGCCCCGCGGCCAACAGTGTAGATCATTCACACACACACACACAAAAAGTACTCTACTTCAATTTATTTCAAGTATTCGCCGCAACGTGACGTTCGATTGTTAAATTCTATTTTACAAGTATACCTTCATCTAAGATACTGTTTAAACAACTCGAGAAACTAAATTTTCATAATACATGAAAATAAGAACATCCCAGCTAACCAAAGTCATGACACTGCTTGATTTTTGTTTCAAACAGTGTCTCTAGTACGTAGTACATAATAACTCAGTATATACAGTTAAGATATTCTTGTTAATGATCCCAGTACTCGTGTATAATCGAAACGCAACTATTAAATGTATCCAGCCCCTTATCGCCCACGTAACGCTACACCGCATGTCGTATGCCCCGTTAGTGCGTGCCTCTAAATCCGACGAAGCCAATAAATCACACGAAGGCAAACAACGCGAGGGTTTTCTATGTATACTGTTACTAGCCCGTGTTTGCGCGGGTAGTCGCTACAAAAGCGGAGTGATGCGCAAACAGTGCCACATTCGGGTGACGATGTCAATCACAAATCGATATCGAACGGTGATGAGCGCAGATAGGTATTAGGATCTCTGATTTTAATTTTAAAGTTTGAATTGGGAACTGATGAGCGCACATATGGGTGACGATATCAATCGGACATTGCGATTACGAATTCATTATTTCAAATTTTAATTTGATTTATACGGCATTTTAGGTTTTTCTATGTATACCTACAGTTACTAGCCTGTGTTTGCACAGGTAGTCGCTGCAAAAGCAAAGTGATGCGCAAACACTGCCACATTCGGGTGACGATATCTATAACAATTCAATATCGAACATTGATGAGCGCATATACGTATTTTTTTTTTTAATTAATTTAGATGTTAACGTAATTTTAAGTGTTTCTATGTATACTGTTACTAGCCCGTATTTGAGCGGATAGTCGCTACAAAAGCGGAGTGATGCGCAAACACTGCCACATTTGGGTGACGATATCAATCACAAATCGATATTCAACGTTGATGAGCTCAGAAGTAGATATTACGATTTCGAATTCGTTATTTCAAATTTGAATTCAGAACTTATGGATGTATACGTTATTTTAAGTTGTTCTGTGTGCACTTTTACTAGCACGTGTTTGCGCGGGCAGTCGCTACAAAAGCGTAGTAATGCGCAAACACTGCCTCATTCGGGTGGTGATATCAATCATTAACTTGGTCTCCCCTTGTTTCGGTAACGTATAAATTTATACGTGTCAAAGTCACCACATTGCATACCTAAAATCGGTAACATACAAATTTATACGCAAGCGGAGTCGATTTTTTTATCGATCTATTGTGTGCAAACACTAAATCGTAGCTATAGACAATGTTCTAACAAAATGTAGAGGATAATATTCTCGTTCTATTGATGTAAAATAGTTGATAGTATGTGTTTGTGGTTCCGGATAAGGTAAACATCCGACAGACGCGCGTTCCCGTTCAGTGGCGTTTCAAGTGTCGCGCGTATAAATAAACAAATTCGTCATTCGAATTGATGAATAAATCTTATTAGATTTCTTATCAGTCTTATGCGTAATACGTTTGTGTATAAAAAAATTTAAGCCTGTGAAAAGTGTGAGTGAAAAAAAGTTTTTGTTTGTGTTTCTAAACGGAAAGAGTAACCTTATCTTCGGTAAGTACCTTTGTGTAAATTCAGGTCAATATTTCGTAAAATAGACGTTTATTTGTGTCTATATTGGTAAAATAGGATGTATTCTTTCTATTTTTGCTAAAAATTAGGTCGTAGACCTTAATATTATTGTTAAAATATTTGCCTAGATTTCGGCCTATCTAGACAAGAAATCCAGGCAAGTTTTTTCAATAGCTTATGAGGTATTTTTAGCTATTTATTTGTTTAGATGACCTAAACTTAGATATGCATTCTTATTTATTAGCTATTTACGATTAGAAACTGCAATAAATCATTTGGCTAAGTTTTATGAAAATATCCTAAAAATATTTGTTTACGTAAAAACAGGGTAAAAATTATGAGATTATCCGGGTGTTTATGTGTGCGGTAGGAATTTTAATAGTAATAGGACACAAACTTCATAGAATTGTGCGTATATAAAACACGTCATCATCATAGAGTCATTTACTTTTTATTTCAAGTGAAAATACATAGTTTTTTAATTATTATTATTTTTGCAAACCTCGGCTAAAAATACTGATATAATTATGAACTTATTCGAGTCAAAGGGTTAATCGATATTGAACGTTTATGAGCGCGAACGCAGATAGGTATAAGGATTTCGACTTTCGAACTAGAATTTTATATTTAGAACTGATAGAGATTGACGTCATTTAAAGTTTTTTAAATACATACAGACGAACATAGAACCTCCTCCTTTTTCAAGTCGATTAATTTAGTTGTTTCTGGTTAGTTGTCTTTGACTATTGGTTTACTTTTATGGAATATTGTATGGTGATAGTCTTTTGACTTCGGAAAAAGAAGGAAATGAAGAATATTAGTAAAAATATGGGCTAAAACACATGTTATCTAAAAAAAATAAGTACTCCGTCCCTTAAATATTACATCACCTCCACGAAAAACAAAACAATATATCGGTTTGTTGATCATTTTCACATCATTGCATAGTGCATAATTTACATCCCTACGACATAATGCATGACAGCTATTATGTTCTAGCTGCCAAAATAAAAACCCAACCTACTACTGTGTTATTTTAATAAAGATAGATTTGGTAAAAGCTTGATCGTATTCAATTATTGAAACGGTTTATCAATTTGTGTATTTGTATCCCGATTAATGTGTCATCGAATTTAATGGACGTCATTAGCAGGCTATTCGCTATGACCGAACGCGGCTCGGTACGATAACTTCGTGAAATGATCGTGTAATGGTATTCGGTACGCCACGAGTAACGTTAAAAATTCTGAAAGAAACCAATCGAAAAAAAAAACCGGTAAATTGGTTTTCAATTTTTTTCGTATTTTTGTTGAAAAATTGAAAACACGTGACTTGTTGAAAAGAATCAAGAATTTTATGAAAAGAAAGGGTTTTATTGAATAAAACGGGTTAAAACAATGTTTTAAAAATTTACTACGTCGTTTGTCGTCAGTGAAAGGTGGGTGTACATAGTAAATCTCTGCAATTGCCGCTTGGGGAAACATATTTTAGGAGCTAATATCGTCGGCAAAATGTAGGCGTACAAAGTACACCTATCGTGGGTGAAATCGTGGGTGTTCATAGTATACTTCTGTCACCTCCGCGCGAGAAAATATATTTTTAGGCCGAACAAGCCTCGTCGTCGAAATGAGAACGTACAAAGTACACATTTCGTCGGAGAGATATGAATACAAAGTACATCCACATTTCTTGACACCTCGCGTCGGTCTCACTGTGGCAAATTTTAGCCACTCATGCTCACGGCTCTGAATGTAAATGAAAGAAACCATCGTTTTTTTCTAAAACTTTCGTTTTTTTTTTTAGTTTTATTAGGAAAAAACATGTTTTATTCCGCATCAGCTGTCATTTGCTTTTTTTTCGAATGAAAAATACTATGGATTTTGAAAGAAACTGAAAAGTTTCAAGTTTTTTTTAACTCTACACTGGAGTGTTATTAAACGATCATTTGACGAAGGCATCGTAACGTGCCGCGTTACGTGTTTAATTGGTCATAGGGAATAATAACCCGTATGCAGATTTGTTAAAGGAATATGTTATGTCAGTTATTAAATATACCTATTTGAGATATTAGAGGAGGATATTATAACCGTGGAGTTTCTTGCCCTTCTGCTCCACTGAAATGACATTCCGAAATAGTAGCAGAGTCTTTGTTAATTTTCTGAGGATTCATAAATACTGTCATGATTTACATGAATAAAAAATATTCTGATTCTATACATTTTAGGTTGAGTAATACTTATGTAACTATAAACTGGGTGACAAATGGTCGGTTTTTGATTCAAGAATTATAGAATAAGTACCGCTTAAATATAGATTAAGTAAGAATATGTCAAGTTATGGTTAATATTTTTGATAGATTAGTTCTTAAGCGGCACTTATCATGAAATTGTATGAAAAATAAACGAAAACCCTGTTAAGCATACAGGGTTAGACAAATTATCTGTTGGGTTGACTTTACACTATTAATGCCTCTATGCTAACGCTATTAAACTTCACTAAAAAACAAAATAATTACTCGTCTGGTCTATGACATAAAATATTGACAACTATAGCACCAGTTTTGTTGTAATTTTCCAAAGGTTAGCAAATTTTTGTAATAGATAAATGTGGTCACTAAAAAGTTTACCGAATAATCCGCACAATAATTAGTTCAATTGCACAGATGAAATATCGTCACACCAATTGGGATAGGACACCGCCACCTTTTTAGCAAAACTATTTTAATCTTATCTTTGCTGTGAAAAGGAGAAAGACCTACAAACATAAATCCATATTTCTTTCTTACCGTAGAGCAAGATTAATTAAAACAACTTTGTTAATAAGACTGGTATGCGCCCAGATAATCTACATCGACATACAACAAGACAAATAACTATCATTAACGAGATTTAGCTAGCAAACGCCACAAAACATAGAAAAGGAAAGAAAAACATGCCCATCCACATTCACACTTAACACAAACTCAAATAGGTACATAGTGTAAACCAAACATATCGAATGTTACTTGCAGTCGGAGAGCTTTTTGAAAAGCAATACCCTACAATATTTGTGCGTCTTGTTTAATTATGGGATGACCTTAAAACTCGACGTGGCTGATCCGCAGGCGTTGATAAATCACACGAATACAAACATTGGTTTGGGTATTGCTTTGTGCGGTTCATCCCCTCGGCGTATCTTAAATCAGAGACTCACCGTCAATCATGCTTGCGTGCTAGTTTTAAGCATCTTTTGACTGTTAACCTTTTAGAAATATCGTTTTTTTCTTTTAACTAGAGTCCTGCAGCTTAAGAGTCAAAGTCACATCACATCACGTCACACCGTCACGCCTATATTCCCCAAGCGGGGGTGGCAGAGGTGTACTGAGTACACCAACGTTTCGCCGACGATGTTAGGTTCCATGTAATAGCGGGCGAGCCTATTGGCATATACCGGACACAATTCCAGACTCCGTACTCGTACTGGGTAGTTTACGTTAGAAAAACTACACTTGTCCGTCTTGTACCTAGGATTTGAACCCAGGGCCAGGTGGAGTCAAAGTCATATACATTTTACTGATTTATTTCTTATGGAAGTCCAACAGCTTAATACAATCTTACAAATAATTTAGAATAACATCTGTAAGCTAATTATAGGACCTCACGCTTAGCGATATGTTACATTTCTGCTCTGAGCAAACAGTGTGCACTTTAAGGTACGCATTAGCAAATTATATAATATGTATATAGTTACAAAATATGTGTGGGAACAGATGCATAAGATTTAAAACAGGTAGGAAATTAATTACTTTTTTGTAAAGCATTAAGTGCTTATCTGCTGTCTCGCCGAGAACACACTTGTGCAAAATAGATCCAAGTCAAATTCTTTGTGAAATATAGTATACCTGTTGCTCGCCCGCAGTATAAAGGAATTATTTTTCAGAACCTTACTAATATTATTAATGCGAAAGTTTGTGAGGATGAATGCCTGGATTTTGTTACTCTACGAAAAACTGCTGAACGGATTTCGATGAAATTTTACAGTGATATGGCGTATACATCAGGATAACACATAGGCTATAAAGATATTACGAAATAAACGCGTACGCATCCGCGGGTTGTTACCCGAAGAATTTATTACAGACTAGCTGTAGCTAGTCTGTAATAAATGAAACCACACTATGGGGAGTACGTTTCTACACAGCGATTCAGTAAAAGTGAAGAGGTTTGGAGCTGCGCTGATTCCAATTCCTCTTGTTGAAGCAAAAAGCTTATAGTGGTTTTAAGCTGTTGTTGTTAAGCAGCCGATGTCTGCTAGTTGATGGCTCCCATGCCAATGTGTTAGTGGAAAATACCCATGAGTTGTATACTGGGCGTTTGAAACGCCAGCTATATGTCTTATTACGCCATGAGGCACATAAAATAAATAAATATTTACTTTACTTTGCCGTAAGTTTTCATCTAGGCATTGGAGAGTTAGATCTTAAGAGTGTAGACAAATGCTGCAACTTCAAAGGAAAATATTTAGAGAACTTGCAGCCTGAATGCAGTTGTATCGACTGCTAAAAGTTCAAAGTAGCAGTGGACAGTTCAACGAAATCATAAAAGATATCCAGTACAAATAATCACTAACAAAAAATATCAAATCGATTTTACATTTATAAAATTGGTTAACTTCAAATGGCATCTTATTTTCTTTTACATTCAATGATATAAACACAAAACAGAGATAAACATTGACAGGATTTTACCGATACCTACAATAATAGGTATACCTACTTTATTTAGTTAGTTTCAAGTTAATATTAGCGACTAGTAAATTTGTTAAGTATAATCTGTTGTATGTTAATTTCGAGTTTGTAAACGCATCTACGACCCAGGAATAATCCCTAGTGTGGGGCTACGTTTTCTTTAAACAATTAATCAATCAATCATAATTTACTTTGCAGTATTGCTAAAACTGTAACAATATAAAGCTCAATCATGGAGCTTCGGTAGTACGAAAAAAAATCTATGCTCGGTAAAAGTTAAGTACCATTTTCGATTAGACAGCCAATCGTTATCCAATAGGTACCCAAAAATCTCAAAAAAGTCTTCAACATAGCTACAGAACAAAAGCTTAAATCTCCAGACAATACTTAAATGCGTCAGTGTTCCATCGAGAATTTTTGCATTTCGAGTAGAATAAATGCAGGGGCTTAAATCGTTAGTTGCTCATTATATTGATGACAATAGGGGGCGGTACGCAGTTAGGCATTAGAAAGCCGGGCGGCGCTAATGACATCCAGACAAACCTTGTGCACGTCGACACGGCACATTTTACCGAATACCTCTTTGTTCGTGAACTCGACTTTTAATTTACCTTTTTAAATGTTCCGCTGCGCATAATTTGATAGTGCTTATGGAACTCACGAATGCATCGCGATTTTTTAAGACGCAATGACGGTTAATGATTTTGTTGGTGAACTTTTTGTTTAGGTTTTCGAATACGGAATTAAATCTGAAACTTCAATGTTGATTGTACATTAGGTGTAGAATAGGAAAATTTAAATATTTTAAGCGCGTGTATTTACTAGGTTATTTGAAAAGAGAACGCTGCAAAGAAAATGTTATGCTTAAAAGCATAGGGTTAATTTAGTCAATTAATAA
This sequence comes from Phalera bucephala, assembly GCA_905147815.2. Classification (NCBI taxonomy): domain Eukaryota; kingdom Metazoa; phylum Arthropoda; class Insecta; order Lepidoptera; family Notodontidae; genus Phalera; species Phalera bucephala. The sequence continues at coordinate 18,401,700 of LR990609.1, read as the reverse complement.
ATAATTTCAGCAAAACTTATAATATGTTTTTTTTTTTACTTTCAGGGCCAAGGAACCTCACAATGGAACCGTCAACTTTTTTTAAAACGAATGAAAATGCATCGTTCATATGAAAATGTTCTCTACATTGCATAGACCTATTGGTTTCGAATCGAAGGAGAGCCCCGTGGCGCCATCTATTTGCAGTTTAGTGTACCAACATCAAGTCGCCGCGTTTATCCGTACGGTGGGACGTGTTAAATGAAACGGCCGACAGAACGGCTCGCGTCAATATTGACACAAAATCCCATAATTTCGACCGCCACGCACACAATAGATTTATAAGATAAACACAAAGTAAAATGTCTGTAAATAGGATTGACAACATTTTAATATATGGTCTTGTGTTTGCATTGGGTTGGTCTCCTCTCGGTTATGCCTACATGCGTTAATGCGGCACCGTGAAATCATTGTTTTTGTAGACTCTACGGAGATTAAATATGAATAAAAGAACAAAGCGGCGTGAACATATTGTATTTTTTTCAGTAAAGTTGACTTAGTAAGCCTGTGGGATTCTGCCAGTGCCGCCATGCCTCGTTAAGTACCTACTTTTGTCGTGTGGGAATTTAAATAAAGTTTTCTGTAATTCTTTGCGTCATATTTGTATCTAGTTGAATTATTATAAGCAGATTTCTCTAGTGTCCGGTAACTCGGTGTAAGGTTTTGCATATTTTTACAATGCGTATGTGAAAGTAATTATATTCTATGGAGTGTGTAATTTCTGATTATATTCTGGTTGCCTCTTCAAATAGAGATGTTAATAGCAGCTGTTTTACGAATTCAGAAGCCTAATAGCTTTTTATTAGATTTTTTTGCACGTAAAGTTTTTATTTAATATTGACGAAGATTCACGATTTTGAGAATTCGCAAACGGCTTGGTCTAGTGGTTAAAGCGTAGGCCGCTCCTACCATTGGATCAGCTAATTGAGAGTTCGATCCTGTACGTATCAAATCTTGTGTAACCCAAAAATATTTGTTCAGGTCTGGGTGTTTTATAGTTCTTGAATATTATGTTCACAGTAATAGTAAATTTCTAATGTAAGTAGGGAGATGTATTGAAAAGATATCTTGCTATATGTTCAACAGAGTACTTGTAGTTGTTATTATCTTGATGTTGGTAACGTTTGGTGTAATTATTGCCAGTCTTAAAACCTATTAATGCCCTTACAAACAACATTATACAAGCCCTTACTGACGGCTGGGCTTGTCTTTCAAAGTACTTATGGGGAAATGAGACAGTACATATCGTCAACTTATCTATCAGCCCAGCTATATAAAGGAACAATGACTTTTAATCATCGTGTAACCTGCGTTAACACCATAAAGTAACTCAACCTATTTAACTGCATAATTGTAAGAAGACCAATAGGTACACTAAAAATAAAAAAAAATCGACTATTTAAGATATCACTTACTAGTTTCTGCTTGTGATATCGCCCGCGTTGATTTTAGATATCAACCTAACGTTTTTCCAACATTAAAAGTATGTGGTAATCCAGGTAATAAACTATCTTTATGCCAAGTTTCATCCAAATCCGTTCTGCCGTTTTTGCGTGATTGAGTAACAAACATACAAATATATAAACATACAAACTTATACATTTATTATATATTTTAACTTTCACATACATTATTATGTTTCAGACACCACCATTTTATTGTTTCCTAATAAGTAGCATATGAATATATATAGGTATAGGTACATATCTTTGGAATTATCGATCTACCAACTTTAATTGGATGAATATTTATTTCCTTTTGATACACACATTAATATATCGCCGTATTTAACATTATACCTTATTAAGACGGCACTTACACACACACACACACCCCACCACGCCTATATTCCCCAAGCGGGGGTGGCGGAGGTGTATTAAGTATACCCACTTTTCGCCGACGATGTTAGGTCCCATGTAATAGGGGGTGAGCCTATTGCCATATACCGGGCACAATTCCAGACCCCGAACTCATCTGGAAAATTTCGTTAGAAAAACTACATTTGTCCGATCTAGGATTTGAACACAAAGCGATGCGCTTTGCCACTATACCATCGAGGCAGTCAAAAATCTATCAACCTGTTAAGCTACAAAGCTTGTCAAAGAAATACACATACACATAGATTTAAAGAACTTAACCCCCCTAGAAAAGTCATGTAAGAGACAGTCGGTCTTAGTCCAGCTGCAAACTTTACCCATATCCTTTAATATCCTATCGTCCATCGAAATGACAAATACGTCAATTTAAATTACTTGAACTGTTTTGCATCCATTCGGGGACTGTCATGAAAGGATGCGGGCAAAGGTATGACATTCGAGAGGCTTAGCGCATATTGTTGATGGGCTCCACCTGAACAAACTCGGGCACGTCAAAGAGCGGATTTTAACAGTTTGTGTTTACAGATTAGTATTGACAAACAGTTTGAGGCAGGTAATCTTCCACGGTATATTAATGCTACATAAAATACCGCCGGATGTTGTTCGCGGATCTTTTCATAAACATCACTGATGCGTTGGGAATATAAAGGTGAGTAATTTTAATATTATTTGCTATTTTTTATACTGTTTGTTTGAGGGAATCGGTCGAGAGAATTCTCTTGTACACAGATTATATTTAGGTACTATAGTATCACCAAGAATATTTTCGGTGGTGGATCATATGATTGGTGTCAATATTTTGTGAGCACCATCTTCAACAAAATATGTTGATTTAAAGGGACTGTTTTGTAATGATAACAAGTTATTATTGGTGTATATTTTACTGCTTAGGTAAGTAGATACAGAGAATTATGGGTCAGCGAAGATAAGTACAAAAATTATGGAACATGCTCAAGAAAAATCCTATTTATAATTATATATCGACCTTATCCAATTTAAAAAGAACTCTAATTAACTTGAAAGAAATTATCTACTCCAGCGGATAACTGCGTGTAGTTATCTACAAATTAACTTTATAAGCAGCGGATACGATTGATATTTAATTATATCAGGGATAATTCTCAGCCAGATTTTCGCCATAGCTGTACTGACCGAAAAAATTATTCTGTTTTACTAACTCAATAACTACACTCTCTCAACTAACTCATACCCGACCCCTATAGCGAGCCAAAGTGAATCTTGGCCTCCGAAACGAGATTGTTGAGAGGCTTGGACCTCAACCACGTCCTGCCAGCGATTCCTAGGACGACGGGTCAACGGCACAGATAGGCCTTCTTTACACTGCGATCTTCCCCCGTTTTTTGAATATGGCTTAGCCATCGGAGTCTGTACGCTTTGTTCTCTCCTATGATATTAGAGCCAGCAATGAGTTCATTATTGGTAGGGTCCACTCTAAGGGTAGGTAGATAGTATTTGATATCGAATTAATTCTTCTTCTACCAATCTTTTTCGCACCCTACTCTCATAGTCCTTCTCATTAATGCCTGCCAGTTACGAAAACTCTTGAGTTGCCTCTAAGCCAAGACGCGATGCATTTGATTTTTTGGGTGAACCAACGACGGTGGCTGGTGCAGACTAGTTATTTGTCGATTATATTATTACAGATGTCTTACAATATGAATTTATAAAATTATTATACAATTAAACATATACCACAAAGGGATCCTGCTGTCCAAACATTCAATTCGAAATCCCCCTATAAGACTTAGAAAAACTCAAGGACCGTCAACCCAGCGTTGCCAACCAAACGTAGCATTAAAATCACACACAGTCTTCCATTAAACGCATTCTGTATCTGATTAATGACTGCAATGAGACAGATAAAAGAACGGGCAACAATAATTCATGTCGCTATGTTTGTACACGATCCGTGTAACAATGCAACGAACGGTAAAGGGGTGACAATATTTAACTCGAAATCAATGGTAACACCATTGTATGCACACCACGTCAGTGAGAGGGGGAACTTTATGTCTTTTGCTTATACTAATAACACCACCCTCTGGGGTGGTTCCTTCGAATAGGGAGCATCTAAACTTTGTATGTTAATATAAACAGCCGTGTAGGCTTCGTCGCGAACATTCAATGTACTAAAAGCGTTATTATTATATAAGCAACCCCGCGAACGGAATTATTCTGTAAGGGCATGTAAAGCGCTTTGAAAACGGGTTTATTACAACTTCGCTTAAGAGTTTTGTGGGCACTTAAAAACAGAGCGAGTCAGTGGACACACAGTTTGAATAAATTTATGTAATTATAGTTATTTACGGACTAGTGACGCTTTAATTATTAGCATGGGAGTATCGTAAAATAAATAGGCAAATCATGTTGGAATTTTAAATATAAGTCATCGAGTTTGATTTAGGTTGGGTTGATAGATATTGGTGTTGATAGAAAAGAAAAAAAATATAATTGTGAAATAAACGCTCGAAGATAAAATGTTAATATTTGTTTTACAATCTGATTTCCTGTTTTTGAACATGCAAACGAAATCCTTTTAATGGTTTACCGTCTAGAAAATAGATAAGTACTAATAAACTGTATAAGAAAACAGACTACATCTTTAAGTAAGTCTACCATCTTCAAAGAATCTAAACCTACATTTAAAATTTAAGACAAATTATTTCAGTAACCTACGAACTCCACCCACCTAAAAAACCTACCAAATCTAATTTCGACCAACAGAACTTACAACACAAGAGCGCTAAACGAAACCAAGAAACTTCCACCTTCCGCAACATCCACCCGAGTATTCGTGGAAGCTGTCTCTGCCTACATCGAATACAAATATCTTTCTCGCCTTATGTAAATAGAGAGCGGGACAAACTCCGAACGACTACGAATTCGTAGGAAAGCGTAGCGAGCAAGATTCACGCCGTTACATGTGTAGGAGCGAGGGGCGAGGGCGCCGCGACATTGGGCGGACATGTGTCGGCCTCCACCTCCTCTCTTATCATAAGGATGTGTTCGTCCTCTACCCACCCGCTTCTGGCACCCACTTGAATTTGTATGCACATTATACATGAGCCGACGTGTCGACCTATCATCTTTATATTGCTACCACTCCGGCCGAAACATTCTGTAAACACCACTAAGCTATACGCAGGATTTGTTAGTCAGATTCGGCGCTTACTTTGTATTAAATGTTTGGTAAGTGATTATCAGAAGCTCATAATTTGTTTTTGAATAAGTTTGCTAATCAATTTGCGCACGTCTTATACCCAACAAAATCTATAGTGCACACTATTCTCTTGAGTAGGTATCAACTAGGACCGCTCTACCATATTTTTATTTCATAGGACAATCGAAGGTAAACGAGAATAACTTGAACATAGACCGCACGAGGCAAGAATTTATGTGACCCACGATATTTGTTTCAGCATGAGTGTTTGTACAGTGTGAAATTTGTAACTGCACCTCCGTACAGAAGAAACAAGGTTGTTGTATGAAAAATTAATTCGCCACACCTTTTAATCCACATATCGGCCACGATATTAGATCCCAAAATTACTAGGTGAACCTACTGCCATTAAAGAGAGCAAAATTCCAAATATAAAAAGAAAAACGAAAAAAACGATTTCGAGAATTGGCTTCTAAACGCATGGCACAACTGCAGGTCCAATATGCTTAGGTATACACAATATAACAATGTTTAGTAGGCATACCTAAGCCCTCTCGGAGCGTTTAGCATTACCAATTCGCGGCTCATTGAATCCAAATTGGGCTCGGCTTTGTGGAATCCCTTTTCTCCCTTTTTCATTTTTACGAGTGTTGCTTTGACGCCGGCCCGCTAATGAACTCCGTTTAACCCTGCCGTTTCATTAAAATTATGCTAAGATCTAATTGGACCGAGTAAACCGCGGTGTCTTCGTAAGTAATCGTATCTATGATTTTGAGTATCTTATGTAGTCTCCTAGTAGGTACCAGTGCGAGAATGTAAACCGGGCCAGTTTGCACGGGCATAAAAATGGCAACAAAGTTAAGTTTCAAGTTCATATAGCCTCCTTGTGCGTTTTATGTTTATTTTTCTGAACATTGCTAGGCAAGATGGCCAATTAATGTAAACCAATGGTAATTAATTGGCCTCCGAAAGCACTCTTGTGTCTCACTGAGTTGGGGTTCCAGAACTTCAAGTCCTGTCATTTTTAACGTACTATAGATAGAAATAGAAAAAAAAGACATACAAAGAATAATATTGGTGTGGAAACAACTATTATATTTTTTTAAGATATTTCATAAAAGTAGAAGAAGTGAATACTGCCGACATCAATTACGCGAATTTAAAGAAAAACTACGTACTATTCCAGATTCATACACCAATCAAAACGTCATAACCGTCAAAACTGATTAACAGAAATGTCATTAGAAAACCATTTGCAGAAAGTCCCATTCGGTTCTTGAATACAATGACGATCACATCACTGGCTTTGAAAGGAGAGTAGGACGATAATGAATTGTCATCTTTCTTACAATACGCTTATGGACACTTAGCCTTATTAAAAATAAGTCCTATTGTTGTTAATATCCCTTTCTTTGGGAGAAATATTTACGACAATTTTCGAACGGGTTTATTCGATACAAATTCTTTGATTTTCTTCTTTTTCAAATGATTTGTACAAAAGCTTAATCGATTGCGATGATCGTTGCCGCCAATGGTCAATGTCTCTCATGTTATGACGATAAATTTTGTTTGTAAAGGATTATTCAGATATAAGCGACATATGTTACCGCTGTGGGTACCGAATTGTTTGTATCTGTACAAATAAAAAAGAGTAGCAGGCCGAGTACGCCTGCTTGTGGTACGCCATATTTTTAAGTCTTGCTTCGGATAAATAATAATTATATCTGCTTAATGTATGTTTTGAATATACTCCAGATATTTTATAAGTTTTCTACAAATGCATAATTAAGTGTGAATTAAACGTGATGATATAACAATAAGCATAATTTAAAGTGCATCTGGAGTGTGCGTCCCGTCGGCGTGTGATGCGTGACGAATGGTGGCAATGGACGCGACACATCACCGAGGGGAACTTTTAATATTTTGTAGTCTGTTTCTAATTGCCGATATAATTTAAATTAAAAACAACTTCAGCCTTTGGTGTCATGTGACGGTGGAGGAGAAACACCCCTAAATGAAAATAATGGTCATAGGGATCGCCCTACGTCGTCACAAAAAGCTGCTGGTGCAATTGTTGAGGTAACGAAATTTCTTGCATAAATGTTTTTGAAACCGACTTTTTATGACGGTTGCTTATTAAAAAATATAGTTGATAATTTGCTATGCAGTTGACGATTGCTAAACGCCTTAGTTTTCATTGTTTTAACTAAGTTTTTCTAACATCTCTACATATAACTCAGGTAGAATTTCAAAAATGTCTTCGATTCAATAATGTCTAAAAAAAAAAAACATATCATACATAACATAAAATCAAACGACAGTAATTAGTTGAACGAAACATGAATTGAAAATTACAGATAGACGGGCAATGAAATTAGAACATAATATCTCTTGCAACACATCAACAACAAAACATAGTCTCAAACGAAATCAATTCCATAAAATCAAAGGTAAACTGCCGAAATGCTATCGGAAACACAAACAAACCGTTCTCGCCCTCGGCGAGTTGATGGAAAATGATAATTTACAGTGATCACGCTGCCGACACACTGACTGTGTACATTCTCCTTTAATGTCGTATGATTAAACATGAACCGAGGACTTTATCAAACTCTGGCACGCGTTTGTTCGGTGGGATGGGGCGATAGGTGTTTGCGGACCGTGCATCGTCATTCGAGCCGCGAGATAGAGCCGTCAATACGTCGGGTTCGCAACAACCCTGAGTGATTGCTCGATAAACAAGCAGAAGATTTATTTTTACCATCATAATCATAACCTAACGCGATCATAACGGCAGGGTGATCATTTCACAAGGTATTAGAGCTTTAACGTTATTGGGGCTATAATAAACTCTTCAAGGTACCTACGTACTAGCCTTGTTAAAATGAAAAGCTCAATAACCTTTTTATTTTAACAAGAGTGGTAGTAACGATGACACGCCTTCATTTTATCGCACAGAATATTTCTTAAAAAAGTGATGAAGGAGCATCTTATTTTGACAAAGCATGGTCAGATTATGTTAAGGAAGTCGTCGCCAGGTCATGCGTAAACATAAAAACAAGATGAATACGGACTTTCATAAACATTTGTTTCCATTCCCAAGGAATTGAATCATCTATACAGTATTCATTTTTAAAATTGAATACATAACATCATTCAAGACCCTACCGTAACATGTTACCACTTGCAAGATACAAATGATAAGGCAACACTGATTAAAACGGCGAATGAGTTTATAAATGATTACCAATAGGCGCCTAAGCTCCCATAAACAGCACACTAGCTAAGATCTAACAAATCTGAGATGATGCAGTGTGGGCATCAGCGACAGCTCCTCCCGAGCCACTCCAGCGGGTGCGGATCCTGCAGGACGACGGATGTGGGCGCAAACATGAGTGATGAAACTACTCAAATGGATATGACATATTTTAAAATAGATATCTTTTTGAGTGCATTTAAATTGCGTAAATTTAATTTGCGGATGAAGCGCTGCGATTAGTAGTATAATTGTCACGCGGCTACTTTTTGTACAATTTTTGGAAGCGCCTGTCTTCAGCGCCATAATCACTGCACTTAAATTGTAAAATACTGCACTTTCTCGAACCTCTAAATTGAGGACACATTACGTGCAAATTTTCGCTGTAAGGGAGGCACGAGGTTAAAAAGATAAGGTCACCATATTGTAGTTTACCAAGGTATTTGGTGGCATTACAAATGGTGCCCCTATAGCTATTCTCAGGACTGATTACGTTGTCTTTTTAAGTTGTCTCGGAAAAAAGATTTCTTTACGATCTTATCCTGCGCTATTAGCAAAATGTGTCATTCACATACAGGTGTTATAACCTTATTAAGGTTCACCTTCTAACAATTGAGCTTTTCAAAATTATAGACTCTGATAAATCTTCTTACCCTTACATTGTAGTCTTGGAGATTGCGCAGACTTTTTCGATGGATCTATTTAGGTATGTTGTACCTTTGCGCAATCGATAGCACAATGAAATTGAAAACAATAGCACATTGTTTTGACCACGTGACATTCCTTTATTCCTTTATCCCAGATTATTCCGTCTTCTATTAGCTTTAACGACAATATAAAGTCATCTAGGTTACAGATGGAGGTACCTAATGAGCTACTGTTATTAAAAATAAATCATCGCTTAATAAAACGAGCACAATCACAAGACTCCTTCGTAGATCCCCGCAGAGGATCGGGCCGCAAGATGCGACGGAACCCCACTCCGCCATCCGTCAGCCTGTCGTGCCACAGCCACTACACGGCTCTGCACTTAACTTCACGCCAACATACATGTGTCTACGGCTGCGAGGGCCGACTAGCTACTTGTTAATAGTTATGAAGGGCCTAGCGGTCATCCCGCAATACCCAATTATGACCGCCGTGACAGATAGTGGTACTAGTCGACTGTTATGGATGCGGTCGGCGAATTTCTAACGCTATGGGTATCATTAAATGTTTGGTAAGTACACAGTTATATTGATTTATGTAGTTTGGTATTTTAGTGTTTATTAATAATTGCCTCGTTGATCTAGTGGCGTAGTGTGGTAGTGGCGTCCTGAGTTCAAATACAAGCTCGGAATAAGTTATATGCAATATGTAAGACGAAATATGAAAGTGGAGGAAGTCAAACAGATCTGCAAGGAAAGAACTTGTTGGAACTTTGTACTCTTTCATTTCCCCGCAAGGGATCTAGCGTGATTATATAGAGCGGTATAAAAGTTCTCTTTAGCAATTCAGAGTCCGGAATTTTGAGTAATAAAAGATAAGAGAATACATGAACACACAAATCTACTAAGCGATAATCCTTAGTACCAATATACGTTACGTTAGTACACCTAGTTTAAATTAATCGTGCTTTTCTGGCAGTGAACGCACAAAAAATAAGGCGGTTAGGATTTTGGCAGGAAGTACAAATTAGCAACAGTTTGTTGCCACCCTACAAAGAGGGCTGGCACATGTTAATAAATTTTCACAAGTAATGCTTGTGAAAAATTCAGAACATCCAAACAACCATACCTACCACTACAGCCTTATTTTGTTACAGGAACTTACCATATTTTTTAGGTGAAGATTGGTGTTTGCGCACTTATCATGTCATACAAAGCTACAAAACACAACAGTGAGCTGACCTCACCAAAAACAAAACATTCTTCATCTTCCATTCCCAATTACCAAAAAGCCATCTCTTATATTTTTTTAGGTTTAATAAAACAACAGTACACTGCTGTGTCGTGGAGGCGTTATAGACACAATTTTTATATAGAAACAACCAGACCGGAACAAACATCTTTGAGTTGCTTGTGTTGCTGGAATCGAACCCACGACCTCTCGATTCAGTGGAATGAAGAGCCTGCACATGCTACTAAACCATCGCTTTAGAATACTAGTAAATTGCTTTAAAAACCTTTTATAAATCTTCCAATACTGAAAAACCTTTTAATTTACTCGTCCATGTAAAAAAGCCATTAGGGCTTATACCGATTTCACGCAGTAATTTTGCACTCTTAATAGCACCGAAATACCGAAATGAACGATAAATACTAAGAATTGCCGCAATTAAACGACAATCAATATAATGTAAAGCTGTAGATAACGAAATAAATAGCGTTTGGATAATCATTTTTCTTTGGGAAAACCATGAGTTAACTAAATAGAGGATGTAGAAATTTGTCCATTAGTAAAATTGATCAGTTTTTAGTGGATCACTTCAACCAATGAATGTGATTACTTATATCTAAATAGCTGTACCCGCAACTTTGTTCGCGTTCTATCAGGCGTGCATTTCACATTCTTCAATTTTTTTTGAGACAGAAGGTAGCCTTCCTTCAAATTTATTTCCTTGCTTAATTTGATCAGAATTTCTTCAACGGTTTGGGCGTGAAAAGTTATCGGACAAACGACCCAACACGTTCTACGTGGAAACTCCCCAACATGAGCATTCTGCCCGTTCTAACCTACGGTGCTCAGACTTGGTCACTGGCTGAATCACAAAAGCCCGAGCTCAAGGTTTGTCAAAGAGCGATGGAACGAAGCATATGGGGTATAAGATTAGCAGATAGATTTTATAACATCTGGTAGCAGGCTGGCCCTGGTTTTGGTCTTGGTCTCGCATCAGTCACCTGGTCTTGATCTTGGTATTGCACACTCAGTCTTGGCCTTGGCTTTGGTATTAAATAAGAGTCTCGCAAGAGTCTTGCATTGACCGAATGCTTCTTATCAATCTATACATATGTTCTTGCAAAAAGTTATAATGAGTGTCGGTTAAGATTGTATAAAAGGTGTAATTAGCAACAAAACAAAGAGCTCATTCGTTTTTTTTATATTATTTTATTATAGATTTATAAACACCGTCACGCTATATTGGAAATTTCTCGGCACTCTAGGTATCGGCAGGGCACGACGTCAAGACCTACCAAACACAATAACTTCTGTCGATTGTCACTGTTCCTTCTGTCGATTGTCTTACCGTACATCGAACGCTTACTTTCTTGGGTGGTCTTAGACGTCCGAACATTAATCCTTTTTACTTTTTTCAGTCGACTCTTGTGGGGTTAAGAAGATCACAACGTCCATCAAATTCAGGGTTGTTGGCTGTGACAAGATATGCCGATTCATGATTGTAAAAGTACTGGATTATATCCTTCCGGTAATCACTCACCTCATGAACTTCTCTTTGGAACCTGGTGCTTTCCCAACTCTTTGGCGAAAAGCTTTTGTTCGCCCCCTGCCCGAAATTCCTAATCCCTCCCTTCCTAGCCACTTTCGTCCAATATCCATTCTCCCTTTTCTTTCAAAAGTGCTCGTGGCCTGCGTTAATAAGCAATTAATTCATTTAATTTATTCTAATAATTTAATTATTCCTCTTCAATCTGGGTTCAAGCCTGGCCATAGTACCGTTTCTGCCCTCCTTAAAGTGAACGGTGACATTTGAACAGGCATGGACGATACCAAAGTTACCGTCCTTGTGTTGGTAGATTTTTCACGATATCCGTTCTCTCCTATCGTCTGTGCTCTCAGGAGTTGCTGGATTGGTTCTTTTCTTATCTTCGAGAACGCTAGCAGTCAGTTTTAAGTGATGAGACGTCATCAGTTTGGCGTCACCTCAACGCTGGCGTTCCTCAAAGCGACATACTTCCTCCTCTTTCTTTTCCATTTTCATTGATTTGATAACCTATAAACTTCAGTGGGCATATCATCTATATGCCGATAACTTTCAATTATACTTGCAAGACAGTGCTGATCTAATCTTCGACATTATCAGCAAATTAAATCGAGATCTACAGGCAATCAAAAATTGGTCCGACAGATTTGGTGTCGCTGTAAATCCGGCGAAGTGCCAAGCACGTTTTGTGTTCTAGACTTATAAACCTCCACTTGAATTCAGTGGGACAGTTAAACCTTTAAGTTCTAGCGTCAAAAATCTCGGTATACACATCGACAGTACGCTTAGCTGGCAGACTCAAATTATGTTTGTTGGTCAAAGTGTCACCGGGATTTTGCGATACCTATATAGATTGCTTCCTTCTCATACCAAAGAAATGCTTGTGAAGTCCTTGATTTTTCCTATTTTTGACTATGGTGACGTGTGCTACTTCGACCTCAATGCAGATCACCTCAATAAACTTGACCGCCAACTTAATAACTGCATTCGATTTGTTTCGTTCACTTTTAAAGTGGTTGCCTATTCGGCAACGCAGAGCTCTAAGGGCACTGTCAACATTATTCTTTATCCTTCACTCTTCTGTCTCGCGTCTGGCTTATCTTACTTCCCTATTTCGGTACCTATGTGCCAATCATGATAAACATCTCCGGTCTTCAAATGATTGCGTTCTTCAGTGCCCTTCTCATCGGACTGATTTCATTCACTCTTCTTTATTTGTCCAATCTATCCTTTTATGGAATGCATTGCCCCAGGAATCAGGATGGCTCTCGTCTCTTTTAAAAAAATTGCAGGACTATCTGTGGGACAAAATGTTGGCGGATTCTTCTAAATGTTTTATGTCATTATGTCAAACGTTTTGGTTCATATATAGTTCATATATAACTATGTGTGTATGTAATAGTTTTATGTATTATATGGTATTTATGTACCTTTTGTTATAGGTATCTATTTAGTTTTATGTTTTAAATATTGTATTCAAATATAAATTACAGACCAACTAAAGTTCGTGTGTAATGTATATTTGTTTTCCTAATATTCTCTTCCTTCTCAAGGTAGACTGGCAGAAAATGCCTCGGGCATTAGCCTGAGGCATTGTCAGCCAGTCTGCACTTATGTACATACCCGGACTATTAGTCCGCCTATGTACATAAGTGCATAAAGAATTAAATAAATAAATAATCTATATTCCCCAAGTGGGGTTGGCAGAGGCGTACTGAGTACACCCACTTTTCGCCGACGATGTTAGGTCCCATTTAATATAAATAATATATACCGGGCACAATTCCAGACTCCGGACTTATAATGGGAATTTTCGTTTGAAAAACTACATTTGACCGACCTAGAATTTGAACCTAGGACCTCGTGATCACAAAGTGCGCTTTGCCACTAGAACAATCAGAATCAGAATCCTTTATTTGTTAATCACGGGTAGTGCAAAGTTGATAATAATAAATTAAAAATAATTTTTACCATTTACAAAGGCGTACAAAGTAAATGGTCATGATTTACTCAAATATCATGCAATAAAATTAAATATAAAATAACATTATAAAATTGAATATTAAATTATAATTATAATTGATAATAAATTATGTCCCATTAATTTTTACAAAATTGTCATTTTTCAATCAATATTGAACTCAAATTTTTTCTAAATTTGTCAATTTGCATATCTTTTATATATTTTGGTACTTTATTGTATATTTTTGGTATTGCGCTCTTAATGGACCTCTACGTATTTTCGACATTTTTGTGAACAATTTCGGTTTTTTTTTTTGACAAATATCACAACCCCTAAAATATATAATTATGGTACTGTTCGTATTTTTAACGATTTTAATAACGGAACACAGCTATCTGTTATTTTCAGATTACACATTGCTCAGATACATCTCTTTTATGCTTTAAATACCAAATCTTTATGCGTCGAATAGCCCCAGAAAATGATACCATAGATAGTAGGACTGATGCTACTAGACCATGGTAAGCTGTTAGAACAGTTTCACGATTTGCTACTTTGTATAGGGCATAGGATGATTGGCTTAGTCTTCTGGAAATTTCATCAATCTGGGGTCTCCAAGTAAGTTTTTTATCTAAAGTGACCTCTAAGAATTTTGTTGTTTCAACTTCTAAATTAATTTTCTCGTAACTTACATTTAATTACCTTTGTTGACGGCGTCCTTGGGTAAAATTGCATTATTTTTGTTTTCGTCATATTAATTTTTAGACCGTTTTTATTTAGCCATGTCACAATATCTATAAGCGTATCAATTATATCTTTCTCGTAGTCATTTTTATTAGTGCAATGTACAAGAGCAGTACTATCGTCAGCGAATAAAATCATCGAGTGGCGTACAGATTTTGGTAAGTTGTTAATATGTATCAAAAACAATAATTGTCCTAACACTGTTCCTTGGGGGACACCCTTGCGTACGTATCTCAGTTTCGAATAACATTTTACTGCCTTTCTGGTTCTCCAGCATATTCGAGTAATTTCAGTTTGTATTTTAACGGTTTGTTAGGTATGATTTTAATAATTTATATATATTGCGTCTAATTCCATAATTATATAATTTATTTAATAATATCTTGTGGTCTACATAGTCAAAAGCTTTCGTGATGGCGTGCAATATATTCGCACATATAGAATTTCTTTCATCCGTATTGGCCATTACCTTGTTCACTAAGTCAAAAATACCCATATTAATTGTCGTATTTTGTCGGAATCCCTTTCGTTCGTCACTTAATATATTGAATTTGTTCAAAAATATAGATTTACATAGTATTTTTTCAAAAATTTTAGAAAGTACGGAAGAGCCCTGGTCTATAGGTTTTTATATCCTCTTTATTTTTTCGTTTGTGTAGGGGTTTAACAATCGAGATTTTCAATGCCCCAGGAGATATTCCTTTTGATATACTTCTGTTTATTATGTATGTTAATACAGGAGTTATTAAATCCTTAACATATTTTATGACTTGTGTTGTTATACCGTCATATCCTACACTATTTGTGTTCCGTAAGTTCGTAATTACAGAACTCATATCACTATTTATAACGGGCGACATGAACATTGATTTACAATATCCATCAGGTTTCTGTTTATGTAAGTTACCACTTATAATAGGAATGTCAATATGATTGTCATTATTAAAATTACTATTATTTAGTTTATTTTTCGTCGTCTCGTCAATAAAATAATCATTAAACGCATTTGTTATGTCATATGGACGCGTCATTGTCTTTGTAACCGTTTTAATTTTCATAATATTTTCCTTTAGTAAATAATATTTATATCTAATTATGACTTACCACGTACCTTTGGATTTAATTCTTGAAGTTTGTATGTCCCATTAAACAGTCTCCTTTTTCTCTCTCAATTCTTATAAGATATGGGTCGAAATGTCTGTTATGGGTCGAATTGATATGTATGGGTCGTCGTGCTAGGAATTGCGAGTAGCTTGGTGGTACCAAGTTGCTTGCAGATCCTAGCGCGATCAAGAGTTTCAGTGTGGGGCCGAGGCAAAAGTTTTAGGTCTTGGACACAATCTGCACGCAATGTTGTTCGCATTCATACAATTCTCATTGCATGTGCTTCACCGTAGCACGACAGCATATGACCATACTCCTGAGCACCAAAACCTTGAGGATCCGCAGCCGCCGCCTGGCCTGGGAAGCAATGTTTCATTTGACCAAAAATACATATTCACACACATAACATACGAATTAATAAACATACAGAACTAATTTCACATCGCACGTACGTTGCGAACTAGTCAACTATTTGCATTAGCCCGACTGCTGACTTTTGCATAGGAACAGAGCCAAACATCGACTAGATAGGTATTCTACTAAACGAAGGGGAAGGACGATCCGCCAAACAAAACATTCGATGTCTTTCCGACCGCTTTCGAGGATCGGTCTTGGTCTTGCTAAAATAAGGTGGTCTTGATTTTGGTCTTGCAAAAATTAACCAAGACTGATTTTGGGCAACAAAAAACACCACAATACGCTCTAAAACGGGAATTTCCGATATGGGCATTTAGTCTGCAAACCTTAAATAGGAGTGGGCAGGGCATTTTAGTCGAATTCATCTTGAAAGACGGGCTAGAGTTGTCACTCAATGGGTGCCTGCCGATGGGCATCGACGACGGGGCAGTTATAGGAAACATTAGCGTGACGATCGAAAATTCAGACATGTCAAATAAAACTATTATTTTCATATTTCATCGCGTTTATTTTTGATTTTTAAGTTCCTGTCGTATCGGGTGCTTTGCAGCACCTGTGCTCACGGAAAGGACTGAGGGGTTAGATGGTGTCTTGAGGTCAAGACACCATGAGCTCATTCTGTGTAAATCAGGCCACAAAAATAGTTAAGAAGTTTGAGGGTACCCCGGAAGAACTATGCCTTTTGGACATCTAACACCTAAGCCTGTGACCATAGGTGCTGCAAAGCACTCGAAACGTCGGGAACTAAAAAATCAAAAATAAGCCTCCCTAAAATCCAAAAAAATTGTTTAGTTTCATGTAATATTCGCGTAAATCTAAGAACTATACATACAGGCTGATATTTCGCTATCACGATCGATATCACACTAACTATCCATCGTACAAATACCTACTACCTGGTGTGCAATATGTAGTTACTAATTTCTGCCCGCGACTTCGTCCGCGTTGATTTTAGACAGGAACCTTGCATTTTTCCAGGATAAAAAGTATCCTATGTGTTAATCCAGGTAATAAACTACCTGTGTGCCAAATTTCATCCTAATCTGTTCAGCCGCCGTTAGTAGGATACCCGACCTTTGGTAAAATTTGTATAGAACAAACAAACAGATAGATAAAGCGAAATAATAAACTGTGATAGTCTATGAAATATTTCCGTGTGGGGACGGATCAAGAAAACAATCTCCCCACCGCATGCTGGGCTCTGGAATGGCGATACACATGGCATCCAAAGCCCTAGTTAGTTGGGTTACTGCTAGGAGATCATAGCCCACAGGAGCCGTAAAAGGTGCCTAAGGGGCTTTTAGACGAGAGGATGGGCAGCAGCGTCCTCCTAATACCTACTAACGCTATACTGCGATCGCCAACCCGCCTGCCAAGCGTGGCGATTATGGCATCATCCTCTAAATGATTTCCACAAATATTAAACGGCCCCCAGTCCCTGGCCGCCCCGCTAGTCCTGGCCACGGTAACGGCGGGGTGAGGTGTGCTAAGAATCCCCGGAAGAGGCATGGCTAATGACAACGACGACCATTGGCGCTGGCAACTTTTAACATGCGCACACTGCGAACTGACGAAAAGATCGACGAGTTAGAGGACGAATTGAGCAAGTTACACTGGGATATCATAGGATTGTCTGAAGTCCGAAGAGAGGGTGAGGACTCGATAACACTTAAATCCGGAAACTTGCTCTATTTCCGAGAGGGCGACCAGCAGTCCCAGGGTGGTGTCGATTTTATAGTCTACAGGTATCTCGTGAACAACGTTGTCAAGATCGAGAGTGTGTCGACTAGGGTAGCGTACCTGATATTCAAAATGACCGAAATTATTCACTGAAAATTATACAGGTATACGACTTCGACACACCCAGACGATGAGGTAGAGGTTATGTATGAGGATATATCTAGAGCCATACATACCTCTTAAACTCACTACACCGTACAAAAAGAACCAATAAGCTCTCAGGCGTTACCCTCAAGCTTATGGAGGAAAGACGCAGGATGATCCTGCAGTTTCCAGAAGAAGATTCCGAATGCCAGCGGCTCAATAGGCAGATCTCTAAGTCTCTGACTCGTGGTGTACGCGAGTATAATACTGACAAAATAAGAGAGACTATCGAGCGCAACAAAGGCCGTAAAGTGTTTGCAAGAGATCGGTCTATCGGACAGAGCCGGTTGAGTAAGCTAAAGACCGGAGACGGCAGGATTGTATCCTCTACACCGGAACTCTTGAGGGAAGTCGAGAAATTCTACGGCCAGCTATACACATCAGTACAACCACCTGTCTGCAATCCGGCCATAAACCTAAGAGCCAGATTGACCCGACACTATACCGAAGACATTCCGGACATCAGTCTGTACGAGATTAGTATGGCTCACAAACAGCTCAAGAACACCAAAACGCCAGGCGATGACGGTATAACAGCCGGGGTTCTCAAGGCTAGTGGAAAACCTATATTGAGGGCACTCGGGAATTAATTCAACACCGTCATCCTCGAGGGCAAAACACACCACCAGCCGCAGTCATGGAGCGGAAGTGTGGTGTTTCTCTTCTTCAAAAAGGTGATAAAACCCTCTTGAAGAATTATAGACCCATCTCACTTCTGAGCCACGTCTATAAACTGTTTTCAAGAGTCATCACGAATCGTCTCGCGCGCAGACTCGATGACTTCCAGCCTCCCGAACAAGCCGGTTTCCGAAAAGGTTGCAGCACCATAGACCACATTCATACGCTGCGACAGGTCATACAGAAGACCGAACAGTACAACCTGCCACTATGCTTAGCGTTTGTGGATTATGAGAAGGCCTTCGATTCGATCGAGACTTGGGCTGTACTACAGTCTCTCCAGCAGTGCCAAGTAGACTACCGGTATATCGAGGTGCTGAAGAGTTTATACGAAAACGCTACTATGTCAGTCCGCCTTCAGGACCAGAGCTCGAAACCTATTCAACTGCAGCGTGGTGTGAGACAGGGAGACGTTATATCCCCGAAACTGTTCTCCGCCGCACTGGAAGATGTCTTCAAGCTTCTGGACTGGAGAGGACTAGGTATCAACATCAACGGCGAGTACATCTCTCACCTTCGATTTGCCGATGATTTCGTGCTCATGGCTGATACCCTGGAAGACCTCGGTACCATGCTCGACGACATCATTAGAGTCTCTCAACAAGTAGGTCTTAAAATGAATATGGACAAGACGAAGATCATGTCAAACGTCCATGTAGTACCAACTTCTATAAAGGTTGGAGACTCTACGCTCGAAGTTGTTGACGATTATATATACCTGGGACAAAGAATCCAATTAGGAAATCCAACATCGAGAAAGAGGTCAATCGCCGAATCCAGCTCGGCTGGGCGGCATTCGGGAGGCTACGTAACATCTTCTCGTCCAAAATTCCGCAGTGTCTTAAGACAAAAGTCTTTGACCAGTGTGTGTTGCCAGTGATGACTTACGGCACTGAGACATGGTCGCTTACGATGAGCCTCATAAGGCTCAAGGTCACCCAAAGAGCGATGGAGAGAGCTATGCTCGGAGTTACCCTGCGAGATCGAATCAGAAACGAGGAGATCCGCAGGAGGACCAAAGTCACTGACATAGCACTTACAATTGCCAAACTTAAGTGGCAGTGGGCACATCGTAGAACTGACGGCCGTTGGGGCAGAAAGGTTCTCGAATGGCGACCACGTACCGGAAGACATGGAGTGAGTAGGCCCCCTACAAGGTGGACCGATGACCTGGTGAAGGTCGCGGGTAGAAGTTGGATGCGTACAGCACAAAGCCGCAGTCGTTTGTCCTGCAGTGGACGTCTTTCGGCTGAAGAAGAAGTCTATGAGCTATAGCTACAGAGTTTACATTATCCCCTAGCCTAACTTGGGACTCATTTCTTAGTTTAGTTTCTATCATTTTGTTCTCTTATTAAATTGATTAACTAAAATACATATCCTTTGAACCACTGAAATCTTGATCGAACACCTATATATTACTTGCTGGATAGGCAAAGCGTAGAGTTCCTTCAAATTCTTCTCTCGATTTCTCTGGCTTCTTACACTCATATCAATATTAAGTCAAGTTCTTTGCGATACAATTTGCTTACTAAGCATTTTGTAAATCATTTATAATACTATCTTCATAAAGACTATCAGCATAAAGAACTGGGGAATAATTTAAGAAAAATTAAACTTAACAATCAATGTCTAACATTGGAATTTTTATTAAAAAATAAAATGTACAATATAATCGATAACACGGTAAAAGTTATAAACCCCTACATTCTAGGAAATAACAAATAGGCACTAATCATGGTCTAAACGTAGTAGGCTTAATAGCTGTACGATGATCTGTGGTAACAATCACAATAACATTGTATAATGATATAAAGTTATTACGTACAATTATTGTATAGTGTTACAAGGATCTTTCGGCACTTTGGGGGTAATGGTATAAAATTAGGGTTACCATTTAGTTTTTTTCCTTCCGTTAAAACAACTTACTAATTAAAAAAGAACTTGGGTAAATTTCATAGCAAACGGCACCTCAGCGAATTGTTTTAGCGTTAGTTCTGATATTGTCCATGTGCTAGAAGATCCTTGTCGCACTCTTAACATATTTGTCTCGTCATAATTTACTCGCTATGACTAAACGCAGTAACGATAGCTTCGTGAAATCTTTCCGTATCAATGGTTTATATTCATCCCATGTTAATGAATTCTCTATGCCACTAGAGCATCATTTCACGGAGTTAACGTGACGCGCCGCGTCACGGTTTAATAGGTCATATCGAATAGAGGCCCCTTGATTCGCTAGAGAAAATACAATAATTGACATGTACATTCTAGGGCGATAGAATAAAAAAAGTATTTAAACCTATCATTATTGATGTTAATCCTATGTTATATTGCAATATTTATTGTTATTAATATATTAGTACCATAGTGCTAACTAATATCTACATAACATACATTTCAACCTTTAACAATAGACTACGAAGACTTGAAGTCAACTTTATAAAATAAAATTCGAAAACGAAAATCTAACCTACGTAACCTACTCTAATTATAACTTTCCCAACAATAATATAAAATGCTTCTAAACGGGTCACCATGCAATATGACTTAAAATATTCCTGGAAAATATTCTTAATCATCAGGGACTTACTTCTTAGCCCATTCCGAGGCCCTAGGGCACACGAGAATGAGGCCTGTTGGAAAGTAAACGCACTGAGGGTTCCGTACCCCAAACTTTGGTGTTATAGGCTCGACATATATAGCGAAAACCAGACTCGCACTCGACCAGTTTTTATTATTTGTTGGTATTTTATAGAGTTCACACTATTAGTACACCCTACGTTACGAACCTTAAAAACTAAATAACACCGTCACGCCTATATTCCCCAGAGGGGGTGGCAGTGGTGTACTGAGTACAGCCACGTTTCGCCGACGATGTTAGGTCCCATGTAATAGGGGGCAAGCCTATTGCGATATACCGGGCACAATTCCAGACTCCGGACTCATACTGGGAATTTTACGTAAGAAAAACTACATTTGTCCGACCTAGGATTTGACCCCAGGACCTCGTGATCACAAAGCGATGCGCTTTACAACCAGACCAACGAGGCAGTCAGACTAACTAAACTAAATAACAAAATCATTTTTCTGCTGATTTAATATTTATTATGGTTAATTGGTACAAATCAAATATCAGATGCATACTTATGCTGGTTTGAATTTGATACGATTACGATAATGGTTTCTTACGGGATTTCTATTTTGCAAAATGTTCTATTATATCATCAAAATATATTTTTGAAGGACATGGACAAGGACACACTTCGGTCGAAGGTCGAGCATCACTACCTTGTGTGTGATTTGTAAAGTTGACGCTAGATGGTGTTGTTAAGATTAGTTTTACTTTCTATTCACTTTTTAAGTATTTTTTACCTAATAAATAATATAATAAATATCGAAAAAATCTGTTCTAGGGTCCAACGAAACATATTTAATTTAAAATTGTAGACGGTATTTCTTAGTAAGTAGACAGCCCAACAAATAAGCCTAAATGGTAGCCCAATTATTATTACCACTCAGTGTTGCCAGACAATCGAAAAACACTTCCTCGGGCCCCGTGTGCCCTTATAGTAAAGGTGATACTGCCAATCATGACTTGTTATAGCTCTCTTATGGACCCCTAATGACGGTTTTACACGTTTTAAGTAGCAAGTTTTAACTTAATTTTAAGTAACTTAAATTAATGTAAACATTGAATGTAGTAATTTATTTATTTTTATTTATTTATTAATAATAATATCAGCCTTTACTGTCCCACTGCTGGGCAAAGGCCTCTCACAAATCAGGGTGAAAGAGATTGGGTCATACTCCATCACGCGGACCCAGTGCGGGTTGGTGGAGGAATTTAGTATTAAGTTGCAAGTATTTATTGCTACTAATTACTAAATTTAATGTTTACACGCATTCAAATCACTTGAAATTAAGTTAATATAGTTAACTACTTTATACGTGTAAATCAGCCATAACACAAAGCCAACTGTTAAAACAACCAGACACTCTAAGAGCCCTTCCCCAAGCTGCGCCCCCGTCGCGCCCAACGGGACTGCGCTGTGTCTGACGAATTTCTTGCGAAATCCCTGAAATTAAAGGGCATCATTTTTTATTATACCCAACGCGGTGGGATTTTCGAACCTTTGAAAAAGTGCAGCACACTGTTTCTAGCAAAAGTAGGTCTCATGCCACAAAGCAAAAACAAGTCCCGTTTTGAAGCATTTTCAGCTTTAAGAAACAACAAATTCTAAATTACTATCATGAAATCATTGCACAAAATAGCTACAGCATAACAATTAATGTCATTTTTTTAATTTAAAGAACGTAAACTACAGTTGTACGAGGATCTTTTGGGCGCCGGCCAAAGTCGGTACTAACGCTATCAACAAGGGAAATGTCACTTCATGACAATCGCTGAGTTTGCTATGAAATATAACAAAAAAAAACTTTTTTTAATTAGTAACTGTACGGGCCCACCTTTTGAAATAACTCCTTAGAAGTGGGGAAATTTTAGTAAATATTAACCCAAAACCAACGCCCTTGTAATGTCATCCATGGGCCAAAGGATCCCTGTTGCACTATACTGTATTTTAAAACGCATTTATTTTTTAATATCCATCCAGAAACAATCGATTTTGAATACAAAATCGATGGTACCTACGAACTTACAACAATTCTATAGTTAGAAACATTGAAGCACAAAAATTTCTATAAAATTTTAATTTCGATGTTCTTTTCGGTATCAGAGGTATCAGTCAGAATAAATTTACGATATAAACAGAGTGCTTGGCATTAACAAGTATAATACTCAATTGTGCATAAGCATAAACGCTTTTTTCCTAGCAATTAAAAGTTGTTTGTTGTTACGTAACATTCGCCAGCGAACTTTGTTACGAGCAGGGTTCTCAGTCTATCTCGATCGTTTAGTCTGACTATAAAATATTTACAATTTGATTGTCAGCCATTTTTTTGGTATACTATAGCATTACGATTGCGATCACAGAATTAGCATTGTTTAACAATTACTACGCTATTTTATAGCATGGAATGTAAATTCACATATTATGCTATAAACTTTAAAGGTAAGAGTAATGAATTTAAAATTTTAAATTAAGTATCTTTTCAATATTAGCAATAGGCTACCGAGAAAAGGTTCCGAAGTATCAGAATAAAAAGAAACAGATAATTTTTTTTTTATTTTCGTAATTAAGAACGTACATTACGAAAATAAACAAATTTTGTAGTTTTTAGCGTATAAGCATTAATCTGACAGATGACGTCACTGTTATGCTCTCGAACTTACAATAAGGGCGTGGGGACATGAATGTAATTTTTTAATCCGTGTACCACACAGTCTACACAATGACGTAATATGAAACAATTCCGTCGAAAGACGTTTGCAATAGTAAACAGATCAAAAAATAATAAATATATATCTTGAATTAAAAGTATGAACTGATTACATTTCGCAATCGCGGTAAAAGCTGGTTGCGTACAGCACGAAGCCGGTCGTCGTAACGATTTTAGGGAACGTCCTTTGCCCTGCAGTAGACATCTTTTGGATAAAGATGAACTACATTTCAGATTTTAAGATACAGTCCGGCGCCCTATATTGTTTCAGCTAATATCTATAGCCTACGTATTTGCATACACAGTTGTATTTATTGACGTTATTAAAGTATTATCAATATTAAGGCATCGTCATTGTTGAAGATACGTCACGAAAAAGTAACGGATCCGTCATTTACGTATCAATATTAAGGCATTGTCATTACTGACGATGACGATACGTCGCAGAAAAGTAACGGATCCGTCATTTAAAATATCTCTCGTTGTCTATTGTCGTCTTAAAATAATGTCATTTCTAAATTTTAATCTGAGCTACATTTCAAAATTTACAACTATCAATACAAATATAGTGCCCCCATTTTTTATAGCATTGTCTTTTCGTAATTATACTTATTCTCACAAGCTTAGGCTTTCCATGCGACTTTTATCTAAATCAAAACATTTTCAACAATAAAAATAATATTATTAATAATTTACAACTTCAATGAAAAATCCATATATGTCTGCATTATACCATTCAAAATACTATAACTACAATTACAACAATCGAGGCTTCTTTGGAAATTTGATGTAATATTATACAGAGTGACGTTTCGTATTCTAGCATTATCGTATCTCGTTTACTAACAATAGCTGTTTGAAATTAATAATACCCTACCAAGCGGCAGGTGTTTAGATAGTATTTTAATATTCGATAGTACAAAGCACGGTGCTTTCTTCGGCTCAACAGCGCGGACGGTTTGCCCCACACGTGGGCCAACTAGTCACGATTTTTTCTATCAATCTATATCATCACGCCAAATCCCTTCCAGGCCCTCCCTTTTTATATTTATAAATCATAAAATAATACAACTAATTTTAAGGTCTTTGATTTTCTATGAATTTGGTTTCAGTATTCAGTATAAGAGTACAGCTATTCTTATATATTCTGCGAGAATACGACACACCAGTCTGTATATAAAACACCAACAACGAAATAAATAGCAATTACTATTTGAAATATTTTTACAGCTTACAAATTTCTTTGTAATGTAGATGATCTCCGTTATTGGGAAATATATGATTACCGATATTACTTACCATGGGTTAGCATGGTCCGACAATATAGTTCGATACATCGAAGTACAAGGATTTTTGGATCCTTATGTTACGATTAATCGAACAACGCGGACTACCTAAATCCTTCTTGTTCGAGACCATAGTCGAACTAGTGGGTCATTAATTTTACAGGCAAATGTGATTCGCTTGATCGAACGATACGAAAGAAAAAAAGAAAAAAACATCTATTTCACCAACACACTACAGAACAGAGTAAATAGGCACTCATGTACACAAGTTGTATAGGTCCAAACAGGACTCTGCCTCAGCATATTGCTGCACTATGGTTATAGTGCAGTGCTGCTATTCTGGCAGAACCTTTACTGATGCGGACTTCTGAATCCTTCTTGTTCCATTCCATAGACGAACTAGCAGGACATGTTTTTTACAAGTGGGCATGTTTGTTATTCAATGAGTCCCCGGGGACAGATTAAGTATTAAATGTTTTTTTTTATATTTTTAGTCTTGAATTTTGTTCCGAGAACTAAGTACCATCGCCCCCATGCTGTGGTAAGACCAAGTTATTAATAGGAATATCGCTGTACCAAGATATCATGACAATAAATGTGTTTAGTGCAGTTAGGTATCTACTGCACAATCTATACAATCCTTATCGCTCGATCTATCGAGCCATGCCTACTTGTAAAATGCATGTTCAGGTAGGTCGACTATGGAACGGAACAAGAAGGATTCAGAAGTCCGTATTGTTCGATCAATCGAACCCCGCTTACCTGTAAAAGGTGTCCTGGTGGTTTGACTTTACAATCGCACCAAACGGAATTATAAATTCTTATCATTCGATGTATCAAACCACCCAGTCGGACCACGCTTCCCGAAGGTATTATTATGTCCATCTATTTTGTTTACAGGGACGCGTTACATTTACTGTCTTATATAACACTATTTGCGTAGTAACTTTTAACAACATTATTAAAGTACGAATTTTCAGCGTACAATACACAGACAGGGCCTTTATTCGCTATTGCTAAACGCGGCGTGTTACTATAACTTCGTGAAACCATCAGAATCAGAATATTTTTTATTCATGTAAACCATTACAGTATTTATGAATCTTCAGAAAAGTAACAAACACTCTACCGCCACTTCGGAATGTCATTCCTGTGGAGAAGAAGGGCAAGAAACTCCACGGTTACTCTTTTAAAATAAGAAATTACAAACTTTTATCTACATTCTGTTGTGGGGTATGGGAGAACAATGTAGGTTGGTCATCAGGTGAGTCTAAGTTAAAAAAGCGAATAATACTATTTATGAGAATGGCTACATGGTTCCCTCATTTACAAAAAAAAAAGTACATATTGTGTTAAATTAATAGAAGGAAGAGAGGAAATGTTAACTAACAACAGTTAAATAGGTTGTCATGACTTAAGTGGAGCTGGAATAGCATCTATCCAAGCATTTTTATCTTTTAAATAATCTTCCATTGAATAATAAGTCTCGTATCTTCGTATTCTTGTAATGGTATTCTCTTTTCTCTTAGAGTACCAACGAAAATTTCAAAAAGTTATCGTAACGCGCCACGTTACGTGTTTAATTATAAATAAGAGCCCTGTAAGTTAATCGTGTCAATTTTGCTCCCATCCCAAAGACCTGTCGACGGCCATTTTCCATTGTTTATACCTGTTATCGCGTTCATCTTCTGAGATTTGAGGTGTATATGTAGTACCAGAGAGCATGGGTATAGATGCTCCTTGTTTTGAGGATTCCACAGCCCAGTATGCAACTAATGCAGCTCCCAATGCCGTACTTTCTGTGAAACCAGCCCGAATCACGTTTATACCAATTAAATCCGCTTGCATCTGCATTGCTAGAGCGTTTGATGTCATACCACCGTCGACCTGCAAGTTAGACATATTATACTAGAGTTAGGCCCATTTGCAAGAACCAGAGTGTGTGTTTAAGTGATATACGCTGTTGGCCGTGAGGCCTTTACAGCTTCACCGAACATAAGGGCGAGCGTGCAACCACAACCCTCGAGCCAGAAGGGCAAGGGGGAGACATACACGAGGGTGCCTCAAGAGGAACGCCTCGGTTTGGACAGTCGCTACAGGGGAAGGGGTTGTACTAAGTGCGCCGGTCGGCGGGCTAGGCTAGGGATCTACGGCTTCATCGTCGTCATCGTCCGTATCCGAAACACGAACCAGGGTTAGCTTTACCCATTGACTAACTCGAGGTTATAACGTTAAAATGCCTTCAACTTAACGTTATAACCCCTAGTTAATCAATAGGTAACGCCAACCCTGGTTCGTGCAAATTTATTTATTTATTTATGCAAATGGGCCTAGTGTCTCAATTATCCAGGACTAAGGCGCTCGTAGGGTTACACTGTAGCGATAGTAGCAATTCTTAAGGTTATTTAGGTGAGATGGGTGATTCTTTTTTCGTGTGTGCGTTTAAAAACATAAAATTAATATACACATACACCTAGACTGAGGCAAACATTCCCGGATCACACAAAGATTTGTCTCGTGAAGGGATCGAATTCGCGACTGCTTAACCGTGAGCGGAGTGACCAATGAAGGTGTGTGTTTAGATCTGAGATGGGTGTTTGTTGCATATCGCCCAGCTCTGCGCTTCGAAAGGAACAATAAGCCGTTGTTTCCGGTCACTATATTATGGCGGTTGTTAAGGCCAGCTAGATGGTTTGGCTGGCTTGGATGGCCACAAACCCAACCTAGGTTCGCGTGTTGGAGTATCGTGTAGGACGCTCTGTTCGTGATTTATAAAAGATTTTTGCCCAGCTGAGGTCCTCAGCTGGGCAAAAATCTTTTATAAATCAAGGACAGAGTCCCATAAGTGATAAATTATGAGAGTAGAGACAAAAGTTTTGTAAGGGTCAGAAATAAGCTAGCATTCAACGCACTCTGCGTAGACCGCACGAGATAATGTCCCAAGAATATGGCAGTTCAATTATTCTATTACTGGATTAAGTTACTAGATGGCGTTATAAAATGTGCGAAATTAGAATCGTATTCAACATAAATTGATGATTTAATACAAGGAACTCTTAACCTTGTATAGACACAATTTTAGGATCGCAAATCGTTGGATGAAATCGACTATTTCTTAAATATTTTTGGTTAAATTGTGGAATATTTGCCAAATATATTGCACTAGCGGAAGACCGGCATAGATGTCGCTAAATATAAGTTACAAAGGACATATTATAATCACTAGTGCGTTATCTAATAGGTAATGAAACTGTATGATAGATGGCGTTAATTTTAAAATGCTGCAATCAAAGTTTTTAAAGTTTGCAAAAAGTATTTATCACAATCATGAAGATTCTTATAAAATAGTAAATATATTTTTTTTAATATTCTAGGGTTTCGCATGGGAGAATCAAACACATACCATCCTCTTGAATCACTCCGTCCATTGGTGAAAACAGTATAAAAATCCGTTCGGTAGTTACTGAGTTTATCGCGTTCAGACTGACAGACAAAAGCGGCGGGGGGGGAGGGGACGACTTTGTTTTATAATATGTAGTGATACCTTTAATAATTGCAGCGGTATACCACAGTCTTCGTTCATGGCGTCCAGAATGTCCTTCACTTGAAAGCATACAGCTTCTAAAGCCGCTTTTACAATGTGGTTGGAGTTTGTATCTTCGGTGATTCCGCAGATTACGCTGCGATAGGAAAAAATTTCAATTTGTAAAATTATATTCAGAATTAGACGTAATTATTAAAAAAAAACCGTAACGCGGGGGGCGTTGGGGAATATATGTGTAATAATAACACAACATACATACATACACTCACGCCTTTATCCCACTGGGGGTAAGCAGAGACTACAGTTTGCCACATACTACGAATCTGGCACACTTGAAAGAAAGAAAGAAAAATATATGTATTTTCTGGAGAAACCAGAGCCACACACAAGATTACAAAATGTTATTAATAATAAGAGCAATAATATTACCCGAGTCTCCCCAGCAAAAAGGGACCCTCATTCAGCTATATGCAGTGATAAGGCTAGCTAAGTAATAAGGATATTACCCTAACACAGCGCTGGTTTTCAATGAAGCCCCAAGTAACGTACAGACATTGAGCCAGAATATTTTAATAAAACAGTATCGCTATCCCTTTCTCACAGCACGCTGCGGGCGCGACATTCGGCTGCCATATCGGGCATGAGTCGCGCACAACGCGAGCCGCGAGGCGGACACTATAAATTTTCTTATTAGTCTACAAAACTTAATTCCCAAGTTTTATGAACCGTGCCGTACTTATATAAAATTTTATCATGTATTTAAAAAGTAAAGAGAAAGTTACATTTATATGTGAGACGCACCATAATACCTTATAGCAGACTGAGCAACAGATGAAAAATAAAATTACGCAGTACAAATATCGAGATGCCAGGAGACTAAAACAGTACCATCTCTGCGCGCCCGCCGACTGGACCGTGATACTACCTTGCCCATTGGTTACAACATCGATGTAAGTGTAGATTTTTAACATTGTGTTTGTAAATCAAGTAAATATCGTTTAAATCGAAGCTTAAATGTTTGTTTTGTTTTTAGGGACCTAATAGAAGGCGGTATATCGTTCCAGCAGCGAGTGGCGGCGTACTTAAAGGATCCCCTAAAAGCTGATGTTCTGTGTAATGGCACTGCCAGCGGTTTTGTTATAGCACGTATGGAGTATACAAGGTTATTACTTCTCCATTGGATTTTCCTATAAAGGTATTGATAATATTGCGTGTAAAACACCCCAAAAAGTAAACTTGCCAGATGCAGGCTCCTTCTGGCTGCCATTTTAAGTACTTTGCCTTCGTTTAGAAAGGGTTCACTTCTTTCTCTCTTCATGCATTTCCGTCGATCAAGAGTGCTACGCACTTGATCCTTTTCACAGACCATGATAGTGAGATCGTGATAGATTCTCTTTCCGATGCGGCCTCTTCAGATGCTTCCATTAAAATTTGCTCGATATATTCCTTTCGTTAGCCGCCTGACACACATCTCCCTCCACATGCCCATACCAACTGAACATACCTCTTTCAATCCTAGTCACCTCGTCATCCTTCAACTTACATCGTTTTCTAATCACACTATTCATATGGTCAGCAAGGGTGACTCCACATAATATACGTAAAGAGCGCCTTTCCACATTTAATAACACCACAATTAGTATAAAAAGGACAAAAGCTGGACCACTATGGAACACAACAAAACAATTATAAAGGAGAAAAGCTGAATCGCAAAGATGAAGACAGTCTGTTTCCAGAGAGGTATAACTTGAGTACGTTGAAATTCAGAGTGCATAGGTTATTTACTGAGTCAGCGAACCACATATTCGGGCCCATTGTCACTTTCTACTTTCTTTCTTTGCCCAGCATTCAATATCTTTCAACTCACGATGATGAATGATTTTCTTTGACTTTCTCAAGCAGATTTATTGTTTTAATTAACATTCCTATTACTTGAAAACTCTCCATCCTAAGGTAGCCTGGAAGAGATCGCTATATGCACAATAGAGAGTTTATCTATCTCATCATCATTTATACTTGTCCACTGCTGAACATAGGCCTCCCTAACCGCTGTCCAGCGTAACCGGACCGATGCCACCTGCACCTAACGACTTCCTGCGATTTTCGCAAGATCGTCGGTCCATCTGGCAGGCGGTCGTCCTACGCTGCGTTTGCCAATACGTGGTCTCCACTCTAGAATCTTTTGCACCAACGCCTGTCCGATCTTCGCGGTATGTGGCCCGCCCATTTCCACTTCAGCTTGCTAATCCTGAGGGCTATGTCGGTGACCTTGGTTCTACTACGAATCTCCTCATTCCTGATTCGATCACGTAGAGAAACGCCAAGCATAGCTCTTTCCATAGCTCGCTGAACAACTTTGAGCTTTTTTATGACACCTATTGTAAGAGAGAGATTATCTATCTAATACTAAAAAAAGCTTGTTAAAAGCAAGCCCTTTAGGTAAAGTTAGGCAACAATTACAGTTTTCTTTAGTGATGAATGATACCAACCCTCTAGCGTCTTGACGCCAGTACGGGGCGTATAGTCCACTAAACGCCGGTACGAACACGACACTGCCATTATCTGTCGCCTTCTCCGCTAAACCTTGAGAATCTTTAGCACTCTCCAACAGTCCGATGTTGTCGCGAAGCCACCCTAAAGCTGCACCCGCTACTGCCACCTATAACCAGGAATGCATGGTTTATATACATGTCGGAAGAAGCAGACGAAGTCAATTAGATTGTTGATTTGTAGACGTGAGAGATAACTATTTACTAAAATACTCGGTTAAATCTTTATTTAATTTCTGTTAGATTGTTACATTTAACTTTTGTGTAAAATCTTATTAATTTCTTTAAAGTTTTTTTTTGTCGCAATTGCGTTTACATTATGCCATTGTACAAAGTTTGCGAATATTAATTTCTGAATTAATTCAACTCCCCAATGAACTTGATGACAAAGATGATAATGAAATTGATGAAGTGCCCCACCCTGGATAGTAAAGTGATGGATACTTGACATACCAATTGCGACGGCCGTTTTGAGGGAAATCGACAAGGCACGTTTTATCACTTTGTTACAATTGCCTTCACTCAAGCACATATAGGAATACATAATGGTTAATATTCCACCAACATTACACATTATAATTCGAAATAACACAAGTTTTGGAAATTAAAACAAATTGACAACATCACTCTTCGATTTCCCGCCAAAACTCCTTCTTTAAAGTTACTATGTTGAATTACGTGTTTCCAATTTATGATCCAATCAGAGCAGAGGTAAACCTCGAGCAGGATCGAGGCGCCATCGTGACCGTTGCCGTGGAGACATATGAGTAATTTAAAAATAATGATAGTTAAATAAAAATAGATAGATAAAAAAGATGATAGATATTTTGATTGTTATTTAAAAATCTATGTTGCTGATCGAGGTGGATCGTTGTGAAGAGTTTTATGGCGACGTTCGGCTCGTTAATTGTTAAGTTAATGCAACTGTTAAGTAATTGCATGAATGACTCACGGTGCAAATAATAATAATAATATCAGCCTATACTGCCCACTGCTGGGCAAAGGCCTTCTCTCACAAATCGAGGTGAGAGAGATTAGGTCATACTCCACCACGCGGACCCAGCGCAGATTAGTGGAGGCAGGTTTGTGGCCACCTGCTGTTGGAACTTATCAAGCCGCCTATAAGGCTTCCAACTCGGCTTAACGACTACCACATTAAGTGGTAGCCGGGACCAACGGCTTAACGTGTCTTTCGAAGCACGGAGACGCTCGAATATGAAAATGCCACAAACGGTCACCCATCTCGGGTCAACCGAGTCGAACGCTGCTTAACCTTGGTAATCGGTTAGAATACCGCGGTCGCACAGCGCTATGAGTGCCACGGTGCAAAACCATAATTTTATTTGTACTCAATGGTAATCCTTATTTTGTGCTAACACTTCGCCCAATGGCGCCTACTTTACCCATGACCACTAATGACGATGTCGGGAGAATTTTCTCCGACATACATTAAAAGATTTGGTTAAAATAGTAGAAACTAAAAACAAAAACCTTCACGCTTATATTTCCCAAATGAGGACCACTTTCTGACAACGATCTTGTTAGATCCCGTTGTGCGATGATCTTAGATTCCTGGGAGTATGTCTATTGACATTATACCAGGCACGTTTCCAGCCTTTAGACTGTTACTAAGAGTTTGTCGATTAAAAAACTTAAACAAAATTACAATTTTTATTAACAAAATTACTTAATAAAGAAAGGACAACGCCGTTTAATATATGGCACGCCGTATCAAATCTTAAGTCATTGCATCAAAACCAGATGTCTTGTATTTTTAAGAGAATTTTATAGATTTTCTATATTATTAAATATTTTTCAGGTCTACTTCCGCAATTCGTAGTCATTATCGATCAAATTAGATTTAAAACCACACAAAATCTAAGATTACATTTTTATAAGATTAGATTTAAAAACACAAAATCTTCACCTAAGTGAGCTTATTTCTCTATAATCCAAATGTCTCTGTTGTTGTACGACCATTACAATGTCTGATATGATTTAATGAAAAGAACACGTTTTGAGGATTTTTGTCCAATTTGCCGTACAAACGAAACCATATCGCGATCTTAGCGCCATCTGTCGCCGTGTGGGCTAAGCTTCTAAATATATGTCTGTACTATGGGTATTACAACTTTTTCGGTTTTAAAATAGCCGACTTATATGAAGCTACATGAAATGGTAATTTGATTTAAAAAAAATATCCGTAATAATAAGGAATACTTTCGTCGTGACGCAATTGGAACCGTCCCGTGGCATTCTTCTTTATAACTCATTGTCTGGTTGGGCTAGTGCACATAGCGACCACTACTTTCAGGGTTTAAATGCTTGGTAGAACCAGAAGTAGCTTCGGCTCTCTAACTGACCGTATTCGCAACAGCGTAGTAAGGAAACAAGTAGGTGTGAAATATAGTATCGGTGTAAAGATGAGAAAGAAAAGTATGCTCTGTTGGTTCGGGCATATAGAAAGAATATCGGAAGAAAGAATGACAAAACAGATATACAATGCAAAAGTGGAAGGATGTTGATACCGGGAAGACCTAGACTTACAATGACCAAATAGATTGTGTCTTATCTTAAGGGCAAGTTAAGAGTCTCCGTAACCGGCGTGCGTGTACGAGACGAACTATGAGAGTGGAGGAAGCCAGAGAGCTATGTAAGGTAAGAACTTGTTGGAACTCAGTGCTCTTTGCCTACCTCGCAAGGGATCTGGCGTGATGATATAGATAGACGCTTGGTAGAACCAAGTGTAGTTCTCGATACAAGAAATCCCAGTGTCAGTCTGGAGTTTGGAATTGTGCCTGGTATAATGGCGATAGGCTCGCCCCCATTAAATTGGGACCCCAAATTGTCAGTGAAAAGTGGGTCTATTCAGTACACCTCTGCCTTCCCGTATGGGGAGAATAAGTGTGATTGTATAGGTAGGTAATAACTCACAGATCCCTCCAAAGCATAACACGCTCGGTTCTTGCTACCCAGCTGATAAGCCACTGTGGTCAAGAGCCCTCGGCTGGAGTTCACTTGGATGTCACCTGTGTTATAAAGGACAAAACATCCTGTGCCATATGTGGCCTTCGCTTGACCCTCGTGGAGGCACATTTGGCCCACTAACGCAGCTTGTTGATCTCCTAAACAGCCGGCTATTGGAACTCCTTTCAGAGGTCCATCTGATATGAGCCCGTAAACCTGAAAAAATAACCCGCTAATTTGTTTTACTAAGTCTACCGGGAAGAAACCAGAAAGAATGCAAGGATTGTGGTTAGTAACGATGTGCTGGAGCAAGTGAATGAGTTTGTATATCTTGGATGCGCCTTCAGTAAGGATGGGAAATACACCGCTGATATAGAGAGAAGAGTGAATGCAGGTAATAGAGTGAAAGGTACGATGGGAAGGCTACTTGGGGCTGGCACTTAAGGCAAAAGGCGCAGCTGGCCATGCATAACGGAGTGCTTGTCCCAACGCTGTTATATGGCAGTGAGAGTAGGTTATGTAAGAAGGAGAACGAAAGCAGGATAAATGCGGTCGAAATGCGATCTCTGCGGAAGATGTGCGGAGTCACGCTGACCGACCGTATTCGCAACAGCGTACTAAGAAAGCGAGTAGGTATGAAAGATAGTATCGGTGTAAAGATGAGAAAGGGTATGCTCCGTTGGTTCGGGCATATAGAAAGAATGCCAGAAGAAAGAATGACAAAACAGATATACAATGCGAAAGTGGAAGGATGTAGGTGCCGGGGAAGACCTAGACTATCTTACCATGACCAAATAGACCGTGTCTTAGCTGAAGGGCAAGTCAAGAGTCTCCGTAACCGGCGAGTGTGTATGAGACGAACTATGAGAGTGGAGGAAGCCAGGAGGTATGTAAGGAAAGAACCTGTTGGAACTCTGTACTCTTTGCCTACCCCGCGAGGGAGCTGGCGTGATGATATATATAGATAGATAGATAAAATTGTGGCAGGAGCATTGTGGCGGGATTCGTCAAAGGGAAAATCTTCCAGCTAGGCAGATGTTGTGCCCGGGAGGGCTTGCCACTCCCCCGAAAGTTATTGTCAGGGGCTTGTATATATGCAACGCATGGCACAAACTCTCATATCGCGTTCTAGAAGTAGGAGTAGTTCTAGAGGTAGGTGGAGAATCGTTGTCGATTTTATAATCGGCGCCATTTGTGTGTCAGTCTTCAGTCAGATCTTTGTGGCAATGTATAGGGGTCGCTACAAAATCATATAAATTCCATAGATAAAAAATCTAGCCAAACCCACCTTTGGTGTAAAATATGATTTATGATACAGGCAGTAGAGCCATTGAAATATTCCAAACACTTCAAACATCCATATCTCTAAATAATTTCAACTAAAAAACCTTTTGAAACATGAGCTTATATAGCACAAACACAACGAAGTTTTCTTGCGTAGTTTAGGAGTTCCTATAGCTGCCTTCCAGGTCCATCATCAGACATTAGACACCATCTGGATCTGTACTCGAGACAAATCCAACGAGCCCAAACATGGCGCCGTTATATGCAGTAGATGGGTGGTTCCATTGGCTACCTTTTTGCTGCATCATAAGAACCTGAACACCATCTATTTGTATAGTACTAGTGAATACCAATCTAACAAGCCTAAGCACGAGGGGTTTACGTTTTGTAGTTCACATGTTCCTATGGCCACCTTCCGACTCCATCATCAGAAAAGTTCCATGGTACCAAATTATTGCATTGTCCTACTGGTGACCAAAGGCCTTTTCACGCAAATAGAAGTGAGAGCGAATTAGTAGGTAAAGGTTAGGCATTACAATGCAGTTTCTACTTTCTATGTAGATCCCATTAGCCAAAAAGGTCACATTTACTAATTATTACCTCAGAACTGGACTTAATTTCAGGTAAAACAGATTTGGGTACTTCAAAGAACTTTAGCAGTAAAGGATCCCAATTCAAGTTTTCAATATTCATCAACATTGTTCTTGATGCATTTGACACGTCCGTCACATGCTTACCGCCGTTGGGACCACCTGAAATGTTTGAAAACTGATTATATATTTGTACAAAAGATATTTTGCTTATCCCGCAAAGAATATAGGGAGATGATATCAATATGCATACGAATGGTCAAGAGGTTAAGCCGCTCCGCCCACTGTGTCTAATAGTCGCGGGTTCGATTCCTACACGGGACAAATCTTTGTGTGATCCACAATTATTTGTTTCAGTCCGGGTATTTGTGTATGCGAATTTTCATGTTTGTAAACGCACCCACGGCACAGGAATAAATCATAGTGTGGGGATTCGTGTCTCATAAAAAAAAATGAAAGGAGAGGAATGCATTTGTGTTACCCCACTCTTGTAATTATTCCTGTCACACAGTTACATAGTTCATATGCAGAAAAAGAATTTAACAAAATAAATGCCTGTCGGTTAAATAAAGATTTGTTTGATGCGACTATTATAAACGCGACTACTTTACCCAGTAAGCCAGGTGGACTAAGCTCTGACTACTAAACTAAGCTGTGGTCACTATCCCAAGTACAATGATTATCACTGTAGCATTGACAAAACCACATGAAAGAGTGCTACTATTCTACTAGATGTGTAACAACATGGCAACCACAGAAGGTGTAAGAACAAATAAGTCATGTAGAAGCATAACCAGCAACATCCATATCAATCGATATGAATGTTGCTGGTTTTCTTTCGGCAGGGCATTTTACCCGTCCATTTTGTAGACGTCGTTACATTACTACAAGATTTTTAGACACGCATATATTCCCCTAGCGGGAGTAGCAGAGGTGTAAGAAAACCAGCAACATATCACACCATATCAATCGATATGGATGTTGCTGGTTTTGCTTCTATATGACTCCAATGTAGAAATGGTGATCTCTTACTATAGTGGAACATACCGGACATGAAAAAAATCAGCAGTTTCAATTTTGGTGAAATAGGTAACATTTTGTATGCAACTGTCTATTTTCAATTTTCGGTGAGTACTGTTATTGTAATAGTTGATGGTAATGATGGGCATTATCTACAATTTCAGGTTTTCAGCACTTATCTTTTACACCCTTATAGGATAAGATGGGAGAATCAGTAAGGATGGGCAATACACCGCTGACATAGAGAGAAGAGTAAGCGCAGGGAATATAGGTAATGGTGCGATGGGAAAGCTAATTGGGAGTCGGCACTTAAACTAAAAAGCGCAGCTGGCCATACAAAACGAGAGTGCTTGTCCCAACGCTGTTATATAGCAGTGAGAGCTGGGTATGTAAGGAGAGTGAAAGCAGGATAAATGCGGTAGAAATGCGATCTTAGCGGAAGATGTGCGGAGTGAAGCTGATTAACCGTATTCGCAACAGCGTAGTAACAAAGCGAGTAGGTATGAAATATACTATTGGTGTAAAGATAAGAAAGAAATGTATGCTCTGTTAGTTTGGGCATATAGACAGAATATCGGAAGAAAGAATGACAAAACAGATATACAATGCGAAAGTGGAAGGATGTCGATACCGGGGATGACCTAGACTTACTATGACCAAATAGATTGTGTCTAATCTTAAGGGCAAGTTAAGAGTATCCGTAACCGTCGAGCGTGTATGAGACGAACTATGAGAGTGGAGGAAGCCAGAGAGGTATGTAAGGTAAGAACTTTTGGAACTTTGCACTCTCTGCCTACCCCGCAAGGTCTCTGGCGTGATGATATAGATAGATAGTTAGGATAAAATAACAAAACAAAACATACCTGTCAAATTCCATATAATCCATGTGTCCACGGTCCCAAAACAACATGTGCCTTTTTTCATAGCATTTTTAATGACGTCTACATTGTCACTGAGCCATCTTAATTTCACAGCACTGAAGTATGGAGAAAGTGGTAGTCCACATAATGGCTATAAACAAATACATAATTTCATCACATGCCTGATTTTTTTTTAAAAAGTGTACATACCAGTTTTTTAGTCCAGTGTCTTGAGTGCGTTTACTGACATAAACTTCATATACACAAACACCCAGAACAAAACAAATATTTGTGGGTCACACAAAGAATTGTCACGTGCGGGGATCGAACCCACGACTGCCCGTTTCCGTGGGCGGAATGGCTTAAGCTCTTAACTATTTAACCAAAGAGTAAAGTCAATTTCGCCGTGAAGTGGTAGGCACAGTGCGGTTATAATATTAAAATCGTATTATGATGCAATTTCATCATTCTTTTTAAATTTTTTATCTTTTCTAAGATAATACAGATTCCTTCAACAAATTTTCTAGCAGCATTAGTTTTAAAAGCTCAATGGTGAGAGCCAGGACCTAGTAAGACCACCATTCATAGCATATTGGACTGAATACACCATTTAATTTTGCAAAACAATACTCTACTAAATGCCAAAATTATGTTAAAATATCACAAAAGAATGAATGCACATTGGTATCATTTCGAAAATGTGGAATAAGTCAAACCCTAATAATATCTACAGTATTAAACATTATTAAAAACTAATATAAGTGAATATCACTACTATCATAGAGCTGGATAAACAAGATTATTCTCAAAAGATAACACTGATAAACATAGTTTATTTCTTTAATTATAACCCATACTTTATATACCAATTAGCAGCAATAAAGATAAATGAATCAGTAAACTAATAAACTTGAGTTACTAACAGTTTTAACATTACTATAACTCTTTTAACGGTAATATTGAATGCAAGAATCTGTCGCCATGTGGCCTTTCTACAGTTGTAAATGCTAATCAAAAACGAAAAAATGTATAAGAATGACATTATACAATAAAAAAGTTATTAGAATAACATGCTAATAATTGCATCAAGAGAGAGAATAGAAACAAAACACTTGCTACTTGGCTAGCCACTCTGGCTTGATATTTATACATAGATTAAAGTACACATACGTTATATTTTATAAAACTAGTCCTCTACACTGTCTGTCAAAGTCAAAGTCAAAAATCATTTATTTGTATAGGCCAATACATAAGCACTTACAAACGTCAAATAAATTACATTTTTTACATCTACCACCGGATCGGAACGCGGCCTCCACTGAGAAGATCCGGCGAGAAACTCAGAGGGCTAGTCTTTTAATTTAATTTCTTTGGCCTTTCCGATAACCATTTTTTTGTTTTTTTTAAAACTTGTATTATACATCATTTATAAATGTTGCTGATTGAGGAGCTGCTGAAACCCAATCTGTTTTATCGTCAAGATAATCCGAAATTTTGTTATGCCCTTTCTTACAGAGTCTAGTTTTAATTGCCTTTTTAAACTTATTGATACGCATGTTTCGGATATCTATGGGTAATTTGTTGTAGAAGCGTATACATTGCCCCATGAAAGAATTACTAATTCTGTGGAGACGAGTGGAATGTACAATACGAGTTTCCCTCAGTTTGAGGGAAACTCAAAAAGTACCAAATTTTTATTCAATTTCTACTATTAGTTAGACTGATTCTTTGTGAAGGGTTTTTAATTTCATACATGAGCAGTTCAATTTTCGTCAACGCGATCTAAAAAAATACTAATCTGAAAGTGATTTACAGCATATGGTGACATACTATGCATTATAAATGTGAAAAGCTTGTTATGAAAATAGTTTTGCTGCAAATAGTTCTAGGAAAAAATTAGCAATAGCATCAACCTAACTCTAATATATGGTCACTATAATAAAATTATTTTATGTAAGCGAATAAAATCAAATTGTTACGCAACATCATTAGCAATGTCAATGTATACAGTGGAGATTATGAATTTGTCATCCTAAATGGTAGATGTGAGAGTAAATAAACATGAAAGGGGCAAAGCCGCAGACAGCAGTTAAAATTGATATAAATGTCCCTTGTTCCAATTTATTTTTTGAATTCAAACATAAAGGATGTTGATAAAAATAAATACAAACAAATTTGTGGAAGAAGTCAATTCCAAATATGAAATTATTGATTCATAATGATTTTGCTTTGATCGACAGTGAAACAACACAGCTTAAGATAAATAACTATTAAAAAGAAGGGAACCAAGTTCATACATGCAAAAGTAACATACTTATGTTAGCTAAAAAGCAAAAAATAATTGCTTTTAGTTGGTACCAGTCAGTCAATGCAGTTGATTCCTTGGATATTTATGCAAGAGAAATTATGCTCTAACATACCTAAAAAATATGTATATGTTGAATTGAAAACCTCATTCGTTTTTAAACTTGGTTAATAAAGAACTAAAACAAAGATTTAGATGCAATAAAGTTTGAATGCAAGCTGTCTATTTAATTACCTTTAAATAGTTTTTGTTTCTTGTCTTGTTCGGAACAGTATCCAACAATTTATCGATGGTGGATGATGTCCTCATGTCCAGCCACACTATAGCATTGTGTAGAGGTTTCCCAGTAGATCGGTCCCACACAATGGTTGTCTCTCGTTGATTTGTTACACCAACTGCTTTTATATCCTATTATACAAAAGTAATATGCATAAAATTTAGTACTTTATCAAATTAATATATTGTTTATAAAGACATCTTAATACTAATGTTACAAAAGTAGCTAAACTAGGTTTCCAAGGAACCCATAAACATGCTATTTTTAGTTATTTTTTATATTGTTTTAAAAAAAGAAAGATAGCCCCATATTAGGATTTATTCATGAGTAGTGGGTGCATTACATAACAAACCACAAACATAACAAATAATTGTGGTTTATACAAAGGTTTGTCCCGTGCGGGAATCCTGCAACTATTCGTCCTAGTGGGTGGAGCAGCTTAAGCTCTTATCCACTGCACCAAATTGTCCATCATATTAGGAATAATTATATAATATTATCGGTAAAATTAATATTGTTGATGGTACCCTTTTTGTGGATATTTGCCAGTCAGAAAGTAATGTAAATTAGCAACCATGCCAAATATTTGGTTTCTATCTCATCTTTGTAAAATAAGCACAACTGAAATTGGACTGGAAATATTTTTTTCTAATTTATTTATTTATTTTATTAGTTAAACTTCAAACACTGCTCATATTAGATTATATTAGATAACAAACCTTTGGTGAACCGCCTAAGGCCACTAATTTCTCAACAGCTTTCTGAATGCATGTGGTAACGACTTCTAATATGGCATTTGGGTCTTGCTCCACCCATCCTTCTTGAGGGAAGTGCTGTTCGAGCTCTTTCTGATGATATGCTACAACCTCCGCGGAATTCGCTTTGAAAATAATAAACCGCGCACTTGAGGTGCCCTCATCAATGGCGCCAATCAACGGGCCGAATTTACCGTATTCCGACATTTTTAGACTGAGCAAAGGTACGTAGCACTACTTTTAATTATCACACTACTATCAAAATTATGCTATTAAAACCAATTGCAATATTTATCCTTAGCCTGCCCTTCTTAAAATGTTGACAACGAGAACGATAATAAATAAGGATGTGCGAAGACGATCATTCACATTGGTAGGTTGCAATCGATTGTTACTTGTCATGAATTCAATTATGATCAATTCTTAGAATAATAATAATCCAGAAGCCGCGTCCAGTTGTAATTGCACGCCGGGAGGAGAAGCCAAAAAATCAACAAACATCCCGCACTCACTGCACTTCCCACCCGCATAATGTGGCTAGTTAAAAATGATTTACCACTTTTTGGGGTACATATTCAGTACTCTTACTGAACATTTACCCCAAAAAGTTATAAAATCATTATTGTTTATTTCTAGCGGCAACATCTATTTTTATACATATTAACGAAAGAAATAGTCATTTAGTAGGTTAGTTAATAAAGTTTATTTTTTATGTTAATATTTTTTTTATTTGTGTCGTTCCCTGCCTCATTGGTCGGATAGAGAATACTCGTAATGTGCGTTACATTTACGAGGTTCTGGGAATGATTCTTAGGACGGAACAAATGTAATATTAATTTTAATATCCCTTTTGTTAAAAGAAAATATTTCCTAAAATATGGGTGTATGTGGTACACCACTACTACCGCCACCTGGCGAAATATGTTTTTAGTGTCTAACATCGTCGGCAAAATGTAGGCCTCTGATTCATCTGGCATATCATTATACTACTATTATATCCCAGCTTTAACTATGTTACCGTGCCATACATAAGCGCCATTTCATACAGCTCTTAGTAATTAAAAGCGGGAAAAGTACTTTCGTCATCGTAGGTAAGTAGTTAAATCATTATGTAATAAGTAACTAAATTAATAATATTTAGTATTATGACAACTAAGGTCCATAGTAAATAAAAGAAGGGAAAAAATTGTACAGTAGTATTGGCAACACAGACAAAATGGACTCATCATTTTCGGTGACAATTATGAACGAAACATTTAATTCAATATTTAAATAATACAATGTCTAAGTGCGCTACTTACACTTGAAATGTAATCCCATTCTGTTTCTTTTTGACAGAACTGTTACAGATAGGAAAGCCGCAAGACGCCATAATTCAATTTAATTTGACACGCGTAGAGCTCGTTATTTCACGCGATGATCACCGAGTGACTACTCGCGTAAACGTGTGACTACTTGCTTTGCAGTAACTAATTGTTGGTTTAACTCGATGCGCGCCCGTGGCTTCTAGATTATTGGTATTCTAAGGATCGATTATAACTTAGCCTAGTATAGTTATAATCCCTGAAAGTACAAATTATTTTTATTTTAGCTATTTTTTGCCTTGGTAACCTTTTCATTGCAACAAGGAGATTTCCGATTCCCTTTTATTTCTTTTTATAGGTACTTATATAAAACAACTCAAAAAAAAATATTTTTTTTGTTTCCCTGGATGTATTTACGGATTTTCATAAAATAATACTTTCGGTAATCCATAAAAAGTTATATATGATGAAAGAGTTTATTAAGCATTGGATAACAATGCAGAATATGAATAAATATATATTTTATAATATTATAATAAATATGTATTTTTTGGATATTCCACAACCGCAATAGATAAGTTAAAAGCTGGAATTTTTGACTACTCTCAAATTTGGATATTAATGAATGATGCTGCCAGCTGAAACATGGATAGGTTTTAACTTGGTGGTAAAAATGTAGGTTACCATGAAATGCTGAATTATAAAGAAATATAAAATATTAGAAAGGAACATAAAATTACACTTTCTTTCCAGTCACCCTTACAGTCATAGATTTCCTGACAACCTAGGAAATTACAGTGAGTAACAGGAAAAACTTTCTACAGGGGCTAAAAATAATGGAGGAACGATAACAGAGTAGATGGAACTACCATATATAATATAACAGGTGTTTCTCAAAAGTTTATAATAGTTTTTATTCTTTTTTACTTTTCCGCATATTTAATTACTTACGAAAATAAATAATTAAATAATATTTTCTAATATTTTTAAAAATTGAAAAGCTTTTCCGCTTAGTTGCTGCATTTTATGTCAAATAAAATAGGAATAATTATAAAACAAAAGGCAATATTCCAAAATTATTTAGGATTCTATATATTGTAGGCTTACAAATGTTTGAAACTGTTGAAATAATCAAGGCAACATAGCTACTGTTGACCAGTGTAATTGAAAACAATTAATTAAAAATCGATTATTAAATAAATATGTAATTTATAAATATCGATTGGAAACGGCACATCACATTTAATTAGTGTCAGTCAGGGCCTTTATTCGCTATGCCACATGAGATTCCCCGCAAGTAACGTGTGACGTCATAACAAGTAGTACTTCTTCTTATATCGTGAACT
Organism: Phalera bucephala; assembly: GCA_905147815.2. NCBI lineage: Eukaryota > Metazoa > Arthropoda > Insecta > Lepidoptera > Notodontidae > Phalera > Phalera bucephala. The sequence continues at coordinate 18,357,709 of LR990609.1, read as the reverse complement.
CCACTGTCTTTCTAGGCATTACCCTAGACTCCAAACTCCAATGGGGGGCCCATATCTCATCACTTGCGGGTAAACTTAGCTCCGCTGCTTATGCAGTGTGGAAAGTACGGCAACTTACGGATGTGGATACAGCACGTCTAGTTTATTTTAGTTACTTCCATAGCATTATGTCTTATGGTATCCTACTGTGGGGTAACGCTGCTGACGTGGAAAATGTATTCATACTGCAAAAAAGAGCTATCCGTGCCATTTATAATCTTGGACCTAGGGCTTCCCTCAGAGAACTTTTTAAAGAGATCAACATTCTCACGGTCGCTTCACAGTATATATACGACAACATAGTGTACATACGTAGGAATATCCATTTATTTAATAAAGTAAGTGACGTTCATAAATTAAATACTAGAAATAAACATAAACTGGTATTACCAATTGTTAGGCTTAAAAAAGTATTTACTTCCTTCGTAGGAGTCGGTATTCGCTGCTTAAATACGATACCAAAGCCCATGTTAGAGTTGCCACTTGACAGATTTAAAAAGTATATTAAATCTTCACTAATGAGTAAAGGATATTATACACTAAATGATTTTTTAAATGATAAAAATGCCTTTACACAAATTAACTGAAATCTAGAAGAATATAATGTTAAGTGCAGCGTGTCCTGCCTAGCGAGCGTTCATTGATTTTAAATATTATTCTCGAACGATGTCGACAGGGTCGTGGATTGGTCATGCTCACTAAAATGTCTTTGCTAGTGGCGGCTCTGTGGAGCGGGTCATTCTTTTCCCTCTAAAATGGTTGAGGAGAGTGATGGCTGCTTCTCAGGTCATACTCGTGAACGGGTGCTGCTGGTGGGGACTGGTCCGTCCCCTGCCCTCTGTCTGACTGAACGTGTACCATAATGCTGTTGAATTTTGTCTCGTTCGGCATCACACTGGAGCTATGACCAGTTGTTTTGTACGCGCTCTTTACATATTTTATAGTAACACTTTCTCTTACTATTATTATTATGCTTTTTATTATATACCTCTACAACATCTCTATTTTGTAAATGAGAGGACTATGTAGACACTGACCAATATCATGAATCTAAGTACACTTATGATTAATCTATACTTAAGCACATCTATTTAGCTCGTTCTGCATTGTTCTCCCATACTCCATAAATGCAATGTATACAAAAAGAATTGTAAACCTCATTTTTAAAAAAGAGTAACCGTGGAGTTTCTTGCCCTTCTTCTCCACAGGAATGACTTTCCGAACGGGTGGTAGAGTCTTAAGTAATAATAATTTTCTCTTTTTGACTATTCATAAGTGCCTTTTGGTCTACATGAATAAAAAACTTTTGATTTTGATTTTTGATTTATTTTAATTAATGGCCGCACACTTTATCAGTGTATTTCGCCAATGTCAAGTAGTAATAGAGTATAACAGTAAATTACTAAAATTGGCTTCTTGTCGCCATTACGGCAAAAAACAAAAGCCATAACAAGTAGAAGTAAACGTAAACACGCTTCCTTGACGAGGATTTGCTCACAGAATTTTAGCCAGACAATGTTCTAAGTGCCGTCTCTTAAAACGTAGTGACTATATACTCTTTGAACGAGCCTACGCCTGGAACACAGAGTACATTCTTATATATGGTGTCTTTAGTTGTCACACCTTGTTTGATCATAAAATTGGCCACTTCAGAAAAATCAGACTTTACCGAGCACCATTACGATCTTTTCGCACGTATATAAAAGCGGAGAACCCGCTTTTTAGCTGCTGCCGCCTACGCACCTGACTCGCCTCACAATGCCCTTACTTCCCTCCTGTCAGATATCGATATCACACAAAGGATTAGACACCGATTTCGCTGGCGACGTGGAAGAATCCCTTGCAGAGATGCACTGGCCAGCGGACAAGGGATTCTTCCACATTCACCACAGTGAGGCATCTAATATATGCCTTCCCCCATAGCGACAGCCCCAGCCGAGGCCGTTCCTCCCTGAACCGCCCTTAAGCTAGTTGCCCCTATGCCCTTCTGCCCTCTACTTGGGTAATAACGACGTGTCTAGTAAATATACATACAAATAAATAAAAGGTATAATGTTTTATTTCACATCTATGTTTACGGTGACATTCTTTGTATAAAAATATAAATAACTGTAGGCACAAATTTTGTATAATCGCCAAAACATTACAACGGTGCCTGTGTGTGTGTGAATGATGTACGCTGTTGGCCGCGAGGCCTTTACAGCTTCACCGGACTTAAAGGCGAGCGTGCAACCACTACGCTCTAGCCAGCCAGAAGGGCAAGAGGCGACATACTCGAGGGCGCCTCGAAGAGGTGCCCTCGGTTGGGACAGTCGCTGTAGGGGGACGGGTGCACTACCGGCTATGGGAGGGGATCTACTACTACGTCGTCGTCGTCGCCCGTATTCTGAGCGGAAAGAAGGGATGACAAAGCATCGGGGGGGTCGGTGAGAACATGTCGCGGCCGGCGGTGGCGGCAGGGGTCGGGGTGGAGATCGTAGTCGGCGATGGCTACGATTAACGGATTCGCATGGGTAGATGCGTTCGCGAAGTGACGTGTTGACGCCTTTTTAATAAAGGCGCGAATAGGTTCGAGACCTAGATCGGAGTGCACAACGGTGCCCAATTTTCACTCGATAATTGTAACTTATTCCTAAATCTTATACGCTACGGGGCGGTTTCTTATCACCTATTATACATATAAACTAATCCTATCGCAATTACATAATCATGATTCAATTCCTATGGTAACATCGCGGACACGTCAAGTTATATACGTAAGTCATAAAAGAATCTATTCGGTCCTGTCGCCGACAGAGAATATAATCACTTATGCGATCTTTGTAAACGATATTGGCGGTGTGCGATCTGTCTGAACAACTGACAGACAACTGTCAAACAACTGACAGTTATTTCAAACGTGATTAGCAAAGAGTATATAACGCTGGGGCTAAGGTTACATTAAAAAAGTTTATAATAAAAAAGTCGTTAAGCTTTCTTAAATTTTTAAAGTTTCTGCGCAATTTTTTTTTTTTTTTAATGTAAAAACCTTCTAAGACGTATTAGAAAACATTTAAAAAAATGAATGAAATCTGTAAAGCCGTTCTCAAGTTATAGCGTGACCAGGAGAAGCGTGTAGCAGCAAGTAGGCACACGTTAACGCGAGTAGTCGTAGTAAATGTTGCTTAAATATGATGCGCGCCCGCGGCTCCTGGATTATATTTATTGTAAGCCTAAATCTTTGATCAAACGGGTGCTTTTTCAATGCAAACCGCTGAATCGCTGTAAGTGCTTTTCAGAAAATGTGTTGTTTACCGTTTATTTCATTTCTGCGCTTAAAAAACATTCGTGCGGGGTAGTGATTATATTCTCTTTGGTGCGGGGTAGAGTAACAGCACCATCTATGATCAACAGTAAGAATAAATTCCCTAACTACCACATTGCCAAACTAATGAGCTTAAGATTATATATGACCGGTTTCAATAATCAACTCAAGGATAGATTAGCTTAGTGTCAGTAGGATTTTGACAGATTTTCCACACAAAATATATTAAAATTCTATCCGTAGTAGGCAAATCTATCCATGAGTTGAATATTGCAACTGGCCAATAGTCTTCATCATGCTTCATAGTCGTAATAAGTGTCACTAGATGTCACTCTCATAAAGGTTTTTGTGGCGACATCTATGAACTCATTATAAAATAAATGATTTCAATAATCATAATACATAGTAATATATTGATGATCCACAAGAGGCCAGTACTCTTATGTTTGATACCATAGTTTCACACGAAATTAGATATGATATGCAAGGTCCCGGCAAGGTCATAAATAATATGAATTGGTTCTATAGATTATGCAACAAGAACTGGACCACGCCGCCCCACCAAAGATAATAACCCAAGCAGACCCAGTTTTGAAAAACTCCCTCGCACCCTGGTTGTAAGGTTCCTGAATCGTGCATAGCGAAATGAATTCCTCAAAGTAGGAAAAACAAGGCGTGGTCTATATGGAGTAGATATAGGAGTACCTGGCAGTGACAGACCTATATATTTTAACGAACGATTGACGAAGGAAAACCGTGATTTATTTCGTGAAGCAAGGCAGCGCGCCAAAGAAAACGGATACAACTACTGCTGGATCAAGAATGGCTTCATCCACATACACAAGCAAGAAGGGAATCCCTCTATCACTGTTAAGACCCTGGAAGATCTGCTACGTTACTGTCCTACTACTGTCAAACAGGCTAATAATTTACATAATAATAACTAAGCTGTCCTACAAGGTAATGAGTGAATTTATATTGTCTCTTGTATTTATCCCTTTTACTTATACACTCTACAGATATAGTATTTATCTGCTAACGATTAACCAATCTCTGCATTTATTTGTCTACAGATTGTTAACTAATTGCAATTATCTCTCTTACATATGTTCAAATACCTATCTGTACTTCAATTTTAGTTCAATATCTATTATAATAGTAATCGATTTCATACATAATCTGACTGCAGTTTATCGACAATCAAACAAAAAAATTGTCAACCTGAAACTGTGCGTGAATATCATTCACTAAACCTATTTTTACCATTTTCGGGATATTCCATTTACTAACTAGGTTTACTACATAAACCTTGTTATCTATACAAACTACAGTTTCACGATTCTCGAATAAAAAACTCTTACGACTATTACACAAAATCTTAACCATTATCACACTTACAATTTTTACTGGCACCTACTTATTATTCGAGTTACTTTGGTCATCTATTCCAATAACAATCAACTCAAAAATGTACATTATGCACAAATTATCCACTTTCCTAAACACCTTATCACAGAACTCTACACAAAACTCAAAAACACACACATACACACAACTACACACATCGAAAGATACAATAAGTAAGAAGTTAACTACTGCAACCGTCACCAAAGTTTTATGTTATAGTATAATATAGTATAGCATAGTATAATATAGTACGCAACTGAACTCATCTATTTTTTTATATATAATAATATACAAATATGGCTTTACTTGACGTAGCTAACGATATAGACGAAACTCAATTGATTGCCGTACTATAGATTCCTTAGACTCATGCAGGAGTACTCTTAGTAAATCAATAAATAATATTAGAATACTAACCTTCAACATAAGAAGCTACCAACGAAATTTCAACGCATTTGTTGTTGCTCTAAATAGACTAAATTCGAATATTGACGTCATTGTTTTAACTGAGTGCTGGCTGTGTGACGACACAGTGATTGAACCGCTATCAGGATACAACAGTTATAGATCAATAAGACAAATTAATAAAAATTGTGGAGTGATAATCTATGTAAAAAATGAATTATGTAGCAAAAATATCAATCAACATAATTTAGTGGACGCCGATGCTGTCATATTAACTATAAGTGATATTATTCTCGTGGGTATTTATAGGTCACCATCTTTCCCAAATGCAGATAGATTTATCAACTCACTTGATGCTACTTTATCGGAAATAACACAAAATCATACTATAATTCTAGCAGGGGACATTAACATCAATATCACAGATACCGAAAATATTCAAGTTCAGAATTACCTATCCCTCCTAGCATTTCATGGCCTACTCGCAGTAATAACTCTTCCAACTAGAATAAACACGTGTCTTGATCATATTTTTATAAAGTCTCAAACAACTCTATGCGGGTTTGTCTGTAATCTCTCTTTAACAGATCACAACCTAGCACTTGCGCTTCTTCCAGTAAAACTAAATAGGCGTGCAAGTAAAAATCACAGAAGAACAAATTGGGACGATGTCGCAACAGAAATTAAAAATGCGAACTGGACGGACGTTCTCAATAATCACTGCATCAATTCTGCCTTAAACTCATTCAACGATACTATCTCCAGAGCAATAAAAAATAACACGACCGAAATTAAAATGTGCAGAAAATTTAAAGTCATAAAGCCCTGGATTACACCGGGGCTGATCAGGTGCATGAAACAACGTGACAAATTACATAGTATCTCTAGGACGTTTCCCAATGACTACACAAAACACCATATTTATATTAGATACAGGAATTTCTGCAACACTTTACTACGCAATATAAAAGAAGACTACAATCGAAAACAAATCTCCGAAAATAAGAACAATCCTAAAAAGCTCTGGAATAAAATTAGAGACATATGTGGAACAACTCGCAATGATAACCCCTCAGTAAAACTGATTAAATCTAGCGATAGTCCAAAACCATCACTTAATGACTGTAACAAACTTATCGCATCAGTGGGTGCAATTTACGCCACTAAAATTATTACTAAACACTCCACAACACAAGATTCACTAATTGATACATACAAACCTCCATTTACTAACCCACATTCCTTTTACTTTCACCCGACAGATGAAAATGAAGTGACCAATATTATTTACAATCTAAACATAGATAGTTCTCCTGGACCTGATCATATCACGGTCACATTGCTTAAAAAGACTCTTTCTAGCATAATTTCACCTCTTGTATATATATATTTAACCTAAGTTTAGAAACAGGCATTTTTCCCGAATCCTGGAAAATATCAGCAATATGTCCCATACATAAAAGTGGACCTTATGATGTTCCGCAAAACTATAGACCAATAGCTTTGCTAAGTATTATCTTTAAAGTCTTGGAAAGGATTGTAAACAATAGACTAGTTAGCTTTCTAGAAAAATACACTATCATCTCTGAAAGGCAATACGGTTTTCGTAAAGGCAAATCAACTCAAGACGCTGCAACACTATTAGTAAATTTAGTCTCTCTACACATTGAAAAAGGGAACAGATGCCTTGGAACATTCCTAGATTTAGCACGCGCCTTTGATACCGTATCGATTGGTCTCTTATTGAAAAAACTTGAGGCTGTAGGAATCCGGGGAATTCCATTGATGTGGTTCCAAAGTTACTTAACTTCGCGTAAGCAATATGTCAAAATCGACGATATACAAAGTGACCCATTACCCATCTCTTTTGGCGTCCCACAAGGGAGTGTCCTCGGTGCTACATTATTTATCCTATATATCAATGACATAGTTAACCTTCCTATAAGTAATGCTGATATTATTGCTTACGCTGATGATACAGTGGTACTTTTTTACGGCAAAACATGGGATCAGGTTTATCTCACAGCAGAACAGGGTCTCAAGTGGTACAAGACTTAGATACTAATCATCTCACACTTAATTCTAAGAAAAGTAAATATGTTGCATTCTCAAAAACCATGATCACAAGACCATCATCAGATTCGATCCTAAACATCCAATCAAGAAACACGCAATTTTCCATAACCTCCGCTGAACAAATAGAACGCACTAGGACAATTAAATATCTCGGTATCATAATTGATGAACATCTAACCTTCAAAGAACACATCACAACAGTAGCCACTCGAGCACGCAAATTGATTCATATAGTCAAAAGACTTCGCGATTGTGCTCCTGTGGACGTTTTGCGTCTAGTTTTTTTGCCTTGTGCCAGTCTATATTGCAGTACTGTATTGGCGTATGGGGTTCAGCCGCAAAAACCGTACTATTGTCGCTGGAAAAAGCGCAACGCGCAATCATTAAGGTAGCTCTAAAAAACCGTATCGTCATCCGACAGATGCCGTGTATAATGAATTCAAAGTCCAACGAGTACGACAATTGTTCATTCTAAGCGCCGTAATTCAAACACAAATATCTCAAAACCCGTCCTGATTACTCTGAAATTATATTAAAACGTATACACCGCATTCCAGTACCAAATTATACTTCTGAACTTGCTAGACGTTGTCCATCTTTCTCCCATCCTTACACATATAATAAAATAGCTAAAATACTTTGTAATATAAAAGATTACACTACTTCTAAATGCATACAAATGTTAAAAATTACACTTCTAAAACTATCCTACACTGAAACAGAAGATTTAATATAGTTGTTAATTACAAAAAAATAAAAATAATAATAACATACACATTTTATTCATACACTCACGGCAAACACGCACCCAAACACATACTCACATGTAAACTCACGCACAAACACACACACACACACACACTTACTCACATACACAAAATTTACATCATCACACATTTCCGATGAGTATTTAATATGTGCTTAAAAACTCATTTTAACTCTAAGAAAGTTGCTATTTTGTTTTTTAATTGTTTTTCTCATAAAGGTAAAATTACTGAATTAATTATACGACGTTGCCGCTCCGCCGGTCATCGTTTAATACATTGTCTATTTTCTCTCTCAATTACACGGGTCACCATTTTGAGTGAATGAGAAAGCTATTGTAAGGTTGGCCACGTCGCCCTGTACGTGTGCTTCGTAGCCTGTTGTGACCGATGTTTGGGCCATAACAAATGCGCCCCGTCCGTTTCAGCGGTTAAAATATGAATGAAAATTATTGTGTTAAGTAAATATACTTTAATACAGTGAAAATATGTCGTGTTGTGCTGTATTTTGTAAATTAAGGACAACCAAAGGAGGAGTGAAAAATCCTGAATTATCATTTCATACGTATGTATTTATTGCATCTTATTCTATTATAGGGAAGTTTCACAGCAAAATTATGGATTTTACATTAAATATATACGTTATTGACGTCATATAATTAATATACGGTGATAATTAACTGTGAGTTTAGAGCTTTAATTTGTATTTTAAATATGCATACGCTTCTCCAATAGTTATGTCCTACAGCGCCTATCGCTTACTGTTGATATTAATAAATTAATACTGAAACATTAAGAATTCCTATTCACGTCATAATTACTAAACGAATTTTGATGAAATTAGGTAAGGATAAAAAAACATCCTAATTTCAATAGAGAAGATGGCTGGGTGCTTCCATCGAGTTGGGATCTGGTAATTAATATAATCACATCTAAAACTAAGCATAGCACTGCGAGACCTCAAGACACTGTAAGCTCATTCTGCGTAGATCGGACCAAAAAAATAATTAAAATGTTTGAGGGTACCCCGGAACAACTATGCCTTTTGGACATCTAACACCTCCGTCCTTCCCGTGACCATTGGTGCTGCAAAGCATTCGAAAAGTCGGGAACTTAAAATAAAAAAATAAACCGCGATAAAATCCGAAAAATAGTTTTATTTCATGTGTAATATTCGCGTGAATCTAAGAACTCAGTATAAAAAATCTTATTTAAGTGCCTTATTGGTCTAGTAGCAAATCTGTACCTCCAGGTGAAACAACTCGAGTTATAGCACTGTTGATATATTTACACATTATGCAACAGAAAAAATCTGCTATTTTTCAATCTGATGCCCATGTCTCTTAAAATGAAGAAGTTTTTTTTTGGGCATATTAATATAACTAAGGATTTTTCAGAATTAACAAAGTGTAAGATGATATATCTTCAATTCTCACAAATTGAACTGAACTGAACGAGTTCTTGAGTGGAGACCGCGGACTGGCGGACGTAATGCGGGACGCCCTCAGGCTAGGTGGAGCGATGACCTTCGTAGGGCGGCTGGCAGAAACTGGATGCGAGTAGCCGAGGATCGTACCCAGTGGCGTGCACTTGGAGAGGCCTATGTCCAGCAGTGGACTGCTATAGGCTGATGATGATGATGATGATGATGAACTGAACTGATTGCTCCATTTTTTTTCTGTCTTACTGATTCAACTTTAATTAGCCCCTTATACACACTCAGCAGGGGTAGATTAAAAATGGTGTGAATTGATATGTGTCAGTCACATGTGTCAGTGTACAGTAATTTTATTCAATAAATGAACATATTTAGTATAGATTCTCAGATAACTTAAGATATTCTTTTCGGTGAAATAAATATGTTTTTTAATCATCTATTGTCTTTTACGTTGATAAGGCCTGTCCTAGTAATCACTTCCCTATTAAAGTACACTAATGCAGATCCACAAACTCCCACATGAAATTGACACGCTACCTCAGCGATATGCGCTGACCATTCATCCTAGTTTCATGACTAACGTGCATTGAAAAAGCGCACGTGCAAACGTAGGGTAAATGTGATGTAAAAATTGTTACCACCACTACGCCTATATTCCCCAAGCGGGAGTGGGAGTGGTGCACTGTGTACACTCACTTGTCGTTCAACAATGTAAGGTCTCATGTAGTAGAGGATGAGTCTATTGATATTATACCGAGCATAGTGCCAGTCTCCGGACTATATTTTTTTATTGAATAATTCGTATTTCCCGACATAGGATTCGAACCGATGACCTTGTGATCGCTATGCGCATTACCAATGAGGCTTTACTATTTTATTAAATTGTACATACTAATATCGATGTTTACAGATTCGTCTTTAAGATTTGTATGTGTATACGTATGTGTGAACTTATATAAATTACTAGTAGTAATTCGAAATCATAATTAAGATTTTGCATGAAGTAAATATTTGTTAATCAAAAATTATCGATAAATTTTCTTATCGATAAATCCTGTACTAGTAATCACTTGCCTAATCACGCAGACTAACGCAGTTTCACAAATTCACACCGACACAAAATTGACACGCTACTAGGAGTGATCGTTATATTACATAACTGAAAAAATTATCTATTATTAATAAATAATCAAATCACCTATTATTTATTACCTCAGATACTTATATACTTATATTAGATATTGTCCGACCAAAACCGCCTACCAGCCTGCCACGTGACACAGCGACACTGACTGACTGGACTTAAGGTCAATTTCACTTAGACGTATAATATTTTTGTCAAAAGTCACGTGTTATATTATGCTTTAAGACAACTACATATGATCTATTTTTAAATGAGTGTCCAGTAATGAAAGTAATATATTATTAGGTTATTCATTATGATCCGCGCCAATATATTTGATCGTATCATACGTTATTTATAACGTGTTGGTTACGTTAGATTATTTTTTTTAATAAAATCAGTGCGGATCCCTGGCGTGATCTTGGATGACGTACTTATGCATTTATCGTGGGTTTGTGAGGGATTGCGACGTCGCGTGTCAAATTGTTTGCAAATAGATCGTTGGTTTGTTTATTGTAATAACTGTAAATAAAAGTTAGTTTTAGTTACGTGTAAATAATTAATTTATTAAATATATATTTCATTTTTTATCGTTTAACAGCTCACGGCGGCGGCGCGGCGTGTTTTGCGACAATAATCAAAAGGCGTCGTTCAACGAAGCGAAGTAATAACTATTATTAATAGCGTAAAAAATAATAGGCGTTTTAAAAGTAGCGTATCGTTATAACGCGTTATTAATATATAGCCGTTGCGAACACTCCTACACGCTACCGCGGCGATATGCGGTGTCTAGGTATTTTCTTCGTCTATGGTTTTTCTCTTTATGTAACTAATTTTTACATTGTTATTTTGAACTTCAGAGCCTCAAGATACAAGCTTGCTTAGTTTGAGGCTCAACGAAACATGATGTAAGTAGTTACTTTTTTCTTTTTGGTAATAAATGATTTTTATTTTTTTTTTTATATTTTTTTATAATTTCGCCGTATCTTACCCCCTTGTGTCATTGTTGCATACATTCAGGGGCATGAATCTCCCAAACATTGTAATTTTAGTTGATACTAGCGCCATCTATTAATGAGACGAACACATTAAATTGTTAGCAAATATTTACTCTCTTTACACAAGAGATAGCGATACTTTCGATTTTTATTTTTTTTACGAAATATTTAGTTAATTTTATTTTAAAACCTCTTGTTTTTATCCAGTATATTATTTTGAATCTAAAGAAAACAATTTCAATACATTTAAGAATTTTTAATGGATATTAAATTTTTTGGCGTGAATGTACCCATAGATGCAGCGTTCGGAACCGTACGATAATTATCGTAAGAGTTATCGGTTTTTTTTTTGGCGGGAAGTCGAAGAGTGATGTTGTCAATTTGTTTTAATTTCCAAAACTTGTGTTATTTCGATTAATAATGTGTAATGTTGGTGGAATATTAACCATTATGTGTTCTTATATGTGCATGAGTGAAGGTAATTGTAACAAAGTGATAAAACGTGCCTTTTCGACTTCCCTCAAAACGGCCGTTGCAATTGGTATGTAAAGTATCCACCGCTTTACTATCCAGGGTGGGGTACTTCATTAATTTCATTATCATCGTTGTCATCAAATTCATCGGGGAGTCGAATTAATTTAAAGAAACACGAAAAAAGAAACACTGGACACTGGCAAAATACACTTATAATTAGTGTGAAGCCATAACTTGAAGAAGAAGAAGAAGAATTATCGTACACATACGATAATTTTGTGCCTACGTACGATGTACGATAGCATATTATTATCGTTTTTATATGATTTATTTATCTATAATAGACATTATCCTAAAAAATACGATAATTTAAAGAAGAAAGAAAGAAAAATACGATAATTTTACGCCCCTGGTACGATAGTCAGTCCACTTCAAGTTCCGAACGCTGCATATATGTCGTTTCACTTCAAAACTTCGTTTTGTGGTGTTCGCTGGCGTAAATTTGTGTTCTTGTTATTTAATTTTTCGCGACTTTGGCTTGTATTTGGATTTGTTTGATATCTTTTATGTTTACCTTTGGCTACTCTCTACTGGATTTGGATCTTCAATTATTGTGTGACTTGGCTATTCAATACTGGACTACCTGATTATACCTAATTTTACAAAATGCTATCTATGTCATTACCAATAATCTCAAAATAATTTTCACTAACATCAAGGCGTCCGATTGATTTGAGAATTGGTATACCTACATATTCAGGTTCGATGACAATACAGTTATTTTATAACTTTGGCCATGATCGTCAGAATAAAAAAGTTATTAATATTAAGTATATACCTCTCTGCCTACCCGGCAAGGTATCTGGCGTGATGATATAAATAAATAGATAGATAGATAGACATCAATAGCTACATAGTTACAAGTCAAACTAATAAAAGCTTGTCAATAATATTTTGATTTTCAGATACCTATGCAATGCATATCACTAGAAAACAATTACAAAGAAAATCTTATACACTGGATAGTAAACTGAAAAAATTGAGAGCAAAATGCAACACGCAGAAGCAGCAAGTTAGGTGTGCCAGCAGTTTGTCAAAATCAAAGGTATTTTTGAAATATGTAGAAACTGCCTGAGCCTATGCAGATTTTTACAAAAATGCAAATGAAAATGAATTATAAACCAAGAGGACGAAGGTACACTACCGATGAAAAGATATTGGCACTTCCCATTTTTAAACAAAGTCCTAAGGCATATAACATGTTGAAGAAAATGTTTGTTCTTACATCAAAAAGGTGTTTGCAAAAACAATTAAGTCTGATACCACTTGAACCTGGAGTTAATGAAGATGTTTTTAAACACTTGAAGAGAACAGTTACCAAATTGCCTAAAGAAAAAAGACTGCACTCTGATATTTGATGAGGTAGCATTAGAACCGGGACTGAATTTTAATAAAGGCTTTATTACTGGTTTTGAAAACTATGCTTACAAAGGTAATAATCTAATTGCAGACCATGCGTTAGTGTTCATGATTAAAAGCATTAAAGGCCAATTTAAGCAGCCAATATGTTTTACACTTTGCAAAAGATGCACAAAAAAAGAGGATTTAAAACATTAATTAAAGTTATAATAAACGAAATATATAAGACTGGTTTAAAAATAATAACCACCATATGTGATCAGTCATGTGAGTGTTATAAAAAGCCTAAGAGAAGACACACGAATCCAACATTTAAAAAAAGGAAAAGAACACAAATCAAATTGTTTTGAAATTGGAAATAATAAAATATTTCCATTATTTGATACACCACACCTTTTAAAAGGGGTGCGAAAAGAAGCAAGATTTCTGGAGAATGGCACAGAAAAAATTGCAAAATGGGAACATATTATAATGTTGTTTAATGCAAATGTTGGCGACCAGGAAATAAGACTGGTCAATAAATTAACTGAGTCACATGTGTTTGAAAACAAAATACCGAAAATGAAAGTGAAATATGCCGCTCAAGTTTTCAGTCAGAGAGTGTCATCAGCTATAGGATTTCTGGCAAGTGAGGTGCAATACAGTTATTTAAATCATGCCATTTTTCGAAGCCTAATAATTTATTTAAGAAAAACAACATAATGCACTATGTTAAATCAGATCCCCATAATACTGCCTTTATTATTATGTGCTTAAAATAGTAATTAGATGTACCTAAATTCCATTTTACTTTATATTAAACCAATTTTGGTGTATGAGAGGAAGTATAAATGCATTCCTTTAGTTAATATGATATTTTTTTCTTTTTCAGGGCACAAAATATTACCTACTGAGTGTGAAGGTACATCAGGATTTCTTATATTGTTTGATAAACTGTTTGATTTCTTTAACCGGCAATCTTATTCTGATATTGCAAAAGGATTAAAAGGGTGCCTAAAAACATCTTCCCCTCATACAAGTTTCTGGAAAGAAATCATACCTATTTTAAAATTAATATCTTTTAAAACAATTTCAAAAAACAAAGACGGTACAGAAAAATTAAGATTTGAAAAAGTGCCATCAATTTTAAATTGGACGAAAAACATAGAAACTTGTTTGGAGATGTGGGAATATTTAAAAAATGACCATAGTGTGACCAGTATCTTAACTAGAAATTTAAACCAGGATCCCATAGAAAATTTCTTTTGCGGTATCAGAAGTAATGGTGTCCGTAATACAAATCCTACCTGTAGACAGTTTGTAAACGCATATAAGAAGAAATAAGAAGAAGAAGAAGGCATTTTGTTGAATAACTTAAGTTCACCACATTCTTTAAATGCAAACAGTGAAGCAGACAACAACAAATGCCAACACTCGTTAAATATTTTTTTAAAAACTTAAAGAGACGATGTCCTGCACGAAAAACCTATCACTTTTAATCTATCTATCTATATCATCACGCCAGATCCCTTACGGGGTAGGCAGAGAGTACAGAGTTTCAACAGGCTCTTTCCTTACATACCTCTCTGGCTTCCTCTACTCTCATAGTTCGTCTCATACACGCTTGCATCACTTTTATGTAGATAAATTTTTAGAAATGTTATCGGATACAGCATGTGGTGATGAGCAACATAATATTATACATAACGAATCGAAACGGTATGTCGCAGGGTACATAATAAGATGTCATAATAATGTCAAAACAAAATTTAAAAAAAATGCAATGCATGTTTTTTAAATAATCAAATTGATCCTGCGACTTACACATATTATAGGGACAAAAAAATCATTGTTATATGCAAATGAAGAATTTATAGAGTTAACAAAAAATATATACGATGTTATAATATTATGCTTGCGAGATTCACCTCAAGAAAAAGATTTAAAGGAAAGGATAATGTTTTATTTAAATATCAGCATTAATTTTCATATTATTAGTTGTCAGGAACATAGGTCTCTATTAATACAATACATAAGTCATTTGGCCTTTAATGTTGTGGTTTACAGTTGGTGTCAGGGCGTGAATTTCTTATTAAAAGAATAATTAACAAAATTCGACCAAAGCGATCGTGTAGAGAATATTATTTGAAAAGATTAAAAAAATAAAGAATTGTGTAATAACTGAATTTTTATTTTTGAAAAATTGTAAACTTTCATTACTTTTACGGTTCATAACTACACGAAGTAGGCAATACAAAGTAATGTATTTGGAGGTAGGTGGTATGTGCCTAGTACCTACCTACCGTAAAGCGAAAGCTCCATCTAGTATGTTCCCATCGTAACAGTTGTAGCGCCATCTTTTAATGAGAAAAAAAACGTGGCGGACGTTTCTTTTTTTCTTCAAAAGATGGCGTTTAGTTTTCAAAAATTTGTTAGAGTAGCTCATCTATTACAGAATTAGTATATTATCTATGCACACATTAATGGACATGATCGCTACTTTAGTCACAATTTCCAAACTAAGTAGGCCCAAGTTAACTGAGTGGGTGGAACTTAACTAATGTACCTACTCCTTTGCCTACCCTTTCAGGAGTAACAATTGTGGGAGATCTTCTTAGCGTTTCGACGGCAAACGTGATTGTAGTTAGATATATGGGTCTCGCACCCGTTCGCCCCCGGTTTTTGCCCCTTGTTGTTTAAAAGCTTTTGAAGATATCCGTTCGCCCCTCAACACGGAGCGAACTTATTTTTAGTAATTACTACCGACCCGCCCCGGATTCGCTCTTATGAATTATACAGATAATTCTTCCTCTTGAATCACTCCGTCCATTGGTGAAAACCGTATGTAAATCCGTTTGGAGTTATTGAGTTTATCGCGTTCAGACAGACAAACACACAGACGCGGCGGAGGACTTTGTTTTATAATATGTAGTGATGGAGTACCCGGTCGCCCCTCGTTCCATAAAAACATTATTTTTCAAAATAAATATAGGTACCTATATTGTAATCTGAATTTTATTTCACTGTGAGTATAATTTATTTTGAGTTGATGCTTTTAAAAGTTTGTCCAAAACTGTATTTGAGGGGCGAACGGGACTATTTTAAATTTCAAGAGGCGAATGGGACCAGTTTAACTTTCAAGAGGCGAACGGGTTCATTTAAGCTTTCAGGGGCGAAACATACGTGGCGAACGGGTATGAGACTATATGGATGCGGCCCAGAAGGCGGCAGCACTGTAGCCATTATCAGAAGTGTATAGATGGTTCGGGGATGACCTTATGCCCAACTTATTTTCAAAAAGCAATGTTATTGGGTTAGCAGAATAAATCTGTGCCTTCTCTGAAAAGTAATATTGATTCTGAGAAAATCTAAAGTTTAAGAAAATTCTCTCTGTTTTATTCTACTGCATTTATTTGCGTGATGATTTTCAGTTTATTGATTTGAATATTTGTTTTTGTACTTATGGGTTCAACTAGATGGTTCCTACTATAGTTTGACCCGGTAGGTTGCGTTGTTGTCGACCTGGCGCTAAGCCAGCTATTTCTCACATCTTTACCTAATATTATGAAAAATTTCATCATCAGACCCTGATCACCATCTATCATTGAGACCTTTCTAATGAGTTACCATTTACACCATTTATTTTTATACAATACAGACAAGAAAAAAACGAGAAAATAAAGAAATGTAGTGAAAAACCTACAACTTGTTGCAGTAGTGTCTTAGCAAGGGAACCAGCTGTACCAGTATACGCAGTGCTTGGAGCACAGATTTTCAGCTGGAACTCGCTAACGTCATAATACAACAAATCAAGGAGAAGAAATACGTACAGACAATAGACTAAACTAAAATATACAATATAGTGGAAGTCTAAGGGATATAACACTAATGTCGAAATATACCACGAAGCAAAACTGAGGACATACATACATTAGACAAAATACCATTATGAAAAGGATTCACATGAACGTTTAAATGAATAAATCATCTGATTATATTACACAAAAATGAGAACTAAAAACAATGCAAAAACTTAAAATTAATAATAACAAGGGCACGAACAAGAGTACATAAATGGCTCCACAAGTACCTACATATGCATTTTTCATAGTAATATTTGAGCGTTTAACAGCTCCCTGTGAATATATTTCTAACACCTTAGCTGTAAGTTGGTGAAGAGTTTGGTTAGCTGCAGTATTGGGTCAAGGTGACTATGTTATTGTAGTATCAGTCTTAGAATCGATCAGACCAGTAATAATGTTTACATCCCTTGAACAACTAGAAAAGAGCTGATGATCTTCAAACGGATGAACAGATTATCTTGAATCTTAGTTAAGAACACTCTCGATCAAGTCATCATTAAAAGAAAAAAATTAATCAAAATCGGTTCACCCGTTTAGGAGCTACGATGCCACAGACTGACACATTGACAATTGAGTTATATCATAATTCTAAGAATTTTCATTCATTCATTGAATCAATCAAGATCAATTGAACCGAACAGGCTACCCCGTGAGGGTTCTTGGATGATCTATCTATATAATCACGCCAGATCCCTTGCGGGGTAGGCAGAGAGTACAGGGTTTCAACAGGTTCTTTCCATATAGACCTCTTTGGCTTCTCATACCTAATTCTTCTCAAACACGCTCGCCGGTTACGGAGACTCTTGACTTGCTCTACAGATAAAATTGGATGACGATAATAGGTAAATAAATACAAAATACACAGACGGCACTTCGTGACACAGACAATAAGATTAATAATATCAGCCTATACTGCTCACTGTTGGGCATAGGCCTTCTCTCACAAATCAAGGTGAGAGAGATTAGGTCATACTCCACCGCGCGGACCCAGTGCGGATTGGTGGAGGCAGGTTTGTGGCCACCCGCTGTTGGAACTTATTAAGCCGCCTTTAAGGCTTCCAACTCGGCTTAACGACTACCACATTAAGTGGTAACCGGGACCAACGGCTTAACGTGCCTTCCGAAGCACTGAGACGCTCGAATATGAAAATGCCACAAACGGTCACCCATCTCAGGCCGACCGAGTCGAACGCTGCTTAACCTTGGTGATCGGTAAGAACACCGCGGTCGCACAGCGCTACGAGCGCCTCTCAATAAGACAATAAGATTAAGAGATAAAAACTCTTAAATAATATTTAATTTGCTATTTATTTTAACGTATCCGAAAAGCATACAAAAAATGAATAATAGCTTCATTGTCTACAGTTTTTGCTAGTAGCTTCATTGTCTACAGCTTCATTGTCTACGTGGATTTTATGATCTATTTTTGACTCCTATAAAGTTACTACTATTAAACTTTTATTTTATACTAGCTGTTACCCGCGGCTGCGCAAGCGTTTATTTTGTATAATTTGATGTAGGTAGGTAGGTCTTTCTGGCATAACACAGATCCTGTGACACGTACCACACCTAAGACACCTCCATACTAAGTTTATGTAAAATCTGTACAACCGTGTTAATATCACGAAATAATAAAATAATCCCGCGGGAACCGTGTTTTATTCCGGGATGAAAATGTATCTTGTATAATATTTCAGGAACTAAAACACCGAAAGTAAGAAAACACAGCTAACCCGCCGGAACATTCATCATCATCATCATCATCATCATCTCAGCCTATACTTGTCCACTGCTGAACATAGGCCTCCCCAATCGCTTTCCAGCGTAACCGGTCCGATGCCACCTGCATCCAACGACTTCCTGCGATTTTCACAAGATCGTCGGTCCATCTGGCAGGCGGTCGTCCCACGCTGCGCTTGCCAATAACATTAACATTCATCAAATATACAAGGTGTATCGTACTTAACGCAAGGCATCAGACACCCCGATTAGCTAATTACTTCACAAATTTAATACGAAAACCAAGTTTGCAAATTTAAAGTATTTTACCTAGTTTTTAAGCCCTTTTATACCCCAATTAACAATGAAACTTGTACGTGAATGTGTGCATATTGAGGAATACATTTTAGAAATGCATTTGAAATCTCCATATTGCTTTGAATCAATAATAAATTTTGTTTGTTATAGCGCACTGAAAGATTAACTTTATTTTTTGCAAATTTTGAAAAAAATATAAAATGAAGAAAGAAAGAAAGTAAAACCATTTATTCAACCACACAAATACAGACAACAAAATACACATTTACAAACATTAGATGTTGTGTGGGGTTGAACAGAACTGAAATTGTGTCATGGTGCAGCGCTGGTATTCTGTCAGCACCTATAAGAAGAAGTGACATCAAAGATGACAAACCTAAACTAAGGGAGAAATAAACAAACAACATAATTGTATAATCAATACATTATATGCATACACAATATATATGGTCAAAATACATTAAATATTGTTGGAATTATTTCAGTTACCGATTGAGAACAAACTACTTTTAAGTCTTGCGTTTATTATGTTACACCTCGTATATCAACTTCTTTCAGACTATCATTTCTCTATCAATAATTGCTATCAACAAGTTCCCTCTTAGCCTGTACTTTGTAAAATATCAACTCAAGTATACCACGATCTTATTCAACGCTAACACCATCTAATAGAAAAATACATACTCGGTACAAATATATCCATGCTATGAACACAATACCTAGGTACTTTCTTTGTGAGAAATATCACCAGTCTATCGATTTATTAATCATAATTATTTGTGAAATGGCTCTGATTGAAACCTTCTCTACCTGTGCCAAAGATATGGCGTATTAATATTAAATAAAAACGATACAGCGTGCAGAGCTAACTTAAAAAAGAAATCAAAAATATACACCGTCATGCCTATATTCCCCAAGCGGGGGTGGCAGAGGTGTCTTGAGTACGCCCACGTTTTGCCGACGATATTAGGTCCCATGTAATAGGTGGCGAGCGTATTGCCATACACCGGGCACAATTCCAGACTACGGACTCATACTGAATAATTTTCGTTCATCAAAAAACTGCATTTTTCACACCTAGGATTTGAAGCCACGATCTCGTGATCGCAAAGCGATGCTCTTTGCCACTAGGCCAATGAGGCTTGTTAGTACCTTTCGTGTAAAGTGTCTAAAAATACACAGTTTATGTTTATGATCAAAATCATGTTTAGGTACTGAGTTCATATATTTACGCGAATAAAGAAGGTATCTTAAACAAACAAATATACAAAGTTTCTTATCCGGGTCATTCATCGTTAAAGAATTCACTTCCGAAAAGACAATCTCATCAGAGACATCTGAATTAAATGTTTATGAACAATTTCGGGTGTGAAAGAGGCTTGTTAGTACCTTTCGTGTCTAAAAATACACAGTTTATGTTTACGATCAAAATCACGAGATAGTGGTCTGATTCCAGAGTGGGACCTCTATACGCACGCGTATCTTGTAGTTTGCTGCGGAGACGGTTATCAACCAGGATCAGATCTATCATGCTTTTTTGTTCATTCCTTCTCCACGTATACATATGTATGTCCTTGTGCTCGTAGTTGCGCGGTTTAGTGGTCTGTTCAGGAAGTGGAGGCACTGGCGAGAGCGTATCCCCTTCGGAGACCTTGAAAGAATAAAGGTTGAAAAGTTGCAAGATGAGAGCGTGAGGAGAATGTATGAAGACAGAGTCCGGGACAAGCTTTTGACAGCAGGCTCTTCGGACTCAAATGTAGATGAATGCTGGAATAGCCTGAAAGAGAGTTTGGTGGAATCCGCGAAAGAAGTATGTGGTTGCTCAAAGAAGCATATTACAGCAAAAGGTGATGCATGGTGGGATGCGGAGTTGCAAAGCTCCGTAGAAAGTAAGAAGAAAGCGTGGCAGGACTATGTATCTTCTTTGAACCTGAATGCCAGTATGACAGAGATGAGGAAAGAAATATACCGGCAATGCAAGAATGCCACTAAAACTTTAGTGAAAGAAAAGCGTGAAAGAGCCAGTATGATTGAGGAGGAGAGGCTGGCGAAGAACTTCGAGAACAACACCAAACTCTTTTGGAGCAAGGTGAGAAAGGCTCGAGGTGATTCGTCAGGCTTCAGAATGGAAAGGATAAAATCTAAAGATGGTGACATTCTTACAGACACACAAGCTGTGCTAAACCGGTGGAGTGAATATTTTGGAGAATTGTATGGAGATGACCCGGATGCTGATGCGGCAGACGTGCCCAAAGGCGAGATTGCGGCACCAGAATCAACGGAGGACATCACTATGGAAGAAGTTGAATGGGCGATAGGAAGTATGAAAAACGGTAAAGCTGCGGGAGTAGACATGATATCTGCCGAGATGATCAAATATGGTGGAACTTGCGTCCGGGACGCTTTCCGGGCCCTTGCAAACCTTTGCTGGAGGACCGTTAGAGTCCCTACAGATTGGCGCCGCGCAGTCATAGTACCCTTGTATAAAGGCAAGGGTTCACAATATGACTGCGCCAATTACAGAGCCATCAGTTTGATCAGCTTGGCAGCCAAGGTGTACGGTAAAATTATTGAACGGAGAATGCGCGTGAAGTCCGATGGAATGTTGTGCGAGGCACAAGGGGGTTTCAGGTCTGGAAGAGGATGTTCGGATCAAGTCTTCTCACTCCGCAACATCGTAGAGAAGCATCTGGCAGTGGGGCGGAAGGTTTTCTGCGGTTTTGTAGATCTGGAGAAGGCATTTGACAGAGTTGTGCGAAAGAGACTTTGGGACATTTTGCCAGAGTATGGTATAAATGACACTCTGTTGCGAGCCGTCCAGTCCACTTATGTGGACTGCAAGGCATGCGTACGGGTGGGTGGTAACAGGTCACCCTGGTTTGACGTTAAAATCGGCGTCAAGCAGAGTTGGGTGTTGTCCGCTAGACTGTTTATAATATATCTGGACAAAAGTCTTCAAAGACTGAAAGCGATGAATGAAGGTGGACAAATGGGTGACTTAGTGGTAAACCATCTACTTTATGCAGATGACGCGGTTTTAATAGCGCCAACAGCCACTGATCTGCAAACACTAGTCACAGTTATGAAAGACGACTGCATGATCAATGGCTTACACTTGAATGTGAAGAAAACCAAGATTATGGTTTTTGAAAGGGAAGAAACCAGAACGAATGTAAGGATTGTGGTTGGTAACGATGTGCTGGAGCAAGTGAATGAGTTTGTATATCTTGGATGCGCCTTCAGTAAGGATGGGAAATACACCGCTGACATAGAGAGAAGAGTGAGTGCAGGGAACAGAGTGAATGGTGCGATGGGAAAGCTACTTGGGAGCCGGCACTTAAGCCATAAGGCGCAGCTGGCCATACATAACGGAGTTCTTGTCCCAACGCTGTTATATGGTAGCGAGAGCTGGGTGTGTAAGAAGGAGAATGAAAGTAGGATAAATGCGGTAGAAATGCGAGCTCTGCGGAAGATGTGCGGAGTGAAGCTGACCGACCGCATTAGCAACAGCATAGTTAGACAGCGAGTAGGTATGAAAGATAGTATCGGTGTAAAGATGAGAAAGGGCATGCTCCGTTGGTTCGGGCATATAGAAAGAATGCCAGAGGAAAGAATGACAAAACAGATATACAATGTGAAAGTGGAAGGATGCAGGTACCGGGGAAGACCTAGACTATCTTACCACGACCAAATAAACCGAGTCTTATCTGATGGAAAAGTCAAGAGTCTCCGTAACCGGCGAGCGTGTATGAGACGAACTATGAGAGTCGAGGAAGCCAGAGAGATATGTAAGGAAATAACCTGTTGGAACTCTGTACTCTCTGCCTACCCCGCAAGGGATCTGGCGTGAGGTTATAGATAGATAGATCAAAATCATGTTTAGGTACTGAGTTCATATATTTACGCGAATAAACAAGGTATCTTAAACAAACAAATATACAAAGTTTCTTGTCCGGGTTATTCATCGTTAAAGAATTCACTTCCGAAAAGACAATCTCATCAGAGACATCTGAATTAAATGTTTATGAACAATTTCGGGAGCGAAAGAGGCTTGTTAGTACCTTTCGTGTAAAGTGTCTAAAAATACACAGTTTATGTTTACGATCAAAATCATGTTTAGGTACTGAGTTCATATATTTACGCGAATAAACAAGGTATCTTAAACAAACAAATATACAAAGTTTCTTATCCGGGTCATTTATCGTTAAAGCATTCAATTCCGAAAAGACAATCTCATCAGAGACATCTGAATTAAATGTTTATGAACAATTTCGGGTGCGTGCTTTTAACCACTAAAGAGTTTCTCGTGAGGAGACAAACCTGAGTCCAGTATCCGTTCATGGAGGAATTCATGTGTAAGCAAAATCACATATTTTAATGTAACATTGCAGCTTGCAACATTAATAAAATTAATAAAGATTTATGGTTTATCCCGCGATAGTCCAGGATTGCTTTATTTTCCGGGATTAAAGTATCCGTAACCGGAGAGTGTGTATGAGACGAACTATGAGAGTGGAGGAAGCTAGAGAGGTATGTAAGTTAAGAACCTGTTGGAACTCTGTACTCTCTGCCTACCCCGCGAGGGAGCTGGCGTGATGATATAGATAGATACAAAAGTATCCTAAACTTTAAGTTACGGTATAAGTTATTACCATACGAAATTTCATTGACATCGGATAGGCAATTCTTGCGTGATTGATACACAAAGATACAGAAAAACAGACAGACAGACAGACACACAGACATTCAATATTCAATGTACAGAGTCGGCTCGGTTATAGTTTTATTATATGTATATATAGTTAGAAGATAAAATGTATGTAAGTAAGTATCTATTTTATCATATGATGACGTTAATCTTCTGGCAGGTTGACGTCATCATATGATGTAAATGATGATGATGTGAAATTTTTATGTTAATAAAAAATTATTAATTATTATAACGACTCACACTTGTATTAAGATTTTGAGAATGATCTCGAATAAAAACTTGTAATATTTTTTCCTTTGAAATTAATTTTGTCTTCCAAAATCACCACATTGAAGTTTGGTAGGGAATTTATTATAGTTCGTACCTAACAACTAAATTGAAAAAAAAACCAATCAAATCTATGTATCTATTTATCTATATCATCACGCCAGATCCCTTGCACGGTAGATATAGAGTAACTACAGAGCTTCAATAGGTTTTTCTGTTACAGAACTCTTTTGTTTCCTTCATTCTCATATTCGCCTCATACACGCTCGCCGGTTATGGAGACTCATCTTGCCCATCAGATAAGACACAGTCTATTTGGTCATGGTATGATTGTTGCTCGCGGTAAGAATATATATAATATATAAATAAGTAAGTCTAGGGCTTTCCTGGTAAGTACATATCTACACCCTCCACTTTCGCATTGATTTCTGAAGATGCCGATTCGCACGAAATTAAATGGTCTTCGTGCGAATCGTCTACTAAAGAATATTAATTTTCAAAGTTAAATTTAAATAGCCCATAAAAGGGTAAAGTTGTAGGGCTATGAAGCGACGATTAAAGGTTTCGCCACCTAGCCGACTCAGCGCGACGGGAGCGGGACGGTGGTACGGCTTGGGGAGTTGTAACGTAGTGAAATGTACGGGAGACGCCACACAGCGCAGCCCCGCTCGGTGTGACGGCAAACGTTACAACCGAACATAGCCAAGCGCTTTTTCTTTGTTAGCTATTCATCATCATCAATCAGCCTATCGTAGTCCACTGCTGGACATAGGCCTCTCCTAACACGCGCCATTGCACACTCCGCCTTCCGCATCCAGTCTGTCCCAGCGACCTTTTTGAGGTCGTCGGTCCATCTAGCTGGGGGCCGTCCTACCTTACGCTTAACAAGTCGCGGTCTCCACTCTAGGACACGCTGTTAGCTATTAGTTTCCCTAAAATAAATAAGAATAAAAAAAACATACATAAGAGCGTAACTTCTAAAAATCTGGTACTGTCAAACCTCTTATGCGGTTAGTAGTAAGTTAGTAGTAGTAGATAAATGATTGTGGAACACCCATAGGGCAAGTACAACTTAAGCTGGACCGATTATCTGATTTGTATTTAATTATTATAAAGCCTACGTATCCTTATTGTTCACGCGTAATAAGCTCTTTTCCGTTGAAGCTGTAAAGGCCCCGCGGCCAACAGCGTAAATCATTTACACACACACAGCGTAATAAGCCGATCTAACCCGCCTCCGAAAGATATTTAAGATTATTCAACCCTTACGACTGAATAATTATGTGCTAGTCCCATATAATCTTAGAAAAGCCCTGTGCAGTAATGGTACAGACTTACATGTATAAAGTAGTGTTTTCAATGCATGTTTAAAGGTTAAAGTATATTTAGAAGCGAAATATAATAGTGCCATTTTGTGTGTCCATTCATCGGAGACAACGGTGGGGGCTTTTTATTCAGTTGGAAAAGTCCCACAACCTTCAGTCTTCTCCACAGAGGACTGAGAATCTTTTAAAGATTTTGCCATATCGATACTCGTATTTCAGTGACGTTTATTCAACTGAGGACTTAGCACGAAAATATAGATGTGAACGTGACGCTAGCGAGTAAGCGTGTTGTCACGTTCATGTTTATTTATGGCCGGTTTCAATATTTAACTTATAGGTTGATTTTCTTATAGGCTCAAAATTCTATTTAAACATATTTTCCGTACAAAATATGTCACAATTCTATCCGTAGTATGCAAATCTAGTCCAGGGCTAAATATTGAAACCAGCAGTTAGTGACTTCGTAGTGTGACAAGGATGGCATATCAACTTGTTAGCGTCATGCTAACTTCAATCATTCGGCGCGGGAGCAGCGAATTATTAATCGTCGCACGATTATAAAATTCAGTGTAGGTATTACTAATATCAAGTCGAGTCGACTCAAATCATACATTTTGTATAAATCCTACGGGGCCCCTTATGAGTTGTCTATCTATATCATCACGCCAGATCCCTTGCGGGGTAGGCAGAGAGTACAGAGTTCCAACAGGTTCTTTCCTTACACAGCTATCTGGCTTCCTCCACTCTCATAGTTCGTCTCTTACACCGCTTGCCGGGTACGGAGACTCTTGACTTGTCCTTCAGATAAGCCACGGTCTATTTGGTCAATAAGTTGAGTCTATAAGTTGTCAATTTCAGATTTTTATTTTGACTTTACGAGAAATTTTGCAAGCTTACCTCTTGTCTTCACATATTTTTAAATTTCTCCTTCCTGTTGTGTATAGGTAGGTACAGTTTTATAACAATTACAACATTAAGTTTATGATTTATCACCAGTGTGGCGCGCTTTACAACTGAGATTAAATGATAATATTTTTAAAGGTTTAAACCTAAAGTATTCAGACCAGTCCAGTCCAGGCAGACCAGTCTCCGCAAGCAGCACCCGTTAACGAGTATGACTACTTGAGTAGAGCCAACGTCAGTAGTAGAATGTTTTTTTTTATATCGAAGCCCCTGTCTTGTATTCATTCCTGTTTGGTACGTTTACAAACATGAAAATTCACATACACAAGTACCACGATTGTAACAAATAATTGTGGGTTGCAAAGATTTGTCCCGTGCGGGAATTGAACCCGCGACTATTACACACAGTGGGGGGAGTGGCTTAAGCTCTTAACTACTGCGCTAAATCGTCCGTCAAACGACAATGATTTAAATAATTGGATTATTTATGTTGGAGGATAGATAGTCAGTGTTGGGCATTATTCAATATTTTTTTTTATTTTAAGTTCATTTTCTTCTCCATTTCTTCTCCCTAAGGTACTCGGAAATATAGGAATAGTCCCTTCCGTGAACATGGGTGCTGTGGAGCACTTAAAACGTTGGGAACTTAAAAAATAAACCGCTATGAAATCTGAAATAATTTAATTAATTTTGCCTAACTCAAGTAACTTTGTGAGCTGCGATTGTATCTTGGACGATTTTACGGGAAGTCAATATTCAAAAACTGTATTTAAATAGGTACTCCTAGACTTCCTGGTAAATACAGGTGACCATGAATTATTTGTATCTCTCCTATAATTTAGCGTAATCGTATGCATATTTTTACATGATCTTATGGTTTTTCATATGCGTACCACCCGAAACATTTGTAGGTATTTGTTAATAAGACTATAAAGAATTTAGTAGATTCCCAATAAAAGCGTTTTTTAAACGTAGCCCCACACTATGATTTATTCCTGTATCGAGAGTGCGTTTACAAACATAAAAATTCATATACACAAATACCCAGACCGAAACAAATAATTGGGGATCAGACAAAGATTTGTCTCGCGCAGGAATCGAACTCGCGACTGTTAGACACAGTAGGCGGGGCGGCTTAAGCTCTTAACCACTGCGCTAAATCGTCCGTCTTATTGTAATTGAACGAATGTTATGGCATATGAAAATTACAAATCACGTAAAAATAGCAGACTTGGGGCCCTGCCGGCCCTGCCTTCATCAAACCGCACTGGGTCTGCGTGGTAGAGTAGGATCTAATCTCTCTAACCTCGGTTTACGAAGGAAGGTCTTAGCCCTGCTGTGGGATAGTAAATACTTAATAGCAAGTTTTGCCAACATTGTTTTTAACACTGTTGTCACGCCTGTATTCCACCAGTGGGAAGTGGCTGAAGTACCCACTATGTACCCACATTTCGCTGACGACGTTAGGCCCTAATACTATTGTCATCATACCGGGCACAGTTTTTACCTCCGGAATGATACTGAAAAATTTTTCAAACTACCAAAACTTCAACATTACTTTGTCGAACCTAGAATTTGAATCCAGGACCTCGTGGTCGCTAGCCGCATGAGGCGTCAGTAGACTAACTAGACACTGTTTTTAGATTTAAAAAACAACTCGTTATTAGATGTGACCTAATAGTGTTATGGGTACTAAGTTAACATCATCATAATCATCGAGAAAAAAGCAGACGTAAAATAAAAAAAAAACATTAATATAAACACCGTCATGCCTATATTCCCCAAGATGGGGGTGGCTGAAGTGTACTGTGTACCCACTTTTCGCCAACGATGCTAGGTCATAATGCAATAAGAGTTGAGCCTATTGTAATCACACCGGGCACAGTGTCTTAACTCCAGAGTGGGATTTCTTTTATACAAAAACTCCAACATCACTTTGTCGGACCTAGAATTCGAATCTGTGACCACGTGATCCTGATCTCGATCGATCGTGATTCACGATGTGACACATAAGTAAATAACTGTTAAAAAAATTCAATAGTTTCATAGGTACCTAAATAATGTGTGTCGTCTTTTAAGTCAGCGATATACCTAAGTGTAGTGGAATAATTTGCGTGACATACCTCTTACGATTGATTGAGTAAAAAAATGAAGCTAATAATCTAAGGCTATTCTATCTCTGATCAGTTCTCCAGAGATACAATTTGTTTTGTTTACGAACAAAATGCAAAGGCATAGACGTCCATTTTTCCGTATGTGCATAAAGACATAGAGAAATCTAAGTTGACGATAGAGAAAATCTATTCAATTGTGTCATGGAATCTAATTGGTTGCGCATACAACGTTTCTGTGAGTTAGCGTGTACAAGAGCTATGCAGTTAGTCTGAATGACTTTTGAGCCCAGAAGCTGAACTGTTAGAAAACGCTGGGGCAATTACGAATGATGAGTTGCTGCTTGCGTTAGGTACTGCGCAAAAACTGCAACTGCAAATCCGTAGGGGTTACTTTCGATTCCCTACACGCGATCCCTTGGCCTGGCGTAGTTCACTGGTAGTAGGCGTAGACCGTAGGTGGTCATCACTCTCCCAGCAAAATCATGCTTCCAAGCCACCCAGTCGTGTTCCGGCATTTTCCTGAGTTGCCTTACGATGAGTCTAACCCGATCAAACTGATTCGGAACTTAGTCTAACTTCCGTCTCCTCAGCTTATTTCAGAGTAAAGAGACACATCTTCAGCCCCATCGTCACTTTCCGTCACCTGATGCGATTTCAGCGACATTTCAGCGATTGACCCCTATCTCACCTGAGATAGGGGTCAATCGCTGAAATGTCCATAATAAAAGAAAGAAAAAATATTATGTAGTTATAGTGCGACAAGGATCTTTTGGCCCATGAATGACATTTTCAGAGGGCGTTGTTGTGAAATTGGGGTTAACATTTAGTAAAATTTTCCTATTTTCAAGGAGATATTTCAACAGGTGGATCCGCATGGTTACTAATGAAAAAAAGAACTTGGGTCAATTTTATATCAAACGACAACTCTACGACTGTCATGAAGTGACTTTTCACTCGATGTTTTCACCAAAGGATCCTTGTGCGACTCTACAGACTGTTCTCTCTGTTGACAAAACAAATTATCAATCTGATAAATTATGTCCTTTTACTACGTTAGTGTGTTTTACCAAATTTAATTTTGGTTAAAATATACATAATTTATAAAAAAGAGAAAATACTAATCATTCAAATCATGTCCATGTGGAATAGTGGCAGAAACACAGGCTGCATACTTTTTATTTAAAAAAAAATCTTTTGTACTGGAGGCCCTTGGGCCCAGCGTCTCAACGGCAAACGGCACAAATACCTAACTATTACTAATTAAAGAGTATTCGGGCCGCTTGCCCAAATCCGCCTTTTCCGCCGCAGCCCCTGTAACAGCTACAGACTCCCTGAGGTGGGTCGGTGCCAGAGTATCGACGCACGTGGCATCCCATACAAGGGCCCGTCCGCGTTGCCAAGGAATCAGCGTTATGCCCTCAGGTCTCTTGCCATCATCACGGTATATCCTCAAAGGCTCCAGAGCCGAAAGAACGTTAAGGGTGAGAACTTTTAATGATGTTATTTAGGGAGCCGTGGCGGTAAAACCTATCGGCACTTTTGCGACAAGAGAGTCCATGGAGTCCGTACTGATCTACATCCTCCCCACATGGACATTTATGTTCGCCGCAGACCTGCACTCCCAACCGAATACCCACCGTTACGCGAATGGGATCGCATGTAGCCCGTGGCCTGATTCTTTTTACGTAGCGCTAGGAGCCTAGCTCGGTCACGATCACTGATTATAATTTTGGTCAAATAATTATCCTGTTTTACTAATGGCTTGTCCCAAAGTTTATGTAGGTTTAAGTCCATTGGGACATCGTCATTGGAACATATTTTCTTCCAGGCATCTAATGCCTCTAATGCATCAGCTATTGAGTTACTGCTATTAAGAATTTTTGAGTAAAGCTATCGCATGCTGGTACAGGAAGGCAAGGAAGGCCGGTAGAGCAACACTCGAAATTTTCCTCACGCCGATGCAACCGGGTCTAATAGGTAGAGTGGCTTAGATTCAAGAGACATTTTACTTATTTTATAACTGTTATAAAAATTTAAAGCAACTGTTATAGTAAGTAATTAAAAAGCAATATTGTTATAGACTATTGAGTTCTTAGATTTACGCGAATATTACACATGATATAAAACTATTTTCCGGATTTTATCGCGGATTATTTTTGTTTTTGATTTTTAGTTAAACAAAATAAACCGCGATAAAATTCGTAAAATAGTTTTATTTGTTATAGACTGTTTAAAAATCTTTAGACATAAAAACAAATTTAAATAGGAACATGTCCAGAAAATGTTCGTTCGGGTTTCACGTAACATCCATTGAAACTATTAACTGTATAACTAAACAGTATAACTGGAAATCAGGTTTCCTCGATACAGGCTTGCCTAGTCAGGAAACCAACGGATAAAATTGTTTTTAGGGTAAAATTGGCTCCGTGCAGGACATGGGGGCGTGTTTTAGTGTTAAATTTTAACTTTGTTAAATATAATTAGGTTATTTATTTTATTTATTTATTTATTAAGGTAAAGGAAACACACAGTACAAAAAATGCAGAAGTTAAAAAGGTACACATAAATTATAACACATTCACCAATAAAGTTTCCAATAATGAAAATAAACAACTATGTACGGCCGGTAGAATCGAAAAATTGAAAATAAATCTTATAAAAATGATTTTTAACAAATTTGTAGCCTTATTCTAAGTTCTTTCTTAAACCTAGAAAGTGACAAATGAAAGATATCGATATCATTAAATTTGCTGTTGCAGCAGCTGGCACTGCGTATTATAAATTTATTCTTTTTATGGACGGTCCTGGCAAATGGAACATGTAAAACCTCTTTACAGCGGGAAGTCGGCCTTCGACAACGCAGACCTATTTTGCTGAGCAAATAAGGAGAATCGGTCAAATTATGAAGTAATTTGTATATAAATATTATATCTCTCTGTGTACGACGATTTTCTAATGATGTTACATGCTTTACTTGAAAATTAAAGTTAGGGGTGTTGATTTGTCTAAATTGTAATTTTTTTAGAAATTTGTTTTGTATACGTTCAATGGACTGTTTATGAACTGTGTAGTTAGGATTCCAAACGATTGATGCGTACTCAAGGTGTGAACGTACAAAGGCATTATAGAGTATTAAGTAAGTATGGAATTTTTTGAATTCTTTACCTTGTCTTAAAACAAAACCTAACATTTTATAGGCTTTGTTGGTAATGAGATCAATATGACTCCTGAAATTAAGTTCATTATCTAAAAGCACTCCCAGATCACGGACCTCAGATACCCTCTTCAAACTATGTCCAAACAAATTATAATCGAA
Organism: Phalera bucephala; assembly: GCA_905147815.2. Classification (NCBI taxonomy): domain Eukaryota; kingdom Metazoa; phylum Arthropoda; class Insecta; order Lepidoptera; family Notodontidae; genus Phalera; species Phalera bucephala. The sequence continues at coordinate 18,325,747 of LR990609.1, read as the reverse complement.
TATAATCGGGTTTGCTTTTCTATAAAAACTAATTACACAACATTTATCAATATTCACGTTCAAACCATTATCAATGCAGTATTCACATAGACTATTCAAGTCATTTTGTAATGAAGTGCAGTCATTAGATGAATTAATTTTTCTAAAAATTTTCTTATCATCAGCATATAATAAAATATTAGAATACTTAAACACTTGAGCCACATCGTTTATGAAAATATTAAATAACAAAGGACCAAGATGCGATCCTTGTGGGACGCCGGAAGTTACAGGTAGAAAATTGGAAGTGTAGCCTTTGATTGTTACCGCTTGATTTCTATCTCTCAGATAAGATTCAAGCCATCTAAGGAGATCGCCGTGTATACCGATACTTGCCAATTTCGCGACTAAAATATGGTGTGAAATTTTATCAAATGCTTTAGAGTAATCGGTATACACAACATCCACCTGCTGTCCTTCATCTAAAGCTGAGGTAATCACGTCAACCAACTCACAAAGATTGGTTTCAGTTGATCTTTTATCAACAAAACCGTGTTGAAATGTACTTAAGACAGGTCTTACTTGCGGATAAAGTGAATCATAAATTATTTTTTCAAACAATTTTGGAATAACTGAGAGTTTTGAAATCCCTCTATAATTCGTAACATTATGTCTATCACCACTTTTAAAAATCGGAACAACAAATGACTTTTTCCAGCAACTTGGCATTATCCCCTGTTTCAAAGAGCAATTAAAGAGAATTGATAAAGGAAGAGCTATTGTCTTGTAGCAATTACGTAAGAAAATGGGATGAATATAGTCTGGACCAGCACCTTTAGAGAGATTCAAATTCTTTAAATATTTTTCTACTGTGAGTACATCTATGTAAACTGTATTAATGTTAATTAAATTATTAGTTGGAATTACACGTTGATGAGAAACTGTCTGATTGTATCTAATTGGCTCGAAAACGGTATGAAAATATTCATTGAACAATGTGGCTATCGCAGATCCTTCAGTTGCCGATTTATTTGAAAAATATACGGTGTCAGGAAAATCGGTACTGTTAATTTTGGATTTGATATATGACCAAAAGTGTTTTGAGTTGTGTATTATGCGTGACTCAACCCTTTCTAAATATAAATTATAACAAGATGTTTGTGCTTCTTTTTGCATAGTCCTTAATTCAGAAAAACGGTTGTAATCCGCCAGTCTGCCGTATATTTTCCATTTTTTATGGTATTTTAATTTTTGCTTTATAATCTTTATCAAACCTTTAGAAAACCAATTGTAGCAATGCTCGATGTCATGTTCTGCAGCAATATTATTTTTATTTTTTTTCACTATTGTGACAGGGTCTTGATATTTGGATAGTTTGTCTTTCAAAGCGCGATATGTTTGATCAAAATTGGTTTAGTAGAACTTTTATTCCAAATATTGCAGTTTCGAAATGAAATCATATCAATGGTGGAAATTTCAAATCACCTAAGAGACGACAATTTATATTCCTTACGGCCGTTACGGTTAGTTCATACTCTAAAGTGCATGTTTCTTAATGGGTCTTAAAACCATAATAAAAAATAAATATCAGATTTGCCTTATCTACATGACCACCTAGATTCTTCCTTAGCATATTAGTTTGCTTTCCTAAGGTATTAGTCTTAATTATTTTTAAATAACTTGAAACATACAAAGAATCTACATTAAGATTTCTACCATATCGATATGTGTTCAATAGTCTAGGACACGAAGTACTTCTAATCCGTACTATGTAGTCTAAGAGGACGCGGTGGAACGGCGGTGGTGGTGGTGGTTTTTATATAAAAATTGCCACGTTGCAGATTGCCTCGTAGGTTTAGTGTCGCTGTGCTGTGGGTTTTTTTATAGAAAACTTCTTAGTAACAGTCCGAAGACCGGAATTGTGTCGAGTACGTGAAGTACGGAACAGAAGGTCCAGTATAACAGTAATGTCAAACATCGTCGTGTACCCAGTACAATTCTGTTATCCCCAGTCGGAGAATTTACGCTGATTGTGTTTTTATTTTACACTCTTACATGAAAACTGAAATAATACACCGTCACCGTCACGCCTATATTCCCCAGAGGGGGTGGCAGAGCTGTACTGAGTACACCCACGTTTTGCCGACGATGTTAGGTCCCATGTAATAGGGGGCGAGCCTATTGCCATATACCGGGCAGAATTCCAGACTCCGGACTCATACTGGGAATTTTTCGTTAGAAAAACTACATTTGTCCGACCTAGGATTTGAACCCAGGACCTCGTGATCGCAAAGCGATGCGCTTTGCCACCAGACCAACGAGGCAGTCTGAATTGATATAAAAAGTATACACTATTAGGTAACAAGTGAAACCAGACCTTTAGAAAATAGACGCTTATTTGTGTTAGATGATTACTTTTAATCGTTTGTCACTTGTACTTCTAATTGTTTATGATAAACTTTATAATAACTAACATTCGAAGTCTTTGGATACCTAATAAATCAGTTTCTTTATGTTATTGTTAACATTTTTATCTTATTTCGACAAGTATTTTTCAAACGTAGTGCATCTACCAACGTTACTTACTTTCCTACTTACAGTCCCTATGACAATGGCTGCACTAACTGGTTTGAGCGTAGGACGCTTGCATCACCGGATCAAGCAAATACTGCCATTAAAAGATTCCTCTTTCGTAGCCGGTTACGAAACAAAGATATGAATCCAGAAAAAATATTGTGGATCACTCAGACCAGTTACGAAACAGCAAATAAAATCTTCTTTCGTAGATGGTTACGAAAAGCCAGTTACGTACGTGGATCATAGGTTAAACAAACCTTGCCACGACCCAAAAAAAATATTTCTTGGAAATTTGTGAAGCATCACACAGATTGTGTTGCGAATGCTTCGTTCACGGGGAGAATCATTTCGGCGGTTGCCACGAATTACATTGCATGCCAAGCAAATCGCCCTTGCCAACGTTATGCTCTTATATGGTATTTCACTCGTGAGCCAACGTATTTATTTTGTGTCTTTAATTTTCAGTTCGTCTTGCCTTAACTGTAAGTCTTAAGATACATGCAGCTTATGTTGTTGTTTTCCATTTAGCGTTTTAGTCAATGGGTGGTAAATTTTTGTTTTCTATGTAAAATATGTATAAAATGCGACCCTATACTTGTTTTGTGGTTCTTTAAACTACAACGTACCACTTTTGATCATCTTCTGACGAATCCAGCTCAGCTGGGAAGCCTTCCAGAAGCTACGTGATGCTTGTTTCAAGTACCGTAGTATCTCAAGACAAAAGTCTTTTACAAGTGTGTGTTGCCAGTGATGACTTACGGCATTGAGACATGGCCTCATAAGGCACCCAAAGGGAGTCATGCTCGGAGTTACCCTATGAGATCGAATAAGAAATGAGGAAATCAAAGACATCGCCTTTAGAACTGTAAAACTTAAGTGGTAGTGGGCGACATTGCTCGTAGAACTGATGACCGTTGGGACAGTAAAGTTATCGAGTGGCGACAATGTACTGGAGTATGTAGAGTGGGAAAGCCCCCTACAAGGTGGATCGATGACCTCTTAAGGGACGCAAGTAAAAAGTGTAAGCTTGCATGATAAAGCATCTCGCCGTGGGAATTTGGAAGACTTTATCCTGCAGTGGATGCATTGTGACTAATGATAATAATCACTTCATATTACAAAACAAAGTCCCTTCACCGCGTCTGTCTGTCTGTCTGAACGCGATAATCAATAACCACCAAACGGATTTTTCTACGGTTTTCGCCAATAGACAGGATGATTCAATAGGAAGGTTTATGTGTATAATTCACCCGTGCGAAGACGGGGCGGGTCGCTTGTCTTCTATAAATTACTAAATATTGTAAAATGAAAGCAGTACCGCAAGTAAATCCGGTGCATCAGCAGCGTTGGTTGTCAATTAACTATTTTAAAGCATATTGCATTCGATAAAACTTTACACATATTTGTTAGATCAAGATGAAGGGTGAAGGAAAAAGCTCATGAGTGTGGACCACACATGGAGCCCATGGAGCCCAGGTTTTTGTTTAAACATAGCCCAAGAATCGTAGCATAGCGCGGGCAGCCCTATATGTATAGATCAGCGCGACAATAAAACAATTGCACTAGTCCAAAGGCATCCATATCACATAGGGAACAGTTTATCTATTTCGTTTTCTGATTTTGACCAAGATACACCAGGCAAAGGTTGTCGACCCTTTCAGCCGTTGTTTTTATTTATGCCTAATTTCACAGCAACACTATAAATCTGTAGGGCGGGGAAGATTTGAGGTCGGTAAAGTTACCAATTTTTTATGTCTGCAAATCTAAGTACATTGTAAGAAAAACAGAAGACATTATGCGTTTCAAAAGGAACATGTTAATACTGTTGCGTCGCTGTGTCGCGTCATGACGAATCATAGAAATATATATTTGTCTTTTTCTGTCCTAAAATAGATCAATGGTTTGACTGGTGAGAGTAAGATCACACGAGGTTGTAATTAGTGTTCGTGTGTCGGCACATACTTAAATAAATGAGTAGTCTAATTTACTACAGGTGTAGATAACCATAGAACCGAGCATTACAAAGAACACATGCGAGCGGAAAGCTCTTTTAGTGAGCACGTTCAAGAAATAATACCAGAGATCTTAGCACGAAAAGATTGACGTTAGCTTGACGCTAGCGAGTAATCGTGCTGGCATGTTCATGTATATTTACTGCCTGTTTCAATATTTTACTCAAGAATAGATTTGCTTATAACGGTCAGAATTATGACATATTTTGTATGGAAAATCTGTCAAAATTCTACTGAGAGTCAGCAAATCTATCCTTGAGTTGAATATCGAAACCAGCCATTAGTGCATTTGAAGTGTGACAAGGATGGCGTAATAACTCGCTAGCGACACGCTAACTTCAATCTTTTCTTTGTAAGGGCTAAGGTTAGAGCTACGTTAGCTATTCAGTAGTATTCTCAAATAATACCTTGCGACTGAATGCTCACAATGGCGAGGCACTTTAATCTATCTATCTATCTATAACCTCACGCCAGATCCCTTGCGGGGTAAGCAGAGTGTACAGAGTTCCAACAGGTTCTTTCCTTACATACGTCTCTGGCTTCCTCGACTCTCATAGTTCGTCTCATATACGCTCGCCGGTTACGGAGACTCTTGACTTTTCCATCAGATAAGACTCGGTTTATTTGGTCGTGGTAAGATAGTCTAGGTCTTCCCCGGCACTTTAATAATATTTCATTAATTTAAATAAACTAAATTAAGTTTATTAAAAGATAAAAAAAACTTTAAAAAGGTTAACAATGATACTGAATGCCTAATGCCTAATCAGATTGAAAACAAAATTGCGAAAAATAATGCGCATTTTTAAGTCGTATTCAAGAATAAGTTAAATTATTTTTTATTAATTCTAAATTGCCAAGAAATAAATATACTATGATAGCATTTGAAAGTAATTAGAGTAAGTGAGATAGACACGTTTGTCACAATACACATTGTATTGTCAACGGATCATTCTCGGTGAACATGAACGCATCATATCCGCGGATGCGAGCGTGAAACGAGGTGTCATTTTATCGTTGGCTACTGTAAAGTACAGGCTCTCTCATAAAATGATAGTGCGACATATTTGTCAGAAGTTTACAAAATTATCGCATTGCTACGACTGGTGCAGTTTAATAAAGCGATGTGGCCTATTTTTTTTTTATGTTTATGGCATCACGACGACGCGTATTTTGCCAATGTCAAGTATTACGAATATTCATTTGAAAATTAATTCAACTCCCCGATGAACTTGATGACAAGGATGATTATGAAATTGATGAAGTGCCCCATCCTGGATAGTAAAGCGATGGATACTTTACATACCAATTGCTACGGCCGTTTTGAGGGAAATCGAAAAAGCACGTTTTATCACTTTGTTACAATTACCTTTATTCGTGCACATATATGAATACATAATGGTTAATATTCCACCAGCATTACACATTATAATTCAAAATAACACAAGTTTTAGAAATTAAAACAAATTGACGACATCACTGTTCGATTTCCCGCCAAAACCTCCGATTTGGCCTATTATTGACAAACTGTCACATTGTCAGCTTGGCAGCTGTCATTGTCGGAACTAATGAATTTTGGCTAAAAAATCGGGGAATAAAAATTTTGGGATTACAATAAACGTAATGTAGAAGATCTTCCTAAAGCCCTTAAACTAGCAGCTTTAGACAATTATTTAGGGCTGATGGAAACTATTTAAGAATTATGGTGTGCAGAAATTGTAAAAAATTATTTGTTTGTTATTATTATCGTTAACGCGGAAGTTTGTGAGTGAATGTATGGTTGTATGAACAGATTTATATAAAACTTAACAGTAATATAGCGTATACATCAGCATAATACATAGATAGTTTATGCTTAGTCCTATTATAAAGTCTTAAGTATTTTTATAACCACCACAGTTATAACTCATGCGTAAATTATATTTAATTAATCGCATATTTGTACTTAAAAACAAATATAAATATAAATCAAATATATCGCCCGAAAAGTTTCTCACGGTTACAACTGACAATTCGCATTCGATTTAAGCATCGCGGCTATATAGAGTGGGTGCTCATAACTGGCGTAACACAAAAATTGTCGCGTGCGGGGCGAGTTGTACAGTCGTCTTTTAGTTGCCGAGTAGGCCACTGGCTTATTTATAGCTGGGTATCTTGCTTCCTTTGTAATCGATCAGACAAAATGATCCCAGTTTATCTATATCTGTTAATTATAGCATTTATACTGTACGCGGTTGTGTCTACGATAAAACCGAAGAACTTTCCACCCGGTAAGTTTTACGTTTTGATTTTTGCATTCGGAATTGTACATAATTATTGAGTAATCGGTTTGATGGTATGATATTAGGTGATTTGTTTTGCAGTACGGCGTCGCTAATAATAAAATAAAAATTAATTGTTTGATATCGTCATGAAATTGTTAGTAATTTCGGTGATAGTATTATTTGTAATTTAAAAAGTTAATAATTTAACAACAATTGGCTTATAGTCTATTCCATTATTTTCATGTGAAATAATGTTAAACTTTATGTTTATTTAATATTATGTTTTTATGCGTGATATTAGAATATTTAGTTTTTAACTAAGCAGTGAAAATATTGTCGTTAGAAATCTATTAAGCTCTTTACCATTTAAATATTTATGCTATCAGAAATGTATATGGTTTAGGTTTTTTTTAGGATTTCAAGAAATGATATAAAATTTCTAGAGATTTTATAAAATTACTATGTCGACCTAGAACATGTAGGTATTACAAGTGTTGAATGTACTTAAATAGGAATTAATATATATTTTAATGAAACACAAAAAAATGAATTCTTCGTATCGTTTGCTTGTAGTTGACTACAGAACAAACGATACGATGAATTCGTTTTATGAAAAAGAAATGTGCACGTGCACTGTCTTTTATCGATTACGGTACCATCACAATGCTTCCACCCTTTTGTTTCATCGTTAATCCGATATCCTGAAGTTAATACATTTCCCACTGCTATTTAGAAAATATATACAATCCCTATAAAGTATTAATATGATTAATCTATTATTTCTAGAATTTGGTTATTTTATAGATATTTTAGTAATTTTATTAAATTGTAAATGAAAATCACTTCTTACAAATTTTATAAATACATTAAATTATAATACTATGATCATTGAGATTTATGATCATAATGTCATATCATTAATAAATCTTATATAAAGTATATAAACGCATTCACGATATTGGGCGTTTATTCGCTATGACCAAACACGGCGCGTTTCGATAACTTCGTGAAATAATAGCGTATTGTTATTTTGTAAGCTGCTGGAGTACTAATTAACGATCATTTCACGAATCGTGCCCCGCCACGTTACGTTTTTAATTGGTCACAGCAAATAAGGGCCCTGGAATAATTACTAGAGTGTTGCTACGTTTTCATACCAATATCTGTCGCTATATAATATCTATATATCAGTCAAGTACAGAGTTCCAACAGGTTCTTTCCTTACAGACCTCTCGGGCTTCCTGCTCTTGCTGTACACTAATTTCTACAAAAATAATTGGTCGACTGATAGTTTTAAATTACTTTATAAAAACACGAGTTCCGTAGATCATTGTATTTTTATAGGCGTAGTACTTATAGAATAGTAGCTCACCCCTCGTCCGCAAGGGTGCTCTTTCAATGCGTTGTGCTAAAGCGCTGCAAGCGTTTTTTAAAAAAAAATACTTTTCGCCGTTAGATTCCTTCCAGCGATTGATTAACGTGCGTTGAAAAAGCGCTCGAGCGAACGTAGATACTTTCTACCGTTTATGGTGATTTATAAATTGAAAACTATTTTGCAAATTACGATCTAGAATCTTGTTATTAGAGTAGTTTAGCAATAGTTACGAGATGCTGGCATCAGATAATTTTGTTAAACAATTCAATGTATGCTCTGGAGCTAAGAGGGAGTGTTGCCGCTTACATCTCCAAAGAACAGGTCAATATACTCGTATTAACGTAGGACATACAACATTTATGTTAAATACATTTTCACTGCGAAAAATTTTGCTACGCTATAGCGATTTGTTAAGCAAATATAGACTATAACTTACAGTTGGTGCTATAAATGGCTAAAAATAATTTGGTGTTTATTTCTTAAAGGGCTTTGGTCATTTGAAGTTGTTTTAGGGAGGGTAAGTACCTTCCTAATTTAATGTCAGACTTTGAACAGATTTAGTTCGATTTTGAGCAGTTCTTGTTCGCGCGTGCTTACATTCAAGTAATGTAACTTGTTTAATTTTGAGTTCATAATCGAACAAGTACTGATAAAAATCATATAAAATCTTTTCAAAACTGAACAAGGTCTGGTTCAAAATCACAAGTAATGGTTTAAAATCGGACAAGAATTGGTTCAAAATCGAATAAGAAATGTTTAAAATCGGAATACAAAATTGTTGTAATTCGCAAGTATTTACGTGGTAAGGGTTACACTTAGCTTATCATAATTGGTGGCAGAAACGAAGATCTATCGTGTTCGTTTATACGTGTTATACCTTCATTACTTTAGTTGGCTTTGTAGGTCGCGCACTGAATCGAGTAGTCGAAAGTTCGACTCCCGCACTGGACACATCTTTGTGTGACCTGCAAGTTTTTTTCTAGGTTCGGGTAAATTTCAAATGGCATTTATGACACAGGAATAAATCTTGATGTGGGGCTACGATTTATAATAAAAAACTTTCTTGTAACTTACCCATAATCACTCGCTTATATTTACTTCATCCATCTATTTTGGCTAATTATTTAGGTATTTCTAAAAAAATTTGTTTGTTTTTATTCTGTGATTCTAAGATGCGACAAACTAGACATTTGGTAGGAATTCTATGTACGCCCAAAGTAATGCAAATAAGCGAATTGCTAATGAAGGTAATTTGCAAGATTTTATTTGAAATTGCAAAATAATTACTTGTAATATTATGCACAATATACATACCTGCATTTCAAATTGACGTGAAATTATTATTTTAACTGTTACTGGTAATTTTATGTTAGGGTTATGTGTCTGTCTTACACCTTCACTTCCTTATTCCATAAGATAACGACGCGTAATATATTGATGACAACGTATATATTTTTCAAAGAATTTAATAACTATATATACTATAGTTCCTGTGTGATATTGTAGCCGATGGGCGGAAAATTATAATAAAAATAAATACACGCCGTCACGCATATATTCCCAAGCGGGGGTAGTAGAGGTGTACTGTGTACTCTCACTTTTTACTGATGATATACGGGCCCAATGTAAACGATGCGGGTGAACCTATTGACATTATAACGGGTCCAATACTGAAGATTTTTCGACTTAAAAGACTACTTTATCCAACCTGTTCGAACCTAAGACCTCGTGACCGCTACGCGTATTATACGAGTACGCCTCTAAACCAACAAGGCAGCCCAAGTAACATAGGTAAGTTTAATCATATCAACGTTCTTACCTCCACTTTGGAGTAATCGGTTCTTGCAAGATGTTAAGCTACCGAAAAGAAAAAAAAAACATAAATTTTCGGAAATTGGTACAGTACGTTTATATGTGCTTACTTTGAACTATTGATAAAACGCGAATAAAAAAGGACATGTCTTTGGCCCAACGAGATCGGGACCCAACAAAAAAATCAAGGAAAAGAGTAATCAAACTGTGTCTATATGGTGTCTATAAAATAATTGTGTTTTTAGAATTGTGACATTTAAATTAAATCCAGCCAGTTACTATTATGTGGTTTAATCTTCCTATACATTCGATAATATATACCAGGGCCCTATTTAATAAAAGTGAAAAATACAGGCGATAGGCGACAATTTCACAAAGAACAATGGCGAGATCCTACCTGAATGTTTTATGAAGTGTCTAAAAATACGACATGTGCAAATATTAGTAATATAATTCTATGGGTTTTTACACAAAATTAATTTAGTATGTAAACTCGCCCGATAATATTTTTTATATTAAAGTACTTTATTTGACTTAATTCATATTCATCCATTTTATTTTAATTACCATAATTGCCAAATTTAAAAAAAATAAATGCCAATAGTAGTAACTAATAAACATTTGGAGATAAACGGTTAGTTAAAGACTATTGATTTATAAAAACTCTCGTAATGTTTTACTTTCAAATAGTTGAAATAATTTCTAAATAGTTAATATCAGAAAAAAGTATTATACACCATGTATTTTAAATAGTTAATGGATTTGATTGAAAAGAAATTTAGTGGCAATAAATACTTCGTAATAATGACATTTGTGTTGACAATTTATTGACAACTTCAACTTCCCAAAATATTTGACGGTATTCTTTTTCTTCCTGGTTGTTTGATTTGTTTTTAGTTTTAAACATTGCAGCTACTCGATTTTATCGTACGAGACTGACAATTTCTTTCTCTGAAAGGACTCCGATCGTACCTCAAGAAATTGTGTAGGTACGCTTCGCTCGGAGGCGAAAAGGTGTGACAGACCTTAACGCATTATGTGCGTGCAATATATGTTATATTGGAGTCAATAATGCTCAGCGATATAAGTCTTGGATCAAAACACGAGAACACGCTCTACAACTAGACTCTTAGCTATTGTATGTGACGAAGAATACATATTTATAAATCTTGATATCCATTTTTATTTTACCTGTTTTATTTTGCTGCAGTGTATAATACACTGTAGCAAAATAAAACAGGTAAAATAATTATACACCTGTGTATAATGTACTGTGTAGGTGGTCACTAGGATAACAAAAATAATGAATCAACTAATTCTGTCCCACTGTTAGGCAGAAGTCTTACAAATCGAGATGAGAAATAGATCATAGTCCACCATCTTTACATATTTATAAAAGTAAGTAGATACTTAAACGTAGTGCCTACCATTATAATTTCTAATGGTTGCAAGTTACCCCTTTTTAGAAGACTCGTAAATACAAATCATTAATGACCCAATGCTAACTACCTATTAAGAGGTAATTTCATTAAGTTCATATTGATATAACCTCAAAACATGAAATAGTATGGCTGCATTAAGTTAAATGGGTACTATTATATTTTTTTATGGTTACCGCTGAGTGTTTTAGAAGCCTCAAAGTTATTAATAGCTCATGATTCCTAACTATTTAATGTCTTGACATATAAATATGAATATATGGAATATTGACGTAACCCTAAATCTAAAATGTTAATTTTTTTTTTCGTTGTTTCAAATAAATATTATCGGTGTCTATGTTTAAAAAATGAAAACGCCTATAGTTTTCACATTCTTTCATTCGTAGACGCTTCAAATCGATATGAGGCAAAACCATGTATGGAATCCTGCCCATGTCCTTTGTCAATAATCTTTTCTCTTTCCACAATTGATAGCGTCGTGTTCTGGATTCGTAACTTTTCGTTCTTAATTGTCATTCACGTACATTTCACTTTTACTGTAGAAAGTCAATTTGGCTACAGGAGCTGAAACCATTACCTAAACGTAGATATCTAGTGAAAATTACATTTGGTACTAGTTCTCGAGTGGCTTTTAGTCGCTCCTATAACTTCTCCGGGTTGTTAATAAGTTTGTACTTACTTATTCTGTATATCCGAAAAGCCGCTTACAACAGGCACAATTCCAGATTAAAGACTGCAGCTGAGAATTTTTTAGATAGTAAAGCACACCTTTTTACAGTGTTTGAATTCAGGACCACATGATCGCCTCTCGCATTATGGCATTAGACCTACGAGGCAGTCCAGTGTAGTATTCAAACAAAAAATGTTATTTGACTTGATTACGACCCATTTTTGACCATTGCCGGACCATTGCCCAGGGAAAGAGGCCATTGACTCTCTCTATTTTCTCCCACTACTCTAGTAGTTACTAATTAATTTTACAAAATATATAATATGTTATGAACAAAGTTCATTGTTTTTACTCTTTTAGTAAATCTCCAGCCTAATCATAGAGCAAAGTAATGGGCATGAAATTATCCAGCGTGAGAATGCAAATGAGTAAAAAAGTGGACGTGAAAAAAGCGCAGTCTATTGAGTTTATATATTTGCCTTGCACATTTTTATGTCCATATCCTATTTCTTTGCACACTACCAAACAAATAAGCAAAATATGTATCACTCATTCTATTAACAACTTTCCATAAACAACAAATATCCCAGGTTAAGTGCAGTTTATAGATTTTAGCATTAGCCTCAATCGCTTCGAAGCTATCATGAATGAAATGTAAGCATTTAAAAGGTTCAAAATTACCCTGTATTTAGTACTTTGAATTACCAGGAACGTACTATACGGTTGAATCGACACAGAAATCTGAGCGCGCGAGTGTTGCATCAATTAAGAGGCGCCGTGTATGTAAGTTTATAATGCACTCTCTTCAATGAAGCTAAGGCCTTCTATTCATTTGGCGACAAATGCCCCGGGACATGTGTCGCTTGAGATGTTTGGCCTGGTCGAGCGATATCGCCCGACAAGTCTGGTTGCACCGCTCGACCTGTTCCTTGTCGTCACATCGCCTTTATTGAGGAACAAAAGTCACAGAGTGTAGACGTGTTCTGCGCAACGCGCAACGATCTATGGAATCTCGTCGGGCGACATACTGCGATTGTTCATTCCGTTTTGTTGCGCAACACACATCTACACTCTGTGACTTTTGTCAACAAAAGAAACGAGGTGAAAGGATCTGTTCGTAGAATATCGCCAAACTTGTCTAACGAAAGCGCCCGTCTACGTCTGACGTCATCGGCGACATTGTCGCGCGCAAATGTCCCTTAATGAATATAAGGCTTTACATTGTTCATCCATTTTGTTGCGCAACACGTCTACATTCTGTAACTTCTGTTCCTCAACGGAAGCGATGCGGCGGCAGAGAAAAGGCCGCGCGATGTCGCTCGACGTCGCTCGACTCCGCGGGTTATCTCTAGCGATACTTGTCTTTAGGTTTTGAACACCTACGGCTTAGCACAAACAGATTGACGTTAGCATAACGTCGAGAGTACGTGCTGTCACGTTCATCTTATTCAGTTTATTTGTAGGAGGAATAGGATGGCTTATCAACTCGGTAGCTAGTCAATCTGTTCGTGCTGATTTTGTAATAACTACTATACGATTATCACTACAAACAAAATACATAATCAAAATAAGGGATTACGGAACATTACTATATATTTTTAAACTTTTATTTATCGTTCATATGTCTTTCCGGTTCAAAATTTAGAATCCATTTTTAAGCAATTGCTGTCATCCGATTGAGCTGATATTTGGTATAACCTGGCATAACTATGTTAATTTGACAACAATAATATAATACCACGGAGTCGCTCTAATGTTGGAGCCGGAAGATAGAAATTATTCCCAGTTGGTGTCTTTTGTATTTTTATTGAAATAATTTCCAAAATAAAAGCGGAATTTCTAAAAAGATTTGGATTTAGCAAAATGGTGTCGGGTAGTTTTGCAGTTGACTGCAATCGGCTTTTTGAATGCTTTTTATTTTAATTAATTTACATAAATGTAAGCCCACCTTAGTCAAAAATTCAGAAGTAATTCCAATATTTTTTAATTGCAATTTTTATACACTGTAAAATATTTTACTGGGAACGGCGAAACTATTTATAGAGCATTAAACTCCCGCTCGTTCCATATTTTTAGCGCCTTATCTATATTCAGAAGGGAATGCCATAATTGTTTTGGTTATCTATCGGATGTTCCCACAGGAAACAATAGGTCTTTTCAATCCCTCTTTATCTTAAAATCGTAAATTGTAATGATAACGATAGATTTTTCTGCTAAATGTCAGAAATATTTATTTGGGAGGTTTAAGATCATTCCTGCCATTTTTATAGGCTTCATTCAAGTATAAGGGTAGTATAATTTTACCCATGAGGAATATGAGGAGATGATATAAATAGATACTTTCATAAACTAAACCTGCCGGCCCCAGGCCGATGGTAGAGTATGACTTTATCTCTTCCCCTCTATATTAGTGTGAGATTCTTGCCCAGCAGTGGGACATTATACGATGATTTATTTATTTATATACCAATATATAAAACTCAACTCCTGTTTATTTCAACTCAAGTGGAGATGGTATGATAGGTCGCATGATATGGTGTTGGCAGGAGGAGTAAGTCGATGATGTCGTTAAGTGCCTAGGTATGACCTGTCTAAGTTTGGCTCAGGATAGGATAAGGATAAGATGTGGCGTAAGAGGGTAGAGGCCGCAGGGCATAGCAATAGGCGGAAGTGCTAGTGATGATTACAAATTATATATTTAGGGTTGTGATTAGATCCAAATCAGTTCGCTTTATTTATTACATTCCTCTTATGTATAGTGAATTGAGTGCGAACTGAATCCTATGCCTCTTCACCATTGTTCACGGACATAATATAATACCAATGTCTGTGGCTTATTCACACTTGCCGGTTGTGAAGTCTCTGGATCATAGCAACAATTTTTGGGTTCATGTCTGTAACGCTGCACGAGTTTCCCGCGTAAATTTATCGGCTGTAGCTAAAAATCAGAGAAAATGTCTGCGCTGAGCTGTGGCCTTTTTGCACTGCTGTGATACACGTACTATAATAATTATAAATTTGAAACTGTACTACATGATGTTTTTTCGCATTTTGATGTGTCTTTTTGTTGCAAATACACTTTTTATCTATCTCTATATCCATCTATTATAAACCATTATCTTAATAACTCAATTATTAATATCAATAACGACTTATATACTACATACCTAAAGATTTAAAATTTACGTGAATAATACTATAAAATATGTATATTTTTGGAATTTATCGCAATTGTCTTAAAAACAAAAATACTCTGTGTATGAGACGAACTATGAGAGTGGAGGAAGCCAGAGAGGTATGTAAGGAAAGAACCTGTTGGAACTTTGTACTCTCTGCCTACCCTGCGAGGGAGCTGGCGTGATGATATAGATATATAGAGATAGACAAAATACTTTGAAGAAACCTACTTCAGGAAAGAGATGGGCAAAATGTAATCAGATTATATTTCTCAAGCGAGGGCTTGGAGAATATAGGCGTGACGTTGTATTAATGATTAACGATTACAATTACATTCCGTTATCTTCAAATATTACGATAACACATTTAATCTTGAATCATGACTGAATATTGGAATATGCAATTGTAATCATTACATAATCTGATAACATTTTGCCCATCTGTGCTTCAGAATAACATTGATATCGGATGTCCAATGTCTCGTCATCATAGATACAGGAAATCACTTAAATATTAGGGAAATTAAAATTAAAACTATACCGCCGTTTTTATAACCTTTTTCGTCGCTGCTGCGCAAAGGTCTCTCCCATGACTGACCGCCAGAAAATCCAAAAGAAGAAAAGTGTTTCTCCTCTCCTACTTAATGTTAACCCTAATTCCACATCAACAGATTTATCACATTTATCGAAATATTATAATTTCTCTAACTTTCTTATAATCTTTCTGTATGAACTTACAACTATTTAAGTGTTTTATGAATATTTATTTCGCTGGCTAAATAAAATGGCGATACAAGAAAAACAAGGATACGAGAAATAAAGGTTCTGGCGTAATGATATAGATAGATAGATTTTATAAATATTCTTATAAATGTTCTTGATTTTTATAATCTAATCTAAATTATTTTAAGGTAAGTTAGTTAGACTTCACTCAAAAATGTTAATTGATGTATTCAAAATGGCTTGTATTCATAGCGCTCGTTTTCGGAGAGATATTGTCCGTTCATAACCCTCGAATAGTTTACAATCTCGATATATTATAAGCATATGGTGTTTACAATTATCGACACGAACATATTTTCCATCTTTTCAGGTCCAAAATGGTACCCGTTTATTGGAAGCAGCAACGTCTTGGCAAAAATGACCAACAAGTGCGGATCTCAGGGCAAAGCGATGATAGAACTGGCTAAGGAATATTCCACTAAGGTATTGGGTTTAAACGCGAGCGGTGAATTGATTGTGGTCGTCTTTGGGAAGGAAAACGTTCGCCATGTGTTCATGGATAGAGAATATGATCCGAGACCAACAAATTTCTTTGCTAAACTACGCTGCCTTGGAAAGGAGAATATGGGTGAGTATTTCATTTCGTTAGTGGGTCACAGAGATGGGCAAAATGTAATCAGATTAATGATTACATATGCGTTTTGTAATATTCAATTATAATTCAAGATTAAAAGTGTAATTGTAATCCTTAACACGCCATCACGCCTATATTCCCCAAGTGTGGGTGTTTCATCATTATTCTAATTACATTTTGCCCATCTCTGGTGGGTAAATACAATTCTCCAAGCGGTCTAAAGGTAACTTGCCTAAGATTCTGACTATAGACCGGACAGGGCGTTTATCGTATCTTCCAAGGAATGGAGTATTACTATATACAACCACCGGCTTAGCACCTATTTCAGCTCTGACCACGTAAGTCGGTAAATGTAGAATACTGCCAGCCCTGTGGTCACTTGAAAGACCATATATACAACGTGCTATGTAATTGGCAAAATTCCTCTCTATATCATCACGCCAGATTCCTTGCGGGGTAGGCAGAGAGTACAGAGTTCCAACAGGTTCCTTCCTCACATACCTCTCTGACTTTCCCCACTCTCATAGTTCGTCTCATACGCGCTCGCTGGTTACGGAGACTCTTGACTTGCAATTTACATAAGACACGATGAGACAAGCACAATTCCATATACTAGATTATTACAAATCGGCAATCGAAATGGATTGCAAGTAAGTTCAATACTAGATTAAAAAAAATAGCTAAAACTATGGACACTCATTCTAATTGCTCTTGATTCTGATGTTTATTGACAAAATTTAATGATGAAGTATAGCAATACAGAGACTACTAAACATCTGTAATAGGCTTGGTTTCATGATTCATTTATATATCAAAGTTAACTGTTAACAACCAGATTTTCGATTTTCGTATTGAATTCGTGAAGCGAAATTTCCAATAATCTAATTGGAGAGTCAGTCTGGCTTTATTTATGTTACACGTGCATATCCATTGGTCGTTATCAGCATGTGGTAATGAACATACATGTTTCCTGTGAATCTGGCGGCCATTCGTACCTACCACAGGTAGCGTTTTCTGTTTTGTTGGCTATTCCAAACAATTCTACAAATTTAATTCAAACTATATTAATATTGCATATGCTGTGTTTTTGTATCCTCATACAATATTCACAGGAGTATCCGTGGTAGTAATATTTAATACAAATTAAATAGTCATTAATTAAGTCAAGAGTCTCCGTAACCGGCGAGCGTGTATGAGACGAACTATGTACTGTTTTTGTAAACAAAAACAGCTAAACGCCGTTAGGCGTCGGTCAAGGTTAGGTTTTAGCGGCATTTGTTAGTAGAGTAGGGTCCAGTAGACAAAGAAATTTTAACTTGGCACGTACAAATTAACATTAAAGTGATGCTTTTGAGTGGATATACTCGTACCATCATTTT
The DNA here is from genome assembly GCA_905147815.2 of Phalera bucephala. Taxonomy (NCBI): domain Eukaryota; kingdom Metazoa; phylum Arthropoda; class Insecta; order Lepidoptera; family Notodontidae; genus Phalera; species Phalera bucephala. Next base: position 18,307,710 of record LR990609.1, on the reverse strand, counting down.
CATAAAACAATGCTAAATAAAGATGAACGAAACAGCGCGGTCTTTCGACAGCGTTACTAAGACGTCAAATGATTTATGCTAAGCTCTGTGGTTCGAAATTCATAACTTCTTGATATTTATGTATATTATAATGCCCTTCCAGGTATCACATTTGCGAGTGGGCCAATATGGAAAATTCACCGTCAGTTTGCTGTGAAAAATATGAAAAATGTCGGTTTCGGAAAGTCCGTTATGGAGCAAGAGATTCAGAGTGAACTTGGACGCATAGTCCATTCTATAAAGAACAGTCATTACAAGCCAATCAGCCTAAAGACAATGCTAGCTGAATCAGTGATGAACGTCTTATGGAAATATGTTGCAGGTAAATTGTCTTTCAGCTAAGGTCGGACAAAATTGTAATTTTACTAACGAACAATTTCCTGTATTAGTCTGGAGTCCGAAATAGTACCCGATATATTGGTAATAGGCTCGCCCTCTCTGACATGGGACCTAGCATTGTCGGCGAAACCTGGGTGTACATGATACCCCATGCCACCCCCGCTTGGTAAATATAGGCGTGAGGGTGTAAATTTTAACGATGTATTGTTGTACTCCACCAATCCGCATTGGGTCGGCGTGGTAAAGTATGACCTCACTTTGATTCGTAAGGGAAGGACTTCTTTCCAGCATCAATTTCGAGGACGAAATTAATGAAAATATGTTTGACATTTTATACATTACATATCAATTTATAGCTGTTCATCTAAAATTTGAGTAAACTTTCCTGATTTTTACTAGTTGTTACTTGAAATTTATTAAAATTAGTAATATAGTTATTCATGTCCGGTATTCATCAGATCGGTTGTACAGAAGGGATATTTTTGTAAAAAACAAAATATGGTAAGTGATTGCGGTAATATGGCTCCAGACGACGACTAACTCCAGAGGTTAAGAGATTAAGTCGTTCCCCCACTGGATCATCGCGGTTTCGATCCCCGCACGGTACAAATCTTTTTGTAACCCACAAATATTTGTTAAGGGGGCAGGCCTAGAAAATGTTGGTGCGATGATCTAGATACTTTTCATAAAGATTGGCCAGAGATAGCCAATCACAGATCCACGTGGAAGATTATGGGGAAGACCTTTCCCCAGAAGTAGGACAAAACAGGTTAAAAAAAATATATAGTGATTCGGTCTGGGTATTTTTGTACGTCAATTTCATGTTTGTAAATCCATCCACGACATAAGAAAATTTCCTAATGTGGGGCTACATTTTTTAGAAAGAAAGAGAATAAAAAGGAAGTATGCTTATATTAAATGTGTTTTTCGCAAAGAGGAAGTATCTGCATCATTTAAATTAGATGCCTACATTCTACATTTAACTTACACATGGAGATACCGACTAAGTTTCAATACATTAGAATAAGGCGATTTTTTGTTATTGTTCTAAGAAAGTCTTAGGAATAATATTATAGTAGGTGATAATTTATACACAAAATACAATGAGTTTTATTTGTTGTGTATATTTATAAATCGTATTTTTTGTTGCTTATATCATGTTTACGGAAATATAAACTCATCATGCAAGATAAACAATGATAGCCTAGTTGTTAGACCGTTGGACTGCAGTCAGAGGTCTCGGTTTTGAACCCAGGCATGCATCTCTGTATTTAGAAAACATTCCTCTGCATTTTAAAAGTTAACTATGACTTGCTTTAACGGTGAAGGAAAACATGTGTGGAAACCTGCATACTTAAGAGTTTCTCGAAGGTGTGTGAAGTTCGCCAACCCGCACTGGGCCAGCGTGGTGGACTATGGCCTAAACCCTCTCAGTTTGAGAGGAGGCCCGTGCCCAACGATGGGACATTTTCTTAATAGGGCTAATGTTATTATGCAATATATCTAATATGCAAAACACACTTAATAATTTTTAATTATTATTTTTCTTTAATCATGCAATACATTTACAATATCAATCTTTAATATTTAGTAGGAGTAGCTACAAATATGAATACATATCTGTATTTAAAGCTTACTTTTTAATATATATATTTTTTTTGCTATTTCAATCTTTCTTTCTCACCCAACTCGGATTTGCACCTGCTTTTACTAGTTTCTGCATCACCCAAAGGTAGACTGGCAGAAAATGCCTAAGGCATTAAGTCCGCCCATGTACCAACTGTGCATAAATGATAAATAAATAAATAAATAAATAAATAAATAAATAAATAAATAAATAAATAAATAAATAAATAAATAAATAAATAAATAAATAAATAAATAAATAAATAAATAAATAAATAAATAAATAAATAAATAAATAAATAAATAAATAAATAAATAAATAAATAAATAAATAAATAAATAAATAAATAAATAAATAAATAAATAAATAAATAAATAAATAAATAAATAAATAAATAAATAAATAAATAAATAAATAAATAAATAAATAAATAAATAAATAAATAAATAAATAAATAAATAAATAAATAAATAAATAAATAAATAAATAAATAAATAAATAAATAAATAAATAAATAAATAAATAAATAAATAAATAAATAAATAAATAAATAAATAAATAAATAAATAAATAAATAAATAAATAAATAAATAAATAAATAAATAAATAAATAAATAAATAAATAAATAAATAAATAAATAAATAAATAAATAAATAAATAAATAAATAAATAAATAAATAAATAAATAAATAAATAAATAAATAAATAAATAAATAAATAAATAAATAAATAAATAAATAAATAAATAAATAAATAAATAAATAAATAAATAAATAAATAAATAAATAAATAAATAAATAAATAAATAAATAAATAAATAAATAAATAAATAAATAAATAAATAAATAAATAAATAAATAAATAAATAAATAAATAAATAAATAAATAAATAAATAAATAAATAAATAAATAAATAAATAAATAAATAAATAAATAAATAAATAAATAAATAAATAAATAAATAAATAAATAAATAAATAAATAAATAAATAAATAAATAAATAAATAAATAAATAAATAAATAAATAAATAGATAAATAAATAAATAAATAAATAAATAGATAAATAAATAAATAAATAAATAAATAGATAAATAAATAAATAAATAAATAAATAAATAAATAAATAAATAAATAAATAAAAAAATAAATAAATAAATAAATAAATAAATAAATAAATAAATAAATAAATAAATAAATAAATAAATAAATAAATAAATAAATAAATAAATAAATAAATAAATAAATAAATAAATAAATAAATAAATAAATAAATAAATAAATAAATAAATAAATAAATAAATAAATAAATAAATAAATAAATAAATAAATAAATAAATAAATAAATAAATAAATAAATAAATAAATAAATAAATAAATAAATAAATAAATAAATAAATAAATAAATAAATAAATAAATAAATAAATAAATAAATAAATAAATAAATAAATAAATAAATAAATAAATAAATAAATAAATAAATAAATAAATAAATAAATAAATAAATAAATTAATAAATAAATTAATAAATAAATAAATAAATAAATAAATAAATAAATAAATTAATAAATAAATTAATAAATAAATAAATAAATAAATAAATAAATAAATAAATAAATAAATAAATTAATAAATAAATAAATAAATAAATAAATAAATAAATAAATAAATAAATTAATAAATAAATTAATAAATAAATAAATAAATAAATAAATACATACACACATACATACATACATACATTATGTATTACCCGAAAGCTATGATAAAACCAAATAAATGCGGTACTTCAATTAAAAATAGATTCGCTACATACTTGTACGTGACAATTTCAACCTTATGTCAAAGAACTCGCAATTTGTCTTATGTCCGGTTCCAATATTTTACTAGATTTCTTTACTCTCAGTTTCAGTTTATTTTCTAATGGTGATCGATAAATGGGTAAATCTATCCTCGACTTTAATATTGACTCTATCTGACAACACATATCTGCCGACTTTATTTTAATCTAAATAAGTTAGTTTTATGGATTCCCCACATAGCCAGCGTAGCGCCACGGGGACGCGACGTTGGCGCGACCTCATGGGTTGTAATGTACTGAAATATACGGGAGAGGCCACGACGTCGGCGCGATGGCATACGTCATGACTCGGAGCCTTTACGCCCGACGAGCTTACCAACTAAGCACGTCGGGAGCGAGACGCCAAGATGCGTGCGAGCGGGACGCTAGTGTTGAGCGGCTGCTTGGCCGGCGTAAAATCGCGCCTCCAGTGTGACGTGCGCCCTACGATGCCGACAGCCGGCCGAGCGGCGGCCGTCGCGCTCCATCGGCTATTAACCAAACCTTAATATCTGGAGATGCTTTGGCTAAAGATTCTCCAAACACATAACTGAGCTCATTTTCGCAATTAAAAGAGCAAAAAGCTTAATCAGATTCATGCAGACTGTCGAAAGATTTTAATTGTAATTTAATACCTTTATCAGTTCTTTGATATGGGAAAGTGACAGTTATGTGATTGGGTAATATCAAAATTTAACAGATAACCTGGAATATCATTCACAATTATCGCGGTAGCGTAGCGAGGAATGTATAGGATAGTTGCATTTTCATAGCCTAGTTTAATTTAGCTCTAGTCAAAAGACTAGCTAAGCTATACTAATTAATCGATTTCATTAGCGGTTTTCACATACATCCTTTGTTAATGTGTAACTAAGGAAACCTCATCTCTGGTAGTAAGGCTGCTTAGGCCATTGTTCAATTGTCGCGTAAAATGAGCAGATGACGAATGCGACGCCCATTTTAATCAAAAATATTACGGCACTTTTAAGTCCGATAAGATGCTATCTAAACGCAAAGATCCCAATAAAATCGGTCTAGTGGTTTTTGCGTGATGCACGAGATATATACAGACAAAAGTTTCGTGTTCAGGGTTTAAATTACCCCAATATTTGATATTAAATATTTGATTATCTTGAACAATTATCTTGAACAGAAACAGTCCCTTTATAACTATATAATAGTATAGATATTGATAAATCAGTTGTACCAAACGGCCCAAATAGCCGCCCAGCCCAAAAAACTTGAAAAGCAAAATGCATTTAGCATGCCTATAGTCGGCACCTAAAGTCGATGGCGAAATCGGATTTGCAAAATGCCTAAAACCATTGCATTAAAGCCAGCATTAAACGAACACCGTAAAATGCCAATATCAACTGAGCATCAGATTTACAAAAGTAACTGAACATTATCTGGACGATTAAGCGCAGTGGTTAAGAGCTTAAGCGGCTCTGCCCACTGTCTAATAGTCGCGGATTCGATTCCCGCACGAAACAAATCTTTGTGTGATCCCCAATTATTTGTTCTGGGTAATTGCGTATGTGAATTTTCATGTTTGTAAACGCATAATACGCATCTTAAAAAATATGAATACATGTATGTAATGATAATTAAAAAATGTTTAGGTTTAAAAGGCTGTGTGAATACTCATAGTGAAATTGAATACTCATAGCGACCCATTGGCAACGTATTTTTCATAATACCAAACTCACTGAACACAATCAACAATTAAACCTTGTTTTTGTTTCAGGCGAACGTATCAAGGAAAATAAATTGTCTCATTTATTGGAGTTATTTAAAGAGCGAAGTAAAGCTTTCTCGATGGCCGGGGGTCTGTTGAATCAAATACCGTGGTGCAGGTACATAATACCAGATCTGAGTGGGTACACCTTGATAAATATTATAAACGAAGGCATATCCGGTATTATTGAGGTTAGTTCAAATATAATTATCTATGTATACAAGGTGTAACATAAATTACACAAGACACCCCAATTAGATTATTGCCGTACGAATTCAATACGAAAATCAAACTACCAATTTTAAGGAGTTTTCTACCTATTTTTTTAAGTTCTTTGGTACCCAAATTTACCATACTATTTAATAATTAATTAACTTTTGTATGCGTATTGAGGTGTGTGTAATAGAAATACATTTAAAATGGCTGTAATGCTTTGAATAATTATTAAATTTAATACAGCGAACAGAAAGAGTAACACCATATTATGAAAATTAAAAAAAAACTCACTTAAAAATAGTTGGAATCGATTCAGTTACCGATTTAGAACAAACTACTTTCAGGTCTTGCGTTAATTATGTTACAGCTTGAATATATCATCACGCCAGATCTGCAAGGAAAGAACCTGTTGGAACTCAATACTCTCTGTCTGCCCCGCAAGGGTTCTGTCGTGATGATATATAATTATATGTATACCTATTCGGAATTTTTCCAACCCCTCTCAAAATATGATCGGTAACCCGTATCTTGACGTTAAAGTTAACTGTCATCATATCTAGACCCGTACAGTTCTACAAGGATCTATTGGAACTAATGGTGTCGTCAAGTAAAATGCCGCAGGGTTGTCGTTTGCTATAATTTACCTAAGTTCTATTTTTAATTAGTAACCGTGCGGATTCACCTGTTGAAATATCTTCTTGGAAGTAGAAAAAAATAAAAACCCAAATTTCACACCAGCGCCCCCTGGCCAAAAGATCCTTGTCGCACTTTAACTAGACATTGCCTTTGATTACATCCACGTAACCAAACTCTGTGTTCTAGCTCATTGAACATCATGACAAACCAAAAAGCTTGGTCTCTCTCCGGTATTCATATATCCATCAATAGTGAGAAGAGGTCAGGATGTTTCTCTGTTTCCATCCAACCATGTTGGAACAATCATATCAAATTATTTAACCCCTCACCCGCTTTGCTGCGGCAATTTGAGGCGACTGCCTGTTTCCGTAACCCAAGGGTTCCGTCAGAGTATATGCTATCCGTTTTTATGAAACAGGACTAACAGCCTCATATTCCCACCACTGTCTCTCCTGTAGATCAGGATATAAGTAAAATGACAGGATCTAAATAATTACTTAGACGATTGTGATGCCTATTTTTGTTATTTTTTAATTTTAATTATAATATAATTCATGTATGTTTTCTTTCCATTCCAGGAAGCCATTAAAAAACATAAAAGGAAGGAGGTCGTTGGCAACGACTTTATTTACTCATTTTTGAAAGAAATCGAGGACGGAAATCCGAGTTTCACGGGTAATATTAAATTAAAATACTTTTAAAATTTGCGATCATAAAAAATATGTACGACTGTAGTTGTATTGTATGAGTGACTATTGATTTTCTGAAAAGCGACAAAATCGGCATCACCGATGTTAAAAGTATCGCATATTAGTATATGCGATACTACGACGACGGACGGATCTAGTGGTTAGGAGCTTGAGTGGATCCGCCCACTAGATCGAGTAATCGCGAGTGCGAGTACCGCATGGAACAAATCTTTGTGGGACCCACAAATATTTGTTTCGGTCTGAGTGTTTGTGCATGTGAATTTCATGTTTGTTAATGCACCCACGACACAGGAATAAGTCTTAGTATAGGGCTACGTTTTTTTAAAAATGACAAAATACTATAGTTAGCACAGCAAGGTTCCGTAAGAATGTAAATCAACCCTTTTGATATTAGGGTTGCATTTAAAACCACTATAAATTTAATAAATTGTCAAGAAGAATCTTATATAACACTATATAATATTTACCGCACAGTTCATAAGATACATCAAACTATATACGCCCGATAAAAAAATAGATTACACTTTACCGATTAAGCAACTGATCAGTCTCACTTAGATTGTAATCTCGAATGCAACAACATTGCACATTAATTTATCTATAAATGGACCATGTCACTGAAAATAATTTTCCGTTCTGAAATCGGATTGAATTGCGATTGAATTTTAATAGTTAATTTGAATTGTTTGTACGCGTTGTTCAACACTGTAACTTTTCGTGCGATTTGTAAAATATTTATTACTATAACCTCCAAATTAGCTGGCTGTAGTTTTACACATTATTTAACATGGGATTCTGTCAAAGTTTGAACGCTCTTAATGAGAAACCATTCAGATACCCCTTAAGATCATAATATTTACTAAAAAAAGGAACTCTACTTTTTATAATATTTCTTCTTTGTAGAGGACCAATTAAAGATAGTTTGTCTGGACTTTTTAATTGCTGGCTCGCAAACAACGAGCAACGCGACGGAGTTTGCTCTACTTAGAGCTCTGAAATCTCCAGATATGCAAGAGAAGATTCAAAGGGAAATAGACAGTGTTTTAGGTGATGGTACGGCTAATTGGACTGATAATGAGAGGTACGGTAATTTTAGGAAAGAAGGACATAGCGGTAGTAACGGTAACTCACATAATATGTAGTATGTGCCTATTGGACGGTGCAAAAACAAACGCGATAGTCTTGACGATGTTTGGCGGTGGCCTATGTCCCGAAGAGGACGTTTTTTGATTAATAATAATTACTGTCGGTGATCAAAAATCTACGATCAACTCATTTGAAACACAACTGATGATTTATGATTGTATTTACCGGTTTCTGATTCAATAATTCTTTTACTTACTGTCGCTCTAATTCGGGTATGCGTGTCACTCGTTTACTCGATATTAAACACCACAGCGACATAGGTATACTGTACCCAATGTAAGGGGACGAGCTGATTGCTATGATTATTATCCTAGACTCCGAACGGCTACTGAAATGTTTTCTACAGAAAAACCTCAATAACATTTTGCCCAGCCTAGGAGTTAAATCCTCACGAGTGTCATTAGACCAGTGAGCTAGGCATTACTGATATTTATGTTAACGTTATGATACTCGGATGATTCAAGAACTGGACGAGAATAATGTAAGTAAACAGAGGGCTTATCACAAAGAGATTGACGTTAGCGTGCCAGTAACGAGTTGCCCGTTAGGTGAAAAGGTTGGCACACCATCCTTTTCACCTAACTTAGCTTAATAAAGATGAGCAACAACAAGATCTCAACAGCATTAGTATATAATGAAATGGTTTGTGCTTAGCTCTCGGCTGTTAATTTATCGCATTAATTTATTTGCTGAAATGCATCCTGCGAGAGACGAGCGCGTCAGTAATAAGGTAAATCTAATGTAAACTGTAATGGAATTAAGCTGAGGTGTTGCATCGCCGCGGAATGCAATTATGATCTACTGCAACCAGAATATAACGTAGCTTAGATAAGTTGTATCAACATCAATTTTACGTTCCAAATATAGTTCAAATATAAGATCGTAGTTGCTCATTGCTGCCCCTAAATGGGGTACACCCCAGATTTTATCAGCCATGCGTAATCGCGGAACAACTTTTGTCTTTTTTCCCAATATTGAATTATTTGTTATTCGAATAATTTTTTTATACAGTCATTAACAGCTACCTATTAATGAAGCCCACTAACAAACTAATTTGATGGAAACCAAACTTTTCCTATCTACAGACTTTAACAAATAAGCGTTTTGTTCTTTACAGGCTTATCTACACATCAGCATTCCTCCAGGAGTGCCTAAGATACTACCCGATAGTCCCCTTGGCAGGGCCAAGGAAGGTCCTGACAGATACAAAGATCGAAAGCTACACGATACCGAAAAACACCACAGTGCTCTTGTCCATGCTCGATTTGCACTTCGATAAAGAAATTTGGGGCGACCCGCATGTGTTCAGGCCTGAAAGATTTATTGATGAGCGGGGTGCGCTGAAAAATTCGGAACATATATATCCTTTTGGTTTAGGTATGTGTCAAAAACATTTTACACTTGTGTCTTCATTGTCAAACCAAAATGAATTCTTTTAATGTTATTAACGACTTTGTTGTATTGCTTTAAGTTTAGGAGGATCATAAAGTTTAGCTTAGCAAAAAGTTTAGATCATTCAAATAATGATTTACGTATACATAGTTAAAACATTTTTATATTTTCTTGATTGTAACGACCACTAGCAGCATCTTACACTTTTAGATAGTTTATTACTATATTGCACCAGTATATATTTTACAGTCATCATTGATGATCTTTTTGGAGATAGCAAAAGGATAGCTAAAACGAATGGAACTAAAATAACCTAATTAATGTTTTGTACGCAGGTCGGAGACGTTGTCCCGGTGATGCTTTGGCGAAATCATTCATATTCATTACCTTCGTAGGTATACTGCAGAAGTTCAAGATCTTATGCCCCAGTAACGCACCAATGCCTTCCGATGAGCCCGTGATGGGCATACTGGCCTCTCCACCACCCTTCACAGCCCAGTTTAAGTTAAGGAAAATAGTTATATAGAAGTTTTAAATAATATTGATCGTACAAAATCTGTAGGTTACACTGTTTTAGGCAATTAAGGATAAGCTGTATACAAAATGACGCGTTTGCGACGGTAACGGATTTGATTTTATCTTTTGGCATTGCTTGCAGTCTTCATTCGTTTATCTTAAATTAAGATCTGCCAAAGCAGGCGTTTCTAGCTGTATTTAAAGGTGTAAGACTCTTTGCAGTAGGTATATTAATATCAGAATATCTTCTAGTTTGATATATAGTTTTTCTAAACAAGTGACTGCTTAAGGTATCTCTATCCTATATCTTCTAGCTTTTCCTACATCTTTTATAATATTGTACTTTATTTATAACGACTGAAGTAACTTCAGTTGGAGCCAACGTCCGTGCTTTCCTAAGCACGGGGGTGGATAGGATTTACCAATTGACAATGTACTCCATAATAGTTAATTTCATAATTCGTTTACGTATCTTTATTTTACTACGAGCACTAAAATTGCGTACACACAATATGTATGTATAGTATAGCAAATATAATAATATTATCTTTATTAAGCTTTCTTTCTTAAAACAATCATTGTATCCCTATTCTGTTTTTTTAATTTTATTTATCAATAGAAATGAGTCCGTGTCGTGTGCTTTTACAAACATGAATTGTATAAATACCTACACCAGAACAAATATTTGTGGATCACACAAAGATTTGTCTAATGAAGAGTGCTAACTAATCTGTTCTACAGGGACCAATCACCATTCTATTATTTATTTATTTATTTGTAGTTATATTATAGTTGGTATATTGCGGATGCATACTTGTGAGTTTTTTGGAAAGAGTTACTATAGTATTAAAATATATTTTTGCTAAGGATACTGCCACATCTGTAGTGGCAGGTCTATATTCCATGGTGGAAGGTTAAGCGTCTAGTCCACAGAAGAATGTCTAGTAGTCAGACCGTCGTTACGTTGAATCATCCTCTCCTAAACGACGATGTTTAAGGCACCGCGATGATGCAAGGCAAGAGATTTTGTTCCCCCAAGATGTGCTCACTTGAGCAGGGCATTAGATAGAGCGACCGGTGAGATTAGTTTGTAAACAATTCCGTGCTGAAGGAGGCAATTTGGGTTTTTTGTAGTATAGTAAAATCTCATATATTTCAATCTTCTACATACAGGACAGAGGATCTTCTGAAGTTCTCTATAATCTATAAAAGATGAATCGTAACTAATTAAATTACATCTAATAGATGCGGCTAGAGGATGAAAGTCATGTGTCGTTCCTCAATAATCATTATCGCCAAGGTTTATCCAAGGTTACAGAAAGCTAGTCTTTTATCCTGTTATCTTTAATGAACTTAAGAATATCCGTGTAACTTAAAGTACCTCTATTATAAGGTGGTGCGGTAGTTTGTTAAGTTATAGCTAGCTATTAAAACTTGTTGTTTGTTAAGATAGTTTGATTGTTGCAGTTAAAATGAGTAGATATCCGGATTTTTTATTCGATGTAAGCTAGTAAGTAAATTAACATGTAAAACGACGCCTATTATACAAGAATTGTATAATGGCATGGCAGCAAATTTAACCAAGTTATGTGAAATATATTATTGGTTGTTATAATCTAAGTGCTACAGTTAGGAGTAACTAAAGTATTCAGTAGTAGGAGTAGTATTAGCATTAGAATGTATTAATCTGATAATATAGAGCTTCGCCCTAATCGTATATAATAAAATATATTACGCAATTTTACTGTGTGTTCCTATATTATTCTTCAGTCTTTTATTGATGTCTTTTACTTAGATTTAAGTTTTCCAGTGTAATGTTAGGTTTCCCTGCACCACTAGGATTACCCTCGGATGTCGTTAAAAGCAATTAAAATGCATTTAACATCGGGCTATTTCCGACCAGATTGGTAAAATGTGGGCGTCTGTTATAAGAACCAAACATTCCTGGCCAATCTTTATGGGTCTTGTTCAACTGAGATTTATTGCATAATATGTAACATTTTGATGACTGTGTGAAATGAACTGTGAATTTTACTAGTTATTTCGAAATATTGTGACAAACTATTAATGTACTGTGATTTTATATTTTTATCTTCGATAGATTTGCCACCCATACTGTGAATGATAGAAAATGAAAAATTTAAGTTCCCTTGTTTATTTTCAAAAATTTTGACATTTCATTTTGTTAACATTTCACAAATGTAAACAAAATGAACTGAATTTATGGTCAGTGTTATTTGGTGTTTTTGTGATTTCAAATTTTGGGTTGCGTCTTTGCCTGCAAAACGTATATAGTCAAACTTTTTGGACTGCAGATAACTTTCGTCATAGAGGCAAATTATGAAGTTAAAACTTAATGTATTTCTATGGTAGACGTCAACTGTAAGCTTAATAGACACGGACATGACACATAACTGTTGCTAGATATTTTTTGTAGATTTTAATATAAATTACATTGCAAAACCAACGAGAAATATTGTTTTTTGAAGTTAATTCATGGCAAATAAATTTAATCTGTGGAAAATATAAATTTATGGGTCTATTAGTCATAGGAAGCAACTAAGAAAACACGGTGTTATTACGTAAGTTAAGCTATTTTTCTAATAAAGTGTTAGTTTTGTATGAATTTTATTTTATATTAATGCTGACAAATATGCCTAATAACCTACATAATAAGTGTAAAAAATGTAACACTCCAGGACATGTTATTTGAAGTGATTTGGATTTGTTGCTTTGCAACAAGGCTTAAAATCAGTTGCATATATTGTAGAATGTCATTTCATACTAACATAAGATTGATTAGAACATAATATGATTCATAGCGACAAATAAAATAGGCAGATATATAATCAGGATTTATCTATCTATCTATATCATCACGCCGGATCCCTTGCGGGGCAGGCAGAGAGGATCAGGATTTATATCCTTATTTAATTATTTCAATTATTATGTAATATTTTCCATTCCATTCGAAATTACCACCGGAGTTTGTCTTTTTCTATCTTTTCGGGAAAATGTTTGAAAAATCAGTATGGCTTTAAGGAATGGACTGATTCCTTCGGAAGATTTTGATGTATATTCACATGTGTCGTATGTATATTATCCGAAGTATCTGTTACAACTTTTGTCAAGGCAAAATATCGCTCATGGAATCACTTCTAGCGATAGTCATTATGTGATTATCAGATAATGGTGGGTAAAAAGTAATTTTGAAGGTGAAAGATTTTAATGAACTATCCTATGACAAAAGTCATAGTACAATAATTCCACTGCATTAACTTCTGGGAGCAAACATGTCTTGGCAGTAAGTACAATCAACCGTCAATAATTAAACTAATGAGACAAAATTTCACTAATAATACATTTAATGTAACTGATAGCTGTACTAATGGGGAGAAAGGATGAATTGTTTTAAAAAATAAAATGGCACATAAATGAAAGCAAGCACAATGCTGGTAAAGTAGTAGGCGGCAGGTATTTTTAACCGACTTCTAAAAAGGAGGAGGTTCTCAATTCGACTTATGTTTTTTTTGTATGTATGTTACGCGATCATTTCGCCAATTATGGATCGATTTTGATGATTCTATATGCATTGGGTTCAGTATAGCGCCAAGGTGGTCCCATTTCAATTGCATCGGTATTGGACCATAGACTTTGAAGATACACCAGAGAACTCCTTAACGACATACAATACGAATGCGTAAATTAAGATATTATGGGTATTACGTCAATCCTATAGGTACCCTGCCATAGAACTAATCAGAATATTAACCGAATTCAAAAAAGGAGAGGTTGACAATTCGTCTGTGTATTTTATAACGTCTTTATCTAGTAACTAATTTTGATGATTTTTATGCGTTGGTTCTTGTATAGTTTCGAGGTGGTACCATTTTAATGAAATCGGTATTGAACTTTGGTCTTGAAAGATACACCAGGGTACTCCTTAACGGCGAACATCACGAATGTATAGATTCCGTTATTATGGTTATTATATCAATCCTGTAGGTACCTTACTGTACAACTCAGCAAAATAATATAATATAGGTATATAGATATTAGTAAATAATTCACTCGTCACTGAAAATTGTATATTAAAAATCTTTTTAAAAAAGCTGAACCGACTTCAAAAAGCAGTAAAATAAATATTTGTAGTCGGTGCCAAGTAACCGACTGCACTAACCGGTACTGACTTCAAATATTTATTTTTTCCTTTTTGAAGTCGGTTTAGCGTTTTTTAAAAAAGATTTTTATTATAAGCGCTTAATGCTATTTATTGAGTGATAAATATAGGTGTTGAGTTAAATAATTGAATAACTACTGGATTAACTACTTGACATGTATATAATAATAGGTCTCTCGTACTATTGTTTCCATAGGTAGTGAGCGTGTGGTTGTATATGTAAATGAGTACAGACAAGTTACAGCCCATAGGAATGACCCGACCTGATCCAAGATTTTACTTAAACTTCTTAAGAGAGGTCTCTTTAAGAGTTAAGACTCTAAAGAGAGGCATACTGATCTGTAAGTTTTAGAGAAAAAAAAAGGATGACGTTGGTTTGTGGCCAGGTTTATCGACGTCTTACTGTGCAGACCTTTGTACGTTTACACAGGCCGTACACAAAGCTTTAGTGGTGCACATAATCCATCTGTGTTAAATAATGGTGTTCTTCTAATCGTTCATATATTGGTAGGTATTATATAAATAAGATTTGATATATAGGTAGCTACATAAACAGCTACATAAGGCTAATCCCAACGAAAGCATAGCCTTCGACACTAGGATCGTTTGTCATGGTTAAGTATAGGCCAGAAAACGTAGGCATAGCGCAAAACCAGCGCTGACATCTTTCATTATTGAAATGCTATCAACATTTCTCTCATGACAGATTTAGTAAATGTTTATACACATGGGAGCATGCTATTTATTATACTTCTAAGATCTACCTTGCGATATGATTATATATAAAATATCTCCCATTGATTTGTGATGACTGTAATTATCTGATCTATCTATATCACGTCGTATCATTACGTTAGATCCCGGGGGTAGATGCGGGGTATCCAGAGAGTACAGAGATTTAACAGGTTCTGTTCAGGTCCATTTACCAAGCGGATAGTGCCGTGGACTTTATTTGATTTAAAGTAGTTAACGCTGCGGTTTTGCTTGTCGATGTAATTAATTTCCGGGGGAAAATTCAATGAAGATTTAACAGTGTCGTATTTTAAACAATACTGTTATTTTTAGTTACATCATATTCTCATTTATTGCAGCCCACATAAGCATTAAATTTCATATTCAGAGTTAAATTAAATAATTCTAAGATATTATCACCATAAAATATGCCGAAATCACACGCTATAATCGACCTGTCATCGAGCGCATCTATATTTAGTGAAAAAAGAGTAAGTGAATTCCTTATTCTAGAATTAAATATAGTGGCCACAGTAACGTTAAACGCTTTCTTAGGCTGATTCCGATTTATAAAAATAGTTTTTATACCTGTGTTATAAATACATTATCAGGTTTAGATACAGCTAGGTTAAACTTCAGGTATGTTGAAGCTTAACCTCAATAGGTATAACGATGTTAAACCTTGTAAGGGTTAAGTTTTAGCAGGCTATGAATGTTTGTATTTACGAATGTTTCACCGTAGCAATTAAAACTATTCATCCGATTTTCATGAATGGGGTATCCATCGATCCGTTATTATAGTCCGGGTGAAAAGGGCTATTTTTTATACGCACAATATTTTTTTACTGGATGGACAACGCACACAAACAATTTTTTACTGGATACTACATCCAAAAAAGTAGTCGATGTTTTGAAACTTTTTACTTGGACATGCACAAAGTTTACAAGTATTTATAGCCTTCTACGAATAAATTTAAGTGATTTCTGTACAAATTACAATTGAATTTTTTTCAGGATTATAGAATCGACACTGACTTCAGATGGCAGAGTATAAAAAAGTTTATGTATCTGGCATATACGGCTTCATCGGCGGTGTTCAATTTCGATATATATTCAAAGGTGTGCGAAAACGGTACCTAGATTTTATTTACGATACACATTTATTATTATTTATACATTAATTGAATAATAACACAGCCTTATAGAGCAATAGTTGCAGCTTCCTCATACTTTCTATAACGATTGGTATTGACTGTGGCCGTATGATGACGGCTTCTGTTGCTGCTCCATTTTACTTCCATTTGATGCGTAATGTTAACTTTGAACGTTATATCGATGACATTTTAATGACCTTTTAGCCGGAGTTTTAGAGGTCGATCATAACTCTTAACCACATTTCACAAAATATTTTAAAAATCAGGAATTTAGCCGAAATACAGGAATATATTTGTTTCATCTTTGAATTGTAGATGATCTAATTAATGTTCTATCTGTATATGACTTCACAGTTATGGCATTAAGATAAAGAGTAATGGAAAGAAGATTTTGAATCCCGAACTGCATTTTTCAAGCACTTGCGGTTATCCGATTGAGCCGAAATTTGGTAAAATTATATAAGTTTGATGACAATGCAATAATACCTTACCATGGAGCTGGTTTGATGATGGAGTCGGAAAGTGGCCATGGGAACATATCAACTACATAACAGAACCACCTCGTGTTTAGACTTTATAGATTGGTATTGACAAGCACTATTTAATCCGATAGTGTTCAGGGTCTAATGACGGAGCCGAAACCTTCGGCTGGAGCCCGCAGGGTGGCCAACGGAACTGCCCAAAAACTCAACGTAACCCTGTCGTATTTGAGCTCGTTCGATTTATCTTGACGAGTTCTGTAGATCCGGTTGATGTCCAGGGCTTGATGATGGAGCTGTAGAGTGGTCAATGGTACTACCCAACTACTCAACATAAACCCGCCGTGTTTCGGCCTGTTGAATTTTTCTTGACAAATACCATAGTACTTGTCGGTTGCAGTTGTGTTTTTGCTATAAAATCTTGTTTTTAAAAAGGTATTTTTAAATTATAATTGTTACATTTGCATAGAATTTTAGGTTGATTTGCTGAGTCTCAGGTGTATGGTGGCACAATAACTTTATTACTCATATTAAACCTTGTTTCAGTAAGAATATTTGACTTCGTGCTATGCGAAGCTACTATAGGCATAGCATATTTGTGCATGGACTGTTTTATTAAGCAATACACTAGAAGATTAGACTGTAATAGGTATTTAAATCCACTCCTGAGAGGAATCAGTTTTGGAATATTCTTACAAACTGCACTATGGACACTTATAGTACGTATTATAATATCTAACAAAACTCCTATGCATATAAAGTATTCACAGTAACAAATTTTCCAGCAATACTTTGAGATTCATGAACTTTACCCGGACGTGCGCTCAACACGTAGAGCGAAAAGTAATGTTATGTAAATCACCTGCTAAGATGAATTTCTGAAAATAGAGGAACATAAACAGCGAACTAACCCCAGCAGGTGTAAGAACTATTTTAAATTTGGAAAGAGAACAGGAAATATCTCTATGAGGTTTTATGGACAAAAATTGGCTTATATCAGAAAAGATTTATTTATTTAAAGCTAGCGGCCCACACCGGCTTCGCACGGCTAAATTAAACACATCAACCTTCCTCTTGAATCACATAGTTTTTGAGTTTATCGCGTTCAGACAGACGGACAGATGCGGCGGGAAGACTTTGTTTTATAATATGTAGTGATGACAAATAATTTAAATATATTTTAAAATAGATACACACATAGTCACGATACCGAGGTAAAATCTAAAGTGATAAAGAGTCTGTGTCCAGCTTTAAAAGATATTGATTAATAAAAAAAACGGGTTAACAAAATACCGCCAAGACAACATACCGCCCACTGCTGGACAACGACCTTGTCTCACAAATCAAGATAAGAGAAAATTTATTATGATTCACCATCCAAACCCAGTGCGTATTGGTGGAGGCAGGTTTGTGGCCACTAGCTTTTAGAACTTATGAACCTGGCTTAACGACAACCCCATGAAGTAGTAACTGGGACCAACGGCTTACCCTATCCTATAAAACATGGAGGGTCATGAAAATGGAATGCCACAAACGGTCACACTTCTAAGACTGACCGAATTAAGCGTTGCTTAACCGTGGTAATCATCCCATAATCTTAAGGACTAACGTACTATGAGCGCCTAGTTAAATAGTCAATCTTTTTTTATTTCAGCATGCAACGTACTTAGCTGACTCACTGAGGTTTTTAGTGGCAAGTATACATGACGTACCTTCGTGGTCTCTATGTCCTTCAGACTCCAACAGTACATGCGTACCAGCGAAAGACCTTATAATAACGTGTAAGGAAAATGGCACGACACTGTTCACAAAAACTTCAGCTTACTTCAATTATTTGTAAGCTTAATACTATAATCTTTATGATTCTGAGGAAAAAGCGCTATGCCTTTTTTGCAGAGGTATACCTAATTAGTAATTTAATCTTGATGCTCTCATAGCATGCTGCATATCGATGTCTTATCGATTGCGATCGACAATATAGGTGAGCAGGAATGGACACTATCAGACTTTAGGTGTCCGTTAGTAGTATAAAAGCAATGTCGCTCGTCTTATATTATTATTAAACAGTCAAATGTACGATGATTTGTATTATCGTAAAATGTGTAAAACACGAAATGTAATTATTCTATGTTACTTGAAGCATGTTATTTCTTCAGAACAACCTCATTCAAAGTTATGAAATGACGGGGAAATGATAAATATATTTTTTGAACACGCTTTTATTTTCTTGCATATTAAATAAATAAATAATAACATAACATGACAACTATCTTGTTGTTTTAGTGGCGAATAATGCGCGTAGTGATCACAAGATGTCCCACGAGCAGAGATGGGCAATATATAATGAGATTAAGATTAACCACCCTCGCTTGGGGAATATAGGCTTGACGGTGTATTAATGATTAACGATTACATTCCATTTTGTAACCTTCAACGATTACAATTACACTTTTAATCTTGAATCATGATTGAATATTGATTAACAAAATGCAACTGCAATCATTAATCTGATTACATTTTCCCATCTCTGCCCACAAGTAACTTAAGATGCAAGTTCCTAGGCCAAAAATAATTGAATTTTTAAAGAAAAAAATCCAGTATCCATTCAACATTTTGCCTGGAACAACCTCGCCCCTATTATATGGGACCTAACATCGTCGGTGGAAAGTGGGTGCACACAATACACCCTTGGAGAAAATAGGCCAGACGGTGTTTATTTTGTGTATGTAAAATAACAAATTTCAATTAGTCAGTAACCCATTCATTGTTTGGCAGCAAATCGTTTTCGGTGGGAGACAGAAATATCATGACATCAAGGTTCTTTGTGATGGCTCTAGTGTGGATTTGTAATTTCTTTTTTGCTTCAGTAACAGAAGAGTGTGTTATAAAGGTAAAATCTGTCTTAATTCCTATTAATTTTGACATAATACGTAAATACAGGGTACACATTCATGGGGGTAAAATTCTAAATAACCAATCGAACGGACGGCGTTGCCAATAATTAAGAGCTTGACTCACTTCATCCACTGGATTAAGTAGACGCAGGTTCGATTCCTGCACGGGACAAATCTTTGTGTGACCCACAAATATTTGTTTCTGTCTGGTCACTAGAAATTATTTCTGTGTCGTGGGTGACACAGTACTTCAACCTTAGTTAGTTAAAATGAAGTTTTTGATCTTTGTAAGAAACAGGATCGATTGGCATTAAAAAAAGTTTTGTCTGAATGTCCAGAAGCTGTAATTGTTTTCAAAAACTGTAAATAAAGCTCAAAATTTCGCAAAATGTCATGGATAGTTTGTTAAAACCTGTATCCTGTAGCTACAACGGTTAAGGTAGCTGCTCTTCTTGCTGGTATCAAATATCCACCCTGTATATTACACGGAGTCTTGTAAAACTTTCTTTGGGGGCGCGGGAGCCCGAAAAACTGTTCGAAGATGTGCCTCTTCCCATGGTATTCAACGCGGTGTATTATAGACGGGTTACGAGCTTCGCCTGGATTTAAGGGTTGTATTGTAATTTTCGGTAGTCTTCTCTAGTATTCTTTTCCCTCTTTTCTTCTCAAATGCCCTCTGCTTGAGATGTCAGGTGAAGTAGAGTGACATCGGGCGGTTTAGCTCGACATCTGGCCCTGTGCCCTATTTCGTCCACATTCATTTAGTAGGTTGCAGCATATCACCTGAAGAAGTTGCATACATCGTTTGTCCATTTTGTTGCTGATTACATGCCCATAGTCTGTGGATTTTGTTCCTTAGTAAAAGCGTTACAGCGACAAGAAACTATTCGCGCGATGTCGCCAGACTTGTGAAGCGACGTGACCTGACGTTCTTCGATCATCATCGAAAGCGACAATGGTCGCAGGATATCTGTCCCCCAATAAATACGGCTTTACATTGACAAGTTTTGTTTTTTCTTTTCAGATGTTTAAGTTAGCCTTCATATTTAAAACATTTTCTACGATGGTCACAATGGGGATCATAATAATAGCAACGAAATACGAAGCGTTGCGCGCTTTTTCTGATATGTTGGATATAAATGCGCCGGTATCATTTGTAAGTATTCAAACCTATCTATAATCTCTTTTTACAAGATTTATTTAACTTGCACTATTCGTATGTCTATAGTAGCGATAAAAATGTTGTCATCATTTTTTTAATAACTTGCGGGTCTTAGGTTGAGTTCAAATTCAAACTCAAATAATTTATTTTGTATAAACCCTGCGGGGGCGCTTACAAGTAGTCAATTAACATTTTTTTCAATCTACCACCGGATCGGCACGTGGCCTCCACTGAAAAGATCGGGTGAAGAAACTCTGCGGGCTTGTCTTTTTTTATTTAATTCTCTTTCTCTTCTTTTCTTTTATTTTTTTTTATCATATTGTGTGGATACAATTTTTAGGTTACAATTAAATAGCTTACAATCTAGCTCCAGTGTGATGTCGTAAGACCGAGATATGAGACTAATGAAGTTATTTATAAAGAGATATTTTAAAATTGAAATTATACAGTATATGGTTGCCACTCAAGAACCTATCTGTTATGTATGGGCATGACAATGTAACAAATCTATAATTGATATAAAATGTATCATCTTAAGATATAATATAATACTAATAATAGCCCTGTTAAGAAACTGTCCCACCATTGGGCACGGGCCTCCTCTCGAACTGAGAGGTTTTAGGCCATAGTCCACCACGCTGGCCCAGTGCGAGTTGGCCTAACTTCACACACCTTCGAGAAACTCTTAGGCATGCCGGTTTCCTCACAATGTTTTCCTTCACCGTTAAAGCAAGTTATAGTTTTTTATTAATAGGCACATGCTTTCTCAAAAGAGAGAGTTGCGTGCCTGGGTTAGAACCCGAGACCTTGCAGTCCAACGGTCCACCAATAATGTATGTGGTCTAGGTCTATAACATGGTCAATAAAACGCAATAAGCATCTATTAATATTTCACATTTCTCTAGCCTAAATATTAAGTTAATCCGATAAAGCTAAGCTGGATCAAAACAGAGTGGGTGCGATTCTATTTTGCGACGTAAAAACCGCAATGGGTCGTAAACAATTTTCTACATAACGCTTTTAGATTAGTATTGTATTGAAAATCATGTTATTTTGCTCTTTATTCTTAATTAAATAATACCTTTGGGGTATTTTTTTGTAAAATAATATTAACATACTGACTGCCTTTATTGTCCCAGACTGCCTATAATGTTGATTCCCGCGCGAGACAAATGTTTGTGTGATCCACAATTATTTGGTTCGGTCTGGGTATTTGTGTATGTGAATTTTTATGTTTGTAATCGCACCCACGACACAGGGATAAATACTAGTGTGGGGCTCCATTTAAAAAAAAAATATCAAATACTGGAGATAGCAATATCAAATCAAAAACATGAAATGATTATAGATGTATAATATCTACCTAAATTTAAAACGCCGAAAAACATTATCATAGGCAGTTTCCCGCGGCTTCGAACCCGGCTGACAACAGAGCCTCCTACCATACCATAAGTATAAAAAAAAATTGGCCAAGCCGTTTAGGAGGAGAAGAATTACGAAAATACACCGGAATTTGATATACAAGGTGTAATACAATTAACGAAAGACCTCGAAAGTAATTTGTTCTAAATTGGCAACTAAAACAGTTTTCAAAAAATTCTGTTACTGTACTGTACTTGTTCGCTGTAATTAACAAAATTTAACAACTATTCACAGAATTACGACTATTTTAAATATATTTTTTATTAGAAATTTAATAAATAATTAACTTTTGTATGCATATTAAAGTTAATATGCATACAAAAGTTAATTATTTATTAAATTTAATGTCAATTCTCCTAAAAATTGGAAGTTTGATATTCGTATTTAATTCGTAAAGCAATAATCTAATTGGGCAGTCTGGGTCTTGCGTTATTTTAGTTACACCTCGTTTAAAGTTACATATTTAAAATCTACGCGCATAAAAAAACAAACTTTCAGGAGGTATTAAAACACAATGAAGTTTTAGATGCTTGATTATGAATCAAACAGTAGATGTAACGTCATATAATGCATAAAACTGTGTATTATTACAGTTTATTAATTTAGTTTAATTCAGTTTGTTCTAAATCTGAGACTTAAAATAAATGAATTACAGAACTAAATACTACCTAAACGTAATTATTATTGTGTTGGTGTCAGAAAATCTCCCACGTAAATATCTGATGGTTATCTTTAAAACAAACACTTTTGTCTGTCTTGTAATACATCGATATGGTTCAGCGAATATTTCTGAAGGTTAATTTTTGCCCGACTACGGCAAAGCCAAAAGAAAGTGTTATGTTTTAAACAGTTTATGTATCTCAGTATATACATATGTTCCACTAATCATTCGATTTTTGTCAAACGATTCGTTATTATAGTCCGAAGGGCCAAAAAATTCCTTGTACTCGGTACTCGGCTGCAGGAGACGAAAGAGGTTTTTTAGAGGATGGTCTTGCTGGAACTCAGTACTTCCAGCGCCAGGCCTTCCTAAGGCCAGGCGACACTATGACATAGTCAGATTATATATATGTCCGTTTGTTTCAGACACTTGCGGTGGATCAAACATGTTACGTGTACGGCATTGGGTTCTTAGGACTGTTCGACTTCGGAACAATGTCTCCTTACACAATGATCGACAATGCCGTCGTACTCTTCATGTGCCTTTTCACACTGGTATCCTTCATAAGGTCTTGGATTGTGAAGATAATGTACATGGTGTTGACGAAATGTGTCGAGGTGGAGATCTCGTTGACACCACACTTGGTGCTTTTCGCCGTGCTACCTTTGAGCACCGAATTTTTTTATGCACATAAGTTTTACGTGTACTATATTTATTTAAATGTGATGATTGCGACATTGGCATATGTTGTAAGTATCATTGAAGTGAAATTTTATGGACCTTGACCATTTTTGTATCAACGGGTAGGCCCATTTTTTTATATAACATAGCCCTTCACTAGGAATTATTCATGTGTCGTGGGTGCATTTACTAACATGAAATTCATATGCCTAAACATCCAGACGGCAAAATATATTTGTGGGTCACACAAAGATTTGTCCCGCGTGGGAATCGAACCTGCGACCACTCAATATAGTGGGCGGAGCGACTCAAGCATTTAACCGCTGGACTAAGCCGTCTGTCGAGTTGCAGACATTGCGAAAGCGTGATATACCCGCCGGTATGAACTACACGCAGCGTCATTATAGCGTATCATTTACGCATCTTAAGCAACCTAAGCTAGACTCGCATGCGGGAATCGAACGCATAATTGCCCGATCCAGTCATCGAAGTTGCCTACGATTTACCCACTAGCGCAAGGGCTCGTTGCTGTAGATTTTATTTTCGAAACAAATCATGCGGCGTGCTGACTGCATATGTGACTTTTTAAAAAACCCGCAGTCGCCAGTATGCATAAGCCTAAAGGATTTGAAAGCTGATTTGGAGGGTTGAATACACGGTTGGCAAGTGTAGGTCAGTAAAATCATCAAACCTACCGTAGGTTTGGATCATATGCATGGTTGGTGACCAATTTGTTATCTTCCAGACCGCCTAAATTTATCAAGTAAGACTACTAGCTAATCAAACTACAAGACATTTTTTCGCCTTTTACAGGTATCAAATTATTTGATTTTTTTCTACTATTGACTGTCACGGTCCTCGACTATTTTGGCTGGCCATCTTCATCATTCATCATTCTGCTGTGGACATTTAACGTATAAAACATTATTTTTTATTTTGCTTGATAATTCATTATTATTGCAGTCAATGATGACATTAACGATGACCAAGTTTTTACAAAACGAATTTCGGTCAATAAAGCAAGTTTATATTGTTGGTATGCTGTGCAGTATCGGATTTGGTCTATCAATGCCATTGACCGTGGTAAAGTATCTATATTTTTACTTATTATTATAAATATTAAGATAAATACTGAAGTTTAAATACGAAAAAAGATTTTCGTTTTCTAGAGTTTACCTTAGTAACCGGTTCTTGCATGACAATTTATGTACTTAGTTTGAAAACAGTGCACACACAATTTTCGCGTAGAATTTCTACAGTTAGCAAAGCGTACGAGTTTCTCGTACTTTCTAGAAACTTTCCTTTATCAAATTTATTTTGTTAAGCTATTTTTGGGCTTACGTGAGCGATCATAAAGCTACGGGTCAGGGTGACTTTTCTAACCCATACCGTACCTATTTATGGTTGACTTTGCAACAACGATTTTGCTTCATAATTGTGCAACAAAATGTGACACCACGTGAGCATTTCCCGGTGTTCCATTTCAGTACTCTTGCTAAGGTTTGAAATCTTTCTGAGTGTCCAAAGTGTCTTTTTGAGTGTAAGTGTCTTGTTGGACGTGAAAGTGTCTTCTTGAGTATGATAATTATTTTGAAAATTTCAAGACATATACTAAAGCATTTTTAAACTTCCTCGTAAGCCACATGGTATATTGTTTTAAGAATAGGAAGTTATCGTTACGTACGGCGACCTAATTTTTTAATAACTTATGAATATATTTTAATTATTTTCTGTAATCTAATAACGCTGTTTATAAAATTTATGAAATTATAATAATACATATCCATCGATTTACAACGAACGAATGACGTTTTACTAAATCGGTGTGTATTCTTTAACGCCTAATGAAATCAAATAACAAAAAAAAACAAAATAAAACCAGTCTTGAGTCTAATTGACAACACGAAACAGCCTTCGAAAGAAATATAAAGTAGAGCGTCGCGGTATATTTTGCAAAGTCATTTCCTTTAAACAACTCTACTGGTATAAAACATTCACACATTCTACGAAAAATTCATCCGACGCCCGCTCTCGAGTTCAGGTCGAATATCCGACGCACCGTCATGACAAGGTTACCTCGTTTGGAATTACCCAGAAAATTGAGGAGTGAATTTTCAAAAACACTTCTTTTCACTCTAACACTACCTATATTTAGAAAATACAAAAAGCTCTACAAAATAAATGCCGTCAAGTCTTTATCCTTGCCCACATATCACCGAAGATGTTACGTTTCAATGTAATAGCGGCGAGCGTATTGCCATTATAGCGTGTACAATTTCAGACCGTCCTTTATCTGAAGGGAAAGTCTAAAGTTGACTGCCTCGTTGGTCTGGTGGCAAAGCGCATCGCTTTGTGATCACGAGGTCCTGGGTTCAAATCCTAGTTCGGACAAATGTAGTTTTTCTAACGAAAAATTCCCAGTATGAATCCGGAGTCTGGAATTGTGCACGGTATATGGAAATAGGCTCGCCCCCTATTACATGGGAACTAACATCGTCGGCGAAACGTGGGTGTACTCAGTACACCTCTGCCCCCCCCTCTGGGGAATATAGGCGTGACGGTGAAAGTCTAAAGTCTCCGTATACAGCGAGCGTGTATGAGACGAACTATGAGAGTGAAGGAAGCCAGAGAGGTCTGCATGAAAAAACCTATTGGAACTCTGTACTCTCTCTCCCGAAAGCGATCTGGCGTGATAGTATAGATAGAGATAGATTGACGATATCAGATTTGAACAAGCACACTTTGTCCGACCCAGGACTTTGTGACCACTTACACTATGCGTCATTAGACCAACGAGGCGGTAAAAAAACTTCCATATTTAGCAAAAGTAATATACGGACACTAGCTTCTGCCCGCGACTTTGTCCGAGTTGACTTTAGACAGGATCCTAACATTTTTCCGGGATAAAAAGTGTCCTATGTGTTAATCCAGGCAATAAACTCTGTGTACCAAATTTCATCCAAATCCGTTCAGGCAACCATGAAAATTTGCATACACAAATACCCAGACTGAAGCAAATAATTGTGGGTCACACAAAGATTTGTCCCGTGCGGGAATCAAACCCGCGACTATTAGACACAGTGGGCGAAGCGGCTTAAGCTCTTAACCACTGCGCTAAATCGAAGCTAATCGATTGAGTAACCAACATCTAAACATACAAACTTTCACATTTTTAATATTAGTTGGATGTACAGGGAAATAAGCCTTTTTATGATGATGTCCACAGCTGGTCAAAGGCCTCCCCTAAAGACCGCCATGACTACCAGCTTTATGGTATACGCATCCATCTTTTACACGATACATTCAACAGGTCACCGGTCCATTTTGTAAGGGGCCTACCCATGTCTTCAGTTTATATGAAGATACTTTTTTGACGTCGATTTTCAATGAGAACTAAGTCGATTCGTCCAGTTCTGAAGGTCAGTTCCTAAGTGGCATCCACACATATTCTTTATTTCTTAAATAATGTCCTTTTGCAAAGGCACTCTAATCCCCTTTTGGTTTATAAAACATGTCTTGATCTGGAAACGATCTGATGGCATCAATACGCGATAACGTCATTGATTCCATAATACAGACCCTTTGTGTTCATCTTTTATTCGTTTTTAGTATTCTCTTTATTGGTAAAAAAGGTTTCTACATGCTTAGAGGAAGTGAAAGTATAGTAGAGATGAATGACGAAAAGTATGAAAAATGATTACTTCTATCTATCTATCTGTATCAACACGCCAGATCCCTTGCAGGGTAGGCAGAGAATACAGAGTTCCAACAGGTTATTTCCTTACATACCTCTCTGGCTTCCTCTACTCTCATAGTTCGTTTCATACACGCTCGCCGGTTACGGATACTCTTGATTTGGGCTTCAGATAAGTAAGATGGGTAAGATAGTCTTCGTCTTCCCCGGTACTTACATCCTTCCACTGTGTGTTGTATGTATTTGTTTTGTCATTCTTTCTTCTGACATTCTTTCTATATGCCTGAACCAAAGGAGCATACCCATAATGATTACTTATTTCAAATATATGCAGTATCGGCACTGCACCTGCTCATGTACTACTGTACTATACATTTCTTGTATATTGCGGGAATTACATACTATACCGAAATAAGTGTCATGAAAGTGGTGATAATACAATTTTAGAAGTTTGTAAACAAGCCAACTGAATGAACTTTCGGTTTCAAGTAATCAGAGATTTCCAAAGTGATTCTTTGCACAAGTGGTTACAAGATAATAAAGATGGTTGACGTCCATTGTATGTATGGCAAATAAATCAACCGCAATCGGCCATGTCTTATCGGAAGGATAAGTCTAGATTCTCCATAACTAGCGAGAGTGTATGAAACGAACTATGAGAGTGGAGGAAGCCAGAGAGGTCTGTCAGGAAAGAACCTGTCGGAACTCTATATTAAAAAATATATCTCATTATATTATCTGCTTAATCCGCAAGGGATCTGAAGTGACGATATAGAAAGATAAATAGAATAAAATACAAGCATACCGCCTTGTTATCTGAAGATCAAGACGTGAGTTCGAATGCTAAGTCAGACAAAGTGTGAAAGAGTTGAGCACCCGAGGGCTTAATTGAGGTAGACACAAGAGAGAGGCTCTCTTGCGTTCCACCTGGAAGTTGCGGAGCCCCTAGCATAGGGGATTGGTACAGCAGGTTTTTTTTTAGTGTGGTCTAATATCCACATATCTCAGACACATAGGATTGCAAATGTTCTGAAGATTTGTCCCCGCCAAGGAAAGAAAATAAAGATTGGAAGAGTATTTCTATCGAAATCTTCACAGGAGCAGTTCCGAGTATCGGGGTTTAGGATTGTAATAAGTCGCCCCATATTGTATTAATATCAGCCTATACTGCCCATTGCTGGGCAAAGGCCTTCTCGCACAAATTAAGGTGAGAGAGATTAGGTCATACTTCACCACCCAGTGGGGACCCAGTGTGGATTAGTGAAGGAAGGTTTGTGGCCAACTGCTGTTGGAACTTATTAAGCCGTCTATAAGGCTACCAATTCGATTAAACGAATACCACATAAAGTAGTAACCGGGGCTAACGGCTTAATGTGTCTTCTGAAGCACGGTGAAGTTCGAATATGAAATTGCCACAAACGGTCACCCATCTCATACCAACCGAGTCGAACGCTGCTTAACCTTGGTGATCAGTAAGAACATCGCGGTCGCACAGCGTTACGAGAGACCCTATTGTTGTGAGACCTAGCATTATCAGCAATATATGGTTGTAAGTACTTAACACCGTATACCTCTACCGGGATATTTTCGTGACAATGCGATAAAATTCGCAAAATTTTGTATGCATAATTCTTAAAGATTTGGTCTAACAGCCAACGGAGCGCGAGGAAAGCGCGATGGTAGTGCTCGGCCGGCGGTCGTCACCGCGACGCTCACGTCACGCTACGGGAGCGACGTCGCGCTGGCAGAGCAGCCGCCTAACACTATCGTCCCGTTCGCAAGCGTTTTGGCGTATAGCTAGCATGCTTGGTTTGTAATCGCGTCGGGCACGACGGCAGCGGGTCGTGAAGTTTGCCGTCGCGCCGAGGCGCTGTGTGGCGTCTTTCGTACATTAAAACTCTCTAGGTCGCCTCACCGTCGCGCTCCTGTCGCGCTGCGTCGGTTATGTGGCGAAACCTTAAAAGTCAATAAATATGGTAGATTTTTAAATATATCTTCTGTAAGATAGAAGGCGGGTAGAAGTTGGTTGCGTCCAGCACAAAGCGCGTAGAAGCGATCTTTAGGGGGGGTCTTTGTCCAGCAGTGGACGTCTGTCCGGTGAAGATAAGGTACCTAAAGGTGAATGTCTGCGTTTCTGTTTAGTGTTTCATGGTCGATTTAATTACCTTGTTAGGAAAACACCTTATCATGGTGATAAAAATCTGTTTCGTTCTTGTATGAACTGAAAGGTATGTATTTGATTAATTGTGAGAATCAAAAGACCTGTAGTTTGATGCATAATGTAGAAGTAGATATCCGAGATGATAACACCAGGTTTTTCAAACCAATTATAACATGTTGTTAATATTTTTTGGTTAGTTAAAATTATTAGTATATTATGTTCTGCAAAATGTGAATAATATTGCTATTGTTTTTAATAACTTGCAGATTTTAGAGATTATGAAGAAGAGTCATATCACTGGACGATGAACTGCTATCTAATTATCGATATTATATCGTCAGAACCATCTATTCGCAGGTAGTCGCAACTATGTAGCGATGTATAGGGGTCGCTGCTTGGCTTCCCCCCTGTGATCGGAGGTCGTGATTCTTGAAGTCGCTTTGTCGTGCTCGTAGTGATGAGCTTGCACGTACCAGGTTTCGCGTAGTCTGTGGTGTGTTGAGACTGTGTGCGCAGGTGCTCCAAGTCTATGGTGAGTCGAGACTGAGCTTGAAATTTCTACTGTTAATGGCAAAGTCCAGGTGATGGATATGATCCACTGAGTCGATTGAGTGTCGTGATGAGTCGCCGAACCATGTGGCCTGTGAGTAAGCTGCCAATGGTCTGTTGAGAATGACGAGTGGCTTGATGCTGTTGAATCTCAACGGCCTGCTGTGAAGGGATGTACGATGATGGTGTTGCTGATTCTGCAGAGGGCTTGCTCGGTGTCAATGTCAGGAGTCACTAATGTGGCAGGATTTGTCAAAGGGAAGATCTTCCAACCAGACGGGTGTCGCGTCTGGCGGGGCCTGCCACTCTTCCCTAGAGTTGTTGTCGGGGGCTTGTATATGCAATGTTACACGTCGTGCGCACTCTAAGATTGTGTTCTAGACGTGTATGGCAGATGCGTCAGCGCCATCTATTAGTAGGTAGTCGCAACTGCGTAGCGATGTATGGGTCGCTACATACCCTTTGACCGCGTGGTCTGATAGCTTAGACCTAACAATCGGAACCAATCGGATCTGGTTTCCTGTTTTCCTATTGGTCCGATTCAAGAATCTGTTTGTAAGGTCGATCAATTGTTGTAAAGTTTTTAGTTAATATCTGTTGCCAGTGATGACAAACGGACCAGAGACGTGGTCTCTTACAATAGGTTTCTAAAAAAAAGCTCAGAGTTGCTCAGCGAGCTATGAAAAGAACTATGCTCGACGTTTCTCTACGTGATCGAATCAGGAATGAGGAGATTCGTAGAAGAACCAAGGTTGCCGCCATAGCCCTCAGGATTAACAAGCTGAAGTGGCAATAGCGGGCCACATAGCGCGAAGATCGGACAGGTGTTAGGGCAAAAGATTCTAGAGTGGAGACCACGTATTGGCAAGCGCAGCGTAGAACGGCCGCCTGCCGGATGAACCCACGATCTTGTGAAAGTCGTTAGAAGCAGGTGGCATCGGATCGGTTACGCTGGAAAGCGATTGGGGCGGCTGGAGGATATTAAGCAGTGGACAAGTATAGGCTGAGATAATGATGATAATGATCTCTTTCTTAGATAGCATGGTCTGATTGATCGGATTGGAAATCGGATCGGACCATGTGAACCTTTTTCCTATTAGTCCGATTAAATCAGACTGAGGACTCTTTGAAGAATAAAATTCGTAACGAGGTAATCCGACAAAGAACCAAAGTTACCGACATAGCTCGCAGACTCAGTAAGCTAAAGTGGCAATGGGGTGGTCACATTTGCAGAAGGACCGACGGCCGATGGAGCAAGCGTGTCCTAGAGTGGAGACCGCGACTTGGTAAGTGTAAGGTAGGACGGCCCCCAGCTAGATGGACCTACGACCTCAAAAACGTCGCTGGGACAGACTGGATGCGGAAGGTGGAGGACCGTGTGCAATGGCGCGTGTTAGGAGAGGCCTATGTCCAGCAGTGGACTACGATAGGCTGATTGATTGATTGAGGACAATGTATAGCAATATGTTAAAATATTACCTATACATATATTTTACATACAATTTAAGTAGTTGATGTCATAATAAATTACTGATGTATTAAAACAAGGGGCAGTTGTAGGAAAAATAACCGTTCGATGAACAGTCAAGAACAATATTATGTACTTAAATATTTCAGTACTTTGCCATAGTAACATCTGTATTAAAGACTCTAGTCTTTATAAACATGACGGGACTATGATAAGCTTCTGAAATACTTACATATTATTGAATCACCGTAAGAAATTATCATGAGCCCTACTTTTGTTACCTTAGAAGTTTTTGGAAAGAGTTAATAGATTCATTAAATTATTTGGACATTGGTAATTAGGGAAGACCTAGATTCAGTAACAACTGAATACGTTGAGATGGAAATAACTTTAATAATCTGAAGTACAAATACACTTTGAAAACATAATATCTTTTGGTCTCCTTTGACTTTCTCTTCTTTTTGCGTAAACTGAGTTGTTTAGTTAGTTCAGTTGAGTAACCGAATAAAACAAGGTAGTAATCTGTTTTGTTGATCATAATAAACAAAATAAAATAATTTTCTTTGAGTACTATTTACTTTAACTAAAAGTATTATTAGTAAGTACTAAAGTAAAGATGTTTTTTTAAACGTATGCCCACCCTAGGATTTATTCCTGTATTGTGGGTGCGTTTGCAAACATGAAAATGTACATACACAAATACCCAGACCGAAACAAATAATTGTGGATCACACAAAGATTTGTCCCGTGCGGGAATCGAACCCGCGACTATTAGACACAGTAGGCGGAGCGGCTTAAGCTCTTAACCACTGCGCTAAATCAGCGTACAAGTCCTGCAGCCTCTATATAGAGGCTACAAACACAACAGTAAGCAACATTTAATTTTGGTAAGGCGTGATACCGCTAAGTAGGCTCCTATTATGTACGAGCTATGAATGATGAGTAGCCAAAAGAGATGTTTCCACACACAGTGTGAAAAGAGCTTTTTAATCCTTAATTTTTAAGAGTCCCTGCCCCTACACTCCCCGAAATCGTCACTAAATTTATAATAATCAACCTTAATCCAAATGTATATAAATTGCGTCGATATATTGTCCAATAAACGGTCCGAAAAATAAGAGCTCAACTATAGGTGTGGTCTTAAAATGCGACAAGGATATTTCGGCCCGTGGATGACATTAACAGGGGCGTTGGTGTGAAATAAGGTTTATCATTTAGTAAAATTTTCCTACTTCCAGCGAAATATATCAACAGGTGGTTTCACACGATTAGTAATTAAAAAAAGAACTCTTGTAAATTTTATAGCAAACGGCAATTCTGCGACTGTTATAAAGTGACATTTCACTAGATGACAGCGTTACTTCCAATTTTGGCTGCGGACCAAAATACCCTTGTGGTACTGTACTTTGAATTAGTTCCACCAAACCGTAGTCAACGTGAGAACTTGTTAATATATGCTTCAGTTTGCTAAAACCTAAAACTACCGTAATGAAGATCTGAGGACATTGGTAATATTTTAAAACAACCTTCTACAGTTGCTAGCTACAGGTATAGATGCGCAACTCTGACCAAAAGAGAACTTTCTGCCTGTCATTTTGTATGTGATCTGTAATTTAGTCATCATCAGCCGAAATACGTCCACTGCAGGTCAAAGGCCTCCCCCAAAGATCGCCACAACGACCGGCTTTGTGCTGTACGCATCCAGCTTCTACCTGCGACCTTCACCAGGTCATCGCTCCACCTTGTAGGGACCTGCCCATGCCATGTCTTCCGGTACGAGGTCGCCGCTCGAGAACCTTTCTGTCCCAACGGCCGTCAGTTCTACGAGTGATGTACCCCGCCCACTGCCATTTAAGTTTGGCAATTCGAGAGCTATATCGGTGACTTTGGTTCTCCAGTGGATCTCCTCATTTCTCATTCTGTAATTTAGTGGGAAAGATAAATTGATGCTTAGGAGCTATATTAGCTATTGAACTTTTTCTCTTACCTATAATTTGTTACTTTAATCTTTTTTACAAGCTTTTATTTAACTTGAAATGTTCGCATGTCTGTCTGTCTTTCCGAATCAAATCTTGTGATCCATTTTTCAAGTACTTGCGAGAATCCGATTGTGCTAAAATTTAGCACACGTATGTAAGTCTGATTATAATGCAATAATATAGTACCATGGAGCTGGTCTGATGACGAAGATGAAAGGTGGCCATAGGAACATGTGAACTATACAACGTAAAACCCTCGTTTGTAGGCTTGTTACATTGGTATTGAGAAGTACTATACAACGAGATAGTATTCAAGGTCTAATGATGAAGCTAAAATATGGCCACTGGAACCACTCAAGTACTCAATATAACCCCGCCGTATTTGGGCTCGTTTGATATGTCTTGACGAATACTTTAGGTTTGTTAGAATGGTATTGACAAGTACTATACAACCAGATAGTGTTCGGGGTCTGATAGGAAGCCGAAATGTGGCCAATGAACCTAACTATTCAGTATAACCCCGCCGTGTTTGGGTTCGTTGGATTTGTCTTGTCGAGTACTTTAGACCCGGATGATATCCAAGGTCTGATGATGGAGCCTGAAGGATACCATAGGAACTCCTCAACTAAGCACAATATATATATATATATATATATATGTGTTATTTGCTATAAAAGCTTGTTTTAAAAAGGTCTTTTTAAATTAACATATATTTTTTTCTTTCCAGTCTATGTCGTCAGGCAACCGTGTAGTAGGACTAATATTGGGCCTAGATGTAGTTGTGTTATATCTTGGTGGTTTTAAAGTTGCCGTTGTCATGTGGATATACGGAGTTCAGAAATTTTCAACCGACATACATTTTTGGCTTGGTTTCAAACCAACGAAGTTTTGGAAAATATGTTGGGTTTTACTGCCTATAGTGCTACTGGTAGGTATTTAATATAAGAATAGTTATAATATCTATATTACTATATTTTATTTTGTAAGCACAAAGGAAAAAGAACTATGTATCTATCTATATTATCACGCCAGCTCCCTCGCGGGGTAGGCAGAGAGTACAGAGTTCCAACAGGTTCTTTTCTTACATACCTCTCTGGCTTCCTCCACTCTTATAGTTCGTCTCACTCACTATGCACTCGCCGGTTACGGAAACTCTTGACTTGCCCTTCAGATAAGACGGCTGAAGCTCTTATGCCTTAACCACTAGACAAAGATTTGCCCCGTCCGTCAAGTAAGTCCGTCAGGTATATTGTATATTTCTTGGATCGTGGGAATTAAATAGTATATCTATAAGTCGTCGAGGCGTTATTTATAAAATTATGGAGGTCTGTGAACAAGTTCTTTGTAAAAACACAGCATAGATTTTTTCGCGAGTAATCGGTGTGCGCGTATTCCTTTACAAAATGTACATAAATCGTTCGCGCCAGTGACTTCTATGCATCAACAAGATAAGAAACATCTTTTTTCGTGAGAGTCGCGTTCCGCGATCGTGACTCTTGCGATGTGGTGGGAATCTTATCCAGCCACGTCACGCCCTTTAAAATATCGGGGCATCAAAATAGGCAATTATCTATCTATCTATCTATCTATCTATATCATCACGCCAGCTCCCTCGCGGGGTAGGCAGAGAGTACAGAGTTCCAACAGGTTCTTTCCTTACATACCTCTCTGGCTTCCTCCACTCTCATAGTTCGTCTCATACACACTCGCCGGTTACGGAGACTCTTGACTTGCCCTTCAGCTAAGACACGGTCTATTTGGTCATGGTAAGATAGTCTAGGTCTTCCCCGGCACCTACATCCTTCCACTTTCGCATTGTATATCTGTTTTGGCAAGGCAATTATCGATTATTTATAATTAAGGTTGTCGCGGGCGTTTTATTTAAGGTCCTGCCTTAGAGTCCCGTCCTAGTCTTACCCGAGCAATCAATGCCTGTCATGCTTCAGATCAGCAATCAGACATGCATCAGAAAAAATAATCTTTCTAGCTTGACATCAAGGACCAATTGGTGTAGCATTCTCATCTTTAACAAATTTAAGGGAAATACTAGTTTGTGATAAATCTTCGACAAATCAATTAATACAGGTACTCTGAAGGATTCAAATCGGGGCAAATATTTATTCGGAGAAGCACTACCGAACGTATTCGCAACAGCGTAGTAAGAAAGCGAGTAGGTATGACAGATAGTATCGGTGTAAAGATGAGAAAGGGTATGCTCCGTTGGTTCGGGCATATAGAAAGAATGTCAGAAGAAAGAATGACAAAACAGATACACTATGCGAAAGTGGGAGGTTGCAGGTACCGGGGAAGACCTAGACTATCATACCATGACCAAATAGACCATGTCTTATCTGAAGGACAAGTCTCAAAGACGGAGACTCTTGCTCCGTAACCGGCGAGCGTGTATAAGACGAACTATGAGAGTGGAGGAAGCCAGAGAGGTATGTAAGAAACGAACCTGCTGGGACTCTGTACTCTTTGCCTGCCCGCATAGGGATTTAGCGTGATGATATAAATAGATAGATAGATAGAAGCAATACCTGAAAACAAACTAAAGCTATGACAAAGTTCAGCCTAAAACTAGAATAGTATGAGCCTAAACCTACTACAAAGACAAATGACAAGCTTTTATTTAACTTGCAATGTTTGTTTAGCTAAAATCTTGTATGTTGAATTACCCCCTTCCTCTTATTTCACGGATTTCAAATTTGACATGATGGTTCAACTCCGATTACAATGCATTTTTATGCTAAGCATGACCTGATTCTACACCTAAAATTGGCTCTACGGACCTGATTTTATGAACTGGCTTGAAGGACCAAGCAATGCAGTAGCTGG
Organism: Phalera bucephala; assembly: GCA_905147815.2. Lineage (NCBI taxonomy): Eukaryota > Metazoa > Arthropoda > Insecta > Lepidoptera > Notodontidae > Phalera > Phalera bucephala. Next base: position 18,271,456 of record LR990609.1, on the reverse strand, counting down.
CTGCATAAAGACTTGTTTTAAATGACTTTTTATTATTAATTCATATTCTTTTATTTCTTGTTACAGTGCTTCTTGGTGAACAGAGTGTTTGAACTAATAGCGACGCCCTTAGCAATATCTACCACAGCGTACTGTTGGATAGCGCTGACCGTGGCCGTCGTTATTTTTTTCCAGATTAAAACTATAGCACGGTACTTAGTTTTAAACGTGAGTAATATCATAGTTGGGCTGAAAATGCATAACTTGCCCGTTTTACCCATATGAAAGCTTAGGCCACTCTTAAACTCCTCTAGGGGTATTTCGAGGAAAATTGTCTACGTGTAGTGTCTTATCACCGGCCCCAATAATATTCTCTGGAAGTGCCAAGAGTATAATAACTTTCTTGCAATGATAGGTATCATTGCAAGAAAGTTATACTAATATTATACGAATATCACTGCTAGGAGAATAGATTACACGCAAGTCGTAAGAATAAAACACTTGACAGTGGGCATAACCATTATGTTAAAAATGCATGTACAAATACTCCACAAAGGTTAGATAGATCTGGAGAGGGTACCACACGCAAGAAAATAATATTTTTAAATTTTAGTTTATAATGCTATCCAGTGTATCGTGAGATTTTATTTAAAATCAAATACGTTACTCAAGCTACTAATACGAATTTTTAACATTCCCTATCAGATTTGCTCAGCAGTGGGTCAGTATAGGTTATTAATTTTTTTTTTATGCTGCCTCGTTGGTATAATGGCGAAGCGCATCGATTTGTGATCACGTGGTACTGGATTCAAATTCTAGGTCGGACAATTGTAGTTTTACCAAACGAAAAACTCCCAGTATGAGTCCGGTGTCTGGAATTGAGCTCGTTATACGGCAATAGGCTCGCTCCCTCGATCCCGGGATCTAACATCGTCGGCGAAAAGTAGGTGTACTCTGTACACCTCCGCTATTCCCTCTGGAGGAATATAGGCGTGGTGGTGTTTATTTTTTTTTATTATTTATAATTTTATATAGAAATGCTTACTGTGAAATCATGTGTATGTGTGTAAACGTGGTTTTACTGTTTGGTTTATCTAAAATGTCCTCCTCTGGGCTGAGGTATGCAGAAGCCTGTGGCATCTCGAAGGAAACCGCGGCATCCTGATACATGCCGCGGGCGCTCTGCGGTATCATCACGTGACGATATCAACCAAATATGATTACTAGGTATATTGACATAAGGTTTAAAATTAATTTAGAGTAAATGCCATTCCGTCTCGTACCGTGTTGTACTGATGAGCGTCGACTTATATCCAAATAAAGCAAACATAACATCGTCACGCCTATATTTACCAAGCGGGGGTGGCAGAGGTGTACTGAGTACACCCACTTTTTGCCGACGATGTTAGGTCCCATGTAATAGGGAATGAGCCTAATTCCATATAACAGGCATATTCCCAAACACCGGAATCTTACTGGGAAGTTTTCGTTAGAAAAAGTACATTTGTCCGACCTAGGATTTGAACCCAGGACCTCATGATCACAAAGCGATGCGCTTTCCCACTAGACCAACGAGGCCGTTAATATAAATTCACTATGAATTTGCAAAATTTGCATTAGCAAATATAACAATGAGGGTAATGCAAATGCTAAAACATAAACACAGATGTAGCCTATGTGTAATACGTTAATTGCGATGTGCCATTATTAGTTAGAACTTAAACGACAACGTAAAACGTATAATGTAGTCAGTCACTATGGCGTTATTTTTAATGCCTCGTAAACGCGTTTTAACTTAAAAATTAACACTAACGTTAACTCCGGTGGAGCAGGACTATCTATCAGTTGCAGAAAGCTTATCATTAACACTTCCTTACATAAAGTGGCATTAACACAAATCAACTCATTATTTCAATGTAAAATTTCTCGTAATTTTGTTTTATGCAATGATTCCATGATACATTAGCGATTAAACTCATCTTTAAAATTTTTCTACACCTGGGCGTATAGCAATAAAATAAGAATATTAAGAAAAACAAACACTACGACGAGATAATTTACAGCTATGTCAATTTGAATGAGATCGATGCCTGTAATTACGAACACGTTCCGACCTGGCAATTTTGAAAGGATGTGTTTTTATAGATTTCGTTACCTCTTTTTTAGTAGGTATAGTTAAAATACTCGATTGGATTCATTTCTATTTGGAAGATTTTTAAGTATTGTTAAATGAAGAGACAGCCTCCGTACAGTTTTATAATTGTAAATATAGATTTGTCTGTACGGGGAGTGCACTTAAAAGGACCTTAAAAGAACCTATTTTATGGTGTGCTTATATAGCTATATCTGCCTATACTGTTTTACTGATAGGCATAGACCTTCTCTCACAAATCGAGCTGAGAGAGGTCAGGTCATACTCCATCATGCGGACCTACTGCGGATTGGTGGAGGCAGGTTCGTGGCCACCTGCTGTTGGAAATTATATGGTCATAGATATTTTATAAATCAAGCATTAATATGCAATCATCAGATAAAAGTTATGGATCAATAACCAGACGAAGTATAAAAGAGAATCAATCTATTTTATTTATACAACTGTTATTTTTAACATCTTTATGTTGTAGTTTCTCCCATGAAAAACTTATCCTGATTATTGAAAAATCGACCCTAAAAGAAAGCAGCGTTGCGCAATGAATAAGTAAAGTTTTTTTACCTTTTCATGTAAAAACGTATTTAGCGTATCGGGTGTTTAGGGTGGTATACACGAAAGAAAAATCATGTTTTACCAAAGGGGCATGCGACTTACTTTCTTTAAAAGAGGGAAGGTTCTATTCATGGCATATCTTAATATTAAATGAATTAGGTAGTATATATATTTAAACCTGTGGGAACTTTGTACTTGTACTACCCCCGCACCATTGCGGGGTAGGCAAAGAGTCCGGCATCTGGCGTGATGAGAGAGATAGATTTATTTATATAGAATAATAATAATAAATATTAGCCCTGTTAAGAACTGTCCCACCGTTGGGCACGGGCCTCCCCTCAAACTGAGAGGATTTAGGCCATAGTCCACCACGCTGGCCCAGTGCGGGTTGGCGAACTTCACACACCTTCGAGTAACTCTCTGGTATACAGGTTTCCTCACAATGTTTTCCTTCACCGTTAAAGCAAGTGATAGTTAATTTTTAATACGCACATGTTTTCTAAAAGACAGAGGTACGTGCCTGAGTTTGAACCCGAGTCCTCTGACTTTGCAGTCCAACGGTCTAACCACTGGGCTATCACTGCAGATTTATTTAAAAGGGCCATATTTTTTCCTATCTGATGAATTTTAAAGATAGATCGAGAGACTCCTGAACATAGAGAGTTAATTCTTATCAAAACCGTTTTCTTTTTTCATATGCTGGTGAGATTTCTTAAATAAACCTGTTTTTTTTCTAGAATTTGGGAGGCGCATTCATTTCTAGTCCCAAGTATGGTGCTCCCGACCCTGAAGACCGGAAAAAAAGGCATTTGTACAACGAAATTTTACGACTCAGAACATGCAAGCATAATTGTATGCTTTTAGATGTAAGTGTGCCGGTATCATCATCAATCGAAAGTCGTCCACTCCAGGATAAAGACCTTCTCCAAACATCGCCACAACGACCGTCTTTGTGCTATGCACATCCAGCTTCTACCTACAACCTTCACCAGGTCATCGGTCTTGTGAGGGGCCTGTCCCTCCCACGTCTTTCATAATCTATTCATATCGTGCTAAAACTAAAAGACCGAACGTAGCTGAGCGCTTCCGTCGTTCTTCAGAAGAGAAGAATGTGTATGTCTGGTCTTTTGATTATGGTTTTCTTATACATCCCCAATTTATCTGGATCATGGATTCCAAAGGTTTTTATCTCTTCCGTTTAGGAGAAATATGATATAATTTATCGTGGTATTATCATCATCGGCAGTCCACTGCTAGACATAGGCCTCTCCAAATGCACATCACTGAATACGATGCTTGGCTACTTTCATCTAATGAATTGTTTGCATACGCATTGTTAAATGCTCTACAACAATATATCTTGCATATGGCGAAGTCTACCTGTAGTCTGCAGAATACCTAAAGCTGCTAGGTTGATGACCCCTCGTCGCACCACTTCTCTGTATCGAACAATTGTATTCAGGTTCCAAGATATTAAAGATTTTACAGTTATTTAGCTAGTAGTACCGTTAAGTTGGTAGGTTAGCGCGAAACAATTTTACAGTTGATAATGTGGATTCGGTTGCACTATTAAATGGTGTTTCAAATTATTGTTCCGGACAGTATTTCTGTTTGATGAATAAAATGTGTAGATGGACACTACTAGAATTTGGGATATAGAATCATCTGCGTACTTTCATGGACATTGACCTCATTTCTGTACATTTGGTGATATAAGTATTGATTGTCGGACAGTTTAGGGTAACGTATAAGTTGTATGATTTGGGCTATGAACAATATTTTGAATTCTAGCACAAATATATTTTTGTTTCGGTATCGGTATTAACCTCACATGACATAATGCAAAGTGCCTGTCTATTATTATAAGGAAAAGATATACTAATTGTTCTATCTTATCTACCTTACCTTTTGGTTTTAGCCTAATGTTGAAGTAAGACATATCGAAGGAACAACAGAACAAGTTTCTGAAAGACGTAAAGTAGCTAATGTCAGGTACACCACCTGTTGCATTAGAGATTCGTAGGTCTGATAAGTACTTTTTCTGCCTACTGCTACCGAGTGAGAGGTTTATTTTTGTTGGCTGTGCCCGCGACTTCATTTGTGCAGACTAGTACATTTTTGCACGAACAAGATAACATTATGCAACATCTCAAAATTTCGACTTTTCCTAGTCCTGGTCCTAGATCTTACCATGTTCAAATAGACCGTATTTTATCTGAAGGGCAAGTCTAAAGTCTCCGTAACCAGCTAGCGTGTATGAGATGAATTATGAGTGTGTGGGAAGCCAGAGGTATCTGTAAAGAACCTGTTGGAACTCTGTACTCACTGTCGACTCCGCAAGAGACCTGGTGTGATGAAATCGATAGATAGACTTGTTGTGAGCGCTGGAAAGTCAAACAGAGCATGTGGCCTGCAAAAAAAACGATATAGGCACAACTGGCTGAGAAGTACCCTGGCCTTAGATTGACGTCTGACGCCGACGGCCTGGAGTGGCTATCCTTGAGATTTGTTTTAGTCATCGCGAAACAGACGCTTAATTGTACATATTTTAAATCATCATCATCATCATCATTTCAGCCTATACTTGTCCACTGCTGAACATAGGCCTCCCCAATCGCTTTCCAGCGTAACCGGTCCGATGCCACCTGCATCCAACGATTTCCTGCGATTTTCACAAGATCGTCGGTCCATCTGGCAGGCGGTCGTCCTACGCTGCGCTTGCCAATACGTGGTCTCCACTCTAGAATCTTTCTGCCCCAACGCCCGTCCGATCTTCGCGCTATGTGGCCAGCCCATTGCCACTTCAGCATGCTAATCCTGAGGGCTATGTCGGTGACCTTGGTTCTTCTACGAATCTCCTCATTCCTGATTCGATCACGTAGAGAAACGCCGAGCATAGCTCTTTCCATAGCTCGCTGAGCAACCTTGAGCTTTTTTATGAGACCTATTGTAAGAGACCACGTCTCTGATCCATATGTCATCACTGGTAACACACATTGACTAAACACTTTAGTCTTTAGGCACTGAGGTATTTTGGATGAGAAGATGTTGCGCAGTTTCCCGAACGCTGCCCAGCCGAGTTGGATTCGTCGATTGACCTCTCTCTCAAAGTTGGACCTACCTAACCGGACTGCCTGTCCCAGGTAAATGTATTCGTCGACAACTTCAAGAGTAGAGTTCCCAACGGTGAGTGCGGTGGGTACGACATGGACGTTAGACATTATTTTTGTTTTGTCCATATTCATTTTAAGACCCACTTGTTGGGATACTCTATTGAGGTCACCGAGCATTCGTCCTAGATCTTCCAGCGACTCCGCCATGACCACAATGTCGTCGGCAAATCGAAGGTGAGTGATGTATTCGCCATTGATGTTGATGCCAAGTCCTTGCCATTCCAAGAGCTTGAAGGCGTCCTCTAAGGTGGCCGTAAACAGTTTCGGAGAAATGACGTCTCCCTGTCTTACTCCTCTTTTTATGGGGATCACCTTCGTGCACTGCCCCTGTACTCGGACTGACATGGTGGCGTTATTATACAAGCACTTCAACACTTCGATGTACCTATAGTCAATGCGGCATCGCTGGAGAGATCTAAGAACCGCCCAAGTCTCGATCGAATCAAAGGCTTTCTCATAGTCCACAAACGCCAAGCATAGTGGCCGATTATACTCCTCAGTCTTCTGTATAACCTGCCGCAGCGTATGTATGTGGTCTATGGTACTAAAACCTTTCCGGAAACCGGCTTGTTCGGGAGGCTGGAAGTCATCAAGCCTTCGTTCGAGACGATTCGTAATGACTCTCGAAAACAACTTATAAACATGGCTCAGCAGTGTGATGGGCCTATAGTTCTTCAATAAGGTGTTATCACCTTTCTTGAAAAACAGCACCACCACACCCCTGTTCCATGCTTCCGGCGTTTTCCCTTCAAGCAAGACGGACTTAAATAGCCTCTGAAGGACTTTAAGTACCGGCGATCCGCCCGCCTTCAGAAGTTCTGCAGTAATTCCGTCTTCACCCGGCGCTTTGTTGTTTTTTAGTTGTTTGAGAGCCATCCTAATCTCGCACAGGCTGATGTCCGGGATATCTTCAGTGCAGTGTCGGGTTAGCTTGGCTCTTGGGTCTTTTACCAAGTCAACAACAGGTTTAGCTACTGAGGTATATAACTGTCCATAGAACCTCTCTATCTCCCTGAGCACCTCTGACCTATTTGACGTTACGTTTCCGTCCTCGGTCTTCAGCTTCGTCAACTGGCTCTGCCCAATAGACGCGTCTCTTGCGAACACTTTAGAGCCCTTGTTCTGCTCTATGGTCTCCTCAATACGCCTTGCATTGAAGGACCGTAAGTCGTGTCGCAAGGACTTCAATATCTGTCCATTAAGCTGCCTATAGGACTTAGCATCATCGGAGGTTTGGAGCGTCATGGAACGTCGCTCAGCCATGAGGTTTCGGGTGTAGTCAGATAGTTTTTGAGGCCTATTTTTACGGTGGGTCTTAAAATACTTGGACCCGACCGTATGAACAGTCTCTACCAGCCTGTTGTTGATTTCGTCCACTGATGCGCTGCTGTCTAGCAATTCGAAGCGGTTTGACAATTCGAGTTGAAAGTTCTCGGGGTTTTGGATATATGCATGAGTAGGTCGGAGCGTAGACTTCATCAGACGCGATCTTTCCATTTTGACATTAATATTTAATGTGCCTCTGACCATTCGGTGATCACTGCCGGTTTTTACCCTATGAATCACGGAGACATCATTAAATATTTGTCGCTTGGTGCTCATGATGAAGTCTATCTCATTTTTTGTGGAACCATCAGGGCTCATCCAGGTCCATTTCCTATGAGGCGGCTTCTGGAAGAAAGAGTTCATCATAAAGAGTCCCTCTTTCTCCAGAAATTCGGCCAGCCTCTGACCCCTGGGGTTGCGCTGCCCATATCCAAATTGCCCCACTCTCAACTCATCATCGCCCCGTTTGCCCAGCCGCGCATTGAAGTCACCCATAACCACTGTAAAGTGTGTTTTGGAAGTATGTATGGCTCTACTAATGTCCTCATACATAACTTCGACGTCATCATCTGAGTATGCCGAGGTCGGTGCGTAGACCTGTATGACCTTCAGCGAATATCTTTTGGATATTCTGAGTATCAGGTACGCTACCCTGCTCGACACACTAGTGATGGACACAACGTTGTTTATGAGTGACTTGTGGACGATAAATCCGACACCACCTTGGGACTGCTGTTCGCCCTCCCGGTAGTAAAACAAGTTGCCGGATTTTAAGGTTATCGTGTCCTCGCCCTCTCTTCGGACCTCCGATAAACCAACAATACTCCACCGCAACTTGTTTAACTCTTCTTCCAGCTCAACTAGCTTCTCATCTGTCCTCAATGTGCGTGCGTTGTATGTCACCAGGGCCAATTTTCGGTTTTGGTGGTAGCCGAATCTCTGCCGGAGATTCTTAGCACCCCTTGTCCCGTCGTTACCATGGCTGCTACCGTGGCCAGGACGAACAGGACCGCCGGGGACTAGGGGCCTGGTTTTTCTACTTTCTTCCATAATTGGGGGTGTTTGCCATACTCGCCACGCTTGGCAGGCGGGTTGGCGAGCGCAGTTATTGGTCGTCGAAGTGTTAAAGGAACGCTGCTGTCCATTCCCTAGTTTTCCCTTAGTCGCCTTGTACGACACCCGATGGGATGAGATGGGTTGGTCCTATTCTAAGCCGGGAACCACGCGGCAAATATTTTAAATGGGAAAAGGAAATTATTATTGATGATATTATGTACGATATGAAGTTCCAGCATCTATCCAGAGTGTGTTCCAGCATATCTCGTTGGTATTTCCGCCTTAATGAGTTTCCTCTGTACCGATACTATTTTGTGCCGGGTCCCACTGTTGGAGAGAAAATAGGACATACGTACTTCATCACACAGATTTATATGCGGAGGGTGGTGGCAAGTTTACGGCCATCTGTTGTTGGACTTATCTACCCACATGTTTATATGAGATTGATACGCGCTATTTTTCAATATTTCAGGAAATGATCGACTGTCATCACATACCTTTGACATTGAAAAGCAAATCTAGACTATCATCGTCAAGTTCAGAGCCATCTTTGATGAATATCTTCGAGGCCTCGACCAGTACTCAAAAACCGACCGCAGTTAGTTCGTTATTTATAACTAAATAAACCGAAAAAATGTCTGTTTGTCTAAGCATTTGTTGTAGGCCAAGTTTCACAAATATAATTATGTATCTATTACATTTGTTGTTTTATTAGATGGTTGTGCTTAGTCTTATGGCCTCTCCTTCTATTACATGGGACCTTGCATCGTCAGCGAAAAGTTGGTGTACACAATAACCCTCTACCACGCCCGATTGGGGAATATAGACGTGACTTTGTTTTTTTTTTAATGTGGTAAATAGTTTCCGCCCGCGACTTTCTTTTTTCCGCGTTGACTTTAGATAGGCACTTGTGCGGAATAAAAAGTTTCTTGTATTAAGCCAGGTATTAAACTATCTGTGTGCAATGAAATTTGCATGCAAAATTGCATCCAAATCCGTTTAGCCGTTTTTGCGAGATTGGGTGACAAACATCTAAACATACCAACTTCCACATTTATAATGTTATAAAACGGATCGAAATAAACTGAAGCAGAGTTTCGTTCTACCCTTTTAATTGGTTGGTACTAGAAAAGCATTACAAATGGCTTTGCTAAGGCTTATATAGATACATCCCCACTACTTTGGCGGGGTGTCAAGGGGTGTGTCAACATGGCGGCTCGGCTTGGCTCGGTTGATAGCGATTGACAGGAGAATCGACTATCGTGGCGTGGCTTGGCGTGGCGTGGCTTGACTTTCTCTTGCTGTGGCGTGGCGTGGCTCAGCTTAGCGTGGCAAGTGACTTGGCGTTACAATTAGTAGAATAGAAAGTTGTGATTAAGGGAAAATTTAAAAGTTCGCGCAAAAGTTATTGTTTGAAGTACCTGTATATAAGCTGCGTCAAAGCAATTGGAGGTACGTAAGGTCTACTTAGTTACGATTACTACGGACGGCTTGTTCCAGTGGTTAAGAGCTTAAGCCTCTCCGCTCACTGGATCGAGTAGTCACGGGATTGATCTCCGCATGCGACAAATCTTCGAGTGACCCATAAATATTTGTTTCAGTATGGGTGATTGTGTATGTACAGGTTCATTATCAAATCCCGAAAACTTCTTAAAACTATAGTACTAATCAAAACAAATTTAACAGGCTCAAACATGAAAATCATTTCCAGTACAGTCGATTTAATTAATTTAAAGATAGATTTTTTATTAAAATAAGTCGACATGCCTAGACCACAGTTCAGTCATTTCGACACGCCTGTAGCGCCCGAAGGCCACCCAGAAGCTCACGAATGTGGTTTCGGTTTCGGCCCTAGTTTCGGCTGGTTTTTGGCGTAAACGAAACTACATTTTTGCGCCGAAAATGGCCGTAACCGAAACCGGTACGGAACCCTCAGAGCGCCAGTCCTACTCGCACTTGTACAGTTATTTTTTAATTCATCAACAGTGGGGATTGGTGAAAAAAACTATTATTTGCCCCTACTGGCACTATTGAAGAAATAATTCCATTTCTTGCCTTTATAGTAAGGCCAACAAACAACCTGTACTAATAACTACTGAGAATAGACTTTAAAATATGGAATGAACTTATTCTAACGAACAAACGAAGGTATGGTGACATACTATCCTGTTTACGCTACAAGCACTACAACTAAAGTACTTGTATAAAATGTTCTACAGATTTGACATAAAATTATTCTTACAGAATATATGTACTCCTTGCCTACCCCGCAAGGTTTTTGGTGTGATGGTGATATAAATAGAAAGATTATTGAGCGTTTAATGTTTCCGACGTTTGGTGTGCTTACAGCACCCGTAGTCACAGGAAAATTTGGTGTGCTTACAGCACCCGTAGTCACAGGAAAGACTGAGGTATTTGAATTGCAATAGTCATTGACAAGCCGAAAGACGCAGCTGGCCGTACATAATGGAGTGCTTGTCCCAACGCTGTTATATGGCAGCGAGAGCTGGGTATGTAAGAAGGAGAATGAAAGTAGGATAAATGCGGTGGAAATGCGAACTCTGCGGAAGATGTGCGGATTGAAGCTGACCGACCGTATTCCCAACAGAGTAGTTAGAAAGGAAAATAGGTATGAAAGAGAGTATCGGTGTAAAGATAAGAAAGGGTATGCTCCGTTGGTTCGGGCATATAGAAAGAATGTCCGAAGAAAGAATGACAAAACTGATATACAATGCGAAAGTGGAAGGATGTAGGTACCGGAGAAGACCTAAACTATCTTACCATGACCAAATAGACCGGGTCTTATCTGAAGGACAAGTCAGGAGTCTCCGTAACTGGCGAGCGTGTATGAGACGAACTATGAGAGTAGAGGAAGCCAGAGAGGTATGTAAGGAAAGAGCCTGTTGGAACTCTGTACTCTCTGCCTACCCCGTAAGGGATCTGGCGTGATGATATAGATAGATAGATAGTCATTGTTATTCTGGGGTATCTGAAAACTTCTAAATTATATTTGTTGGTCATAAATAAACAGAATGAGACTCAAAATTTTTTTTTTGTTTAGTCAGTAAAATCCGTAAAAATATTTTTATTTCATGTCGCGTAAATCTAAGAACTCAATATGGTGTACAGATTATTTGTCAATGTTTACATTGCTATTGTCCCCCAATTACTAGTAGAGTGCAAGGAAGTGGACACGAAAATGAACAAAGCATAAAAGGCAAGGCATTTATTTTGTCCATTTTACACATGGAAAGTCGACAAAATAAGTGGTTATATAAGATTTCTTGTTTAATTTTCTGCTCGCTGCCACGCCAGTGGGTGGTTAAATGTCATCCAGGGGTTACGAGCAACATAGATATAGCATTAGTACCTGACGAGCGACATAACCGGTGCTTCCACTTTTAGACATTTTGCCATTTTTAAGGGAGAAATCACTGATGTTATGAATGACTATAGAGAAAATCTAACTTACCTTAAAAGTGGTCAAGGGTTAACTACCTCAACTTTGGCCACCTTAAGGTTTAATATCAATAGGGATTATTTATAGTATAGACACCATCTAATGTGTGTATTTTATTCTATGGCACAACTAACTCATTAAAGGGAATTGCCTGAAACGAAGCCCTTAATAGTTTGCTCGGAATAAGTACGTAAATAAACTTTAATTTTGAAAACCAATAGTGCTCTAAAGTTCAGCAGAACGGTGTGATAGTAATGCGATATGACTTATCATCCTGTTCATTCATAAGAATAATATTCTATAGGTTTTTTGTATATTTAAATACGTTAATAGATATTTTGTTCTTTATTATAAAAGTTAATAGATATCTTGTTCTTTATTATAAAAGAGTCTCCGTAACCGGCGAGCGTGTATGAGACAAACTATGAGAGTCGAGGAAGCCAGAGAGGTATGTAAGGAAAGAACCTGTTGGAACTCTGTACTCTCTGCCTACCCCGCAAGGGATCTGGCGTGAGGTTATAGATAGATAGATAGATTATAAAAGTAACTCTGTGCTCTCTGCCTCCTCCGCAAGGGATCTGGCGTAATGATATAGATGATAAAATTGCCTCCTATTCAAAAACAGATTAAACATTTATAAGGATAACAATAAAGGTAACAAAAACAAGGGTAAAATAAAAACTGTAAGTGGTAACACAACAGAATAGTAAGCTAAGGGATTATTTCTATAAATATCTGCAAACTGCGTCATAACTATGCAAATAAAAAAATATAGCGTAGATTTCATTACGTTATAATAAGTCTTCGGTAGTATAGTGGTAAGTATCCCCGCCTGTCACGCGGGAGACCGGGGTTCGATTCCCCGCCGGAGAGTTCCCTTTTTAAGTAAGTTTTTAGCAAGTTTCTTTTATTCTGATTTATTTTTTATACATTTTTTGTTATTTTTTGACTACTCATTGAAAAAATCTTTATGATTAGAGAAGAAAATATGACTGGGCCTGACTATATTAATACACTTTAACAACTTTGCAAAAATATTTCAGTAGAGTCGTGTAGAGCGTCCTTCGAAGCACAATGGAGCCCGCATCCTGCTGCTAAGAGTACTAATTGGATGGGCAGAAATAATTAAGAGAGAATTGAGAGGTAAATTGTTAAGGTCAAAAACACAACACTTAAATATGATTTTGTAAACCTTAACAGAAGCACCGTTTATTGCCCTTCCCCTCGAATTTTATTGTAATATGGTACTACGATGGTTATTGTTTTATTGCATATTCGGTGATGAGGGCCTTCATTACACTTTGTCATATTTTTTTTAGAATTTTTCTATATACATATACATTTATAAAGTTACAATAATTTTACTAGTATCGTAATGGTGCATTACAATATTGTTCTTCTAAACTTTACACGAATAATACCATAACTAGTCAATACGGATTACGCACTTTTTTACGATTACCTTTTTGTTCGGGTACAAAATGCATATATTGTTTCTTGTGAAGTATAATACAATTTCATTTTTATTTATACGATTTCGTAATGGTATTTTACACTACATGATATATATTTTTGCAATATTATAAACGACGTTATAATATTGCTATATATACTATTTTTAAAGCCCTCGGTTTTACAATATGTTATTTCAATGAATATAATATTATTTTATTTTTTACCTATATTTAATACAATGGGTGAGCGATCACTTCAATAAAATGTGCGGCTGGTACTTAAAATAGGGAAACCCTGTGTTATAAGTACCAGCGCTCTTCAAGTGACACAATTTTGTTAATCTTACGGAGATTAAGTACATTAGATAGTAATATAACCAATACATATTTACATATGTCAGCAGCTAATGATGTCACCTTAGTCTATACATTCATACCCTTATCGTTAATTGTGTTTTCGTGCGTTGTATGATTACATACCAGTTATATATAATGTAGGATGGTTAACTACCCACTGTAATAGTGCAGTAAAGATGTGTGTGTTTCACTGTATCGTATAATTAAGATTTTCTGTTTCATCATACGAGAGTAGTAATAACCATTGTGTAACAATTTTTATGCACTGGTATTTAGATTTAGAGACGACATCAAGATGTTTAGTAATTTTATTGTATAGAAAACTGCCTAGGAAATACAAGAATTTACGGCTAAATGAGGTTTTACAGGAGCGAAGCCTAGGTATGTAATGTGTGCGCACAGATCGAGATGAAGCAACAGGTTGAAGCAAGGGGATTTCACGATGTTTCATAAGGATAATTTGTAACACAAAGAGCTGACGCACGGTTAGAACCTCGCAGTATTGAAATAAGTCTTTATTGGGAAAACGAATGGGTTTAAATGTACTAACTTTAAGCACAGCTCTTTGCGCCCGCTCAAGTTTAATTATATGACTTTTAGAAGCACCACCCTAAGTAGAAATGCAGTAACCTAAGAGGGATTGACATAGTGCAAAGTACACAATTCTCAGTGCATCAGGCTGTGCTATGTGTCTTATGACTTCTTATGTTCAAAGACAAAAATGAGTTTTATTGTCCTTGGTGTAAGAAAAGAAACTGTGAGTGTAAACTAAAACCTTGTGCGGTTAGAAGTGTAAATAGACCTATGGAACTTTGTTAGTATTAATATCAGCCTATACTGCCCACTGCTGGGCAAACGCCTTCTCTCACAGATCGAGGTGAGAGAGATTAGGTCATACTCCACCACGCGGACCCAGTGCGGATTGGCGGAGGCAGGTTTGTGGCCACCTGCTGTTGGAACTTAACAAGCTGCCTTTAAGGCTTCAAACTCGGCTTAACGACTACCACATTAAGTGGTAGCCGGGACCAACGGCTTCACGTGCCTTCCGAAGCACGGAGACGCTCGAATATGAAAATGCCACAAATGGTCACCCATCTCGGGCCGACCGAGTCGAACGCTGCTTAACCGTGGTAATTGGTAAGAACTCCGCGGTCACACAGCGCTACGAGCGCCTTAGTATTGGTTACAGTGAATCATTACAACAACAGGTTTGTGAAAATTATCTATATGGTCAGTTAAATTTTTTTAACTCTACAAGAAGAAAAATGTTACCAGATCCTCCCCTCAAGTTGATCATAATGATCCTGCACTCTCTGGACGTTGAACCGTTTCTCTATCTGAATTTATATCTTCAAATAAAAACCCTATTATAGAATTACAGATCCATTTCACTTCTGAGGTATGTCTATAATATTTTTTCATGAGTCATTACAAATTATCTCGTGTGGTGATTCGATGACGTCCCGACTCTCATGCTGGATTCGAAAAGCTCTTAGTACTGTAGGCTACATATAGACGTTGCGACGTCTAACGTTTAAAGACTATGAGAGAGTCTTCGATTCGATCGAGACCTGAATTGTGCTCATATCTTGAGCGGTAAACGAAGGTGTTGAAAAGTTTGAATGAAGAGTTACCTCTTCAACGGCTTGAAACTAAGTGATATTATATATTCGAAACATTTTCCCCTATGCTAAAATACGTCTTTGAGCTTTTAGATTGGAGAGGAGAAGCTATTAAGTACATTTCTAACCTTCGATTCGCCATAATTATTGGCGAGATCCCGGATCTCTCAACAAGGGGCTCTTAAAAGGAATAAAATATTCTGCACTCGAGGTTGTAGTGCGATTATAATATGTACAAATAGGCAAATATGGTATGTCTGATTTCTAAAAAAAGAGTCATTGTCGAATCCAGTTAAGCTGGGTAACGTTTGAACGTCGTAATGATGATGCATTGTATACTATATTATAATTTGTATTTACAGTAAAATTTATTACATCAATATATTATTTTTTAAACAATAAGGTTTCATTTGACATACAAATGTCTATCTAATGATTCACCTGTGCTGAGATATACGCAAGAAACAGTTTCTTTTATTTTTCCTGTAAAATTTGATATTTACGATTACTATTTTGTTCGGCGGGGCGGGCGATATGAATACAAAAAAAATATTAGAATCTATGATTTAGGAATCTTTCTTTGACTTGATTCCCTCTACATTATTTTTTAAAGGTATCTGGCGAAAACCGTCTACTACAGGACGTAGTCCTCCTCCAAAGAATGACCTGACGGCCGGCTTTGTGCTGTACGTGTGCAGTTTCCACCTAGTCATCGGTCCATCTTGTAGAAGAGCCCGCTTACTTCACATCTTCTCTCATAGGTTTGCTACGCAACTATTCTGTACGCTAGGTATGTTAGTGACTTTGTTTCTCCTGTACATCTTCTAGTTTGTAACTATGCATTCCATCTCGCAGCCTTTGCCCTTTAGGTAACGATGAGCATTTTTATGAAGCGCATCGTGAGCGACCACGTTTAGCTTACCATTTATATTATTCTTCTTCTTATCGTTTTGATGGCAGACATGTTGAATTTATAGATTTTGTGCTTACGCCGGGAGCAAAACACATATGGCCGGTTTCAATGTTCAACTGAAGGATAGTTTTGCTTACTGTCAGTAGAATTTTGACAGATTTTCCATACAAAATATGTCAAAATTCTATTCGTAGTAGGCAAATTTATCCTTGGGTTAAATAATGAAACCGGCCGTAAGTTACCGTGCTTCGGGTGACAGATCTCGGCGATAAGCGTGAGTAATCCTTTAAATCTAAGATTATTGTATGTATTTTACTTTTATAAATGCGATATTAAATGTTATTTAGTTTTATATTTAAAAATTGGCCTTTGATTTTGGAACATTTTTTATATTATTAGGATAAGAATATCTTCAAGAAATAAGGGTAAAAATCAAAACCGTAAGTGGAAACACTGAACGGAATAATATTCCAAAGAATATGCGAAAAATATTTGTAAATTGCATCATAGATCTGTACAAAACACAATCAATAGTTAAATTTCATTTAAGCAAATAAGTCTTCGGTAGTATAGTGGTAAGTATCCCCGCCTGTCACGCGGGAGACCGGGGTTCGATTCCCCGCCGGAGAGACTTCTTTTTGCATGTTATTTTTTATGTTTTAGCAAGTTTCTTGATTTTTTATTATTTATTATAGTATTTTTAGATAAATCAACCATATCCTTTAAAGCTCATAACACAATAGTCATGATTAGGATCGATGATTTAGAGGTTTCTTAACAATTTTTGTTATTTGAAGCTTACGCAAAAACCAGAAAAAAATATCATTTATTCATATTTTCCCTCAATCTTATATACCTAGTATCTACTAATTTATTATTGGAACAGATTGCGTCTAACCATTACCTTGTCTTTTTTGTTCTCTCTCTATTCTTTTAAGATTGTTAATAGATTATATTTTTTTTCCTTTAAAGAAAACGTAGCCCCACAGTAGGATTTATTCCTGTGTCGTGGGTGCGTACAAATAATTGTGGATCACACAAAGATTTGTCCCGTGCGGGAATCGAACCCGCGACTATTAGACACAGTGGGCGGGGCGGCTTAAGCTCTTAACCACTGCGCTAAATCCTCCGATCCCACCTATGTTGCCAATAATAAGTTTACCTACTACCTACCTTCAATTTTATCCCTGTGGGGCAATGTAGGTATCGGGTACAAATAATAGGTGTACGATTTAGCTCCACGACAGCCTTACGACAGCAATATATTACGAATAATATTATTTTTGAATAAAATTTCACACAATCATAAATACGACCCGATTCCGATCTCGGTAGAGACTATTCTCTACTTCGTGCTCGCACCTCATAGCCAATATAATCACAGACTACTGTGATCGTGACCAATCCAAAACCACAGAAATCCTTTTAATGGCACACAAATTGTATTTATATAGATGCGGCCCAGAATGCGGTCACTTTGACTGTGCATTGTCGGAAGCAGCCATTCATGCATTGATATATAAAAAAGTTTTTAGATCGAGTTGTTGAGAAGAAGTTTTTAAAGACTGCCTCGTTGGTCTAGTGCCGAATAATTAGCTTTGCAATCACGAGGTCCTGGGTTCAAATCCTAGGTCGAACGGAAAAATTCTCAGCATCGGACCGGAGTCTGAAATTGTACCCGATATCGCAATAAGTTTGCTTCCTATTACATGGAACCTAACATCGTCGTCGAAAAGAAGGTGTACACAGCACACCTCTGCCACTCCCGCTTGGGGAATATAAGCGCGACGGTGTTTATTTATCCATTCTTAGTTCGTTGATTTCATAATACTACTCTACAAAAATTGTTACTTCGATGATCATAACATAGAGAAAGAATATAGAAACAAAAAAAAAAAAAATTTTGCTGACGTAAACACCGTAATATCTATACTTCACGAAGTCACCTATACTCCAACGACGGACGATTTAGCGCAGACAGAGCTTAAGTCCCTTATAGCCGCGGTTTCGTTTCCTGCATGAGGCAAATCTTTGTGTGCCCCACAATTATTAGTTGTAGTCTGGGTAATTGTGTGTGTGCATTTTCATGTTCACGACAAAGGAATATGTCTTAGTGCGGGGCTACGTTTAAAAAAATCCCCAAAAGTGGGCGTAGGCAGTTCACCTCTGCCACCCCTACGCACTGTAAACGGACAATGTTTGGTCCAATGTAATAGGGGGCGATATCAGGCACAATTCCAGATTCCGGACTGATACAGGTAATTTTACGATAAAAAACTACATTTGTCCGACCTAGGATTTAAACCCAGGACCTTGTGATCACAAAGTGCATTTGCCACTAAACCAACGAGGCCGCTTATACTAATATTATAAAGAGTTAAGTTTGTTTGTAATAGGTGAACTCCGAAACTGCTAAACTGAATTTAATTTTTTTTTCACCACTAGAAAGCTACATTATCCAGAAGTAACATATGCTATATAACATAGACCCGGTAGGTGGCAGTATTGCCGACCGGGTGCAAAGCCGCGGAAAACTGCTAGTCCTACTAATAATAATAATATAATTTCTTTATTCGAGTGACCAGGACTCATCATGTTAGTAAAACTTAACCTATGTTAGTATTCCGTCGTACAAAATATTCGATTCAATACTGCGACATCCCGTGCGAGATGGCGCAGCAGTGATTCACATAAAGACAGTCCAGCCTGCTGGAAATCATATTCAGCAGGCTGTTTGAGCTGCTCCACGCCCTGCTCACCAGAGATGCACACCTCTTCCGCATTGTGGTGTAGAAGCAATCTACATTGGCGTCTGCGAATATCCCTGACGCGCTACAGAATCGGGGCAGTCCAACTAGTACTCTGAACTCTAAGGGCGCTGTATGATTGTCGAGTAATATCCTACTAAATTATAAATGTGAATGTTTGTATGTTTCTATATGTTTGTTACTTAATCACGCAAAAACGACTGAATGAATTTGGATAAAATTTAGCACTCAGATAGTTTATTATCTAGTTTAACACATTGGAGTCCTTTATAACCTGGAATCTTACGTTCCTGTCTAAAGTCAACACGGACGAAGTTGCGGGCAGAAGCTAGTCTCATAAAAATACCTGCTCAAATAGTATTGCAAAAACATTACGAAATAAGTACTTTCAATATTAATCCAACAATACAGATCCGACTTGGTAAGCGTAAGGTAGGACGGCCCCCAGCTAGATGGACCGACGACCTCATAAAGGTCGCTGGGACAGACTGGATGCGGAAGGCGGAGGACCGTGTGCAATGGCGCGTGTTAGGAGAGGCCTATGCCCAGCAGTGGACTACGACAGGCTGATTGATTGATTGACAGATCCGTTTCTGATAGTTTCATATATCACATTGATGCAGTACCAAAATGATCGAGCAGAATAGCATCCATTCGATGGACTTTTTACAGATGACGTCACAAAGGAATTTCGAAAAGCTATGCCTGAAATTCCGACGGGTGTTTGATGTATGTGAAGTTATCGAATGTTGATAGTTGAAAGGGACGGACATAATACGTCATGCGCCCCGTTGCATTTTTGGCCGGTGTGCGTCAAGGGTGAAGATTCAAGTCAAAAGCCAAACAAATCTTGAAACAGTGTTCCACCCATTAGTTGTGACCCTCTTCAATCAATCACGTAGAGTTCGTCTTCAAATTTTAGTGCCCAGTCGCACGAACGTGTACGCGCGCGCTAAGGTACTATTTTTTGGGGTCACAACTAGCGGGCTTTGCAGTGAGCTTTATTGTACTTTTACACGTTTATGTGACTTAACTACTATTTCCTATGTGCTATAAACTTAATCTATTACATATCTATTCTAAACTTAATCTAGTACATATGCTTATATATAGAACATGAAGGCGTCGTCCCGAACATTTTCCTGCCGTGAACTATCTGCTTCACTGATGGTTCGTGGAGGGACATCGTCGGTAACCCTATCAATTTCTTTGCTGGCCTCCGAATAACTCTTCTCTTGGGGTGGACGTCCACTGCACGCACGATTCCATCTTCTCCAGGGAAGGTCTTTATTATTCTCCCTAGAGGCCACATATTCCTGAGAAGTACGTTGTCAACGATGAGGACTATGTTCTACCCTTTCAGGGCGGCGCCGCGTTCGTGGGGCTCCCACCGGTAAGTACTCCCTTATCAATCGTTCCCAGAACATGTCTGCGAGTCTCTGTGTCGCTCTCCAATGGGTGCGGCTGATGAGGTCAGTGTCAGTGAAGGTGCCTGGTGTAGGTTGCGCGCCGGTCCGTAAAGCAGACAATGATTCGGTGTCAGCACCTCCGGGTCCTCAGGGTCGACGGGTGCGTGTGTGAGCGGTCGGTTGTTCACAGTGAATGGTGTCTTTCCATCAGGATCGCGTACAGGGCCGTCACGCTTTGCACCAGTCTTTCCCATGCGCCGCCTATGAACGGGGCGCCGGGGGAATGAAGCGCCAGCTGATCGTCTTCTTCGTGATCCCTTCTTGTGTGGCGTTGTCCAGCGCCTCCCGTAGCTCCTTGTCGGCGCCACGGAGATTGGTCCCATTGTCCGACCATATCTGAGTCGGGCAGCCGCGGCGGGCGATGAATCGTTGTAGGGCCATCACAGCTGACTCGGTGCTAAGTGATACAGCGACTTCCAGGTGTACGGCACGTAACGTAAGGCAGGCGAAGAGGGCTACGTAGCGCTTCTGTATGCTTCGGCCCACCGTCACAGTCAGAGGTCCAAAATAATCGGTTCCGGTGTACGTGAAGGCCCTCTGATGTTGATCCAGTCTGCAGGCCGGTAAGTACCCGGTGCTCGGCTCTGGACGCGAGTCTCTTCTTCGGCGACGGCTGTAGGACTTATGTGTGACCATCCGGGCTATTGTACGTAATCTAGTTATCCAGTAACTTGTTTTACACTCGTTGATGGTCTCTTCTACTCCGGCGTGGTGCAGCTGTCGGTGTACGTGCTCGATGTACAGACGGGTGACGCGATTATCTCCGTCGAGCACTGCGGGGCACCGTAGTTCGTCGCTAATGTCCGGCGTCATACTTATTCGCGACTTGATCCTTTTCTCTCCACTGATAATGTGCACTGATAAGGGGCGGAGATGGCCCTTCGATAGACTAGCACTATTTTTCAGTTTACTAATGTACGAATCGTGTTGTATGTATTACACACACTAAAAACGTCTCAGCTCTCATCAATAGTTCTGCACTGAGCGGTAAACACTTAACACTGTCCTTATCACTAAATTTAATTCTACAGTTATCGCTATACTTATTCCTATTCTTATCTACCTTATTCCACAGTGGGTACTTTTCACGATTCCTAGCCTGTCTCTTATAGGTCACTGATTGTCTATTCATACTGCACAGAACTGCAGCACGTGCACCATCGTTCGTAGTAGGCGCTCCCACGTAGAGAAGCTCATTGGATCTGGAACAGCTGATCGCGGTGAGACGGGACGTCGCTCGGTGACGTTGTGTGTCCGCTCTTCGCCCGTTGCTTCGTCGAGTGTCGGTCGCTCCGCCGGCAATGTGGATGGGTGGTCGCACAGGAACTCGGGCCCAAGGAACCATCGGTGATGAGTGCCGATATTCCTGGTTACCTTTCGCGTCGCGTCGTCGGCTACGTTGAGTTTCGTGGGCACCTATCTCCAGACAGTTATGGCACTGTTCTCTCTATCGCGGCGATGCGGTGTGCGACGAATGGGCGGGAGGATCGAGTGCCCGTCTTCAGCCACGTCATAACGGTGCGGCTGTCCGTACAGTAGGTCACTGAGCTTGGGTTCCTGTCGTGTTCTGCGATGATAGTCGAGCCCAGGCGACTACCCAGTACGGCGGCTTGCAGTTCGAGTCTCGGGATCGATGTGAGCTTGAGTGGCTTCGGTCTCGCCGCCACGAAGGTTATTTGTACCTCGCCGTCGCTCGTGGTGGCTCTCCAGTACGCCACTGTCGTGTAGGCTGACTCGCTCGCGTCCACGAACACGTGCAACTCGAGGGTCTTAGCGTGTGTGTACCCGTGTAGTAACGTGGTAACTTCATGTCCCGCAGACTTCGCAGGTGTTGGGTTCACTCGACCCACTGTTGTGCTACCTAGCACGATGTTGTCGTCCCATTGGTGCTGCGCCGCCGTATCTCCTGCAGTATCTGTTTGGCCCTTTTGGCGCGAAGCGATTCCGAGCGTGTCGAACAGAGATATAAGAATGCAGTGTCTTCCGCTTCGTCGGCGTTGGCTTGTTGCGTATGGCCAGGGGGGAGGCGCGCCAGACCCTACACTCCAGTCCGAGTACTCTTCCTGACTTCTTCTCTTTGTTGAGCCCGATCGTTCATCTGTCGTGTCTGGTCTCATTTATTAGTGCGGGCTTGGCGTTTTTTTTGGACGTACACGTCGATTTGTTCTCCGTACTTTCTTTTAGATGTCGAATCGCGGTCGGATCTCTTTGTTCTGTGAACGCTTCAGTATGTTCCGTGCGTCATAAGCGTGCGCCGTGCAAGACCCAAACGAGAGAGGTGCGGGAGGCAACGAGTTGATGTCGTTGCGCCCGGCGTACCTCCGATGTCACCAGTAGCTGCCAGTTGTCTTGGCCGATGATGATCTGGGGTTTCGATCTTCCGTGGGTAATGTCGCTCTGTATGACCCGCAGATGTTTGCAGTCCGCGATGTCCGAATCCGACGGGAGTTCGATGATGGGACGTTGCAGTCGCCGATCGC